>CM062819.1:729170687-730629021 GCA_031772625.1 Pinus tabuliformis
AGGGGTTTTGAACCATTTCTTTCACCAAGTATTCCATTTCAGCCAAGACGAACAATAGAGGTGACTGAATCACATCAATACTGCTAAGATTGACGAAATTATTCGGAGTTTCTGAAACGGGTACGTTTAGAAATGTCACCTCCTAAAAATGGAAACATCTTCCGAAACGTCATATATGTTTTTATATATATAAATAAATTTATAATTAAGTGAATAACACAATATTTTGCAAGAGAAAAAGGAATAAAACCCATAGATGACAATTTAGAAGGAAAACCAAGTCTATATTAACTCTCATAGATGATTACATTATGATCGAGTTTCGGTCAAGTTTCGGCTGAGTTTCAGGTACAGGTACTTCCCGAAACTCCGGGTTCCTAGAAGTTTCGCGCAATACAGGCTGAAAGTCATTATGAAAACAAAGCCCGCACTGCAGGACCTAAACTCCTTCCATTCTTCATCAAACATCCAATTCCTGATCACTACTATAATAAGGGGAATGTCTCAAAAATGGACATAAATTTCTGAGCGGTAACAGAACGAAAAATTTCCAGTTAAGTGGTATTGTGCTAGAAGATTTGCTTACCTAGGCTTAGAATGATTACTAGTTGGATTTCTACTGAAAGACATTGCTGGTTATTGTTGGTTATGTATATTTTCAGCCTACAGAGGAAAATTCTATGCAATCCCTGCGACTTTAAATGGGGAAAAAATTAATGGGGAACTGAGGCAAAAATACTATGGGCTAAATTGGTTAATGTTCTTTTCAAACAGATATTTTATTTTCGCAAAACCAAAGCAGAATTCCAAGTCCCAAAAGACCCAATTACCTAAAAAGAACCTGGAACCGAAATCCCTTGCAGGATACAGGTATTTGGAAAACTAGGACCTGGGACAGTGTTCATACAGACCCTTTACTAAACTCCAAATAAATAAATAAAAATATACAACATAAATAAGATTGGAACCAACCTGATTATGTGGATGAACTGGAACCGCCCTCCTCTTTATCGCTTTGATCCTCCTCTGGGTTGGAACCAACATCCTTAATTTGGTCGTCAGGATCGTGACGAGGATCCAGGGACTTGTCCATGGCGTCTTTGCCTTTATCCAGAGAAGATTTGAAGGCAACCTGTGCTGTCAACCAGGCCAGAGCCAAGCCTGCAACTACTATAATAGTGGATTTGAAGGCGCCCATGGTAGATTTTTCTCCGTGACTCATTAAACTGCAAAACCTTTCAAGGGGAAACAAGAACGAAAACACAATTTGAAGCCAAGATTAAAAGTTGTTTGTGATACCG
Organism: Pinus tabuliformis; assembly: GCA_031772625.1. Lineage (NCBI taxonomy): Eukaryota > Viridiplantae > Streptophyta > Pinopsida > Pinales > Pinaceae > Pinus > Pinus tabuliformis. The sequence goes on from CM062819.1 coordinate 729,171,989, forward strand.
ACTCGCCAAATATCCTTTTGAATACTAATTTTCGTGTTTTACATCGACGTCGAAGTTCCCATAGGCCAGTCCCGAGATACACTCATGCAAACTAGTCTTTGCAATCTGGTTTATTGAATTAAGGGCTTTATTATTGCATGATTAAGAGTGTAGAGATTCGTCTGCTGTGCCATCTTTGGTTCTATGGTTTTGTGAAACCATGAGTTCAAGATTGAAGCGTTTTAGAGTCGATTACAAGTATAATTTTAGTGAGTTTAGTGTTCAAATAGAATTTTCCCATTAAAATAGGTTTATATATTTGTTTATATTATTATAATTTGTGGAATTATACCAAGTTTATAATTATAATTATAATTATAATTTTTTATTATAAAATTATGTAAAGCTATATTGAAAAAATATTTTATCATATAAATAGATTGATTGTTTTGATGTAGTTTTTATTAGTGTTGTTTGATCATCTTGATAGGGAGATTTTATAAAATTTTGAGGTTCAAATTTTTTGAGTTATCATGTGGGTCGTGTGGGGGTGATATGGGTTCATCTAGAGGGTATAGTGATAGTAGTCAAAATCGACATCATATCATGCAAGAGCCTAGTCTAGTTCTCGATTCCTCTAAATTCTAAAAAAAAACATAAAACTCTTGTATAGGTGAAAGAAGGTTTTTAACTTATAAAACTAATCTCTTTGTTAACAAAGCAACTTAACACAAATTCAACAATATGGTATACATAAAGAAATGTTTCTTTTTTTTAATAATATTATAAATTTAAGCATAATTCCATATATGTTTATATTTATTAGTTGGAATTTTCTATCCATGAAGTAAAATTGCAAATTGGATAGAAAAATCTTAGACCTCTATAAGGTTGATGGTTACTTGTTATTATACATAACACCTTACTCTTCTTCCAATAACCAAATAGGGCTATTAAGTAACAAATATATACTATTTTAGGTTGGAATTGTTTTTAAATTTTATAATAAATTTTTCAATTATTTATAATTGGTTAAAAATTTATCTTTCTCCAATGTAGGGTATTAATTTAATGGTTGAAGAACTAAAAGTAATAATGGAAATATGCCCCTTTACCATAATAAATTATTATAAGTGGTATGGATTTCCTAAAATATGGTGCGTTGCCCTGGATCCGGGTGTCACATCGACAGAGGGAAGCATTTACAACCTCAATGGTTAACTTGCCCTTGCATTCATTCCAAGGGAACGATGGCATTTTGGGCCTGCCTCCTCGCATGTCTATCACTCCAGTATACGCTACGGTGGCACCCTCCTCTCAAACAAGCATTTATGACCCTTCGGGTCATTGTAGACTCATCATGTTATTCACAATTATGGCTCGCACGCAGAGAATGTTAAGGGCGCTAGAAGCAGGAATATAAATTGGTAGAAGTGCTGGTTGTCAACAATCTGAGATAATAGAGAGCATAAGAATTCGCCACAACACTCCTTTGTAGTTGTAATGGTAAGGGAACATGGTAGATATCGCAGGGGTAGTAGAGGTAGAGGCAAGCCACCTCTTCCCCCCAGCACATTTAATGAACAAAGCAATTCAACGAGAGTATCCCCCATCGTTATCGTCGCCTAGTAGTAAATCTGAAAGCCTAAGAGATGTGCATCACTAGTGACAATGCATGACCTCTCTACAATATCCTGGGTCGCCTCCTTCGCGATCAGGAAGATGTCATTGTTTTGTTGGAGGGGCGTGTGTGGGATTTGAATTTTCACCTTCGACATGTGTTTGCTACCCTACAAGGCACTGCGGGTACCTTGAACCTCCAACTCTAGCACGGTTCGTCATCCTCCACTAGCTCCTCTTCTCATAGTTCATCATCAACCCATTTGCAACGCGCTCAAAGCATTAAGGGTTGCTCCTCCTTCAAGTTTCAACAACATCATATCACAACAGAAATCACCCTAGTTGATCTTAGATAATCAAATTGCAAGGATATTGAGACCAAAGGCCAGGGTAGCGTCACCCATTCTCAGCCAACTATGCATAAGTTGTCTGTGGAAATCATCCCACCAACTCTACACCACGAACAAAATGGGACCCCTTAGCCAGCTAAGCACCATAAGCCAACGGCGCACAATGAATCAATTGGTATCCTTTGTCAACCACGTACCCTATGTTGAATGATAACGATTACTATTGTCCAACACCTATGATTTGGGATGATCCCTCAAAGCTCAAGCATGATGTGGCTAAATCCAATAAGTAGTCCTTGGCATCGCTCAAGCCTCTCACACACTTTAGGTCATTGTGGGGTTTATGCCCTCATGTTACTTTTATGCTTTAAGTCTTGTCTTGTTAACAAATTTCTCAGGAGAACTTATGGTTTCCCTCACAAAGGCATATGGTCCTGCTTGCTTTATTTTTGTGATTGTCAATCCTTTTGGTTTCTGTTTCTTTTTGTATATGGTCGAATATGTCTTTTGTCGTGCTACAATATTGTGAGGGCCAATCTCTTCTGCTTACAATTCCATCTTGTATTTGGTCAGCCACGTCACCTAAGCATGTAATCCTTGTACATTCTTTGTAATAAAATGACTCCTAACTTACAAAAAAAATGATGGTATGTTTTCACATTTTAAATTTTAAAAAAACTTCTCTAAACCTACAAATTTGAATTACGAAAACAAAAAAATTATCCCCCATATATATATATGAAATTTTGATAAATAAATTTTTCCTTTATATGAATCACTTTTGGGAATTGGGAATTGATATTTAGGGAGAACCTCACTCAGTCAACAGATAACACCTTACTCTTCTTCCAATAACCAAATAGGGCTATTAAGTAACAAATATATACTATTTTAGGTTGGAATTGTTTTTAAATTTTATAATAAATTTTTCAATTATTTATAATTGGTTAAAAATTTATCTTTCTCCAATGTAGGGTATTAATTTAACGGTTGAAGAACTAAAAGTAATAATGGAAATATGCCCCTTTACCATAATAAATTATTATAAGTGGCATGGATTTCCTAAAATATGGTGCGTTGCCCTGGATCCGGGTGTCACATCGACAGAGGGAAGCATTTACAACCTCAATAGTTAACTTGCCCTTGCATTCATTCCAAGGGAACGATGGCATTTTGGGCCTGCCTCCTCGCATGTCTATCACTCCAGTATACGCTACGGTGGCACCCTCCTCTCAAACAAGCATTTATGACCCTTCGGGTCATTGTAGACTCATCATGTTATTCACAATTATGGCTCGCACGCAGAGAATGTTAAGGGCGCTAGAAGCAGGAATATAAATTGGTAGAAGTGTTGGTTGTCAACAATCAGAGATAATAGAGAGCATAAGAATTCGCCACAACACTCCTTTGTAGTTGTAATGGTAAGGGAACATGGTAGATATCGCAGGGGTAGTAGAGGTAGAGGCAAGCCACCTCTTCCCCCCAGCACATTTAATGAACAAAGCAATTCAACGAGAGTATCCCCCATCGTTATCGTCGCCTAGTAGTAAATCTGAAAGCCCAAGAGATGTGCATCACTAGTGACAATGCATGACCTCTCTACAATATCCTGGGTCGCCTCCTTCGCGATCAGGAAGATGTCATTTTTTTTTGGAGGGGCGTGTGTGGGATTTGAATTTTCACCTTCGACATGTGTTTGCTACCCTACAAGGCACTGCGGGTACCTTGAACCTCCAACTCTAGCACAGTTCGTCATCCTCCACTAGCTCCTCTTCTCATAGTTCATCATCAACCCATTTGCAACGCGCTCAAAGCATTAAGGGTTGCTCCTCCTTCAAGTTTCAACAACATCATATCACAACAGAAATCACCCTAGTTGATCTTAGAGAATCAAATTGCAAGGATATTGAGACCAAAGGCCAGGGTAGCGTCACCCATTCTCAGCCAACTATGCATAAGTTGTCTGTGGAAATCATCCCACCAACTCTACACCACGAACAAAATGGGACCCCTTAGCCAGCTAAGCACCATAAGCCGACGACGCACAATGAATCAATTGGTATCCTTTGTCAACCACGTACCCTATGTTGAATGATAACAATTACTATTGTCCAACACCTATGATTTGGGATGATCCCTCAAAGCTCAAGCATGATGTGGCTAAATCCAATAAGTAGTCCTTGGCATCGCTCAAGCCTCTCACACACTTTAGGTCATTGTGGGGTTTATGCCCTCATGTTACTTTTATGCTTTAAGTCTTGTCTTGTTAACAAATTTCTCAGGAGAACTTATGGTTTCCCTCACAAAGGCATATGGTCCTGCTTGCTTTATTTTTGTGATTGTCAATCCTTTTGGTTTCTGTTTCTTTTTGTATATGGTCGAATATGTCTTTTGCCGTGCTACAATATTGTGAGGGCCAATCTCTTCTGCTTACAATTCCATCTTGTATTTGGTCAGCCACGTCACCTAAGCATGTAATCCTTGTACATTCTTTGTAATAAAATGACTCCTAACTTACAAAAAAAATGATGGTATGTTTTCACATTTTAAATTTTAAAAAAACTTCTCTAAACCTACAAATTTGAATTACGAAAACAAAAAAATTATCCCCCATATATATATATGAAATTTTGATAAATAAATTTTTCCTTTATATGAATCACTTTTGGGAATTGGGAATTGATAATTAGGGAGAACCTCACTCAGTCAACAGATAATTGAAATTTCCATGTTACCACTATAATCCCCGATTTTTTTTGCACAAAACTCATATGTTCGAGCCTATCTAATAATTATAGTTAAAGTCAGTGGCATTAACATCGTAAATCCCAACCACTTGATAATGGGTAAATAATTTATAAATTGATTCATGCAAACGTAAAAATAATTTTAAAATTACTTCCTAAGTAAATAAAATTGTCATTTATTTGCTTGCAAATTTGATCATAAAAACATAAAATCTCTAGTGGTAATGAAAATAAGAAAGATATTATTTAAAATTACCTTCTTTAAAATAATAACATGAAAAAGGTAAAAGCTCATTAATTTGTTTATACTTTCATAAAAGAATATATATCATAAAGGAATTGAATTATTAATTACTAGCAATACCTTCAATATGTAAAAATTCATTGTAGATTCAAACTGCATATTGTAATATGTTAAAACAATTGATTTGAATCTACTCTATTCATCAGTGGAAACAATAAACGATCGATGAAATCACAACGCATATAAGAGAAAGAATTCAATCACACATAACACAGTGATTTTTGGAGGAAAGCCACAACTAAAAACCCTTGTTATATGTATATTACATTAATTAGAAAATATGAGAAGATTACAATGCTTTGCTCAAGCCCGAGCAACTTCTGCATTATCTCTATCTATCTCACTGCTTCTCAAACAAGCTCAACCCAATACTTAGCCAATTATGTTGCTTTCCAAGCTCTTATTTCCTTGTGTTGTTCCCTTGGGAATTAGCCCATATTTAATTGGGAAATCCCACAATTATGAATTGTGCAATCCTCATAGGCATTCTTATGATTGCATGCACCACCTGTATAATTCGAATGATTATACAACTAATAGTACATTGTCCCTGAACTCCAATCTCAACTGGGACTTTCTCTGATCTAAAATGCATGAGTTAATTATGAGTGAATTTTCAGTTTCCTGATCACTGCAGTTTACACCCCACTACTACAGGTTACACCCACTACAATAAGTTACACCCCACTATAGTAAGTTACACCCCACTATAGTAAGTTACACCCCATTGCTGCTAGTTACACCTCGTTGTTGTTGGTTACACCCCATTATTTCTGATCTCCCACTAATTCCTCCATCAGTTGGAACTAGTTTAACTGACTTTAACTCGGTTGGACTGAATTAAATAATTACACCTCAAAATAAACTCAACTAGTGCTCCTAATTGTAGGAGACACTCTACATGACTCTATTTAGACCCTCAAATCGAATTTAACTGAGATAGCTAAGTCAAATTAGCTTAGTTAACTATTACTAGTTGTTATGAATGTGGAATTACAATTTGATTCCTAATTTAATTCAAGGACAAATTAAATTAGGATTTTCTTGTTGCATTTTTCAACACTCCCTCTCAACAAGAAAGGAATTATTTGCTACCCGATCCTGCCTTTGTCAAATTATTTGCATCTTTCTCCTCTATAGGAATGTACTCCAGCAACATGATTCTCCTCTGTACACAATCTTGTAGATGGTGATACCGGACGTCGATATGTTTGGACCGGTCATGAAAAATTGGATTCTCAGAGAGTTTGATACAACTCTAATTGTCACAGTAAATCACTGTAGGATCCATCTATTGACCAGATAACCCAACAAGGATCTTCCTCATCTAGATAACCTCACAAGTTGCTTGACTAGCGGCCATGTACTCTGCTTCCGATGAATTGAGTGCAACTGATATTTGCTTCCTGGTGTACCAAGAAACTGATGCTGACCCAATACTAAGATTCCCCCTGATGTACTCTTCCTATCAGATGGACTCCCTACCCAATCTGCATTTGCAAAGCCTTGAAGCTTCACTCCCTATGTCCGTCTACCCCAAAGACCAAACTGGGTGGTGCCTCTGAGGTATCTCAACACATGTTTAGTTACCTTCCAATAGAGTTTTGTTGGCTTAACCATGGCGTGACTAAGTTGGTTAACTGGAAAACACATGTTTAGTCATGTGTTCACCAAATACATAAGTGAACCCACAAGTTGTGTATAAATAGTAGCCTACACTACTTTACCTATAGTAGCATCTTCCTTCCTCCAATTACCTGCTAGAGGAGTCTCCATGGATTTGTTTCTCTCCATGTGGAACTTCTTCAGTATCTCGTTGGCATACTTTCCCTGAGAGACAAACAATTCACCATCTCCTTGCCATAATTCGATACCAGGAAAGTAATGCATGAGCCCAAGGTCCTTCATCTTGAATTCTCTTACAAGATCCTCTTTGCAATATTTGATCAGATTCTCATCACCTATTAGAATAAGATCATCGACATATAATACTATAATCAACAAGTCACCCTCAACCACAATATGGTAAAGGTCGCATCTGCTTCACTTTTGGTGAAGTCCAAGCCAATGAAATAGTTGTCAAACCTGGTGTACCAAGCATGGGGTGCTTGTTTTAGTCCATACAACACTCGCTTGAGTCTGCACACATGCAACTCTCTGTTGAAGGTCTGAAATCTTTCCAGTTGGTCAATATACACCTCTTCCTCAATCATGTTGTTACCGAATGTTGTCTTCACATCCATCTGATGTATCTTCCACCCATTGTGTTGACAGTGCTAGAATAGCTCTACTTGAAGATTACCTTACTACTTAAGCAAAGGTCTCATCGTAATCAATTCCCTCCACCTAAGAGAATACTCTAGCCACAAATTTGGCCTTGTCTTTCTCCACACTCCCATATGTTTCTTGATTTACCTTGTAAAGCCATCTGGAACTCACCACTGACTTATTTGATGTTCTTCGTACCACTTCCCAAACATTGTTTCTGATCATGGAGTCATACTCCTCAACCATGGCATTAACCCATATTGGTTTTTGCACTGCTTCCTTGAATAAGGATGGCTAAACCTCTACACTCTCGCTCATCAGAGCCATGTAGCTAGTGTACCGATCTGGTGACCTCCTCAGCCTGCGATGTGATGTGGGTGCTCCCACATTCTCTCTAGCATCATGCATCAATTTGTCAGCCTCTCTAGTGTGCTTCCTTCCATCGTTGGAAGTCTTTACATGAGTGGGTGCTTCCACTCTCTGCTCCTATGCATGTGGCTGCTCCACATCATCCTAAGGTTCTTCCTTTGGAGCTAAAATCTCCTCGTTTGCATGTAACTGAAGCTCCCTCACAAGGGAACATCTCATGGCCTTATCTTCATCAAACTTCACATCTCTACGAACCACTGTCATCCTATTGGATGGCAAGTACACCCGATAGTTGTGAGGTGTACCAGTGTACCCCACAAATATGCCCAACTCAATTGTTGGCTCTATCTTTTTCTGTGCATCCTTGGTAACATGACAGTAGACTAATGAACCAAAGATCATGATGTGTGCCATATTTTGTTTCTTACCTGAAAAATATTTTTCTGGTGTACTCATCCCAAGAATTTGATGACGACTTTTGTTCTGCAAATAAACAGTTGTGTTGCATGCTTCAGCCCTCAAGTGCAACAGTAGGGCCTGATCATGTAACATCGCCTGTGCAGATCCCACAATACTTTTGTTCTTCCTTTCATCCATTCCATTCTGCAGTGGGTTATGAGGTGTTATTAACTTCCATCAAATGCCTTCCGATGCACAAAAGTTCTTGAATTCATTCAACACATATTCTCCATCATTATTGCTTCTAAGAGATTTAACTTTCCTGTCAGTATCTTTCTCGAAAAGTGATTTAGATTCACAAAACTTAGCGAACGTTTGATCTTTATTCTGCATGAATAAAATCCAGCACTTACGGTAAAAATCATCAACAAATATTATATAATACTTGTGCTTGGATGTGGAGGTTGTCGATAATAGTCCATGCACATCTAATTGAACTCTATCAAGGATGGCTTGCGCTCTATTGTCTTTATCATGAAAGGAATCTTTGGTGTATTTCCCCAATGTATACCCTTCACGTGTGTATCTTTTCTCTAGTGTGCCCTTGGGAAGTTCAGTAGAAATTTGTTGCATGATCTTCAAATCTCCGTGGTGCAAGTGACCCAATCTTCTATCCCACAACTCACCGGTGTCTCGGCTCTGCACATTCTCTACTTTTGTGCTCAAAGCAACGCAATCTTCTACATCCAATTTGTAGAGGTTCTTCACTCGAACCTTGATCTGTTTCACCTGTCTTGAGGCTATGTGGCGAAGGAAATCCTTTCCCTTGTTAAATATCACATCGTAGCCACGGTCCTCAACCATGGCAACTGAAACCAAATTCTTCTTCAAACTTGGAACATACATGACATCTTTTAATGTGAGAGGAGAACCAGACTCCCTTTGAAAGGTAACAATACCAATGTCGTTTGCGTTATACCTCCCATCATCTACCATCTCAATGTGCATCTATAGGTCCTTCTCCTCCAAGTCATTGAAGAACTCTTTGTTGTTGGTCATATGGAATAAGGCTCCATTATCCAAGTACCACACACTACCACGGTGAGGGTGAAATCCAGCTTGAATTGTGAAGCAAGAGCTTCACCTCCCGCTCCTTGTGAGGACTTCTTACTGACCTTCTTGTGCATACACTTTGGGGTATAGTGACCCAGCCCGTGACAGTGAAAACATTTAATCTTCAACAAGTCCTTCTTCTTGCCACCCTTACTAGAATCTAATTTGAAATGGGATGACTTCCCCTTCCATTTCTTCGCCTTTCCAGCTAAGGTACAATTCTCTACATCATCATTCTTGGATGAGGATCCATCTCTGGTGCTATGCCAAATCTCTTCTTATACCAATTCGGACCACAATCGCTCCCACTCTGGTAGCTTCTCCCTCCCATTAACTGAGTCCTGGTAACTGTGCCAGCTCTTGGGAAGGCCTAGAAGTGATAGGCTCACCATATCTCAACAATTGTAACACCTACACTTCCAAGCTCATCCTGACATTGGTTGAACTTGGTCAAGTACTTTGGTATTGAGTCTCCCTTCTCCATCTTGATATTTCTAAGCTTATCCTTCAGTGCCAACTTCCCATGGTCATTGTTGATTTGAAATAGGCTAGTCAAGGCCATCCATATTGTAAATGGAGTTTCATTACTATGGAGGTTCAAGACAATATGATATTGAACTCCTTTTAGGATAATCCTTCTCGCCTTTGCCACACACTTTCTCCACTCTGCCAGATCCTCAACATTAGCTGGCTTAGGAATATATTTTTCTATGAATTCCTTAAGCATGTTGTCTTCCAACACTACCTCCATCCTGTCCTTGCAAGAAATATAGTTCAAACTACCCTTAAGGGAATATTTGAGTCTCAATTCGTAGAATGACATCCTGTTGGCTTTGAAGTATGAAACTGCAAATTTGATTGCTCCTCTTCTATAGTGATTTCATCTTTGATACCATGTAGAAGTTCCTTGTAGATTCAAACTGTAGATTATAATATGCTAAAAAAATTGACTTGAATCTACTTTACTCATCAGCGGAAACAATAAACGATCGATGACATCATGGAGCATATAAGAGAAAGAATTCAATCACACATAACACAATGATTTTTTAGGGAAAGCCATAGCTAAAAACCCCAGTTATCTATATATTGCATTAATAAAAAAATATGAGAAGATTACAATGCTTTTCTTAATCCCGAGCAACCTCTGCACTATCTCTATCTATCCCACTGCTTCCCAGACAAGCTCACGCCAACACTTAGCCAATTCTTCTGCCTGCCAAGCTCTTATTTCCTTATGTTATTCCCTTGGGAATTAGCCCATATTTATTTGGGAATTACCACAATTATGAATTTTGTGATCCTCATAGGCCTTCCTCTAATTGCATGCACCACATGTAAAATTTGAATGATTACACAATTGATAGTACACTATCCCTAAACTTAAATCTCAACTGGGTCTTTCTCCTGACATGCATGACTTAATTATGAGTGAATCTTCAGTTTACTGATCACTATAGGTTACACCCCACTATAGTAAGTTACATCCCACTGTTGTTGATCTCCCAATAATTCATCCATCAATTGGAACTAGTTTAACAAAATTTAACTCAGTTGGACTGAATTAAATAATTACAACTCAAAATAAACTCAACTAGTGCTCCTAATTATAGGAGATACTCTACATGACTCTAGTTAGACCCTCAACTCCAATTTAATTGAGCTAACTACATCAAATTAACTCAGTTAACTATTACAAGTTGTCATGAGATGTGGAATTACAAATTAATTCCTAATTTAATTCAAGGACAAATTAAATTAGGATTTTCTTGTTGCATTTTTCAACACAATATAGGGAAAAGGAAACATCAAAGTAAACTAGGGTGTTTATGTTGTTTAAAAATCATGAAAAAATACTTTTGGATGGAAAATGAACATTTTACAAGATCAATCTTCATTCCAAACCTTACATATATTTTCAACAATTTTATAATTCCAAATTTCAATCACTCAATTACATTATGACAAGCAATAATCCTAAATATCTCATTTTGACCTTTCTAGAGACAAATATAAGAGAATGATTAAAAGGGTGAGGAGATGATGATGGAGCAAAAGCATAGGATAGCTTTTGGTGAATGAAGGCAATGTAAAGGTGATGAGGCGATGTAAGATGGATGTTAGATGAAATGGAAGATATACCAATCAATTGATGACATGTGGCAATTTGCAGGACATAACTTAAATTAAACATCAAATGAAAAAGTTGGTTTTCAATTTTCCCTAGGTAGACAACAAAACTTGTCAACCTTAATTGTTGGTTTGAATGGAGGTTTCAAGAACAATGTAGTGGTGATATATAAGAGAATATTCCAAGGGCTATTAGAGATGGAGGAAATGGAGTGTTTCATCTATGTAGCAAAACATTTTCACAAGTAACCAATTGTTGACGCTGTTGGAAATTCTTCAACCAAGGGGGTCTCCCTGATGTGAAGTCCCAATTAGACCTCACACTGTTTGGAATAGGAGCCCCATCCGGGATATTGGCCGAGCTGCCATATATTCTTATAGGTTTTCCTTGGCTACAAAGTTTAGCACAAGAGAGTTATACACAAGTAATCTCTGATTAGCAAATCAATATGCTTGATGAGTGTTCAACTGTATGTGTGTCAAGATTATTCTACTACTGATGGAAAGGAAAGTGAGCCTCTACGAGAGAGGTAATAGTACCCCCCTATTAGAGACACACACATAGAAGATATCCATCTAACATCCAACATAATAGTCCACAAAGATGTTTCGGTCATTACAACCATTATAAACAAGAAATATTTGTCTAACATCCAGTAAAATAGTCCAAAAGGATTCAATAGTTATAGTAACCACTACAACACATTCTCAATGAGATAAGCACTAAAATAATCAAAATAGTTCAATTACTTTAGTACAGGTGAAAGCAAACATGAATCATGAATATTCATAGAACGATCATACAAATATTCACAATCCATGCATAAAAATGTGTCGACCATTCGGCTTCAAGTATTAAGTAAAAGTCACAAGACACATGTATACTGTGAACACCACTAGCCCCAATAGTGGAGCGTTGGAGCCACTCCTTGCTCCCCAAAATAACTAGCTTATCTCTTTAATTCCCTGTTGGAGGATCCAAGGTTAAAATTACATTTCTCATACAATGAGGGTGTATATATAACCAATAGAGTAATTCTCACCTCCCTTGTGACTCTTCGACTACCCTCATCATCTTTTGACTTCCTATGACTTTTCAACTTTACATGACTCTTCATTTTCTGTACATGTCCTTTGGAGTTCCACTTTACAATACATTTTCAAATAAGAAATTACATAATCCACAAGAATGATGTGGCATATGATGACTCATGACATGACATGGCATGACACTATTAACAAGGACTTCTTGATGACATCGCAATGTTGAGCGGTTATTGTCACTCCTTTGTCTTCAACAATAGATGGGAAATGCTTCATCTTCATGAGAGATATGCTTTGTTCTTCATGCCCACCCTCCAAAGGGTTGTGAATCAGATGGAGTCTTTATGCAGTCCTAATATTTGATCTTTTGTTGTAGTCTAGTGTTCCTCCGTCTTCTCCCCTGATGATAATCTTATCTCTTTAGATCCATATGTATCTTATAACATGTCCTCCTTCTCCATCTCCTTCTTCATCATCTTTCCATAGCATGATAGAGTTCCTGCATCTACAATCCACTCAAGACAAGATGACATTAGTCTGATAAACCCCTGGTCTAAGATGTTGCATGATGATTCACTCACTGAGCTGGAATAGGGTTGCAGGCTAAGGGAGAGGCTCAATGACTACACAATTGCGCAGCTTAGGAAGTCAAGGGTCAAGCTTGGACTAAGGAAAAGATTGTGCAGTTGGGGAGCTCAGGGAGCCAGGCTGAGGGCTTCAACACTGATTTTTCCCACTGCATAGTCCTGAAAGACAAAGGAGCCCAGGTGATTATGTAATTGTGCATTTCAAGAGCTCGAGGGTGAGGATTGAGCCTTGAGATTGCGCAATGCACAATTCAGGCTGGATCGTGAAGGAAGATTGCACAGTTTTGAGGCTTAGTGAGTTAGGCTGCAGGATTTTGCACTATTTCTGTCAACTGCATAGTTGGGGAGGTAGAGCAGACTTGGTGATTCGCAGTTGCGCAGTTCAAGAGCTCAGGCTTTGGGCTTGGGCTCAAAGATTGCGCAGTACACAGTTAGGGCCAGGCTTGAGGGTTGAATCATGCAATTTTATAGGCCAAGGCTTGAGCTTGAGCACCAAAACTGTGTAGGGTTGTAGCTTGAAGGCTGGGACTGCGCAATGCACAGTTTAGGAAGGTCGGATGAGGCTAATTTGTTGGGATTTTTTTGAAATTTGGCTAAGTGTGGAATCAATGAAACTAATGTGACTAGTGATAGGACTTGATTGTGATCACACACATAGAGTGCTTGACAAAACAACATAGATCATCTAGAAAACATTAACAACATACTTCCCTTAGTGCGACAACCTTTACGACAAGTGTGACACTAAAGATACACTTTGCAACGACTATGACGACACTTGTGTGATAGTGCTTTAAACTTTGGAAATGAGTGTGACAAAGGTTTACATGGTAACATCGACTCATCTACATAAGGAGAACCTTTTGAAACCACCAAAACAAGCTTATGTAATTTATGCGACACTTAACATGTCAGAAGATGACAAGAGCTAAAGTGAAAACGACACTTGCGATATGCAAACAACAGTGAAATAAACATATGCTAGAGCTAATATAACATGAAAATGACACTAATTAGAGTGAAAGCGAGCAAAAGAGACAACCCAAAGCATGAAAATGACACTTGCAGAAACAAAGGTGCGTGAAAGCGACAGTTTGCAAAACTCACCAAAATAGAAGTACAAACGTAGCTAGAAGTGAGAAACTGTTGATGTTAGTGTGCACTCACTGTCGCCATGGATTGGATATCGCACATGCACAGTCTTGATGGACCGTGACATGTTTGTTCAAGCTTGCATAAAAGAATGTGCTCATGAACTTGTAAAGAATGTGCTCATGAACTTTTTGCGTACTGAGCATGTGTGAGCAAGTACCCTCGACACTTCTAATCCAAGAAGGGAGCTCAAAAGCATCAACTAACCAAGAAGTGACTATGGAACGACTAATCACAAGATCCACAGTAGGCTCCAAAATTTGATTGTAGGCAAAATTTTGGAGGGTGTTTGTCGCAGCGACAACACCAATATAATTCAATTAGAAGTTATAAATCAAATGAGATTCATAATTTGATGTGCAAAAAAGGGTCATCACCTCAATAATTTTCATCGATGATGACTAATTGACTCTTGGTTGAGTAAAATGAGTATTTTAATTTATTTGATTAATTGAATAATAAAACTTTGTAGTATGACATTGTTTAATATTAAAAAATTATTGTTAATATTATATTATATTATTTTCTTCATTGTGTACCTTACCTTATTATACTTTAGTAATATAGTACACCAATGTGACAAAATGTGTAGTATAGGATATCGATGTGATGAAATATCTATTTTAAAATCCAAGGTTTAAGAGTACAAGTAATTAGCGTAGAATTCCATAAATAAGTATCTATTAATTTAGTCCACTTTATTATTATTTCACAACACATAAATTTCCAATTTATAAGTTTCAAGTAGTGTGTGTGTGTGTGTGTTTAAAATGCAACAAGAAAATCCTAGTTTAATTTTGTCCTTGAATTAAAGTAGGAATACAATTGTAATTCCACATCATAAGACAACTTGTACGAGTTAACTAAGTTAAATTGATTTAGTTGGCTCAGCTAATTAGAGTTGAGGGTCTAACTTGAGTCATGTAGAGTGTATCCTACATTATAGGAGCCCTGGTTGAGTTTATTTTGAGTTGTAATTAATTAATTCAGTTTAACTGAGTTAAAGTCAGTTAAACTAGTTCCAAATGATGGAGGAACTAGTAGGAGGTCATACAGTGGGGTGTTGCTTCATGTGTTCAACCAGTTAATTGATGATTCACTCATAAATAACTCATGCATGTTATATATAAGAGTTACCCAATTGAGATTGGAGTTCAGGGACAATGTACTATCAGTTGTATAATCATCTAAATTGTACAGTTGGTGCATGCAGTCAAAGGAAGGCCTATTAGGATTGCATAATTCATATTGAGGAATTTCCCTAATTAATAGGGGGATCATTCCCAAGGAAACAATGCAAGGAAATAGGGACTTGGGCAAGCCAAAATTTGGTTAAGTATTGGCATGGGCTTATCTAGGAAGTTGTGAGGCAGATAGAGATAGTGCAAAGGTTGCTCGAGCTTGAGGAAAGCATTGTAATATTATGATATTTTCTAACTAATGCAATATAAAGATTGTTGTAGTGTTAACTTCTCAATGATGTACGAAAAGAACCCACTTAAGATTGTGGATGAAAAACAATATCAACAATATAAATGGTTGTTAAACATTGTAGATATGCAACAACTGATAGAAACAAACCCTTTCAAAGTCCAGATCTATGCCATAATCATAGTTAAATAGCAAAAAGAAAGAGTAATAACTCCAATCATCCAATAGAAACCAGATATGTAAATAATAATATTATTATAACACTTGTGAAGGGAACAAATAAATGTTACTAGTCCCCCTCTATGGGATGGGTTCTTGTCTATCCTCAAACGTCTTCAGCTTGTGTAGAGTCTCTCTCCTCTATAATGTGTAAACCCAGCAAAAATATGGTGTGTTACAATGAAAATAATCAGAGTTACAATAGTGAGTGCAACAATGAAAATAATCAAAAGTGAATAATGAATGGAAAACCCTTCTATTTATAACAAAATATTGAGTTATCCTCAAATAATGAGCAATAATAAAATATTATTGATCTCATTCTTGGAATAACCACTTGGAATATTTTATTATATTTGGTCAAGAGGGAGAAAAATATTTAAACTTTTATTTAGAAATAATAAATAAATAAATGATTTATTTATCATCTCAAGGAATTAGTTAAGGAATAATAAACAAATAAGGATTTATTTAACTATTCCTAAGGGATTTAGTCAAATTTGACAAAGAATAATAGTTAATTAGTGATTAATTAATTATTCTTGGAGAAAAATAAGATAATTAATGATTTATCTATTTATTTTTCATGATTGGGTCAAATATGACAAGGAATAATAATTAAATAATGGTTTAATTAATTATTCCTAGAAGAAAATCAAATAAATAGTGAGTTATTTAATTATTCTTCATGGGTTTAACTATAAATTACTTAACAAAGGTGGTTTATTAAGTAATTTCTCACAATGAAATCAATTTTACTATGGTAAAATTGGATTTACATGGTGTACTTCATTCCATCTAGTAAATTAGGCTAGATGATCAATTTTTTGGTGATAACAGATCTCCCCCCAACGTACGAGTGTTAGGAGCAAAACGTATGACTGAAGTACGTTGTAAAGACACAATCACTTAGACAACACAGCGGAGTCAGAGAGAGAGAGAGACCAATGAAGTTGAATTTGAAAGAGGATAGAAACAGGGGGGTGACACTAATGCAAGTCTCCTTTTATGTTGTGTTACCGGACCTCACTGAGGTAGGGGAGGCATACCCATACCCATCGAGATAACTTAGTACAAAAATAACGGTTCGCCCATAAATATAAAATTGAGCAATGAAGTACATGTTGAATGGTACATGACATGTTGGCGTAAAAGACCCAGAAAATAATACAATGTGTCCCATATACATAATGCACCTGGAAAAAACATGAGCCAAGGCTGAATACAATGATGTATGAGTACATGAGATACAAAGCCCCTTCCCTCAAAAAATGGGTGGGAGGGAGAGTAGAACAACCGGAGAAGCCTTGCTGAACAAGGAAGGGCTCTACAAAACTGAATGGATCATCTAAAGGAGACGTGCATGCTATGAACACTATGATCGGTAGGAACTGAACCCATCAACTCTGTGGAACTGCATCTGATGCTGTAGCATAATGGGAATGCATCCTTGCATGTGGGGGCTACCTGAAGGGTCAACCCCTCATGAGGTATGAAACATCTCACACACACCCAGGAATCAATGGTACAATCTGCTGCATCACTTGACCATCAAGTGTATGGATCACGAACATGAAACGACCAAGTCAAAGGAAAATAATAATGAGACCCTCTGCTCGATACAAGGCGCTGAACAATAATGGAAGCTAGAGCCAAGATACACCACCCTTTAGGCCGTTCTTCTAGAATAAATGAGCTGATGTCGACAGAATAGGGCCCGCGATAGATGAGGCAATGAGGATCCTCAACTAAGGCACAATGGAAAATAGTAATGTGACTAATGGACTGACACCAAGGATAATGGAAAATGTAGGACCGAGGGACAAACAACGACTTCCCTTGTCAGAGCATAAAGTGCATGATTGACCTAGCAGTGACTGACTCAACTCCGGAGGGGATGGGGATAGTATGACTGGAGGCCAAGGTGATCAACACAAGATGAATGGTATGCAAAGATGGATGGATATTGCGACATGATATAATGGGACATGAAATAGACTCCAAGAATGCAAGGGTGACTCATCACGGATTCTCTGAACAAGGGTGACTCGACAATGCTGCCACACAGACTAGGCCCGGTGGGGACCATCCAAACATGAGTAAATGATTGTTACTCATGATGAAATTCAACATATGGTACAACAAGTATTAAGAGGAGGTGGACCTCAAAGTACAAGTGTTGCTTTATGATGAAATTCGATTTTGAGAGGCGACGAAGTGACCTTTATTGGAAAAATGGCTTCCTGGTGAAGTGTCAAATCATCAAAAACTAAGAAAGACCCATTATAGAGCTCGATGAGATATTTCCAATGGTGCTAACGGTTTGTCAAATTGAGCTACGATTTAGTTGTAATGTGCGACAGAAAATTGTGGGTTTTCCTTTAAAAGGGTGTTTTCCCTCCAATTTGAGAGGAGGAGAAGGCCTTAAATCTTGTGGAGATCATAGCAGAAAATCGACCAACGAAATCGGGATCTGCGACTTTCAAGAAAGTGGCCTTACTTGTCTAAAGATGGCTTAAATGCTTCTTGGAACGATGGTTCCTTGTGAAGGATTAAGGGAAGAGGAAAACGAGAATGAACTACTAGAGGAGGTCTAGAATCATTCTCACCCACTAAGTCAATCATGGGTACTATGTGGACATAGAGTAGAATATGTAAAGATATGGTATCAAACGTCTACGATATGTGATGTGCATATGGCTCACCGGAGAGGCTGGTAGGACAAACTATCCAAGGAATGGGAGGATAATTGACCATACCTAGATTCGGTGGGATCTAGGTCGAGACTCAATTGAGAAGATGGCCAAGGGAAAACCATCATGCCCCTAAGCATGGGATATTACCCGCAAACATATGTGATGGAGGGGACTGGTCTAGTATGCAATGGTGAGAATGATTCCCCCTAGCAGGAAGAGTTTCTGGAGCGTCATTGTGTTTTGAGTGCTTGAAACAGGGATTCAAGCATCTCAGCACAACTTGGCATGAAATCCTCCAAAGGAGATGTAGGGGCCTATGTGACCCCCCAATGTGTTATGGGTGTATTGGATGTATTTAGAGTTATGGGTTCAAACACTTATATAATACATAATATGATTATGCATTTTTTATATGACGATGATGGTTCACCATTTGCTTTGTTTATGGTTGTCTTTTGTGGTATTATCAATCTAGAATATTATTTGCAATGGTATCTGAATAGTTATTTTGGGCTCTAGGAACATGACTAAACGTAATGGTTTCAAATTCACGTACCCACAACTCAACTCTTAGATATTTTCTAAATAGGACTTGGTTATGCACATGATACACACCATTCAATTGCATGAAAAGTAGCAAGGAATCTAAACTAACATGAAGATGAAGGGTGTGATGATCAAGGGCATCGACTAACAAAACTATCACTACATCATATTCGGTCTGATTATTGGTGGCAGATCCAATGCACATGCCGTTCGAAAGGACTAACGTATCCAAGGGGGTAAAAATGGCCCATGTTGCCAAGGGTAGATTTTGGGAGAAGTGACTCGCACCATCGGCATGACCGATATATGGTGTGGATGATGGATCCATATGAAAAGAGCAAAAGATAACGGATGAGATGATGCAATCTACCTATCTTTATAGAAGAAATAAATACACGCAAATCAAAGGAATGTGCTATGAGCGACATTTCTTGAGTTAGAGCACAATGAGAGAATTAGGAAGGAAATGGACTTCAAAATCCTCTAAAGAAATGCCCCCTTACTTAAGGGTAGGGGTAATCAGGGGTAGACATAACTTCCATGGTGTCCTCATCAGGCTGAGAGATGGGCGGACGGGAGGAAGACTGACTACATGATGCGGTGGCATTACCTGGTGCATCAACCTGAGAAAGAAGGTTCACATATGCATCATCTGGAATGGTAGATGATGGACTAGTAGATGGAGGATCTACAGATGTTGAGACCTAGGATTCTGTTGAAAGAGTTTTGATAGAAGCGCACACAGAAACCTCAGAAATGTTTTTCTACGAGGAACTCAAGGATGACGACAAGTAAAGGATATGGACCATGGTGTCCATCATCTCGACATCGGGGAGAGGGATCACAATAGTGGGGCTAGAGTCTCCCTATTCTGTTTGACTAGTGGTACGAGAATCCACAGGTAATGGAGTAGATGATCCACTACGAGTGGCCTTGTATTCACAAATCGCCCCAAGGAAATTAAGAAATTCATCGAGACGAGGGCAACAATGGGAATAGTGACCATGATGATCACACAGAGCATAAGGGTGGTTTATGCGCAATGTTTTGAGTTTCTTAGCTACGACCGGTAAGTTAACATGGACTTCTGGGATATTTGACTTAGGGAACGCTTCATGAACCAAAGGTTTAAGTTGAGGAAGCTTGGGACATTTATTGGTGGTGTGCCCAACAACCTTACACAGAGCACACGAGGGTGTCAGCTTTGGTGCCTTAAGGGTTGGTGGAGCTTGGGGAACCTTGTCCTTTGGTTCTTTCCTCTTAGCTTTTACCCCTTGTCCGGATGCTTTCGCAACCAGAATGGGTTCCTGTTGAGGTTGTGATGGAACTGAAGTAGTGGTAGGGGCTATAGGGATGGGTTGGACCGAGGTCAAAGCATGATATGGTCTGAGCTGCCTAGGTGGAGTGTTTGTTGGGGGATCGATTTACCATACTAGGATCCCCAAAGTCATGTTACGAAGGACCAAAAAATCCATGACAGGCACATAAAATATTCTCGAAGGGGGAAATAAGAAAGGTATCTGACCTACAGGGTGATGTCCCAACGGAGCAGCTCTTGGATGGTTGAGACCTGGAGGAACAGTTCCTGCTGGGAAGATAGGAGAGGCACCCACTAACGGAGGAGGTCCCAGGTGGGTGGATCCAGATGGCCCTACTGAGATGGTAACAACAGGGTGCTGAGGAGTTGGCTATTGATTGGGGGTATTGACCTCATTAGAATCCATCATGAGGATTTGATAGTCATTAAGACCAAAAGGTTTGGGGGGATGGGCTGCTTGACCTGGATGAGGTTCAACAACTACAAATCCTTGCTGAGGGAAACAATTTGTAAGCATTGCCAGTTGAGATGGTGTAGGGTTCTGAGGCGATTATTGACCTCTAGAAGCTGCTTGAGTTTCCGACATTTGGTGCATTTGGGGTAAGAGAGGACACTCATGTGTATAATGGCCATGTACACCACAACATGCACAAGGCTTGTTCATACGAATAGCCTTGTTCTACTTGGGTTGGCCACGTTGTTGTTGGTTGTTGGTGTTAGGCTGCTTCCCCTGGGGTTCACTAGGCTGGTTACCTTGATTACCCTGGTTACACTTGTTACCCTTCCCCTTATTCTTTTTCTTCGAATTTGGGGGATTGGTAGCACTCTGTTGTGCAAAAACCTGACCCTAAGGGGGCGGTGGTTGCTGGGGATGAGGATGCATGGAGGCTGCAGAGCTAATGTTTGAGGGGCTGGAGCGCTCAACTGTGCATAAGGAGGAGAAACAATTTGGTAGATGGGTTGGGGTCCTGGAAACATGTTACTAGCAGGAGGGGCATAAATGTTGGAGGAACTAGTGTCCCCGTACAGGTAGCCTTAACTTTGCTGAGTGTATGGTGAAGAGTGTGAAAGGGATTCGATACCATTAGTGGGGTGAGATGCCCCCGGTGCATTAGCACTTCTAGGACGAGGGAGGTCTAGAATGACAATATAAACATAAGCGGATTGTGCATAAATAAGATCATATCTCAGGGCGGTTTGGAGAGCTTCTTCCGCGGTCTGAGGAAAATGGGATGAGACATCTTTTCCAATGGGAGATAAAAGGCTCCTAAGAACCAATCTAGATAAACATGGTCTTTGAAAGGCAGGGCACGACATGTGCTCCTCCTTTGACACCACTCTTGAACATGGTCAGAAAGGTGAGTGATGGAGGATTGACGTAATGTGATCAATAGCTCTATACCAGTGTCGTACTAGAGAGGTAACTGAAAATATGAAAGGAACGCTTTAGCAAGCATCAGGAAAACGGAATGAAATGTAGAGGGCTGGTCTACATACCATTTTGCAGTGTCTCTAGTGAGTGTGCATTGGAATAGTCGAAGACGAATGGAGTCATCGGTTATGGAGTTAGATGAACACCACATGTGGAAGGATAGAACATGGTTGGTAGGATCCTCTTCAGCATTACCCTCAAACTTTGGGATGTCTAAGGAAAACTTAGTCAACATAGAGGGCCAACCAGCATCATGGTGTATGGGGTCATTTATCAACTCATTAAAATCCGGTAGACTTAACCCAGCCATAAAGGGGAGCATGGGAGCTGTCGGAACGGTTCTTAAGACTGTTCCGCTTGATGTGGCCACTGGGATAGAATTGGAGCCAACACCAGTTGGGTTCCTGCACCAGCTGTGGGTCCAGACATGGTGACAATATGTGGTGAAGGAGGCTCATAATCAAATGAGGAATTAGAAGAACCAGGAGAAGAGTTAGTATGGGGACTCGGAGGGCTATGAACTCGAACCCAACAGGGAGGGGTAATATGCCCAAGCGGAAACTGGGGGTGAAGGCCTAATAACCTCTGCAAAAAACGCCTTGGTGGCGCAATGGTGATAGGGCACACGTGACACGGAAATGGTGAAGAGAGATCAACAATATATCTTTGTCTCGATGCGAGGAGATAAATGTATTGTGTAAGTCTTGGCTTGGTAGTGTAAACCAAGCGGCCTTCGCTTAAGGTGTGCAAGTGTATTGATTGATTAAGCCCAAATCGTGTTTGTAAAAAGAAACAAGCTTGCTAAAAATAAATTGAAATAAATAATAGAAAATGAATAGCAAAACGATTAACTAAACCCCACCCAAACTGGGTTTGCAAACATTGTACTGCTTGGTAGCTAAACCGATGGAAAATACACTGAAACGGTCAAGAGATCTGAATTTTGGTGTGACTAGGATCAAGTGACACTAAGCTACTGGAAAGTGGTGCAACAACAACAAAAAACCAGAGGGGAAGATCGCTGCAAAAAGATAGGGAGATGGGTGAAACACCTAGGGCAACCAATGGGACCCTAAGGAAAATGACCAAATAAGTTTAAATGTGAAACTATGGATGGTAGCAACCTATCTTAATAGATATGAAATATAAGGGCACATATCTGGAAAATATGGCTGAAAGTGTTGCAGAAACTCAGACTACTCACTTAGCTAAACTCCTCCTAGAAAGGTGGAAGCATACTAGAAGCCCTAGGGGAGGCTAAATTCAACTTCGATGAGTAAATTAGAGTGGATCAAGGCCTAAGCAAGATGAGATAGAGGTCAGACAACCCACAAACAGCTCTCTGCAAAACCCAAAAACTGATATGAGAAAAACCCTAAAACCCAGAAATCATAGGTACTGACTTGTTTCTCTGTAGGGATCACACTTTTTAGGCTATTTAGTGTGTTCTGGCCTCCAGATATCACTTTTTGTGCCAAAAAGTGCGATTTTTGCTCCGTGGATCTCAGTCGGCAAATCTCGGAAAAAAGTGTTGCCTTTGTCGTGGTTGGTTCCTATGACCTGCGGAAACGAACAGAAAGCTTGCGAAAGTCAGAATTTTAACAGATCTAGGGTTAAAAAACTAGGAAGCATTAAAAGAATTGAAAAAATAAGGAGCCTTAAGCTGAAAACCAAAGGTCACCCAGGTTTTTGGATCTGAAGTATAATCCCCAGCGGAGTCACCAATTTTGTGATTGGAGACCCAAGGTTTTGAATTGAAATTATTCCTCAACAGAGTCGCCAATTTTGTTGTAGTGTTTTCTTCTCAATGATGTACGAAAAGAACCCACTTAAGATTGTGGATGACAAACAATGTCAACAATATAAATGGCTGCTAAACATTGTAGATATGCAACAACTGATAGAAACAAAACTTGCCAAAGTCCGGATCTATGCCATAATCATAGTTAAATAACAAAAAGAAAGAGTAATAACTCCAATCGTCCAATGGAAACCAGATATGTAAAGAATAATATTATTATAACACTTGTGAAGGGAACAAATAAATGTTACTAGTCCCCCTCTATGGGATGGGTTCTTGTTTATCCTCAAACATCTTCAGCTTGTGTAGAGTCTCTCTCCTCTATAATGTGTAAACCCAACAAAAATATGGTGTGCGACAATGAAAATAATTAGAGTTACAACAGCGAGTGCAACAATGAAAATAATCAAAAGTGAATAATGAATGGAAAACCCTTCTATTTATAACAAAATATTGAGTTATCCTCAAATAATAAGCAATAATAAAATATTATTGATCTCATTCTTGGAATAACCACTTGGAATATTTTATTATATTTGGTCAGGAGGGAAAAAATATTTAAACTTTTTATTTAGAAATAATAAATAAATAAAGGATTTATTTATCATCTCAAGGAATTAGTTAAGGAATAATAAACAAATAATGATTTATTTAATTATTCCTAAGGGATTTAGTCAAATTTGACAAAGAATAATAATTAATTAGTGATTAATTAATTATTCTTAGAGAAAAATAAGATAATTAATGATTTATCTGTTTATTTTTCATGATTGGGTCAAATATGACAATGAATAATAATTAAATAATGGTTTAATTAATTATTCATAGAAGAAAATCAAATAAATAATGATTTATTTAATTATTCTTCATGGGTTTAACTATAAATCACTTAACAAAGGTGGTTTATTAAGTAATTTCTCAGAGTGAAAGGAATTTACTATGGTAAAATTCGCTTTACATCGTGTACTTCAATCCATCTAGTAAATTAGGCTAGATGATAATTTTTTTGTTGATAACAAAGATAACAGGGGTTTTTAGATGTGGCTTTCCCCTGGAAATCATTGTGTCATTTGTTGATTGAATTATTTCTCTTGTATGCTTCGTGATTTCACGATCGTTTAATTGTTTCCACTGATGAGTAGATTATATTCAAGTATATTGTTTTAGTAAATTATAATTAGCAGATTGAATCTACAAGGAATTTCTACATGGTATTGGAGTAGAAATCACTCTAGAAGAGGAGAATATGAGTTTGTCTTTTGCAGGTGAAATTGAATTTACAGTATCATTCTTCACAACCAACAAGATGTCGTTCTACAGATTGAGACTCGAATATGCTCTTGAGAGTAGTTTGAACTATATTGCTTGGAAGGAGAGGATGGAGGCATTGTTGGAAGACAACGAGCTGAATAAATTCATAGACAAAGATATTCCTAAGCCTCCAACAATTGATGCTCAAGCTCTAGCAGAGTGTAGGAAATGTGTTGCAAAGGTGAGAAGGATCACACTAGAAGGAGTTCGAAATCATATTGTATTAAAACTCCACAGGAAGGAGACTCCATATGCAATGTGGAAGGCCTTGGCAGACCCGTTTCTGAACAGTAATGAACATAGGAAGCTGGCACTAAAGGAAAAGCTTAGTAAACTTCAAGATGGAGAAGGGCGACACAATACCAAAGTACTTAACCAAGTTCACC
The DNA here is from genome assembly GCA_031772625.1 of Pinus tabuliformis. Classification (NCBI taxonomy): domain Eukaryota; kingdom Viridiplantae; phylum Streptophyta; class Pinopsida; order Pinales; family Pinaceae; genus Pinus; species Pinus tabuliformis. The sequence goes on from CM062819.1 coordinate 729,197,191, forward strand.
CAATGTCATGATGAGCTTTGGAGTGTTGGTATTACAATTGTTGAAGATGATCTAGTCAACCTAGCACTTCTAGGCCTTCCCAAGAGTTGGCACAACTACTAGGATTCGGTAAATGGGGGGAGAAGCTACCAAAGTGGGAGCGTTTGTGGTATGACTTGGTACAAGAAGAGATTCAACGGAACACCACAGATGGATCCTCATCTAAGCATGATGATGAGGATAACTATGCCTTGGCTGGAAAGGCAAAGAAAGGGAAAGGGAAGTCATCCCATTCCAAATCAAATACTAGTCAAGCAGGCAAGAAGAGGACTTGTCGAAGATTAATTGTTTTCACTGTCATGAGTTGGGACATTACACCACGAAGTGTACACACAATAAGGCTGACAATAATCCCTCAGGAGGAGTGACACATGAAGCTCTTGCTTCACAATTCGAGTTGGGTTTCACCCTCATTGCTTACATGGTGACATCAGTGATGGGTAGTGTGTGGTATATGAATAATGGAGCCTCATTCCATATGACCAACAACAAATAATTCTTCGGTGAATTGGAGGAGAAGGAGCTCCAGATACACATCGAAATGGGAGATGATGGAAGGTGTATCGCAACCAACATCGGTACTGTTACTTTTTCAGAGGGAGTTTGATTCTCCTCTCACATTAAAATATGTCATGTATGTTCCGGGTATGAAGAAGAATTTGGTTTCAGTTGCTATGTTGGAGGACCGTGGCTATGATGTGATATTTAGAAAAGGAAAGGCTTTCCTTCGTCACATAGCCTTAGGACAAGTGAAGCAGATCAGGGTTTAGGTGAAGAACCTCTACAAATTGGATGTAGAAGATTGTGTTGCTTTCAACACAAAAGCAGAGAAGGTTTAAAGCCGAGACATTAGTGAATTATGGCATAGAATATTAGGCCATATTCACCATGGAGCTTTGAAGATCATGCAATTTATTTCTATAGGACTTCCCAAGGGTACACTAGAGCAAAGAGATACATGCAAAGGGTGTACATTGGGGAAGTAAATCAAAGCCACCTTTCAAGATAAAGACAGTCGAGCACAAGCAATCCTCGAATAAGTTCACTAAGATGTGTGTGGACCATTCTCGACAGACTTTACGACTAAGCATGGGTATTATGTAATATTTGTTGATGATTTCCCACGTAAGTGCTATATTTTCTTCATGTAGAAGAAAGATCAGAGATTTTCTAAATTTTGTGAATTTAAAGCACTTGTTGAGAAAGACACTAGAAGGAAAGTGAAGGCTCCTAGGAGCGATAATGGTGGAGAATATGTGTCGAATGAATTCAAGAACTTTTGTGCATCAGGAGGCATTCGACAAGATTTAATAGAACCCCATAACCCACAACACAATGGGGTGGTTGAAATGAAGAAAATAAGTATTGTGGGATCTACATGGGCAATGTTACATGTTCAAGGGCTACCATTGCACTTGTGGGTTGAAGCATGAAACACTATTGTATATGTGTAGAATATGCGTCCTCATCAAATTCTCGGGATGAGTACACCAGACGAAGCTTTTTCTGGTAAGAAATAAGATGTGGCACACTTCAGGATCTTTGGTTCATCAGTCTACTATCATGTTACCAAGGATGCAAGGAAAAATCTAGAGCAGATAACTGATTTGGGCATATTTGTGGGATACACTGATACACCTCACGATTATTGGGTGTACCTGCCATCTCACGTGATGACAATGGTTCGTAGAGATGTGAAGTTTGATGAAGAGAAGGCCATGAGATGTTCCCTTGAGAGGGAGATTTAGTTACATGAAGATGAGGAGCTTTTAGCTCCAAAGGAAGAACCTCATAATGATATGGAGAAACCACATGCAGAGGAGAAGAGAGTAGAAGCACCCACTCATGCAGAGACTTCCAAAGATGGAAGGAAGTGCACCAAAGAGATTGACAGATTGATGCATGATGCTAGAGAGAATGTGGGAGCACCCACATCATAATGCAGGTAGAGGAGGTCACCAGATCAGTACACTAGCTACATGGATTTGATGAGCGAGAGTGTAGAGATTGAGCCATCCTCATTCAAGGAAGTAGTGCAACAGCCAGTATGGGTTGATGCCATGGTAAAGGAGTACGAATCCATTATCAGAAATTGTGTTTGGGAAGTGGTCCCAAGACTAGCAGACAAGTCAGAAGTGATTTCCAAATGGGTTTACAAGGTAAAGCAAGTAGAAAATGGGAGTGCGGAGAAACACAAGGCCATATTTGTGGCCAAAGGGTTCTCTTAGGTGGAGGGTTGATTACGAGGAGACCTTTGCTCCAATAGCAGGGTACACTTCAATCAAATTTATTTTAGCACTTTCAACGTAGATGGGATGGAAGATACATCAGATGGATGTGAAGATAACATTCCTCAACAAATTGATTGAGAAAGAAGTGTACATTGAGAATCCGGAAGGATTTGAGACCTTCAACAGAGAATTTCATGTCTACAGACTTAAGCGAGTGTCGTATGGATTGAAACAAGCACCTCGTGCTTGGTACACCAGGATTGACAATTATTTCACTAGGTTGGGCTCCACCAAAAGTGAAGCAAATGCAAACATTTACCATATTGTGGTTGAATTTAAATTATTGATTATGTTATTATATGTCAATGATTTAATTCTAACAGATGATGATAAACTAGTCAAATCTTGCAAAGATGATCTTGCAAGAGAATTCAAAATGAAGGACCTGGGGCTCATGAATTATTTATTGGGTATGGAAGTATGGCTGGAGTTGGGGAACTGTTTTTCTATCAGGGTAAGTATGCCAACAAGAAAATGAAGAAGTTCCACATGGAGAGCAACAAACCCATGGAGACTCCTCTAGTAGGGAATTGGAGGAAGGAAGATGCGACTTTGGTTGAAGTAGTGTAGCCTACTATTTACAGATAGCTTGTGGGTTCACTTATGTATTTGGTGAACTCACGAACATACATATGTTTGGTAGTTAACCAACTTATTCAAGCCATGGTTAAGCCAACCAAACTCTATTGGAAGGCATCTAAACATGTGTTGAGATACCTCATAGGCACCACTCAATTTGGTATTTGGTACAAATGGACAAAGGGAGTGAAGATTCAAGGCTTCACAGATGTAAATTAGGTAGGGAGTCCATCCAATAGGAAGAGCACATCAGGGGGAATCTTCAGTATTTTGTAAACAACAGTTTCTTGGTACAATAGGAAGCAGAGATCAATTGCACTCAGTTCATCATAATCAAATTACATGGTTGCTAGTCAAGCAACTTATGAGGCTATCTAGATGAGGAAGATCCTTGTTGGGTTATTTGGTCAACAGTTGGATCCTATAATGATTTACTGTGACAATCAGAGTTGTATCAAACTCTCTGAGAATCTTGTTTTTCATAATCGGTCCAAGCATATCGACATCCAATATCACCATCTATGAGATTCTATGCAGAGGAGAATCATGTTGCTTAAATGCATTCCTATAGAGGAACATGATGGAGACACCTTGACTATGGCACTATCAAGAGGTAAATTCGAGTTTCATAGAGTCAGGATCAGGGTAGTAGATAATCCCTTTCTTGTTGAGAGGGGATGTTGAAAATGCAACAAGAAAATCCTAATTAATTTTTTCACTTGAATTAAGTTAGGAATAAAATTGCAATTCCACATCATAAGATAACTTGTATGAGTTAACTAAGTTAAATTGACTTAGTTGGCTCAATTAATTCAAGTTGAGGGTCTAACTCGAGTCATGTAGAGTGTCTCCTACATTATAGGAGCCCTTGTTGAGTTTATTTTGAGTTGTAATTAATTAAATAATTCAGTTTAACTGAGTTAAAGTCAGTTAAACTAGTTCCAATTGACGGAGGAACTAGTAGGAGGTCAGACAATGGGGTGCTGCTTCATGTGTTCAACCAGTTAACTAATGATTCATTCCTAAATAACTCATGCATGTCAGATCTAAGAGTTGCCCAGTTAAGATTGGAGTTTAGGGACAATGTACTATCAGTGATATAATCATTTGAATTTTACAGGTGGTGCATGTAGTTAGAGGAAGGCATACGAGGATTGCGCAATTCATATTGAGGAATTTCCCTAATTAATAGGGGGCTAATTCCCAAGGAAATGGTGCAAGGAAATAGGGACTCGGGAAAGCCAACATTTGTTTAAGTATTGGCTTGGGATTGTCTAGGAAACTGTGAGATAGATAGAGATAGTGTAGAGGTTGTTCGGGCTTGAGAAAAGCATTGTAATCTTCTCATATTTTATGACTAATAGAATATACAAATAGCAGGGGTTTTTAGTTGTGCCTTTCCCCAGTAAATCATTGTGTAATGTGTTGATTGAATTCTTTCTCTTGTATGCTTCGTGATTTCGCGATGGTTTAATTATTTTCACTGATGAGTAGAGTAGATTCAAGTCTATTGTTTTAGTAAATTACAATTTGTAGTTTGAATCTACAAGGAATTTCGATAGTGTGTGTGTGTGTGTGTTACTTTACGTTTTTACAATTTGAGTACTTTTAGTGGTTAAAAACATGTGTTTCCTCCTAAGAAGGCAGAGGTTAAAATACAAAGCGGAGTAAAATATGTACATCCCTATAGAATTTAGCAATCAAATCTCTTCATGGAGGGGGTTCTTTGTCCCACAAAAAAGGGGGTCTCATACACCAATGTGGTGTTTGGCTTGGTAGTGACCTTAAAATCAGTTTATTATTATTATTAGTGGTAGTAGTAGTATAAATATGCATCATCATTAAAAAAAACGCCTGATGAAATTATCATAAAGAAACTCGAGAGCCAAGGCATTGCATTCCAATAAAGTTTTAAAGGTCTTCCATTTGATACACTATCTATAAACGAAACGCTGAAGATAACTATCTCCTAAAAAAGAAGGCCTTTAACATAAATATCACCACCAACAAAGAACATTGTTATAATTCGGTGTCTTTAAATGTTACAAATGTCTTATCGTCTTTAAGGAGTCGTCTGATGAAATTATCATAAAGAAACTCGAGAACCAAGGCATTGCATTCCAATAAAATTTTAAAGGTCTTCTCTTTGATACACCATCTATAAACGAAACATTGAGGATAACTATCTCTTAAAGAAAAAAGCCTTTAACATAAATATCACCACAAACAAAGAACATTGTTATAATTTAGCGTCTTTAAATGTTACAAATGCCTTATCGTCTTTAAGGAGTGGTGGATATATATATACACACACACATGTATGTCTGTATATATATATATATATATCTCTCTCTCTCTCTATATATATATATGTACATATATACATATATGTACATATATATATACATATATATATATATATATATATATACATATATGTATATACATATATATGTATACACATATATATGTACATATATATCACACACACACACATATATATATACATATACATATATATGTATAGATATATATATATATATATATATATATATATATATATATATATATATATGTACATATACGTATATGTACATATATACATATATGTATATATATCCAACCCATTGCGTTGGGCTAAACGGTGGATGTCCCACACCGTATAACGTTTATTTACCAATATGGGGGACCCACCTAGGTTTTAAACTCATTTAAACTACCAAGCTTAGCTTGTGGGTAGTTGTGATGGGCTCAAGAGTATAGGAGTAGTCCCTTCGGCTTGACCCTAAACACCTTCGATGATACACAATAAATTAATTGATTTTCATAACATACATATATCACATAGTCTAAATTTTTACATATATCACAAATTTGTGTTGTAAAATTTGCATAATCCAAGTATCCCTAAAATTTTATAGGGCGTTGAATCCATTTAAGCATTCAAAAATACACTTGAAGAAGAAAAAAATATAACTCACCAAAAATTGAAAAACCAAAACATATATATATATATATATATATATATATATAATGCAATAGAAATATATATGTGTGTGTGTGTGTGTGTGTTTTCCTTTTTATATATTTGAAAATTTATTTATTTATTTTTTAAGGAAATGATAGCATTTTCATTATACTGACAGGAAACAGGCCATGTCCCTTACAAAAAATAGACTTGTTCTATCTGCATCTTTCCTTTCATTACATTGAGTATGGACCTTCTTGCTACCCCTATTATTTAAATATGTTCCATTAGCAAACCTACAACTATATATTCTCCAAAAAGTTCCATTATAAACTATACAACGATATTGCGTATATGAAAAATAAAACAGACACTATCAACGTCTTCCTGTCTCGGCGTCATCACCCGCAGGCTCACCCACATATGTGTTCAAATCCTCCGCTTCGATTTCTTCTTCTTCCTGAACCCTTGCAGCAACGACATCAACAACATCTTCTTCTTCTACCAGAGCCCTCACAACAACCTTCTCGACAAAATCAACATTGGTGTCTGATGAATTTCCAACCCCAAGCACCTCCTTTAAGACTCCCAACGTGGTTGTATCCACCTTGATTTCTATATTGTCAACCTTTTTTTGGACGGTCAAAACATCCACACGTAGGCCTTCCATTGTTTTCAGCATAAACTCCCAATCTTACCCAGCCCGGATAATTGGACATAAATGACCGTCGTGTTTCCGTTTAGTTCTTTAATGATTTCCTTTATCACTTACTTGTAGTAGCCCTCAACCAAGCTCTCCACACCGACATGCCCCACGCCATGGCCAAACCCCGAGCTTCCAGGACCAGAAACACCCCCACTGCCATTCCTTGCTGGTGACATTTTTGCAGCAAGATGCCTCTGCATGATGAATATCTTGTGATTAACTGACCAGAGCCAGGTGAGGTATATATCGACTTGATCCATCCCAACATTCCTCCCTAGCCCGTCTTTCATAAATGTGAAATAGTGCGAGGTATTGTCAATTCCTATTCCATCCATGCTTTCCACTGTACGAAACCAGAATCGAGCAACAATGTTTCCTTCATCCCCAGTAAAAACTGTTATATTCCATTTTCCGGTGAGAATTCGATGCCTCATCACACACCTGTGTACGAACATGATCTAACGGCCAAAGGCAGAATAGATGTGAATTAATTCACCATCTAATGACCTTATATCCAAGACGTTGTGCAGGTACCCCGGAATGCCATCCAACTTATCTACTATCACACAGAGATGCCTAAGAGAGTTGGCCTCCATAATTGCTACCTTAATGATCTGACGACCCATACCCCAGCAAAGAGTGTCATCTTGAAGCCTTCGATCAGGGGATGGGACATAATGAAGTATGGAGATTTATGCATATTCAACCAAGTCCTAATAAAGTATGGAGATTTATGCATATTCAACCAAGTCCTAATATAACCCCTGCATTTGCCTGATTGTCTACCAACTGGTTGTTGGCTCGCAACACGTGGTACAAGTTAACTTTATCAATTTTTTTTAATAGATGTGTTATTCTTACCATGATTAAGGAAGTTTCGTCTTCTAATTGAGTGGCATTCCTGAGAAGAAATACATTTTTGAATGATTAGCTTGGAATCACCCACTATATTCAAAGTTTTGAGACCATTATGCAAGCATATTTTAACTCCTCTCTAGAGTGCAAGAGCCTTTGCTTGATTGTTGGATGTGACCCCTAGTCCCCATGCATATCTTACTTCTGTTTTTTCTTCGAGGTTGATTATTACCCCTCCCGCTCTAGCCTCCCCAATATTTGAGGATTTTATAAGTATTAATATGTTTGATATTTTTATAAAAGTATGACGCAACTAACATGTTAATTATCAAACTTGCGATCTTAAAAAAAAATAACTCACTCCAAATTAAATTACTTCTTTATATCATGCTATGTGATTACACAAATATTATTATAAAATTTGTGATTTTTTTATTAAAAATATTAATCATAAGCATCAAATATCAAATTAGTATAAAAGAATAATTTTGAATTCATTATTTTCTATTTCCACTCTCATTCAAAAACCTATTTCTAGAGATGAGATTCAATATGAGATTTAATAAACTTTGTTCAAGGACATTGGATTCAACACCCCCCATGTGTTTCACAACATGGACTAACTACCTCTCGGGGATCCTTTGGCAATTATAACGGAGGTTAATGCTTGCGTTTTTTGGTCTAATGGTAACCGTGATCCCAACAAGTGGTATCAGAGCATGAGGACTTCACCGGGGGAGAAATACCATACCACGTGGGTTCATATTGGGCAATATATATTGAGGACAAATTAACATAATATATTGGGGGATATATAAGGGGAAAAGGGTTTTTATATTGACAAGTATAAAAAATGGAGCTCAAAGTTAATGAAAAAATACAAAGTGGTATAAAAAATGTTAATGAAAAAACGGATACCTACAATATCTAGTGGAAGTAAGGGATTTTTAAATTGTGAAGGTGTATTGGATTCATATTGGTAGGGGGTTAAATAATGAGATTTTTAGGGGTATTTTCCAAAATATAGTCAAATTAAGGATATTGTTTAATATGCCACGAACACATGTGATAGGTCATAGGTTCATTGAGTGAAGCCCTTGTGTATCAAAGTGGCAGGTCTTGAGTTCAAAATTCACCTGGCTCACACTAGGTGGAGATTGTTACACATTGGGCTCAGCGTTCCCCGTGTGTTTCATGACATGGACTAACCACCTCTCGTGGATCCTAACTTTGGCGATTGTAGCAGAGGCTAATGCCTGCGAGTTTTGGTCTAACGACAATCGTCATTCCAACAAACTCAATGTGTGAACATGTCTTTTCAATTTTGTGTATGCCATGAAATGTAATATAAAAGGCGTTAGCAACCATTAAGTGATTTATGATATAAATATATCTTGTTTCCCATTAAAATTATATTTTTTTGAATAATAAATATTTAAAAAAATAATTTTAGTGATAAAAAGATATATTTATACCATAAATCACTTAACTGTTGCCAACGCCTTTAATTTTTTATTTCATGGAATACCGATGTTCGATGTATTTTTTATAAGAAAGAAATGTTATTATTAGTCCATTCCTTCGGCATTGTAGGGACTATAGTCATCATTTAGCATTGACCGAGCATTAAATTGCTTTAACAACCCATTTATTCATTATTTTAACTGAAGTCTTATCAGAAATATTCCATCAAACATTTTTTTATTCGAAGTTCTAGTTTCGACCTCTTATTGTAGGCAAAGGAGTATAATTTTATTAAAACTTAGGATAATCAGTTTCAAGTTTCACTTCAATGGTAGTTTAATGCTTGATTTTTTACTTAGCATTAATTGGAAAACATTTAATGTTTTGCTTTCTCCCCCGCAATACATAACCTCTAATATGTATCCAAAGCCAAAGACACAACGGTACTTATCTAATGTAGTCCACAACTTTGTGGAAAGTTGCATGCCGCTTCTTCATCTTTCTCAAACTGGTACTTGTGCTTCTTCATCTTCCCATCTTTCTCAAACTCGTACTCACCGCTTATTTATCTTCCCATCTTTCTCAGATTGGTGCCCAGGGGCGATCTCGAGGGCCACACCGAACATCTGTAAGACAAATATGAAGAACCAAGTCGACCCCTTGTCCATAATTTAGGTAGCACAGACAACAAGTTTTTGTCGACTGATTTAGGTAGAAAAAAATCAAATTCATTAGATTCCCCACTCTATAGAGCAAGTGTTTACCAAGGAGTTTAGCTAGTGGACAATTCGTAAATCCCATTTTAAGAACCAATATTAATTACCCTTTAACTTTGGCCTTGCTAGATCGTTGCTTGAAGTTTAGAGTGTAAAGCCTGCTATTCCAAGCACCAGACGTAGAGGTGTTTCTTCACGGGGTTTGGCTATATGGCATAGGATCAAGTGGCATATAAACCAACCTTATGTCACAGTTTTTCCAACTGCATCAAAAAGGAAAAAATTTGGTGGGTTATTATTCAACACGAATTACACATCTATCTAAATTCTCTAAATTTTTATATTTATGTGCATTTTCTATTTCAAGCTATGAATGTTTCTTATATTGGGGTGAAGAGCCACTAAATAGTTTTGCTAAGCATAACTATCTCTTAAATAAAAAGGCCTTTAACATAAATATCACCACAAACAAAGAACATTGTTATAATTTAGCGTCTTTAAATGTTACAAATGCCTTATCGTCTTTAAGGAGTGGTGGATATATATATACACACACATGTATGTATATATATATATATATATATCTCTCTCTCTCTATATATATATATATATATGTACATATATACATATATATGTACATATATACATATATGTACATATATACATATATGTATATACATATATACATATATATGTATACACATATATATGTACATATATATCACACACACATATATATATACATATACATATATATGTATAGATAAATACATACATACACACACACACATATATATATATATATATATATATATATATATATATACATATACGTATATGTGCATATATACATATATTTATATATATATCCAACCCATTGCGCTGGGCTAAACGGTGGATGTCCCACACCGTATAACATTTATTTACCAATATGGGGGACCCACCTAGGTTTTAAACTCATTTAAACTACCAAGCTTAGCTTGTGGGTAGTTGTGTTGGGCTCAAGATTATAGGAGTAGTCCCTTCGGCTTGACCCTAAACACCCTCGATGATACACAATAAACTAATTGATTTTCATAACATACATATATCACATAGTCTAAATTTTTTACATATATCACAAATTTGTGTTGTAAAATTTGCATAATCCAAGTATCCCTAAAATTTTATAGGGCGTTGAATCCATTTAAGCATTCAAAAATACACTTGAAGAAGAAAAAAATATAACTCACCAAAAATTGAAAAACCAAAACATATATATATATATATATATATATATATATATATATATATATATATATATATAATGCAATAGAAATATATATATGTGTGTGTGTGTGTGTGTTTTCCTTTTTATATATTTGAAAATTTATTTATTTATTTTTTAAGGAACAGATAGCATTTTCATTATACTGACTGGAAACAGGCCATGTCCCTTACAAAAAATAGACTTGTTCTATCTGCATCTTTCCTTTCATTACATTGAGTATGGACCTTCTTGCTACCCCTATTATTTAAATATGTTCCATTCGCAAAACTACAACTATATATTCTCCAAAAAGTTCCATTATAAACTATACAACGATATTGCGTATATGAAAAATAAAACAGACACTGTCAGCTTCTTCCCGTCTCGGCGTCATCACCCGCAGGCTCACCCACATATGTGTTCAAATCCTTCGCTTTGATTTCTTCTTCTTCCTGAACCCTCGCAGCAACGACATCGCCAACATCTTCTTCTTCTACCAGAGCCCTCACAACAACCTTCTCGACATAATCAACATTGGTGTCTGATGAATTTCCAACCCCAAGCACCTCCTTTAAGACTCCCACCGTGGTTGTCTCCACCTTGATTTCTATATTGTCAACCTTTTGCTGGACGGTCAAAACATCCACACATAGGCCTTACATTGTTCTCAGCATAAACTCCCAATCTTACCCAGCCCGGATAATTGGGCATAAATGACCGTCGTGTTTCCGTTTAGTTCTTTAATGATTTCCGTTATCACTTACTTGTAGTAGCCCTCAACCAGGCTCTCCACACCGACATGCCCCACACCATGGCCAAACCCCGAGCTTCCAGGACCAGAAACACCCCCACTGCCATTCCTTGCTGGTGACATTTTTGCAGCAAGACGCCTCTGCATGATGAATATCTTGTGATTAACTGACCAGAGCCAAGTGAGGTATATAACGACCTGATCCATCCCAACATTCCTCCCTAGCCCGTCTTTCATAAATGTGAAATAGTGCAAGGTATTGTCAATTCCTATTCCATCCATGCTTTCCACCGTATGAAACCAGAATCGAGCAACAATGTTTCCTTCATCCCCAGTAGAAACTGTTATATTCCATATTCCGGTGAGAATTCGATGCCTCATCACACACCTGTGTACGAACATGATCTAACGGCCGAAGGCAGAATAGATGTGAATTAATTCACCATCTAATGACCCTATATCCAAGACGTTGCGCAGGTACCCCTGAATGCCATCCAACTTAACTACTATCACGCAGAGATGCCTAGGAGAGTTGGCCTCCATAACTGCTACCTTAATGATCTGACGACCCGTACCCCCAGCAAAGAGTGTCATCTTGAAGCCTTCGATCAGGGGATGGGACATAATGAAGTATGGATATTTATGCATATTCAACCAAGTCCTAATAAAGTATGGAGATTTATGCATATTCAACCAAGTCCTAATATAACCCCTGCATTTGCCTGATTGTCTACCAACTGGTTGTTGGCTCGCAACACGTGGTACAAGTTAACTTTATCAATTTTTTTTAATAAATGTGTTATTCTTACCATGATTAAGGAAGTTTCGTCTTCTAATTGAGTGGCATTCCTGAGAAGAAATACATTTTTGAATGATTATCTTGGAATCACCCACTATATTCAAAGTTTTGAGACCATTATCCAAGCATATTTTAACTCATATATATATACATATACATATATATACACACACACACACATATATATACATATATATATACATATACATATATATGTATAGATACATACATATCATATATATATATATATATATATATATATATATATATATATATATATATGTACATATATATGTACATATACGTATATGTACATATATACATATATGTATATATATCCAACCCATTGCGCTGGGCTAAACGGTGGATGTCCCACACCGTATAATGTTTATTTACCAATATGGGGGACCCACCTAGGTTTTAAACTCATTTAAACTACCAAGCTTAGCTTGTGGGTAGTTGTGTTGGGATCAGGAGTATAGGAGCAGTCCCTTTGGCTTGACCCTAAACACCCTCGATGATACACAATAAATTAATTGATTTTCATAACATACATATATCACATAGTCTAAAAATTTTACATATATCACAAATTTGTGTTGTAAAATTTGCATAATCCAAGTATCCCTAAAATTTTATAGGGCGTTGAATCCATTTAAGCATTCAAAAATACACTTGAAGAAGAAAAAAATATAACTCACCAAAAATTGAAAAACCAAAACATATATATATATATATATAATGCAATAGAAATATATATATGTGTGTGTGTGTGTTTTCCTTTTTATATATTTGAAAATTTATTTATTTATTTTTTAAGGAACGGATAGCATTTTCATTATACTGACTGGAAACAGGCCACGTCCCTTACAAAAAATAGACTTGTTCTATCTGCATCTTTCCTTTCATTACATTGAGTATGGACCTTCTTACTACCCCTATTACTTAAACATGTTCCATTAGCAAAACTACAGCTATATATTCTCCAAAAAGTTCCATTACAAACTATACAATGATATTGCGTATATGAAAAATAAAATAGACACTATCAGCTTCTTCCCGTCTCGGCGTCATCACCCACAGGCTCACCCACATATGTGTTCAAATCCTTCGCTTCGATTTCTTCTTCTTCCTGAACCCTCACAGCAGCGACATCAACAACATCTTCTTCTTCTACCAGAGCCCTCACAACAACCTTCTCGACATAATCAACATTGGTGTCTAATGAATTTCCAACCCCAAGCACCTCCTTTAAGACTCCCACCGTGGTTGTCTCCACCTTGATTTCTATATTGTCAACCTTTTTCTGGACGGTCAAAACATCCACACGTAGGCCTTCCATTGTTTTCAGCATAAACTCCCAATCTTACCCAGCCCAGATAATTGGGCATAAATGACCGTCGTGTTTCCGTTTAGTTCTTTAATGATTTCCTTTATCACTTACTTGTAGTAGCCCTCAACCAGGCTCTCCACACCGACATGCCCCACGCCATGGCCAAACCCTGAGCTTCCAGGACCAGAAACACCCCCACTACCATTCCTTGCTGGTGACATTTTTGCAGCAAGACGCCTCTGCATGATGAATATCTTGTGATTAACTGACCAGAGCCAAGTGAGGTATATAACGACCTGATCCATCCCAACATTCCTCCCTAGCCCGTCTTTCATAAATGTGAAATAGTGCAAGGTATTTTCAATTCCTATTCCATCCATGCTTTCCACCGTACGAAACTAGAATCGATCAACAATGTTTCCTTCATCCCCAGTAGAAACTGTTATATTCCATATTCCGGTGAGAATTCGATGCCTCATCACACACCTGTGTACGAACATGATCTAACGGCCGAAGGCAGAATAGATGTGAATTAATTTACCATCTAATGACCCTATATCCAAGACGTTGCGCAGGTACCCCGGAATGCCATCAAACTTAACTACTATCACGCAGAGATGCCTAGGAGAGTTGGCCTCCATAACTGCTTTTTAATGACTTGACGACCCGTACCCCCAGCAAAGAGTGTCATCTTGAAGCCTTCGATCAGGGGATGGGACATAATGAAGTATGGAGATTTATGCGTATTCAACCAAGTCCTAATAAAGTATGGAGATTTATGCATATTCAACCAAGTCCTAACATAACCCTTGCATTTGCCTGATTGTCTACCAACTGGTTGTTGGCTCGCAACACGTGGTACAAGTTAACTTTATCAAATTTTTTTAATAGATGTGTTATTCTTACCATGATTAAGGAAGTTTCGTCTTCTAATTGAGTGGCATTCCTGAGAAGAAATACATTTTTGAATGATTAGCTTGGAATCACCCACTATATTCAAAGTTTTGACACCATTATCCAAGCATATTTTAACTCCTTTCTAGAGTGCAAGAGCCTTTGCTTGATTTTTGGATGTGACCCCTAGTCCCCATGCATATCTTACTTCTGTTTTTTCTTCGAGGTTGATTATTACCCCTCCCGCTCTAGCCTCCCCGATATTTGAGGATTTTATAAGTATTAATATGTTTGATATTTTTATAAAAGTATGACGCAACTAACATGTTAATTATCAAACTTGCAATCTTAAAAAAAAATAACTCACTCCAAATTAAATTACTTCTTTATATCATGCTATGTGATTACACAAATCTTATTATAAAATTTGTGATTTTTTTATTAAAAATATTAATCATAAGCATCAAATATCAAATTAGTATAAAATAATAATTTTGAATTTATTCCTTTCTATTTCCACTCTCATTCAAAAACCTATTTCTAGAGATGAGATTCAATATGGCATTTAATAAACTTTGTTCAAGGACATTGGATTCAACACCCCCATGTGTTTCACAACATGGACTAACTACCTCTCGGGGATCCTTTGGCAATTATAACGGAGGCTAATGCTTGCGTTTTTTGGTCTAATGGTAACCGTGATCCCAACAAGTGGTATCAGAGCATGAGGACTTCACTGGGGGATAAGTACCATACCACGTGGGTTCATATTGGGCAATATATATTGAGGACAAATTAACATAATATATTGGGGGATATATAAGGGGAAAAGGGTTTTTATATTGACAAGTATAAAAAATGGAGCTCAAAGTTAATGAAAAAATACAAAGTGGTATAAAAAATGTTAATGAAAAAACGGATACCTACAATATCTAGTGGAAGTAAGGGATTTTTAAATTGTGAAGGTGTATTGGATTCATATTGGTAGGGGGTTAAATAATGAGATTTTTAGGGGTATTTTCCAAAATATAGTCAAATTAAGGATATTGTTTAATATGCCACGAACACATGTGATAGGTCATAGGTTCATTGAGTGAAGCCCTTGTGTATCAAAGTGGCAGGTCTTGAGTTCAAAATTCACCTGGCTCACACTAGGTGGAGATTGTTACACATTGGGCTCAGCGTTCCCCGTGTGTTTCATGACGTGGACTAACCACCTCTCGTGGATCCTAACTTTGGCGATTGTAGTAGAGACTAATGCCTGCGAGTTTTGGTCTAACGACAATCGTCATTCCAACAAACTCAATGTGTGAACATGTCTTTTCAATTTTGTGTATGCCATTAAATGTAATATAAAAGGCGTTAGCAACCATTAACTGATTTATGATATAAATATGTCTTGTTTCCCATTAAAATTATATTTTTTTGAATAATAAATATTTTAAAAAAATAATTTTAGTGAGAAAAAGATATATTTATACCATAAATCACTTAACTGTTGCCAACGCCTTTAATTTTTTATTTCATGGAATAGCGATGTTCGATGTATTTTTTATAAGAAAGAAATGTTATTATTAGTCCATTCCTTCGGCATTGTAGGGACTATAGTCATCATTTAGCATTGAACGAGCATTAAATTGCTTTAACAACCCATTTATTCATTATTTTAACTAAAGTCTTATCAGAAATATTCCATCAAACATTTTTTTATTCGAAGTTCTAGTTTCGACCTCTTATTGTAGGCAAAGGAGTATAATTTTATTAAAACTTAGGATAATCAGTTCAAGTTTCACTTCAATGGTAGTTTAATGCTTGTTTTTTTACTTAGCATTAATTGGAAAACATTTAATGTTTTGCTTTCTCCCCCGCAATACATAACCTCTAATATGTATCCAAAGCCAAAGACACAGCGATACTTATCTAATGTAGTCCACAACTTTGTGGAAAATTGCATGCCGCTTCTTCATTTTCTCAAACTGGTACTTGTGCTTCTTCATCTTCCCATCTTTCTCAGACTCGTACTCACCGCTTATTTATCTTCCCATCTTTCTCAGATTGGTGCCCAGGGGCGATCTCGAGGGCCACACCGAAGACTGTAAGACAAATATGAAGAACCAAGTCGACCCCTTGTCCATAATTTAGGTAGCACAGACAACAAGAATTTGTCGACTGATTTAGGTAGAAAAAAATCAAATTCATTAGATTCCCCATTCTATAGAGCAAGTGTTTACCAAGGAGTTTAGCTAGTGGACAATTCGTAAATCCCATTTTAAGAACCAATATTAGTTACCCTTTAACTTTGGCCTTGCTAGATCGTTGCTTGAAGTTTAGAGTGTAAAGCCTGCTATTCCAAGCACCAGACATAGAGGTGTTGCTTCACGGGGTTTGGCTATATGGCATAGGATCAAGTGGCATATAAACCAACCTTATGTCACAATTTTTCCAATTGCATCAAAAAGGGAAAAATTTGGTGGGTTAATGTTCAACACGAATTACACATCTATCTAAATTCTCTAAATTTTTTATATTTATGTGCATTTTCTATTTCAAGCTATGAATGTTTCTTATATTGGGGTGAAGAGCCACTAAATAGTTTTGCTAGGCATAAAAATTCAGACCAGTCCCATTGAAATTCTAATGGGGTTTAGCTTTCTGAATGTTTTGGTGCATTTTCTCCCTCAAGCTATGAATGTTTCTTACAGTGGGGTGAAGAGCCACTAAATAGTTTTGCTAGGCATAAAATTTCAAACTAGGCCAAGTGAAATTCTAATGGGGTTTCAACTAAATTTAGAGAAATTGTTCTTCGAAGACTTACCAACATAACCTATTGTAAGTTATTGTTTTCTAGATGCACACCTCCAGTGGCCCCTCCATCTGAAATAGCAAAAGGACCGCCTCCACCACCGAATTAGCTCACTCCATCAATGCCCTGAATGAATTCTCATGTCTACTTTTCCTTTGAATATTGGTGAGCATCTCATCTAGAGCTTGATTACAGTGAGATAGGGTTTTAAATGTTCCATTCTCATTTGTCCAACCGTTAGCGCCATTATATAACTTGAAGCCCTATCTCTTTCTTTCATTCGATAACATAAAATACCTGGGTTTGACAAGCATGAAAGTTGAGCTCTGCTACAAAGTGGGCTACCCTTGCCTAACCCCTTAATTGTCGGTCCAACCCCTTCAATCAAAGGAATGCTTTGAGGCTACCTTCTTTCTAACCCCTTAACCATTGACCCAACCCCTTCAATCAAAGGAATGCTTTGAGGACTACCTTCTTTCTTTTTATCGCTATTAGAAGCAATGAAACATAGGAAGTAAAATGGGTTGCGTTATTTAGCAACAATGGGTTGTAAGGAATTCCATTTGCATTTGAATATTGCATTTTCTCTTGCTCTCGAAGGAACAATATCTTCTAAAGGAAAATCTTGTGGAACAACATGCAACGGAGCGACAACTTGTAAAGGAGGAAAACATTTTTCTTGTTTGATAACATTGCTAGATATAGTTGATTCACACACAAAATATGTTGCAAGATATTTTGTATAAGGAGAGTTTGGTACAACCTGTCTTGAGCTAGAACATGATCTTGGCCCTCCCTATTTTCTTCCTCGACCCTAATCTTGTGAACAACAACTTGAGGGTAAACCTTATTTTAATCCTTGACCCTAATCCCATGAACAACAACTTGAGGGTAAACCTTATTTTAATCCTTGACCCTAATCCTATGAACAACAACTTGAGAGTGAATCTTATTTTCATCATGCTTGAGTATGAGATTGAACATGGGATTGAGTTTGAATTTATGTAAATTTAAGCCTTTACCTGGGGATGGGACCGCCTATGCATGTGAGAATCAAATGGAGGTCTGAGACTCCACCTGGACGTGGAATCAATCTATAACTTGTTATTGATTGATTGTAGCCAAACATAACCTCAAGGGTACAAAAATTACAGTTAAAATATAATTGATCTAAAATATTATTCATCGATAAAAACCAGACAACACCATATAATTCTTCGCAAATCTGATAGTCTATATTGACACATAGTATGGGCGAGAGAGACAGTTGCTTGCTATAGGATAAAATGCACGGTGTATGGAGAATGGAGATACCCTCAAGGGTCTTCCCAGGACCCTTGGCAGACTAATATTATCTGCAACCATCACAAAGTTACATGCATGTCCATAAACATTAACTAACTATCAAAGCAAAACAAATGGATTACCTCAAGCCTCCGTGTAGATTTGCTGGAGAGCACAATGCAGCTAGGTGGAAGTCCCCCAAGCCGGCTCCAGATCAAGTCCTGCACATAGAAGAGACAAGCATAATCATAGCATACAACCTTGATAACTAATACATGAATACATAAAAGACATCTAGTTACACATAACTAAGCTACTCATGCTAAAAGGTATTGGACAAACAAACAATTGAATGATAGTACCAACACCACGGAGTAGATAGTACAACTACAGTTCTATATTAATGTCGGAAGAGTGATTACAACCATCTGTTGCATCAACCTTCCCTTACCCCTCCAGCTTCTCTCTCTCTCTCTCCCTTATTACCAACTTCTTATGCTTAGATTTGAGACTATGCTGGACAATCAAGTAAGCTATCCTTTCAAATGATCTGACCCCTATCACCATAGCCCTAGCTTTGCTTATGTAGCAATTGAGCTAGGGTTGCCAAGTTCCTCCATGAGTTCCTTAGGGTAAAAGCAATGAATTTGCCATGATTTTCAGCTCTTTCCCATTTGCCTCCTTCACTAGGATTAGAAATCCCCCGAATAGGTCGAACTTGAGATGTTTCCTTGCTTTTCTTGAGTAGATTTAGGAGCAAATATCTAGATATTTATGAGTCAATTCGCTCTTTTGACCTTTAGAACTTCATTAGGATCCACTAACGTTGTTCCCGAACTAACAATTGGAGTTAGTAGGGTCACTAATGCACCCTTATGCTTACAGAGAAGTTTTATAAAGCAGGTTGTCAGTGTATAGCCAATGTTAGTGTGGAAACAAGGCATGTGATCTTGGTCTTTGCTTAAGCTATCATGTCTTTCCCCTTTGAGCTGATGAGGGGGTCATTTTGCTGTATAACAAATGCCCCCTAAAGTGTGGGATTTAAGGCTGTGACGATGGCCGAAATACTTAACTGTAATTTTCCTTCTTTGACAAAAAGAGAGAGAGGATTGGAGCTTCGGGTGGTACGGGAAACTTGATACAACACACATATATATAACTACTAAAATCATGTCTTGAGTCGGGCATTCCCATGCTTAGTAGCTATGCCAGAGTGATTTTCTCATAAAAGGGACATGACGATGTTGGCCGCCGATAAGCACAATGCGGATCCGGTGTCATAATAGGATCATTCTGATGAGCTGTCTCCAAAAAACAATATACACAATTTGGGAGAGGAAGCAAGGTTGAATAATGTAAGCCTCTACCCAAGGTCTTGATTTCCGCTTCACCGAACAACATAGATCGATACATATGAATATATGCGTTGATGTCGAACATGCATGAAATCATCTGATTACCAATCAATAATGGAGACCGTTAACAGACGCAA
Source organism: Pinus tabuliformis (assembly GCA_031772625.1). NCBI lineage: Eukaryota > Viridiplantae > Streptophyta > Pinopsida > Pinales > Pinaceae > Pinus > Pinus tabuliformis. Next base: position 729,217,414 of record CM062819.1, read on the forward strand.
GAAAGACCACCAATAATGGTGATGGTCTCCAAGATGCACAATACAATCTAACGAGTGTGAAAGATGTTTTTGTCATCGAACACCCATAGAATCGCTTAACCAAGAGCCAATAATGAGAACCCCTGATTAAATAAAAGGCGACCTGCCACTAATGTCTACAAGTACCAAGGCACTGAATGTGTTTCTAGGTTGTCTTCCTAGATAGAATGTTAAATTCGATAGGAAGATAGCTGTCGAAAGGTAGGCAATAATGTGTCCTACATCAATTGACACGAAATGGGACAAAAATGATTTTTTTTTTGAGGAATCTTTGAGCATTGGGTCTAAACAACAGAGGGCATGATGAAAGGATATGCTTGATGGGTTGATGGAGGAAACAAAAGGTTAACCCTTGAACAATAGAAGGCACGACAATGGTTTTAACCATGCAGCACTAGACTCATGAACACCAAAGAGTGTTAGGATACAGAGATGCAGGAACATCGGGGTGTTTAGGCTAAACTCATAGGATGGTAGGATTCATATTGAGAGGCCGTCACAAGGAAGGTTTATCTGAGGGATTGCCATGTTTAAGGGAACGACTGCTGCCAAATCACGCTTTCCAATACTGAATGTAGTTGTAATGTCTACTTTCCCCGTCTGATTAGTTTAGTGAGTCCAGGTGGGTAAACTCATCGATCTTTTCATATTTTAAGACTCTAAAAAGGACCGTGAAAAGAGCGACTCTATGCCCTATCTGATTAGTTTAATGATTCTAGACAGGTAAACTCATCAATCTTTTCATGTTTTGAGAGTCTGAAAAGGATTGTAAAAAGAGCGACTCTAATCTTGTCTATTTAATTTAATGAGTCAAGACGAGGCAACTCGGTGGTCTTTTCATATTTGGAGAGTCTGAAAAGATCGTAAAGAACGACTCCGTGGTGGTCCCTTTGTCATAGTTTGTTGACTGGGTGCAACAAAAATTTAATAGTATACCCAGATCGGTTACTTTTCTGTGAGTTAATCTATTGAATCCGGATAAAGAGAAACCTATGTTCAATAGATGTTGACCTCATTTTGTTACGAGTACGAGGAGACAGACTAAACTCGTTTTTCATCGTGAATTTTTAATGAGTCACACGACGACAAACTCAATACCTTCATCAAATTTTAACGAGTCAAATGAAGAAAACTCAAGGTATCTTTTTCAGTTTATTGAGCAAGGAAAAAGAGGTAAAAGAACTGCTCATTCCTTCTTCGTAGATTTAACGAGCCCGAAGAAGGGGAAAAACTCAGGGATTTTTCGATTTAAGAGCGAGAAATGGTCCCAAAAAAGCAAGTGCTCTTGTTGTTGTCGTAGATTTTTAACGAGCCCGATGACAAAAAATCAGGATTTTTCAGTTTAACGAGTGAGAAAAGTACCTAAAAGAATGCTCGGGTCATCTTTATAAATGTTTAACAAGCCTAAAGAAAAAACTCGGGATTTTTTCAGTTTTATGAGTGAGAAAAAAGCACCTAAAAAGAATGCTCTAATGGTCTTTTTCAATTTTAATGAGCTAGAAAAAGAGCGAAAAATAGTTGCTCGGACTGTCGTCATATGTGTTTAACGAGCCCAACGATGACAAACTCAGGGATTTTTCAATTTAAGAGCGAGAAAATATCCCATAAAAGAAAGCGCTCATATCTTCTTTGTAGTAGTTTAACGAGCCCAAACAAGGAGACTCGAGGTTTTTCGGATTAATGAGCAAGAAAAATACCATAAAAAGAACGCTCGATCTTGTTCGTGGTAGTTTAACGAGCCCGAAGAAGGAGACTCGAGGTTTTTTTGGATTAACGAGCAAGAAAAATATCATAAAAAGAATGTTCGATCTTTCTTGATCTCATGCTTGACAATAGAATGGTCTATGCCATGCATTTCCTCATAAGACCAAGGGAAAACATCGCAGATATCCTTAAAAGGGCAGGTGAAGCTAACAATTTCCTCAAGATTGCAATTGACTCCAATCTGTTTGTTTTCCACGATGCTTGTCTTGACTGAAATATCGATGAGAAATGTTTGTAAAAGATGGCCCATGTTTCCCTTCGAGTCCAAATTTTGGATAGTCGTATAAGGTGAGGAAACGATTTCAGATGCGTTAGATGACAGGATTTTAGGAGGCATCATGTCCGAATCAGATATCGAAACACGATGGTGTGAGTCCTCCCAAGGGCACTCTTTTGAACTCATGATTTCTCTAATAGCTTCGTCCATAGCTAGGACTTGATTGAGTGGATCGAAAGAAGGAGCGTTACGGGAGGGGAAATGGGACTGTTGGTTGTAACCAAACTGACCGAAGATTCAAATGCAGATTGAATGGCTTGGTAGGCCATTTCAGCTAGTGATAACGAAATTTGTTCTCCGTAAGTGTTAATGTCTGAAGGGGTCGGGAGGATCCAAGGATCGGTCGGTTCGTGAGGAATGGATGAAACCATAGAGACCGTCTGTTGAATCACGGGTGGCAGAAGAGGGAAACAACCCATCAGGGAAGATCCATTTAGTAGACCGATACTGATACTGAGGTAAGATTTAGGTACACCACCCACTAAGGGTACAGCGCTGCTAGGTAACGGAGAGTAATATGGGGTGCAAAAGGACAGCTGGTCCATTGTGACTATCTTTCCATCCAAGGGAAAGATGATGATACGGAAGACCAAAGACACAACGGCCTTCATGGCATCAGTCCAAGTGCAGCCCAAAAGCAAATTATAGTCGAGTTTATGATCCACGACTTCAATATCTACCGTTACCGTTTCCCACTCAAGGTGATGGGATAGCTAGCTAGGTAACCTTTTGGGATGAAAGTGTGGCCGTCGAAAGCTTTAAGGGAATTCGACGGTAGGGATAGGGTTGGAGAACCTAGAGTGAGCCAACATGAAGCCGACATGACGCAGGTAGAAGCACCTTCGTCGATGACAATTCCATGTATACCTTTACCTTTTGAAAAGATTTGCACCTGAAATGCAAGCTGGTGAGAAATGGGAGGTTTACATTTTTCCATGTCAAAAATTGCAAGCATGGAATCATGCAGGTCGATACCACCAATAGCCGAAAGCAAAGATTTCCTTTGTGCTACACATGTTTGTAATACTTCGAGCACCGACATAGCCGACGACGCTTGTGCCAAGTCTTCTACAATGCTGTAGTTTTGGGCAGCATGTGCAGATGTATTGTGCGTCAAAGTGCCCCTTTAGGGGGGCAAATCACAAGGTCAGCAACCGACCTTCCAATATGCAAATCGTTCAGATATGGTGGGTTTTGACTTGAGGAAGGTTCTTATGCATGAGTGACAGGAGCTCCATAGGATTTGGCTCTTGTTTGTAGATCTACCATTTCAAAGGTGTAAACGGTAGAAGATCCTTCACCAGCTGAAGGATTTTGTGAACCACCATTGCCCCCTTGCAGGGCTTGGGGTTGGTTTGCAAATAAGGTGTTCTGCTGCTGAGCGGGGAAAGGATTATTCAGGATAGCAGGGGTCCTTTTGGTGTCCTTTTTAGCAATGAAATCTTTGCATTCCTGAAGACGCGGACACAGATATGCCATGTGGTCTTGCGCACAGATTTTGCAAGGGAATCGGGCAGGTTTATCCTTTCCATCGTCAGGAGGCGCAACGGCCTTCTGCTTTGGGTTTTGCTGCTTTGTTGACTGCTCCTCAGAAGGAGTGGTCTTTTTCTTATTCTTCTTGTTCTTACCACTGGGTTTTTGCATAGACTGCATAGAGTTTGTCACAGTGGTAGGAAGAGCAGTCAATTTGGTAGAGGGGTCCACTGACATCTGGGTAATGTGATCGCTGAGTTGTTTTACAATAGCCCCATATGTTACGCCAATAATCCCATCGACGTGCGCTCCGAGGTGTTGAGTAGCGGAAGCATTGGAGTTGCGAGGGGCATTGGGGATTACGTTGTAAAGAGTGACAGATTGCGAATATATCAAATCTAAGTGATAGGCACAATGTATGGATTGGTCTTCTATGACCTCACCACCTAAGGCGACATCCTTAGCGATTTCGGGGAGTAGGGACTTGCAGAACCAGTCTGCTAAGAGATAGTCTGGGAGGGGAGCTTTGACTAACCTCCATCTACGTCTCCATTCATGTATATGATCAGAGATGTGGGTGGCAGTATCCTGACGTAGTGAAGTGAGGAGCTCTGTCCCAGTCTCATAGCGGATGGGTAGTTGGAAGTGCTTTAGGAATTCCATCGCTAGAGCATCGAAGGTATTTACTGATGTGCGTGGTAACTCAATATACCAAATAGCTGCGTTGCCAGTGAGGGTGCGGTGAAAAAGACTTAACCGGACACTATCATCCACCATGGAGTTAGAAACACACCAAAGATGATAGGTGGTGATATGGGTGCTCGGATCCTCCCCTCGTTTTCCGTCAAACTTGGGGATGTCTGTTGGTATCTTATGCGGGATCGACGACCAAAGTAAGTTATGATAGATGGTGTCATTTGTAACTTTGTACAAGTCGGAGATATCTAACGTTGCTAAGAAAGGCAGAGTGTGTGGTGCCCCCGACTCGGACCAAGGCGATGACATATGACTTGAGGATCCTTGCGGTCCTCCCATCGTTTGAGTCCCAATATTATACATAGGCTACATGGTATAGTAGTTGCCTTGGTGTATGGCGTTATAATGTGGATTTCCATGGGGATTGTGATGTTGGGTATCGAATTGCCCCCAAGATAAGCAATGCCCATTTGACTCATTTGAATTTGTGAGTAGGGTGCCTCCATGGATTGGTTGGGACCTCCTTGAGGATTCCCGCTCGCCACAGAACTAACCATATGTCCTTGATTGACATAAGGAACACTCATGTCAATCAGTGACTGACCATGCATGCCTGAGAATGGAGGGTGAACTGTTACGTTCCCAATCGGTATGTGCATATTGGGAATGCCCCCAGATACTTGAATCTGGGGGTTTGAATTGTACAATGGCTACCGACCATATTGTTGGTGGACGGGAACCATGCTTATAGTGCTATATTGAGCATTATAAGGAGCACTGTATGTAGCACTTGTCGAAGATATACAGTTTGAAACTAAAGGGGTGGAACCTGACATCGGCTGGGTTCCACTCGTGGAGGGTGTCATGTGAGTGTTTGTACCTGGGACAAATGGGATAGTAGGGTTCGCCATCAATGGTGTGGTGGTGACTCTCGACTGAGGAAGTGGTGGAGGACCAAAAGTGTCCCTAAAGTTCCACAACCCGTTAGTCATCAACAGGATGGATTGAAATGTTCCACCTAAAGAAACAAGGAGTATAGGTGCCATGGGAACCAAGAGTGGGTCCAATGGATTCGTAAGCGGAGGGTTAGAGGGAGGAAGAAATCCTTCAGTAAAGAAATCCTCTAGAAAACTTGAATCGTCAGTTGTCCAAACAGATTCTGTGTCAGATCTAGGAGACTGATTCCCTGAAGATGGGGAATCCGGTTCACTGGAGCTCGGCGGATCTTCCACAATGAGTGGAGGAAGTCCTAACAATCGTCTAGATTGACGACGAGGTCTGGATGTAGCCACGGTGACCATTAATTTTTATCAATAATTTGTATCGTGATATTTGTTAAAGTCTCAAATGATAACACTCGGGTGCCTAAAAAATATAAAAAATACACTAAGTTAATCAATCAACAAATAGAGGGAAATGACCCTGTCTGATAAGCACTGATCATTGGAGATGAAACCCAGTATCACAATGAATAACAGAGAGGGCTGGCCAAATGTACAGTTACGGTTACTCTTGAGCTTTGCTCAAACCTCAGATTGAGGGGCCAAGTACTCTCGTGAAGACGAGCACCCTCCCAAAAACTGAAGACAGAGTAGGTCCGTCCGTGTTAGGTACCAGGGCAGTGCGCCCTAGTCACCTTGTGTAAGTCCCTAAAAGCTTGGCCACTAAGGATACCTCAAATCACAGACACTACCACGAGGGACATAGTCACAGACAGTACGCTGCGTGGGCAGGATACCTGAGTCCCTGTCTCAGGTCCGAAGTCCCCAAAGGGATCCACAATACATAGAATACCCAAAAGAGTTGCAAGCGAAGGCGGGCTACCTTCAATTACAGTCCGATGTTGTCTCGTATTTAGCTCCGCTTTGACTGGAGTGGTACCGGTAGTATGAGTGCAATAGGAATTTTCTCTCTTTTAATGACACTAGTTTTGGTTTTTGATCTTGGGCAGTTTACTCACACTGCCTATCCGAAGATCCTAGCCTGAACTAATGTTTTTTTACTCAATAAAGAGTTACTGATTTATTTTAGGTAAATTTTATATGTACTTTTTTAGTGTCTTCAGTAGGGGAGTTGACGTATGAAATGTGATGAGCCCTGACTCAAAAATCATGCACAAGACAATGCTTTAAAAAATATTCAATTCGATGAAAACAAGCTGTATTCTACAGGTGAGAGTCTTTTACATATTCGTATTTGTTCCATGCATCCTAGTCATTATAACACATGTGTAACCAACAGAAATCTTTCCAATGCTTTCCTAACAACTACTTGAAACCAAAATGAAGCAACTTTTAACCAGCTAAACAGAAGAATGAATAAAAAATGTGGATCTTTCTTTCATAAAAAATGTTTTAAGAAAGAAAGAAAAACTTATTTCCTAAAAAAAAAAATTCTTACAGGACACCGATATTGCTAACAAAATGCAGTTGCAGACCCTCTTTTAGTCCATGAGCAGGCTTCCTATCCCCTTGAGTTTGCAGACATAGTTGTATATCAAGATTTAAGGGACTAACGCTCTGTAGCAGTGGCCACAGAGAGTTACTGGGTCCACTAACGCTCTGTGTATGCAGACACAGAGCTTTATAAAGCACTGTGTAGTTTGCTAACCTACGTTAGTGTGGGAAAACAACTCAAAACAGGGCCTTTTGGATTAGATTCAAGGCTGAATATGTGAAGGCAGAATGCAACAAGGTTTTGGTGGGTCAGAAAGGGAATGCAGAAGTATAGGGAGGTCTTAGAAGGAGGAGGAAACTGAGAACTGTCCGGGTAAATCGGGAACTAGATGTATAGTCCCCAGTGGAGTTGCCAATTCTACTATAGGATAAAATGCACGGTGTATGGAGAATGGAGATACCCTCAAGGGTCTTCCCGGGACCCTTGGCAGACTGTAAGATTATCTGCAACCGTCACAAAGTTACATGCATGTCCATAAACATTAACTAACTATCAAAGCAAAACAGATGGATTAGCTCAAGCCTCCATGTAGATTTGCTAGAGAGCACAATGCAGCTAGGTGGAAGTCCCCAAGCCCGCTACAGATCAAGTCCTGCACATAGAAGAGACAAGCATAATCACAACATACAACCTTGACAACTAATACATGAATACATAAAAGACATCTAGCTACACATAACTAAGCTACTCATGCTAAAAGGTATTGGACAAACAAACAAATGAATGATAGTACCAACACCAGAGAGTAGACAATACAATTGCAGTTCTATATTAATGTTAGAAGAGTGATTACAACCATCTGTTGCATCAACCTTCCCTTACCCCTCTAGCTCCTCTCTCTCTCTCCCTTCTTACCAACTTCTTATGCTTAGATTTGAGACTATGCTCCACAATCAAGTAAGATATCCTTCAAATGATCTAACCCCTATCACCACAACCCTAGCTTTGCTTATGTAGCAATTGAGTTAGGGTTGCCAAGTTCCTCCATGAGTTCCTTAGGGTAAAAGCAATGAGGTTGCCATGCTTTTTAGCTCTTTCCCATTTTCCTCCTTCATTAGGATTAGAAATCCCCCAAATAGGTCGAACTTGAGATGCTTCCTTGCTTTTCTTGAGTAGATTTAGGAGCAAATATCTGGATATTTATGAGTCAATTCACTCCTTTGACCTTTAGAACTTCATTAGGATCCACTAACAATGTTCCCGAACTAAGAACTGGAGTTAGTAGGGTCACTAACGCACCCTTAGGCTTATTGAGAAGCTTTATAAAGCAGGTTGTCAATGTATAACCAACGTTAGTGTGGAAACAAGGCATGTGATCTTGGTCTTTGCTTCAACTATCATGTCTTTCCCCTTTGAGTTGATGAAGGGGTCATTTTGCTGTATAATGTTGCTTCCTATATATGCATATTAGCATGTTGCAACTTTACATGGTGTGGTGCATAAATTCCATGATATATTATGGAGATGGAGTGATGAAACACCTAGATTTCATGCAAGGGCCCACATGGTCAATTGTCAATTCAAGTAATCTAATTTAAACATTTAAACTTTTCAATTCGTTATGTTTACAAAGCACTTTGATGAAGAAAGCTACCAAGATCACAAATCTTTTCACTATGGATTATTCACTTGTACCTTGTAGTATACACCATTGCCTAGTGTTGGAGAGATCTGTCCCAAGAGAATTGTGGGTCTTGCGTAACTTCTGTCTCCTCATCAGTGGAATCATGCTTAATCATCAGTGGAACCACATGGATATAGTTAGATAGTGTGATTAAAGGTTTATTGATAACTTAAGTGAGGCCATATTTGTGCTAGGCTCTAAGATTGCATAGAAATTGAATTTTCTCAAAGTATGATGATGCATTTTACTATGTAGTTAGTGACACATCAATCTTAACTTCTGAAATATACTAGAATGATTTTTGTACTATTTATTAGCCATGATACATGATATTATGGTTGCAACTATGCATTGTTTGACATGGATGGTCGTAAAGTTCCTTAGGAACTTGTAACTAAAGTAGGAGGGATATTTAATATCATTTTAAAAGAGGTATCTATGAGTTGTTAAGGTGACACTATTTACTTATTGTGTCAAATTTTGTTTTTCAATTTTCAATCAAGAATCACCATGATGCACTAACCAAATTTGCAATCAATAAAGTACTAGAATAACATCAAGAAGATATATCCTTGCTCGACTCTTTCACATTTGTGTGGGAGAGATGCCCAGATTTAAGGTTATCAAGTTTTAAATTCCAATAGTTTATATGCTACTTAGGCCTCATTATATCATAACTATTAGATGTATTCAATACTTAGTTTCCTTGTAGGTTTTCTACTTACTAATTGCTTGAATCCTCATTTTAGGTTGAATGGCCTTACATAAAAGGTGTTATAGTGGCACAAGTGTAGAATGGAATGTTGGTTTGCCATAGACATTGATAGCATATTTGACAGATGTTGGACTAATGTGAGAGGCCACTTTGTAATGCCATTTTCAATGTTATCTTATTTCTTGAAATGTATTCAGGATCTAGTCTAACTATAATGTAGAAGTAGAGGAAGAGATGCTTGATGGGCAGTACAAGCTTATGGTGCGAGGGTACTTCCCTGTTATAGAGTTTATTTTTGGAGGTCTTGACATTGTCTTTGTCACAGGTGTATTTAATTTTCTCAAGAAGACCTTGAATGTCATCTGGTTGTCAATTAAGGGAAGATTGGTTATCTAGGGTTTGATAATACTCTTTCACAGGGTTACAAAAGTTATGTGACGATATTGTGGTGTAAAAGTTTTGATCGATAATGGGAAAATATTTTTCACCAATGCTCTCATTGTTGTTCTTACTCTTGGCATGCTAAAAGAAAACTTCATAAAATTCGAGCCACGTTTGCGAGAGTGGAAAGCAACAACAATTTTTGATTTAGGGATTGAGAACGAGAACAAGGTCACTTATTCTTTGATTAAGTGTACTGGCCGAATGTTGAATTCTTTGGGATTGTTGCACCTACCACATATGGTTGTAGCTACTTTTTGAACCTTCATAAAAAAACTAGACATCATGTTCTTGTTTACATCTCTGAAAGAAGGCTTGTGGATGACATAGAAAAGATGTCTAATGAAAAAGTTGTCATCTTTGTAGTGTTGCAACTAAAGAGGATTATTCCTCATGTATCACAACCAGTAAGTTGATTTTGCAGTCGATTTCTCTTAGCTAGATTTAAATTTCTTTATTCAATTAGTATCATTCTTTCCATTAAAATGCTCCAAGGTGCCTGACCATAAAAAAATGAAATTTACCCTTCTATAATTACTCTGTAACGTGTAAGTAATAAATTAAGTTTGCAATGAAAAATTCTCAAACATAGGTCCATCCCTATTAAGCATTCATGTTCTCACTGTACCTTGATATGTATGCCCACACCAACCTCTCAATGGTGAAGCATTTTAGTGCTTACTAGCATGGGAAAAGATCATAGGGAATTCATAAACAAGGCATTTCTATCAAAACTTTCTACACATGAATACCGTTATGGGCTAAGGTATGTGAGCAATCCATCTATGGTAGCAACATTTTGTTCTTTTTGGATTGTTACATGGCTTCTAGGGTAGTGGTGGAACAATTTTTGACATTTCTCAGGCTAAGGTATGTGAGTAATCCATCTATGGTGGCAACATTTTGTTCCTTTTCGTATTGTTATGTGGCTTCTATGGTGCATTTGATATAGCACTAGTGACACCTAGGGCCCAAATACTTATACTGAAATAGCACTAGTGAAACAACTCTCAAGACAAGCAGGGAGAAAGCCCCGCCCAAGAAATCAAAAGGACGAACACAATAGATCGCGAAGCTAAGACACCAACGTCCCAAGAACCAAAAGAGATGAAGGAGATGCAAGATAAAGGAAGTTGGAAGACCGTAGAGAAAAAAAGAAAGCTACAACACCAATCTCGCCAAGAAAGACTAGGAGCCAGATAATTAAAAACTAAGAAAATTATAGGTCCAATAGACCAATTTGGTCTCAGTGGACGTTAACCATCATCATCATCATTAAGCATCCATATACACACTATAGCTTGGGAGGTATACCCACGCTGGGTACATAGTTGAGGACATTTGATTAGCATCTAATATCACTTCGTCTCACTTGAGATTATAGAATCTACCTACCGACAAGGGAAAAGGATCAAACATTATAAATAATTCATAAACAAATTGATTCTTTGAGAAAAATAATATTCATGGATATGGATCCTAGTTAAGGTATCTGAGCAATCTATGTATGATAACAGAATTTTGTTCTTTTGGCGTTGTTGTGGTTTTTGTAGTAAATTGGTGGAACTTTTTCAATATTGATTTGGAAATGCTCAACGCTCAAATATAACTCCACGCATACTAAGCATCCACATTCTCAGTATAACTTCGAAGGTATTCCCACATCAGCCACTTAACTAAGTACGTTTGATTAGCGTTAGTATCAGTCTGTTTCCTTTGAGATTTTAGTGCTTGTTTACTAGCACGAGGAAAAGATCATAGGGTAGGCACAAACAAAACATTTCTATCAAAAACCTCCTACATGTAGACATGGTCCTGGTTTAGATATGTGAGAAATCCATGTATGATAGTAGCATTTTGTTTTTTTGGCATCGCTATGCAGCGTGAGTACATTGGTGGAACTTTTTTGATATTGAGCTAGTAAAGCCCAAGGCTCAAACATAAATCCATGCCTATAAAGCATCCACATTTTTACTTTAACTTGGGAGGTTTTCCCAGTCAAACCACTTAGTTTAGTACATTTGATAAGCATCTAGTGTTAGCATGTCTTACTTGATATTTAAGCACTTACCTAGTAGCATGGGGAAAATATGATAGGGAATTCATAAATAAATATTTTATGTGAGAGACCTCACACATGGATATGGATCTTGGTTAGGGTATGTGAGCAATAAATGTCTAATACCAACATTTTGTTCTTTTGGTATTGCTCTGCCCCTTTAGTGCATCGGTGGGAATTTTTTTATATTGAACACGTCATGCCCATGCCTCAAACATGACTCTAGAGTCCATGCTTATTAAGCATCCACATTCTCACTGTAGCTTGAGAGGTCTACCCACATGGGCCACATAGTTGAGGACATTTAGTATCAATATGTCACATTGAGATTTTAGTGCTTATTTACTAGCACATGAAAAGATAATAGGGAATTCATAAATAACATGTTTTTCAGAGACCTGCACATGGATATGGATCCTTAACAAATGTACCAAATCAGGGTCGTTGACAAGGTAAAGTATCATTAGTTTTTCATTCCGACGGCTTGTTAATAGACTTGCTTTCGGTGAAGGGATTCCATGGTGGGATTGGAGCTGGAAATCTCCCGCTCTTAGGTATTGAGTTTCTTATTTTACCTGTCATCCTTCTTAAACTCTTAAATATTCAGTGGACCATAATATTCTATTCATTTATGAAGCTTGGATGTTGATCATGTAAAACTAAATTGAAAATTTTGTATTGGTATTCCGCCAGGCTAGATTCAATCTATGTTATGATGTTGTCTCATATGATATCATCCAATCTACGCAATATGTGTTATGTGTGCACAAATTTTTGCTGGTGCTAAATTCAAGTTATAACAATTGTTTATGCCAGATGATCTTCCCGAGGAAATTGATCTACATTGAACCTAAGATAGGGTACTGTCTACAATGCTATGCCACATCCTTGGAGACTATTTTGGATGACAGTTTTCCATTACAAAACTTAGAAAAGTTGCAAATTTATTTGGAAGGGACTTGTGTGAACCGTGTACTTTACGGCAACATCAAGTGTTATAGCATTGGTTCTATGACGTTTTGGCGTTCTCTGATTCTTAAACCTGAGTTTCATTTATTTCTTTAAAATCTGAGATTCATCTACGCATATGAACCTAAAATATTAGGCAGGGAAGAGAAATCTATTACATCTACAATTTTCCTTTCCGAAACCTGGGAAGCGGTGAATATCCTTACCAAAGGGTCTGCTTCAATCTTAAATGTGGTGCAAAATAAAGCTGATGTAGTTCTAGTTATGTGACACTTAGACACTTTATGATCCTTGAAATATGAGTAATTATTTTAAAATCGCATGTTTAGTACTTGAGATGGATCCATGAGTGCATAAGAACCTAAAATTAATAGGCAGGGAAAGAAATCTGCTACATCTACTATTTCCTTTACAAAATATGGGAAATCATGAATGTTCTTAGAAGGAGCCTATTTGAACTTGTAATGTTGTGCAAAATTATTCAATTAAGTTGCTCCATGACATTTGGAGTATGGACACTCTATGATCCCTAAATTTGGGTTCATTATTTACTAATTATTTTAAAATCAATATGTTTTGGTACTGGAGAAAGATCGATGAGTGCAAATGAACCTAAAATAATAGGTAGAAGGAAAAATTTTCTATACAAACAAACTTCACCTCGATAAAAACCTCCTACATAGAGGATTACAAATGCCTCAATGAACTTGTCATGCATATAAAATTACTTTTTTAGCTAGATGTTGAATCCAAACATTTTTCCCATATTTGTTAGGTTGTATGTAAATGTCTAAACATTTGAATCCATCCTTGAACTCAGTGCAGTCGTTGGGAAACATTTGAAGGATTTCTCCTATGTGGAATTGTTCCAACGTGGAAAGACACATAATATTTCTGCATGTTGATTGACATACCTGTAACAATACAATAAAGATGTATGATTTCCCTCAGATATCTAGTATCCCTTCTTGATCCATCCCCAAAAGTTAAATATTGTTAGCAAAAAAAAGGTGGGTTAGTTGGAAGCTTCTACCTATTGGATTCTCCTTTAAATTCCATATTCTTTTTCCTTCAACTATGCCTCTGTTGAGGCCCTCAACTATAATTAAAAAAAGAGAGGAGAGACATGGACAACCCTATCTCAAATCCCTTGTCAATATAATGACAAGAGAGGCTAACGCATTGACTAGTACAATATAAGAAGTAAAAAACCAACTTTAGTACCATAGTTATGTGCATACCTTCTTGAGTTGCAACAATTGCATTGTGGATTTGTCTATCATGTAAGAAACCAAACTATTCAGATTCCAAAAGAGATTGATTTTGCCATAATACTTTTTACCTTTAATGTAATTGTTCTTTTTATGACCTTATAGATGCAATTGCATAAGGATGTCTACATTTGCTTCAATTTCAACAAAACTCGTTCCATGTAATATTGTATAGTCATTTTGTTAAATTAAAAGTTGATTTACAGTAGGATAACTTTCAAGCCCACAACCGAATTCCTCAGTTTCCTTGTAAGTTTTTAGTTTACTTAAAAAATTAACTCCACTTTGACTAGAATCATAAGTTCATTTATGAAATTATAAGGAGTTAGAGTGGCACTGCATGGTAACTTCTTCATGTGAACTATGGACCTATTTTTTAACCCACACATTTGTCTTTATATCAAACTTGCCCAGGTCTTTAAAATATATATTGTTTTACATTTATGCATTCTCTTCAAGATTCAAATATATCCTGGCTTCTAAGCCTTGAAACCAAAAGCTAATTTTTCGCATCAAACATCAATTTTCGTCATATCAAAGCATCTTGTGTAATTTATGTATGAATTGTTTAACAAAGGTTGTCTTAGCTTAGAAAACAATTAATTATGTGTCATCGATTTTCAAGCTTATGGAACATCATCAGGATATGAAGCAGTTGCACTAGTGCAATCATTCACCTTTGATTGATTATGAACAGAAAAAATGGATGTCATAACCAAAAGTGAATACAAATGTTAGAAAGTGGTCCATTGCATACTTCACTATCATTTTCAGCTGCAATTGGGAGGTTTAGAGCCTTATGTCAAGCATGACCATTGGTTATAATATACATGCAGTGGATTGAGCAGTGAAGATATTAATTATGATGTGATGATCCACAATATTAAAGTAAAACGTTACAAGGCATCGAGTAGGCATTGATGTGGGTTCTCAATAGCTGTAAACTAATCTCCCAAGTTCGGTAGCTTTTGCTTCCTAAAAAAATTCCAATGTATAGTTGCTTTTGGACCAAGTACACTTTTTTTTGGTCAACTCAGATCACATTCCCAAAATATTCACTTGAAGTGATTTGCATGTTTGATTTGACGGGGTTGGGAGGGAGCAAGGTTGGAGAGCTTTAGGTTGAGTAGCACATCCTACCACCTAGAGTAGAAGATATTGATTTTCTATTTTGTAATGCTGATTTTAACGATTACATTTTATTAATAGGAAAAATAATGTATGGTATACTTATAATACACATTGTGACAAGTCGAAACCCAGAGGTAATTTGTTACGGTGCGGAGAAATTAGTTGTCTTTGGAATTTCATTATACTCTCGAGGGTTCTTTATAAAATTTCAAAGAGTATACTTCTCTCCAACAACGTAAGATATCTCTATTAATACAAATAGCCATAGTATCTACTAGAATGAAAGTGACGCTATGAGTTTCGAGACAATTTACTCAAGAATTATTTCTTATGTTTGTGGATTCATACAGATATTTTCCACATTCCAAATAGATGTTCTATATTGTGAAACCATGTATCACCATTTTTATTAAATTTTTGTAAAGGAATTGGAGCACTTTCACTGAACTATAGTGGTTGTTTGCAAACATGTACGTAATATGATTGGAGACAGAGGGTTAGCTGTTGTTTCGAACAAGTGAATTTTTTTATGAAGACTAGGAGTATAGCCTGGGGCAGAAGAAGGTGGATGACCAAAGTTTAGTCTCTCACATAGGACTTTCTATCATAGCTCAAGGCTACCTCAATCTGGAGTTTATTGTTGTTTGTATAATATATATAAGCAATTTTTAAAAAATGAGCAAAGCTTAGCCTCTCATATAGGGCTTTTTAACATAGATCAACACTGCCTCAATCCAAAGTTTATTGATTTTATGTAACAGATATTAGTAATTTAAAAAAAATCAGAGTCAGTAGGAACTACTGTTGTCTACAACTCTTGATAAAATGGAATTTTATGAAGGGATACTTGCGGGATAATATTTATAGGGAATTGGATTATTAAAAAACACAAAATCAAGTTTTTGGAACCCAGTGGATCAATGACCTTTCCTACATATGTAAAGGGGGCGATTGGCTTTGTAACCAACTTCTTCTTCTTTTTTAACTGATATGAAATATCCGTCCTCTTAAAAAAAATTCAAGTTGTGTAAATATTTGATGTATTTTGGATTTTTTAAGAACATGTGAAAATTATTTTTAGTGATAAATTTTTGGATTATAGATCTTTGAAAGGAAAAGAAGGTACATAACAAACTCATCCATTAATAGAACATGAATAAAATGTTTTAATTTACATAATGTGAAATATAATCTATTTATGAGGGGTGGCAGGAGCAAGAGGGGTAATACTAAGCCTCGATGAATAAACAAATATCAAATTCTCTTGGGGATTAGGCACGAAAACAAATAATCAAACAAACACTATGGAAAGGAATGGAGATTTCCATGTCAAGGAAAATCAACCATTTAACTGTGTTCGGGGACTTAATGAGAATGATAAGAAAACTAAGAAATATCAAAGGCAACTCTAGCCATGACCCTACACTACAAACAATTACATTGAATTTAAATAAATTTGAACAAATAGAATTTTTCCATATATTGTGGCATTTGAATGCAAGGGCGAAATCCTTTGCCAATAGAGGAGCCACGCTGGAAGAAGGGAAAATGGAGTTGGATTTAGTATTGACTCTTTTCGAGCCTATTCCATTATGGCACATTGTTGTTTTAATTTCCAAAAAAAAATTGGAACAAGTGGATTCTGTAGCGAATTTCAAGTACCAAGATCACCCATTTATACCTAATGTATAGACTCTGGGATTTACCTGGTTGTAAGGAACACAACATTAATCAAGATTGGATTAATTTAATACCATGGGCACGTGCCTCCATGGATCACAATCCATGCTTCACCCGGCAATCTTCTGTGGTATAATGTAAGGATGTATGGCAACTAGTGTCTATGCTCCTAGGCGGTAGATCTATCATTCATGCATTGGGATTAAATGCTTGGATTTTTCATTCAATTCTTTTCTCTTTGTTGTTAATTATCACTCTCTATTGAATGTGTCAGTCATCTTCGAAGGCACGACAAGATACATATATGAATTTGGTCATTTTGCATCTTAAGGCTTCTAAGTTACAGTTCAAAGGACGGTGGGCATATATATTGAGTAGCATGGCCTTACGCTTGAACATTGTGGTTATTATGGGTGGTTGAAACAATGACCAAAGACAGGACCCTATTTGTCAAATTTGTCCAAATCGTGGAGCGAAGTATGCACTCGCAGCAATGGGTAATGAAGGAGTCCACTTGATAAAAGACAAGATATTTAAATGCAACATGCTCCTTGATAGGCTTCTGGAATCACTTGAAGATATGTTGAGGGATCAAAGGAACCTAGCGGATCAAGATTGACAAATTCTTCATCTGTTAATCAATACCAAATTGGAGTTAATGCAAGAATGAAATGAGAAATTTCAAAGTGAGATGAGGAAGGAGTTGGACTCCTAAAACATCGAGGTGGAATCTTTGGATAATACACCGATTGATAAGGTTCAAGTGATTGTGTATAAATGGACAAGGGATAGTGCTCTGCTAAGCATAGGCGAGGCCGATACTAGTAGCATGTTTGAACCAAAGTGAGCTGGAAGAGGTATGGAGACAGGGAACAACCAACTTGTCGGGAAGCTCCCAATGTTGGCTTGTTGGGGCCTCACCCAGGTTCATAAGTGTTTTAGCTGAACAAATACCGAAACTACTGGCCCTTTCGACAACAGTCCGCGGAGCGCGGACTGAGGTTTCACCCGAGGTAGTATGGGAGGGTGCTAGAACTAGGTTTCTGTGACCTAGGGATGTCCTGATGAAGTTTGGGAAGTTCACAAACCGATCCTGCGCGCTCACACTACTCTGCGCAGCTATCTGACCTTCGCGTAGCTCTGTAAAGAGTGCGAAGAGGCACGGTCTAAATCCTTTAACCTTACTGTGTTATTATTATAGATCTTAACTTAATTTTGTGGGCCCAATATTCTTATCAATTATTCAACATTCATAACAAGTTCCCACAATCATAAACTGTAAGAAGATGCAAAAACATATACCAGAAGCATAAACATACAAATCTACGAATGGATGCACAATATTTCCAAATCAACTTAGCTTTCATTAAACTTCTGTTCCGTTACAATCCCAACTCCGCCCTACGCACTCAGCTGTAGGGTCCGCGCACACAGCTGTGGACTCTACCAGGCCTCTGCGCACACCCAAGACTCGGACTTACAAACTCAGAGCAAATATCACATTGAAAAACCCATATTACTTGAACTCAAGACTGAACTAACTTCTACACTTAGAGCCTCGCTCTATTTATACATTCCCATGGTCGGCGGACCATGGGCAAGCAGACTCACTTTACATTACCTTACATTAATTGAGGGCAGACAACCCTTTGACTTGACTCATTACAATTCGTGCTCCGCGCACTTCATGGAGCCTTTACAATACCATTACCCAAAATTGTTGGCTTTAAGCCCCAAAACCATTATGTGGGGGATCCGCAACCCAACAGGCCCCCAACACAAACATCGTGACTCGCCCTCGAGTCACCCCGTCGGTGTGGCGAGTCACGCTGCCAAGGCTTCACGGTCCGCCATCCCTGTGAGTCATGCACTACAATTTGTTGCTTTGTCATTGCCTCCTGCAACACTTCTTCAAGCTTCTGCTCCATTGCCCATACCAATTCGCTTAACTGATGATGCTCATTCTGCTCTGCTAGGTTAACAAAAAGCGACCACTCATAGGATTTTAGCTCTAGCTAAGATGTCAAATGCGTGAACTTTTTGTGCAAGAGCAGTAAGCTTGCGATCTTTGGTTCAATATACTCAATGTATGCTGAAGCTTGTGTTGTATTTTTGCATGAGAGTTGTTGCTGTCCGCGAGGTCCCAATCTTCAAGTTTCGTTGTGGGCACGTGACCCAGAGACAAACTTTTAAATGGAATTTTGTCTTTTGTCTCCAGATTCACCGTCTTGCCCTTATCTTTCATACCCGACCACGGGTGTAAGGTCCTCGGGTGTGCGGGCGAACTGGGCACGGGCGCGCGGGCGTGCACGGCGAGTTGGGCTACACGATCTGGGCGCATGCACGGGCAAACGCGGTTTTGCGATGGTCGGTCGTGCACGATGGTGCGATGACCGGTTATGCGAGCTGCGGTTGCGACCTTGAGACGAACATTTGGTGAGCAACTAAGTGTTGGGCGTTGGCTTATACACATGTATGGAGCGTTTGCGATGGGGTTGGCCGACCAACAATGGAGGGCAAGGCCAACTTTACAAAGGCATTCAAACGGGTGTGTGTATGGTTGTGTGGGGAGTCGGCTGGGTAGCCCACCCACATACGATGGAGCTTATATATTGTAGTGCGTTGGAGCACTTGGAGACAACACATTCGACCTTGACATCTTCGCACAAGTGAGCGGAGCGCAGGTCTAAGTGCGCATAAGGCAAGGAGGAAAGGCGTAGTTCTTATGCGCCCGTTCTTGGGCGGTCGTGCACGAAGAAGCGTTGGACTTGTTGTGAACGAAGGTGCGGGCGAAGGTGCGCCCGGTGGTCGGGTGAGGCGTGCACAGTGAACGTGTGGCACCCATTTGTGCGAAGTCTTGGTGTGGGTGTCTTGGTGGCTCGGGTGAGCACCACCCATCGTGCAAGTGTGCATAAAGGTGAACGAAGGTTGGAACCGGAGGTCGTAGAGTTGGGTAGGCGGTACTACGTGCTGTTCACACGATTTGGGCATTTGTCAAGAGTTGGCAAGTGGGACTACGTGTGGGCAGGTATACATGGTTTGGGCATTTGCGACCAAATGAAGAGCGAACCGGTGAAGACGTGCGATGAGGTGAACGACGGGTTGGTGAGTCATGCGGCGATCGTGCGGAGGTGTCGACGAGCTGGGCAACCGAGTTTGTCGAAGTTGGAAATTTGGCTAAGTATAAATTTGGGTTTTCCCAAGGACTTAGTCTGTACTTTGTAAAAGTGGAAAAATTATATATATTGATATTCGGGCAGACTCATATTGCAGGGAGTTGCCCCTCCCTTTATACTGTTGTGCATTTCTCTTGTATAATGCTGTTGATAATGAATGTGTATGGGTGTTCATTGGTATAAAGGCACATTAATAATACTTGGTAACGAAAATAAAACTAAGTATGGAATGTTAAGGCGTAGTCCACGAACATAAGTATTGGTGAAAAGAATGTGTTCGGTGGTGCCGCACCTCGCTATAAGCGGTTAAAAGACTACCGCAGGTGTAGGGGCGTGACAACGGGTTTCGCGGCGACATCTGAACCGGTCTTGCTACCTGTCTAGGAATTTCCAGTACATCTCCCATCGTTGGCATTGGGCTCGTCATGGGGTCCTTAGCTGTCAACATTACGTTGTCCCGAAGGTCTTGTGTCTCTTTTGACAATGTT
Source organism: Pinus tabuliformis (assembly GCA_031772625.1). Lineage (NCBI taxonomy): Eukaryota > Viridiplantae > Streptophyta > Pinopsida > Pinales > Pinaceae > Pinus > Pinus tabuliformis. Next base: position 729,237,674 of record CM062819.1, read on the forward strand.
GCAAACACTGGGCTTACCCTCAAAGCGTTGAAGTTCGACGGGTCCATACCTATTGGATAGCACAATAACTTAATTCTCAAGATGCCATGGTTTGTTCAGTGGATGACCAGCTAGTATTTATAGTCTTGTTGAAATTCAAATTCGACCATTCCCCCTTATTCAGGTCATTAATGCGAGATTTACGGTAGAGCGTTCTGAATCTGGCTCTTAATTCATATCTTAATTGCCTGTCGCCCGCTCCTTTTCGCCTTAACTTGGACATCTTGTCATGAACAGTGACACCAATGGTCACTTCCTTGTCTATCCGCATGACAACACAACCCCTCTGCGCAACCGCGACCCTTGTGAGATACCGACCCTGCGCGCACCCTTGTTGTCACGCAGCTCCCTAACAGACTGTTTTATAGTCCCGCACTCTCTTTCAACTATCTGGAGCGGTGAGACTATCTCCTCTTCAGCTAGTCAGGTGGTCGCACCCCCTTGGTGCACCGCTGTCGCGTTTTTGCGAACAACCCTCGACACAGTCTCTATTGTCGCCGCTACGCGCGTTGCTGGATTCGGTGCGCTGTCCTGATTTCCCTCAAGAGTGAGGTGCGGCCTTAACCCCGACATTCGACCAACTAGCTTGCGGTCATACTCCTCCAATTCATCCTTAGGTTTGCGCGTATCTGGCTGCAACTTTCCAGGTTTTTCGTTCAGAAAGTATTCCTTTAGTTCCTTTTCCAACTGTTTAATCTCTGCGTCTAGCGTCATATTCTTCGTTCTCAGTAGTACCCTGTTTCTTTCCAGTTTATGAAGTTGCACAGTCCCTTGCCGAATGGCTTCCTGAATCCCTTCATACTCCTCTTCGTGCGTTCTTGTGAGTTCTTTAGTCTGGACTTTGCGCTCTGTTTTCTTCACCGACATTGCTACGTCCACGACCTTCTGTGGAGGTTCTTCAGGGACCTCAGTTCCCATACCATTCTATAGCCTCAGACTCAACTTCGCAGCCAGGTTCCTGCATAGCACCGCATATGCCCATCTGACCATTAGGGCTCGTAGGTCCCCTTTTGTACATTGTATCCTCTATCCCCTATTCATGACTTCGCGTACCTTGGTGAACACTTCCCTCCTCACACTTGGTAGTGCGATCCTTTTCTTCCGCTAATGCGCCCTGTTTGGGCCTGCTATTGTAATACTACTGCGCATTGGAACAGTCTGTTCGGTATACGTCTGTACCCATCAGCAAAGGTGTGCTTGCAAGCTGTTCTACCCTTTTCCACCAATCTGCCTTAGTTGGGGTCTTCCAAAATGTACGCGCATCATCCTACAACATTCGCTCCAACTTCCCAAAGTTCCTTGATATGTCATCCATCATTCCGCGGGTGCTGCGCGCAATGCCCATTCCATCGCACCGTACCACTGCTGTTCCGGTACTGCACTTTCAAATTTGTCAAAGAATTCATCCACTCCTGTTAATCCATCATATGTCGGTAGATCTTGGGCCTGGGCTATTACACAACACAGTGATCGAGTCATCATGTTGTAGTTCAGCGTTGTCACCTCATTCAACCGATTATGCCAACGTTCGTCTTCTTCGTCTGAATCCGAGGTGCAGGAACCTGCGCGCTCCCATGAGATTCTTCCATTCGCAGTCGAATTCACCCACTCCTGATCTCACGCAGTTATCTTGTAGATACAATCCAGATCATTATCACTTCCATCGTCGCGTACAAGTTCAATGTAGCGCTCTACTTTGGCTGGATCTAGCGGAACTACTACGCGAAGGGACTTTTTCTCGAATATCATCTTCCACTTCTTTAGGTTGATGACTCCATTCATATCAATGGCCCAGTCTATTCCTAGCAACGCGGGGTAAGGGTTGCTGTCATCAACAATCTCTATCACCTCAAAGTCCGTCTGCCCTCTCGCGCCTTCAATATCAACTGTTATCCCTTGCAACCTCCCCATGGGAAAAATCCTCTGTTGGTTCGCCATTCGTAATTGATTAGGGGACCACTGTAACGCGAGCTTTCCCATATGTTCCTATGTATGTTTTGGTAACACATCCGCGTCGGACCCGAGGTATAGGATTACATGGTCCATTTCATATTCTCCAATCTGTTCCGTCAATCTCATTTCCCTCCCAGTGCGCAATGCATGCTTTCCCAATTTTTGGACTATGCGCGGTTCCCCTGATCCTGTACACTTGGTGATCAACTCTTGTAGTCCCTTAACTGCCTTATTATCACGCAACAGTTTCATTCATGTCTCTAAAAAGGTAGTTAGCATAGAAGGATACATCCCTGTCTCTGGTTGATCCTTACTACCTAAATTAGAGGCCTCCATGAAGCTCTTATTAGCTTCCATAAATGTTTCCTTTGCACGTTTCAATTCAAACTTAGGTTCCTTTGTAGGAGCCTTGCGAACCCATGTATCTTCCTCGGGCTGCTTCCCCTTATCTTCCCCTATGGTCGTGCCACTTCTGAGCATCATGTTTACGTTGGGGTCTTCTTCGTGCGGTTCAGACCTCATCATTTGAATATTTTGCATCGGAGTTGGCTGTAGTACCCCTTTCCTGCGCATCTGTGCGATCAACATAGGAAAATCTATCATTTCATGATCAAACTGCTCACAGTACGAACAAGATACTCTTGTTGGGTTGGTATAATCGCGAGCGTAGTGCCTTGGTCCTCCGCAATTGTAACAGATTAATTGTCGTCAGCCTCTTCCTGGCCCCATTCCTCCTTATCCTCGACCTCGGCCCTGAAATCCAGTGAGCGCCATTCCTGCGGTTGAGTTGAGGCCTCGCGTTTCCTTCTGCATTCTATATGTTGGGGTCCGCTCCATCATTAATTTGTAGCTGCGACAAGTACATTTGTTGTGGCCCATCGATCTACAAACGTTACAAAACCGCTGTTGCGGGGTCTGTGTATACTTTTGCAACAAATGACAGTTGTCTGTTGTGTGCTTTCCTCCCACCTGACAGATCGCGCACTAGAGCGTGGGCACCACACTTGGTCCTGACTGTGCCTCTGGTCTCAACGGCATTGGCCCCCCTCCTGCCAAGTAGTTCGTGAATACCAGACAATGATCCTTATTGTGACCCTGGCTTTTGCATTTTATACACCACACTTCCTCGTGCGCCTCCGGCCGCAGTGCCCTATCCTACTTCAAGCTCTGCATTTCCAAGTAGAGATTCTGTAGCTGCATGTGAATCTGTTGAACTCCTAACCCTGGATCCTGTATCAGTGTTTAATGAAACCTCATCGCCATTTCTAATGCTTCGACCTAGGTTGAAAGCTTTTGCTGTGACAGCGCTGTCCACAGGTGGGGTGTCAAAGACACCACAAACCACGCGCGGTGCTACGCATCCATTAGTGTCATATTAGCCTCATGGATCATACTCTTCAGCCTCTAATCCAGATCCCAGGGGGTCTCGCTTGGAAGCTTCACGATCTCCTTAAATTTAATGATTGACTGCGTCTCTGATTTCGGCCGGCTGAATTCTCTATTCAACGCATTCTGGATCTCCGCTATTCCTGCATTTGGGTGATCATTTGAGTGTTTGATATACCACGTCAACGCGCAATCCTACAGTGTGCTCACCAATGTAGCCTTCTTAATGTTATCGTCCATAACCCCTTGTGCTTCCCACACTGCTCTTACCATGAACTAGAATTGATCCGGGTCCTCATTTCCTACTCCTCTGAATACAGGTAGCGTAACCGTGCTCGCCATGCTGAATCATGGGGGTGGTGGAGGTGGGGTGGGTGACGATGGGGGTGAAGAAGGTGAAGCGGGTGATGGCGTGAGTGGAGGTGATAACTGCAGAATGCTCTATCTTATTAAACTGATCGCACTCCTCTAAGAAACCCAAGCACGCTCTTCCTCACTCGCTCGTGGAGGTGAAAGTAAAGGACTGTTTCCTAACCCTTCGATACCTTTGTAGACCTTTCCGCTCTATGTCGTTCCAATCATTAATGTATTCGCATCACCGGTTTTTCACATAACAACATCTTAATACAAGTATTCAAAGATTTGATGTACTTACCTTGTGGTCCCTTGAGAAAACGTCTTTTTGCTTCACTGTAGCTTACAGTCGTGTCTATTGCAAATTCAGTGATAAACCCTCCTATTATCCAGTCAAGCTAATGGTCTACGACCCGCGCGATCTTATCTTTTGATGCCTCTAGTCTACGCACTAACTCCGGAGTCCACACTATCGGTTGATCGAGCTTATACCTTCCTTGGCTGTCGGCTAACCTCGCGATCCAATCATACAGCTCTGAAGAGAAGGATGCGAAGAAGATCTCGTGGATTTCCGTATATACGTAGCGATCTAGCCACCTCTTCTCGGATATCTGTGGAGTTCTGTTTTCCTGTGTCACGAACTCGTGAAGCTTCTGATCCAACCAATCTTCAATTTCCTTCTTCGTAGGATTCCAGTGTTCTGACATCAGACATCCCTTAGGCAGATCCTGGTCCCGACAATGGAACCATTTGTTGGCTTGTTGGGGCCTGACCCAGGTTTAGAAGTGTTTTAGCCAAACAAATCCCAAAACTACTGGCCCTTTCAGCAACAGTCTGCGGAGCGCGGACTGAGGTCTCACCCGAGGTAGTATGGGAGGGTGCTGGAACCAGGTTTCCACACCCTAGGGATGTCTTGATGAAGTCTGGGAAGTTCACGAACCGATCCTGCGTGCTCACACTGCTCTATGCAGCTGTCTGACCTTCGCGTAGCTCTGTAAAGAGCGCGAAGAGGCGTGGTCTAAATCCTTTAACCTTACTGCGTTATTATTATAGATCTTAACTTAATTTTGTGGGCCCAATATTCTTATCAATTATTCAACATTCATAACAAGTGTGCGCAATCATAAACTGTAAGAAGATGCATAAACATATACCAAAAGCATAAACATACAGATCTACAAATGGATGTGTTGGATACCTATACCAATAGGTTTCATATTTCATGATTGGCAAGAGAAAGTCCAAATATGCTCTACTTTGAGTTCACAAAGATCCCATATTTCCTAGAGAACAAAAGGTGTGTGAGTGTCTCAATGATTGAGGACTTTATTTTCAAATTTTGATGGATGATCCAACTGTTTAACCTGGATCATGCCATGTTTCAATTTTGTGTTATAGAATAGAGAAAGAAGTCTGTCCAAACAGCCTAATCTTGGCAGACAAGTAGTTCAGGTAGAGAAGAAAAGGTTTCCAACAGCTCAATCTGGGACCTTGGAAGAGATAAGGTTAGAGGTAGATAGAAAAGAATAAAGAAAAAGCCAAAGAAAAGAAAAGGCAAGTAAGGGTTTGCAAGTCCAAGTGCACCCTCCAAGGAGAAACAAAAAATGCTAGGTAAGCAGCTGGGTAGGTAGTTGGGGTTGCAGAAAGTGATCCCTATCATTGCAAGAATGGTGATGATGGGCAGCAAAGTAAAAGACTACAGCAGGAGCATGACTAACCTCCCTCTCCCCCTTCATTTCATTATTAACATTCCCTTTCTTTTAGCTGAGATTTATGGAGAAAGATCATGGTTTTAGATGGTTCTGGTTCATTCAGAAGCCACATTTCTTGTCTAAAATCTTTTCATTTTGATCTACTCTCAAAACTAAATCAATTTCAGATAAACTCAGTAAGATCCCCTTCATTTGCTCCCTTCATTCATATTAACACTAATTCTATTGTATAAATCCTTTACATCCCCTTTTCCCCCTAATATTACTAACACCAAGGTGTATAAATCCCAAACTCTTATAAATACCCACCCCCTTGGCATTATAGCCAATAAAGTTACAAATCAGGGATCAAATGACATCAGGTCATGTTGATAAACCTATGCCGAATACCCCTTTTCCTCATAAGCCAGTTCCTCTATCTCTACCCCCTTTTGCACATAAAACCTTTAAAAAAGGCCCTAAACCCCACCTTACCCGCCTCAAAGAGCCAAAAGAGCATAAAAACCCACTTTCCGCCTGTTAGCCGGGGTTGGCGCATATAATTATTTTTATCATAATACATTAGAAAAGCGCTCAAACCACGTTTATCTGCCTCCGCCCTCATCCGTATATTCCACACAGGTCACCTCCCCGACGACCGTCAGATCAAAGGCCTACAGATCCGACGGCCCTGATCGCATCGGACTGCATCTGTCATCTGACCATTACCCGTACTAACCCCACGTCACGTCTGCTGTCCTTCCGCCGTCCGATCATCACCCGCAGATCCAACGATCATCGTGACGTCGGAACTCATCCGATGACCGAACGTTATCTTCCGACGTCCGTATTTGGAGGACGTCATCCCACTGCTACGTGTCCTCACCACCACGCGTCGGAGGTACAGCCGATGGATACCGCCCCCGTACAGAAGGCGGTGCGATATGAAACCATCGCTGGTTTCCGGTTTCCCCATCCCACCCGCACGTCAGCAAACACGTCAGCGCCCCGTCACCCAGGTACGCTGCCCCGTCGACCTCCCTGTCCCTGCCATTGGTCCACCTGTCCTGCCATGTCACCGCCACCATGTACCAACCAGACAGCGCCACGTCACCCGATGACGTCAGCATGACGTCATCCGACCTTGACCCCACCAATGACGTCATGCTGACGTCAGCATGAGTTCGCGCCAAAAACGTAAAAAGGTCTATTTTAGTCAAAAGTTCGCGTTTTTTGGTCATTTTGTGTGTTCGTCGTTATTCTGCTCTGCATGCAAACAACGTCCAAATTGTCTACCAACCTGCTAAACTGACCAGAAGACCTCCAGCGCACCAGTTCAACCTGCGGTCACCACCTCTGCTCGTTGTTTTACCAGGTATTCCTCATTATTCATCCTCTGTGCGCCTGCAATTATCTATTTAACGCTTTAGAAAGCTTAAAGAAAGCCGAAAATCAGAAATTCATCACTGAATTCCTCAGCAAAGCCTTGAAGTTCCAATTATCACTTCGGAAAACACCAGCCGAGCCTTTTCCCAGTGGCATTCTGCTAAGAAACCAGGTCCTGTCTGCGCAATCGTGGCAGGCGCATTTGAAACCAAATTTTACCATTGAAAGGTGCCAGAAAAGCTAAGCTTCGCTCTTAATTACCATAAAGCAGCATTTCAACTGCTGCAGACCCTGCATTCACCTTTTCTCAGGCATTTTCACCCTTCTCTGCAAAGAAACTCTGTTGTTATTGATCTACATAAGTGACACAATCCCCAAGCAAAACAGAAACCTCAAAGGAAAGTCATGGACCCCCCTGTAGCTCCCATAGCCCTCAATGTGGCTCCCCTGAATGTTCCTAATAGAACATTTGACACCAGAGCATTGGCAGACCTGGACTACAAGATAACAGAGGAAATGATGAGCAGAAGCAGGTTCCATCTGCAAATATTAAACGAGATAAAGATCAAACATGAGAGGGGGACAGACATCCTGGGAATTTGGGATTCATTCCTCCCAATATTCAAGCTTCCTCAGGTTAATCAATTCCCTGAGCTTGTGCACATAGTTGCTGAACACTATGATGCATCCCAGAGGGCAGTGCTAGATGCTGAAGGTTCAATTCTGTTTTTCATTACCCCTGAAGCCATCAGGGAGATGTTGCAATTCCAGACAGAGCAAAAGTTGGTCCCACTGTCACTAGCTGATCTAATAGTACAGGGAGCCAAAACCACAGAGGCCCAAATCATTAAGGTCAACCAGCTCTTCATCAAGGCTAGCACTCTGCAAGTTCCTCCTATCAACTATGTTTATCTTAACCAGTTGGGCCTAGACCTGGTTGACATGATCAGTCCCATCCTGGGATATGATTCGATAGAACATGTGGATGAAACAATTATACAAATGATGCTTATGTTTTCCCCAGGAAAAAAGCCAATTCACTATGATTATGCAACATACATATCAGACAAAATGCATGAACAGTTGATGAATTTGTCAAGAGAAAGAGTGTTTAGGTACACCTCCTACCTATATCATCTGCTCATATACTTCCAGCATGATAAATTTTCCTTCCCAAAGAAGAGAGTAGATGCACAGGGCAATCTGAGATCAGTAGTATATTGGACATCTGTTTTCCACATATCAAGCCACTCTCCATACACCTACTGTGAGTTTATTGATCTTTTCATCCATCCAGCCTTGACTCTACTGATTGGTTCACCTCCTCCTAGACTGACAGATGACATGAAAAGGTGCCTACATTTGTCAAAAGTATACAGTATTGGGGATTGGTATCTCTACCAACACCACACCGTCATCAGAATATATGGGTGTGAATTACCCCCATTTAGACTACCCAAATTTGTGCCCATGAGGCTATTTGCCTTAGAATACTTCAGGCAGTTTGGCTATGTGGATATGTTCCACTTCTCAGGCAGAGGCAAGAAAGCACAGCTGAAAATCAAGAGCCAACTTGGCCATTTAGTCTACAATGAAAGGGATGAAGGGTGGAAGGAGGCAGATAGAATACTGGTGGGATTTGGTTTGAAGTACAGTTTTATATGGAAACCCTATGACCCCAACAACTTCATCACAATGAGGAGACTCAAATATAAACTGTCTGCTTACGGTCATTATAGCCTCCCCCAAATTGAAAAATATGCCAATCAAAGCAAGTGGAAAAGGGGAACTCTAGAAGAAAATATGACTCAAGAAGAGCTTAATCAAAGAGCTCTGAACAATCAAAAGAAGATGGCTGACCTTGAATTTTATGCACAGGTCCCCTCACTGCCAAGCACACAAATTGGACCAGCAGCCTCCTCTTCAACTACTCCACATCAAACTACAAGAGTTGCTGGAAAAGTATCAGAAAAAGGAAAGGAAAAAGAAATGGAGGCAGAAAAAGAGATGGAGCAAGAGCAACAGCAGGAACAACAGCAAAATCAAAGTCAGCAAGCACAAGAACAAGCAGAAGGGCTACAGCAAGGGCAACAAGAAGACATAGGACAGCAAGAGGAACAACAGCAAGAAAAACAAGGACAAGAGCAACCTGCTCAGCAAAAAGAAACAGTGGATACTCCTCAGACCACTGAAAAAGTCATGCCTACAAGGCAAGACACTACATCTGATGCCTCGGTCCTCCAAACCCCTCAAAAGGAGGACACATTTGTCTTTAGGAAGAGGGAAAGAGAAACTCCCTTGACATCCTCTATAAATCAAGGAGAGAAAAGGCAAAGACTCAACGATTTTCCAGAAGAGGATATAGCCATCAGAGAAGCACTGGGCATGGGCCCACCGAGTCAAGAAATTTCAGCAAGTTCCTCCCAGCAGGAACTAGACAGGACAATGGGAGGGGAAGTCAGCTCCTCCAGCCAGCAGAAAGAGGAAAGAGTGAGCATAAAGCAGCAGTTCATAGACATTAAGAGGAGGAGTGACCCAATCAAAGTTCAATTATATAATCACCTACTTAACATGGCTCCTTCCAATCAGCAGAGACTCATGTCTGCTTTTGATGTAGGTGAGGGCAAACTGACATTGAGTCATTTATGCCTACGGCACTCAAGCCACAGTCTTCTGCTGATTATCTCAGGACCAATTTAGAGGTCCTTGCCAAAGACATACACCCCATGGACAAAATTGAGTTGCATAAACAAACAGGGGAAATGGTGTATGCTTCATTGGCCGATAAGACCTTGGACAACTACAAGTTAACAAGCAGTCTGAATGCTACAGCTTCCCAGCTGGAGCTAGAGAGAGCCTCTTCTCAGGCCAAAGACAACAGGATCAAAACCCTGGAAGAAATCATCATAGAAATTGGGCACAATCCCAATGATATCAAAGGGATACAAGAGATCTTAAAAATCAGAGATGCTGATATGGCTGCACTAAGGAAGAAGGTTAAACTTCCAGCCACTATCCATCCACAGACCGATGAAGTGGCAAAACAAAGGTATGAGCAGGATTCCACTGCTCTATTAATTTCTGTTTACAAAGAACTTATAAAGGCACAAGAAAAATTGGGGCAATATGAGGCCACACAAGCACCTCTGAAAGGATCATCAACACAAGCGCAAGAGGGGCAAACATCTCAGCCCCCTCCACAGGTCATTAATCTTGAGGAGACTGCTCCTACTACTGCACCTCCACCTCAGCAGGCTGAACAACCAGCCACATCTACTTCAGCAGCACCCACCAGCACAGATCAGAGCTTAGACATGCAAAAGCTAAAGAGCGAAATACAAGCTCTAGAAGCACAAATGATGCAGCTAAATGAAACTAAGGAGCAGCTGGCCAAGGTGAATGAAAGGCATGACAAAACAAAGAGAGAAGTAGGAGAGAAGGCCAGGGAAATCAAAGCTCTTAAAGACAAAATCAAGGAGCTTGAGAAAGAGCTAAAACTAGATAAAATCATAGCCGAAATCAGAGCAATGATATGGTCCAATATTGGTAAATCCATCAATAACCAATGGCCATACATTGAGACAATCCATGAGCAACTGGAGCTCATTCCAAAGGCGCAGAGGGAAATCAGAACATCAAGGGCCTTATTGGGGAACATGCCTGAAATTGCAACAAAAATGATCAATGTGCTCAATCATAAGACAAGTTCTCAGTTGACCATCATGGGAATCGCAAACAGAACTGATACTATCCAAATGATCAAGAGGGTTCTTACTCTTAGAAGTCTGGTGCAAACGTTAGACAGAAGAACCCAAGATATGCAAACTGAGGTAAACAGGTTCATTGAGAGGTTTCGGGTATTGGAAAGTAAAGGACTCCCCAGCTTGTTGAACAACGGAGGGAGATTATTCACCCATGAAGAATATGCCAAGAGAGTGAATGTTTTTGCCTCATCACAGGTAAATGAGAAGGCCAGCACCTCAGAAGACACAGGGCCTATCACAGGACAGATTTTCTATGGTAAGATAGAAAATCTACTTTTTATAATGAATGAAATGAATCATCTGTTTGATGTAGCTCCCAACTTTTTCAAGTATACAGAAGCTGAAGAGACAATGCAGGCCATCCTCAGGCATCAGCTCCCTACACAGGAATGGTGGACAGATGCCATCCAAAGAATTTTGTAAACATTAGGCCATGCATCAATTCCTGTTTCTTCTATAAATTTAGATGGAAAGAACAGTCAGCAAAATCAGCAGGCATCATAAATTCAAAGCTGAGCCAACTCAGCAGATGAAGCAGCCAACAAAGCAAGAAAGACAAACGCAGCTGGCAAAGCCGAGAAACTCATTGCGCAGGCAAAAGTAAATGCGTACCTACAGGATCGATACATAGTAATGTAACCGACTCAGTGACTCCTTAAAGTCAAAACAATCATCTGACAGACATAAAGGGCATTTACTCTGCATTTAACGTTGTAATAACTTCCGGCCTACTTTCTGAACACTACTAAAGATATTTTCTCTCTCTCAGATGACTCAATACCTGAGATATTTTGTATACAGAGTACTATATAGACCCCTCCGCAGAATAGAGCAGGGGTTGTTGTTATTTTCCTTTCGGAAGTCTCATTTGCTGTAAGATCCTCAGAGAAGTAATACAAAGGGAGAATGGAATTTCCAAAAGCTTGGTGTATTTGATGCGTCGTGATGAATGGTGAATGTTGCAGGATTCCAGAGTGTTTCATAAAACAATAAGTTTTTCTTAAATCTCTGTATTTCATGTTTTTTCGAGTCTTTTGTTCTCTTTTGTTGTTTAAATGTTTTACACTTAATAGCAAAGTAGAAGAATGGTTCCAGGATTTAATCTATGATTACCCTGAACTCAAACTGAGCTATTATCCATGTTTTCTTTAGATACAGTAACAGAAGTGTAATTCTTAATTGCTGCACTTTAAAACTATATCTTTCACAGTGATAGACATTTCCAGGGTTTCGAGTTTGCCCCTGAGACATCTATCCATTTCTCGTAACCAGTAGGGCGGGAATACTTAAACGCTGAGTGAAAATTCTTAAATGCTTTCACTGCTTGTTTAGCCTGTTCATGTTATTAATCAAAAGTTTGTTCTATAAAGCACCCAAATGGCCCTGTAAGTTTCACCAGTTCATCTCAAAGTTTCTAGACACCTACAGCCATAGACTCCATTGCCCAATGATACTTGACTCTCTGAATAATACATCACAAAGATCTGAAAGAAATTCTTCAACCAAAACATAAACAAAACCTGTGCTTAATACCTAGCCTAAACAGTATCATTACAGATACAAATCATAAAGAGAGAGCCCTCTCTGATCACAGTTTGGCTAGAAACAGTGATCAAAAGATTGGTTAGTGGTTACCCCGGCCGTATTCCCTTGGGAGTCATAGGGAACAACCTGGGTGTTAACATAATTGGCGACTCCACTGGGGACTATTAAGATTTTTCAGTTACTATCTATCTTCCAAAGCTACCATCAAGCCTGAAACTAGCCAAGAGGCCTTAGGACTGTTTCTGTAAACACAGGGACAGCTTTAGGGAAGAGCTAACTAGGGAATCTTCATCCTAGCGTTGAAACATATATAGTCATTCCAGAAATCCTACCTAGTCCTTGTACATATAAAGCCTCCTGTATAAAGTTCTAAAAGAATACTTAGAAGCTGGCTCCCAAAAGAAACCCAAGGCACACTAGGGCAAACCCTGACCCTGATCAACCCATCATTGTTGATAACCCAAATATCATTCCGAAGAACATAAGGAGACAGCAAAAGCAGGAGAAGCCTGCTGATTCAGATATAAGGTCAGACCAACCTATCCTCATTCCAACTCCTTGCAAAGTCCTTTTCCGTTCCACACCTAATTCCCCTAGTTCATCATCAACCCCTCAAAGTCCTCCTCTTCCATCTTCACCATCTGCACATACTCTTTTAACCAGCCCCCCGCTTGTTACCCATCCTATTAACCCTGTTACACCTGTAATCCCAGCTGTCCCATTTGTTCCTATTAACCCCATAAACCCCATAAACATGGCTAACAGATATGCACCTCTGCAGATACCAGCCAATGCTCCAGCTCTACCCCAAGACTACCAAACCAAAATCTCATTTTTTGACTCCCATGGCCCTTTGACAGCTGTCCAGCATGCTAAGAAGATGCAAGACCACTTTGAGACCTATGAAATAGATGATGACAGTGTCAGGATGAGAATTTTTGTTCAAAGCTTAACCGGGGATGTCAGAACTTGGTTTAGATCCCTGAATGCAAATTCCATTGCAACCCCTGAGGTCCTGTACCAAGAGTTTACCAACAGATGGGAGAAGAAGAAAGATCCTCTACACATACTCGGTGAATATAACACTATTAAAAGAGGTCCCCAAGAAACAGTTTTGGAATATTGTGCTAGGTTTAACAATGTATATAATGCTATCCCCCAGAACTTAAGACCCCCTCCTGATTTGGCCCTGTATAACTTCCCTGACGGTTTTGACTCTGATATGGCCTATCAGCTGAAAGAAAGAGATCCCCCAACCCTTGCAGAAGCTCAAAGAGTTGCAGTCACTGTAGAGGCCAACCTAATTGCCAAGAGAAACAGGGCAAAGCTGGAAAAGAAGGCTGGCTTCAGAGAAGAGCCCTCAGGTTTTGATCAAAAGTTGGATGCAATACTAAACAGCATGAAGAGACTGGGTGAGAGAGTGGAATCAGTTGAAAGAAAATCATCATGGGAGGCATCACAAAGCAACCCTCCTAGAAACCCAAATTTTAGGAGAACTCAGAACCCAAACATAGGAAAAACAAGTGCTGACCAAGATATCAGACCCCCTTTTCAAGAAAACTATGCAGAAACTTCCTCAGCCAATCAGCTCAATGAAGATCCTGAAATCAACTTAATGGGTCTGGATGGTAAAAGCCATGTTTTCTTAACACAAGAAGACCATGAGGAGGATGAAAGCAAAACATTCCAAACTAAATCAGGAGAATCCTTTGACTTTAAACAAGGATATGATACTGCTGTCTATGAAGTCCACAAACAATACAAATTAAGGAGTAGGACTGTGAATGTAAATCAGCCTGAAAAGACAAAAGAGAAACAGCAGTCTAGAGAAACCTCAGTCACAGAACTTAATGACAAAACAAACTTGCCTACAAAAGAAGTAGTGGTTGAGGAGGTTACTGAACTACTGTCCCCACTACAACAGCCCATGGCGACCTCGTCCTCTCACCCTAACCCAAACATTACCCCTCAAGACATGAGTGTAAGGGGCAGGTTCCAAAATCAAGATGAAATCCAACAAGAAGATTTAATGAACAAAGAAAGGACTGCTACCGTGACTCCAAAACCCAAGTTGACAAACCCTTTGACCTAGGAGCAGAGATTGGCAAGTTAAAGGTAGCAATTCCCCTTTCAGAGCTAGCCAAGCATGACATATATAAGCAACAGATCAAAAAATCCCTTCAGCTCACCAACAGCAAAGATGATGTAAATGTGCTAGATGACACTCCAGAATTACTGTTTGGCCCAGAGGTAGATGGAAAAACAGTAGTCACAGGGGTTTTACCTTTTTATGTCAGCCTGCATGTTCATGATAAAATACTGCACAATGCAATGTTTGACTCAGGTGCCTCTCATAACCTGATGCCAAAAGCAGTCATGGAAAGATTAAACTTGGATATAACAAGACCATACAAAGACCTGTTTTCTTTTGATTCTAGCCAAGTCAAATGTTTGGGCCTAATAAAAGATTTATGTGTGTCCCTGGTTCAATTTCCCAACAAAACTATTCTAATGGATGTTGTAGTCGCTGATATCCCACCCAAATATGGGATGCTGTTATCAAGATCATGGGGAGCCAAGCTCCAAGGCTCCCTGCAATTGGACATGTCATATGCAACTATCTCTGTCTTTGGGCAACCAAAAAGACTTTATAGGGAAACACTCATGAAGTATATGGTCAGCAGTGAAGAAAAACCTCAAAATTTTCCAATATATGCTGTTCATTCGGACATAGACTCCTTCATCCTCTTCAATGACAGCGCAGACCTCTCCAACAATGACATTAGGACCGAAACACTCATACAAGAGCAAAACACTGATCAAACAAGTAGCACCTGCCAAACTTCAATCAGCCCAACAATACACATTAACCCTCCTCTAGTTGTCAAAGATTGTCAAACAAGTGATGAAATTGTCCTAGAAAATAAACGGGAAAAGAAACCCCAACTCATGCTCACATTGCCATCCCATGAACAGAATTTTAAATCTCCTGTTCAGCAAGACATTCTGTGGGTGCTAGAGTTTGATGGCTCAGTTAACAAGTTAGGGGCAGGGGCTGGAGTATGGATACTTAATAAAGAGAAAGATTATGCAGAAGGTAGGGCTTACAGATTGAATTTTAGATGCACTAACAACATGGCAGAATATGAAGCTCTGTTACTAGGCCTCAAGATTGCAAAATCATTACAAGCACCTAGCCTCTCCATCATGGGGGACTCTGACCTAGTAATTCAACAAGTAAAAGGAAATTTTGTCACCAATGACAAAAGATTGAGGTCCTACAGGTCTGCTGTAATTGAGATATTAGAAACCTTCTCTGAGTTTGTTATCACAAAAATTCCAAGGGGCCACAATCTCCATGCACACAGCTTGGCAACATTTGCCAGCACCTTCAAATTTCCATTGGAACCCAACAACTGTTTCACAGCCGAGGTCAAATATAGGCCTTCTGTTCCAAACAATGTTAAAGAGTGGCAAGTATTTGAGAATGACATGCAAATAAACAACTTTTTAACCTTGCAACAAGAGTTCACAGGATTAAATATTGACCTTGAGTCAGCAACTCAGTCACAAATATTTGATGGAGCATGTCCATCACAAATACAGTCTCAACAGTCTGCTCACCCAATGTCACCTAGGACAGCAAAACAACTACTCAGTCCAACCATTTTCAACAATGAAAACATTCAGCAAATTAACCAAATTGACTGTGAAGAGATGAGTAACGTTGAAGCCGAAATCATACAACTCAAAGACAATTTCCTTCCAGCAGGCCTTACCCCACTAGAGGATATTTTTGACTCAAATGACATCCCTAGAAAGCCAAAGATGCAGCCACTAGATGCAAGAGTTGAAGAATGCAACATTGGTACTATTGACAAGCCTAAAATAATAAAGCTATCTGCCTCTTTGCCCCCTGATCAAAAGCCCAAATACATTGATCTCTTTAAAGAATTTCAAGATGTTTTTGCTTGGGGTTATGAGGACTTAAAGTCTTATGATACTTCTGTCATCCAGCATACCATTCCCCTCAAGCCTAATCAAAAACCATTCAAACAGAAATTGAGAAGGATCAATCCTGTGCTCCTTCCTTCCATTGAAAAAGAGTTGCATAAAATGTTCAAAGCTGGTATCATAGCACCAATCAGGTTCTCAGAGTGGATTTCAAATTTGGTCCCTACAAGAAAGAAAACTGGTGAGATTAGACTTTGCGTAGACTTAAGGAATTTGAACCAAGTATCACTCAAAGATAACTACCCCTTACCCAAAATGGATCACATTCTTCAAAGAGTAGTAGGGGCTTCAAGGATATCATTGCTTGATGGATTCTCAGGTTTCAATCAAATCCTTGTACACCCTGATGATCAAGACAAAACTGCATTTACTACCCCATGGGGAACTTTCAAGTATGTGAAAATGCCCTTTGGATTGAAAAACGCAGGGGCAACGTTTCAAAGAGCAATGGACATTGCTTTTGCAAAAGAGATTCATGACTTCTTGGTTATTTACTTAGATGATCTAACACCCTTTTCAAAATCTGACCAAGAACACTTGAAACATTTAAGACAGATTTTCATAACATGCAGGAAATATGGTATTTCCTTAAACCCCAAGAAGTCATTATTTGGCTTGGAAGAAGGGAAACTTCTAGGACATATTATTTCAAAAGATGGCATAAGAATTGATCCAGATAGGATACAAGCTATCCTACAAATGCCTCACCCAAGGAATGTCAAGGAGCTGCAAGGATTCTTAGGAAAAATCAACTTTTTAAGAAGGTTTATCCCAAATTTAGCAGAATTAATCAGATTACTAAACAATATGCTAAAGAAAGATTCAAAGGTCAAATGGACTGTTGAAGCAAAACAAGCTTTTGAAAGTATAAAATTGGCCTTGACTCAAACCCCAGTGTTAACTAATCCTCAGTTTGACAGAGACTTTATTATTTTCTCATTTGCCTCCCAGCATACTATTGCTGCTGTATTATTACAGAAAGATGACCAAGGGAATGAAAAGCCCATTGCTTTTTTCAGCAGAGCTCTTAGAGATGCCCCCCTAAAGTACCAAATAATGGAGAAACAAGCCTATGCTTTGATCAAAGCTATTAAAGACTTTAGGATTTACATCCTTTACTCCCATGTTGTGGCTTATGTACCTAGTCCTATTGTCAAAGACATTCTCACCCAAGAAAACTTAGAGGGTAGGAGAGGAAAATGGATTGCCAATATACTAGAATTTGACATTGAAATAAAGCCTACAAAGCTGATTAAAGGGCAAGGTTTGGCCAAATTAATGACAGAAGCAAATTTCCAAGCCTTAGATATCAACCAACTGGACAGTGAAACAGAGCTGGCGACTCCAAAGATCAATGTAGCCTTTGAACAATCTCCTTGGTACTCTGATATCTGTTATGTGTTACAAAACCTGTGTGCTCCCCCAGGACTGTCCAGAACTAAGTGTAGGTTCCTGAAAATGAAAACATCTAGATTTTGTGTGATGGATGAAAATCTACTGTGGAAAAACCATGAAGGTATTTTGCTGCACTGTCTAATAGAGAATGAAACTAACAATATCATGCAAGATTTCCATGCTGGAGACTGTGGTGGACATTTGTACTGGAAGTCCACTGTGGACAAGATATTGAGGGCTGGTTATTACTGGCCTACTATGTTCTCTGATGTTAAGAAATTCACAGCCTCATGCCACAAATGCCAACTGTTTGAAGGCAAAAGACAGCTGCTGCCACTTCCTTTGAAGCCCATTACAACAGAGAGACCTTTTCAACAATGGGGCTTGGATTTCATTGGGGAAATTCATCCCTCATCTTCAGGGCAACACAGATGGATTCTAACAGCAACAGACTACTTCACCAAGTGGATTGAAGCTGCCCCATGCAGACAAGCAAATGATTCAGTAATCATTCAATTTTTGGAAAACAATATACTGGCTAGATTTGGCTGCCCAGACAAGATAATAACAGACAATGCTGCTGCCTTCAGATCCAAGAAGATGGTGAACTTCTGCCATAAATTTCACATTACTTTGGGCCATTCTACAGCTTACTATCCTCAAGGAAATGGCCTTGCTGAATCATCAAACAAAAGTTTGATAAATATCATAAAGAAAGTGCTGGAAGAGAACAAAAAGAACTGGCATAAGAAACTAGTAAATGCTTTATGGGCAGACAGACTAACAACTAAAAGATCAATTGGGACCAGCCCATATGAGTTAGTCTATGGATTAGAGGCCAGATTTCCTTCATCACTAGGAGTGCCGGTTATGAAACTTCTGCAAGAAAGCCAAGCAGAGCCAAATGACATGCAAAGAAGGATTAACCAGATAATTTGTTTACAGCAGACCAGAGAACAAGTTTTCAGCAGAGTGCAGATACTACAAGAGAAACTGAAAAGGGCTTTTGATAGAAGAACCAAAGCAGAAGATTTCAATATAGGGGACAAAGTTTTAAAGTGGGATGCGAGAAGAGAAGAGAAAGGGAAACATGGAAAGTTTGACTCTTTATGGAAAGGACCATTTGCTGTCCAAGCAGTACAAGGGAACAACACCTATTTCCTCAAAAGTCTTACTGAAACTGACTTGGATGAAGGTCCTGTTAATGGCAGGATGCTGAAGCACTACTTTGACTATTCCCCATGAGTGGAACCTAAGGATTCATTGTATATATACAGATGTACATATTATCTTCTGTTTTAGATTGTAAAAAGTAGTTTTCCCAAGTGATTCACCAAGCAGCAAGAGGCTGATAGAATCAGAGGTCTTCCAAAAGAGAAACACACCATTTTGACACATTGAGGCAGCAAGTTTCAAAGATTGGTATGGGCAGCTAAGGAGCAAGGCAATCTGACCTGCTGTTCTTGGTCTTTCAAAAGAAAAACCATCCCCATGTGGAGCCACTGTTGGATACCTATACCAATAGGTTTCATATTTCATGATTGGCAAGAGAAAGTCCAAATATGCTCTGCTTTGAGTTCACAAAGATCCCATATTTCCTAGAAAACAAAAGGTGTGTGAGTGTCTCAATGATTGAGGACTTTATTTTCAAATTTTGATGGATGATCCAACTGTTTAACCTGGATCATGCCATGTTTCAATTTTGTGTTATAGAATAGAGAAAGAAGTCTGTCCAAACAGCCTAATCTTGGCAGACAAGTAGTTCAGGTAGAGAAGAAAAGGTTTCCAACAGCTCAATCTGGGACCTTGGAAGAGATAAGGTTAGAGGTAGATAGAAAAGAATAAAGAAAAAGCCAAAGAAAAGAAAAGGCAAGTAAGGGTTTGCAAGTCCAAGTGCACCCTCCAAGGAGAAACAAAAAATGCTAGGTAAGCAGCTGGGTAGGTAGTTGGGGTTGCAGAAAGTGATCCCTATCATTGCAAGAATGGTGATGATGGGCAGCAAAGTAAAAGACTACAGCAGGAGCATGACTAACCTCCCTCTCCCCCTTCATTTCATTACTAACATTCCCTTTCTTTTTAGCTGAGATTTATGGAGAGAGATCATGCTTTTAAGATGGTTCTGGTTCATTCAGAAGCCACATTTCTTGTCTAAAATCTTTTCATTTTGATCTACTCTCAAAACTAAATCAATTTCAGATAAACTCAGTAAGATCCCCTTCATTTGCTCCCTTCATTCATATTAACACTAATTCTATTATATAAATCCTAACATCACCTCTTCCCCTAATACTACTAACACCAAGGTGTATAAATCCCAAACTCTTATAAATACCCACCCCCTTGGCATTATAGCCAATAAAGTTACAAATCAGGGATCAAATGACATCAGGTCATGTTGATAAACCTATGCCGAATACCCCTTTTCCTCATAAGCCAGTTCCTCTATCTCTACCCCCTTTTGCACATAAAACCTTTAAAAAAGGCCCTAAACCCCACCTTACCCGCCTCAAAGAGCCAAAAGAGCATAAAAACCCACTTTCCGCCTGTTAGCCGAGGTTGGCGCATATAATTATTTTTATCATAATACATTAGAAAAGCGCTCAAACCACGTTTATCTGCCTCCGCCCTCATCCGTATATTCCACACAGGTCACCTCCCCGACGACCGTCAGATCAAAGGCCTACAGATCCGACGGCCCTGATCGCATCGGACTGCATCTGTCATCTGACCATTACCCGTACTAACCCCACGTCACGTCTGCTGTCCTTCCGCCGTCCGATCATCACCCGCAGATCCAACGATCATCGTGACGTCGGAACTCATCCGATGACCGAACGTTATCTTCCGACGTCCGTATTTGGAGGACGTCATCCCACTGCTACGTGTCCTCACCACCACGCGTCGGAGGTACAGCCGATGGATACCGCCCCCGTACAGAAGGCGGTGCGATATGAAACCATCGCTGGTTTCCGGTTTCCCCATCCCACCCGCACGTCAGCAAACACGTCAGCGCCCCGTCACCCAGGTACGCTGCCCCGTCGACCTCCCTGTCCCTGCCATTGGTCCACCTGTCCTGCCATGTCACCGCCACCATGTACCAACCAGACAGCGCCACATCACCCGATGACGTCAGCATGACGTCATCCGACCTTGACCCCACCAATGACGTCATGCTGACGTCAGCATGAGTTCGCGCCAAAAACGTAAAAAGGTCTATTTTAGCCAAAAGTTCGCGTTTTTTGGTCATTTTGTGTGTTCGTCGTTATTCTGCTCTGCATGCAAACAACGTCCAAATTGTCTACCAACCTGCTAAACTGACCAGAAGACCTCCAGCGCACCAGTTCAACCTGCGGTCACCACCTCTGCTCGTTGTTTTACCAGGTATTCCTCATTATTCATCCTCTGTGCGCCTGCAATTATCTATTTAACGCTTTAGAAAGCTTAAAGAAAGCCGAAAATCAGAAATTCATCACTGAATTCCTCAGCAAAGCCTTGAAGTTCCAATTATCACTTCGGAAAACACCAGCCGAGCCTTTTCCCAGTGGCATTCTGCTAAGAAACCAGGTCCTGTCTGCGCAATCGTGGCAGGCGCATTTGAAACCAAATTTTACCATTGAAAGGTGCCAGAAAAGCTAAGCTTCGCTCTTAATTACCATAAAGCAGCATTTCAACTGCTGCAGACCCTGCATTCACCTTTTCTCAGGCATTTTCACCCTTCTCTGCAAAGAAACTCTGTTGTTATTGATCTACATAAGTGACACAATCCCCAAGCAAAACAGAAACCTCAAAGGAAAGTCATGGACCCCCCTGTAGCTCCCATAGCCCTCAATGTGGCTCCCCTGAATGTTCCTAATAGAACATTTGACACCAGAGCATTGGCAGACCTGGACTACAAGATAACAGAGGAAATGATGAGCAGAAGCAGGTTCCATCTGCAAATATTAAACGAGATAAAGATCAAACATGAGAGGGGGACAGACATCCTGGGAATTTGGGATTCATTCCTCCCAATATTCAAGCTTCCTCAGGTTAATCAATTCCCTGAGCTTGTGCACATAGTTGCTGAACACTATGATGCATCCCAGAGGGCAGTGCTAGATGCTGAAGGTTCAATTCTGTTTTTCATTACCCCTGAAGCCATCAGGGAGATGTTGCAATTCCAGACAGAGCAAAAGTTGGTCCCACTGTCACTAGCTGATCTAATAGTACAGGGAGCCAAAACCACAGAGGCCCAAATCATTAAGGTCAACCAGCTCTTCATCAAGGCTAGCACTCTGCAAGTTCCTCCTATCAACTATGTTTATCTTAACCAGTTGGGCCTAGACCTGGTTGACATGATCAGTCCCATCCTGGGATATGATTCGATAGAACATGTGGATGAAACAATTATACAAATGATGCTTATGTTTTCCCCAGGAAAAAAGCCAATTCACTATGATTATGCAACATACATATCAGACAAAATGCATGAACAGTTGATGAATTTGTCAAGAGAAAGAGTGTTTAGGTACACCTCCTACCTATATCATCTGCTCATATACTTCCAGCATGATAAATTTTCCTTCCCAAAGAAGAGAGTAGATGCACAGGGCAATCTGAGATCAGTAGTATATTGGACATCTGTTTTCCACATATCAAGCCACTCTCCATACACCTACTGTGAGTTTATTGATCTTTTCATCCATCCAGCCTTGACTCTACTGATTGGTTCACCTCCTCCTAGACTGACAGATGACATGAAAAGGTGCCTACATTTGTCAAAAGTATACAGTATTGGGGATTGGTATCTCTACCAACACCACACCGTCATCAGAATATATGGGTGTGAATTACCCCCATTTAGACTACCCAAATTTGTGCCCATGAGGCTATTTGCCTTAGAATACTTCAGGCAGTTTGGCTATGTGGATATGTTCCACTTCTCAGGCAGAGGCAAGAAAGCACAGCTGAAAATCAAGAGCCAACTTGGCCATTTAGTCTACAATGAAAGGGATGAAGGGTGGAAGGAGGCAGATAGAATACTGGTGGGATTTGGTTTGAAGTACAGTTTTATATGGAAACCCTATGACCCCAACAACTTCATCACAATGAGGAGACTCAAATATAAACTGTCTGCTTACGGTCATTATAGCCTCCCCCAAATTGAAAAATATGCCAATCAAAGCAAGTGGAAAAGGGGAACTCTAGAAGAAAATATGACTCAAGAAGAGCTTAATCAAAGAGCTCTGAACAATCAAAAGAAGATGGCTGACCTTGAATTTTATGCACAGGTCCCCTCACTGCCAAGCACACAAATTGGACCAGCAGCCTCCTCTTCAACTACTCCACATCAAACTACAAGAGTTGCTGGAAAAGTATCAGAAAAAGGAAAGGAAAAAGAAATGGAGGCAGAAAAAGAGATGGAGCAAGAGCAACAACAGGAACAGCAGCAAAATCAAAGTCAGCAAGCACAAGAACAAGCAGAAGGGCTACAGCAAGGGCAACAAGAAGACATAGGACAGCAAGAGGAACAGCAGCAAGAAAAACAAGGACAAGAGCAACCTGCTCAGCAAAAAGAAACAGTGGATACTCCTCAGACCACTGAAAAAGTCATGCCTACAAGGCAAGACACTACATCTGATGCCTCGGTCCTCCAAACCCCTCAAAAGGAGGACACATTTGTCTTTAGGAAGAGGGAAAGAGAAACTCCCTTGACATCCTCTATAAATCAAGGAGAGAAAAGGCAAAGACTCAACGATTTTCCAGAAGAGGATATAGCCATCAGAGAAGCACTGGGCATGGGCCCACCGAGTCAAGAAATTTCAGCAAGTTCCTCCCAGCAGGAACTAGACAGGACAATGGGAGGGGAAGTCAGCTCCTCCAGCCAGCAGAAAGAGGAAAGAGTGAGCATAAAGCAGCAGTTCATAGACATTAAGAGGAGGAGTGACCCAATCAAAGTTCAATTATATAATCACCTACTTAACATGGCTCCTTCCAATCAGCAGAGACTCATGTCTGCTTTTGATGTAGGTGAGGGCAAACTGACATTGAGTCATTTATGCCTACGGCACTCAAGCCACAGTCTTCTGCTGATTATCTCAGGACCAATTTAGAGGTCCTTTCCAAAGACATACACCCCATGGACAAAATTGAGTTGCATAAACAAACAGGGGAAATGGTGTATGCTTCATTGGCCGATAAGACCTTGGACAACTACAAGTTAACAAGCAGTCTGAATGCTACAGCTTCCCAGCTGGAGCTAGAGAGAGCCTCTTCTCAGGCCAAAGACAACAGGATCAAAACCCTGGAAGAAATCATCATAGAAATTGGGCACAATCCCAATGATATCAAAGGGATACAAGAGATCTTAAAAATCAGAGATGCTGATATGGCTGCACTAAGGAAGAAGGTTAAACTTCCAGCCACTATCCATCCACAGACCGATGAAGTGGCAAAACAAAGGTATGAGCAGGATTCCACTGCTCTATTAATTTCTGTTTACAAAGAACTTATAAAGGCACAAGAAAAATTGGGGCAATATGAGGCCACACAAGCACCTCTGAAAGGATCATCAACACAAGCGCAAGAGGGGCAAACATCTCAGCCCCCTCCATAGGTCATTAATCTTGAGGAGACTGCTCCTACTACTGCACCTCCACCTCAGCAGGCTGAACAACCAGCCACATCTACTTCAGCAGCACCCACCAGCACAGATCAGAGCTTAGACATGCAAAAGCTAAAGAGCGAAATACAAGCTCTAGAAGCACAAATGATGCAGCTAAATGAAACTAAGGAGCAGCTGGCCAAGGTGAATGAAAGGCATGACAAAACAAAGAGAGAAGTAGGAGAGAAGGCCAGGGAAATCAAAGCTCTTAAAGACAAAATCAAGGAGCTTGAGAAAGAGCTAAAACTAGATAAAATCATAGCCGAAATCAGAGCAATGATATGGTCCAATATTGGTAAATCCATCAATAACCAATGGCCATACATTGAGACAATCCATGAGCAACTGGAGCTCATTCCAAAGGCGCAGAGGGAAATCAGAACATCAAGGGCCTTATTGGGGAACATGCCTGAAATTGCAACAAAAATGATCAATGTGCTCAATCATAAGACAAGTTCTCAGTTGACCATCATGGGAATCACAAACAGAACTGATACTATCCAAATGATCAAGAGGGTTCTTATTCTTAGAAGTCTGGTGCAAACGTTAGACAGAAGAACCCAAGATATGCAAACTGAGGTAAACAGGTTCATTGAGAGGTTTCGGGTATTGGAAAGTAAAGGACTCCCCAGCTTGTTGAACAACGGAGGGAGATTATTCACCCATGAAGAATATGCCAAGAGAGTGAATGTTTTTGCCTCATCACAGGTAAATGAGAAGGCCAGCACCTCAGAAGACACAGGGCCTATCACAGGACAGATTTTCTATGGTAAGATAGAAAATCTACTTTTTATAATGAATGAAATGAATCATCTGTTTGATGTAGCTCCCAACTTTTTCAAGTATACAGAAGCTGAAGAGACAATGCAGGCCATCCTCAGGCATCAGCTCCCTACACAGGAATGGTGGACAGATGCCATCCAAAGAATTTTGTAAACATTAGGCCATGCATCAATTCCTGTTTCTTCTATAAATTTAGATGGAAAGAACAGTCAGCAAAATCAGCAGGCATCATAAATTCAAAGCTGAGCCAACTCAGCAGATGAAGCAGCCAACAAAGCAAGAAAGACAAACGCAGCTGGCAAAGCCGAGAAACTCATTGCGCAGGCAAAAGTAAATGCGTACCTACAGGATCGATACATAGTAATGTAACCGACTCAGTGACTCCTTAAAGTCAAAACAATCATCTGACAGACATAAAGGGCATTTACTCTGCATTTAACGTTGTAATAACTTTCGGCCTACTTTCTGAACACTACTAAAGATATTTTCTCTCTCTCAGATGACTCAATACCTGAAATATTTTGTATACGGAGTACTATATAGACCCCTCCGCAGAATAGAGCAGGGGTTGTTGTTATTTTCCTTTCGGAAGTCTCATTTGCTGTAAGATCCTCAGAGAAGTAATACAAAGGGAGAATGGAATTTCCAAAAGCTTGGTGTATTTGATGCGTCGTGATGAATGGTGAATGTTGCAGGATTCCAGAGTGTTTCATAAAACAATAAGTTTTTTCTTAAATCTCTGTATTTCATGTTTTTTCGAGTCTTTTGTTCTCTTTTGTTGTTTAAATGTTTTACACTTAATAGCAAAGTAGAAGAATGGTTCCAGGATTTAATCTATGATTACCCTGAACTCAAACTGAGCTATTATCCATGTTTTCTTTAGATACAGTAACAGAAGTGTAATTCTTAATTGCTGCACTTTAAAACTATATCTTTCACAGTGATAGACATTTCCAGGGTTTCGAGTTTGCCCCTGAGACATCTATCCATTTCTCGTAACCAGTAGGGCGGGAATACTTAAACGCTGAGTGAAAATTCTTAAATGCTTTCACTGCTTGTTTAGCCTGTTCATGTTATTAATCAAAAGTTTGTTCTATAAAGCACCCAAATGGCCCTGTAAGTTTCACCAGTTCATCTCAAAGTTTCTAGACACCTACAGCCATAGACTCCATTGCCCAATGATACTTGACTCTCTGAATAATACATCACAAAGATCTGAAAGAAATTCTTCAACCAAAACATAAACAAAACCTGTGCTTAATACCTAGCCTAAACAGTATCATTACAGATACAAATCATAAAGAGAGAGCCCTCTCTGATCACAGTTTGGCTAGAAACAGTGATCAAAAGATTGGTTAGTGGTTACCCCGGCCGTATTCCCTTGGGAGTCATAGGGAACAACCTGGGTGTTAACAGGATGCACAATATTTCCAAATCAACTTAGCTTTTATTAAACTTCTGTTCCGTTATAATCCAACTCCGCC
Source organism: Pinus tabuliformis (assembly GCA_031772625.1). Lineage (NCBI taxonomy): Eukaryota > Viridiplantae > Streptophyta > Pinopsida > Pinales > Pinaceae > Pinus > Pinus tabuliformis. Next base: position 729,264,111 of record CM062819.1, read on the forward strand.
CTGCGCACTCAGCTGCAGGGGTCCGTGCACATAGCTGCAGACTCTACCAGGCCTCTGCGCATAGCTATAGAACCTCTTCCTACTCCTACAAAGACTCAGACTTACAGACTCAGAGCGAATATCGCATTCAAAAACCCATATTACTTGAACTCAAGATTGAATTAACTTTTACACTTAGAGCCTTGCTCTATTTATACATTCCCATGGTCTGCAGACCATGGGCAGGCCGACTCACTTTACATTACGTTACATTATTTGAGGGTGGACAACCCTTTGAATTGACTCATTACAATTCACACTCCGTGCACTTCGCGGAGCCTTTACAATACCATTACCAAAAATTGTGGGCTTTAAGCCCCAAAACTGTTATGCGGGGGATCTGCTGCCTAACAGACAACAACATGGACAATGGGAGAATTTTGATTGTTGGCATACTTTTTCTCAGTTTGAAGTCATAATACATTTTGTATGTTTCTTTTGTTGTAGGTGTATTATGCCGTGACTACAACCGACATTTATATAGAATAGTAGGCAAGTGCAGTCATTAGTTTAGGGTCTCAATTTTGTGGGTTGTTAAACCAAGTATTGTGCTAGAATATGATGCAATTTGCGAGTTCATAAGTAAACAATATATGTAAGGGAACTGGCTCATAAACCAACCTTTATATATAATGCAAATGATAATTGTTTTTTTAATATATATATATATCTATATATATATCTATCTATCTATTATATATATATATATATATATATATATATATATATTACTTATTGTAAAATTAAAGTAATTTATTTGTTTATTTGTTTTTGTTTTTTCTAATGAGTTTTAGTTAAAATTTGACCAAAAAAATTATTATAATTGTATATTTGAATTGCTAAATTTGTATATACATTCAAAAATGTATTTCAAGTAACAAAAAATAACAACCTCACCAAAAATTGGATTGTGTATTTTGATTAAAAAATAAAATGTATATAACAGTAAGACTTGATCACAAAGTCAAATGGGATTATTTTATTGTCACAATTTTATGAATATAATTTTAATGGCCCGTGGTATTGTTTATAGTGAAACTCATAAATAGGTTACCAATCCTATATTCTAAGGTGCCAAAAAGTGAATAAGTGTTTGATTCACTTGATTAGCAACTCATAAATAGGTTTCCAATCCTATATTCTAAGGTGCCAAAAAGTGAATAAGTGTTGGACTCACTTGATTAATAATTTGATTAGATTAGATGAAATAACTGTTGAAGTTTCATATCCAGTTTTTTCGCATGGAAATATTACAAGATAAATATGATATGTAATTTATATGTATGTGGTTGCTATCTATTTTATGTATGGGATAATTTTACAAGTTTTTCTTGTGTGGAGAGACGAGGTATGTGTGGGAGAACGGGGTGCGTAGGGAACTTAATGTTAAAAGGTTTCCTTTTGCAGAGATTTTACTATGCGAAGAACGAAGTATGTACGAGTGAGCAATTGTGTAGAGCTCTAATTTTAGAGCTATAGAGAATGGGGAGTTTCGCAGATGCTCTAACAACGTGTTATTGCTCTGAGCATTGGTGTTAGAATTGAATCTTTGTGAATGAAGGGGTATGTGTAGGAGAACATGATAATTAAATTTGTTATGTTTCATTGTACAAAGCTTTTATTGTGCTGAGCTTTTATATTAGGAACGGGGAAAATTATCACGTTTCATTGTGCAGAAATCAATAACAATTTACTTTGACATAGGGTATAGGCAACTAATTAAATAGAGCAATACAAATAACATGCATGGAAATTTTGTTATTTTCAAATTGTATCGCAGGGTTTACATAAAAAATGTTATTGGTTAATGCTCAAATGTATCTCGACACATAAATCTAATAAAATCTATATGTTATGCATATGCAAAATATAAAAAAATCAAATAACTAAATTTAAATAAATAAATAAACACACACACACACACACACACACACACACACACACACACACACACACACACACACACACACACACACACACACACACATATTTAACGGGCAAGTACCCTTACATGCATGGATTGATCATCATCTTTTGTATTCCAAAACTGTTCAAAATGAGGTCTACTACTACCCTGCCTATGCCCAAATATGCCTCTAACAATATTTATCCCATATGATCTCCAAAATAGGTCATTATATAATATTGTTTTACATAACATTTATCAAAAAATAAATTTCTAAAAAAAGACTACATTCCCAGAGGCTTGCTGACTGCCTATGCACTGACATTTTCTTCCACTATATGCATTGTAAGTTATGGGTTTAATTTCTCCTTAGGCTTGCCTGCTGGTTCTACTCTAGGGGATGAGGGATCTTGGAGTCCGAAGACCTCCTTGAGGACACCTATAGTTGTGACTTCAACTGCCACTTCTATTTCTTCTACCTTCGAACTGAGGTTGTCAACTTTCATGGCCAAATTGACCACTATTAATCTAAGTCTCTGCACATCCTCTCTCAGAGCCTCAATCTCTTGCATCACCAAAGAGAAATGTGAACGTGCTTCCACCACCATTTTCTCCTCAACTCTATCTGTTTTGGCCAGGTTATCCTCCAACGAAACCTTAGGTTGGATTGACCTAGAACTATCACAACCTGCTTCGTTTGGAGAGGCCATACTTAACAACAAACATAAATTTGTTGAAATTATGTGCAATTCCAACCTTATCACTTGCCATTTATAGCCAGGGATGTTCCCAAATCCGATCCCCTTCTTCATTGAATGGCATCGAATGTCTCTGAATCACATTTACCTGCTGATTTTACCAACGTCTTGCAACCTATCCTTCACCCAGTGATCACATATTCTTCATTTAATCCACAAGTAAGGGAATGAAGTACTGGCCCAAAATATGATATATCCCAATGAGGGATTACATGTCAAATGAAATTTGTAGTCCTTGAAATTGATGAGAACCATCTTCTATAACCACCTAGAGGGGCAATATGAACCTATATCTATAATCGAGAACCATTGCTTCAAGTTTGTCATTAAAGTATTAACCATATTAATAATTAATGTCATGGCATATCTCGGGGCCTGTTCACTCAAACTTGCCTTGCTAATTAATTTATTCCCTGCCTCCAATTTATTATTCCAGTCAGGCATCATGGTATATATTGAAATGACAGGTCTCCTTGAGCTAGAAGAAGAATACCTTGATCAAGACATGCACCTTTATTAACTTGCTCATCTGCAACTTTATTGTTCTCTCTTTTTATATGGAAAAAAATATAGATTCAAAATTTTGAATATGATTTCTAATCCTTGTGTCCAAGGGAAGTGAATCTTTCTCACTGAGATTTTTAGCTTTGTGAAATTTTTGAATAATTAGCATTGAATCACTCAATACACATATTTGACGAATGCCTATTGCAAGAGCTAGGTTTAGACCTTGCTAAAGTGCTAATGCATCTGTCTGGTTATTGGAGGATTTCCCCAACCCCCATGCGAATTTGAGCTCTATTTCTTCCTCGGGGCGGAAAATTATCCCTCCTGCTCCTACCTCCCCCAACTTTAAACTAAAATATCTTAATCATTAATGCCTAATATTAAATAATTTTTAAAATAAAATAGCTTGACACTTAACCCTATTGTATTCTCGATATGCTAAATAAGATCTAAAACTAGCTTGAGCACTAACTCGGGTCCCGAAATTGAATAATGGTGCATAGGGATAATCTTACAAGTTTTGATTGTGCGGAGAGATGGGGTGCATAGGGAACTTAATGTTAAAAGGTTTCCTTTTGTATATATTCTACTATGTAGAGAACGAAGTATGTGTAGGAGAGAAATTGCGTAGAGATTTGATTTTAGAGCTATGGAGAACAGGTAGTTTCGCATATGCTCTGAGAAATGGTGTTAGAATTGAATATTTGTGGAGGAATGGGTATGCATAGGAGAACATGATAATTAAAATTATTTTGTTTCATTGTAAAAAGCTTCTACTGTGTTGAGATTTTATATTGGGATCAGGGAAAAATATTATGTTTCATTGTGCGATGATTTTATTCTGTGTAGGATGGGTTATTTTCGGGAGAACGAGGTGTGCATAGGGAAATTAATGTTAAATTATTATTATTATTATGTTTCATTGTGCAAATCTTTGGCTGCACGAAAGGTGTGTAACGTATGTTGATTTTTCGAATAAATGTTTACGTTAACCAGGAAGGAAAATAGACAATTGTGCAAATTAAGTTGCGGAAATATTTTGAAATTAAGTTACTACGAGAAAAACAATAGCTAATCAATAACGATTCACTTTGATGTAGGGTATAGGAAAAAAATTAAATAGAGCAATACATATAAATGTCATGCATGGAAATTAATTTTGTTATTTTCAAATCCAGCCAAAATTTCTTGTTCTAATGTTCAAAAACTCGAAGAAGGATAGTTATTGTAAGCTCATTTTCTTTATCAATGAAAAAAACTAAAAACTATCTAAATTACTACATATCCTCGATATCAGAAGCGACGTGGACCGGATCAAGCTGATAAGGGGAGGAACCTTGGTCAATGGCCATTATATCATCATCTCTTTCATTAGTGTCCTCCTCAGCATTGACGTTCTCTGTGTGAGCAAAATTATGTAGACGAAAACTCAACGTTTCGTTTGCCAATTGCATTTGCTCCACCTTCAAGTCCAGTATTACCATTTTTTGATTGAGAAGGTCGAAATGGACCCCTGCTTGAGATTGAATCATTTCAACATGGTTTGAGACCAAATCTATGAGAACTTCTAGAGCACCGACTATTCTAGCTAAAGAAGTACTGAGCATTTGTTTTTCAGTTCTAGAATCCCACTTCATAAACTATAATCTATGTTACACTTGCTAATAAACTTGGTGAATTACGATTCTAATCTCTGAATCTATGTTTGCAAAGTCGCTCTAGCAATGTAAATATATCATCCATCTAAATTTCCTTGATTTTAAGCCCTTGTCTTTGTCATTAATGTTGGGTTTGAGTCCGCACAATGTAAATGTTCATTGTCCGAAGGATGTGTGGATGATGACGTATGGGAGAGAAAACAAGGATGCAAAAGGAAATTTATGTTGTTGACGCGTAATTAATTTAACTATGAACAAATTTGGAATTAGTATTGCTATGTTTCCTCTGTAAATATTTCCTTGTGTGAAGCTTTTATGGTGCAGAGGATGGATAATGTGCATGATTATGGGGGCGTTTTCTAGTTTTCATTTTCTACAATAAAATATTCGATTCAGTTTTTGTGCTTTGGACAAATTTCATTTTGCAAAATTTTCACCGCATTCGGTACAAAGTTTAGTAAATTATTTAGCAATATTAAAATTAAAATATTACCAATAATAATAATAATAATAATGCTGAAGAACTGTGCGGAAATAAAAAGCTTGTGGAAGTGGAAAGCTTTCATTATAACAACACAATCTTTAATTAGTTAATTAGCAAAGTCTTTAGCACAAAAGACATCGATTATGCGGGTGTATGAAAAAATCTCTAGTGTTTGCGCTTCGATAGTTTTTCCTAAAGTGAGCTAATAACATAGTAGTGGAGACCAACATTGTTTAAAGGCATTGTCATGAACAAAAGTAATTTTTTTTTAATTTTTTTTTTATTAGTGAAAACATGAACGAAATGTGTGAAAGGTCTATGATCTTTGCTTGAGATGGAATCATTTCATCATGCTTTGAGGCCAAATCGACGAGGAATTCCCGAGCAATGGCTATTCTAGCTAAAAAGGTACCTATCTCTTGCTCTGCAACTCCAGAATCACGTTCCATAAACTTAAATCTATATTACACTCGCTAATAAACTTGGAAAATTACGGTACTAATCTCTAACTCCATGTTTGCAGAATTTCTCTAGCAATGTAAATATATCATTGATTTAACTTTCACATAATGTAAATGTTGATTGTCCGAAGGATGCGCAGAGGATGGCGTATGGGCGAGAAAAAAAGGGTTTAGAAAGAAATTAATGTCGTCGACGCATAATTAGTTTAACCATGAATAATTTTTGAATTAGTATTACTATGTTTCCTTTTATGAAGCTTTTCTCGTGCAAAGGTTTTACTGTGCAGAGGGTGAGTAATGTGCCCAAGAATGGGGGTGTTTTCCAGTTTACGTTTTTTACAATAAAAGATTTGATTCAGTTTTCGTGCTTCAGACAGATTTCAATTTGCGAAGTTTTTGTCACACTTTGGCAGTTCCTCCTAAAGTGAGCTAATAACGTAGTAGTGGGGACCAACATTGTTTATAGGTGTTGACATGAATAAAAGTATTTTTTGTAAATTTTATGATTTAAAAACTTATCTATGAGTGCAAGTGTGCATAAATTATGTAGAAGTTCTATTATTGTGTTTAGTGCGAAGGTTCGTACGATGAAAGCTTGAAAGTTTCCTCCACACAATGGATTTCCTCTGTATTTTGGCGTATATGCCTATTTTCACAAAAATAGCCATAAACAAAGCTTTCACTGTATGGAGAGCACGACCTTTAATCAATTGATTAGGGAAGTCTTTAGTGCAGAAGAAGTTGATTTTGATGGAATGCGAAAACCACACTCATTTTGCAAGTGTTTTTCGTTGACATTTGTGCTTAGGCAAAAAGTTTCCTGCAGATAGATTTCAGTGTGCACAAAGGTTTCATTAGGAATATAGAAAGTCTAATAAACATTAAATAAGAAACATTACTATTCTATTTTAAATAAGCAACATTTGTTTATTGCAATAAGGACTTTAATAATAAGCATTAAATTAGAAACATCACTATTTCATTTTAAATAACAATAAGATTTTTGATGTGTTCGCAGTGCATCATTTTCCCATAATGGCGGAATGAAACATTAAGATCGAGTAGGGATTTCTGGTAATCGTAAGGCTTCTCTTCAGAGCATCTTGGTGCAATTGGAAAATATAAGCTCTTCTTAATTGTAGCGATTCCTTTAACTTTTGTCTGAATTAATGGCATGGCTTTATCTATTCCTTGTGTGAATGACATATTCACAAGATTTTCCATTTTCTATTATGAAACCAGCTCACAAAAAGATAGAAAAGATAGATCAACTCCTTAAAATTCAGCCTCTTCGAGGGGGAAACCTCCTTTACATTACATAAATGAACAATTCTTGGATGATTCAAATGACAAAACCTCCTTTCTATATATAGGAGTCTAAGGGGTCACAATATAACCAAGCCGACCTAACAATACTAACATAAGGGCACAAAAATAACAAATACGAGGATTCTATGGGGCACAGTAATAAAACTATGGGGACAATAGGGGCACAACAATATTAATAAGGGATACAACTACAATATTAATGGGGGCATCACTAGTATTATAGGGACCTAACATGCCCCTCTCCTTCAAAAAAGTGTTGTCCTCAATGCTTGAGTAGTTCTAGATGCTTCTGTATAAAATTCTCATCCTCCCACATGGAATCTTCAGCGGATAAGTTCTTCCACTTGATGAGATACTTTGAAATGGATCGATTTCATAGTTGTCAAGTTCTTGTTTCTATGACTGTTTCCAGTTCCAATATAATTTTTTCTTCCTCTTCAAGTTTTGGAAATATTGTTTGAATTGGGAGCTTGTCACCTATAACCTTCTTTAAACATCAAACATGGAAAACTGGGTGCACTCGAGAAGCTGCAGGAAGCTCCAATTTGTATGCCATAGTACCAATCTTTTGCAACACCTTGTATGGACCATAATACTTTGGTGATAATTTGTTATCCTTCTTAGCTTACTTGAGGGACATTTGTTTATATGGTTGTAGCCGTAGGAATACCCAATCACCTACATCAAAACTTCTTTCACTGCTATGTTGATCTGCCTATTCTTTCATTCTATTCTGCGCCAACACAAGGTTATCCTTTAAGAGTTGGAGAACTTGTTGTTGATGCTCGATGTGATGTTCCATTGCTTGAACCTTAGAATTTTCTCTTAAATATGATGTGATGGATGGTGGTTTATATCCATAACATGCCATAAATGGGGTCATTTTTGTTGCAGTATGGAAGGAAGTGTTATACCACCATTCAGCCAGAGGAAACCATTTGACCCATTGTGTCTGTTTATCATATACAAAGAAACGAAGATATCCTTCCAAACATTTGTTTACTATCTCCGTTTGCCCATCAGATTGAGGATGATAAGATGAGCTATGAGCTAACTGAGTACCAAGACAATAAAATAATTCTGTCCAAAAATTTCCTATAAAAATGGGATCTCTTTCACTTACAATAATTTTTGGGTTTCCATGTAGCTTTTGAATTGTTTCCATAAATTCCTTAGAAATTGTACTGGCTTTAAATGGATGTGATAATGCACAAAAGTGTGCATACTTGGTAAGTCTGTCAACTACCACCATGATGACACTCTTTCCCTCAGACTTGGGTAAACCTGTGATAAAATCCATTAAAACCTCCTCCCAATGTTGGCTTGGAATGGATAAAGGTTGTAATAAACCTGGTGTCTTAATTGTTTCAGCTTTATTTTGTTGGCATACCAAACATTTTGCCACAAACTTTTGAATATCTGATTTAAGGCCATCCCAAAAAATTCCTTCTTAACCCCGTGGTAAGTTTTTAAAAATCCTGAGTGCCCTCCTAAGGGAGAAGCATGCAATTCCAGAAGAATCTTTTGTTTGAGGTGGGAATTCTTACAAAGGTATAAGCGACCTTTGTACCATAACGAATCATTTTTCCAGCTAAATGTATCAGATGTACTGGAATCTTGTTGTAACTTTCGAATAAGTTCCCACACTTCTTCATCATTCTTCCATTCCTCCCTTGCTTCATTTATCCAATCTGGTTGGATAATAGAAATGGCGCACAACAATGCTTCCACATCCTTATCCTTTCTTGAGAGTGCATCTGCCACAACATTTTTCTTCCCTTTTTTGTATATGATTTCAAAGTCGTAACCCAACATCTTTGTGACCCATTTTTGTTGTTTTTCAGAGGATAATCTTTGTTCTAAAAAGTATTTAAGGCTATCATGATCCTTTTTTACCTTGAAGTGTCTTCCCATCAGTAGGGTCGCGATTTCTTAAGTGCATGTAGTACTGCCAACATTTCCTTCTCATAAATAGCTTTGTGTAAATACTTTCCCTTGATTGGACGACTTTCGAAAGTAATTGGTCTTTCATCTTGCATTAAAATAACACCAATTCCATTTCGAGAAGAATCACATTCCACAATAAAGGTTTTGGTGAAGTCTGGTGTAGCTAAGACCGGTGCTTGGCACATTGCCTCTTTAAGATCTTCGAAGGCCTTTGTTGCTTCTGGAGTCCATGAAAATGCATCTTTCTTCAACAATGTTGTTAGAGGTGCTGCTATTTTCCCATAATTCTTAACAAACTTGCGATATTACCCTGTCAACCCGAGAAATCCTCACAAATGCTTTATGGATGTGGGGATTTCCCATTCCTTAATGGCTTTAATTTTGCTAGGGTCTACCTTAACTCCTTCATGAGATACAATATGACCCAGATATTCCACCTCTTGTACTCCAAAGAAACATTTGGATCTTTTTGCATATAATTGTTTCTCCTCCAATAGTTGTAGCACCCTGTCAACGTGTTCAACATGATCCTTCCAAGACTTGCTGTAGATTACTATATCATCAAAAAATACTAACAAAAAATTTCTAAGGAAGGGTTTGAAAATGGAATTCATCAAACCTTGAAATGTAGAAGGTGCATTGGTAAGGCCAAAATGCATGACCAAAAACTCATAGTGACCCTCATGAGTTCCAAATGATGTTTTCGGAATGTCTTGAGTCTTCATTCTGATTTGATGATATCCTGAACGAAGATCTAACTTGGTGAAGTAAATTGATCCATGATTCATCCAATAATTCATCAATGACAAGAATGGGAAACTTATCTTTAATAGTGAGCTTGTTGAGCTCCCTATAATCCGGACACATGCGCCATGATCCATCCTTCTTGTGCACTAATACTACTGGAGTAGAGAAAGAACTTTGTCTAGGTTGAATTATACCAGCCTCAAGCATTTCTGCAACCATACATTCAATTTCACTCTTTTGGGCATAGGGATATCTGTACAGCCTGATGTTTGGAGGAATACTTCTTGGAATCAAATGAATAGCATGATCACGATCATGAATAGGTGGGAGACCTTTGGGAGTGTCAAATACCTTGGAATGATTATCCAAGACTTTTTGGAGATTTGGAGCAATAGATGAATTCGATGTGGAAATATCTAGCGAACATATTTGTGAAATTACACCTCGTTGTTCCTTTTTTAGAAGCTTTGTCATATCGTTAGAGCTTATTATCTTTCCTGGTTTCCCTGCATTACCCCTTAATTCAACTTCCTTTCCTTCCGCATAAAATTTCATGAAAAGTTCTTGAAAGTTAAAAGCTATTGTACCCAAGGATTGTAGCCATTGGACTCCTAGTACAACATCAACACCTCCCATTGGAATGGAAAGCATTGGGCTTTTCAATACATATTCTCCAATGGATAGCTTGATATTATGGCACTTTCCAGAGCAATTTATCGTTCCTCCATTTGCAACCATCACTTGACACTCTGGTGCTGGATATAGGAAGCAATTCAATTCTTTTGCTATCTTACAATGAATAAAATTTTGGGTGCTTCCTGAATCAATCAACACTATTACCTTTTTCTTCTTGACTTGTCCTTCTATCTTGATGGTTTTAGGAGTGGTAATTCCAACCAATTCATTACAAGATATGGTCGGATTCATTTCTTCTTTATCTAGGCTTTGTTCCTGGAGTATATCCTCTTCTTTTGACCTTTCTTGCTCCTTTTCTTCTTCCTCTTCACAATTTATGTAGAATAATTTCTTCTCAGCACACTTATGACCTTTAATGTATTTGCTATCACAACTGTAACAAAGCCCTTTTTCTCTTTTTTCTTCCAATTGTTGTGGTGTCAACCTTATAGGTTATGGAAGGCTAGGGGAAACAACACTTCCATCTTTATAGTTGTGAGTGGTATGCTTTCTGGTTGCCATAATTTTGCTTTCCATTTTCCTTGCTAACCTGAATGCCTTCTCTAATGAATCAGGTTCCCAAAGGCGAACATCATGTTGGATATTATCCTTTAAAGTCCCTATGAACACATCAATCCTATGCTCATCTGGAATATTTTTTACCCTTATGTTCAATTTTTGGAACTCCTCAATGTGTTCCATTATTGAACCCTTTTGTTTGAGACTTATCAATTGGCTAAAAAAAGTGTTGCTTTTTGTATCCTCATAATGTGCTGTCAATTCTTCCGTAAAAATTGCTCAAGTGATAATTTGTTTACGAGAGCAAAGCCATTGATACCATTGGTTCCAAATGTAAAGTTGCAATAGGTACCTTTTGTGTGTTTTTCACATTATTGAGATCGAAAAATTGCTCCATCTGTAATATCCATGTTGCAGGATCCTTGCCATCAAACTTCCTCATATCAATTTTTGGAATATGGTGGGTCTTCGTTCCAACATTAGAGTGTATGGAATCATGATTAACATTTCTTTTGTTTTCATCATGAGTTTCCTTTACTACCCTTTCACCATTAGTGACCATTTCTTGTAGCAACTTATTCATATTTATCTTCAATTCTTCCATCTTATCATCCATGCCATCTATTTTAGCGTCCATGCCATTCATCTTAGCTTCCATGCCATCCATCTTAGATTCTACGCCTTTCTTTAAACAATCCATCTTAGCTTCTACACCTTTCTTTAAACCATCCATCTTAGCTTCTACATCTTTCTTTAAACCATCCATCTTAGATTCTGTTACTTTTTGTGCAAGTGACACTTGTTGCACTTGGTCTCGTAATTTTGATATATCATGTTGCATTTATTCCTCTTCTTCATGAGTCATGCTAGAGCTTTCAGGTTTCTTACTAGGTGTTTGCATTTTATCTCCTTGGGGCATCAATTGCCGATAATAATGCTTTACTATGCCCTTTGAATTCCTTCAAACTAATTTTTCAAACCAAGATTATCCAAAAATTTAAAAAAACTACACACCTTTTTTCACTTTATAGGAGCTTGATATTGAATCTGATGTACCTCTGTAATTTTGGATCATACAGTTTTGAAATTACGATTTGTAGTAGCCCTCTACATCCTCTTTCCAATGCCACCAGTGTGATCCAAATTGAATTCTCCAAGGAAGAGTTATGCACAATCTCCCAAGATGACCTGATTATAGACCTTTCCAGAAGAGAAAACTTGTATGAAGTGCCACATGTCACTGTTTCGACCTTTGGCTCTGAAAAATATATAGAAGAAACTACAGCCTGTCCTCTTTATTTACCTTCTTACAAAATTTCAATATGATGCTCAGAGATAAAGTTATGACGATTTTCCCCAGGTCACCTATTTGGAATGTAATTCAGGAGTCTGCAAAAAGACCAACTTCCCCAGATCATATCTCCACAAATATAGCGCAAAAAGATCTGAAATTCGGACCCGAGGTTTAGTGCGATTTTGTCTCAAATGGTTTTTTTTTTTTTTTTCGCTTCTGAAACATCGCAAAAAAAAGTTATAGCGAAAATGCCACGATGACCTATTTGGAGCAGCGAAACCCTAGAATCCAAAGCTTTGATACCAAATGTTATGAAACCAAATCACAAAAAGATAGAAAAGATAGATCAACACCTTAGAATTCAGCCTCTTCGAGGGGGAAACCTCCTTTACATTACATAAATGAACAATTCTTGGATGATTCAAATGACAAAACCTCCTTTCTATATATAGGAGTATAAGGGGTCACAATATAACCAAGCCAACCTAACAATAATAATATAAGGGCACAAAAATAACTATAGAGGGATTCTATGGGGCACAGTAATAACAATATGGGGACAATAGGGACACAATAGGGGCACAACAATATTAAGAAGGGATACAACTACAATATTAATGGGGGCATCACTAGTATTATAGGGACCTAACATTTTCAATAGACAATTATTACATTGGATTTATCATTAGTATTTGGAGATCCACATTGATACACTTATGCATGGGAAGTGCGTGAGATATTTTTTAATTTAGCCAGAAAAAGAAATCATACATGTGCCACATCTGAAAATTATATTAATTCCTGTCAGCGCAAGGCTCTTTGGTTATATCATTTCGATACACAATAAGTCGTAATGGCTATTTGTGTGCTTCTTCTTCTTCTTCTTATTTTTTGGGTGTGAGAAAGTAGCCTAACGAGGGATTACACCTATCAAACTTTAAGATTTTTTCCCAGTGATGGTTATTGTTTCGTATTCAAATACAGTTTGCTTCATATTGCTTAATCTCACTTCTGTTGGCTGTACACCATCAATATTGCACCGAAAGCATTGGAACAATTAAAAATCTAGGCTAGATAATAATGTATCTAGATAACGATGAAAACCATTAATTTGTGATTCGAGAATACCACTAATACTTGTGCTAATTAACCACTAATATCCATTCAGTAAATCCACATGCATTGACGTTATCACAACTAGTTGCAAAGATATTGATAAGGTCGTATCTATTGATATTATAAAATAATCTTTTCGATATCTATAAATATATATATTGCTTTTACAAGAATGATATTTAGCATTTGATTGAGTCCTCTTGGATTAGAGAAAAATCTATAAGTTTCGGCTAGTCTATGTTAATTACTGAATGGATATTTCCACTAATTAATCGATTCACCATAAATTCTTTTGTAGAATGAAGGCTACTTTCGTAGTCAATAACGCCTTTCGGTCAACCGTATTATTAATTGATAAATATGTTGGCATTAAAAGATTTTATTGCTAATATTTTAGTAAGCCAGTGACGTATATGATATTATTGGTGATATTTTAATTATAAATAATGCTTATCTTTAGGCTCTTGTGCAGAAGTGTTGTCTTAGTAATTCTAAATATCTTCGTAACTACTCCCGTATTCAGTTAGTCATTAACATTGGAAGTTGTTATTAATTGATAAATATGTTTACATTAAAGATTTTTGCTGTTAATATTTTAGTAAGAAATTGACGTATACGAAATTATTGGTAATATTTTAATTATAAATAATGCTTATCTTTAGGCTCTTGTGCAGAAGAGTTGTTCTTCGCACTTTGCACTAAACGTTTTTATTGCTAATATTTGAGTTATAAATAATGCATATAAGTATTCAATTGAAAAAAAGTTGTGCGGATTGCATACAAAGTTGTGTATAAAAATGCATTTCATTGAGCAAAAGATTTGTTTATAGAACACATAGAAGTGTGAAAAATGTTCATTGTGCGGAAGAAGCTTTCAAATTTTCATTGTGCAGATAATAACATTGTTTATGCTAATATTATTGATAATATTTTAATTGTAAATAATGTATACTATTGTTATTTATGGAGAAGGTCATTATGCACAAGAAGCTTTTAGGCTTTCATCGTGTGAAACTTTGTAGATAAAGCTTTCATTGCTAATATTTTAGTATCAAAACATATTCTATATTTGTGGTTTGCAATAACATTGCCTATGCTTATATTATTGATATTTTTTTTTTTTGTAAATAATTCATACTATTGCTATTTAATTAATTCATTGTACGAAGGAAGCTTTGAAGCCTTCATTGTGCGGATGTCCGCACTTCACATTGAAGGCTTTGATTGCTAATATTTTAGTATTAAAAATGCATATTTTATGCTTTATTATTGATTATATTTTAATTATAAATAATGCATGTGTTCATATTTCCGAATATGTTTGAAATTAGGCATATGAGCGGAAGTGCGGAGAAATTCCATTGTGCGGAGGAAGCCTTCAATGTGAAAATCATTGCACTAGGTACTAAAGACTTTTATTGCTAATGTTTTAGTATTAAACAATGCATATTTGCTATTCGCAATAACACCGAAGCATGCATTGGAATTTTATGATATTGCTGCTAATATTTTAGTCATAAATAATGCATATCTCCCTGTCTCTACAACTAATTAAGTGGGGTCCACATTTCACTCACATTTTTGTCTCAGCCCATGCCTTCTCCACACAATGATGTATGCACTAATTCTTCCGCATAATCTCCATCTCAACTAGGTAACTCTAATTCTTTGCACGCAACAATTATTTTTGGTTGATTGATTAGTTCATTGGTTGATCACTTAGTGTGGTTGAAGTTCCACTTCCACAACTTGATCTCCTATTGGGATGAGGTCCCCAAGGCAGAAGGGAATTAATTAGTCATTTTTTGTAGCAAATTTTGTAAAAAGATGTGAAGTATTCGCGATTTGTGGATGCAGAGTGCGTAGATGAATAAGAGTCAAAGGGGATTATCCCCTTGTTTTAAGTAAAGTTTTGAGTCGGTTTTGAAGATTCACCCATGGTCGACGGACCTTGGCATTGTATGGAAAAGTCTATAAATAGTTGAGTCTTAGCGTAAGGAAGAAGTAACTAAACTTAGATAGAGAATTGCGAGTTCATTAGAGAGTCTTGGGCAGGAGCTAAGGTAGGAAGGCTTTGCTTCCTGCGCTTAGGTAGAGGAAGAAAGGCTCCGTAGTTGAGTGTGCGGAGGCCTAGGTAGAGTCCTCATCTGAGTGCACGGACCCTTGCAGCTGTGTGTGCAAGGTAGTTTGAGTCTGTGATCTGTGAATTGAAGACCAATAAAGACAATTTTCTAAAGAATTACTGAGTATTTATGTGTATATTTGTTAATATTATATGTTGTTGATGAATGATATGTTTTATGGAATATTGTATGAATGCTATGCAATTGTCTTGAATCTATCTTAATAATGTATGCAATGAATGTTTAGACAACTCCGCAAAGTTTATGGTGATTTCTCTTATGTTTTCTAACAAATTAAGTAGCTCTACGTGAACTCCAAGTTAGGGTTGCCTTCTTATGCACGTAATTAGGTAAATCAACTGTTAAAGGCACGCAAGGACTGATTGTGGACCTTCGCGAAGGTCAGAAGGACGTTTCAATAGAGTTACAGTAACGAGCCCTAGAAGTGTATCGATCTGTGCGGAGGTAGATCCAAGGCTCTGAGAGACATCACACTAGTCTCTGGATGAAAAAACTTGGTTCTTGCTTCGGGTGAGACTGCAGCTTGCGCTACGCGGGTTGTTGCTGAAAGGGCCAGTAGTGTGGGGTTTTGTTGGTTGGCGCAACTAACTCTGAACCTGGGTCAGGACTCCCTAAGCCAACAAATGGTTTTGTTGCCGGGACTAGGATTTGCTTGAAAGAGATGTGTGATGTCACATCATTGGAATCAAACTAAGAAGGAAATTGAAAGCGGTTGGATCGGAAGATTCACAAGTTCAAAATGCAAGAAAATAGGAATCCATGCTTGTTAAAGGAAGAGTGGTTGAATAGATATCTGTATACATAGATACACAAGATCTTCTTTTGCACCTTCCCCATTGAAATGTATGAGTGGTTCGCTAAATTGACAAACAATCAAGGAAGGTGGAAGCTCGATAGTCTTATAGTTTGGACTCTAGAATTAGTGCGATGACTAGAAGCTTCTCAAAACAAGATCGCGCGGGTTGTTGATCATTGGCTGGATCGAATTCTAGGAGGATTTGTTACAAAATTTGCAATTGATACCTTAGTAAGCTATAACGAAGGAGAGCGAATATTCTTCAAGGGGCCGAGAGGTAAGTATTTAAGATCATTGAATACTTGGATTAAAATGTTGTTATGTGAAAAACGGGTGAAGTCATTACCTTAATGTTCAAAGCTACGCAAAGTGGAAGATTATTTAGAAATCGTGAAGGATCAGGACCAGAGTATAGTCCATTGATTGGACCTCCTTCAAGTGACAATGAAGTTGTAGGGTAGACTACGCCGTGAAGCGCTATTCAGTTAATCACTCAAGGGATTCCCAGAACAAATAATCCATCCACCCCACCTCCACCTCCACCGCATACGCCTTCACCCACACCTCCAACTCCACCACCACCATTCAACATGTCGAACGCAATAAAGATGTCAGTTTTCAAGGGCATAGGAAGTGAAGATCCAGAGCAGTTATAGTTTGTTGCGAACACTGTATGGATAGCGCAATAGATCATCGATGATAATATAAAGAAAGCACAGTTGGTTACCTCTTTGTAGGATCACATGCTAACCTGGTACTTTGAGTATTGAACTGATAATCCTCTTGCAACGCTAGCAGAGACTAAGATGACTTTGAACAAAGAGTTTAGTAAGCCTAAATATGACTCACAGTCAGTGATTGGATTTAAAGAGATCATGATGAAGGTCGAGGAGATGCCTTGGGACTTTGATCAGAGGTTTAAGTGTCAGATCAGACAAGCTAACATGCAGATCACAGATAGCCAGCATCATGAATGGTTTATAACGTCACTTTTTCTCTGCTTGAGAATTGCTCTGTCACAACAGAAGATAGAAACACAGGCAGAAGACTTGGAGATCACGATGAGGTTGCACACATCACCTATTCAGGGAACAAACCTAGGGGTGCAATAGATCCACTCACAATTAGCAAGCCTACACCTAGAATTATAGAGTTTGAAGAAAGACAAGGAAATTAAGCTTGAAATGCACACAAAATTTTGGTGTTTGAAGTGCAAGGGCCACGGGCACGATAAGGATAATTGTCTTGTGTTTGTGAATTATATTATGGGGGGGGATTCCCTTGAATCCAGAAGCACCATCAAGGCCAAGAATGGGGGCCGTGCTATGGTGTGCCATTTGTCAAGTTACTGGGCAACATGCAATGGACAACTATCACATGCTTCATAAGTTTGTTCAAACACCTCAGTAGTTGTTCTGTAATTTTTGCAAATCTGTGGGCCATGATGAGCGCCACTGTCGAAGCTATGAGTTGATGATGGAAATAACCTCTACATACCGTATGCAAGAATAAACTCGGCCCCCAGATCAAGGCGTCAGAGGAGTGCGCAAAGGTTATCAGGGTTGAGGACAAGGCTGGGCCGAGGAGGAGGAGGACCTGGTAGAGGTCACAGTCAGATTATCTACTACAACTATGGACAACCGGGGCACTATGCGCGAGAGTGTCAGAACCATACACACCCATCATGTCAATACTACAGATAGTTTGATCATACTATAGAACAATGCCTGGTTTTAATAGCTAAGATGCAAGAGAAGAAAACGTAGCCTCAATAGCCTACGCAGAACTTTCAAATGATGAGGGTTGAGCCTCGCGAAGAAGATCAAAGCGTTAATATTGTGCTAAGAAGTGGAATAATGATTGGTGTTGATAAAGGTAAATAACCTAAAGAAGATGGATGGGTCCGCAAAGCTCCAGAGAAAGAAGCTGGCTTTGATCTGAATCGCACTGAGGAAACATTTATGGAAGCCAAGAAGAGCTTCGCTGAGGCCTCCACCTTAAGAAGCTAAGGCAAGATACAAGAAATCAACGCATTTGCAGAAGTTGATCCTTCTGTACTCACTACGTTTTTGGAGACCTGCATGAAGCTACTGCACGATAGCAAGGCTGTGGAAGGACTACATGAATTAATAAATAAATGTGCTAGTAAAGAAAAGGCCCTTGATGGACATCGCACGGTCATTAAGATTGGAAAGAATAAAGCATGAACAAGGCGAGAAATGAGGCTCACAAAGCAAGTAGGTGATTATGAGATGGACCGGGTCATCTTGGATCTGGGGTCTGATGCAAATGTTTTACCAAAACATACATGGGAAAGGATGGGGAGACCCGCGTTGCAGTGGTCTCCGATTCAACTCAGGATGGCGAACCAGCAAAAAATCATCCCCATGGGACAATTATATGGCATAACGGTGGATATTGAGGGCGCGAGTGCAGTGGCAGACTTTGAAGTTATAGAAATTGTCGATGATAGTAATCCTTACCCCGCGCTCCTGGGAATTAACTGGGCTATTGATATGAATGGGGTCATCAATTTGAAAAAGAGAACAATGTCATTTGAAAGGAAGTCGGTTCGAGTTATAATGCCATTGGACCCTACAGAAGGGGCACACTATACTGAATTAGTCCGTGATTATGAAGAAAGTGATGATGAACTGGATCAAATTTACAAGATAATAGCGCGAGATTAGGACTGGATCAATCCGACGGCAAATGGATGGATTGCATGGGGCCGGGAGAGTTCCTGCACCTATGATTCAGACAAGGAATCAAAGCATTGGTAGAATCGCTTACATGAAGTTTCTACATTGCGATGAAATATGATGACGAAGTCGCTATGTTGTGTTTCATCGGAGGTAAGAAGATTACCTTATTATGATGGTTTAACTAACATAGGTCTGTTTTTGGATGACTTTGAGTGTGAAGTCCTTGAGGACCACCACTTCCAAGCATTAGAGTTGGTGCTGCGCTATGCCTGCACGATGGTGGGGTACATATAAGGATAGTTTTGATGGATGGAGAGATTACAGAAGAATGATGAAGCTATGGTTTGGGCATGCTAATACCAGAATGACTGAGAAGTATAATGGGAAGGATGATCTGCTTGACCACCTGGCGAAGTGGACTAAGGCATGGGAGACATAATCATAGCCAGAGTGGGTACACATATTTTTCCATACCTTGGATACAATCCCCATGAACTGGTACATGGAAATGGAGCTTCACCATGGCACTGCAGAGTGGGATGTATTGAAGGAAGGTTTCTTATTGAATTTTAGTTTTGAAGATGAATTTGCAAGCATCGATGTGGAGTGGGATGTATTGAAGGAAGGTTTCTTATTGACTTTTAGTTTTGAAGACGAATTTGCAAGCATCGATGAAGTGTTGCAAGAGATTAAGGCGGTTATCTTCAGAACACCAAAGGAACTTATGAAATGGACCCAACTAGACTAGAGCACCCAGCTGCACATGCATTGGAATGCTATAATGTGACCACTGAAGGGGAAGATGAAGAGCCAAGGAAAATTAAAATTCTGAAGGTAGAAGGGCATCGTGAAGTCGAAGGCCCACAAATAGAAAACCTTGACATCTCCGCACCTTTGAAAACAAAACAAGTAAACATTGGCACCAAGGAAGAACTGAAGTTTACGAAAATCAAAGATTATTGGGAAGATGCCACAGTAGATAAAGTTGCTAAATTACTTCGCGAATACTAGGATCTCTTCCCCACAAAATTTTTGGATTTAAAGGGCATAGTGATTTGGGTGTTATAAAGATCACATTGAAGCCAGACGTGAAGCCTGTTAAACAGAGGCCTTATCACCTTAATCCTAAGTATAAGGAAAAGGTTTGCCAAGAGCTGGATAAGATGTTGGAGGTAGGCATCATAGAACCTATTGAAGAATCCAATTGGGTGAGCCCGATGGTGGTCCAAGAGAAGAAACAAAAGGGAAAAATAAGGATCTGTGTAGATCTGCATAAGCTTAACGATGCATGTGTTCACAATCCATTTCCAACACCGTTTACGGACGAAGTGTTAGACAATGTTGGAGGGCAGGAGGCCTATTCCTTTACTGACGGGTTTTCGGGGTATCATCAAATCAAGACCGTGTCAGAGGATAGGAGAGAAACGACCTTTGAGACAAAGTGGGGTTGTTTTTTAGTACATTGTTATGCCATTTGGACTAAAGAACACGCCTACGATATTTTCCCGCATAGTCATAAGATGGTGTTTGGATTAGTGAAGTTCCATGTAGTGAGCCTGCTCTTGATGCTAGATAAATGTTGAAGATACCAGATCGAGCTGAATTTGAAAAATATATCTTTTGTGTTCCTTTTGACATCTTGCTGGGTCATGTTGTGTGCAAGCAAGGATTGATGGTGGGCCCTGCAAATATTGGAATAATTGTTTACTTAGAGGCTCATAGGAACGTCAAATAGGTTCGTGCGATGCTGGGACATATGGGATACTATAGAAAATTTATCAAAGCTTATGCTCAAATTACCGTGCCCATGGAGAAACTGTTAAAGAACGATGCGAAATTCTGTTGGGACAAACAATGTCAACACAACTTAGACGTGTTGAAAGAGAAGATGGTAACTGCGCCAATCTTGATATTTCCCAATTGGAAGAAGGAGTTTCATGCACACGTGGATGCTTCTTGCATTCCATTAGGCGCAGTGCTAACACAAGCCAGTGAAGGAGAAATGAACCATCTTATAGACTTCACAAGTAGGAAGTCATCAAAGGCAGAAAAAAAATATTCAAGGACTGAGTGCGAAGGGTTGGCGATGGTCTACGCGCTACAAAAATTCTGGCATTACCTGTTAGTAGGGCATTTCAAGATGTATACAGATCATTCTGTTTTAAAATACCTGGTCAACAAGCTTGTGTTGGGGGGGAAGATTTGTAGATGGCTGTTATTGTTTTAGGAGTATGACTCTGAAGTCATTGTGAAGCCAGGGAGGTTAAATTCTCGACCTGACCATCTATCACGAATTGAAATAGGCAAAGAGCCTAGTAATTTTGAGGAAGAGTTGCCAGATGCACAACGCTTTGCAGTGCGCGTAGCGGATGACCATTTCACAGATATTATTCACTTCTTAACTACAGGCATGGTGCCGGAAGGATATACAAGTCAGCAGAAGAAGGAATTAGTAGTGCATGTGACTGAATTTTCAGTCATTGTGGTGAATTTGTATAAAATGGGTGTAGATGAAATATTGCAGAGATATGTGCCAGACTTTGAGCGTGATAGCATTCTTGCCGAGGCTCATAGAGGAGCTGCGAGAGGCCATTGTGCAGGAAAAGCAACTGCGTAGAAGATTTTACGTGCAAGTCTATGGAGTCCAACATTGCATAATGATTCCAAGGCATATTGTAAGGCGTGCGATGCATGTCAAAGAAATGGCCAATCGTCGCGAAGGGATGAGTTACCACTACATCCTCAGGTACCTTTGCAGGCATTTAAGAAGTGGGTGGTGATTCAACCCCTTGGAAAGAAAATGGGCACGTGCTATATTATCACTACAACATAATATCTAACCAGATGGGCGAAAGCATCGCCCATCAAGGATTGTACAGGGGCTATGACAGCAAAATTCTTGAGTATGTCTTCACAAGATTTGGATGCCCGAAAGTGTTGATGAGTGATAGGGGTATGCACTTTCTGAATGAAACAATCAATGTGTTCACTAAGGAATTCCAGGTCTACCATTAGAAGAGTACACCATATCACCTGCAGGCAAATGAAACTATTGAAGCCTTTAATAAGGTTTTGGAGAACGCGCTGATAAAGATCTGCAATGCACAACGGAATGACTAGGATGTACATGTACCTACAGTTCTATGGCTTATAGGACTACTTGTAAGAAGCTGATAGGACAAACGTCATTTAGATTGGTCTGTGGGGTAGAATCTGTAATGCCGATGGAGTGCATTGTGCCTAGTCTGCGCATAGCATCTTTGACGAATATGGAGGATCACAAGGCCTTGGAAGAACGACTCATGCAGCTCATGGAGCTCGAAGAAGGCTGATTTTTGGCAAGATTCCATCAACAAGTACAAAATGAATGTGAAAAAGCATGGCATGATCGACATATCGAGCTTTGCACATTCAAGGTAAACAATCTTGTCCTGTTATATGATAGTAAGGTCACTAAACTTCTGGGTAAGTAATAGATGCATTGGTTAGGGCCATATATTGTTAAAGAAATTACAGATGGCGGCGTCGTTCAGCTCACGAAGCTGAATGGTGAACCCTTGTCGGGGAAGGTGAATGGAAGTAGGTTGAATTTTTATACAGGGGATCTTGCACAATGACTATATGGCAGCATGATAGTCTTAGTGCTCCATGCAGTTACAAGGGAGTGTAGGACTATAAACTACACTTCCTAGCTAGGAGGACAAGGCAGCGAGCAGGCTGCACGGAGAGTGACGAAGATGCAAGACATGAAGTTGTGCCATGGGGGAAGGTACCGCGCAGCTCGACAAGAAAATGACCGTTAGAGTTACTATTCATGATGGGATGGCTAGAGAGAGGTTAGGAGGAGCGGGATGGCAACAATTAAGGAAAAAATATGTGAATATCTGCCGCCCAAACAACATTTATTATCAGAAATTGGGGGGAACGGTCAGATTTGAATTCAAAACCTCCTATAAATTAAGCATGTCGGTCCAATAGAGAACACTTTGCGCTCTAAGACTTGTTAGTGAATTTTGTTGTCTGTCACATATGAGCCGAGCGTTCTGGGAGGAATTCTTGTTGCACCCTTCGTTTGTGAACTATTCTGCAGAAGATAGAGAGTTATTCATTGAGAAAATGGCTGCCACTAACCCTACTAAATCCCTTAGTTCGGAAGCAACCATAGTTGATGCACTAGGACCGAAAGTATCTAGTATTGTTATATGGAATTTGCATCTACGGATAAACACATTTTCTCTAAGTGGGTAGCTACACTTAGAACAACAGAAAGAAAGTAGTTTAACCTTTTCCTATAGTAGATAGATGAGATGAAGGAACTTACTTGTAGTCTTTTGCTTCCTTGATCTCCTTTGAATTGCTCCCATCGCTTCCACTTGAACTGAATCCGCTCAATTGGTACCCATGTCAACATAAATAGAAACAAAAACGATCAAAGCATACATGACCTATCTACTATAAACCAATGGAATCAAAGATATTGGAACATATAATTATCATATATATTAACGAGAATATGAGAAAAGGAATAAACACTTTATTAATGTAGAAGGAAGAGTTTCACCCAATACAGTTCGATCCTGTGTCACTCCTCCAGCTTTAGTCCAACCCTCTCCACATCAAAAGCACACCAATCCAGCAACGTAACATTGCTTGACATAAACTCAAATCTCAAACCAACAGAATTTCTCTACAATCTTCAAATTCTAGCCCCCTGATCACTATGATGAATGGTCAATTTATAGGGAAATGGAGGTGGTTTTGTCATAAATGAGGGTATTGAATGGTTTTCCAAAATTGGAGTTAGTTTCCATGGAGCAAGGGATGAGAGGATAACAGGTTAACTGATCCATAGCCTATCCAAATTCGACCTCATAGGATGAGATAAGAGCTAGGCATCCTTCTAGAATGCTCTAGAAGTAGAGAATATTCCCAGAAGCCAATGTGAATTTTTCTCATTCTCTCCCAGCGTAGGTCAAAGAGGTCCTAAGTGCACTACAGTGCAGGCCTGAATGGGCCTACCTACTCTGCAGCGCAGTTACCCCTGACCAAGGCTGCGCTGGTGTCCCAAGGAGGCATTTCAGCAGGGTTTCAGGCTAGGAAACTTCCATGGATGAAAGCATTCAATTTGATGACTTGTCTAGGGCATGTAACAACTAAATTAGGGTTTGGTGAGCCCTAATTGTCTTGATCTGAATGTCGGGAGTGATGTGCCCAAATAGACTTGTAACAAGTATGGAGGCTACCCCTGCTGTGCCCACCACCCCTAGGTCGCCTAGGCCGAAATAGATTGTGTTGAAAGAAAAATAGCCTGCAATGAAAGAAAATAAACTAGCCGCAAAGGAAAAGCTAAAGAAGTTGGTGCTGGTGCGCATGTCACTAAGAAAGCATACCGAGACACAGGTGAAGTAGAAAAAGGATAAGAAATTAGAGAAGGTAGTGAACCTAGAGGAGGAAGAATTCTAGGGAATTGAGGATATTGATGCCAAAGAAGTGGAGCCTATGATGAGACTGCCTGAGTATATCCCTCCGCGGAAGGGAAAATCTAAGGTCATGAAGGACCCTGATACGGGGAAATTTATAGTGTCAACACCTTTGCTACCTGAGCAAGTGGTGTTCGAGGGTCCTAGGCTGGCACACATTCCATTACTTAAAATGGAAGATTGGGACCTCGCGGACCACACAAAGTTTCCGCACTTGGCGACTCATAAATACATGTAGAAAACCTACTTTGATGACACGGGGGTTACAATTTTGGAACCCATGAAGTGGGTGCACGGTGTTGAGTAGTCAAGGTTTCTCAATCTGTTGTTGGTGCTACATTATCACTACACCCTCATTAATATGGTCTGTTTGTGCCAACTCCTTGTGTTGGTTCATGATGGGTGCCTATGCATATGAGATCCTATCCCTATCACCGACATGTTGATCCACAAGATCACTAAGTTACCTTACAAAGGCACGAACCCTGCCAAAGAATTTGGAGGAAAAACCAAAGAGAAAGAGTTGGCCAATAAGATGAAGGAGTTTGGTTTGATTAAAAAGTCGTGAGGGTACTTTATCACGCCCATATCAGACCCGACATTGCAATTGGCTACCCAGATTCGCGCAGGTAAAGTAATGAGAAAATGTCACGTGGATGAAGTTTTGGCGCCATCATATCGCTCGTGTTTCAGTGCGCGAAGGGGGTTCAGTACAACTGGGCCAAGTACCTATGTCAGGAGTTCCTTGTGAACTTCCGTGAGGCCCAGGATGAGAGTAGGCCATTTCATTACGCCTGGATATTGTTGTCGATTATTTTGGCTGCTTGGAGGTTACCGGAGGATAGCCAGTTTCCTTCGCACAAACAAGAATTTCCCGAGGTAGTGTGGTTTGCCTCGTTATGGGCCTCAAAAGATCTGGAGCATGTTAAGGAAACAAAGATATTTTGGGTTCTGAAGGAGATGGACATGCATATGGTAGTCAACTAGTGACTAAGGTTGTCTCCCACCTTGTACACGTATCTATCGACTATACAAAATTCAAAGCCTATTTTCATAGAGTCTCGATCAAAGCACGCAAAGAGCTTGAGTAGAAATGGTACGCTTTGCCATATATAGTGATAGATATAGATATCCAGGAAGTCGCGGGGCTTTGGCTACAGGAATGGTGCATGCATACAGAGTTAGATGTTGGAACAAGCACAGGTGTAGAGAGATTGGCTGCGCAAAAGAGGAAGGACACCGCTCAGTAGGTTGCACGCACCTTGGTTGCGCAAAAGAAGAAGGAGGCTGCTACGATAACTACAGAGAATGACCATACAGAGAAGGAGCGTACTGACAAAGCGCAAACAAAAGGATGTAGAGGACAGAGAGAAGTCTACTTCCCACCATACGGATGAGCAAGAGCTGTCAGAGAAAGGAGGAGGTGGCGGTGAAGAGAAAACCACTCTCTTCATCTTGAAGAAGCGCACATAGGAGCAACAAGGTGGGAAGTGAAAGAAACAAAAGTCTGATAGCAGATACATGTGGATCCCATGGTGTTGACAGAGGGCAATCTTGATGATATTAGCGACAAAATTCGGGACACCACGACAAAGGTGCTGCAATAATTCGAGCAACAATACATGCAGATGCTTGGGGGATTCCAGAAGGATCTGCGTGAGCTATAGATATAGGCAAACCGAATTCAGGCAGATGTTTGGAAGGCGAGCGGCACGCAAGCCAGCCTAACACAGGGAAAGAGTGCAGTATCATATATTGACTTGCCTAAGGATGTTAGAGTCTTTACTTTTCATGAAGGGTCAGTTCGTGTGGAGTCGGATGAGCATCGCACAGTGCTTCACACAATAAAGGACATGGCATTAAACCTTGCTGCACTACCACTCGATTCCCTTCATGCGCTACATCAGGGGGTCGCGGATGAGCTACAAATTAGAGAACAATGTGCACTCACTGTTGTCAGTGAGTTCAAAGTCAATAACCAACATATTTTTGTCAAAAAGAGTCAAGCCCTGAAGGAGTAGGAGGAGTTGTGCACACAATGTTAGAATCTGGTCACAACAATTGAGAAGGCTTGCAAATCTGTACCTGAGTTGGGTATACCTGATGATGCAGAGGCCTCAGCCAAGGTAAGGAAATTGGCTGTTGTAGTGTGCGCTTTGAAGGAGAAGGTCGACAAGGTGACTTTCGACCTCAGGATGCAGATAGATGAGATGCAGTTGAAACTGCAATCGACCACGTCGCTAGAGGTGAGGGAACAAAGGAACACGATGATTAAAGAATCCATGGCTCAACTAGATGTCTTTGTTCAATGGTGCAACAAGCTCTTCACTCAGGCACTGGGCGTTTGGGATACTTTGCAAGAGGATCCCACAATACAGTAGTTGAGCAGAAAACTTAGGGAAGCACAAAAACAATACGATGAGCTCAACTTGACAACGTGGACGTTGGCACTAGTCCAGCATTTCATGCGCCTACAGAAAGGTAAAGAAAAACTACTGCAGATACATGAATTGCAGAAGAAGAAGTCTGTGCTCAACGCATGAATTGAGCCTTGGACAAACAAAGCCAGCTAGTTCTCATAGGCCATTCTTGAGAAGATGAAGGTTATGCAATAGATGCAGAGGACTACAAAGCTAGCAGTAGAGGGGCCAACCACAAAGAAACTGGTCTAGGAGGTGCAGTAAGCAGCAAAACAGAGTACCACGAAGCTACAAGCATTGGCAGTGGCATTCAACGAATTCCACTAGAAATTCAAACAACCAGCTGAGTGACTTGAGGGCGAGTCATGGTCTTTGTGTTGGGGGCCTGTTGGGATGATGTCCCCAAGGGCAGAAGGGAATCAATTAGTCATTTTTTGTAGCAAATTTTGTAAAAATATGTAAAGGCTCCGCGATTTGTGGATGTGGAGCTCGTAGATGAATGAGAGTCAAAGGGGCTTAGCCCCTTGTTTTAAGTAAAGCTTTGAGTCATTTTTGAAGATTCACCCATGGTCTGTAGACCATGGAATTGTATGGAAAATTCTATAAATAGTTGAGTCTTAGCGAAAGGAAGAAGTAACTAAACTTAGATAGAGAATTGTGAGTTCATTAGAGAGTCTTGGGCAAGAGCTAAGGAAGGAAGGCTCTGCTTCCTGTGCTTAGGTAGAGGACGGAAGGCTCCGCAACTGAGTGTGCGGACACCTAGGTAGAGTCCACAGCTGAGTGCATGGACCCCTGCAACTATGTGTGCAAGGTAGTTTGAGTCTATAGTCAGTGAATTGAAGATCAATAAAGACAGTTTTCTGAAGAATGGTTGAGTATTTCTGTTTATATATGTTAATGTTATATGTTGCTAATGAATGACATGTTTTATGGAATACTAATTGAATTCTACGTGATTATATTGAATCTATCTTAATAATGTATGTAATGAATATTTAGACACCTCCGCGAAGTTTCTGGTGATTTCTCTTATGTTTTCTGACGAATTAAGTAGCTTTGCGTGAACACCGATTTAGGATTGCCTTCTGATGCACATAATTAGGTAAATCAACTGTTAAAGGTCTGTAAGGACCGATCATGGACCTTCGCGAAGATTTGAATGTTGTTTCAACAGAGTTACAATAATGAGCCCTAGAAGTGTATCGATCTATGTGGAGGCAGATCCAAGGCACTGAAAGACATCGCACTAGTCTCTTGATGCAGAAACTTAGTTCTTGCATCCCCACATACTGCTTCAGGTGAGACTGCATCCTGTGCTACGCGGGTTGTTGACGAAAGGGCCAGTAGTGTAGGGTTTTGATGGTTGGTGCAACTAACTCTGAACCTGGGTCAGGACCCCCCAAGCCAACACCTCCACTAGTTCTTATGACAATTAGAACTAGTTAAACTGACAATAAACTCAAATTAACTTAAATAGATTGCTAAAAATTAGAATTCAATCATGTAGAACTGAACTCAAGTGTCTCCAACTCAAATTTACTGAGTTAACTAATTGACAAGAGCCATGTCACCTCAGTTAACTACCTCCAAGTATTATGCTGAAATAGAAATTCAAATTTTAATCTAGTTTGACCAAGACAAAGTCAAAAATAGATTTTCTTGCTACATTTTCAACACTCCCTCTTAGCAAGAAGGGATTATCAACCACCCCTATCCTACACCTATGGAACTCGAATTTGCCTCTTGATGAAGCCTTTGTCAAAATATATCCATCTTGTTCCTATGTTGGAATGTAATGCAACAACATAATTTGCCTTTGCACACAATCTCGTAGATGGTGATACTGAATTTTGATATGCTTTGATCGATCAAGAAAAGCAGGATTCTCAAATATTTTGATACAACTATGATTATAATAGTAAATCATAGTCTGACTAAATAACCCAATAAGAATCTTTCTCATCTAGATAGTCTCACATGTTTCTTGACTTGCAACCATGTACTCTGCTTCTGCTGAGCTGAGTGCCATAGATCTCTGCTTCCTGTTGTACCAATAAATTGCTGCTGACCTAACACTGAAAATGCCTCCCGATGTGCTCTCCTATTTGATGGAATTGCCTCCCAATATCCATATGTGAAGCCTTGCAACTTCACTCCCTCTGTCCGTCTGTACCAAAGACTAAATTGAGTAGTTCCTCTGAGCTATCTCAACACATGATTTGCTTCCTTCCAATATAGTTTGGTTGGCTTAACCATTGCTTGACTAAGCTGGTTAAATTCATAACACGTTTCTAGTCATGCGTTCACCAAATACATAAGTGAACCCACAAGTTACCTATAAGTGGTAGCCTCCACTACTTCACCTGAAGTAGAATCCTATTTCCTCTAGTTTCTTGCTAGAGTATTCTCCATGGGTTTGCACCTGTCCATGTGAAACCTCTAAAGTGTCTCATTGGAATACTTGGCCTGAGAGACAAACAATTCCCCATCACCTTGCCATACTCCCAATCCAAGGAAGTAGTGCATGAGGCCCATGTCCTTCATCTCGAACTCTCTTGCAAGGTCCTCCTTTCAAGATCTTATCAACTTTTCATCACCACTAAGGATCAAGTCATCAACATATAAAACAATAATCAATAATTTACCTTCTACCACAACGTGATAAAGATTTGCATTTGCTTCACTTTTGGTGAATCCAAAATCGGAGAGATAGTTGTCAATCCTAGTGTACCAAGCACAGGGTGCTTGATTGAGTCCATACAATGCTCTCTTGAGTCTAAACACATGCGACTCTTTGTCAAAGGTCTCGAGCCCCTCCGGCTACTCATATACACCTCCTCCTCAATAACTCCATAGATGAATGTTGTCTTCACATCCATCTGCTAGATCTTCCACCCCATATGCGCTAACAATGTTAGAATTGATCTCATGGATGAGTACCTTTCTACTGGATAAAATTTCTCCTCATAGTCAATTCCCTCAACCTAAGCGAACCCCTTGGCCACAAATATGGCCTTGTGTTTCTCTATGCTTCTATCTTTTGCATGCTTTACCTTGTAAATCCATCTTGAACCAACCACTGATTTGTTTGTTGGTCTTGGGACCACTTCCCAAACATTGTTTATTCCTTTGGAGCCAAAATCTCTTGATTAGGTTGCAATTGAAGATCCCTCTCAAAAGAACACCTCATTGCCTTCTCCTCATCAAATTTAACATTCCTTATGATCACTGTCATCCTAAGGGATGAAATGATCTGAATTGGATCATTATATTTTTTTCATCCATCTCGATGCATTTGGAGTGGAAAAAGTGGAGGAATCAACTCACGGGACCATTTTTACTGGCGGGACCCCATTTGGAAAAACAAGGTCTAAAACCTTCTGGGAGCATTTTGAGGCTTCAAACAACATTTTCTAGGGGTAAGAGTTTACCCCATATTGGATCACCTTTTCATTCTATTCTACACACAAAGAGCTTTCCAACGGCACAAGAATCACATCAGTTAGAGACTATATGCAAAAGTTATGCAGCTTAGAAGTCGACCTTCCTGTTTTCACACCTATAGTTCGGGAGGATGTCGCGTCAGCCCCCATTATTCATGGAAAATGGGATATCCACGTGTTTTTGATGTAAAATACTCTAGAAGAGTCTATTTTGTAACTTAGTTAAGAGTTGATGTAGTCAAAATTAACCACTAGTAGGCTATCAGGTTGTGTTATAACCAGGGCACTAGGAGGAAGAGGCATTCCATTCTTTCAAGAGAATTTTGTTCCATAGCTGAGCAAAGATAGCCAGGAGAGATAGGAGGTAGAGAACATAAAGAGGATATGTGTACTTTAGCAGCCCACGAGCCACAAGTATTACTTCTTTGTATCTGCAGCCATATTTGCAAATAGAGAAAGAGAGCGAAGCGACCTCACTTTCCAACTAGGTTTTCTCCTTAAAGGGTGTCCCAAAGAGCATATCTTGTGTATTATGTGCGTGTGAGATTATTTTTCCATTCTCTACTTTTCTGCTTGATTTACTTTTACATGCATGCACTAATTACAATTAATTTTACAGATATAGAAATTAAATAAAACTGTAATAGTGTAGAATCTCAGATTTTTAATATAATATTATCAGGTCTGTTGTGACGAACTGTCCAGTGGAATATCCATGAAAGTTTAAGGATAATTTGGTATAAGAGCGGGTTTATTTGGGCATTTTGTGGAGATTGTAGGGTTCTATATCAGTGAGGCAAAAAATCATAAAACCCTAATCATGGGAGACGAATCTGTAAACAAACCTCGTGATCCTGCAGAGGTGAAGTTTTCATGGCTTGAACAACAAGTCGCGGATATAAACCGCAATGTAAACCTCCTCAAGGCAGCCCTAAGTAATACGCTGAGGATAGTTGGAGAAGGTGGGGGTTTGAATGCAGAGGACAAATCAGAATGGGGAACAGAAGGTTGAGTAGAAATGGAGAATCAACCAAAGAAAGAGCTCGAAAAAGATCATCCCGATTCGAGTGCTGTGAATAAGTTACAGTCCCTGTTTAAAGTGGAAGCAAAAGTTGATATCAAGTCGTACCACATGGAGATCAATGCTCTGAAGCTGAGCCACTGGTTGCAACAACTATAATTTTAACTCAGTGTCCATCAGATCGAGAAAGGGCAGAAGATCTCATTCGCGTGACTGAAATTGGAGGACCATGCACTGACTTGGTGGGAGAGCCACGCGGAAACCCTGAGGTTGGAGGGAGAACCTCCAGTGACTAAGTGGAGGGATTTCAAAACCCTCATTAAGTCACAGTTTTATCCCATTGGGTACGTGGAAGACTAGTGGATCCAGTGGCATTAATTCAGGCAAAAGTCGGGCCAAAGCGTGCAGGAGTACACCATGGAATTCAAAAAGATGGCTATAATGTTGGGTATCACTCCAAAGAACCCATACGTACTCCTCAAGTATTTGGGGGGTCTGAACCGCCATCTGCGTGAGCAAGTAATGTTGTTCAAGCCCAAAACAGTGGATGAGGCTTGTGTACAGGCACAGTACCTAGAGAACATAGGCCTGAAAAGAGTGCAATCAAGTGGATCGAGGCAAAAGGAGAAACAAGATGCTTATAAGGAGGGGAAGAAGAAGCAAAAAGGGGGAAAATATAAAAAGATGGTAGCCACATCGCACCAACTCAAAGATCCTAGCAACCACTGTAACCAATGCAACATTGATGGCCATACAGAGGAGAAGTGATGGAAGTTGCATCCAGAGCTAAACCTGAAGAACAAGAAGAAAGATAATAAGAAGAAGAATCTCATAGCCACTGATTCGAGCAACCAAGTTGAAAGTAGCTTGGATGTGGATGAGAAGATCATTTGTACGTCAATGCATAAGGAGGTGAACCTAAGTAGCCTTCAGCAATATGAAGAGAAAGAAATGACCAAACTCTTCCATGTAAAGATATAGTTAAAGAAGATGAAGATTGATGCTCTGTTTGACTCAGGACCATAGGAAAATATCATTGTAGTAGATCTGGTCAAGAATTTGGGGCTGGAAGTTCGTGATCATCCAAACCCATATCCACTAGGATGGGTACATAAGGATGCAGAGCCGAAGGTAACAAAACAGTGTAAAATTAGATTTGCTATCAATGTGATTTCATTGATGAAGTAGATCTGGATGTGATTCCCCTTGATGTATGTGGAGTCGAGTTTGGGAGTCCATACATAAACATGCATGATGTAATATTCATGAGGAGACCTAGCTAGTACCGACTCATCAAGGATGGAAAATAATTCATCATCAACACGCACAAAGGCAAGTTGAAAATTTCACTGGTAAGTGCCAACCAAGCCAAGAAATTGATCAGTTCCAGCAAGAAGTATGTTTTATTATTTTTAAGAGAAAGTGAGTTTGTAGAGGAGTCAATAAGAGGTAAGGCATCCCTAGAGGGGTGTACTAAGTAACCAAAACAATAATCAGAGGAGTTTTTACATGCATACAAGGATGTGTTTTGAGAGCCTAAAGGGTTACCCACAAAGAGAGAAGTGGAGCACGATATCCAACTATTTCCAAACTCCCCATTGCCAAATATTGGGTTGTACACGCAGTCTGTTATAGAATCAAGTGAGGTGAAGAAACAGTTGCAACAACTGCTGGAACAGGGTTTCATTCAAACGAGTACATCACCATGTGGGTCACCCACCATCATTGTGCCAAAGAAGGATGGGACTTGGCAGATGTGTATATATTACACAACATTGAATAAAATCACGCTCAAGAACATATACCCCCTGCCCAAGATAGACAATCTGCTAGATTAGTTGCAACGAGCAAAGTATTTCACCAAGTTGGAATTGAAGTCTAGATATCACAATGTTCGAGTCAAAGAAGAAGATACATGGAACACTGCCTTCAAAACCACGCAAGGTTTGTATGAGTGGTTAGTTATGCCATTTGGCCTATGTAATGCACCAAATGTATTTATGAGATTAATGAATGATGTAATACACCCTTTTATAGATTCATTTGTTATTGTCTATTTGGATGATATACTGGTATATAGTGCTACCTGGGAGGAGCATATTTCACATTTGATGCAGGTGCTGGAAACATTAAAGAAGCACCAGTTGCTAGCAAATCTCAAGAAGTGCGAGTTTGCGCAGTAGTCCTTGGTGTATTTGGGATATGTGATTGGTGGAGGAGAATTGAAGATAGATCCTTCCAAGATGGAGGCCATCATGAAATGGTTGGTGCCTACTAATGTTACTAAGGTTAGGAGTTTCACTGGGGCAACACAGTACCTGAGGAAATTCATAGCCTCGTTTTCAGCGGTAATAGCACTGCTCCACGCCATAACAATAAGTGGCAAGGGTTTCCAGTGGGGAAAATGGCTGCAGAAGGATTTCGATGAGTTAAAGAAGAAAATCAGCAAAGCACCAGTTTTGGCATTACAAA
Organism: Pinus tabuliformis; assembly: GCA_031772625.1. Classification (NCBI taxonomy): domain Eukaryota; kingdom Viridiplantae; phylum Streptophyta; class Pinopsida; order Pinales; family Pinaceae; genus Pinus; species Pinus tabuliformis. The sequence goes on from CM062819.1 coordinate 729,298,032, forward strand.
ATTTTCAACGGCCCTTTCAAGTGGAGACATATGCGAGTGGGTATTTTATGGGAGCTATCTTGATGCAAGGAGGGGGCTCGTTTGCTACCATTATGAAGTATTTCATGGGTCTGTACTTAACTACCCTACCTACGATAAGGAGCTCTATGCCATGGTGCAAGTTGTGAAGAAGTGGAAGAACTATCTGATGGGAAAGGAGACAATAATCCACACAGATCACCAACCGTTACAGTACTTGTAGGCCCAGAATAAGCTACAATAGACTAGACATTACAAGTGGATGGGTTTTTTACAACAATTTCATTTGGTGATCAAGTATAAGAAGGGAAGCATAAAGAATTTGGTTGATAAGCTTTCAAGGCCACCCACATCAAATATTACAACTTTGGGGACTCTTATGCACATGGATCCATTCACCCATGATGCATACATAGAGGCATATTCAGAAGATGAGGACTTCAAGGAGGTGTATCAGTGGTTGCAGATTCAGAGTCATGTGACAATGGTGACAACACCATTGACTACCATCTCGAGGATGGGTTAATCTACAAGATGGATAAGCTATGTGTTCCTAAAGGTGAGTGTTTGTAGTTGATTATAGAGGTTCACACCTCCAAGGTTGCAAGGCACTTTGGTGTAGGGAAGACCGTGGCTAACTTACAGAGGTATGTGTATTGGCCCAATATGCAAGAGCATGTAGCTAGGTTCATAAGAGGATGCATGCTTTGTTGTACCAGCAAGCCTAGCAACAGGAAATAGGGCCTATATCATCCCTTACATGTACCTACTCATCCTTGGGAAATCATTTCCATGGACTTTGTGGGAGGTTTACCAACAACCAGGAAGGGACATGACTACCTGTTCATGGTAGTTGACAGGTTCAGCAAGATGTGTGTTCTGATGCCCTATAAAAAGACCATCAGTGGATAAGAAGCAACAAACTTATTCTTTGGACAAGTCTGGGTACACTTTGGGATACCAAGGAGCATAATTTTAGATAGGGATACAAGATTTATCAGTGCATTCGGGACTACATTGTGGGAGAAGATGGACACGAAGTTGAAGAGATCTCCATCCACAGAAAGATGGGAAGACAAAAGTAGTCAATAGGAATTTGGTGCAACTTCTAAGGGGTTACAACCAGAATCATTCGAAGACCTGGGATGAAAATCTGGTATATAGACAACATTCTTATAATAGAGAAATCCACACTTCTACAAGAAAGTCCCCATTTGAAACTTGTTTTGGATATTTTCCACCTTCACCTTTAGATATTGCATATGGGCAGCAAGAAGGAGTGAAGGAAGTGCTTAATATATATGATTTGAGGGCTGAAAATTTTATAGAGAAGATAAGGCATATCCATCAACAGTTACAGGAAACACTGCAGAAGTCATAGGTGAAGTATAAGGCCAGGCATGATCAACACAGAATAGATAAATTATTCAAGGTGGGAGATAGAGTATGACTATAGTTGAACAAGGAGAGGTTGTAGGGGCCTGGTAAGAAAATCAAGGCTCTAAGGTATGTTCCCTTTGAGACACTGGAAAAGGTGGGTGATAATTCCTATCGACTCAATTTACTAGCATTTATACATAGTTACTCAGTTGTAAATGTAGCAAATTTTAAACTATATGAGCCTTCCATGCTAGATCAGGAGGAGGAACATGTCCTAAATTTTGTGGAGGATTTGGCACCAGATGCTCAGGCAGAGTTGACAGAAGATACAATTTTACAGAAGAGGTCTAGAGCTACAAGACAAGGGAAGCAAGACCTTTGGCAGATTGGGTTGAAGGGACAACTTTCAGGCAAAGCTAAATGGTACACCAGAGAGAAGGTGGAGGAAAGATTTCCTCACCTCATTCAGTAAAATATTTTGGGGACCAAAAGCCTCCCAAAATGGGGAAGTGTGATCCGAATTGGATCATTTTATTGTTTGTCATCCATCTCGATGCATTTGGAGTGGAAAAAGTGAAGGAATCAACTCATGGGACCATTTTTATTGGTGGGACCCAGTTTTGCTCCGAAACCTTCTGGGAGTGTTTTGAGGCTTCACACGACATTTTTTGGGGGTTTAAGTTTTCCCCATAAAGGAGCACTTTTTCATGCTATTCTACACACAAAGAGCTTTCTAACGGCACAATAATTGCGTCCATCGAAGTTCGTATGCAAAAGTTATGCCACTCAAAAGTTGACCTTCCTGTTTTCACACCTATAGTTTGGGAGGATGTAGCGTTAGCCCCCATTATTCATGGAAAATGGGCTAGACACATGTTTATGATGTAAAAGACTCTAGAAGAGTCTATTTTGTAACATAATTAAGAGTTTATGTAGTCAAAATTCACCACTAGTAGGCTATTAGGCTGTGTTATAACCGGGCCATTAGGAGGAAGAGGCATTTCATTCTTTCAAGAGCATTTTGTTCCATGGATGAGAAAAGATAGTGAGGAGAGATAGGAGGTAGAGAACACAGAAAGGATCTGTGCACTGTAGTAGCCCACAGGCCACATGCATTACTTCTTTGTATTTGCAGCCATATTTCCAGACATAGAAAGAGAGCGACGTGACCTCACCTTCCAGCGGGGTTTTCTCTTGAAAGGGTTTCCCAAAGAGAATATCTTGTGTATTATGTGTGTGTGAGCTTATTTTGTCATCTCTACTTTTCCGATTGATTTAATTTTACATGCATGCACTAATAACAATTAATTTTACAGCCCTAGAAATCAAATAAAACTGTAATAGTGTAGAATCTCATATTTTTAATATAATATTATCAGAGATGTTGTGACTAATTGTCCAGTGGAATATCCACGACAATTTATGGGTCATGGAAAGTACACACAATAGTTGTCAGGTGTTTCTGTGTACCCCACAAATATTCCAAACTCTATTGTTGGCTCTAGGTTTTTCGTTACTTACTTGGAAACATGACAATAAACTGATGATCCAAATATCTTGAAGTGTGACACATCTGATTTATTCCATGAAAAATATTCCTCTGGTGTACTTATGCCAAGAATCTTGTGAGGACTCCTATTCTACAAATAAATCATTGTGTTGCACGCTTCAACCCACAAGTATAGAGGTAGGTTTTGGTCATGCAGCATTGCCCATGCTTCTCCCACAATGCTTATATTATTCCTCTCAGCCACCCCATTCCATTGTGGGTTATGGGGTGCTTTCAAATCTCATCGAATGCCTTCTTTTGCATATAAATTTTTAAACTCATTTGACATGTACTCACCTCCATCATCGCTCCTGAGAGCCTTCACTTTCTTGCCACTTTCCTTCTCAACAAAGGCTTTAAATTCAAATAATTTGGAGAATGTATAGTCTTTCTTAAGAATGAAGTAGATCCATCACTTCCATGAGAAATCATCTACGAATATAACATAATACCTATGCTTTGTAGTGGAGGTTTTCGAGAATGGTCCATAGACATTGTGATGGATCCTTTCAAGGACTGCATGTGCATTGTTGTCCCGATCATTGAAGGTGGGTTTTGTGTACTTCTCCAATGTACACCCTTTGCATGTATCCCACTGCTTTAGTGCACCTTTGGGGAGGCCTATAAAAATATACTTCATGATCTTCAAAATGCCATGATGCAAATGGCCAACTCTTCTATGCCATAATTCATAGACATCTTAGCTCTGCACCTTCTCTGTTTTTGTGCTCAATGCTGCACAATCTTCCACATATAATTTGTAGAGGTTCTTCACTCAAACCCCAGTGTGCTTCACTTTTCCTATGGCGAAGTGTCTTAGGAAATAATTCCCTTTGTTGAATATCATATCGTAACCACGATCTTCCAACACAGTTACAAAAACTAGATTCTTCTTCAAACTCGGTACAAACATCGCATCCTTGAGCCTGAGAGGGGAGCCAGACTCCCTCTGAAAAGTAATTATACCAATACTGGCCGTGATATACCTTCCATCATATCCCATATCGACATGCATCTAGAGATCCTTCTCCTCCAAGTCACTGAAAAATTCTTTTTTCCCCGTCATGTGGAATGATGCACCAGTGTCGATATATCGCACACTACCCATCGCTGTGCTTTCCATGCATGCAATGAGGGTAAAATCAAGTTTGAATTGTGAAGCCAAGGATTCACTTGCTTCTCCTCCTACGGTCTCCTTGCATGCCTTCTTGTGTGGACACTTCGTTGCATAGTGCCCGAATTCATGACAGTGAAAGCACTTGATTCTAGAAAAGTCTTTCTTCTTTCCCTTTTGGCTAGAATTAACCTCACCTTGGGACTTATTCCCCTTGGAATTCCTTCCTTTATTGACTAATGCAAAGTCCTCTTCCTCTTCTTTGGTTGAGGTCCCATCTCTGATATTCCACCTTATTTTCTCCATCACCAAGTCGGACCATAGGCGCTCCCAATTTGGTAGTTTCTCCCTTCCATTCACCGAATCTTGGTAGTTGTGCTAGCTCTTGGGAGGGCCTAGAAGGGCTAGGCTCACTAAATCATCCTCTACTACAGTAACACAAAATTGACCAAGTTCATCATGACATTGCGTGAACCTGCTTAGGTACTACGAAATAGTCTCGTTCTTCTGCATCTTGATATTTCGAAGTTTGTCCTTGAGCACCAGATTCCAGTGCTCACTACTATTATGGGAACAATTTGTTAGTTCTTTCCACATTGCACACAAAGTATATTTTTTCATGGATATTTGAGACAATATGGTCTTGTACTCCCTCCAATATGATTCTCCTCACCCTGGAAACACACTTCTTCCATTCTGCCAGATCCTTAGCATCAGATGTTGCTGGTTTCATAATATCATTATCAATGAATTCCTTCAACCCATTATCCTCTAGTACTGCCTCCATGCGGTCCTTCCATGCAACATAATTTGAGATTCCCTCAAGGGAATACTCAAGCCTTAGTCCATTGAAATTAATCTTCTTAGTCTTGAAGAAAACCTACAACACTGATATGCAAATTTGAATCTCGTGCAATGACAACTTTGAAATCTATATTCTACAATGGTTCCAACTCTCATACCATGTATAAATTAATGTGTAGATTCAATAATACTCATGAAATTTGCTAAATCACAAGACTTGAAGCTACTCTATTGATCTGTGGAAGTTAATTCACCATCTATAATAAAAATTGTAGACATACAAAAGGAAACATCACACATGCACAAACATTTATCTAGGGGAAAGCAACTGCTCAAAACCCCTTACTATCTATATTTCATTAATCAGAGAATAAAGAAGAAATACATATGCTTGCTCAAGCTTGAGCACACCCTGCAAGTGTATAGTCTATCCCTCTGCTTGATTGACTGAACCTAGCCCAACACTTATCCAATTTCAAGCCTTCCCAAGCTCCTATTTCCTTACGTTGTTCCCTTGGGAAATTGAACCTATTTTTTAGGAATTTCACACCAAGGAATTGTGCAATAGCCTTAGATCAATCTCTAAATGCATGCACCACCTGTACACATGGGAATATGCTACAACTCATAGTACCCTTCTTTGGAATCTCCATCTCAATTGGGTAACTCGAATTCTCTGCATGCAACAATTATTTTGGGATGATTGATCAGTTAACTCATTGATCACTGAGTGTGGTTGAAGTCCCACTTCCACAACTTGACCTCCACTATATCTTCATACAATTAGAACTAGTTAAACTGACAATAACTCAAATTAACTGAAACAGATTGCTACAAATTAGAAGTCAATAATTTAGAACCGAACTCAAGTGTCTCAAACTCAAATTTACTGAGTTAAATGAGTGACAAGAGCCATGTCACCTCAATTAACCACCTCCAACTATTTTTCTGAAATAGAAATTCGAATTTTAATCTAGTTTTACCAAGGCAAAGTCAAAACTAGATTTTCTTACTGCATTTTCAACACACACAACTTCTTCTGCACATGCTATATTTGGACATGCTTCCTCCACACATGCTATGGGCTAAACTCCACCAAAGTTAGTAGCTATTTTAATAAGCGGTTGACATATATGAAATTAATGGTAATATTTTAGTTGTAAATGTTGCTTATCTTCATATTTTTGAATATTTTGAATATCTCTTTGTTTAGGCTCTTGTGTGGAATCACTCTTTGTGCGGATCTCTCCACTTTGCACTAGGCGATTTTATTGTTAATATTGTTGGTAATATTTTAGTTATAAACAATACATATCAATAGTCAATTGAGTAAAATTGCGTACAAAACCACATTTTATTGAGTAAACGCTTTTTTTATAGGACATGCAAAAGTGTGGATCGTCAATCTATCATTCTATTGTTTTGTGTACTAACACATCTGTTTGTCGTTCTACATTTTTTATGCTGTGGTTATCCCTTTTGTGTATGCTAGACTGTGCAAGTGAAAAAATAAATGTATTGCATCAAATTACTCACTATTGCTTCTACACCTTTGTTCTCCTGGATATACGTCCTTAGGTAGATTGTTATCTAGATACACTGTTATTTAGATTTTTCATCTCCGCAATGCTTTCGATGCAATACTTGTGGCGTACAACCAGGGGAAGTGACAATAATCAATTTAACACAATTTGCATCTAAATACAAATAAATTACCATAATTGCTATAATAATGACAATTGAATTGAAAGAAAAAAACTGACGTTATCTCCTTAGTTATTGCAGATACTTGTTTTTCGGCATAAATCATAAATAAAAGGGTCTAAGTTTTATGAAGATTTTGTGACATAATTTAATAATAATAATGATATCTAGATGGCAGCTTTATCTTTGTAGCATGTTTCATACGCAAACTAGTGGCAAGTGGCGATTTAATATCAGTTTCGAATGTCAATGAATGAGGGCGTTACACGGCGCATAAGTAGTTGTGTGTGTGCAGAGGTTATGTAGAGAACAAATGCATGTGCAGAATTTGTGCGGAATGAGGGAAGTGTAGGGTGATCTTTTAGTTGTAATGCGTTTTGATATTAGTATATTGTGCACAAGAGCATTGCTTATTTTTTTATCAATAGATTTTGCAGAGTGTGAAAGTGCATATAATGAAAGCTTGAGAGATTTTTGCAAACAATGGAATATGTTGTTCGAAGGTATCTTGTGTCGAGAACAAATGCTTTGTCCGACGTTTATTTCACAACGAATGCTTCCTTCCCACTATTGATTTATCATAGCATCGGATGTGATCTTAGCCTAAAAAATTGTAAGGAGGTTAGGACACATGTATTCCACAATACCCAGAAATTGTTTTGGGAAATTCCACCCGGAGACAATTTTATTAAAATAATTAATTATTTTTAATGGGTGCCTAAGTCTAAACTTAGGAAATTAAAATAATTAAAGGGTATTAATCTAACCGTGGGTGAAACTTCTAGAAGAATATGAAGATCGAGTCCAAATGATCTGAGCCATTGATTAGAATCTAATCTGGACCATTGGTTCTCAACTGGAGGATTATAGGAAGGACATTGACAGGCATTTGGAAGGGACATTGAGTGGAGATCAAGAGATTGATTTCTCAAGAGAGCAGCGTAGAGAAGCCAGAGAGATCATCGAGGATATTTCTTGTAGTGAGAAGCAAGAAGAGTATTTAGTGGGAAGTTTTCCTAGGTCAGAGAGTACAAGGTAGAGAGGGTAGAACGATGGATGACATAGGGCCATGCAGAGCTACGCTGTGGCAGCGCAGAGCCTGAGAGGGAGATAAAAATTATGTTGAGGAACCATCAGAATCTAGTGTCAGAGATGGGGTGTGAGATTAGGAGTCTAGAGATCTGAAGATTCCAGCCAATAGAGGATCAGAAGGAGGGGCATCACAGTCCCAATAGAGGTGACATAGAGACTGTGTGCGTTTGATGCATTTCTATGTAGAGGTTGACACAGAAGGGATGTAGATGCTAATTTCTAGCAAGACCAATGCCAGTTCTTCCAGTGATAAGGTGAGATCATCTCACTATTTATTTTGCCTAGTTTCTCTCTGTATCAGATAGCTAGTTTGGCATCCAACAAATTGTACTCATAATTACTACCGCTTAATAATACAAACCCTTAGCTACTGCACCGGTTTTCCCACACTGGGTCTTTCCAAGGACATTTGTCCAAATATAACTGTGTAGATGTGTGTAATGTTTATGTCTGTCCTGTCTTGTAATTAGCTTTCGTAGTTTTTATTTGTGTATGCTACAATTGTATTTACTTGATATTTATAGTAGAACACCGTAAATAACTTGCATGGATTAACAAGTAGAAGAAGTCATATTAGTTTGCTGCAGTAGGAACCAGGTAACTGATTTTTCACATGGTATCAAAGCAAAGATCATGAGAAGAAGAGATTAGAAGCAGAAAGAAAGAGGAGTTCGAAATTACTACAGAGGCAACAGTTGAAAACCCCTGAGGTAGTGCAATTCGAAGGCCAAGGAGGTCAAAGTTTTGAGTGAGATCGATTTATCTGAGTGAGCTGATAGAGAAATTCGATTCTCTAGATTGAAGCTTTCCACATGCAGAAGGGAGCAACATAATTTCCTTGTAGATCAAATCTTCAACTGGGACACAGTTATTTTGCAGCAGTTGCTGGCAGAATAACTTCAGTGGGAGAGAAGGAGACACACTTGAGGGAATTTATTCATTAGAGAATTCCTATCTAGGGAATTTCTTCGTCAGTGAATTCCTAGCCAGGGAATTCGATTTCTCTATTGCTGAGCAGCAGCTCAGAGGAGATGATTTACTAATTCCAGTAGGGAGTGTGTATGACAACCTAGTGCCATGCAGAGGAGAGAGGAGGTTGTTTGACATTTCCATTAGCAAAGATGGAAGTTAGTGGGTTGCGAGATCTAGATCGATTGGATGGTGCATCCAACTATGTGATTTGGAAGGCAAGGATGTCATGCCTTCTGGATGAACATTTTCTCAAGACCTACATCGACAATGTGGTAGTTGTGCCTGTAGATCCAGATCCACTCAAACAGTACAAGGGAGAGATGGAGAAGGCCGAGCGAATGATCCTCGGCAAAGTGGAGAATCATGTAGTATGTCACATATCTAGAAAAGGGACTACCAAGGAGATGTGGGATGCCTTATCCACACTATATCATGGATCTTCTGAGAAATGAAATATGTACTTAGAGCATAAGATTAGATCCACAACAATGCAGAAGGGGGAACAGATTGATCCGTTCCTTGCAAAGCTTCAAGAAACTCGAGATGAGTTGGTAGCTGTTGGGTCAACACCTCAGTCTTATGAGATGGTAAGACTGGACCCGAATTCAGTTTCAGCGGAGTGGCAAGTATTTGTCTAGAGCATCCTGGGTAGGGAGAAATTACTAGAATGGGAAGGAATGTTGGCCGCTCTTCAACAAGAAGAGATGAGGAGAGACTTGGTCAAGTGTAAACTTGATGGAAGCAGCAATAGTGGGATGAAGCCCAAGGAGGAGGAAGAAAATGCAACCCTTGCATCTAAGGGGAAAAAAGAGTAGCGGAGGCAGAATAAGGACGTCTCGAAGATCAAATGCTTCCAGTGTGGTGATCTTGGTCACTATGCTACACAATGTCTCTTAAGAAGAAGGACAAGGATGAGAAGCATGATCTAAAGGATGCATCCATGAAGATCGAGGAGGAGGAGTTTTCCATTACAACCAAGATACCTCCAGGAGGGAGGTGGGTTGATCTAGAGCTATAGTTCGAAAGGACCGCAATTGGGCGGGATCCTTGAGGAGTCCACCATTAGGATCAATATCTTTTTATGGGAGCCCATATCAGTAGTAGCAGGATGGACCAGTGTCAGTTGGTGGAGATGAGTGTCGGAGATATAGTTGTAGTGGCTAGGAGTGCCAAAGACCGAGTAACGCAGAGCAGAGTTGACAACAGTGCAGTTGGCATAGAACAGAAGTCAGCAACAACGCAAATACTAGCAGCAGTAAAAACTCCAACAATAGATGCATCATGTTGAACACTTGTTCAATAATTTTGGATGCTTTTCCATTATTGATGTAGTAGCAATAGTAGTTAGAGAAGGATGCAGTGTAGATGCAGTGTTAGTAGTGGCAGGGCCAACAACAACATAGATGCATAATTTCAGAGGGAGTTGCAGTACAAATGCAGTGTTAGCAATGACAGGGTCAACAACAGTACAGATGAAAATTTTTCATAGTAGTTTGTGGGCAGTGATGTCAAACATCAACAACATAGAGGAAGATGTTACAAAACAGGGCAATGCTTCAGCAGGGTGCATTGCTAGAGCACAATCCTCGCTAAGAGGGAGTGTTGATTTATGGTAGCATCGAATATTCTCTTAGCCTCAAAATTTGTAGGGAGGCTAGGACACATGTATTCACAATACCCATAAATCATTTTGGGAAATTCCACTCGGAGATAATTTTATTAATATGAGTTTCAAATGTCAATCACAGACGAAAGGGCGTAGTTGAGTGTGGAAGTGGTTTTGCGTGATAAATTTTTGTGCATAAATGGATTTTCTATGCAGTTCCACACATATGCATTTATGTTATGTTGAAAGTATATGAAAATCATGTTCTTAGATTTGATGTTTTGGTGATTATGTGGTTTTTTGAATGCGTGAGCAGGTGTGTAGTCTATGAATTGAATGCTAAGATGACTTATCTTTGCCTACAACTATGTTTTCTATTAATCAGAGGATATACATCAAGACTAAGGCATCAGTTTGACATTCTACATAATCGATACTCTAGTTATCTTTTTTTTTCTTATGCTAGGCTGTGCAAATGAAAAAATAAATGTATTGCCTTGGATTGCTTACTATAGCTTATGCACATTTGTTCTCCCAAACATACTCAATAACATAGTAGTGGGGAGTAATATTATTTATAAATATTTTTTTTCTTATGCTAGACTGTGGAAATAAAAAAATAAATGTATCGCGTTGGATTACTTACGATCGCTTCTGCACGTTTGTTCTCCCAAACATACTCAATAACATAACAGTGGGGAGCAATATTGTTTATAATGTTGACATGAATAAAAGTAAATTTTGTGATTAAAAAACTTGTTTCTAAGTGCAAATGTGCATGAATTATGCAAAATTTCTGTGATTTTATGGAGTGCAGAGGTTTGGACAATGAAAGCTTCCTCCACACAATGGTTTTCCTTTGCAATTCTGTACATAGACTTATTTACATAAGGATAAACATAAACAAATCTTTTACTATTCTGGGAACATAAATTTTAATCAATTGATCAATAAAATCTTTAGGATGGAAGAAGTTGATTATGCTGAAGAGCAGAAACCACACTCAGTCTGCAAGAGGTCTTCTTTGACATTTGTGCTTAGGCATAAAGTTTCCTGCGGATAGATTTCACCCTATGGAGAGGTTTCGTTGGGGACACAGAAAGTCTAATAAACATTAAATACCATAGAAAAAATTGATCATTAATGTTTTCTAGTCTACTGATTCTCCTACTCGGTCCGCAAGAGGTGTTCGTTGACATTTGTGCTTAGGCGAAAAGTTTCCTGCAGATAGATTTTAGCCTACATAGAGGTTTCGTTGGGGATATAGAAACTATAATAAACATTAAACAACATAGAAATGATTGATCATTAATGTTTTCTAGTCTACTGATTCTCTTGGGCCATTCAACTTTGATTTTCCTCATTCGATTAACATTTTGAAATTCTATTTTTTTCTTGTCTAGATCAGACAACAATTCAAACCTTTGACTAAATAAACAACATTAATTTATTGTAATAAGGACTTTAATAAAAATTAAATAAGAAACATCACTATTTATTTTTAAATAACATAGAAACTATTCATCATTAATAATGTTCAATTTCGTAAAACTTACTTCCATTACGTGTTGATGAATCACTGATCAAATTGGTCATTTTATCGATTATAATGTCACGTGCTGAGCATATGATATCACCATTAATAACAAGTGCATCATTTATGGTGCGTTGGCAGTGTATCATTTGCCCATATTGCCAACACATAACATTATGATCGAGTAGTGCCTCTTGGTAATCTTTCATCAATTAATTAGGTATGTGAAACTATTCTTGCATATAACTATACCTCCAAAAGTTCTAAATGAGTAAGAGGCTAAACATTAACCAAAGAAACACTTTTCTTATGATGTAAAGGAGTTGCGTCTTCGTACAACTATTACCAAATGTTTGTGCGAATAACTTTCACTTTGCAAAGAGAAAAAACTGTAGTTGTTTGAGCATTAACTATTTTCAAATTTTATGATATATCGCAAAATACATATTCGATTTTCAATTGATCTTGAATGACATTTGCAATCTGTAGTAACTTTCGTTTCTTTATGTTTAACACTTGGTTCTTTTCGTATTATATTTAGAGATGCCATTCAAACACAATTGAAAGTTGAAAATGTATTCATTGATGCTTGAATGTCCTATGCATATCCTCTATTTTTCTCAGATTTAGAGCTCTATACAATTGCTTTTTCGAATAGGTGTTGTAAGACTGCTCTGCTGCTAAATAGAGAAAACATGGCTCAATGAGGCAAAAACCCGAGTGATTGTAAAGGGGAAAAATCATTCTAGTTGTATCACGACACATCCTTAGGTAGATCATTATCTAGATACATTATTATCTATATTTTTAATCGCCCTAATGCCTTCGATGCAATATTGACGACCTATAACTAGGGGAAGTGAAAATAAGCAATTTAACGCAATTTGTATCCAAAGATGAATGAATTACCATAATTGTTGTAATAATGACAATTGAATTGAAAGAAAACATCTGACATTATTCCCGAATCACATTTTAATTGTGTTAATCATTATCTAGATATATTGCTTCGATGCAATATTAACGACGTACAACCAGGGGAAATGATAATAAGCAATGTCATGTAATCTGTATTCGAATACAAAAATTTTACCATAATTTCTATAACAATCACAATTGAATTGAAATAAAATAATCGACATTATTCACGAATCACATGCATGGAAACAATACAGAAATGGTCATTATGACTTATTGGTATTAGAATGATGTTTGGTGTGTGTTATATTCTTTTCACGACTAGCCCCACGCAAAAAGTCGGGGGGGGGGGGGGGGGGGGGTGAACCACCCCCTTCATTGCACTGGCGCAAAGGGGGGTTTGAGGGGGTCAGCACCCGAGATTTTTTTTTTGACCTTATATTAGGTGGGCGGGCCTGCCTATGGTTTTATGCATGGGTTTCACACATGGTTTTCTACCCATGGTATTTCGTAGATCCCATCAAGTAAACTACGGTTATGTTTTAATCCATTGTTAATGGATTGGGGTTTATGAATGCTTCAACATGTATATATATGTATTATAACATTGAAAGGAATATAATGAAAAATCAATCTGGTAGTCCCAGTTTTGGGATCCATGGGAAAATATCTGTGTATTTGTTTTGTGTTTCTCACTATTGTATATTTTCTATTTTTAAGAATTCGTTTGCAGGTAATTTCTGTACAGGGATAAAACCTATAAATGATACAATCGAAAAGCCTTGTGCTGGTAGGAATTGATATAAATTTGAGAGGTGACACATGTAAGCTATCCTTTTCAAACTGAACTAAAATATTTCATGTACTTTCCACACATAAGTGTATAAAGTTAGTGTAATAATCATCTATCGAAAATGGAAAGTCCTGTGAATCTAAGACAACTATAAAAAAATCAACTAATGGAATGAACCCAACAAAAAAACCGAGTAGCACAACAATCACACCAACAATAGATAATTCCATGGTATTAATTCAAAGAAGAGTTAAAGGAGTAGCTACAACGAACAAGAGCTTATATTTTTCATCGATGTGCTATGATCCAAATGGACCAGGATGCTTTGAAGAGAAGCCCTGCGATTACCAAGAGGCCCTACTCGATCATAATGTTCTGTGTTGGGAATGTTGGGAAATGATGCACTGCCAATGCACAAAAAATTATGCACTTGACATTAATGGTTATATCATATCCCCATCTCCTCAACACATAACATTATAATCGACAAAATGAAGAATTTGGTCAATGATCCATCATATTGATTGAATGGAAGTAAGTTTTATGAAGCTATATCTTATTAATGATGAATAGTTTGTATGCTATTTAAAACGATATAGGAATGTTTCTTAATTAAAGCAAATCAATTTAGAATAACTTCTATAGCGCAATTGTGAACTGTGTGAATCCTTCTTTGAGTTTTTGAACATTAGAACAATAACTTTTTCCTGAATTTGAAAATAACAAAATTAATTTCCATGCATGACATTTATCTGTGTTAACAATTTAGCTATTGTTTTGTTCTTGATAACTTAATTTCAAAATATTTCCGCAACTTAATTTGCAAAGTTGTCTATTTTCCTTTTCAGCTAACATAATCATTTATTTAGGAAATCGACCTACATACCCCATCTTTCGCACAACCATAGCTCTGCAAAATGAAACGTAATAATAATAACATATTAACTATAATAGTTTAAAATTAATTTCCATATGCATCCCCCATTCTTTGTCAGGCCAGGAGTAACTCCACGAATTGGATTGTTATTTTGCATTAAGATAGAACATGCATATATACATGGAGAGTGAGACTATTTGGTTTCATCACCTAATGTCTCTTCGTCTTCGTCTTCCAATTCCTTTTATTTTCTATTTACATTATTTATATGGATTTACCTAATCCCAAATAGTAGGTGTTAACATTCCCCCATTAATCTGAAGGGATGTTGGTGAGTCCAAGTATCATTCTGAATCTTTCAAACTTTTCCCTTCCAAGCACATTGGTGAAGATGTATGCAATCTTCTCATTTGTGGAACAATGTCGTAAGTGAATTATTTTGGCCTCAACATGATGTTGAATTAGGTGGTATTTTGTATTGATGTGCTTGGTTCGATAATGGAACTTTGGGGTTTTGGCCAAATTTTTTGCAGAATTGTTTCCAATCAAAAGAGGAGTTGAATGCACTTGTTTCTCCTACAAATATTCCATAATTTTCCTGAGCCACACAATTTCCTTCGTTACTTCAGCTGCTGCCACATGTTCTGCCTCGATTGTGGAATCTACTAGAACTGATTATTTGCGTGACCTCCAAGAGAAAACTCCTGATCCAAGACTCATAACATAACCTAAAATAGATACCTCAATCTATTTATCTCCATCGAAGTCTGAATCAGAGTATCCAATCAAACTGAAGTCACCCACCTGTGTATATTTGAGTCCAAAGTCTTGAGTTCCCTTCAAGTACTTTATAACTCTTTTTGCAGTAGACCAATGACCCTCACAAGGCTTTTGCATAAACCTAGAGATGATTTCAACATCAAATGAAATGTTTGGTCTGGTATTAGTTAGGTAGTTGAGACTTCCTATGAGTTGTCTATACTTCGTTGCATCCTCAAATTATTTTCATTTAGTGAATGTGAGCTTTAAGTTCTGTTCCATTGGAGTAGTCAAAGTATTGCACTAATCCATGCCAAACCTGTTCAACAAATATCCGATGTACTTCCTTTGAGAGAGAAATATGAAATTTAGATATTGGGTTACTTTGATACCAAGATAGTAGTGAACATAGCCCAAATATGTCATTTCAAAACCTTTCCTCAGTTCTTTCTTGATGGATGCAATGTAGCTCTCGTTGTTCCCTGTCATCAAAAGATCATCTACATACACCATAAGATATACAACTATTGTGCCAAATTTCTTGACAAACAAAGTTGCATCATCAAGATCATGATGTTTGAAATTGGGTTTCAGAAGATACTCAGTTAACTTCTCGTACCAGGCTCACGGTGCTTGCTTGAGGCCATATAAGGATGTTATAAGCTTGCATACTTTGTGTTCCTGACCCTACACAACAAATCCTTTCTGTTGGGACATGAAAACATTCTCTTTCAGATCTCCATTCAAGAAAGAAATTTTTACATCCATTTGATAGATTTCCCAACCGTTTTGAGCTGCTAAGGCAAAGAGTGTCTAGATGGTATCTTATTTTGTTGTGGGGGGAAAGGTATCCTCATAGTCGACCCATTCCTTATATGCAAAACAATTTTCCACAATCTTGGATTTTTTTCTTGTCAAGTGAGCCATCTGCTTTATACTTGTTCTTGAAGATCCACTCGCAGCCTATTGGTTTGGTTCCCAATGGAGGATCAACCAACTTCCAGGTGCCATTCTTTATCAAAGTGTCATATTATTTCTGCATCGCTTCTTTCCATTCATCATGAGAAGCAACTTCTTTGAAGGAACTTCGTTCAAAATCTATAGAAAAATTCAGTTCATAATCATAAGAAACATCCATATCAACTAGTGAATCAAGATTTTCTACATCACCTCCATTTTGTTTGGTTGAGCTTCTTGTTCCTATCTTTCCAACCTCATCAGGGTAAACACTTTCAAGCGTCTTTATCAGCCACTTTGGAGGACCTTTTTGAGATGTCCCAAGCTGCTTAGTTGACTAAGATGGCTCTGAATCAAGATTTAGTCTCCTAATTATGTCAATCACATCACTCAAAGTGTCATTAGTGGTTGGATCTTCATGCGGGGGAGAGAGTGTTTCAGAAGAAGATTCCACAGCTTGATCTAATATAGGGATGCCCCCTTCAACATGTGGAATGTCATTATCAAACTCTTGAAAAGACTTTGTATGTCCAAATATATCCAAGTGATTAAGGTGCCATTCAAAAACATTGTCAGTCTTGGAAGATTAAAGAAAGATCACATCTCTAGATATTATAAACTTCTTATTAACTTCATCATAAAGATGATATGCTTTGGAGGTGTTTGAATACCCCAAGAATATACATTTGTGACAATTTGCACCAAGTTTGTTTCTCTATTCCTTAGGTATCAAGGCAGAACAGGTGGAACCAAAAACCTTGAGATGCCTCACCGAAGAAATGTGGCCATAACACATTTCATAGGGAGTCTTGTTTTTTATAACATTATATGGAAACCTATTCTTTATATACATAGGACATAGAATTGCATCAACCCAAAACATCAACTTAAAATTCTTGAAAAACATCATCAAACGTACCATATCTAAAATTGTCCTGTTCATTCTTTCTACTACTCAGTTCTATTGGGGATTATAAGGCACAATTGTTTGATATTTGATCCCATGTTGACGAAGATAGTTTTCAAATTCATTTGATGTATATTATTTTCCATTATTATTACAAATAAATCCAATATGAGATTGTGCATCATTTTCAATCCATGCATAAAAGTTCTTGAATGTTTGAAAAGCTTCAAATTTGTTCTTCAATAAATAAACTCAACACGTTATGGTGTAGTCATCAATAAATGTCATCATATATTTATATTTGGAGAAGGAACAAGCATTGGGGCACATAATTCAGAATGAATGAGTTCAAGTTTTCTATGTACTATGGAATGAGAATCATGAAAAGACTATTTGTTGTGCTTTCCTAAGATACAAGCATCACAATGCTTAAGTTTCCTAGGAATAGTGGACAAACCAGCAACACCATTTTACTTCAACAAACATAGGTTGTCATAGTTCAAGTGTCCAAATATAGCATGCCATAAAAGACTTGATGGAAATGTACCTTCATCATAGTGATAAATGTATGAAAAGTTCTATGCATGAGCAGAGGTTCCTTGCAACTTCAAAAGTATTTCTTCTTCTATCCTAGTCATGATAAGTGAGTGATATGATGCTTAGTTGAACTCAACCTTGCCATCAAATATATGAATGGAGTGTCCTTGTTGGGAGATGTGGACCAAAGACAACAAGTCTCTCGTCAACTCCTAAAGGTATAGAACATCATGTAGAAGAAATTCTGGAAGACCAAGCAGTTTGAGCATGATGGTGCCAAGCCCTGATGGCTTGAGTTTTGACTTGTCTACATAGTATACTGTTCCATCAACATTATCAGTGAATTCTTCAAAGAAATTCTTCTGAAAGTCATGTGGAATGTTTCTCCTAAATCAAGAAGCCAAACATCTTTCCATGGAGCAAGTGAAGCATTGAATAAGTATTTAGTTACTTCAATTTTGCAATGTGCCACAACATAATGAGCGGACTCTAGTGATTTTCTTTTCCCTTTACCAGGTGTTTTACCATTTTCTTCATTTCTTTCCTACTCAATTCTTTCCCAAGGCAACATATATGTGGAAGAATCATGTCCATCTCTATTGCATCATATGCAATGAATATCCGACCTTTGTCCTTGGAAATGTCTGCCCCCCTGCCTCTAAAATTGTTCCTTCCTCTTCCTCTTTGGCCACCTCTTCCTCTAGAAGAGTGCATGATTATTCTCTTTCTGTGCAAGGCCCACAACTTCTTTAGAAGACTGAGGAGTTGTCTTATTCCCAAAAGCCTTCTCTCTTTCAACAAACTTCTTCTTAAGGGAGTCAAAGGTAATCTCCTTAAGTTTGCCACTTGCTTGCAATGACTCAAGATAATGTGAATAAGTGGGATATATTTCCTTGACATAGGCTGTGAGAGAAACATCTATTTCAACGCCAATGGCCTTTATGTCATGCATAATGGATCTTATTTCTAATGCTAAGGAAAGAGGGTCATCATTTTTCAACTCAAGATTGAACAACTTGATGATCAATTGAACAACTTCAAGTTCAGAGTGTAAGTCATACAATTCCTTCAACTTCTTTGAGGCTTCAAAGACATTTTAAAATGGAGAAATATGATGACTCTCCTCTTCATTGACTGATGTTGCAATCAAGGAGTAGGCCTTGTTGTTCTTGTTTTCCCAAATGAAAAACTCCTTGTATGAAGTGGGTTTTTCCGGTGCATTGTCTCCTCCTTCACAAACTCCTTTTCGCAACTCATTGAAAATCAAGGTGCGTTTTATCTTCTTGGACCCCTCATGATATTTCTCTTTCATAGAGAGAACTACTCCCACAATAGAGATGAGTGAATACATACAAAATTTTATCTACTTTTGATTTCTGAAATAATTACAAACTTATTTCTTGCCTTCTTAATAAAACAAGAAATTGATTTAACATATAAAAGACAAAGCTTCAAATATAAGAATATATAACATGTTTCCACTCTTTAATACCTATGCACTTCATATATTATATGCCCATTACATATCGCTCAACATATAATTTTTTCTTTTAAATGCATGAAACTTAACCAACACATAAAGGGATCTTCAATCTAATCCACTTAACATATGTGAACACCTCACACACTAATATATGACTATCCACCATTAAAAAACAACACCATATGTTCCATCACACTTCACCATTAAATGCATGAAACTTAACCAACACATAAAGGGATCTTCAATCTAATTCACTTAACATATGTGAACACCTCGCACACTAATATATGACTATCCACCATTAAAAAACAACACCATACGTTCCATCACACTTCACTATTAAAAATACCAATAAGTCTTCATGTCAATACATCATTCAAAAAAAGCTATTCAACACATCCATAAAAAACTTCAACGCATAGCAATACTCATGTCATTGCACGGTGATGTTGACATGCCAACCAAATCCACATCATGTTCACTGCATCCGGCTTGACACCACTGGTGTAAAGTCATGATTTCAATCATTTTTTCGACCAATTTACAGGAGTTTCCACCAGCGTTAAGTCACAGCCTTAACAATCTACAACAGTTCGACCATTTGATATAGATAATAGGTTCGACTTTCAATTTATGCAGCAGACCTCATATATATGTATGACCAAGATACCTTGATCCACACTCACTGCCCCAGCAAAGGATTCAAATATACATATCACGACTTCCGCATACAATGCAATACCATTCACAATATTCAACAGTTCAACATAGTCTCAACATTCAACATTAAAACGCACACACAGTTTCCAGGGTTTACAGTTTCATCACAAAAGATGAGTACGAGACAACACAATGCAGGAACAACCATCATACCAGGGGTTCAACGCAACGTTCACAAATAATCTCAACGCATTACAGGAGATAATTAGCGCATACTACAATCAATGAACAAGCTTGAAATCAACGTCTAGCTCAAACACACACATGAATAGAGGACCAAAATGACCATAGGGACATGATAGCAAAGACTAATGGCAGTGGATAGGAGTTACATTGCAAAAAATGCTAAAATTGGTGGGTGGCTATGAAACTATGTAGTAATTGAATTGTTATTTTGCATTAAGATAGAACTTGTATATATACATGGAAAGTGAGACTATTGGGTTTCATCTCCCAAGGTTTTTTTCGTTTTCCAATTCTTTTTATTTTTCTATTTACACTATTTACATGGATTTACCTAATCCCAAAGATTAGATGTCAATATTCTCCCAAAAATACATTTTCGTAATTTTGTTCATACTGAATAAACTGTAAAAGCTCCACATAATGAAACATAGTAATATTAACTATTATGTTCTCCAGCACATACCTTGATTCAATCCTAATACTAATGCTCAGAGCAATAACCCATCTGTCCTTAGATAAATAGAAAACTCATAGTCTTCCGATATAACACAAATGGATATGCACAACATTTCACAACAAATCCATTGTACACAAAAATATCACAGATTAACATTAATTTCCCTATGCACCAGTCATTCTCTCGCACAAACCCTGACAAAGATCTCCACAATGAAAATTAACAACATTAATTACTATGTTCTCTCGCGCATACCTTATCCTTCGCAAATATTCATAACTTTAAACTTAGATTTCTACGCAACAGTGCTCGTGCATATACTTCATCCTCTATACAATAAACACTTTGCATAGATAAAGCTTTTAACATTAATTTTGTCCTTGCTGAATAAAGTTCTCTATGCATCCTCATTCTCCCGCACATACCTGTATCTTCACATGACAACTTTTCTTGTACCAGAAGATTTCATTGTGCGCACTGTTGTTTCATGGCGTTGAGGTTCGCACGATGAAAGCTTGAAAGCTTCCTCTACACAATGGATAAGAAGTGTGCAGAAATTTCCGCAAAGTCTATTTATAAATTAAAAACTAAGGCGAAAACATTTTGGGTAAATGCAAAAATCATTAAAAAAATGAGAAAATTAAAAGTATTGTTTCTGAAAGGAGCTTGACTTTATAGTTACTTTGCAATACATTAGTGAGTGACAATGATATATTGTATAACATTTGTGTAACACATTACTACTTATTGTATATCATAGATGCAAAAATCGAGCTCTTAGATCGATTTTTTGCTATGGTTTTTTGTAATTAGGAAAATTATAACAAGGGAACTCTGTTTGTAGAACAAAGAAACTAAAAAGCTTTCATCATTGAGCATGAAATTTCTTCAACATTTAGTAGATTAATAATATATGATATAGGTATGGCGGTGGAGATTTCATTGCGAAACAATGCTAATTCGTGGGAAAATAGAGTAAGACGTAGCATAACTATTTGCACTAGTGGAGTCCAGCGCAGATGTGCGTAGGTGGTCGTGCGGAGGAAGCGTGTGCGAAAATAGCATTATCGAGGAAGCTGTGCAGAAGGTGGTTGTGTGGGCAAAGCTATGTGGAGGAAGCATGTGAGCAGATGGAAATGTGGACCCCACTTAATTAGCGATAGTTTAGAGATTACAGTCGATGAGATTGCAATCACAATTTTCATTGGGACGAATGTAAGTGCTTGAGCAGAGTTGTGTAGAGGAAGTAGCGATGTGAAGGAAGTTGTGCAGAGGTGCATGTCCAGAGATGGAAATGTGGACCCCACTTAATTAGTGGTACCCCACTTAATTAACATTAGCACTAGACACTTAAACCATGCTTATTTTATTTATGACAAAATTGATTATTTGTTATTGTAAAATTTCCCATGAAAATGAAATTTCACACACTCAATAACATCAACAATACATCCAACCCATAAGTCAGATATACCAGGAATTGACACCACCAGAAATTTATGACACCAAGTGTACATCCAATAGCCCGAAAGCCAGCTATACCAGGTATTTATAACTTAGTAAGAGTGGAGGCTCCACGAGCGTGGGGGAGCTTACTCCTTGAGCCTCATCACAACATGGCAAAAATGCCCCCCAATTGAATTTGAAACCAAGTGAAGGATATAATATCTCATTATACTAACCACTTAGTCATCCCTAAAAAAAAACTAACTGTAAAAAAAAAAATTATAATGCTATTTCATTAGCAGCTAAAAATAACTCTTAAATGCCAAAAAATTGATCTACAACAAAATAAAAAAAGACAATTTTATATACAACAAGAGCCATATGGTGGAAATGTGGCTACTCTTTTTTACACATTGCCATCATGTAGCTTTTGTTTATTGTACAAAAATAATATGACTTTAAGTGTGAAAATGATATTTTTAATAAATTAAAAAGCATCAAAAATATTAAAAAAATAATATTTTTTTTTTTTAATATAAAATTCATATATAATAAGTATATATTAAAGAAAAATATAAATTTATATTTATTATAAATATTTATATTACGACCACTGGACAACTCCATGTGAGGTGAACTGCGCACCATATCTCCAACTTCCCGGACAACTCCATGTGAGGTGAACTGCGCACCATATCTCCAACTTCCGGGTCCCATGGCCAAAGAAACAATCGAGAAAAAAATCGGAGAGCAGGCGTGATTGTCGTGCAGTAGAAATATTAATGGTTAGATATCATCTTGAATTTTTAAATAATAAAACCTTTTTAGATGGCAGTGTTGAAGCCACAAAAACACACAGGATATCATATCACAAAGACACATCAATGTTAAAATGTAGAAATGCTTGACGTGTAGTCTAAATGTACATGTTCAACATGAATGTACATGCACTAGAATATTAAAATTTTCAGCAAAAATGTAGACACTTTGTTTTTCTTTGAAATTTAAATGACAAGTTGCATCTGGTACCTCATAAAGAAATGATATCAACGTTTCAAACAGGACATTTGACAACGATAACTTCGTGGTGACGAGTTGTTCAGTGAACGCATTCGTTGATATTTCTTAAAGAAAAGTCATTGTTTATGATTGTGATGCGACGTTTAAAGCGAAAAAATAATTAATGTAAATAACAAATGTTATATAGTAGTTAGTATTTTCTGTTTAGTTTAAATATAGTAATATTGTAATTTGATACGTAGATGTTGGATTTTTAAATAAATATCATAGATGACATTGATACCTTGGTAGGGTCCTTGTACATTGGTTCAATAATCTAAGATATAAATAACTAAACCTATACCCTGCGGGTACCTTAGGATCGGAACTTACACTTCCCTTTCAGATTAGAACCTCACCCTTTCTCTTCGACCCTATCTTTCTAACCTCTCCGCGCCACAGTCAAATGGCCTATCTCGTAGGATGCGTAAGCATGCTCGACTGTTAAGGATGCGTAAGCAGGCTCGACTGTTAAGGAGAGGACCTTTAGGTGCTCGACCAAAAGGGAGAGGAGAGGGAAAGATGTTCAAACCTCCGCCTCCTTAAAATGCTATAATAGGAGGGAAAGATGTTCAAACCTCCGCCAAAGCATATATTCTCTATGTCATTATGCATGAATGATCAAGGGACGGAGTCACTCACTATTCATATGGTGAGGGATCTTGGAGCTCGGCCGACCGCCATTATAGAGTAGAGGGGGCCCCTTTCGTATAGTAGGGCACCGTATACCATATAATGGATAGATAAAGAAAAGGAAGAAAGGAGAGCTTGTTGTTCGGGAGTCCAGCTGGGAAGGGAAGCTCAACGCAATAGAGTGAATCTCCAGTTAGCAAGGCCATATAGTTATTATCCGGTTATGAGTTCAGTTCTCCATCCGGATAGACTGCTTTTCTCGTCTGAATTTCATAAAGGTCTTCTTCCATGATGAGTCTCTGGATTTTTTTTAAATATAGTAACATTACAATTTGACAATAAATTTAAAAAAATGTCTCATATAAAACAAAATAAAAAATAATAAAAAATAATAACTAATTAAATATATAAATAATTGAATATGTAATGTTTTTACTCTCAATAATAATTATTCTAAGTAATATTTTAAAAATATGTAGAAATTTTAAGGATTAAAAAAATAAAAATAATAAAAAATAGTTCTTCAAATCACTAAATATGTAATCTTTAATTCACAATTATTAAGACATAAAATAAAAATGGTTTGTATTGTTTCTCTTTAAAATAGTTTAAAAAAATTGTCATTTTTTATTTATGATTTTAAATTAATATATATAATTAAACAAATACTTTTAACTTAAATATTTTAAATAAAAATTCCAATAAATGGAAAGTTATATAATTGGAACTTACATCAAATTTTCAGCTTAAATTAAATCTGTAAAATGATATTAAATATATATAGTTGTACATATGGTGCTTACCGTAGAAACGACGTAGAGGAAGAAGATTCGTCAACTATTTATAGACAAATGACAGGTTTTTTATTTTTACTAAAGGCGTAGGAAACTATCCCAAAAAACACCTTTGTGTAATTGAAAAATGATTAATTTTGGTTTGCATGTTTTAAAGAAAATGTGAACTTTAACTTTTGGATATCAGATTAGAATAAGCGAAATGTTATTGATTAGAAAAATTAGGAAAATTTCGAAAAAGCGTGAGTGAATGGTATATATATAAAAAATGAGTAAGAAATTTTATTAATTTATTTTTTGTAATAACATTGAAATGATATAGAAAAGATTAATACAATTTATATATATATACTTATGTGTATAAATTGAGAAATGGTTTATATTTTTTTGTTAAAGGTTTAGAAATCATTAAAATAAGAATGTGAGTGTAAATATTGTGTTATATGGGTTTTCAGAAATAGTCTATATTAATCATTAAAATGAGAATGTTAAAATGAGAATGTGAGTTTAAATATGGTGTGTTATATGGTTAGAGATGAAAAAGTTTATGAAGTTTTTTATATATATCTTATGAATGATAATTTCTAGATAAAAAACATCGTAAAAAATTTATTTTCAAAACTATTTTAATAACCATTTCAAAAATAAAAACTCTAAGTATTTTAATGTGTAAAGTATATGGAAAATTTGCGAGGCAGTCAAACCCATTTTTTGTTTGGAAAAAATCACCTCTCAAAACTAGGTTATTATTTTATGATCATTACCTACGGTGATCATTATTGATGTTATTCATGGAATGATATTTGGTTAAGTTTTGTAGTTCTCAACCTTGAAGCTTTTTTGACAAGGCATTTACTCTACCAATTATGTATTTGATAGAGCTTTCGAGATTTAACTTCCATGGCCTAACCTTACGTAGAAATACACATTGAGTAATATTAACATGATTATTTTGGACCAAATATAAGGGTTCATCCTAGACCATCTATAGCTTAAAATTTTAGCCTCTCCTTGCCTTGCACTCAATGGTGATATTGGAGATTGGGAAACACAACAACCTTCACTACTTACAACTTAGACATAGGCTACATGTGGTTGTGTTCCATGCCTACTTGGAAGGCTAACTCAACAAGATTTGGCGTATGCAATCAAAATAGAAGACTTGGTTTTCCTTCCTTAACAATGTCTATAAACATGTTATTGAACCAAAAATTCTTCTTTTACCTAGCACATGATGGTGGGGGACTTCCCTATTTATAAAAAAATATCCTACATAGGGGTCCGTAAACCACAATGTCCTTATTGTTGGTGAGCCAAAACCTTGAAGCATATCTTTTGGTTTTCTCTACTTATTAGGAAGGTCTAGACATGGTTCAAGTCCTCGTGCCAATAAATTTTTCCTACTTCCCTCTCTTGGTGGATTACCTTAGTAAGTAACCACCTTCCATGGGTTATAGAGTTCCAAATCCCTAGGATGCTTATTAGAATTGAAGTGTTATTTTGGATCTAGAAGCAACATAATAATGTTTAGTTTAATGATCATGTATCATCTCACCAATTCTCATGATGCAATGCAACTCTTGTTTGTGCCAATTTGAATATGTAGATTGAGGTTCAATCTTGAAAGGTGTAGTTAGAAATGGAACATCTTCAACAACTTTTTTGCTGTTAACTTTGGCCCTTTTTAATGATGAAAAGAGTATCATTGAACCTTGATTTGTAAACTATTGTGGATATTTCTATGGACAATTCATCACAATAGATCTAATAAAACTATAGTTAAAAATTTGAAATCTACGTTGTGATGGTTTATTTGTCTTTAGATTTCTAGATATGTAAATTATTGTTTATTGTGTATGCATGTAAGTTGTAATTATGCAACGAATAAACAATAGTGAGATAAAAACTCACAAACCACGATTGACACAAGATATATCCTGGGAAACCCTTTCAGGAGAAAGAACAGCTAAAAGGTGAAGTTGCTTTGTTGTCTTTCTTTGAATAGAAAATGGTTGTGAGTAAAAAGAAGTAAGGCCTATGGCTCATGGGATACTACAATGCACACATCCTATTTATGTGCTCTCTCCATATCCCTCCCAGCTACTCTTCCCATATGTGGAACAAAATGCACTCGAAAAGAATTGAACCTCTTTTTTTCCTAGTGGTCTGATTATAACACAACTTGATAGCTTACTAGTGGTTAGGTTTGACTCCCTCAACTCCTAACCAAAGTTACACTAAGGACTCTTCTAGATTATTCTTCATCATAATCACATGGATAGCCCCCTTTCCATGAGTTATGGAGGTTGACATAACATTCTCTCAAATTATGGTGGTGAAAACAAGAAGGTCAACTTCCAAGTGGTATAACTTTTGCAAATAGACTCCAATTGAGGAAATTCTTGTGTCGTTGGAAAGGTCTTTGTGTGTAGAATATGATGAAAAGGTGTTGCATTAAATCAGCAAGGTTTTACCCCCCAAAAAACACATTTGATGCCTCAAAATGCTCCTGGAAGGTTTCAAACCCTAATTTTCCAAACTGGGTCTTGTTGGTGAAAATGGTCTAGTGAGTTGATACCTCCACTTTTCCAATCTAGTACCATTGATATGAATGACAAGAAATATAATGATCCAATCTAGATCACACGACCCCATTTTGGGAGGCTTTTGGTCCCCAAAATATTCTACTGAATGAGGTGAGGAAATGTTTCCTCCACCTTCTCTTGGGTGGACAATTTAACCTTGCATGGAAGTTGTCCTTTTAATACAACCTACCAAAGTTCATGATACCCCTATCTTGTAGTTATGGAACTCTTCATTAAAATTGTATCCTCTATCAACTTTGTTTGATAATATGGTGCTAAATCCTCCATGGAAGGTAGGACTTGTTCCTCTTCTTGATCTAGCATGGAAGGCTCATAAAGTTTCATATTCTATAAATTCATAACTGAGTAAATGCACATGTATGGGGGTAGACTAAGTTTATAAGAATTATCTCCTACATTTTCCAATATCACAAAGGGACCATACCATAGAGCCTTGATTTTCATACCAGGACCCTATAACCTCTCCTTGTTCAACTATAACCATACTCTATCTCCCAACTTGAAAGACTTCTTTGTTTTGTGCCGATCATGCATGCCTTTATAATTTTCATGTGACTTGTATAGTGTGTCATGTACTTGTATATGGATCTAATTAATCTTCTTAACAATTTTTTTAACCCTTACAACATCCCTTACAAGGTCCTTCCTTACTCCTCCTTATTTTCCATATGCAATATCCAAAGGTGAAGGTAGAGAATATCCAAAACAAGTTTCAAATGGTCAGTTACCAGTAGAAGTGTGGATTTTTATGTTATAAGAGTGTTGTGTATATGCCAAATTTTCATCATAGTTATTTCTATGCTTCTGATTGTAACCCCCCAAAAGCTGCACTAAACTCCTGTTGACTACTTATGTTTTCCCATTTGTTTAAGGATGGAATGCTATACACCTCTTTAACTTGGCATACATATTATCCCATATTGTATTCCAAAACTCACTCATAAATGTTATGTCCTTGTCTAAAATGATGCTCCTTGGTATCCTGAAGTGCACCCAGACTTGTCAAAAGAATAAGTTTGTTGCTTCTTTCCCACTAATGGTATTTGTATAGGGCATAAAAACACACATTTTGTTGAACTTGTAAACTACTACGAATAGGTAGTCATGTCCCTTTCTAGTTGTTAGTAAAGCTCCCAAAAACTCCATGGAAATGTTTTCCCAAGGACGAGTGGGTACAAGTAAGGGATGATATAGACCATGTTTCTTGTTACTAGGTTTGTTGGTACAACAAAGCATGCATCCTCTTATGAACCACAATGGGCCAAAACACACCTCTACAAGTTGGTGACTATCTTCCCTACACCAAATTGCCCTGCAACCTTGGAGGTGTGAGGCTCACAAATTAGGTGCAATCTATCACCTTTAGGAACACCTAACTTATCTAGTCGGTAGAGTAACTCATCTTAGAGATGGTATTCAATGATGTTGTCGCTATCGTGCACATGAATATTGACTTTGCAACTTCTAAAACACGTCCTTGATGTTCTCATCCTCCAAATGTGCCTCTCTATTTGCATCATGGGTGAATGGCTCCATGTGCATCAAAGTTCCCAAAGCTGTGATATTGGATGTGGCTCGCCTTGAAGGCATGTCACCCAACTTGATTGTGTTTCCATGCTTGTACTTGATCACTAAATGAAATTATTGTATAAATCCCATACACTTGTGATTCTTGGTTTCTTGTAACTTATTATGGGTCTGTAGATACTACAGTGGATGGTGATCTATGTCTCTTACTATTTCCTTCCCCATCAGATAGTGCTTTCACTTCTTCACAACTTGCACTAGGGCATACTGTTGGGAGTGGAGCCTGATTATCTTCTGTATTCAAAGGTTTCAGCCTAATGTATACCCCAGGAAGACTGTACACCCCTCCAAGTGGGGGGGACTTGTCCCCCTTGTGGGGGTCCAGGGGGGCTAATCCCCCCTGGCTGGGGGGTCCGAGGGCCAGCGGTCCCCCGACAGGGGTTCGGGGGCAACGCCCATGAAGCTAAAAATAGATGTAAAATTGCCTTGTAAAAGTATAGTAATTTCTAGTCAATCTAGGCCGTTCATTAGGCAGATGATCTGATGGTAGAAGTTATGTTTAATTTAGGGTTTTTTGCCCTAGAAGGCAACCCCTCACTATATATGAGGGAATTGTATTGCGTCTATGGATATCTGTATTCTGAGTGAGGAAAAGAGAGGAGATTGAGAGCAAAGAGGATGTTACAACGAATCTGTTGTAGGTTGTATCTCTTCAGTTTGCTGGATAATATAATAAAAGAAGGACTGGCTGTTTCTTTGTGGATGTAACCTAAACTGGGTGAACCACGTATATCTATGTCTCTATTGTTTTATGCGTTTTCTGTGTTTATATTTCTGCAATATTTTTATGTGTTCCATTGCTCTGTAATATATAATTTTCTAACAAATGGTATCAGAGCTGAAGGTCTATTTGGCTGATAAACTCGCAGGAGATAAGGGTTCCTGGTTCGAGTGGGAGTAATGGCAGAAGATGGTAGGTTTAGGGTCGAAAAATTCAACGGCCAAAACTACCAGCTGTGGAAGATGCAGATGGAAGATTATCTGTATCAGAGAGATCTGTACCTACCATTGAGCGGAAAGACAAAGAAGCCGATGAGTATGACAGACACAGAATGGAATATTCTTGACAGAAAGGCACTTGGAACAATACGGTTGTGCCTAGTGGCATCGGTAGCGTTTAATATTTCAAAGGAAACGACAACAGAGGGTTTAATATCGACATTGGTCAAACTATATGAAAAACCCTCGGCCTCAAATAAGGTATTTATTATGAAGCATTTATTTAATATGAAGATGTCAGAAGGTGGATCTGTTGCAGACCATTTAAATGATTTTAATATAGTTACAAGTCAGTTAAGTTCTGTAGGGGTAAATTTTGATGATGAAGTTAGGGCTCTGTTATTTCTGTGCTCATTGCAGAAAGTTGGAATGGTCTAGTTATGGCCATTAATAACTCTGTCTCTGGATCTAGTGCTTCAAAGTTTGATGATGTTGTCGGTGCAATCCTTAGCAAGGAAATACGACGGAAAAACTCCGGTGAGACATCAAGTAATGCTTTGACTGCAGAGACTAGGGGAAGAAAAATGGAAAGAGGAAAGAGCCCAAGATATCGCAGTAAGTCAAGAAAAGGCATATCCAAGTCCAGATCAGGGATAGTGTGCTAGAAATGCAGGAAGAAAGGACACCTGGAGAAATATTGCAAGTCTCGGAAGGGAAAAGAAGGAGACACGCAACAAGAAACTAATCATGAAGTGAATGTAACAGGTGATGTGTTGCAAGATGCTTTGATTCTTTCATTAGAAAATATTATTGATGCCTGGGTGGTAGATTCAGGGGCCTCATTCCATGCCACACCTGATAAGAAACATTTTCATGATTATGTTCAAGGAGATTTTGGACAGGTTCGATTGGGTGATGATAAACCTTGTAAAATTGTTGGAATGGGTACAGTTTTCATAAAACAACATAATGGAAATCAATGGTTATGGAAGGAGGTAAGGCATGTTCCAGATCTGAAGAAAAATCTGATTTCAACAGGGTAGTTGGGAGGTGAAGGTTGCATAACTACTTTCACAGATAAAACCTGGAAGGTCACTAAAGGATCCCTGGTAATAGCGAAAGGAGGAAAGGTTGGTACATTGTATTTATGCAATGGTATTTCTAATTTTGTTAATGCTTTAACCTCTACAGGAGAAGATACGACATTGTGGCATCATAGGCTTGGGCACATGAGTGAGAAGGGGATGCAGATTCTTCACTCAAGAAATTTGTTGCCAGGTTTGAAGCATGTTGATTTAAAATTCTGTGAAAATTGTGTTTATGGAAAATAGAGGAGAGTTAGATTCCTTAGAGTTGGGAAAGAAAAGCAGAGCGAAAAGTTAGAGCTTGTGTATATAGAAGTATGGGGACCTACTCAGGTATCATCTCTTGGTGGCTCTTGTTATTATGTTACTTTTATTGATGATGCAACCAGAAAAAACTGGATTTATTGTATTCAAAATAAATCTGATGTATTTGATATTTTCAAGAAATGGAAAGCTTTGGTTGAACATGAGACAGGAAAAAGGTTGAAGTGTCTCAGATCAGACAATGGAGGTGAATATTGCAGGAAAGAGTTTGATAGGTACTATTCTGAGAATGGAATTTGTAGAGAGAAGACAGTTCCAGGAACACCACAAGAAAATGGTGTGTCAGAAAGGATGAACAGGACAATCATGGAGCGTGCAAGGTGCATGAGATTGCATGCAGAATTGCCTTTACAATTTTGGGCAAATGCTGTATATACTGTTGTTTATCTAATAAACATAGGGCCTTCAAGTTCCTTGGATGGTGGTATTCCAGAGGAGGCATAGACAAGTAAAAATGTAAATTACTCCTTTTTAAAGACTTTTGGTTGTGAAGCCTTTGTCCACATTAACAAAGAAAATAGAACAAAGCTTGAGGCAAAATCAAAGAAATGTACCTTTATTGGATATGGTGTTAATGATTTTGGTTATCGCTTTTATTATTATGAAAAACATAAAATCATTAGGAGCATAGATTTCATATTCAATGAAAAGGTTTTGTATAAGGATCAACTGCAGGAAAAGAAACAGGAAAAGAAAATAGAGAATACACAGTGCTTGATGATATCACAAGAAAAGTGATGGTGCCTGAAAATAATAATGATCAATAGCCAGAACAACAACCACAACAACAACAAGCACTTCAAACACCTGAAAGTGGTGTTAGAAGATCTACCAGGATGATTAGACCCCCTGAACGATACTCTCCTTCATTATATTATGTATTGTTGACTGATTTTGTGAACCAGAATGTTATGAAGAAGCAGTGTAGGTAGAAACCAGGAAGAAGTGGGAGAAAGCCATGAAAGAAGAGATGGAATCCTTAGCACATAACCGGACTTGGGGCTTAGTCAAGTTGCCTGCAGGCAAAACAACATTGAAAAATAAATGGGTTTACAAGTGTAAGGAAGAAGATGGAGGTAGAAAAAGGTATAAAGCTAGACTTGTGGTGAAAGGGTTTGCACAAAAAATGGTATAGACTTTGATGAGATATTTTCTCCTGTTGTGAAAATGACTTCAATCAGAACTATTCTAAGTCTAGTAGCAGCTGAAGATTTGCATCTTGAGCAGTTAGATGTAAAGACAACCTTTCTCCATGGGGATTTGGAGGAAGAGATATATATGTAGCAACCACAAGGATATGAGGTAAAAGGGAAGGAGAAACTAGTGTGCAGGTTGAAGAAGAGCTTGTATGGCTTAAAATAGGCTCCAAGGCAGTGGTATCTAAAATTTGACAGGTTTATGTCTGAACAAGGTTATACTAGGTGTCACTTTGATCATTGTGTTTATCTCAAAAGGAAAAATGATGGCAGCTATATTATATTGTTATTTTATGTAGATGACATGCTTGTTGCAGGTTCTAACATGCAGGAAATAAATGTGCTCAAAAGGAAATTGGAAAACTCATTTGCAATGAAGGATTTTGGGTGCTACAAAATAAATCCTTGGTATGAGAATAACTAGAGACAGGAAGAATCACAAATTAACATTGTCTCAAAGTGAGTACATATAAAAGGTGTTGAAAAGGTTTAATATGCATAATGCAAAACCAGTTAGTATACCTTTAGCTAGCCATTTCAAATTAAGTAAGGAGACGTGTCCCAAGATTTAGGAAGAAATGGATCATATGTCTAAAGTTCCATATGCATCAACAATTGGAAACTTAATGTATGCAATGGTTTGCACAAGGCCTGATATTGCACATGCAGTGGGAGTTGTAAGCAGGTACATGAGAAATCTAGGAAAAGAACATTGGATGGCGGTGAAGTGGATTCTCAGGTATTTGAGAGGTACCAAAAATCAAGCATTATGCTTTGGTGGTTCAAACATTTCTCTACAGGGATATGTTGATGCAGATATGGCAGGTGACAGAGATAACATGAGGAGCACTGCAGGGTATGTATTTACTATAGGTGGAACAACTGTTAGTTGGGTTTCAAAATCCAAAGTGTTGTTGCACTTTCAACAATAGAAGCAGTGTATGTTGCTGCTACAGAGGCTAGTAAAGAAATGATTTGGTTACAAAGGTTTCTGGATGAATTGGGTAAGAAGCAGGAGTTGGGCAAGTTATACAGTGACAACCAGAATGCCATACATATTGCAAAGAACTATGCATTTCATTCCATGAATAAGCATATACAACTCAAGTACCATTTCATATGGTTAGCATTGGAAGATGCACAATTGAAGCTGGAAAAGATACACACTAGCCAAAATCCTGCAGATATGTTAACAAAAGTTGTAACCAGGGAGAAACTGAGAATATTCTCAATTTCAATTGGTCTTCAAGTATGATGAAGAATATGAGAAATAGCTAGGTCCAAAGTGGATTCAGTGTCTAGCAAATGAAGCTGCGGTGGAGTTGCTATAATCAGTCTCCAAGTGGGAAATTGTTAGGAGTGGAGCTTGATTATCTTATGTATTCAAAGGTTTCAGCTTGATGTATACCCCAGGAAGACTGTACACCCTCCATGTAGCCCCATGGGGGTCTAGGGGAGCTAATCCCCTTTGTACCCTTTTATAGATTTATTTTTAATTTTCCATGATTATCGCCACTTGAGCGACAACCTATTGCTCATTTCCCTGAATTTTTGTTATAGCTGTAAAAATTGAGGTTTGATTGACCTAAATGAACACTTCATGATTTCTAAATGCACACTTGATCTCCCTAAATTCTTTGTAATCCATGATGACTCAATGAAAATGGTTATAAGTACTCAATCCCTGAGGATTAATCCCACATGCAGATTCCTAGTTGCCCGATCAAGGCTTGAATTAAATTCAAATCACCAAACAAGAAAACCTTGTTCAAAGTCTTAAATATTTCAAACATAAAATCTTAATACCTTCCGACCCTAGGTGACTCCAAGAATGTTGGTTCCATTTACTAACCAAGCAAATTTATTTTCATAGAATAACAATATTTACAAATTCATATGAAAACAAGGCAAAGGTACACCAACAAGACTCCCAAAATGAGACCAAGAAACCCCAACAAAGTTCCCAAAAAGTTTAACCTTGTGAATAAAGACCCCATAGATTTGGAGGAAAATAGGGGAGGGTGCTCCTTAGTAATTATAATTAGAAAAATAAACATACAAAGCACCCCAAACAAACAAAGATACATCCCCAAATTATCACATGAGCCTGATAATTAAAGCCACCATAGTTGTTTAGCAAACTAAGAAGCCATAATCCCATTGTAAGTAGAGGAGATTCCATTCATGAGTTCATAATAATGTGAGACAAAGAGCTTGAGCACGTGAATCAATGACTTAGGTTGCCTATCCTAACCCCTCTTGCCCTTGCTATACAATTGAGTATCCATGCAATGAGTTGTGCAATGCCTTAATTTACCGCTACATGCCTTCATTATCATGTTGAAATGACTATGGGGTGGGTTGATTGTGGACATTTCGATTAACATTAATGACCCCCTTTTTCAAAAGAGAAGTTTGGTTAGCAAATCTATCCATTGTTTGGTTGTTTTATAAGAACTTGAAAGAAATCGATATAAGTAAATTTGAGTGCTTATTTTTTTGCTTGTGCTAAACTAAATATATAAGAATGTCAATCGAGTTGCATTCATGACCGTCTTGTAGTGAAAGTCTTAAAATCTCCCATTGCAATCAATAATTGAATGCTAGACTTATCAATTAATCTCAAGCCTTGCAATAATGCATAGACTTTTGCCATATTGTTGGAAGAATACCAAAACCCCAAGCAAATAACAAGTCAATTGTTCTTCTAAAGTTCATAATAATTCCTCTCACATCTACCAACCTAGAATACTACATGAATTTAATGCATAGCCTCTTTTGAATATTACATAGGAAGTTAAACACATAATTTCAACATAGTTTCATAATCATTTTTTTTTTTTTCCAAAGAAGAAAATTCATAATTTCTATTGATAAGAAATTACATGCTATTGATGCCCATGGGCATATGCTGTAATGTGAGTAGTCCCCACTGATTAAAAAAAAGCAAAAAATAATTACATAAGTTCCCATTGGGAAACTGAGATAGGTACTGTCCATAATAAAAGGTGCATAGAAGCTGTACATAATATCATGCTGAAATATACTGAGGTATATACAAGAGAATATGCAAAATTAAAGTTCCAAAATATTCAGATTTGAGGCCATTGCCTCACTATAGAGGTCCTTCTATATACGGTCTGTGATAAAATCTGTGCGTCCCTGTGGGAGTGAATTCCTCGATCAGCCAATCTCCTAGAGGACGATCCACCGCTTCTTTCGAAAGCGATCAACAATTGCATTTCTTTCCCTGTAGATATGAGAAACAGATATCTGGTCAAAATGTGTTTTGAAAAAAACAATTTCTTCCAAGATATGTTTCAAAGAATATGCATGACAAATGGACTTGTTGTTAAACCAATCAACCACAGTCTTTGAATCACCAAAAATTTGTATTTGCTGGCAGTTTTTGGTCATGGCAAAATATATAAGATGACGCAGGGTCATCAGTTCAGCATGGTTGTTTGTTCCGGGTCCCAGACCCATTCTCATCTGAAAGTAGTGTGAGTCTGTTAGATGAAAAAGGATGCCACCACCACATCCTTGCCGCTGGACCGCCCCATCAAAGTATGCCCATGGCACATCTTTGTTTATGCATTCTGGGATGATGTTCTTGTGCTAAAGCTGTTGGGTCACATTTGGTAATTCTGCATATGCCGCACATATGATGGGGGGAAGGAGGCTCCAAATTACTGTACTGTTTTCAAATATGATTGCATTCCTCCTGTTCCATATGTGCCAGGCCACCAAGAGGGGGAGGTTCCGGGGCTTTTCTAACGCCACTGTTGTCCACCACTATTCCCACGTCGCTTGAATGTCCACCCCCTGCCAATCCGCGTTGATATTTAGCATCTGAATGACCTGTGTCCATATTTCCCTGGTGGTCGAATAGGTAAGGAAAAGATGGAGAGTGGTTTCTTCCTCTTTCCTACATAATACACACCAGGTTGGGCCTGCGAAAGCCCTTTTCATGAGATTGGATCCCATGGGGATTTTGTTTGCTAGTATATTCCACATAAGTAGTCTGGTTCTTGGTTGGGCCTTAGTTTCATAATCATAATTCCACAATGATAATAATATAATGTTACCAGTAGCCCAAGTAAGGCATCCCAACTAGCAATGGCCGTGTGAGCGAGGACATTGATCCCATGAGGTTCTTGGTTCAAGTCCTCCCTAGATGAATAATGTAAACAATGTAATCATAAATAATATAATATCAACCTACAAAAAAAACCATAATGCTAACCTATAAGTATAGTATTACATATTTATAGCATGACAAATCAACTACAATCAATTATGATTCTTTAGAGAATCCATTAAAATATTTTGGTCATAGTTATTTGCATCACTATTGCTATAGTTGCTGGTTGTGCTCGCTAGGATGACTTGTTGTAGTAGCTCAACATCTTTGGGAGAAGTCCCATAATTAGCTAATGAAAATTTCCTTTAGTATCATTACAAAATTAAAATTTAGAAATTCTAATAAGAAAATACCAAAACAAATATTAAATAAAAAATGTATTTCGTAAAACTGTGATCCCACTCTACCTTATTATTAATATTTATATTTAATATTATGTTAAAATAATATACTAATATAGAGAATCGATCTATAATCATACACATTTCAAAAACAGAAAAATGGAAAGGGCGAAGAAAATAATGTAATAAACTAAGTAAACAAAACCTATTATAAATTAGATATTAACATTTATAATTTTGAAATATATAGAGTTTTTAAAATGAATGTGGCTGTCTTTCCCTTCAAAGAAACTATATAGCGCCTTGAATTTCAAACGTTTAGGTTTTTGCAGTTGTTATTACTCAGCACCCATCCATCAGAAATGAGTACAACAGTCGTGAGGGATCTCCAACACCAACTGGAGAACCAGGCCAATGCCTTTAACAAGATTCAGAAAGGTCAGACCTTCAAGGGTTTTGCTTGTTTCTAATTTTTACAAACCAATGCACATATGAAAAATTAATCAACATATATATATGAATTATGGGTTTTGTTCATTGCAAACATCGCAAAGAATCATCAATTGAGGAAGTAGTATACAATCCAACATGGCGAGAATGAGATGGTTCCAAAGGTAATAAGGGAGGAATGTTGTTCAATTTGTTTGAATTTCACGATGAATAATGGGGCATCATAAGGAATTAATCTACTGCTAGATTTACTGCACAGGAACTGGAATTACTCAGTGAGGATGCGAAAGTGTACAAGCCCATTCCATGGATAGTATAATTGGAAAAAGACGAAACACTTGGTATCGATGCTTTCACCCTCAACATCAATGTATGGTGCCTAGTGCTTGCCACTAACATCTACCAGGCTGCCCAGGAGGTCGGCTTTGACTTCAAGCTTTTCTTATCTATTGATATCCACGATGGCTCAAATGGAAACCTGAGCCCCACCAACATAGATGACAATATAAAAAAGCCACCCAAACCAGCTGACATTCTTAGGAAATCAGCTCTCCATGTGGCTAGGTAACAACAACTTGTTAAAATTGGCAACTACGGCCAAACTCCATGTGGATCACCTTATTTATGGCTTCTAATATTTTTCCTAGACTCCTCTCATCGAGAGGTGCAGGATTGATCTAAATATCATCCGATTCCGATAAGTATTTATGGAGATATGAATTTATTTTGATTATGGAAAAATTGTCAAGGTCAGCCAACAAACTTATGTAGGCTAAGAATCCCAATAGTCACGTCTATTCATCCTCAACGTTTGCATATAAATACAAGGAGCATTCTCCTCATTTGGACAATTCATTCACTCATCTTCTCTCTCTCTCCTACACATAAAAGGAGCCTCTCTCTCTCTCATAAGTGTGGCTGAAAGGAAGACGTCCTAGGGCAAGGAAGATGCAAAAAGAAGGATGCTAGGGTAGTAGGTCATCTCTTTGACCAACGTTGACCAAGCGTTGACCATCCAGAAGTGCAGATTGGGTGTGGTTGCCTCTCCTAGGCAGGCCGCAATTTTTGGCACAAAAACCGTGGTGATCTGACCTCTGGTTTGACTGGTATTGATTGCCCTAGTTTAGGGCTGCAAGTTGACTATAATTTTGGGGCTGTTTCTTTAGGCTATTCGAGGACAAGTTGACCGGAAATTGACCAAGCATTTTAGAGGTCAATTTAAACTAGTTTGACCAAGTTTGACTTTGCTAATCTAGGGTTTTCTGCTGCTGATATAAAATTACAGAATTCAGATTTTGTACTATTTACCTCTGCTGAACTATTGAAGATAAAAGAAGATTTGATCAAAGGGTTTCCCCGCATTGGGGTTTGTCCTTGGCTAGTCGCCACATCTTGTGTCTCTTGTCTTGGTTTGTTTTCTATTGATCATTTAATGTTCTATCTGCACTTTACTTAATGTATATGTGATTGCTAATCTATGGGTAATAAGAAGAAAAATAAGTAAACTACCCTAAGCATAGAAAATACCATAATTTAACATGGTATCCGAGCTGAGGTGAAGACAAATCCCAAGCAAGAGCAAGAGCAAGAGAAATCACTGAAGAGAAGGTTGGCAAGGCTATCTTAAAGAAACCATGGGGTCCTCAACACACTTCCCTGCTGGAGACAAACTCCGTGAGAAGTATGACTATCACGGATGGAAGATGTCTCTCGATCTAACATTAGAAGAACAAGAAGTGTTGGACCATGTGAGAGGTGGAATTGTTGAGCCTCCATCAAATGCATCCACTGCTGCTAGGAAAAATGGACCAAGGGAGAAGTCATAGCAAGGAAGATCATCCGGGATTCTATCGGCAAGTGCTTGGTGGCCTATGTTTCCGAGTTGAACACCTCCAAGGAAATCTACAGTAGACTGGTGAGTTTATTTAAAGTTAATGATGCAAATCAAGTCTTGTTTCATAGAAATAAGCTGAAGGAAATTAAGAAGGGCAAATATGAGAGTATGCAAGCATATTTCTTAAGGATCACCAAGATCAAGAATGATCTCCTATCTATTGGGGAAGTAATTCTTGACAGGGAAATGACACTCACAACTCTTGGAGGACTGCCATCTGAATGGTATATATTCAGGACTACTTTTCTCAACAATAACGTAATTCCCGGATTTGAGAAATTAATGGCCAGATACATTCAAGAAGAAACAAGGTTGGAAGAGCAAGAGATGCCCATACTTAAAGGTCATACCTCTACCTTTTCTTCTCATGCTAAAAGAAGAAACAATTTCGGGGCTAAATTCAAAGGAAAGGTTGGACCAAAGGGTGGAAGAAAAGGATGATGTTACAATTGCAATAAAATGGGTCACTATTCAAGGGAGTGCCCTGATAAAAGGAACTCACATTAGGATGATGATCAAAATCCCTCTCAAGGAAATCAGAGGAATGGCAGGTCAAATGGTAGAGGTAAAATAAGTGCCGGAAATCAAGAAAGAGGACAACCATTCAATAAGGTAAGAAATTCCAGGTATGAATCTAACAATGTTAACAATAAGAAAGATGAATATTATCTACCAGCAGCTCTATCTACTACTGCTCCCCCGGACTCACTGGGAAATTGGCTTATTGATAGTGGTGCCTCAAGGCACTTCATTGGTTACAAAGAAGCTCTCTATAATATGATAGAGAAGGAAACCAACTTGGAAATTGTTCTTGGAGATAATTCAAAATACCCCGTGAAAGGCATAGGAAATGTCACTCTTCAAATGAGTCAAGTTAATGACATCCACTTATAAGATGTATTATATGTACCTGATCTCAAAAAGAACCCGGTGTCCATTTTGGAAATGGAAGACAAAGGCTACAAGGTGGCCTTCAGCAATGGAAAGGTACGTGTATGCAAAATAACTTTAAATATGCTTTTACTCTTGGGTTTCGAGTTGATTCATTATATTAGGTCAGAGGAAGTCTACTGGGTGTCATGTCTTGTGACACATCTCTTAAGTACGAACTATGGCATTGGAGGTTTTCTCACCTTAATTATAAAGCTCTACCATGTAAGAAAAATGGTGACTGGGATGCCCGAGTTTAGATTAGAGCAAGAAGGTGTATGTCCAGGATGTGCTGAAGGAAAGCTCAAAAGGGGACCATTCCCCTCAAGCCAAAGCAAGATCTCCGATATATTGCAGTTGGTTCCCTCAGACATATCCGGTATGAAGCTTGTGAAATCCTTGGGAGGATATTTATATTACCTCACTTTTACAGATTCTTATTCTTGCAAGACTTGGATATACTTCTTGAAAAAGAAGGATGAAGTGTTCTCCTGGTTTCGGCACTTCAAAGCCTTGATCGAGAATCAAACCGAAAAGAAGATCAAGACCTTAAGGACTGATAATGGGACTGAATATGAATCCAATGAGTTTCATGACTTTTGCAAAGAGGCTGGCATTAAGAGGGAGACTACTACACCATATACTCCTGAGAAGAATGGTGTGGCGGAAAGGAATAATCGTACAATTGTGGAAGCTATCCGTGCTATGCTCCATGATCAAAGACTTCCGAAGTTTCTATGGGCTGAAGCTGCAAATACCGCCACATATGTACAAAACTGATGCCCTCATCAAGCATTGGGTTCAAAGACTCCTGAAGAAATGTTCACCAATAAGAAACCTGATGTATCTCATTTTCGAATTTTTGGAAGCCTTGTATATTTTCATGTGCCTAAAGAGACAAGGAATAAATTGGGTGCATCTGGAAAGAAAGGAATCTTCGTGGGCTATAGCGAAAATACTAAGGGCTATAGAATCTATGTAGTTGGTCAAAGGGAAGTCAAGATTAGTCATGATGTCACCTTTGACGAAGATTTGGCTCTTAGCAAAGTAGACAATCTTCCTACTTTAAGGGGATCTAAAGAAGCTAACACCGGGGAACCGAAGGAAAAGGAAGATGAGACGATGCCTGATGTGGAAGAACCTATGGATCCTATTGATCCTCCTCCGCAAGAGCCTTCCTCTTCTAGGAAGAGGCCTTCATGGCTTAGGGGGACACTTGATGATGCTGAAGGACACATTGCACCCAGAGGAACCTTCCGTGAAAGTAAGAAGTTGATCAGGTATCAGGGATACCTGACCATCATGAGCACGATCATAAAAAATGAGCCTTCGTCATTCACAGATTCTATCAAGCATCAAGTATGGAAGGATGCTATGATCGAGGAATATGAGTCCATTATGAAAAATAATGTCTGGGATGTGGTCCCCTGTTAAGTTATGGTATGTTATATGCTTAGATAAGTTTACTTATCTTTCTTATTACTATCCATAGATTAGAAATCACATGTACATTAAGTAAAGTGCAAATAGAACATTTAAACGATCAATAGAAAACAAGCCAAGACAAGAGACACAAGATGTGGCGGCTAGCCAGGGACAAACCCTAATACGGGGAAACCCTTTGATCAAATCTTATTTTATCTTCAATAATTCAGCAGAGAGAAATAGTACAAATATTTGATTTATATCAGCAGCAACAAAACCTATATTAGCCCTAAACTATAGCAACAAACCCTAGATCAAACTCGTCAAGTCTCCACCGGTGAGTCGTTCACCGTGCACTAGTCTAAGAATTCACTGTGCACTAGTCCAAGACTTCACCGCGCATCAGTCCA
This sequence comes from Pinus tabuliformis, assembly GCA_031772625.1. Lineage (NCBI taxonomy): Eukaryota > Viridiplantae > Streptophyta > Pinopsida > Pinales > Pinaceae > Pinus > Pinus tabuliformis. The sequence goes on from CM062819.1 coordinate 729,339,662, forward strand.
AGACTTCACCTTGCACCAGTCCAAAACTTTGCCGCGCATCAGTCTAAGACTTTTCCATGCACCAGTCCAAGACTTCGAATGACCTATTTCGGCTCGAGTGAGAGAGAGAGTCTTTCTGTGTAGGAGAAAGAAGAGACTCTTTTTCTGCACAGGAGAGAGAAGATACTCTTTTTCTGTGCAGGAGAGAGAGATATGATGAGAAGTGAGTGATCAAATGAGGAGGAGTCATCTTGTATTTATATCCAAATGTTGAAGGTGAATAGATGTGTCTGTTGGGCATCTGAGCCTACATAAGTTGCTGGCCGACTTTGATAATTTGTCAATAATCAAAATAAATTCATATCTCCATAAATACTTATCGGAATCGGATGATCTTTAGATCAATCCTACACCTCTTGACGAGAGGAATCTAGGAAAATATTATCAGCCATGAATAAGGTGACCCACATGGAGTTTGGCCCTAGTTTCCAATTTCAAGACTCCCTCTCAACTAGGGAGAACTCCATCTGCAATTCGTCTGACCATCACTACTATTCATCCATCAAATGCATTGCCTTGTACAGCTTGACCCCTGCTCTGCTCTGCTCTATTTTGTTCTATTCTGCTTTGATCAAACTATGAATAAGAAGAAGTGATTGAGGATGTCTAATACCATCCTCCATTGACCCTAAGTCAGTATAGAGTGTGTACAACTTTCACTGGTCCCAGACCAGTCCTCTATTGACCCGAAGTTAGTTTCAGAGGATGTACCACTCTCACTGGTCCCAGACCAGTATCATTGATCCAAAATCAATGGAGGTCATCCTAGAATAGGGAATATGGTAGATACAACGATGCGTCCATCGATAGAACTACTATGGTCCATATCCTCATTTCCCTGCTCATTGATCAGATTAGAGGTACTTCCCATGAGTCCCAGACTACATGGGTAGGATGCCTTGACAGGAGAACTAATCATCCTATCCACAGGAAAACGAATCATCCTGTCCAGTGGATGCCATAGAGAACTAATCATCCTGGCCTATAGGAGAACAAATCATCTGATTCCACAATCGCCATGGAGAACGAATCATCCTGGCCCACAGGAGAACTAATCATCCTGTTCCATAGTCGCCACGGGGTGTCAGGGGAAGATTGAACCTTTTAACTTGTACAAAGTGCACCAATAGGGGATGGTGAGTTACCCTATGGTCATATGTTGCTCCAAGAAGTACCCCGTGCTCCCCTGGGGCTCCTAGAGCTTAGTACATCATACTTGATCCTCAAAAGATGGCCTTTGAATGACTCCAAGTCGTTCTCGGAAAGTCAAAAATTTGACCTTTCCTAGGGGCTTTGTTAAAATGTCGGAGACCTGTTCATTTGTACTGATATGTTGGAGCCTTATAGCTCCCTGCTGCACCATGTCATGAATATAGTGGTACCTGATATCGATATTCTTGGAGCAATCATGGAATACATGATTCTCTAATAAACGAATCCCGCTCTGGTTGTCACATAGGATCACGGTGGTATCCAATGTAAATCCAAAGAACTCACTGAAGAGCTTTTGTAACTAGACTGCCTCACAAGAGGCCATGCTAGTAGCAATTCCCTCTACCTCGATGATGCTCAAAGCCACCGACTTCTACTTCCTGCTCATCCAGGATGTCGAGGTAGATTCCAAAGAGAAACAACACCCGGAAGTGCTCTTTCAATCGAGCACACTGCCTGCCCAATCAACATCAGTATAGCCAAGTAGTCTCACATCTTCGGCAATGTATCTCAATCCATGAGTGATTGTGCCACAAAGATATCTCAACAGATTCTTGGCACCAATCCAATGTGAGTGGTGACGCTCAACCATATGTTGACTGCAAAGCATATATCCAGACAGGAGTTCACCAAGAACAATAATGCTTCGACGAGTTGACGCTACTCGGTAGCATTTCGTAAAATAGGCCCAGTAGCACTACCGCTTAACTTCTTGAAGTCAAGCTCCATCGGGGTAATTACGAGCTTGCAGTCCACCATGCCAAATCTCTCCAATATCTTCACCACATATTTTCCTTGAGATAGGAAAATCTCCCTTGGTTTTTGCTAAACTTCTAGTCCTAGGAAATAGAGCATAATTCCTAGGTCTTTCATCTCGAATTCAGAAGCCATCTCCCTCTTACATTCATGAATGAGAGGGTCTACACCTGTTAGAAAGAGGTCATCAAAATATAGCACCAGTATGAGAGGCTTGTCATCTATAACCTTAAGGTAAAGGTTAGGGTCGACTTCACTCCTAGTGAATCCCAACTTCATCAAGTAGCTATCAATCCTCTCATACCATGCTCGGGGTGCTTTCTTTAGCCCATAGAGGGCCTTATTCAACCTGCACACATGAGATTATCGATCATGAATCTCAAATCCTTTAGGTTGCTCCACATAGACCTCTTCTTTGATCGAACCATATAAGAACATAGTCTTGACATCCATCTGATGTAGGTTCCATCCTTGCGAAGCAGCAAGGGCTATGATCGAGCTGATGGTGGTATATCAGGCAACTGGTGCAAATATCTCGTCATAGTCTATACCTTCCTTCTGGGAGAAGCCACAAGCGACAAAACGAGCCTTATACTTTTCTGCACTTCCATCAACTACATGCTTTATCTTGTAAAGCCATTTTGAAGTGACAACTGCTTTGTCCTAGGGTCTGGGGACTACATCCCAGACATCGTTCTTCATAATAGACTCATATTCTTTGGTCATAGCATCCTTCCATACTTGATTCTTTACGACATCTGTGATTGATGAAGGCTCATTTTGGATGATCGTGCTCATGATGGTCACATATCCCCGATACTTATTCGGTTTCTTACTTTCACGGAAGGTTCCTCAGGGTGCTGTGTGTCCTTCAGAGTCATCAAGTGTCCCCCTAAGCCATGAAGGTGTCTTCCTTGAAGAGGAGGGCTTAGGTGGAGGAGGGTTAATAGGGTCCAGGGGTTCTTCCACATCGGGAATTGTCTCCTCTTCTTTTTCTTTTGGTTCCCTGGTGTCAGTGTCTTGAGTGCTCCTCAAAGTAGGAAGATTGTCCACCTTGCTAAGGGCCATATCTTTGTCAAAGGTGACATCATGACTAATCTCAACTTCCCTATAGCCCTCAATATTTTCACTATAACCCACAAAGATTCCTTTCTTTCCAGATGCACCCAATTTTATTCCTTTTATCTTTTGACACATGAAAATATACCGGGCTTCCAAAAATTTTAAAGTGAGATACGTCAAGTATCTTACTAGTGAACATTTCTTCAGGAGTTTTGGAACCCAATGCTTGATGAGGGCATCGGTTTTGTACATATACAATGGTGTTCGCAGCTTCGGCCCATAGAAACTTTAGAAGTCTTTGATCATGGAGCATAACACGGACAACTTCCACAATCATACGGTTCTTCCTTTCCGCCACACCATTCTGCTTAGGAGTATAGGGTGTAGTGGTCTCCCTCTTAATGCCAACCTCTTTGCAGAAGTCACGAAAATCATTGGATTCATATTCACTCCCATTATCAGTCCTTAGGATCTTGATCTTCTTTTTGGTTTGATTCTCGATCAAGGCTTTGAAGTGTCGAAACCAGGAGAACAATTCATCCTTCTTTTTCAAGAAATATATCCAATTATTGTGAGAATAATCATCTGTAAAAGTGAGGTAATATAAATATCCTGCCAAAGAGTTCACAGACATCATACTGGATATGTCTGAGTGAACCAACTGTAACATACCAGACGTCTTGATTTGGGTTGAGGGAAATGGTCCCCTTTTGAGCTTCCCTTCAACACATCCTGGAAATACACCTTCTTGCTCTAATCTAAACTCGGGCATCCTAGTTACCATTTTTCTTACATCAGGTAGAGCTTTATAATGAAGGTGAGCAAACCTCCGATGACATAATTTGGATTGAAGAGATGTGTCACAAGTCATGACACCCAACAGACTTCCTCTGACTCGATATAATGAATTAACTTGAAACCCAAGAGTAAACGCATCTTTAAAGTTCTTTTTCCATACACATACCTTGCCATCACAGAAAGCCACCTTGTAGCCTTTGTCTTCCATTGCTGAAATGGACACCCGGTTCTTTTTGAGATTAGGTACATATAATACATCTTGTAAGTGGATGGTATTACCCTGATTTAGTTGAAGAGTGACATTTCCTACGGCTTTCACTGAATATTTTGAATTGTCTCCAAGAACAATTTCTAGGTTGGTTTCTTTCTCTACTAGATTATAGGAGCTTCTTTGTAACTAGTGAAGTGCCTTGAGGTACCACTATCAATAAGCCAATTTCCCATCGAGTTCAGGGGAGCAGTAGTAGATAGAGCAGCTGGTAGATAATATTCATCTTGCTTATTGTCAACAGTGTTAGATTCATATCTGGAATTTCTTACCTTCTTGAATGGTTTGAGAGGAATTTTGATCATTGTCCCAGTGTGAGTCCCTTTTATCAGGGCACTCCCTTGGTCCATTTGTTCCTAGCAGCAACGGATGCATTTGATGGAGGCTCAACGATTCTGCCTCTCACATGGTCCAACACTTATTGTTCTTCTAATCTTAGATCGAGAGACATCTTCCATCCGTGATAGTCAAAATTCTTATGAAGTTTGTCTTCAGCAGGGAAGTGTGTTGAGGACCCCATGATTTTTTTCAGATAGCCTTTGCAACCTTCTCTTCGGTGATTGCTCTTGCTCTTGCTTGGGATTTGTCTTCACCTCAGCTCTGATACCATGTTAAGTTATGGTATGTTCTATGCTTAGAGCAGTTTACTTATCTGTCTTATTATTATCCATAGATTAGCAATCACATGTACATTCAGTAAATTGTAGATAGAACATTTAAACGATCAACAGAAAACAAGCCAAGACAAGGGACACAAGATGTGGCGGCTAGCCAGGGACAAACCCCAATATGGGGAAACCCTTTGATCAAATCTTCTTTTATCTTCAATAATTCAGCAGAGAGAAATAGTACAAAGATCTGATTTATATCAGCAACAACAAACCCTAGACTAGCCCTAAACTAGGTCAGCAAACCCTAGATCGAACTCGTCAAGTCTCCACCTGTGAGTTGTTCACCGTGCACCTGTCCAAGTCTTTGCCTTGCACCAGTCCAAGACTTTGCTGTGCATCAATCCAAGATTTCGCCGTGCACTAGTCCAAGACTTCGAATGACCTGTTTCAGCTCGGGTGAGAGAGAGAGCCTTTCTGTGCAGGAGAGATAAGAGACTCTTTTTCTACGTAGGAGAGAGAGAGATATGATGAGAAGTGAGTGACAAAATGAGGAGGAGTCATCCTGTATTTATATACAAACGTTGAAGGTGAATAGATGTGCCCGTTTGGCATCCGAGCCTACATAAGTTGCTGGCCGACTTTGATAATTTGTCAATAATCAAAATAAATTCATATCTCCATAAATACTTATCTGAATGGGATGATCTTTAGATCAATCCTACACCTCTCGATGAGAGGAATCTAGGAAAAATATTATCAGCCATGAATAAGGTGACCCACATGGAATTTGTCCCTAGTTGCTTCTCCTAGAAGGAAGGTATAGACTATGATGAGATATTTGCACCTGTTGCCCAATATACCACCATCTGCTCGATCATAGCCCTTGTTGCTTTGCAAGGATGGAACCTACATCAGATGGATGTCAAGATTTAGTTCTTACACGGTTCGATCAAAGAGGAGGTCTATGTGGAGAAACTTGAAGGATTTGAGATTTATGATCGAGAATATCATGCGTGTAGGTTGTAGAAGGCCCTCTATGGGCTAAAGCAAGCACCCCGAGCATGGTATGAGAGGATTGATAGCTACTTGATGAAGCTGGGATTCACTAGGAGTGAAGCAGACCCTAAACTTTACTTTAAGGTTATAGATGACAAGCCTCTCATACTGGTGCTATATGTTGATGGCCCATTTCTAACAGGTGCAGACCCTCTCATTCACGAATGTAAGAGGGAGCTGGCTTCTGAGTTTGAGATGAAAGACCTAGGACTTATGCACTATTTCCTAGGACTAGAACTCTGGCAGAAACCAAGGGAGATTTTCCTATCTCAAGGAAGATATGTGGTGAAGATATTGGAGAGATTCGGCATGGTGGACTGCAAGCCTGTAACTACCCCGATGGAGCTTGACTTCAAGATGTTAAGCGATAGTGCTACCAGACCTATTTTACGAAATGCTACTGAGTATAGTCAACTCGTTGGAGCATTAATGTTCTTGTTGAACTCCCATTTGTATATATGCTTTCCAGTCAACACATTGAGTCAACATGTGGTTGAGCCTCACCACTCACATTGGATTGGTGCCAAGAATTTGTTGAGATATCTTCGTGGCACAATCACTGATGGGTTGAGATACACTGTCGAAGATGTGAGACTACTTGGGTATACTGATGCTAATTGGGCAGGCAGTGTGGTGGACTGAAAGAGAACTTCCGGGTGCTATTTATGTTTGGGATCTGCCTCGATATACTGGATGAGCAGGAAGCAGAATTCGGTGGATTTGAGCACCGTCGAGGCAGAGTACACTGCTGCTAGCATGGCCTCCTGTGAGGTAGTCTGGTTGTGAAATCTCTTCAGTGAGCTGTTTGGATTTACATTGGATACCACCATGATCCTGTGTGACAAGTAGAGTGGGATCCGTTTATCAGAGAATCCCATATTTCATGATCACTCCAAGCATATCAATATCAGGGACCACTTTATTTGAGATATGGTGCAACGCGGAGCAATAAGGCTCCAACATATCGGTACAGATGAACAGGTCATCGACATTTTGACAAAGCCCCTAAGAAAGGTCAAATTCCTAACTTTTCGAGAACGACTTGGTGTCGTTCAGAGACCCTCTTAGGAGGGTTGAGTATGATGTATTGAGCTCTGGGGGATCCATGGGCGTAGGGTACTTCTTAGAGCGACATGTGATGACAGGGTGACTCACCATCCCCTGGTGGTGCACTATGTATAGGGTAAAGGTTCAACCTTCCCCTGTGACACCCCATGACAGCTGTGGAACAGGATGATTAGTTCTCTTGTGGGTCAGGATGATTGATTCTCCGTGGAAACTATGGAATAGGATGATTAGTTCTCCTATAGGCTAGGATGCTTAGTTCTCCGTGGCATCCACTGGACAAGATGATTCGTTCTCTTGTGGACAGGATGACTAGTTCTCCTGTCGAGGCATCCTAGCCATGCAGTCTAGGACTCATGGGAAGTACCTCTCATCTGATCAATGAGCACGGAAATGAGGATAGGGACCATAGTAGTACTATCGATGGACACATCGCTGTATCTACCATACTCCCTATGCTAGGATGACCTCCATTGATCTGGGATCAATGAGAGTGGTTCACACTCTGAGACTAACTTCAGGTCAGTGGAGGATGGTATGATACATCCTCGATCATTTCTTCTTCTTCATAATTTGAGCAGAGCAGAGAAGAGTGGGGTTAAGCTATACATGTGCATTTGATGGATGGATAGTAGCGACGGTCTGACGGATTGCAGATGAAGTTCTCCCTAGTTGAGAGGGAGTGTTAAAGTTGGAAACTAGGGCCAAACTCCATGTGGATCAACTTATTATGGCTTCTGATATTTTTCCTAGATTCCTCTCATCGAGAGGTGTAGGATTGATCTAAAGATCATCTGATTCCGATAAGTATTTATGGAGATATGAATTTATTTTGATTATGAACAAATTGTCAAGGTCGGCTAGCAAACTTATGTACGCTCAGAAGCCCAATAGTCACATCTATTCATCCTCAACGTTTGCATATGAATACAAGGAACATTCTCCTCATTTGAACAATTCATTCACTCATCTTCTCTCTCTCTCTCCTACGCATAAAAGGAGCTTCTCACCCTCTCACACGTGTGGCTGAAAGGAAGATGTCCTAGGGCAAGGAAGATGCAGCAAGAAGGACGCTAGGGCAGCAGGTCATCTCTTTGACCAGTGTTGACCAAGCGTTGACCATCCATAAGTGCGGATTGGGTGTGGTTGCCTTCTTACACAGGTTTCAGTTTTTGGCACGAAAACTGAGGTGATCTAACCTTTGGTTTGACCGGTGTTAACTGTCCTAGTTTAGGGCTGCAAGTTGACTTCAAAAATATACAAATTGACTGTACTTTTGGGGCTGTTCAAGGCCTATTTCTTTACGCTGTTCGAGGACAAATTGACTAGAAATTGACTAAGCATTTTAGAGGTCAATTTCAACTAGTTTGACCAAGTTTGACTTTGCTGATCTAGGGTTTGCTGCTGATATAAAATTGTAGAATTCAGATTTTGTACCATTTCTCTCTGCCGAACTATTGAAGATAAAAGAAGACTTGATCAAAGGGTTTCCACGCATTGGGGTTTGTCCCTGGCTAGTTGCCACATCTTGTGTCTCTTGTCTTGGCTTGTTTTCTGTTGATCATTTAATGTTCTATCTGCACTTTACTTAATGTATATGTGACTGCTAATCTGTGGGTAATAAGAAGAAAAATAAGTAAACTGCCCTAAGCATAGAGCATACCATAATTTAACACAACTCCTGTGTCCCAACCCCACTTTAATTCATCTGTCACTTTTGTAGAAACAAAATTGCCTTTCCGAGAAGGAATTGCCATGCATTCCTTATATATAATTCCATTAGCAACAAGGCTTGTTTGAACAACAATTTCCTTCCATATCAATCAAATTTTATAGCCCCTCTTTGTCATTTCAAATTGTTGGTTTTTTGTTTTTAAGCTTTATAGATCCATGGTGTTGCGAAGTTGTAGAATTAGTACAACAGGAAATAGCTACTCAGGCTTGATATCCTTCCAATGTCCTACTTCCTAATTTTCAGAACAAGGTTGGTATCTTCTTACACCTTTGCTCAAATACACGTCCAATCCATGTTGAGTTTGGATCTTCTCACACATCCTTTCCTATTTAAAGGGGTTTTCTTGTAACCCTAAGATAATGAATAAAATTAAACCTATATGGAATTCCAGTTTGAACATTTATGCAGTTTAATTAGTTTGAATATTTATGTAGTCTAACTTTTTTGATGCGTCTCATTGCTTTTAGATTCAAACAAGAGCATTACATTCCTTATATTTCATTTCTTTTCCCTACAATTAGATCCTCATTCTTTCAGCTATGTGCCAGTTTCTTAGGGCATAAGGTGTTGGATTAAGGCCTATTGGGGTATTCGTGACATGTTTTCTGTCATTTGTTGCATCAGAATTGCTTTGTGAAACACGCCCTGAGGGGCTGCAATGGATAGAGAGGGCTTCCTTAGAAGAAGGTCTACGTCTGAGGGATGAGTCTTATGCTAAATTGTATGAGGAAGACCACGCCGAGACTAGAAATGTGGTAGATTTCCACCCCAACAGTGAAATGACATGCCATTGAGATGGAAAAGTATTTGTTACTTGTATCTTTTCCTCTATTTCTAGATCTCAACAAGTGTTCATTAAAACAATTACAATATTGGTTTTCTTTTGTGGCCCTTTAGATTTCCAAGGTTCATTTGAGGTTGCTGAGATCCTTGTTTCCATCGTACAATGTTGAATTATTAATTTTTTACTTAGCAGTTGATTTCTTTAGGTTCACCTCTTTATTCTAACATATTATGATTTAAAAACCAAATGAACTCTATTTTTTAAGTTCCAATTGATAATGGATCAAGTGACATCATAACTATGCACATTCTAGGCCTACTTGAGTTTTCATACTTGTTATTTATAAAAAAATATTACTTCCTGGGTTAATATTGTTATTATATGTAAAATTTGTACAAGAATTTGGGCTCAATTTTCAAGGCAATGTCATATATATATATATATATTTAATTTAATTTAATTTATTTTTATTTTATTTTTCTGAAAATTTGTGATTCTAACATTAAGGTCCATCTTCAACTTTCAACAACACATTTGTTTGATTTGATTATGGGTGATAGGGTAATGATTAAATTATGGTTCACATGGCCTTTCTCATGGACGAATTTTATGTATGCTTATATTAATAGGAATAGGTGAACCAATGATTATAAGGGCTTACTCGAAGTTGGGTTTGGTTCACCAGCTCTATTAGACGAATATCAAATAGTTGGGATGCACATACAAGCTTGTAATTTTCATTGCAGACGAGCTTATATATTTACATTTGACTATTTCTAATTAATTGCAGAATTTGGATGTTGAAATGTTTATCTCCTTCACAAATTGTAGATTTTCTCAACAAATTTTTTTCTTTGATTTTATTTTGCAGCACTACTCATGGTCAGTGAGTCCCTTCAACAATCCCGAACTATTTTTCATACTCTTTAAGATCATGCATGCAATATGAAAAGAGAAAGAGAACCCGTAGATATGCTCTCTTTGCAATGTAAGAGACATCTTTGATAAGATTATTAGAACTTAGCCAACAAACTCCTAGTACAGTTTCAACTGGACTAGGTTAGCTTTTGAGGATGAACATGGATCTTCATCTCCAAACACAGCCAAGGGTGATAGTGCTTTTATCTTTTCTTGTCTTTCAGGTGCACTCAATACAAAATTGCAGCAACAAAAGATACAATTTATCATGATTACTTTTAATGTGAATTGAGTAAACTATATTTTAATTTAAACAACATTGCATGTGAAGTTGGTCATATTGCTATGCAAACATTGCCTAAGGATCTATAATGGAGCCCAAGTTTGCAGGATTTTTGGGATTAATAGAAGAGTGCATTGAATTTCTGAATGCACTGGATTCCACGAAGTAACTTTGTTTTATATGGAACTCCTTTGGTAAAAACGTGAGTCAGATTCTCCCAACTCTTATATAGACTTATACTCAAGACAAGTCCATCACATGATTAGGTGTAATTATCTTTTAATTAATCCATATAGCAACGTTCATCTGTTTATTTGTGTGTTAAAATTGAAACTTATTTTTTGATACTTCATCATATAATATTTCCAATTTTATTGCCTTTTTATGTTTGTCTAAAAATCACAAATTACAATACTAACATCAATATTTTTATAACTTATTCTCTATGTGACAAGAGTTCATTGGCCTAAAATTGATTATCTCACACGTTGGATTTGGACTTCCTTGGGATTGGACAAATAGTTGAAGCAACTTTTCAGACACAGAGGAAAACATTTAATGAGAGAAGACAGTTGGAATAGTGTTGTTTTCTCGCATTGAATGAAAATATACCATTATGTGAACACCATATAAATTTACAATATACAATTAAGCAGTTCTTAAATACTTAAAGAAACTCTAAATTTGTATCTACTAAAATCTTATTCTCAGGAATCAACAGATATGTATGTAGGTTTGGAATTTGAGTATGAGAAGAAAAATATTGAACTTGGAAATCTGAAATATAAGACCCATAAGCTTATATAGAATTTTTCTTCCATGCTAGGGTGTGTGAGGTAAGGACTTGCTCTACATTTTTCAGTACTTTCAAAGTTTGAGGATTTCTTTGAAACTTGTAATTGGTAGATATTGAGTAGTCTCTCAAAAAGTCAAATTTTCTTTAAAAATGCATAGATTTCAAATTCCCTTACAACATGCATGGAAATCCTAAATTAACTTTATGCTTTGAATAGTTTGGTTTAACTCGACTAATTTATTTGGATTTATGGTTCAGATTATGACCTAAAAAAACACATAGAGAAATTGTCAACAGTGGGATTAACTCGTTGGTTGTCGTGTCATTCTTGTATTTTTGTATATTGTTGTGTTTGGCCATAAAAAAAAGTAATGAGAAGACAAAAATACCATGTATCTAAATATTTCTATTTATACTAATAATAATATTTAATGAAGGTCAGAGCTCAGGCATAAGAAAACTAATGTATGAGACCATCTTTGTGGGATAAAGGACCCCTCCATGATGTGATTTATCTTATTAGTCTATAGAGGTGTATGCAACATGCCCTCACTAGATTTGAACTGAAAAGGAACCACATATTATTAAAAATTATGTTCACTCCAACTGCATCCCATTTCTACACACAAGAAAAGAAAAGAAGTTGACATACAGTAGCCATACCCTATAATTCATTTCAGATGTTGTTTCTCAAATAATCTGGCTATCTATCATATGTGAAATCTAGGATTCCACCGAAGTTCTTTGTTTCTTGCTAAATGATGCATGTTAGCGCTTGGAATTCACCTAGGCTGAGATAGACAAACTCTCAAGGCTACATCAAACCATTTCACCTCGTAGCTAGCCCTACGAGGTATGAGAAGGCTCTCTCGGGTCAGATTTGATAGATCTTTCAATATGATTAGGCTGACCAATGAAGAATAAAGATTTTAGACTAGTAAATTGATAGGGGGGTTGATTTAATGATTTTTGGGGTTTTTGGTGGCAATTGGAGGGAGTGCAATTCAGGGTGCGGGGATTGAGCACAGTTTTTGCAGGGGGATCTTTGGGGCAAGGTAGGAGTGAGCGCTGATGCCTTAAATCTGAGATGGATGATCAAGGATGATAGAGGAGAAGCTAAAGAGGGCAAACAACCATTTTGAATCCTCTCTAGACAGTAGAAAACATAAATATTGAACAAACTAAAAAGCTGAGCATGTCAAAGCATGAATTCAAACTTTACCACTTCATCTGTCCAATTAGAAGCAAAAGAGAGATGTGGAATACATAAACAAACTTACAAGAAAATGTAGAGAACACACCATCAACACATCAAATCCACAAGAATCCACAATGATGTCTGCAAAACCCTGGCCTTCCTTTCCTTAAATTGCAGAAATAGATGTACAATATACAATAATGCTTCTCCCACAAGAGTCCAACCATGAAAATGAGAAGGAGAGAGCATAATATAGACCATCTAGACCATCTAACTCCTTTCCCCACCTCTAGGGGTCGAGCTCAGCTTCCTAGGAGCAGTTTGAACTAATTCTAAACTAAGAACTAGAAAATAGGCAGCCAAACAACTTGCCTCTATTACTTAGCTAATTGATTCATGCATTAATTATTCACTTTTTACATCAAGGAAGCTTCTAGAAGGGTAAAAAGAGATAAAATCTATCAAAGTGCCATGAAAATATTACATTTATCCATCATCTACAAGTAAAAATGGTCAACCATAGTCAAAACAGTGTTTTTTGACAAAAAAGGTCAATTCTGGCAAAGCTGGCTCGAATGGTCGCGCCCCCTGTTCAAATGGTCGCTCCCCTTTGCAGCAACTTTTGAGTGGGTTCCACTGGTCCAAATCAGGTGCAAGATGGCTCATTGGAAAGCTTGGTCTGTCTACTTTCCATCCCAAGTGGAATTTCTGAATTTGGAGTTGTTTTCCCCCCTCAAAAATCAATTCTCCCAAGGTCACTTTCTGCAACTCAAAAAGTGGGCAGAAAGTCATTTTTTTGATGTATTTTGAGCTTTTGGAGGCTCAAATCTCAAAATCAGGCTTCTCCCAAGTATTGGTAATTTTTCTCTTTGCATGCCCTTTCCAAAAATGCAAAGTTTTCAAAATTCCGAGCAGTCCTCCAAAATGGTTTCACCCGGGGTGAGACCACTCCAATGGACAAAACCTGTAAATTGCACAAAAAATTCACAAATGACAAAATTTTCTCCAAATTTCTTGAAATTTGGGCTGGGAGTCCCCAATCAAGTACCATGTTCAGTCAAAGAGGCTTTGGCCAAAGTTTGGAGTGGATCGGGCGTTTTCCTTCGTTTTTGTGCTTTAGCCAACCGTCCTTGGAGCACCTTCGTTCTCGCCGGTATTTTTGACATTTCTATCAAACCATGACACCTGTGTAAAAAGTGAAAGAGGTTTTTCTTCCTTGGCATGTTTTGGACAAAAACCTCTCTCAGTTTTGCAAAATTCATCTTTGATTGCTCAGAAACAGCTTTTGAGTGCAACTTGTCCCGATGTGTGAAACAAGGGATTTTGTCGAAATGGAGCGAAATGAAGGGGATAGAGGGCTTCTAAATTCTTGGGGAAATTTTTGGGAGTGGGGAGGGATGTTAGGAAGTAGGGGAAAGTGGAATCTCAGATATTGAGTGAGGGGAAGGGGTCGAAAAGGACAAAACATAGGCCAAACCTAGAAAATTGCCAGGTTGTAGCTAGAAACTAGGGTTTGTGCAAAAATGAGGAATTTGGCGGATCTAAGGGATGGGAAGTGTTTGATAAGGTACTTTAAGGATAGGGGAAGGTGTATGAACATCAGGAAACAAGTTTTGCCGGTGATTTGACCGTCCAAGAGAAATTGGCTTTAAAACCCTAGGAGAGGGAAATGACCTTGCCTGGGTGGCAACTGAAGCATGAACAAGGTGTGAAATGACTCATTAGACACTGACATGACAATGAAAACCCTCTGAATGATGATACACTTAGCTGAATGATGACATAGACTGACATTTGGGCAAACCCTAGGCCTAATGCCTAGTGACCAAATTTTGGCTTGAAGACTCACTGAAATGACAAAATTTGACCTTGACACTTCAAAATCACTTTGTAAGAGCATATTTGATCACTGTAGGAAGGCTGGAAAGACTGACTTTAACATTGGCTCCAATGGGGATGGTAGCTCCTTGGAGGTGCCAAGAATCTTAGACCTCTGGGAGAGTAGACCAGTGCCTTTCAATCATTGGGCGATGGAGTCATTATTTACACCTTTGACACAAAACTTTGACACATTTATTGAATGAAAACTTGACTGAAAACTGACTGAAACTTAACTGGAACTTGACTCAAACCGACTCGATGGCAAACTGAAATAACTTGAAAAAACTCACTCAACAGACCAAACACAAATGACTCATGACCGACTTAAAACAGAACTTTACAAAGCTTTTGGAAAAACGACAGCAATCCATCAAGATTTGGAATCATGATGACAACCACCTGCATACTAATGAAATATGTACAATCATGTATAATGAGCTTTCCAATGTAACCAATCCAGCAGATGGCTACATACCAATTTTCTGCTCTTGCTTATCTCGAGCAGGCGAAACGATGAACTTGTAGGCAACTCAAAATAACCACTGAAACCAAAACTTATGATAATGAACCAGGCAACATTTATCTTTTCTAATGCTTGCAGAAGAATGCCAAAGGGATCTTGATAATCCTGAAGCACTACCTCGTTTGGAGATCCAGCTGCAAAAATATAAGTACTTGCTTCATTCTGATCTGAAAGAACAGTGGGTTGCTGATTGATAGGAAGGCACAGAGAGGTATAAGCTTCTGCCATATGAGTGTTGGCTGAAAATTCCTTGACCGTGAGAAATTTTGACATATTGTCTCTCTCAAGCTTATATTCCTCAATTTCATGATCTAATTCATTCTTAAACAGAAAACAATCCTCAAGATCATCAAACATGACAGCCTCATCATCTTCATGAAAGAAAAGATTATCTGTTTGCTGATCTATAAAACTAATTACAAGACTGTCATCATTTTCAAAAGAGGAAGAAGTTTCACCAACACCTTCGTGACCATGTGCACACTGCTGATTTGCTTTAGCTTGGGTTGTAGCATGACCTTTCAAAAGCTGATCTATCTCCTCTTCAGACAAAGGAGATAAGACTTTCTGTTTCCCTTTGCTCAAACAAGTCTTGTCTTTTTGAAATAACATTTCAAAACATGAAAAATCTGAATGACAGTCCTGATCTTCTGAAACTTGGAAACATTGTTGATCATCTTCATATGACATGGCAATCAAACTATCCAAATTATGATTGAAAGAAGAGTTTTCACTTACTTGAACAAAGATCTCATCTTGATGTTCATGAGCTGGCTGAATTACCTCCTCATGCAGGCTCTGTTCTGATGGCATAAGGACATTTGGATCAAGAACTTTGTCCATGATCTCAACAACAAAACTCTCCTTTTCAGGATTCGGCACAAGGTATTCTTGGTCACCATGATCTGAATTTTGATCTGAAATAGCTGAGTTGACTGCATTACATTCTAAACTTGAATCTTGGTTATCTTGCACGCTGTCTTCTTCTGTAGGCAGATCTGAAACAAGCTCTTCTCTTTCATCAATTACAGCCATATGGTCATCTTCAACCTGCTGATCTTGACAAGTATCTTCTAAGATTTCTATGTGATGCTGAAACGGCTTTTCATACAAGGCTTCCATGATCTCTTCATCCATAAAATTATCATCTTCATAAAACTTCTCAAGGCTTTCAATAAAACTATAGGCATGCTTGCAACAGTCTTGAACTAAATTCAATGATGGATAAGATGCTTGATATCTTTCAATGAACATAGCATGAAAATCCTTTAAACAATAAATACAAGCAGGCGGCAAACTTTCATACCATGATTGAGCTTTACCTTCCAGAGTGGCCAAGAATATCTTCATCAAGCAATCTTCAGGAAAATCAACCTTCAACTTGCGAATATGCATGTGAAATCTAACCAGATGTAAAGCAGCGTCCTTCCTACCATCATCGTCAAATATAGGCAGATTCCTTGACCAATCTACCTTCGGAATTTTATTTGGAAAACCTGGAATGTGATCTCGGCTCAAGGGAGCATATCTTCTTGCAATTAGGTCCATCATGAAAATCTCACAGCTACTGATCTCTCTGCAGTGAAGTCACCATGAAGCATAGGTTGCTGGATTCATCAGTGAAAGGAGTCGCCAAGTGAATGATTTTAGCCTTTCAAGTGTCTGATCGTTGTCCACTATCAACAATCAGATCTGAACTTGATACATGTACTGGGGTAAAGTGTCAATGAAGCGCTACGTTCACAAGCTCACGGAGATTGACTGAAGCAGCGTTTATCTACTAACGCTGATGTAAAACAAGAGCGTTTTCGAAGGCTACCTGGCGTAACTTCAGGCTCCATCTAAGACTTATGAAACAAACACATCAATGAGAAAACGATCAGTTGTTCTCCCCAGTATGGTCGCCACTATGTTAGCGCTTGGAATTCACCTAGGCTGAGATAGACAAACTCTCAAGGCTACATCAAACCATTTCACCTCGTAGCTAGCCCTACGAGGTATGAGAAGGCTCTCTCGGGTCAGATTTGATAGATCTTTCAATATGATTAGGCTGACCAATGAAGAATAAAGATTTTAGACTAGTAAATTGATAGGGGGGTTGATTTAATGATTTTTGGGGTTTTTGGTGGCAATTGGAGGGAGTGCAATTCAGGGTGCGGGGATTGAGCATAGTTTTTGCAGGGGGATCTTTGGGGCAAGGTAGGAGTGAGCGCTGATGCCTTAAATCTGAGATGGATGATCAAGGATGATAGAGGAGAAGCTAAAGAGGGCAAACAACCATTTTGAATCCTCTCTAGACAGTAGAAAACATAAATATTGAACAAACTAAAAAGCTGAGCATGTCAAAGCATGAATTCAAACTTTACCACTTCATCTGTCCAATTAGAAGCAAAAGAGAGATGTGGAATACATAAACAAACTTACAAGAAAATGTAGAGAACACACCATCAACACATCAAATCCACAAGAATCCACAATGATGTCTGCAAAACCCTGGCCTTCCTTTCCTTAAATTGCAAAAATAGATGTACAATATACAATAATGCTTCTCCCACAAGAGTCCAACCATGAAAATGAGAAGGAGAGAGCATAATATAGACCATCTAGACCATCTAACTCCTTTCCCCACCTCTAGGGGTCGAGCTCAGCTTCCTAGGAGCAGTTTGAACTAATTCTAAACTAAGAACTAGAAAATAGGCAGCCAAACAACTTGCCTCTATTACTTAGCTAACTGATTCATGCATTAATTATTCACTTTTTACATCAAGGAAGCTTCTAGAAGGGTAAAGAGAGATAAAATCTATCAAAGTGCCATGAAAATATTACATTTATCCATCATCTACAAGTAAAAATGGTCAACCATAGTCAAAACAGTGTTTTTTGACAAAAAAGGTCAATTCTGGCAAAGCTGGCTCGAATGGTCGCGCCCCCTGTTCAAATGGTCGCGCCCCTTTGCAGCAACTTTTGAGTGGGTTCCACTGGTCCAAATCAGGTGCAAGATGGCTCATTGGAAAGCTTGGTCTGTCTAATTTCCATCCCAAGTGGAATTTCTGAATTTGGAGTTGTTTTTCCCCCTCAAAAATCAATTCTCCCAAGGTCACTTTCTGCAACTAAAAAAGTGGGCAGAAAGTCATTTTTTTGATGTATTTTGAGCTTTTGGAGGCTCAAATCTCAAAATCAGGCTTCTCCCAAGTATTGGTAATTTTTCTCTTTGCATGCCCTTTCCAAAAATGCCAAGTTTTCAAAATTCCGAGCAGTCCTCCAAAATGGTCTCACCCGGGGTGAGACCACTCCAATGGCCAAAACCTGTAAATTGCACAAAAAATTCACAAATGACAAAATTTTCTCCAAATTTCTTGAAATTTGGGCTGGGAGTCCCCAATCAAGTACCATGCTCATTCAAAGAGGCTTTGGCCAAAGTTTGGAGTGGATCGGGCGTTTTCCTTCGTTTTTGTGCTTTGGCCAACCGTCCTTGGAGCACCTTCGTTCTCGCCGGTATTTTTGACATTTCTCTCAAACCATGACACCTGTGTAAAAAGTGAAAGAGGTTTTTCTTCCTTGGCATGTTGTGGACAAAAACCTCTCTCAGTTTTGCAAAATTCATCTTTGATTGCTCAGAAACAGCTTTTGAGTGCAACTTGTCCCGATGTGTGAAACAAGGGATTTTGTCGAAATGGAGCGAAATGAAGGGGATAGAGGGCTTCTAAATTCTTGGGGAAATTTTTGGGAGTGGGGAGGGATGTTAGGAAGCATCGGAAAGTGGAATCTCAGAGATTGAGTGAGGGGAAGGGGTCGAAAAGGACAAAACACAGGCCAAACCTAGAAAATTGCCAGGTTGTAGCTAGAAACTAGGGTTTGTGCAAAAATGAGGAATTTGGCGGATCTAAGGGATGGGAAGTGTTTGATAAGGTACTTTAAGGATAGGGGAAGGTGTATGAACATCAGGAAACAAGTTTTTCCGGTGATTTGACCGTCCAAGAGAAATTGGCTTTAA
This sequence comes from Pinus tabuliformis, assembly GCA_031772625.1. Classification (NCBI taxonomy): domain Eukaryota; kingdom Viridiplantae; phylum Streptophyta; class Pinopsida; order Pinales; family Pinaceae; genus Pinus; species Pinus tabuliformis. Next base: position 729,358,641 of record CM062819.1, read on the forward strand.
AACCCTAGGAGAGGGAAATGACCTTGCCTGGGTGGCAACTGAAGCATGAACAAGGTGTGAAATGACTCATTAGACACTGACATGACAATGACAACCCTCTGAATGATGATACACTCAGCTGAATGATGACATAGACTGAAATTTGGGCAAACCCTAGGCCTAATGCCTAGTGACCAAATTTTGGCTTGAAGACTCACTGAAATGACAAAATTTGACCTTGACACTTCAAAATCACTTTGTAAGAGCATATTTGATCACTGTAGGAAGGCTGGAAAGACCGACACTAACAATGGACATGGGTGATTTCTATTTTATTTTTTCACTAAGGTTTTACAATGATGAAATGACATCTAATGTGACAATATTTCATATTGCATTGTAGAGCATTGTTAAGAATGAGAGAGATTTACCAGTGTTAACGGTACTTCTGCAGAGACAAGGTGATACTTACATGTTAAGATAAAAAACAATCACAAATAGATTCCTTGACACATATTAACATTTTGTGGCCTAGTTTAGTGATATAATTATTTCTATTGTAGATTTTCTCTCAAAAATTTAGTTCATTCAAAAATTCAACTAATAGGTGCATTGAGTGTGCATGAGTGTCGAGAGCTAGATTTTGTAATAGTTTCATTTATCACTAATTTGTCATTATCCATTGTTCTGTGTTACTAATCAACTCCAAAGAAAACTTTGCGTCAAAATATTTTGAATAGCACCAACTATTTGTCATTCACTTTCATGGCTGCATATAAACTATAATGTAACTTTACATGATGGATTAGATAATGGTTACTCCATTTATTATGTTAATATTTCCATGGTTATTTGACTCTAAAAGGAGTCAAACAGGTGTCCAAAAATCTGGATTCTCTTCTTTATAAACTACTAATTCATTTTTTCCATTTATATCACAGGTAATGTAAACAAGATTACAACAACTCTTAAGGTGCTCAACCTTTCTTCAAATGCACTATCTCTTCCTGTTGCTCAACCTTTTGTTTGATAGTGCCAAGATCACCATATTTAGTGATTTAACTCGCTAGAAGTGGACTGAATTGGAATTGCATAATTTGAGCTTGGATAGACTTTAAAATTCCTATTGTTGCAAGATTTTCATCTACGTTTGATTGGATGCAATTTATAGAAGATGTTGTTTCATTTTGATAGAAATCAAAATGCATCAGAAATTACATAATTCGTGCTCTAAAACAAATGTGATTTGATGCTTTGAAATGAGAGGGGATCGTTTGACACAATCTCTCATAGAGAAGAATCAAAGTTATTTGATCTCCCTTATGAATGTCATAGAAGGAGGTCTTTGAGTCTTAAGGGTAAGGACTTCCAGGTGGAAAAGGTGGATCATAGAAACATGGAATTATAGAGGGTGAAAAAGCTGAAACTATAAGCCCATTTATGGTAGAGCAATGCTAAGAATCATGTAGCAATGTTGGAAACCTTAAAAAGTAATCTTCAGTAGGCTATGATAAAAAGCAAGGAGAAAACCAGAGAAGGAAGTAGTAATAATGAGGTAGATGATGCAGAAATAGCTCATTTAGATCACAATGCAGAGGTTAATTATGCTAAACCATTTAGAGGTAGCAAGGATCCCGAAGATCGAATAACATGCAAGATCTATTGAAAACATTGTTTCATTTTTTTGTTTCCATGCAGGCACCCTTGCCTCTTTTGGGACTATGAAATGTTGTTTGATACATGTCCTGTTTTTCATGCTACAAAGAATGCAAGTGTCAAAGTTTGCATCTCAATAACTATTCTTTAGTTTATGTGTTCTTTGGTCACTTCTAGAGGAAAAAAATTATTGGGTTTCTTATTAGTGTTCAAGAACACTTAAGGAGGGGTTAGGCCTATGGGATATCCATGAAAAATTAGTATTCATGTTACACAGTAATTTGTCACTGCCTTCCTGTCAGTCACCTTGCTGTGCCCAGAATTCACAATCATTAAGCTCCTACTCCCTGAACTGGTTAAAAACCCATTCTTCCAAAGTTTTATTCATCAGCGCGTCTGTTCCTAAAATAACCGCGATGACAAGCGCCTTGTAGTGTATTCTGTGCGCTGCCAGCGCGGAAGAACATCACTTTTCCGCGATGGCTAACAGCGCGCCTTTCCCGTGTGCTTCCGCGTTGACATGGCTGTCCCAGTTATTGAGACGTGGCGACAGCGCGACAGTTTCCCAATAATCCGCGCTGATCCATTTTGGGCGAATTTGTTCAAACAACCAGCCTTCCAGATCACTCCAGGCTTGGTTGTTAGCTTTGTGAATGTCGACTCCCTTCTATGGCATGTCTGTTCGACCCTTTCCAACAACTTCCCTTGAAGATAAGCTCATCCTTCCCCCTTTTTAGGAGACTCCTTCTCCTATATAAACTCTCACCATTACCATGAGCAGCTAGTTAGACTTATCTTGGAATAGCTTGGATTGTACAGAGCTTGTAGTGCTCAGATTGCTGCTATAGGTTTGGTGTGCTAGGTGTGGAAGTGATTGATTGCTTAGGGAAGGTTGTTTTGTGCTATTTGTGTGAGAGAGAGAGTTGTTTGTCTTGGGAGAATCATCCTCAAAGGTGAATGCTTGAGATACATGCTGACTGGCCCCTCCTGAGAAGGTTACCGACGTCAGAACATTTGGTTGTACTCTTCTCTATTCTGATTAATAATAGATGACTGCTATTATTGTTCCATTCTCATTTGTCTATGCAATGGTTAAATGTGAATTACATCTTTTCTGACTGATGTATGGTTGCTTTTACTAGATTTCACGCTTGCGTTTGTTTCCCCTTCGTGTGTGCAGGTATCTATTCGCGGAGATCGCGGAGGATTGTGACCAGCCGAAGCGAAGGAGCGAAGGCAACATCTCTTCGTCAAACGACAGCGCAGGAATCCAAGTAGGTGCTCTTTACCTCTTGTTTAATTGTAATTAGGAACATGCGTAGCAGCATTGTGTGATTGTTGCTAGACCCCTGCTGGGCTAGTAGGGATCGCCTCTATCCGTAGAGGGGATTTACCTCTCCAACAATTCATATTCATTATCTATTCACATTGGTTATTATGTTGTAAAAAGTGGATATAACAACAGTTCTAGAAGTGCACAGTGATGTTGAGTCAAAGGGTGAAAAGTATCAAGTTTGTTTCATTAGATTGAAGGATGCTATGGAGAGAGGAGAGTGTGGAGTTTTTGTAGTCCTACAATGTTTTCTCTTTCTTTGTTTCCCATTTTCACATACTAATTGTAGATACAATTATCTGATCGTAAGAGGCCCTATATATGCACTACTCCATGAAGATATTCAAAGAAACAACATGATAATGGGAAAAAAGAAAGCACAAGTGAACAAAATGGCTTGGCCTTTGTTATTTGAATCATGGTTAACTTCTACTGTTGTTTTCTGCCCTTTTTGGTGTGATCCTCTTAGTGGAGCTATGAATATATGACCATTTTTAATAACTATACAAACTATTATAAGCCATTTCTTGAGTTTTTAATAAAAGGATATGGAAAATCCATATAAGTGGTCCTTAACCTTGTGGTTATTTTCAAGCCAACTTATGTTTTTCATCTTTGAGAAGGATTTTACAAAAGCTTATAAACGTATAAATTTTGATCTTATAAACTTCTTCCTCACCCTTTCATATTGATTGCATGTTTCACTACGCGTTGTCATTGGTTCTAGAAGTGGTTGTTGTTGAAAGACATTCATTAAGCCTTTAGCAGTCAAATATACTTGAACTTCATATTCGAAGTAGTACTTTAGCCTACAAGTCTACAATGTTAGCATTAGAATTTTCATTATTTGTGATTTTTTATTCAAACATAAACTAACTTGTATTCAATGAAAGCATTGTGTCAGAGATTAGTTTGTAGACATAAAACCATCCTCTTTCTTGTCTTATCCAAGGTTGTTATGTATTATGAATTTACCATTATGCTCTATCATTTTTCAAATATAACACAACTTATATTTAATGAAAGAATTGTCAATGGTAGTGTGTCATAAATTGGTCTGTAGACTGACGAGCCTCTAAATTAGACATAAATTAAGGCCAATGCCTCTAATATAAAACATAAATTAAGGCCTATGACTATCCTTCAACACATTAAACCTCTATTTTTGCATTAGACAATTTATTTTTAACTTTAATATATTGATTAGGAAGGTTTATGAATAATTGAATATTTGTGCCTAATATTATTTATTTTTTGTGGAATATTACAAGAATATTGGGTAGATTATGAAGAATTGGAGGAGGAGATAATTTAGGGACTTGTTCCCTACTACTGGAGGATAAATAACAAATAATAAGTCAACAAGATATTATCGAATTATAGCACAAATTGTGGAACTCCAATGATTAAGAAAATCTATGAATCTGTTCCACTAATCAAGGGAGTAGATCCACCAATCAAGGGAGCAGATCCACTAATCAAGGGATTTTGGTGGGGAAATCTTCCTCCATCCACGGGGAATGATTCTTAATCATTTTGTATAAGTACCAAGTCGAATTTTCCTTTAGGGAATGATTGAGAAAATCTACGAATGTGTTCCCCGCCATTTAATGCAAATTCCTAGTATTGGGGACTAGACCCACTAATTGAGGGATTTTGGTGGGGAAAGCTTCTTCCATTCATGGGGAATGATTCTTGATCATTTTTTATAAATACCAAGTCGAATTTTCCTCTAGATATAAATTTTCATTAGTGTTATTGTGGAGAGAGCTTGTATTTTTGTAGCTCCATTGTATTTTCTTGTAGGGATGTAATTCTATTGATGAAAATGATGAAGATTGGTGTCATGTTCAGCCTCTAAATATTTTTCTCCTCCATAGGTCTCTAATTTTCCTTGGGCTTGGCCATCCCAGGAGCCTCAGAGCCCTTTTGTATCATTTTCTTTCCTTCTTTTCATTGCTTATTCACATGCATCTCTAGTTTTTATTTCTTTTTACTTCTGCATTTAGTATTAATGATTTCTTGTTGTAGGATTGAGTTAAATGGTTGATGTAAGTTATTTTGCAATATAAAAATAATTATTTCGTGCTTGGAAAAGCTTTGGAAATTCATAATAATCATTGAGTTTCTTTGATTAGTCTTATTCCCAAATCCAGATTGTTGGACCTCCTTTTTAGCAAAGAATAATAAATTTCTGCTATTTTTTAGAGCATGCTAACGAGCTTCAATCAACTTGATTCCACTTGCATTAAATCAAAAAAACATTCTAGTTCATAACAAAAAATACTCCATTTCATTTTCACTTGATTTGGTTAGGCATTTTTTATATTTACTAGCTCACTAGTTCTCGAATTTTTAGATTTTCAACAAGCAATGTTTATTTTTTTATTTTTATTTAGAATGGGTTAACAAAGGTCATTTTGAGTGGTTCCACTTGGAATAGGGACCAAAGACATCCTATTTAATAACAAAATTCATCCCATCCATTTTGGATTTGATTTTCTTGGTCATTAAATCCTCACCAATTTCATCATTTCACAAGGAAACTTCTCCAAGATTTTTGAGTGAATCCATCCATCTCCCGACTTTGGTTTTGAGTTCTAAGTGATCGTACAAATTTTCCCACTCCATTCCACCCATCACACACCTTTCCTAAGCCTCCCATCACATCCAAAACCTCACATTTTTCTCTCAACTGTATCCTGTAATTCCTATAGGATCATCCTGTAGGTTTCTAGTACATCCTGTAGGTTTTCCTGAAATGGCATGTTTTGAGGCTGAATTGAGAGAAAACCTCTAGGAAGTCACCAAAATCCTCCAAAGGGCCTACCACACCATCCAACCATCTCCTAACCCTTCCATCCAACCTCCAACATCGTTAATTCACCTACCACATCACTGAAGGAAATTAGTTTGCATAGTTGATTTTGCATGAAAAGAAAAAAGACAAAAAAATATTTATTTTAGTCCCTTTACTTGCGATGTTTGATGCTTCTTACTTCCATGCTTAGATAGTAGCATTTGGTTCATGATAATTTAGCATTATTGCAAAGCATAGTTTCATGGTAGTTAGTTAGAAAATGGTGTGTTTTAGCATTTGATTCCAATTTCTTTCCTTGTACTTTCTTTCTTGCAATAGGTTAAGGTTCCATTTCGAACATTTTCTTTTCTGCAATTAGTTTAGGATTTGACTTCAGTACATGCACTCAATTACATCATGAAAAAAAGGGAGGACACATTGTATGCCGCACATATAGTGTCGATTCCTCTTAAGTTTGTATGAACCCCTAGGTTGATAATTAAAGTCGGTAGCCTTGGGAGTTGCAACATTCTTGTTGCAATACCAAGGCTCATCATAGACATAAAACCATCATCTTTGTTGTCTTATTCAATATTGTTATCTATCATGGCTTTACCATTATGATTTATCATTTTACAAAAGTGTGCATTGTGAATATTGTTCAACAAATTTTGTAGAGTGTTAAAGTTGAGATGATATTCCCAAAGCTTATATTCCTTCGGTGTAGCTTTGCACCTTTAGGGGCAATTGCTAGTTTTATGATTTTAGCATTGTTTTAGGAGATGCATAACACTCCCACTTTGTGCTCACACTTTATGTACGATGTTAGGTTTTTTTACTCAATTTTTTGATCATTTTTATTGGATATCAATAAAATTATCTTATCCATACCTAAAAAATAAGATGCCCTAGAAAATATGGGAAGACTTTCCTATCAGATGCAATATTCCTATCTAGCAAAGACGGGGATGACAAAGCAATAGAAATTATAAAATCAACTTTTTAGGATAAGAAGACAAAACAAACATCTGGCAGTTTCTCCAATGTTTGCCAAATTGACTTGATTTTACTAGCATAAAGCATAATTTTTGGTCCATGATCCCATCAAAAGAACATACAAAATTTCCGTTAAAGTATCTCTTGGTGCTTAGTCATTGAATTGGGTGATTTTTTGACAAAATTTGTTCAATTTGAAATATTGGGAAATTCCCAATTTTGATGGAAACGTAACAATGTCCTACCAAGTTTTAGGGATGTAGGGTTGTGGGGATGTGTCTTGCAACGATGTGGAAAGCCCCCTAAATTCTAGGGGACATGATAGGGGATGGGCCCCTAGCATAGGTGATCCTACCTTGACTATTATATATATATAATAAAATAAAATCTAAATATAGAAAAATAGTTATTTTCAAAGGGCAATTAATCACACATTTATACAATAAACTAAAGCAATGACATCAATGATCCAATTGGTTACATAATTTGGAGCATCATTGTATTTATCATCATACTATCATCAGTGGTTCAATGAAAATGAAATATAATAATAGTATGTCATTTTTTTTTTGTGTGGAAAAAATCCATAATTTTTTTCGAAATAAAATAGAATTTCATGCAGCTGAGGCATTGAGATTTAAAAAAATACCTTCTCTAAAGTCCAACGGGTTGACATGATTATGTACTTCCAAAACATCCCTAGGGATATCATCATACATTTCCAACATTTTTACAAAAAACCTGTCAACATTCATTAACATAATGTTCGATCTCATGGCTACAGGCCCACCAAAAACAACTCTGTAATGACCACATTATACAACAAATCACAAAAAACTTTAACTATGTTTTTAAATAGAAAACTATCATAAAATCATTATATAAAGGAAGCATGTGAAATTTTTGTGTGCAGTCCAACCTAGTCCTCCATGGTCATCTATACATGTCTCTCAAGTCTAAGTCCCTCCTTTGATAATCCATCAATCAACATGCTTCACTCCATGTAAATATGCTCAAAGGACATCATCAAAGAGTGGATGTAAAGTAAAATTTACTTAAAACAAATTATTTACTCATCTGTTTTATTACTAGTAGAGAATCTCCAAAAACCTGTGAGCTACACCATAATGCAAGGTCATTGTCAGTGTAAATTATAAATCCATGAGTTTTTTGAAGTTATTGGAGTATGTTCCAACCTACCTTTAAACCTTAACCAATGTGAGTCTGATAAGTGAAGTATACCATCTACTCCTCCAATAGGAGGACCACCCTAGGAGGCTCCATCAAAGAAATTCTAGGGCCTACTCTTATCAATACATTCTGCCACAATCTATCTTGGGAAATTAATGGTTGTACTTTGACTGAAAGATTTGATAATATTTAAATCTCGAAGGGCACATTTCCGAGGAAAAGTACCCCTATTCTTCAATATCTTTACATTTCCAGCTAGATAGATTCCCCAGGCCACAATTGAAGGAAGAGCTTAGTAATTCTTTGTGACATCATTTCCATACCAATTTCTAAGTCCCTCCTCAATGGAGTCCCCTGACCAAGCATTTCTCAAACCTGCGATGCCCTCAACTTCCTTCCATACCTGTTTAGAAGAAGAAAAAGACATAATTAGATGAAAATCCGAGTAGTTCTTTGTGGCAACATTTCCACACTAATTTCAAGATATACCTAGATGAAAATTCATTTCCTCACTTTCCTTGTACAAGGTACACCATCCTGGACCATGTGTTTCTTTTTCTGAGGATAACCTAGGTGAGTATGTTGTTATTAAGTAAAAGCCACAAATATTCAAGACTTAGATGGGAATTTAAAGCTCCGCACCTTTTTCCACCACCATCATGTAGGATCTACATACCCTTCTACATCCAGGGCCTTGTAGCCTTCCCTGGGAGTACAATCACTTCTTGGATTCAAAGATAACACCAACATATATTCATCATCCTTCAATATCACAAATCTTGATCTGATACTTCCAACATGTCTATACCAAATATATGCATATTCCTCCATCAAACCAAGGTCCTTCCAGGTAAGCTCTTCTTGATGCCAAATAGTTAGTTCTATTCATGCCAGCTATTTGGGACAAATTGAAAATAACTTGAACCCTTAAAAAAAACGTGATGTGTTGTGGAAGCCTATAGTTATCTGTAACATTCCCTATTAATTGAGAGCGAATGGGATGAAGTAGCCTATCAATCCCGGTAGGCTATATTCCTCCAAAAAGGGGGAAAACCCCAAACAATTCCCACTGTTGGGCAAGTTTTAGGGTAGCTGGGCAAAGAAACCCAAAATTGGGGATTGGAGTAAAGATTAATCAATCATTTTAGAAGAAGGGTCTCTAGGAAATCTATAAATATGAGAGGGATGAATTCATTTTGGAGCATCAAGTGTGGATCAATTCATTTCTTCTTGAGCATTAGCCTCGAGGGCTTTAGACCCCTTCTAAGTTCTCTCCCTTGTCAATTTTGGTGGTCAAAGATTCCACCATAGTTGACATCCTCTTATAATTCCTCTTTTTTCTGGGCAAAGGTTCTATCTGAGGCAACAAATTTCCTTGGAAAGTAAAATCTGTTTTGGGCAGCATATTATTGAAGATTAAAACTCTGTTCTCAGCATAGTTACATCATTTGTTAAGCATCAAAAGGTTTGAATTTATTCTCGGTAGCAAGAAGCATCATTGTATGAAGCAGATGAGCTAAAGTGAAACCTAACGCTGGTAAGCAGCAAAGAAAGAGGATTGAGCTCTTTCTATGAAACTTGAAAGACAAAATCAGTGGCTTGGTATCATTATCTATTGCAATTAGGTTATGTTGTTGATTTTTTGGGTCCTGAGGTTGGAATCCATTCCTTGTGATTTGATCATAATAATTTGTGGTGAAGTTCGAAGGTTTGTGCAAGTGTTTCTTCTCAAACTAGAAATCAGTCGATTAAATTAGTGTTGAAAAATTTGGATCTAGGCTATGTAAGTGCGGGAGAACTAAGCTCTCACAGTAAGAAAAAACAACGAACTTGTATTTTTGTAGCAGAGGCCTCTTGTGGCTCAACTCAAGATTAAAGATACGTAAAGGGAGATCGTAGTAAAATTTGAGGCAGACTTGTAGACCAGAGATGGCAGGGACTGCAGCAACCTCATATCAACATTCAATATAGTCCAACATAAGTCTGAGACTGTCTGACCGAATTACTTAGTTGTTTGATTGTGGGATTAGTTAGGGCCTATGTCACATGGTTTGGGTTCGAATTCGATTTCGGTAATGATTAAGTTTGATTTGAATTAGAATTTTCCGATGAGGTTTGTATGAGGTTCGACATTCAGTTCAACTATACATATTTTTCACACACACACACACACACACACACAAACACACACACACACACATATATGGCATAAAATAATAAAAAATAAAAATCAATCAATCAATCTATATTAGTAGCAATGAGCTTCAATGAGCCACAAATCACAACCATTATTCACTTCATGCTCCTGGTGGTGGGGACAAGCAACATCTAGAAATTTAATTTAGGAAATTGTAGAGAATACACAACGACAACACTAAGCATAATAGTGTGAGTACACACAGACTAAAATTTGTTTGTGAAAATATATTGAAAACCATGATAAATAAAGACAAAATAGTGGCATCATGGGAAACTAATTCGTGGGAAGCGAAACAAGATAAAACCATGTGTTGCCCATGGTTTTTCTCATAAATCTTAAAACAACTAACCAAAACTGCCCAAACTCTAACCTCGAACCCATTTTTCTTTTTTAATTATAAAATTAAGCTCCAAGTTTTTCTTTAGGTTCGCCTCCAGGACCGAATTCATTGAGGTTCAAATTTGAGGTTCAATTATCAAGTTTGCCAAACTTGTATGAATTTGAATTTTTTTTGGGTTCATCAAATTTCGAACCTCAAGGTTCAAATTTGGCGAACCTTATGACATAGGTTAGGGCAAGAAATATGTTGATCATAAGTTGGCCATTATATACATGGATCATGTTTGTTCTATATTAGATATCTGTTTTGGGTTGGACTTTGAACTATGACTTTGTAGTATTTTGAATTATGGAATTGCAGTTCATTAAATGGAATTTTATACCATATTGCAGGATGTGTACATTGTGCACAATTGTCTGTTTTGTCAGATATTATAGTTTTTCTTTGAATTGCTAAATGTCACCTTGTTTTCTTCACCATTAAAAGGAAAGATAGATTTATAATTTTAGTTGTTGTATTAGAGAAGGAGAAATTATTGATCTAGGAAATTCTAGGGAAAAATTACCCTAGTTCATTACATTATATCCACTATCTATCCAAGGGTTCAACTCTACTTGCACCTTTGTTCCCCTTCCCACACACTAAACAAGCCAATTTTCTACCAAAGGGAAGGCTAAACTCACTGCTTTCTAAATGATGGATACATTATTTAAAATTTTGATAAGATTCCTTGTCCATCCATCTATTATTTCAGGAGAAATATTCCTCTGTCACCACTTAGTACATAAACCATTGCTTGGAATCAATCTCCAAAGTCTCTTTGTAACCAAAGCCTTAGAGAGTAAAAATATATTCTTTAGGCCCTGGCCCTCTTGTGCTATTGGCACTACTAATTTCATCCAACAGACCAAAGGAATGACCTTCGTATATTTACAACCTGACCAAATATGTTTGTAGCACAACCTTATGATAGTCTCCATAACCTATGTCACACGATTCAGGTTTGAATTCAAGTTCGGAAACGATTAAGTTCGATTCGAATTTTAATTTTTCGATGAGGTTCATATGAGGTTCGACATTAAGTTCGACTATACATATTTTTCAATATATATATATATATATATATATATATATATATATATATGACATAAAATAATAAAGAATCAAAATCAATCAATAAAGCTATATGAGTATCAGTGAGCACCCATGAGCCACAAATCATGACCATCATTCACTTCATGCTCCAGGTGGCGAGGACAAGCAACATCTAGAAATTGAATCTAGGAAATTGTAATAAATACAACATGCAACGGCTACACTGAGCATAATAGATTGAGTACACTCAAACTGAAGTTGGCTTGTGAAAACCTATTGAAAACCATGGTAAATAAATACAAATTAGTGGCCATCGCAGGAAAATAAATGGTGGGAAGCGAAACAAGAGAAATCCATGTGATGCCCATGGTTTGTCTCATAAACTTTAAAAAAACTAACAAAAACCGCCAAAATATAACCTTGAACCCCATATTTTTTTTTTTTTTTTTTTTTTTTTTTAAATTATAAAATTCAGCTTCAGGTTCATCTTTAGGTTCACCTCCAGGTTCAAATTCTTTAAGGTTTGAATTTGAGGTTTGACTATCAGGTTTGTCGAACCTGAACAAATTTGAATTTTTTTTGGGTTTGCCAAATTTCAAACCTCAAGGTTCAAATTTGGCGAACCCTGTGACATAGTCCATAACTCCTTTAGGAATCCGTGATATAGACATTGAGTATACTGGAATAGCCTCTAGTACTACTTTGACCAAAATCAAATGATCTCCTCTAGACAACGGTTAATTGCACCATATATTTAGCTTTTTTTCCAACTTTGAGATCACAATTTCCAATACTGCTTCAGATAATCATTCAACTCAAGATTAAAGTTACGTAAAGGGAGATCGTAGTAAACTCTAAGGTAGACTTGTAGACCGGAGATGACAGTGACTGTAACAACCTTGGATCAACATTTAGTATATTCCAACATAAGTCTGAGACTGTCTGACCGAATTACTTAGTTGTTTGATTATGGGATTAGTTAGGGCCTATGTCACATGGTTCGGGTTCGAATTCGATTTCGGCAACAATTAAGTTTGATTTGAATTAGAATTTTCTGATGAGGTTAGTATGAGGTTCGACATTCAGTTTAACTATACATATTTTTCAACACACACACACACACACACACACACACACACACATATGACACAAAATAACAAAATAATAAAAAATCAAAATCAATCAATAAATCTATATGAGTAGCAGTGAGCACCAATGAGCCGCAAATCACAACCATTATTCACTTCATGCTCCTGGTGGTGGGGACAAGCAACATCTAGAAATTTAATTTAGCAAATTGTAGAGAATACACAACGACAACACTAAGCATAATAGTGCGAGTACACTCACACTAAAGTTGGTTTGTGAAAATCTATTAACAACCATGATAAATAAAGCCAAAATAGTGGCACTGCGGGAAACTAATTCGTGGGAAGCAAAACAAAGAAAACTAGGTATTGCCAATGGTTTTTCTTATAAACCTTAAAACAACTGACCAAAACCACCCAAAATCTAACCTCAAACCCAATTTTATTATTATTATTATTATTTTAAATTATAAAATTAAGCTCTAGGTTTTTCTTTAGGTTCGCGTCCAGGACCGAATTCATTGAGGTTCAAATTTGAGGTTCGCTTATCAAGTTCGTCGAACCTGAATGAATTTGAATTTTTTTGGGTTCGTCAAATTTCGAACCTCAAGGTTCAAATTTGGAGAACCTTATGACATAGGTTAGGGAAAGAAATATGTTGACCATAAGGTGGCCATTACATACATAGATCATGTTTGTTCTATATTAGGTATCTGTTTTGGATTGGACTTTGAACTATGATTTTGCAGTATTTTGAATTATGGAATTGCAGTTCATTAAATGGAATTTCATACCATATTGCAGGATGTGTATATTGTGCACAATTGTCTATTTTTTCAGATATTATAGTTTTTCTTTGAATTGCTAAAATGTCACCTTGTTTTCTTCACCATTAAAAGGAAAGATAGATTTATAATTTTAGCTGTTGTATTAGAGAAGGAGAAACTATTGATCTAGGAAATTCTAGGGAAAAATTACCCTAGTTCATTACATTATCTCCACTATCTATCCAAGGGTTCAACTCTACTTGCACCTTTGTTCCCTTGCCCACACACTAAGCAAGCCAATTTTCTACCAAAGGGAAGGCTAAAATCACTGCTTTCTAAATGATGGATAAGTTATTTAAGATTTTGATAAGATTCCTTGTCCATCCATCTATTATTTCAGGAGCAATATTCCTCTGTCACCACTTAGTACATAAACCATTGCTTGGAATCAATATTCAAAGTCTCTTTGTAACCAAAGCCTTAAAGAGTAAAAATATATTCTTTAGGCCCTGGCCCTCTTGTGCTATTGGCACTACTAATTTCATCCAATAGACCAAAGGAATGAACTTCCTATATTTACAACCTGACCAAAGATGTTTTTAGCACAACCTTCTGATAGTCTCCATAACCTATGTCACACAATTCAGGTTTGAATTCAAGTTCGGAAACGATTAAGTTCAATTCGAATTTGAATTTTCTGATGAGGTTCATATTAGGTTTGACATTAAGTTCGAATATACATATTTTTCAACATATATATACATATACATACATATACATACATACATACATACATATACATACATATACATACATACATATATATATATATATATATATATATATATATATATATATATATATATATATATATATATATATATATATATATATATATATATATCTATATCTATATCTATATCTATATCTATATCTATATCTATATATATATATATATATATATATATATATATATATATATATATATATATATATATATAATAATAAAATAAAAAATCAAAATCAATCAATAAAACTATATGAGTATCAATGAGCACCCATGAGCCACAAATCATGACCATCATTCAGTTCACACTCCAGGTGGCGAGGACGAGCAACATCTAGAAATTGAATTTAGGAAATTGTAATAAATACAACATGCAACGGCTACACTGAGCATAATAGAGTGAGTACACTCAGACTAAAGTCGGCTTGTGAAAATCTATTGACAACCATGGTAAATAAATCCAAATTAGTGGCCACTGCGGGAAAATAAATGGTGGGAAGCGAAACAAGAGAAAACCATGTGATGCCCATGGTTTGTCTCATAAACCTTAAAAAAACTGAAAAAAAAATCGCCAAAATATAACCTCGAACCCAAATTTTTATTTTATTTATTATTATTATTATTTTTTTTTAAATTATAAAATTCAGCTTTAGGTTCGTCTTTAGGTTCACCTCCAGGTTCAAATTCATTGAGGTTTCACTATCAGGTTTTGGGTTCGCCGAATTTCAAACGTCAAGGTTCAAATTTGGCGAACCTTGTGACATAGTCCATAACTCCTTTAGGAATCTGTGATATAGACATTGAGTATAATGGAATAGCCTCTAGTACTACTTTGACCAAAATAAAATGATATCCTCTAGACAATGGTTAATTGCGCCATATACTTAACTTTTTCTCCAACTTTGAGATCACAATTTCCAATACTGCTTCGGATAATCATTCGACTTAAGTTGAAATCCCAAATAATTCATACCACTCTCCACATCAGAAAGTTGATAAGAAAACATATAGGTTAAATAAACTTGTTTATCATCAGGGATACCACAAAAGTGTTGAATTTAGTAGTTAAGTTCTTTTTTCATAATGAACTATTTTAGCCCTTCAATATGTATAAGACATGTTCTTCATGTTGGCTTCAAAAGAGAGGGAATTTTGAATTTTTAGCTCCAAAATATCATGTCAATTTTCTTAAAGATCAATTTGGTCTGCCCCTGTACACATCTACTCGAGTTCATCCAATCACTATATATATATATATATATATGTATATATATACACATTCAACCTCATCACTTGAGAGGTAATTCATATCACTTCTGTTCAAGTGAAGGAGAAGAGAGATAATGGGAGATCAAAGTAAAAGAGAAAGTTGAGTTTCTGGGCAGAACAAATCTGGGCAAACCATCTTTGAGTAGATCGAAATTCCATGAGGCAAGAACATACCGATTTTTGAGGCAGGGGGCCAATTTTTTCTTTGGTTGACCATGTTTTAAATGGGAATATTTGTGGTCATTTTGAATTTTCTTTTGAATAAAAGTTTAGATTGTATCTCTTGTTGAATTGAATGATTTCTCTAGGAAAAATGTTGCTAGGTTTTCCCAGGGGAGATATTTATGTTTCTTGTTTGTTTGTATCTTTATGATCCTACTATCCTAAATGTTTCTACTAATGATGTCTTTTGTATAATTGCTTAATGATGAATAAGAATATGAAAATAATTAAGTCACTAGAAGTAATTATTAGTTTAGAATACTTTGAAAAATTAATAAGAAGGATATGATGGATTTATTCACATTTATCTACATAGCTATAGCCATACTAAAATAATCTATGATATCTTTTAGCCTATTAACACCTTGCCCAGTTCCATCACAAAAAGATAGTATGTTGTCTACAAAGAGAATATGAGATAGTGAACAAGAATTTTCTACTTTGATGCCCTTGAAAATGCCAACCTATTAAATGAAGTTAGAGGGGGAAGGGTTTTCCCATATTTAGTAGGTGCATGATCTGTTTTTGCATGATTAGTTTTGTTGTGCTAATAACAATTACATATTTATAAATATGTGCATACTTATTGCTTCTTGTGCTGAGGTTTCATTAGCTATTTGTGAATACGATCTAGTAAATTTCCTTAAGTTTTAAAATACATTCGTGAG
Organism: Pinus tabuliformis; assembly: GCA_031772625.1. NCBI lineage: Eukaryota > Viridiplantae > Streptophyta > Pinopsida > Pinales > Pinaceae > Pinus > Pinus tabuliformis. The sequence goes on from CM062819.1 coordinate 729,375,032, forward strand.
AAAAATAGCTTTAGAAACAAATATTGAACAAAAAACATGTACAGTGCAACAAACCATCAAAGAGACACATTACCACAGTGTTTTGATGAAGGAGTTCACCCCTCCTGGGCTACATCTCCTTGGTCCAGCTTCCATGGCTTGGGCCTCTGTATTAGTTCAATGTGACAAAAATTTTGTTTACAAAACACTATGGCTCCTGATACCTACACCAATGTGTTTAGAATGTTAAAATTAGCCAAGAACACCTCTTTTTGAGCTCAATTTGGTTGAAAATTTCTCAAGATATGCTTCATTCAATGTTTTCCTAGAAAACTCCTGCTAAAACTGGAGAAGACTCCAGTTTGCACCGCCAAAAATGGAAATTCTGCTAAAGTTGGCGCACCTCCAAAACTTCCACCATCTTAATATATAGATTAATTAAATTAAGACTTGATTAGTGGCTCTCTAAGAGCACTTATCCATTAGTGTTGGCCCATGGTTATAGCTTTGTGGTCGTATGGCGAGGGAGCTAGCCCGTAGGGCTAGCTCCCTCCGCTTCCACCGCCGGCATTGTTGTAGGTTTTAATAACATGTGGTGGCCAACCTTTAACAAAACTGTTGTTGGCTCAATGGTTATGAAATGGAGTTTGGGAGGGGGAGGTCACGGGTTTGACCCGCCCTCCTCCCATCCCTCAATACCTTCCAACCCTAGGTGACTCAAAGAATGTTGGTTCCATTCACTAACCAAGCAACTTTTCTTTCATATGATAACAATCTTTCCAAATTCATATGAAAACAAGGGAAAGGTACACCAACAAGACTCCCAAAATGAGACCAAGAAACCCCAACAAAGTTCCCAAAAAGTCTAACTTGGTGAATAAAGACCCCATAGGTTTGGAGGAAGATATGGGACGGTGCTCCTTAGTAGCTATAATTAGAAAAATAAACATACAAAGAACCATAAACAAACAAAGATACATCCCAAAATTATCGCACGAGCCTGATAATTAAAGCCTCCATAGTTTCTTAGCAAACCAAGAAGCCATAATCCCATTGTAACTAGAGGAGTTTCCATTCATGGGTTCATATTCATGTGAAACAAAGAGCTTGAGCACCTGAATCAATGAATTAGGTTGCCTATCCTAACCCCTCTCACCCCTTGCTATACAATTGAGTATCCACACAATCAGTTGTGTGAAACACCAAGCTAGTGTAACAGGTCCAATTCATTGCCCATTATTATTACAGTTATTATTTGGAAGTGCTTCAAGAAACATATCTGAAGTGTCTACACCACAAAGAGTGGAGTCCCTTTGGCTTAGGTGCCATGGAAAATTATTCAATTAAATTTTATGACCCCTTCTCATCCCCTTCAAACTCATGCTTTAATGCACATGGTGTATACCACAGTGAGAACTAAACCCTGGTGGGCATAACACTTTGTCCATCTTGCCAGTGAACCAATGCCATGTTGTCAGAGCCTATTTAATTATACTTGGCGCCACTCCAAACTAGCATAAAAAATATAATTACCTAAATGTAGCAAGAGACATTTTACACTTGGAGATAAATCTAATTATGTATGTATGGGACATTTCACACTTTGATATGTCTCTGTTAGAGCCTAGATTTGTCTCAGGCAGAAAAGACAAGGTTCTAGGTCCACATCAAACCACGCTCAACCTCATAGCTAGCTCTACGAGGACATGAGAGGGCTCTCTCCGGGTCAATCTCGGCAAAAGGTAATTAATGAGGCTCAAGATGACTAAGTTTGCAACTGATCTTAGGCTAGGTATTAAGTTGAGGGATTTGATTTGGTTTTTTAAGGGTTTTGTTGAAAAAATGGGAAAGGCAAATTTAGGCTCGGGGATGAGGCACAGTTTCTGCAGAGTTCCGTTTAGGGCAAGGAAGGCAATCATTTCAATGCTTTAAAGCAAGTGAGATGGATAGATCAGATTGGTGAGGAGATAAGGAGAGCAAGAAAGTCTCAAGAATTCTCCTCAAACAGATGAAAACATGGAAATTTAAACAAATTCAAAGGTAGAGCATAACAGTTATGGATTCCACCTTAATCACTCATTTGTTTCAAATTCGGAAGAAGAGGCAAGAAAATGATACACATAACACTAATGAACTTACAATTACTCAGAGAAGAACACCATCAAAACATAAAGCCACATGGATCCCAAACAGTGCTGCAAAACCCTGGTCTTTCCTTAGCCAAAAATGCAGAGATAGAATGTACAATGATATGCCAAAGCAATCCCAAGTGTCCAACCTTGACAATGACTTAGAAAATACATGATATAGAATAGCCCAACCCATTCCATTGCCTCTAGGGGTCGAGCTCATCATTCTAGGAGCTGTTTCAACCAATTCTAAACAAGGCACTAAAATCTAGGTAATCAAAACAACTTGCCTCTATAAGGTAGGACACTGATTCATTCATTAAAGTTTCACTCTTTGGTGAATGAATCCTCTAGAACAAGTAACTAAGTGTCAAAATTACATCATGTTCATTCAAATACATCAAGATAGGTCAAAAATAACATCACAAAGTAAAACTAGTCAAACTGGCCGAATTTCTGAGTTGGAAGGTGAAAAATTGGTCAAAAAACCTCTGTGCGCCATGCCAATTTCTGTATGTGTCGTGCTACTTTGATGCTGATTTTGAGGTACTCTCTGAAGTCCAAATTGAGCCCAAGTGTGCTTGTTGGAAAGCCATGCCTGTCTACTTTCTAACCCAAGTGGAATTTCTGAATTTGGTGCCCATTTTCCCCTCCAAAACCGCAATCTCCCAAGACTGCTTCTTGTGTGTGAAATTAGGGGCAGAGAGGTCATTTTAGGGTGTTTTTGACCTCCTGAGGACTCAAAACTTGCCCAAATTTCTTGGCCATGAAACACCAGTCATTATTTTTCATGAAAAATCCAAACTATAAGCTTTTTTGCATTTGGAGACTCCAATCATAAGCGCGCGCCACGTGGCGCGGCGCACAGGGAGAAAACCCCTATTTTTTGGACAAAAAATTGCAAAAATGTCAAAATTGCCCCAAATTTCTTGAAATTTGGGCTGGAGATTCTTCATCAAGTGTTATGTTGGGCTAAAGAGGCCTCAGAAAATATCTGAAGACGATCGAGCTCCCTTTGCCTCTTTTGCTTCTTGATTGCATTCCTCAATTTCGCCTTCAAATTCCTGATTCGGGCTTTGCACACCTTGTTTCGTGCCATATAGTGGAAAGCCATGTGTCTCAGAAATGCATGGTCTTTGTTGGCCTTTTCCAACAGCCTCTCTAGGTGCATGTTAACTCTCTTGAGATTGGCTTCCTGACCCTCATTAATTTCTTGCTCCAATGACGTGAGCTCAACTCTTCTCCTTTGTGCAGGTTGGCGATGCTCACGAATGTTATGTAGCTCCATGATTGCCTGATGATCTTCAAGCTATTTGTTCCTTTTCTCCAAGTATTTCATGGTCCACTTAGCCCTCTCCAAGTCAAGGGATAAGGTTTCGATCTCTGATTGCTGCTCCTGGATAAGGTTTCGATCTCTGATTGCTGCTCCTGGACCCGTATCTGTATCATCATCATGAACGAGAATGAATTCGGTCTCTCGTTCACCTGATGGCTCACCTGAAGGCCCCTCATCCTGCATTGGCCTCTTGCCTTTGTCCTGTACCTATGATGCTGATGGAGGAAACGAGGCCCATTCCACCCCGGGTGGAGATAACACTCGCTTTGCCGCTGCAAACAAATGTCTGGTGCCTCTCTGATATGTGATGAATACCGGCACACTAGCAGTCTCATGGCGCTCATATTGATGAGAAGGTTCACCTTCATGCTTAACCTCTGATACTCCTTGTGAAGCTCTCAAGAAGTCACGAGAGATGAAATCATCCCAAGTGATGCCCTGCAATCCAAGCTGATGAACCACCAAAATCTTAATAAGAGCAAAATGGTATACACTGTTAAGTTGCTTCTGAGGGGTTTTATGCTGTATAAAGGTGGTCATCATCTCTATGTTTCAGCAAATGAAATACAGAATGTTCATCATCCGTACCTTGGTGAAATGCATGAGCAACCTGATGTGATAAGCATAAAGACGAGAGAACCATCCCTCACAGTTGAAATATTTCATGATAAATCTCATTAGTGGAGCATTTTCATATTTCCGATACCAGAACGGGAACACTCTCTTGAGCTGCCTCAAGAAACTGGTTTTGATGTATGGCTCATAATGTTGCCATTCAATCTTTTGTTTCTTGTGCCATGGTTCACCAATGTTTGGTATACCGGTTGCTAATGAGACAGATTTTGGTGTAAGCGTGAAGGTGACACCAGCCAAGATAGCTTGATCTCCGTGCAAGTGTAGCACAAAAATGATAAAAATAGCTAAAACACAATTACAGACACTCAAATCATATATTATGCACAAATGGTGTATGTGCAAACACACTCACACACACGGATTACATTCGATCACTCTATTAAATAGAGTTTTTGAGATCCAACTTATTCCTAATTTAGAGAGAGTGGTTGAGAGAATTTCTCAACCATCACAAACCAATTTCTCAAATATGGAATGTAAGCATTAACTCCAACATCCCCCCTTAATGATTACATTACATGAAAATAACAAAATAATCAAGCTTATCAGTAGATGCTCCATCAAGTTGCCTCATAACCCTCGGAAAGGTGTAGTTGGCAAGTTTGATTCCCGAGTTCTCTTCCTCAACTCCCGAATCAAGGACCTCCCGAAGTCAATTACTGGACATCATCCCAATCTGTCGCATAACCTCATTAGGAAACCACTTCCATGTCTACCACTAATGAGGGATCCTTCCCTAGATCCGCAACTGCCATACTATCTGGACAACCATCCATATTGAGCCTTACTGCTACTTGATCTTTAAGTACTGGCATCAGACACATAGTTGAACTGCTAGTTATTTTTAAAAGAGTTTAATAGATGAACACCTCGACAATGAAACATCCTGCTATATAAAACCCAAAAAATCTGCTGGCGTTATATATCGATCTGCATTTAATTTCTAACTATGGCCAAACTCAAACCTCCATACTGTATTATACACGTTCCAGAGAAAAGCACCACCACTTGGGGATCCATACTTGTTATTGGATCGTCGAGAGGCAAGACCATGTATCTCACCACAGATTGTAAAAAACATGGCAACCATAGCGACCTCAACAAACAGTGACGGCAACAATGCATTCACTGGCACACATCTCCTCCCACTGGAAGACACACCACGGATTGCGCAGTCAATCCGACCGCTCGACCTCTGCTGCCAATCCTTTAATCATTTATATTCTCCAACCACCACGAGATTGGATCACACTATGATCCGCACAATTCCAAACCCTGGAAACCCTGATTTTACTGAGAAAAATTTCTAAATAATGTCAGAGAGCCCATGGATTTTATTTTTGTGGGCCTTTGTTTTTGCAGGTTCGTTTGAATCCAAATTCACATTGGAGGCTGCAATAAAAAATCTCTGATCCAACTGATCTCCACGCAGCCTCTATCGGCCTCCATAGGCAATCAGGCCTCCTCCTCCTCGACACAGGACTAGCTGGCCACGTCCACCCAGCCTTCTCTTTCACCACACAAATTCAATCCTTCTCTTCGGCAGTAAAAAAAAAACAAGCAGCCACTCACCACGCTTTCAGATTAGACACGGTGCTCCATTTGGCATCGCACGAACCTGATTCGGTTTCTGCTGCACGGATCACACGTAGCCCTCTTCGCAGCCTCATCCACTCAAATGGTAGAGCTCCACCTCAACCTCACGAGGCGATCTCAATGTCACCATGCACTCTTAACAGATGTTGTTCTGCTTGGCGGGCCTCAAGCAGTCATACTGCCATCATACATCGAATAGAATCCGGTCTCCTCTATTGTACTGGCCCACAGAAGTTTGAATCTTCTTGTCCACGCCAATCCCTCAGTTGGACAATGACCCATGCATTCCCTTGGTGGGAAATTCCTCCACTCGACCTCCGTAGTAGAATCAAAGCCCCTTCAGCTCTCTCAGAAATGATCGCAGGCCCAACAACACTCTCCCGCGATCAATTAAACGAGTTGCAATTCGATCTAAGAAGGGATTCAATTTAAAATTCCAGCAACCTCCTACATGCCTCACACAACATAGCGAATAAGCTCACCATGCGCCCTCGTCCTAACACTTGTGATGATTTTGCCTTAGTCGCTCCTTTCAAATCAGCATACAGGTCCCTCAGTCCTGTAGCTCTGACACCATGATAAAAATAGCTAAAACACACAATTACAGACACTCAAATCATATATTATGCACAATTGGTGTATGTGCAAACACACTCACACACACGGATTACATTTAGATCACTCTATTAAATAGAGTTTTTGAGATCCAACTTATTCCTAATTTAGAGAGAGTGGTTGAGAGAATTTCTCAACCATCACAAACCAATTTCTCAAATATGGAATGTAAGCATTAACTCCAACAAAACTCATGATGAAATTGGACACTAGCCACCTTTTGACAAAAATCATAGCATGACTAATTCTGAAAACACTGCATAGCAAGAGGGCAGGCCTACAATTCTGTAAGGGTGATCGGTTCTTCCCTAACATATCTGCCACTCTTATGAGGCCTCCGGGGTGCTTGTTCTTCCAAGAGTGAGTCACTTTGGGTTTCTACCTCATAGTCCGATGAATGTTCGGATGCCATGACCGCTGTGCAAAATGTCTTGAAGATGCTGCTGTATATGAACTGTGCTTGAACTAGCCTTTAATGATGTAAAAAACTGCTGTGTTGTGATTCTGCCACCAAGGGGAAAAAAACAAATGCAACCAGGGAATGTTAGGAAGGGGAAAACAGTAGGGGGTTAGGGAATATTGAATTAAATTTAATTAGGGAGAGGAGGGGGATTTTATGTATGGGAATAAGGTTTAGGGTTTGGGATTAGTTGTATAGGGTTGAGGAGATTTTTATAAGGGCTAGGGTTTTGGGGTTTTGGGATTTGAATGTAATGTAGGATTGATCAGCTTAGTGGGGGGGTGGGGTAGGAAATGAGGAAACAAGGGAGAAATGGGAAAAAGGAGAATCCTTGGTGACAAATCAAAGACTAAAGAACCTACAACAAACTTCATTTGAAGGCACTTTAGAGGGAGGGTTTGGATTTTTGTTTCAACCGCTACCACCCATAAACCACCAACACTTATCACAAAATTTGAAGCAATGTCAAAATAGCAACCCTACCTGACAAATTCACGCAAGGAATGAGCAATTTGGAGAAGTTTGAAACAATTTCGGGTTCTGAACTGTGTGCGCCACACCAAGAACCCAGTGCGCCATGCGCTTCCTGTGCGCCGCGCCCGTTCAAAATAACATTGGGCGAAAAATCCCAGTGCACCATGCCACCTGTTATGTGCGCCGCATCGGTTAGCTGCAAGCTCTTTCGCCTCAAAACACACACTTGCTCACTCAATTCGCTTTGAAATGCTTTTCCTCGACCTTGGCATGCAGAATGACATTCAACTTCATGGAAAAACCTTTATAAAGACATCAATTTGATTTTTGGTTCTCCAAAACCCAATTTTGTAATGTTTTGCAATTGACACTTTTTCACAATTAATAGAACTCTGACTTTTTGTTTCCTCCTTGATTTTTTGGTTGAAATGATGAATTTCTTGGAAAATTTTTGCACGAATAGCTGACATGGGATTTGGCAAAGGAGACCAGGGTTGCACCTGAAGAATTCAAGGACTGAAAATTTTGGAAAATTATTACAAAAAACGAAATGTCGACTTGTCTTCAAAACAACGTTTTGAAGAAAAGTCATAATACATCCATATGACGATAAACATCTTTTGAAATAACAACTTATCAAGGACCTCCCTCTGGCCTGCTGGCTTTATTAGACTTTGTCAAAGACCAAATTGACTAACCCTAGAACTAATGACTAAAATGACTATAATGACCTAGAAACTGAAACAGGATTGCAAATGACTTTTAAGACTTGATTTTGATGGACAGACCTGAGCCAGCAGTGCAAAGCATGAGGGGGATGAATGACAAAAGCCCTTCCGCCAGATTTATGGCATGCTCCTAACGAATGCAACTGATCGAGTGAGATGGGACACCTAAACATGAAATGCAAAAAGAGTTTTGATCTCTGACGGAGGGATGACCAGATCGTTTCTGAAGGGTCTACACCACAAAGAGTGGAGTCCCTTTGGCTTAGGTGCCATGGAAAATTATTCAATTAAATTTTATGACCCCTTCTCATCCCCTTAAAACTCATGATTTAATGCACATGGTGCATACCACAGTGAGAATTAAACCCTGGTGGGCATAACACTTTGTCCATCTTGCCAGTGAACAAATGCCATGTTGTCAGAGCCTATTTAATTATACTTGGCGCCACTCCAAACTAGCATAAAAAATATAATTACCTAAATGTAACAAGAGACATTTTACACTTGGAGATAAATCTAATTATGTATGTATGGGACATTTCACACTTTGAGATGTCTATACTTTCTTTTCTTCAAGGTAAATCTTGTGAGGAAACCCCCGAGCACTTCTTTGCATTCACAGCTGGAGATAAATCTAATTACACAGTGATTTAGAGTTTTCATCTTAATATTGATAGTCCTCATCGATAAAGATAGTACTCACTGATGAATCCAATTATGTATTCCTCCTCTTGAGTTTATTTTGATCCCTGGTCATAGCTATATCAAATCTTCACATCTTAGTGGGGTTCTATTACCATTTAAGGAGTGAGAATCTCGATACAAATGGGATTTGATCTTGTCCTTTATTTCATCTTATGGTAGTGGTCTCAACATGTTTTCTTTTTGCATGTTGCATGAATGAGTGAGTTAACTTCACTTTAAATATTTTAGGGTGGCCAAGTTTGCTGGCCACCTCCAACCTATAAAAAAAATATGTCCTCATATATTAAAAAAAAATTCAAACTACCCTACACTTAAAGAAAGAGGTGAGGAGTGTAATACCTGTGCCTACCTGATTGCCTATGGATGCTTTGGTGCCTACCTTCTTCCTCAAATTAGTGGTTGACTTTTTGTTCTCTTAAGGTGATATTTTCCATGTTAGTTTCTTCGTGCTCCGGTCCTTCTATTGAACAAAATATTTTTGTAGATACTTTATGATAGGTGCCTAACTAAGTGAAGTCTGTTAATGTAGGTTCTTCAAATGGTGGATCGATATGTTGATGTTGGGAATGAAAAATGATCATGTAGCATATCCTAAAGATTTATATTGTTTTCAAAGATCACAGCTATGGTCCTTCAATGCTTTAGGATGGCTAAGTATTCGTTCTGGTGCTATCAAGTGTCTCCAAGTATTCTTTTGTAGGGTTTGTGCAAGATGCTACATGATTGAATTATTTCTTGTAACAATCACACATAAACCTATAGTATCACAATCATCTTCATGAAATGCATTTATAAGGTCTGACAATTCATGATGGGCTCATGGATAGGGACTAAAAAATTTGATAGTGGTGAAAATTGAGGAAGAAGGGATGAAAATGGATTTTTTTCATTAACAAAGATGGATTTCTGGATGGAGAAATATTTAAATAGCATGGAGGATGGATGATAGAGGTGTGGTATACTTCATTCTTCACTCCCCTAAGGAAAACATAAAATTTGACCCCTCTCTCTATGTCGATCACAATCCTGTAGCAATTCTAGTCAATCTTGTACCGGTTCAGGACAATCTTGTGGCACTTTAGGACTAAGGAAAAATTGAGTAAGATGGGTTGCCTCATTATGGAGGAACCTTGGGAGATGGATGGAATGATGAAGGACATGCAGCTAAATAGTTGAGAAGATGGAGAAGTAGAATATGAAGGTTGCCTCCTTTAAGTGTTGTCCCTTTGAGTGTGACTGGAACCCTGCAAAAACATGTTATGATAACTAATGTAAGGGATCCCTTGATTCTCCTTTGTTTTTTCTTCCCTTTTTTCACTTTTTAAACTTTTTTCTTTTTTGAGGTTTGCAGAATTCCTCTAAATAGGTTTTCAACCTACAAGCCTGCCCTAGTTGCCTGAAGGGAGGTTTTCACCTGGGGATCTTTTCATTCATTTTTTATATATATTTTATTATTATTCTTGGGATGACTCATAAATGTTTTGAGCCCGTTGATGGTAAAAAATGACCTCATCAATATTTGGGAAGGCCACTGAGTTAGAGTCCCAAATTAGACTCTTATTTGTTTGTAATGATGGATCCAACTGGTTCTATTGAGTCCAGTTACCCCCTCACTCTTTCTATTGACTTGTGATGTATCTAATTAACTATCAACAAGAAGAGGAAATTGAATCCATCCTCTTGCTACATCCCTACAGGAAAGAAGTTCTTAAGCTAAATTGAGGGATAATCCAAGTCACACTTTAAAATTCTCTTGTATAAGGAGACTTCTAAAATGAAATGGATTTAATTGTAAATGAAAATCTACTCTAAGATGAAAGTAATGGAAAATATATTCTAAATTTATCTTTATTAAAAGGAGTAGTCCCTCTCTCAATCAAGAGAAATGTGAAAGGAGATTTGGACTATTGACATGAACTATTGGAACTCATTGAAGGATCTATAACCAGACTAGTCTTGAGAAGAATATTATATTATGTAGATAACATGAGCATCAACTAAACAAATACATTATTAGAGTAGCAAAATGATATGTAGAAAAAAACAAGAATATATTTTGCAGTCATCTGTTAAAATTTTATTCTAGAAGCACAGTGGTTACCAATGTAAAATTCCTTTTTAATAGCTTGCACCTTCCAGTAACGTTGTGAATAAAAACCAAAAGAGGTGGCATTCCATTCTCGCGACTTTCAAGCATGCACTGAACACGAGGATGCAATTTGATAAATTGTGGTAACAATTACATCAAAATGAGACTATAGATGTAAGTTTGACTTTCAAAATAATTATGGTAAGAATTATACACATTAATACATGACTAACTTATGAAGGATTCATTAGTTAATTTTGATCTTCGTATTGATAGACCTCAATGGTTTTCATTGCCTCCTTATCCAATCATTATGAATCACACATGTGTAACATCCCCATGCATTTGAATGATTTGAACCCAATGTAATTTGTGTAATCATAACCCTAGATCACCATAATATAACTATACCACTCCCTTCATCGTTGACCACCCTTTTTGCTTAACCTTACATAGTGATAGGAAGTCGAAATTTCATCATTATCTCCTAAAAGAAGATAGCATGCTAAAACGTCCAGTGTTATGATTCAAACCTAGAAACACTGAATTTATCAATGAATATCCACAAGGCCACAATTGCTTTGAGGGGTTTGGGTCGCTATCATTTTGTGATAAGTTTCAAGAGCGCAATTTCAAAGTGACCAAAGCCTTTGCAAGGAATTTTAATAGGGTTTTGACCCATTTTAATCAATTGGAATTGTTTGTCTTTGGAGATTCGATTGTGGAGACCACAAACCTCCCTCAAGATGGAGAGTCTTAGTTAAAGGAAACTGTGAAGGAATTTGATTGTAATCAATTCATGATGTCAAAAAATGAGAATCCAAATCGAAGAAAGGGTATTCCATCTGCATGGGTAAAGGAAGAGTCCAATGAAGCTCTATACTTAGTCTAGAAGTATGTCACATGCAGAGGAAGGTGCATTGTAACTTGTAGGTAACATATGGGAGAGGCCTTTCATGTTTTAAAGATAAATGAAAAATGCATCTTCCTTTTTACATACTCAAGATATTAACTAAGATGGATAAGAACGTTCAAGCTCTTACTAAACATGCATAGACTAGTATGTTTAATCATGGACTCATTAAAATAATGGTGGATGCCTAATTGAAGAAAAAGAACACACATGGGACAAATTCCTCTTTAGGAGGGTTTGGAAAAAAATCTCTATAATCTCTTGTAAAAACAGGATAAACTCCTACATCTAATATCAAGCGAAGGGTTTCAGAGGATGAATGCTCATATGAAGACTTAATATTTGAAAGAAAATGAGTATAATTATGTCGATGATATGTAAACTACCATGGATATTCCATTGGACAATTTGTCACAATAGATCACATAATATTATGTTAAAAATTCGAGATTCTATATTATTATGGTTTTATTTAATTTTTAGATATGTAAAATTAATTGTAATTAGTGCATGCATGTAAAAATAAATCAACCATAAAAGTAGAGAATGAAAAAATAAACTCACACACACATAATATATAAGATATGCTCACTGGGAAATCCTTTCGGGAGAAAACCCAGTTGGAAGATGACGTCACTTCGCTCTCTTTCTCTGTCTGGAAATATGGCTACAGATACAAAGAAGTAATGTCTATGGCCAGTGGGATGCTACAGTGCATAGATCCTCTCTGTGTGATCTACATCCTATCTCTCCTGGCTATCTTTTCTTAACTATGGAACAAAATTCTCTCAAAAGAATGGAATGCCTCTTCCTCCTAGTGGCGTGGTTATAAGACAACTCGATAGCCTACTATGGGTTAAGTTTGAATACATCAGCTCTTAAGTAGAGTTATAAAATAGACTCTTCTAGAGTATTTTACATCACAAACAAATGTCTAGCCCCTTTTCCATGAATAATGGGGCTGACGTGGCATCCTCCTGAACTATAGATGTGAAAACAGGAAGGTCAAATTTTGAGTGGCATAACTTTTGCATACGGACTCTGATTGACACGATTCTTACGCTGTTGGAAAAATTTATATGTTTATAATAACATGAAAATGTGTGATGCATTAGAGGAAAATTTTTACCCCCCAAAAAACATCCTTTGATGCCTCAAAACTCTCCTGGAAAGTTTTGAGACCCTACTTTGCCAAATTGGGTCCTGCGGTAAAAATGGTCCCCTGAGCTGATTCCTTCAATTTTTCCACTCTAAATGCATCAAGATGGATGAAAAACAAGATATTGATCCAATTCGGATTATCTGGGGCTAAAGAAACCCCTATCTCAAAGAAAATCAAATCTTGTAGGAAGAAGAAGAGGTTCTAGTCAGTGAGGATTGCTTGGTCTTTAGGGAAATACCATTTTCATGGTCTCCATGAGGAAGGGGTAAATATTTGGCTATTTAAAAAAGGTAATGATGTTTGTAGAACTCTTAGTGGATTTCTTGTGTCAAACTACCCATAATGTATATGGAATTAAATTCAAATAATGGTCTTTCTTCTATAACTTATCCACAAGAAGTTAACTAGTTATTTTAGGAAAGTCTATTTGAATCCCTCAATGTGTGTATATATGGTCTTCTTTAGAGAAATTCATATGTTGTTCTTTGAAATCCACGGTACCTAGTCATAAAATGCATAGACTTATTCCCCTAACACTATACCAAAACCATCAATAGACTTATTCACTTGTAAATGAAATTTTGAGTACTACAACTGCAAGCCCAGACTATGATCCATTAGTGTTTGATGTAGCAAATAAGTTCCATGTTGACACAAAATGCCTAAAAAACACATTGATGGATATTAAGGGATCTTCCTAAGGGAAATTATGTTTAGTCATAAATGAGTAGGAGTGTAGGTGTCTTCAACTAATAAATATGGTGTTTCTTTGATGGTTATGTGTTCAGGTATGGGATGGAGTTTCCATGCCTATTTAGAACAATTTATATTCTTTAAAATTGTGACATATAACATATTTTTTTATCACAATTATATCAAAGTACACCTATTTGGAAATCATCCAACTTCCCTAATCTCTCATGCAATTCCTTATCAAACTTTTCAAGCTAGCTTCCTCGGTTGTTCAACTTGTTGGAAGTAGAGTTGGTGGTCTACTGTTGAGGGGAGATGTATGAGTTGGTTTATATGGATACACCATGAGTTGCCTTACTGATGAAGTTTACTAGGTCATAAAGGCAAAGGAGCATTAGGTTCAATAAACATCTAATATAAAATAAACACCCTATCTAATTTATGTTAAGGGAGTACGCAAGGAGGCTCAGCTAGACGCTTAGGCATACTACCAAGCTACTACATAGTGATCTCTATAAGTAATTTTATTTAAAGGGACTTCCTATATACCTAATAGTGAGTGGAAGTTACATTTGATACATAAAGTAATCTTTGTGCAATATTTAATGTTATTTTATTATTTTTAGATAGTTGATATTATTTTTTAAATATTTAATCTTATTTTGTTTATGATTTTAATTTAATTATGAAATGATTTTTAAAATTGTTTAATAGAATTATAAAAGTGGATGATTTTAAGTTTATATTTGAAGTTGAAAAAATAATTAATATAAAATAATTAAAAATTGTTATTTTTTATTGTTTAATTAGGATAAGGTAAGTGATTGTTTTATTTAATTTAATTATTATAAATAAGTTAGAATAATTTTTTTAATAATAATTTTTGAATAACTAATACTAGCCTGACCTTCATGAAGAAGAGGAAGCGAAGCCCTGGCTGACTAACCTCATCATAACTAAAGGAGTAAAGTTAGCCTTTACCTTTTGGTTAGAAATTATAGATAACTGAAGTAGTGAGAGTTCATTTGGATTGAAATTTGTTAAAGAAACCACCCCAAAAATTACAAGAAGTGGAACAAAAATTACCAGAAGTGGAACTATTAGGTGGATCTCCATTTCATCCATTAGCAAAAGGAGAAGGAGAAAGCGAAGGATGCTTAGTTGCAGAAGATGGAGAAGGTTTTGAGTTAGAAATCCTGAATTTGTTCTTGTTGCAAGAGATGAAAGCTTTAGAAGAAGAATGTATTTATTTTTCATCATCATGATTATGATTATCATGACCCCAACCCCATCCCCATCCCCCCCATCCCCATCTGTGGGGGTCTACTTTGGGTGCTTTCGTAGCTACGGCTTTTGCAAAACAGTCTGCGGTTTCGTTGCCTTCTACTCTAGAGTGGGCCTTTACCTTGTGCATATGAACCTGGGCAAGCCAATCCTTATTATTGATCTCCTTCAATATCTTCTACTACAAAGGCACTCTTCAATAACAATATATTAATCAAAATTATTGAGGAACTAAACAATGAAAAATAATTTTTGGAACAGAGAAATCTAACACATTGTTTGTCCATGATGAATGATTACACTAATCAATGTCATCACATCTTCTTCATATAAGGAACGTAGATAGTCAAACTATGATACTATATTATTGAACATTATGACAACATTAGAAATAGGTGAAGTATTTCAAAAATTGACACTTGTAGAATTGGGTTTTACTACATTGCTAGAAAGCATCCCACCTTCCACCACTCCTCCACAATATAGCTTGAAGGTAATAGTTGAGATTTTGTAAATATATTAATAAAATATATGTTGGTTCAGATGGGTCATCAGGGAAAATACCCCGGGTTCAGGCATAGAAGGCCAACAATGGTTCGCTGTAGTCTAGGACAGCGTTGGCATTTTCACCTCACCCCAAAGGGCAAAGAGTCTCACTCGAAACGTGTTGTGATCAAAAGGGGAGAAGGGCTTAGCATGGAATTGAGGGGATCTAAGTTAGACATAGGCAGTCATACATATATGCATTCATAATACATGGAACAGAAATAATGATATCCTAAACTCATACTCAAGGACTCATCGTACATGCCACAGAACTAACAACATACTAGTATTGATCTAGCAAGCACCAGCTTCATGCAACAAGGATACTATTTAAAATTTTAATAAGCCACAAAACATGATGTGTAATATGCTATGAGTCTTAACAATCATCAAATCTGATTACATTAGAACATAATACATTATAACTTGGCCTCTCACCATCAATAATACATAAAACACCCGGCTCAGTAGCTCGGGTCAGATCTGCTTCGCAACCCAGTTCCTTAGTCTCCAGTTCTTCTTGCTTCTTCTCTTAGGTCTGCGTACCTCCTCGGCAACCCAATCCTTCAGTGTCCAGTAGGTATGTCCTCAGCAATAGCCCCAACGATAAACGAAACCCAACAACAATAGTAGCAACACCAACAACAACCAACCTCTTCCTTTTTGTTCTTCCTGTTTTTATATCTTTCTTGGCTGCCTGGATTGCTAGTTATCGCTCGGCTGATTCCTTGATTGCCTCTGTACCTTCCTGTATCCTCGACTACCTTTGCCTTCTACTGCAACCTTGCCATCACCTTCCCACAACTGCTCGTTCTGCCGCCCAAACATTGCTTCAATTTGTCCTTTCCTGCCCTATAGTTGGTCAAATTTGGTCAGAACTCTTCAAAATTAACGAAGGCTCCAACAGGCCCTGACCGCAATTTCTTGACTTGTCCCTTAGTCAAGTCATTTCTACCTTTGGTGGCTCTGTTGCTATTTCCAAGGGTTCTATGGGTGGTGGCTATGTTTTTACCGACACTGTTTCCATTGTCTGTTGTTCTGGCACCTCTGTTGATGCAATACCTTCTTGTGGAATATGCATCTCTTCCATTTCAATCCTAGCCTATGGTGTGGCATTTGTTTCTATGGCCCTTTCTTGACCTTGTGGCTCCTCTGTTCCAACAAATACTTCAACTCAGGGACTGCTATTGTCGTCTTATGCCTGAACTCACTGTATCGCTTGATAGCCATGTCCCAGTTTACGAGGATCGCATCTACACTTTGTGTGAATGCCTCGGCTAATAGTGATGTTAAGGTTGTCGGCCGTTCGATCTGCAAGCCCTCCAATTGCTGGCTACTTGATTCACATGCCTCTTTTAACAATAGGACCTGCATTCGAATTGGGGGCCGCAAGTCTTGGATTACTCTTTTCGTCCTGGACGACTCCTCCTCAATTGCATCAACCTGGGCCTGAAGGACATCGATTTGTTCATTTAGTTGCTGGAGCTTAGTAGGATTTGTGCATGCCCTTGTGCTAGAAAATAGAGATTGAATCTTCTCTCGCAATGGGTAGACTTGGCGATTTTTCAGAGCTAGAATTCCTGACCATTCGTGGACCTTGCCCATTAAGGCGTATCCATTGGTGAGGGCGTCAGCTAGTGATTTTTTTTTTAATCTCGAGCTCTCACATCTTTCTTTCAACTAAGCGCACATATATTTCCACAGGGTCTGGCAGTGCAGACCTTATGGTCTCTAGCTTCCTCTTCATTTATGCATTTGTGGTTGCTAGGTGTATGCACGCCGTCTGTATATGATCGCAACAGTTAATCAAGGAGTAGGTGGACATGTTCGATGGTGCTTCCGTGTTGGCTTCAGCGACGGTTGGCCACATGGCTTGGAATCTCTGAGTAAGTTGATCCACTTGTGCTTGCAGCCCTGTATTTTCCTCTTGTAGGCGATCCCGTTCTTCTGTTATTGTAGGCAATTGCATCTTCTGCTACTCATTCTCCTTAGCCAGTTTCTCATGCAGGCCCTTGGCCTTGTGGGCAACTTGCTGAATGAAAGAAAATAACTGGGCTGATGACCAGTGATAGAGTGTATTAGCCCTCATTGTGTCTGGTTCTGGAAATTGTTGCTATAAGGGTAGGTCACTTGCAATGGATTTATCAGAGTGTGAGGCGAGTGAATGCTCTTGCTGGGATGGTTGTTGTGATGGTGGGGTGAATTGTGGTGTGGCTGGGGTGATACTAGGGTTCAGGGGGACTATGATCTTTATAGGGAGAGTGGGTAGGTATGGGCCAATCCTTTCTCCCTACCAACTGGTATCCAGGAATCTTCCAGTTAGGGGGTCTAGTCCTGGCATCGATGTTGTACTCCCAGTGGGTGGCATCCCTAAGGTCGAGGTGGCATCTTCTTTCCAGCTAGTTGACTGAACTTCTGCTTCTGCAAATATTCTCCTATGGCCAAAGGGGAAGAGCTCGGACACCGTTACGGAGGTGGAAGCTGTTTGCGGGGATGACTCCCACAACTAATGTACTACAATGGTTGCGACATTAGGGATTTCCTTGACTATGGCAGTTGTGGGAATTTGGTGCTCAACCTCAACAGTGAGATCAACGACTAGGGCTGGGGGGCTAACTTTCGGCTTTTTGGAAATCGACTTTTTGACTTGGGGGGTGCGGATAACTCACTTATTTTGTGGCTTGGGTACTGGTGTCATGGAGGGAGCCTGAGCTACACCCGCGAGAGGTGCCATTGAGAGGGGTGGCGTTATAATGGGGAACATCATAGTTGAACCTTGAAAATGTTCGGGATAGTCACCCTCACTTGGCTCGAAGCTTGCAATTGTCCTCCTTACCTCGAACATTTTTTCCTCCATTCGGACCAACATTGGTTGGAGTACTTCCATTGCCACCCTTCTGCTACTGCTTTCTGCCCCATCTCCCTCTTGGTTCTATGGTGCCAGAGCTCCAAACAGGTATCGGGGCTTCCCTTCTATTATTTCGGAGAACACTCCCATCCAGGACTCTACTTCTTTGCGCAAGGCCTCCTCTGCCAGGCTAAATCTTTGTGGAATTAATTTATATGTGGTGGGGTTGACACACCATGGTTTGAGATAAGTATGCACGTGCGAGGCCCTGAACCAGAGGTCGCCCTAGAACTCATACAGGAGACTCCTAGTTATTCTCTCTGCGAACTGAATGGAATCCACCATCTGTGCGTACCAGCTACTGAAGGCCATTTTATTGATCTCTTTTATGTTGGTATCCCCCAATGCCATCCATGGTTCATATCTGAGTGCAATTGGTTGATCTTCAATAATAGTTTCCATCTGCCTCTTTGGAGGTGGCCTCCACTTCTACGTTGCCAGTGTCATTACCAAATATTCGAGCACAAATCTAGTGCTCCGCTGGTAGACATCTTCACATGCCTCAAAGAGTTCGTTGAGTATAAAGGCTACCTAGTTTTATATCTCACCCTGGTAGTAGTTTTCTTCTATTGATACTGTGTCTAGGGTGCACTTGTTTCTCGTGAAGTGCCTCATCATCTTTCTTGCAATAAGGTAGCAAGAAAACCGAATGTTATCCTTATTGATTCTATCTAGCTTCATGCCTTTCCCCCCCTAATCCATCCCATAGCGGGTGTAGATGTTGTCCTCTATCAGTTTCTTACCTCGCTTGGCCCCAGCCTGGAATGCTATGCTGATTGCATTCCCCATGTTTGCCAACCCGGTCAATCGGTAGATGTCTTTGGCATGGATCAGGTATTCTCTGTCCAGCCATAAGGAACCTCCATGCATCCTGCTCTCCAATAGCTTGGCACACTGCATGGCGGCCAGCTGGGTATCAAACACATGAATATTTCTCAAGTTAAACAACATGGAATTATGTAGCCCTTTTAAGTCTCCCCTGATTCTGGAGGCCCTGGTGCCATCCCCCTGTTGAAATTCTTCTTCATATACCTCCCTCTTCATTGTTGGGAATTGGAACCCGTCTATGAAGTCATTGTCAATGAGGTTCGACTGGTAGTATTTCCCATATAGGTCATCTAGAACTTCGATTCTTGCATCAAGAGCAGTTTGTGCGACTGATATGATTCTCTTTGTCATTGTTCCCCTTATTTTGCAAACATTTTGCACTGGTGGTCTTCTATTTCTCCTATCCTGCTCCTCTTCTTTCAAGTGCTCTTGGAATTCTTCTGGTGTTTGAAATTCTACCATTCCCAACATTCTCCTGAGATTTATGTAGCCAGTTCTGACACAACATCCCCTGATTGACGAGGCTTTAATCAACTAATCACCCCAACTGCCTTTCCATGTATTCTAGCTATCCTTTTGCTTTCGTCGGCTGACCGGTATGTGCCAACTATGACATGGGCTTGGAAAGTATAGAGTGGGTTGCATGGAGTCTTTATTTTGTAGTGATGGGATTATTTATTAACTAATTATATGCTTAACAGGAAAGATTTTTTGACCCTACCCTAATAGTTTCCTTATAGATTACTTAATGAGGAAATAAATACTGGTACGATAGATGGGATGGGTGTGTGTGCAACCATCAATTTTGGAAACAGTTCAAACCTACATGTATTCTACTGGTGGTGTTTGACACGCACAACTACTATTCCTGCCAACTAGGCCTGCTGACTCTACTGATACTACCCCCCGCCCATAAATGGGTTGCAGTATCTCTCTACTAACTGCAACCTTATTATGCAATTTTTTTTTTTGTGGAAAGGTTTCAGGTATGTGCCATTCACCCATCCTGGAAATAGGACTCCATCTAGTTGCATGAGTCTTACCACACTCGATACTTTTATATGTGAAATTATGAGCGGGCCTAACCGTTGCATCTGTAGTTTTCCTGGGAACTTGAGGAACTTGCTGTCATAGAGGAGCACTTGGTCACCAACCCCGAACGATTTATTCTTGATGTGCTTATTGTGCCAAGCCTTATGTGTTCATTATTCGATAGATTGATGGAACTCTGCCGGGAATCATGATTCATCGAGATCTAACAGCTGGCTCAATTTGTCCCGCAAGGCACTGTTATCGGTCATTCCTGTTGCCTCTGAAATAAACATGATGGGCAGTACGAACTCTGCTGGCACCACCGCCTCTCTGCCATATACTAGATGAAATGGAGTTTGTTTGTGGAGTCTTTTAACTGTTGTTCTATATACCCAGAGTGTCACTGGAATTCTTTCATCCCAGTCATCTCTGTTGGCTTATACGATTTTGGTTAGCCTTTTTTCTAGTATCTTGTTGAATGCTTCTATTGCACCATTTGCTTGTGAATGGTAAGGGTTGCTCTTGTGATGCTGTACCATAAAAGTTGTTAATAGGACCTGAATTTTCTTGTTTAGGAAGTGTGTACCTTGGTCTCTTGTGAGACTCCTTTGGCATTCAAACCTTGAGATGATATTTTCAAAAATGAATCGCATTGCGGTTTCTACTGTGCAGTCTTTTACTGGCACGACTTCTGCCCATCTCGACAGGGACTCTGTGGAGGTAATTATATATTGGGCTTTGGAGTGATGTGCTGGTGGGGAGATTGGACCAATAAAATCTACCAACTATTTATCAAATATCTGCACCATATGGACCAAGTGTAGTGGTAGCTCATCGCGTCGAGAAGGCCTTCCAAATCTTTGACATACATCGCATTCATTGGCGAATGCCTTCAAATCCTTATGTACCATAGGCCACCATAGTCCTGCTTGTAGTATCTTCATTGTAGTTGCCTTACCCCCTACATGGCCTTCTGCGACCCCTATATGGCACTCCCATAAGATATATTCTCTTTCATGTTGTAGGACACAGTGTCTAAGAATCTGGTTTAAGCCCATTTTGTAAAGGTGTCCTGCTATGAGTTGGTAATCCGCTACTCTGACCACCAGGTTCCCTTTTTGCATTGTGGTGTAGCCCTGTGGACAATTGCCTGTTGTGAGCAAAGTAGCAATTTCCTATAGGTGGTCGGGTATGGCTTCTATCCTGAACAAATCGGCATCAGGTAACTGGTCGTCTATTGCTCCATCACTCTCCCCTATTTCCAGGCGAGAAAAGTGATTCGGGCCGACATTTAGTCTGCCTGACTTAACAAATACTTCAAACATGAAATCTTGAAATAATAATAGCCATTTGCATATTCTTCCCTCCAGTACCAGCATGTTTACTAGGTATTTCAGTGCAGAATGGTCTGTGAAAAATTTGAATGGCTCCCCCTGTAGGTAGTGCCTAAAATTTTGGAGAGAGTAGACCATTGCTATAGCTTCTCGTTCTGTCGTTGTGTAGTCTTTTTCCACCATGGAGAGCTTTCTGCTTGCTTAGTATACTGGATGATCCATCTTCTCTCCTGGTTGTGCTAGGAATGCTCCTAGTGCTATTCCATACGCATCAATATGTACATGGAACATTTTGTTCCAGTCAGGGTACACCAATATGGGTGAACTTACTAACCTTTCTTTTAATTTGTCTAGTGTTGCTTAACAATTTGTTGTCCAAATGAATTCCTCTGTCTTCTTTAGCAGTCTCTCCATTGGGGCTGTTATGGTTGCTTAGTTTTTGATGAACCTTCCGTAGTACCCCGTATGGCGTAGAGTTTCTCTTAGTTGCTTTATGTTGCGGGGTAGTTCAAATTTAAATAGATCTGCAATTGTCTGCATCATTCAAACATTACTCTCAACAGACTAGTATGCTTCTTCAGTAGGCTATATACTATCCAGTCGTCCATGTAGACTTCTAGGAACTTATGAATATAGTCTCAGAAAGCTGCTATTACAATCCTTGAAAAGACTATTGGCACATTCTTTAATCCAAATGGCATTACATTCTATGCATACGACCCCCACTCCGTTGTGAATGTTGCTTTCCTTTTATCTTCTTCGGCTATTCAGACCTAGTGGTAGCCTGAGAAGCCATCTGTGAACGCGTAAGCCTCATTCCTTGCAAAATTATTTAGGACTTCATCGCTGAAGGGCATCGGGAATAGGTTATGCACGCATGCATTGTTTAGGGTTCTATAGTTGACACATACTCTAATCACTATAGGGATTATCCAGTCAGCTTAATCGACTGGAAAAATGATTCCTGCATCCAACATTTTATCAATCTCCCTTTTAACTTTTTCTTTGACCCTTGGATTTAGTCGGTATGGTCTGTGCTTCACTAGTCAGACTCCTGGTTTTAGAACAATTTTCATTTCTCCCAAGTTACCTTTTATCCCCTTGAGTTCAGCTACCGAAGCTAGGAACAGGCCCTGGTATTCTTGCAGCAACTCAAAAATTTCTTTAGTGGTATGTTTGTCCCAGTAGTCTCCTACTGATGCTATCTTGGGTTTATCCTTCATCCTTACATTCTGCTTTCTTAGCTTCACTGGTAGGATATGGGCGTCTTCTGTTGAGGGACTCTTGCAGATCCCCCTTTCTCCCTTTGATTCTTCAAAGTTTAGGTGTCTAAGCTCTTCCAATCCATCTTCTTCTGGTTCTGTGTCGATTCTATCACAGGTTACAAATCTTGGAGATTCCATGTCAAATAAGCATTGTAGGAATTTTTCTTCGTTCTCTCCTTCAACTAGTGTCTTCAGAGTGAACAAAACTCCTTTCACCACTTGAAGCGCTTCTGTCATTTGTGCTTCACTATCCTTGAATGAGAAATCACCGATGAATTGTGTTTTCAAGGAATCCCAAACGGATGTTTTCCGTCGTAGTTCTTCAGGGATGTACCATGCCCAGGGGATGGCGCTGAGGGTGTGTATAAAGGCATGCACCCACAGGTTCGTTGGCAGTCCCTGGCTTTCCCAGTTGGTCATGCACCCTTTGACATGTTCCTCGGGACTTGAATTCCCCATGTATTCTTTTTGGTTTGGTGGCTACTCTTCCTTCTTGGTAAACCTTTATTTTATTGCTTGCTTTGCATCCTTCCATTCTTTCAATACCTGGAAGTGTGCTTTCCACCATCTTGTCGGTGTTGCCATGAGTGCAATGTCTAGAAGGGGAATTCTTTGGTCTTCTGGTACATCCTGGTCCATCCTGTCTAGGAACTGATCTATCGGTTCAAGGCCACAGTACTTCGAGATGTCGTCCTTTCCTATATCTCCCCAGTTTACTTGGCTTATCATTGCACATCGTCGGGTTGTTAGTTTGTATCCACCCTGCTGCCATGCATCCCATGCAACTTCTGAACTTTGGATGCTCCTCTAGCTAATTGATCCTCTGGTCATAGGATTTATGTAATCTTCCCTCTTTCTTGCTGTGAGAGTATACAACTGATCTAACATCCTTGTTTCTTTCTTGTCATCTATTGGTTATGTAAACCTAGGTCCTTGATAAGGGTCTAGCGGTTGAATCACCCTCAGGCCTTCTGCTTCGAAGATCATCAGTTCCTTTTTCAAATCTATGATGACATAGTTTTCATATGCCCGGTCAATCCCTAGGAGTGCTGGATATGGGTCTTTATCCCCCATAATGTCTATTACTTCAAATTCAGTGTGTGTTTTTACTCCTGCTACATTAACCTCTACATTCTCCAATCTTTTGATGGGCAGTATACAGTACTGATTTTCCATTCTCAACTGAATTGGTGAATACTTTATTTGTGGTTTCTCCATTGCTTCATAGGTCTTCCGAGGTAGGATTTTTACATCCGATCCTAGATCTAGCATGGTGTCCTTTATTTGGAATCCTGCCACTTGTGCATTGATTCAAAATTCCTTCCTACTTCTCTTCTTATTCCGCTTCACCCTCCTGGAGGATTTCTCTGGCCATAATTCACAAGGTTGTCCCGCGTCCTCTCACTCTAGGGACACCGCAACTTTCAATATTTTCCATAATTCCCCTAGCATGGTCTCATCTTCAACAATTTTTAAAAAAAATTTAAACCATTCCCCAATGGGTTGGGTAGGGCTAGGTCCACAGACTTACGGACCCCGGGTATCCCTATCTTCAGCTATCCCTTCGAACAATTTGGTTGCTTCTTGGTAATAATGCTTTTGGTGCTCGGGTTGATACACCTTTGGTGACGTCGCTTTGATGATCACGGGGGTTCCTCGACGTAGCGATCTTCCCTCCTTAGGTAACTATATTAATATTTTTTGTGGGGAGACCCTCGTTGGTCTGAGGCTTAACATTCACTAGGATAGCCCCTTGCTGTCTGGTCCTCTCTTCCCATTTTGTGATGAGCTCTGGGTAGTCTTCTGTCATGTGGGTGTTAAATTTGCACTGTGAACACCATGGTCTTCTTGGGAGTGGGCATTCCCTTGCGACATGTCTTTCGTGTTCGCCATTGTAGCATCTTAGGGGTCCTCTGACCACCGATCTCCCTCCACGTCCATTTCCTCCTCGCCCCCCTCAATTTGTTTCATTGGCTTTGAACGTGGATCTGTCTAGTCTTTCTGCCAGAGCATCCAACGCACGACATTGATCGGTGTGATGAGTAGTCGATTTGCAGAACTCGCAGTAGTTTTTATTGGGGACGCCAGAGTACTTTTGTAGCACTGGACACATCCGCGACAGGTGTCCATATGTTCTAGAAATTTTGCAGAAATCTGCATTATTCCTTCTTGGGATGAGTCCTTGCGCCCCGATGGCCGCAATCCCTGCGGTTGGGGTGGTTCCCGATGACCTCGCCACCGCTCTTGCTTGGTTAAGACCTCGTAGTCGCGGGCATTCTGTCACAACGTGCCCCTCCACCAGGCAATGGGTGCACCAAACATTGGGCCTGGTCGGTCTTACGGGATGAAGATCCCTTAGCTTCTCGGTCAGGTTCACGATCTAGCTTTGCAAGCCCATGATTGCTGGATCTTATAGACTTATGCCTCCCTGATATTCATGGGGATATCCTACCATTGCTTCTATTTGTGATGCTTTCTCTAAGGCATCCCATAGGGTTCCTATCTTCTATTGTGTCAACGGTGTCCTCGTCATGGGTGTTGGCTTGTTGGGGCTTGACCCAGGCTCAGAGTTAGTTAGCCAAACAAATCTCGGTACTATTGGCCCTTTCCACAACAGTTTGCGGAGTGTGGATTGAGGTCTCACCCGAAGTAGTATGGGAGGGTTATAGAACCAAGTTTCCACACCCTGGAGATGTTTGATGAGTTGGACTAGTCCGTGGTTTCTCCTTGCATGCAGGTTGCTTCACACACCTTCCCGTTTCTCGCGACCTGATACACTGCCTTCGTGCAGCCCTATCCAGGGGTTGTGCCATGTTTTGCACTATTACCCAAGACCTTGCTTATATTCCAATGTTAGTTAATTATCTTTTTCTACTTGAGTGCTTTGAGTTATACTTAACAACATAAAACATTCATACAGGTGTGTGCAGTAAATAAACAGTATATTTGCAAGTTATATCAATCATGCATTAACTCAAGAACAGATACAAAAAATTATAACCAAAATTCTCTTTATTGGTTCTTTCCATGGTTACAAACTCAACTCACCCTGCACACTCAGCTGCAGACTACTAGGCCTTTGCGCACTCAGCTGCAGAGCCTTCTCCTACTCTATGACCCAAAGGCACACTTCACACTGTGACTCAATCACTTAGACCTCTCATGCTCCATTCTCCTTTTTTTTTCCTTAAACTTAGAGCCTCGCTCTATTTATACAATCCCATGGTTTGCAGTGCATAGGTAGGTCTATCCAGCTGACATTACATTACAAAAATATGGTGGACAACCCTGTGACTCTATCATACTTTCGCGCCCCGCGCCCATAATTCGTGGAGATTTACAGCAAGATTTGGTCAAAACTTGGGCTTTGAGCCACAAAACATGCCTTGGGGGGATTCCATTCTTAACAAAGGTCAATAGTTCCTTGATGAACCAGTCCCGCTGGTGGTTTGGGTCCAAAGTATAGCTTAGCTTAGCAATGGTGTCCTTAAACCTTTGCATGAGATGCCACACAGTCTCTCCCTCCCTCTGCTTAATTTCCCACAACTCCGATAGCCCTTGCGGATCAATTTGTGGTACCTTGAATTCTTGCACAAATCCCCTCTTAAATTCGTCTATGGTTGGGTTATGGTTTTTCTCTTCCCACTTTATGAACCAGTGTAGAGCCCGTTCCCTTAGTGTGGGGTTGGAATTCCACTGCTCGAACGTTATCTGGAGTCTGATGGGCTCTCCAGATGGCTTCAAAGAGGTACCAGTGTTGCTTCAAATCCTCATTCCCCTTACCTGCAAACTCTAGGTATCATGTAAATGATCCCGCCATACTGCTGTAAATATTAGCTAATAACAAAAAACCATTGGTTCCCTATTATAGTGACCACTATAGTCCCAAGTTACTACTGTAGCCGGTTCTAGTATCACTCATAGTATTGAGACCAATCCTATATTTTTCTCGTGCCCTGTATACTCGTGCTTCTTTTGTTAGGTTAAAGATTAATTCTTCTGGTTTGTGATAAGGTACCAGGGGAAGTTTAGGGAAAACGCCGTTAATGCTTTGGGGTTGGGGCTGTTGAACTTTAGTAGATGTTGGTTCCTCGTTGAATAACTTCCTCATTCTATCACCCATGTTTTCGTTGTCTTTGTGCTAGCATGGGTGTTGATCTTGTGGTTCTTCTTCTGCAACCTTCAGGGAGGATCCCCATATGTTTCCAGTTGCGATAAAACATCTGCAACGTTCCGAGATAGTCCTCCTCTAGTTCCCTGTTGCAATCCTATTTCCGCAACCTACAGGCAATGTCTTTCCTCCTCTTCCCGATTTTGACATCCTTTCATCCCATCCTTTAGTGCCTTAGCATCCTCTTCCTGCTTCATCTCAGCTCGGGGTTTTTCCATCACCACTCCTATTGAGTGGGACCCTCTCCTTCTTTTCCCTAGGGACCAAGCTGCTCTTACTTGCCACTTATATGCTAACAACACCCTTTTCTATGCTCTAAAATCCCTTGCTTTATTTAATCCCTCTACATCAATCCCCTCGTAGCACCCCTATCCATTTGTGGGAAACATTTTCCCCTTTAGTTCCTTCCCACGACATTGGGTTTTTACGCTTCCATCCCAGCAGTGGATAGAGATAGCAGTCCCTATTCTACCAAAATCATCTTAATCCACATCAGGATTTCCCCTATCAATTCCCCCCTTAGCTCGGAGTTGAACACCGCCTCCTCCTTTGAGTAGGACTGATAGCTTTCTGTAGCAAACTCAACTATGTATCCTTCTACCATTGTTCTCACCCATAAATCAACTACTCTCATCCACTCATTATCCAACTATTGTAATAATGCAGTCTCGGACGAAGTCCAACTATGGCAGGCTCTTTCCGATCCACTCGAAGGAGTTTTCTGCTTTAGTTACCTTAACCAATTGTACAGGTCCTTAGGGAATTTGCACCAAAAAATTTCATATTGGTCATCTTAGCTATCAACATATAGGATCTGCTTACGCACCTTGCTAATTGGCTGATTCCTGCGAGCAACTCTTTCTGCCACAAACTGGTCTATTTTGTGATTCCACCAGTTTCTGATCTCTCTCTTAAACACCCTTGATACCATATTCTGAACCAGTTCTCCTAATTTCAGGTCCTGACAACGGAATCATTTGTTGGCTCAAATGAGTCATCAGGGAAAAGACCCTGGGTTTAGGCATGGAAGGCCAACAATGGTCCACTATAGTCTAGGACAACGCTAGCATTTTCACCTCACCCCGAAGGGCAAAGAGTCTCACCCAAAGGGGAGAAGGGCTCAGCATGGAATTGAGGGGATCTATGTTATACATAGGTGGTCATACATATATGTGTTCATAATACATGGAACATAGATAATGATATCCTAAAATCATACACAAGGACTCATCATACATGCCACATAACTAACAACATACTAGTATCGATCTAGCAAGCACCAGCTTCATGCAACAAGGAGACTATTTAAAATTTTAATAAGCCACAAAACACGATGCACAATACACTATGAGTCTTAACAATCATCAACTCAGATTATGTTAAAGCAACAAAATAGAATACATTATAACTTGGCCTCTTGCCATCAACAATACATAAAATACCCAGCTTAGTAGCTCAGGTCAGATCTGCTCCACAACCCAGTTCCTTAGTCTCTAGCTCTTCTTTCTTCTGCTCTTAGGTCTGTGTACATCCTCAGTAGTCCAATCCTTCAGTGTTCAATGGGCCCGTCCTCAACAACAACCTCGACGATCAACGAAACCCAACAACAATAGT
The DNA here is from genome assembly GCA_031772625.1 of Pinus tabuliformis. NCBI lineage: Eukaryota > Viridiplantae > Streptophyta > Pinopsida > Pinales > Pinaceae > Pinus > Pinus tabuliformis. The sequence continues at coordinate 729,403,529 of CM062819.1, forward strand.
AGCAACACCAACAACAACCAACCTCTTCCTTTCTGTTCTTCCTCTTTTTATACCCTTCCCAGCTGCCTAGGATGCCAGTTCTCGCTCAGATGCTTGCTTCCTTGGCTGCCTCTGTGCCTTTCCATCTCCTCGGCTGCCTTTGTCTTCCGCTGCTGCCTTGCCATCACCTTCCTGCAATTTCTTGTTCCACCGCCCAACCGTTGCTGCCATTTGTCCTTTCCCGCCCTACGGTTGGTAAAAACTAGTCAAACTCTTCAAAATTAATGAAGGCTACAAAAATATATGAGATAGATACCCCTTCCATTTGCTTACATATAGAATGTGTTGTTAGTGATGAGCCTCATTATTGCAGCAAGAGTGTTGCAACTCCCATGGCTACCAACTTTAATTATCAACCAAGAGTTTGAAAAAACTTAAGAGGTGACAATGTTGTATGCATAGTAGGCTAAGTTTTGTTCACAAGCAATGGACCATACCAACGCATATATAGACAACTTTGTCAACAAACTCAATGAAAGAATTTGAATAAAAAGAGAGTTTTGTTCTAATTATAGAAACGAAAATATAATTCTACTTGCAAAAGGAATGAACATGCTACTTATCCAACTATAGATGCTAACCCTAGTTGTCAAAATGTAAAATTTATACTGTTTGTAGAAATAGAAACATTAGTCTACTTGCAGAATGTAAAAGTTGGTTGAAAAGGAAACTAACCTATGCAATAACATTGCTTGTAATTGAAACCCTAACAGAAGCATAAATTCAAAAGAAACAATCCTAATATGTTTTGCATGGATAAATCAACCTTGAATAGTTATGCTAAAAGGGATTTGGTTTTAGCGACAAAGTTCATTAGGGATTTCATGAGACAATCAAGAAAGTCATCATTGTACTTCAAATTCTGAAATCTGTTCTCTAACCCCAATTGCAGAATTGTGTTACAGTGAAGAAAATGTCGGTCTTAAGTGGCTTTTGGTCCTCCTTAATCACAATTTCATAGCCTAGGGGACATTATTCAAGTCCATGAGACAAATATAAACCTTTTAGAGAAAATATGATCAAGTTTTCACGATGCTATAGGGTTGCCTTGTTTTGCTACACGATTTGATCCGTGAGCATTCTGAGGGTGAAAAAGGTGATCTAAAGGTGATAAAGGGTATATGAAGGTATATTAAGGATGTACGAATATTTTTCCAAGCTAATCACATCTTAGAGGCCTAAATTTCATAAAAATAAATGCACATGGTGTCCTTCAATGACCCATAAATGTACTTTTTGTGGCAGAGTTTTGAGGGCGTTGTGAGATGGGGGGAAGTATCTCTGATAAAAAATTTGCAGTGGTGTCACCTCCGTCTACTCCTTCTACCCCTAAAGCATCGAAGATTTCTTCGCCACCATCCCCACCTCATACACCCCATACACCAGTTGTACCCACTCCCCCAACATCCCCAAGACCAATTGCAAATCCACCAAGAGCAATGGCTACTCAGTTTGCACCCCTTGTGCTGCCTCAAAATCTAGATGATATGCCTGCCGATTATCAAAGCAAAATTCCACTGTTTGATGGAAAATCAACTCAGGTCTATCATCCTCTACGTTCACCATATCAGATGATGGATCCAAATTCAAAATTTTAGACACCTGACCTTTGTGCTGCTGTTTTTCATAAACTCAGTCAAAGGATTAGATACTTTTAACTTAGCAATTTCATTTTCTAAGTTAAAAACTGAAATATTTTCTACCTCTTTTGTTGAAACATCCATCTTTTCAGTTTTCTCTTTTGACATACTTGGCTGATTGGATCTTTCATTTGCTGATGGCGTTTTGTTGGTGGTAGGATCAACTATCTCTTTTCCCTTTTTCTGCACAATGGGAGGATCATTCTTTGGTGCTGTTGTCTCCTTCCTTTTCTAATTTGGATTTATGGGCACCTCTGAACTTCTGAGTGAATATTATCGCTGCTGGGCTGACAAAGCATTGATGTATCCTCTTTGATATTCATCGGACTCCTCCTCAAGAACTGTTTCATTTGCCAAGATGAAATTTTCGTCCCTTTGAACAGCTGAATTCTCAGAATATTACTCATCTTCAGTAATAAAAATTGGCTTATCATCAGGAGTAAAGAAATGATTCGCTTCTCCAATTACGTTCTCCTCATCATCTGATTCCGGGCCATGTACAAAATTCTGTTCTAAGGGTGTCTTTACCTGCTGCTATGCTGTTTGGTCTTGTGCTCACTGCTCTCTTTACTTGATTCTAAATTGTGGTTTTTGCTGACCACAGAAGTTGGGATTTCTGACTTGGGGTTCAGACTTGTCAATTGTCAATCTGTCAAACATCTTCTCCATCTTCCTAATCACTTGATTTGAAGTGGATACCTCTTCCTTTATTGTCATTTTCTTTTCAGCCTTTGTTCTAGCTCTCTTGGCAAGGAGATTAGCTTCAACGCTGACTGCAATTTTCTGCATGTCTTCCAAAGTGGCCAGATCTCTTTCTCTTAATTGATAGGCCATATCAGGATCGAAACCATCTGGAAACTTAATCAAAGCTAGCCCAATAGGTGGCTTTATATGATCAGGAATTGTATTGTAAACTGATTTGAATCTAATACAATAATCTTGAACAGACTCACCAACATTCCGCTTGATGTTCTCATATTCAGAAAGGATCTGAAGAGGATTTTTCTTCACTTCCCAGTGACCCAATAATTGTCTCTACAGATTAGCCAATGTAGTGATACTTGCAGCCAACAAGGCTCTAAACCATTTCCTCACTTCACCACCAAAGGTTTGTACAAACAGTCTCATTGTCATATTTTCTGCATCAATCTCATGAAGGTCAAAGAAATCTGTCATCCTGTCCACATGTTGCTGAGCTGTAACACCATGAGGAGCTTTCTTCCCTATCTATGGGGCGGGAGGCATAGCAATCAGGACGATCAGAAGGCAGATCCTAACTTGAACTACTATCAACTGCAACTTGAACTACCCCTACCAAATAGTACAGCCAAGCCGTTGCCGGTCCTTATTAGTCGAGCCCCGTTGCTGGTCCTCTCCCTTATGGTCGAGCAACTAAAGTTTCAATTTACTTATTGGGTGGGATTTGTGGATATGCAATGGAGAATCCTAAGTCACTATGGACCCAATATAAACTTGGTAAACTGGTCCCGGATCAATGGAATAACTCTATAGCATCAATTCTAAGTGTAAAGGCAGAAGCTATGCATAGGCATAGGAGCTGCGGCTCAACAAGTGTGGTTGGTTCCTCTCGTATATGTTTGCCACCCTTATGAGGTATCCTTGGTGCATGTATTTCTATTGGAGAGTCACTGTGTGTCTCTTCCTCACTGTCATATGAAGGATCAGACTCTATTTTTGCTTAGTAGGTGTGTTTTCTTGATGAGTAGTAGGAGATTTATGGTGTTTTTAATTTTCTGCCACCAAGGGAAAAAATATATGAGGGACTGTGGGTGAAAGGAGTATGAGGGATTTTTGGACTGTTAGGACAGGGTTTTGATTGGGAAGCAGGGGATTGGGGAGTGATAGTTAAGCTTTTAGAATAGCCATTAGGGTTTGGGGATTTATGGTTAGGATTTGGGAAAATGGGAATTGGGGATAGGGGTAAATGAGTTTTGGGAATATGGGAGTTAGGGAATGGGGTATAGGCTGAGAAAATGAGTGGAGAAGTGGAAAAATGAAGGAGTGGAAGAATGAACTTGGCAGCTAAAATGACCAATGCAAACCCTAGGCAATAGTTTCTTTAGAAATGGCAAGGAAGTAGGGTTTGATTTTTCTTTTACATAACCACCATAAATTGCATGAAAAACTCCTTCACTGGCAAGGAAGAGATCTTAACTAACTTGCACACTAGAAGAGTTGAGCAATTTTAGGAATTTGATGGAGTTTTGGAGTGAAACGGTCTTGGCAGCTCCATGCGCCGCGCCTCAAACCCAACGCACCGTGCCTATTATGTTTGTCACGCCAGTTCAAATTAACACTAGAGACCACGACCCTATGCGCTTCGCCTGTTATGTGCGCCGCGCCACTCACCCAGTGCGCCGCGCCTCCAAAACTATGTATTTTTTGCTGCGATTTGCTTCCCTTTCCCAACACAGCTTTCCACTTGCTCAATCTTGCTTCTTGGAATGAAAATGAGCTTTTGATTTGGTAACATGATTTATACACAAGATCTTTTAATTTTTGTTTCATAAAAACCCACTTTTATAATGTTTGCAATGTCACTTTGTTTTCACCTCTATTTTTAAGCAGTTTGCTTTACTTGAGCTTTTTGATGAACTGAATGATTCGATCTTTGTTTGCCTTGTAAGGGATGGAGCTACTGATGCTTGGAAAGGTGACTAGGGTTGCCACTGAAGTGATTTACATATGAAAGAATTGAAAATACATGAATTTATACAAATAAAACCTAAAACACTCTGTTTTTCCCTCAAAACAGAGTTTTGAGGAAAAATACATTTTTGAGTGAAATTTATTCATACTGGAACTTTTTTCAACCTCCTTAAGTGCCTGCTGGCTATTATTGGAAATTTTGAAGACCTCTTTGATGAAACCCTAGACCTAATGAAACTAAAACCCTAAACAAGACTTTTGCAAATTTGAAGACAAAATGTGACTGCAAGTGATCTTGATGAATGGAAATGAGCCATCAGGTAAAGGACATGAGGGAAAATGTACAATAAGCCACAACCGTCAGATGATCCATGCTCCTAATGGAATGCATCTGACTGAGAGAGACACCTAATATGCAATGCAACAATAGAATTTGATCTCTGACGGAGGGATGAAGATACTGACACTAACACCTAGCACCTGACACATCTTGGCCTACCGCCTTAACACTCTAGCATTCCTTCACTACATAGTATACCTTGTCACTCTCTCCTTAGTACACCTAGACATCGCTGACACTCTTGGTCACAAAATCTTATTCATTCATTTCCATGCATTTTTACCTAGTTATCCCTTGTGTTTCCCTATCACTCCTTATCACTCCTTGACATGTGTTATTACACCCTAGCACCTATGACATCTTGGCATGTCGCCCTAGCCTCTAGCATGCCTTAACACTACCTAGCATACCTTGTCAATTTGTCCTTATCACACCTAGAACTAATTGAAACTTCTAATCACAAACTCTTGTTTTTTCATTTCCATTCATTTGGACATAATTATCCCTTGTGTTTCCCTGGCGCTCCCAACTAACACTTCCTACACGCGTTGGCACGTCTTGGCCGCATGTCACCCTAAAAGTCTAGCATTCCTTAGCATTGCCAAGCATGCTTTGTAACTCCTCCTTAACACACTTGGAACTCATTAACACTCCATGCCACACACTCTTATTCCTTCATTTCCATGCATTATGACCTAGTGCTCCCTGGTGTTTCCCTAACACTCCCTAACACTCCTTGTCACACATTGGCACACCATGGCACTTGTCACATCTTAGTAGGATTTCCTAGCACTCTATCATTTATTGGCACTGCTTATCATACGTTGTCACTCCCTCCTTAGCACACCTATAACTTGTTAACAATCCCTTTCACACACGCACATTCGTTCATTTACATGTAATTGAAACGGGTCCTCCCTTGTGTTTCCTTGGCAGTTCGTAGCATGTGTTGGTGCCACATCCTAGAACCTAGCACACATTGGCATGCCTTAGCACTTGGCATGTCTTGACATGCCTAACATTCCTTGGAACTTTCTAACACGTGTTAGCACTTCCTGAAATTCCTTGCACACCTTGGAACTCCCTAGTTTTCGTGACCTCATATAGAATCTTGCTTTTTTTGTGACTTGGGAACCCAACCAAGTCATTGAAAAAAAGTGTTGTGCCTAGAACAAAGTCTCCCTTTGTATCAAACTACTTTTTCCATCCTCTTATCATAATCGTAGGATTTCCTCCTACAAGTCTTAATATGAAATTCTCCTAACACACTTCGTCCATGGGACACCTAGAATTCACTGACACTCCCTGGCATAATCTCTTATTCATTCATTTCCATGCACTTTGACCTAGTTCTCCCTTATGATTCCCTGACACTCCCGAATATTCATTGACATGCATTGACACTATCTGGCATATGTCAGCATGCCTTTTCATTCCTTGGCATGCCATGGCACTCTTTAATTATCATTCCCTCATAAATACCCTTATTTTCTTTTAGACTTAGGAACCCAACCAATTCCTGCCTCGACTACAACAACTTTATCAAGTTACGTTTACTACAACTAAACTGTGCTTTGTTCCCCTGATTGTGATGTAGGTAAGTTCCCTCTACGAACAGAGACAACCCCTCCAGCCCTAGAGTGGGTCTAGTTACAACAAGACAAAGACAATATCTAATTCCTTAAATAGTTATCATTGAAGAGGCCTACCTTATACCAGTGTTTGATGAAGTCTTCGTCACGTCGCTTCAGCTATCACTTTCTTCTCCTTAATGATTGATTCACCTGAAACAATATATGAAAACAACAAAACACATAATAGAGCACAACAATGAACTATCTACTGATAGAGTCAAGGAACCATAAGATATCAACATACATTTCATACATGATATAGGAAATGACCATTGATTTTATTAATATAAACAATAGTAAAGCTTACAACCACGCCTTGATGTCGCAAGCTTCCTTGAAGTGTCCGATTAGTATGTCTCCATAAGCATTCACTCTCAGAGATCTCCCAGAAAGACTGATGACTCTCTCTCACCCAAAAGCACAAGTATTAAACTAAGCTACTCACCACAAGGTTTCCTTCTTACAAAACCATTTTACACTTTCAATCCACAACATGAAAGGCTATTCTCATACCTCACAAGCTATTTCTAGACTATCAACAATCCATACTGTAAGCTATCAATCCAACAAACCAAGAACTAGCTAACTAAGAACTAATTGATCATAGTCATGGAGGATGCTTGCATAAGAGGAGGAGCCTCCATAAATGAGGGGAGATGAATCTTATCTTCATGGGAGGTTTCTCAAAAGGTGGAATCACCATCTCAAATGAGGAGAGGTGAACTTCTTTGACCCAACAACGAACTCCAGAACCACCCAGAAGTATTCTGTTTGAACTAATTCACCATATTTGGGTCATCGCTATGCTGACGACCTACAACGATCTTGAAACATGGGTAAAAAGGGGCCAACTTCAGGAGTAATGAGCTTAGGCAATATTCTTGAGTAATATGGAATATTTGGACACATTTTGGTATATGACAAAGAGCAGATGTCATTTAAGGACCAACTCTATCCAGGATCAGGGGATGTGGGGTCGGTGACAAAATACTATGTAACAGATGCCCCCTAAAGCATGAAAGTGGAGAGAGTGGGAGGGGTGAAATGATTTATGAAACAATAACTGAACTGGAACACCATCGCGGAGAACCTGCAGGTGCAAGTACAACTGATATCTCTGATAGTTAAAGAAGTACACGTAGTCAAGGTATGGGCGCAACCATCCAAAAGACAAACTGATTCAACAGGAAGTGCCGGAGCAGTTGGAGAAAAGTCAAGCCCAATAGTCAAGATTGGTTGTATCTAATTGCAAAGATTGAGAAGGGACTAAGGGTATGGAGTTTCAGATGGCTTTTAAGGGATGGAAATTTGGTGCTCATAAAATCTGTCTTGTAAGCCATTATTCCGGGTTTCTGGCTGGCATTGGCATGGATTCCAAAGTGATCCTAATTCTATTCACAATATTTGTTGTAGATTCATATTAACGTGTATTCCCAAGGGTAAAGTGGGACAAAATTACATTATCAAGAAATGGGAAGGATGGGGCTTGGAAAAAATATTTTGCTTTTCAAAAACGCAGGGGCGAAATTAGGTTGGTGCCTGTTATCCACTGACAATCTATGTATAAAAGTAGTCCATCATAGGTATATCCCTCATCTTTCTATCATGTATTAGATCAGACTCTCAAATAAATCCAAGCTTAATGTATATGTAATATGTAAAGTGGTAGTATCCTCTTTCAGTGTGATTGAGAGAGGGTTGGCTTGGAAGATCGGCACATGAGAAAATGTTAGACTAGGGTAGATCTATGGTTTGGCTGTGACGAAAACTACATTCTTTCTCAAGATTTGGTGGATCATCTAAATGCTCAAGGGTGCTATATCCTAAACCAAGTGATTGATCTGGAGCGATTTTGAATTTGGGCACAAGTTTGGGTCAATACTACTCAATGAAATCTTTCAAATGTATGTCATGGTTAGTTGAAAAACTACATTACTCTCAATTCTTCTCATGTCATATTGAGGAACATAACTGATTCGATAATTTGGGTCATTCTCCCCATGGGGAATATGTGCAAAAATTGGGTATTTATTCATTAATGCGGACAGAGAGCCTGAAGCTCCAGCCTGGTGGTGGAAGAAGCTTTGGCGTTTAAGTTTTCCAGCCAAGTCTAAGTTGTTGATGTGGTGGATCTTGGAAAACAAAATTCCCACAAAAGGAGAAGCTTCGTCAGTCCTACCTGGTGCTCTCTATGCAAAGGTGAAGAGGAATTAGTGGAACATAATTTTTCCCATCATAAACTCGGGCATTAGGATCACTTGAAATAGTGCAATTTTATAGGAAAAGGATTCACTCTCGGAAAAGGTGGTGGCTTAAGTTTTAGCCCTATACGATTTTAATTTTATATTCTATATTAGGTCACAGGCCACAGAACATCTTGCTTGAAGAAGTGGAGTGTACTCATCCCTGGGCTTTCTTTGATGTGGCCTCTCTCCCCGAGGGAAAATGCGCGGGAGATGGGTGCAATTCTTTATTTATCTAAATCACATTACTTCAAACATCAAAGTGGTCTCCCCGAGGGAAAATGCGGGGGAGGGGTGAAATTCTTTATTTATCTAAATCACATTACTTCAAACATCAAAGTGGTCTTGGCGAGGGATCAAACAATTATTCATGGTTATACAATCCAAAATTCTTATTTCTCTTCGTTTATGAAAAGGGATGCAAGGAGCATCAGATATTTGGGGATTATATGGTTGTTATTAACTAGTTTAACAAGGTTACTGGATGTCACATGCACAAACTACTTCTCATTCTAGATGAAGTTGGGTTTTCATCATATTTTTTTTGTAGGCACAACTACAAAGATAGGAACTCTATTGCCAACGGTTTTTCCAAGGAGGGTGCAGAGAAAAACTTGGGCACATAGAAGATTATGGAACAAGATGGAGACACTTACTATGAGTACTTCCACAGGATTTTCATAAAAGGCCTACAGCTAGACCACTGCTCTTTTTAGAGGATGTTTTTGTTGATATTTACTATGATTATCTTAGGAGAACTTTTTGGAAGGAATTTTTTAGTTTGGCTTGCTATTTTTGGTATATAGTTTTTTCCAAAATAATTTTTTGAATGCACATTGATGCATATACGAAAATCTAATTTTCAGCTATCTTAATGAAAATTATGATTCTTTTTCAGAAAAAATAGTTTTTATTCCATTAATAGATGCTTTCTAATTCAAGGTATCCAGAAAATTTGTAATCCCTTTATTGTTTAATATAAACTAAAAATTGAAATTTAAAAAATTATTCATAAGAAAAATAATTTTATATATAGAAAGACCTATGGATGTATGTTATGAAGAAAATGTGAATTATAAATAAAATATTTTAGTTAACTTAGGACATATGATATAGAACAAGTGAAAATGAAAATATTTCTTATAGCTAAAAAAATTTATTAGTGAGTTTTTTAAAACCAACATAGATATAAGTGTTGAGAGAGATCAAAGCTCTTGAGAAGCAAAACTCTCTTTTAGTGCAAAACTTGAAGAAAAAATTGCGCTTCCAGAAAAACTTTACACCTTCAAAAATTTGATCCTCTTAGCACTTAGTAAATATTAAGTTAAAATAAATCTAGCCGATCCCCTAACCTAGTGGCCTGCCACCACACTGCAGAACGGGATTGATGCTCGCTCGTGACCTTGGAGTGGACCCATACAAATTGGATGAAGAGATGAGTAGTATGCTCCATAGTGGCTTGATTTTTACAAGGCACTAATACACACATTTTTCTAAATCGATCCACAATGACATACAAATAGTCAAGACCTCTCTTAGACAAAGGAAAACCGCCTACTAAATTCATTGACACACTTTCCCATGGACGACTTGGAATAAGGAGTAGTGTGTAGAGCCCCAATTTTCTATTTAACTATTTAATATGGATAAATGACATATAAAAACAATATTATTGATATTATGATATGTAATTTATTCTATGTTCAATTGAATCATATGTAATATATAAAACAAAAATATATTAATAACAAAAAAATTAGTGTCAGCTGTAAATAAAATATTTCAATGTTAATATTAAATAACATAATTTTATATCAATTGTTTATTTAAAAAATAAAATAAATTAAGAAGAAAAAAAATCTTACGAGTAAAATATTTTAACATCAAATAAATAGAGAAAGAGTATGTGAGAGCATGTATACCTGATGATTTATTATTATTTTAATTGGAAATATTCAATTAAATAATAAAATTTAATTACATTTCTTCCAATCTAAATTACTTATTAGCATAATTCACTACCTTCATGCGTCTTACATTTTTTAATAGCGTTGTAACATGTGGATTAATTTCCTTTTTGGTGCACAATTTCCACCTTTTAGGATAATATGGTGCAGTGACCCAACCCCTACAGATCATTATGAAAAACTAAGAATAACAGAGAAGATGAAAGGTTGTACAAACCAACATATTTTTCAAACAACTAATGCAACATCAGTACCTTAAATTTTTCATGAAGATATCATATTGAGAATGTTTGAAAAATGGCGGGAAATCTGGGCAACGACTATCTCTCTTCTGCGAGGGTATCTCTCTTCTACAAGGGTGACGCAGAAAGAGTGATAAGAGTTCACTGTTTTGATTTTTTTTTGTTAAATCAGAAAAACCAATATTAATGGAGATATTGGTATTTTTTACTAAATTTTGTGAAGTGACTAAATGTTACTTTAACCATTCACCTTAAGATGTTTTTTACAATATAATTTGCTAAGTCTATTTAATATCTTCATTATCATAAAAATCAACCTGTATCCATCTTAACTCCACATCTACCAAACTCTTAGAGGGATGAAATCTATTTATCCCTCTCAACACTTGGTAGACCCGGAATTAAGATGGATCTAAGCTGATAGAAATTTCCCTTTAAATAGTCTATGCTCACATGAATACCGTGGTATTACCATGGGTTATCATAAACCTGGAGCTTAAAAACTACTATTAGTAATTTATAAATATTAATAAAATTAATAATTGATTTTTTTCAACCGAGTTAAAATGTTTAAGTGACATTAAATTACAAGATCCATTTTTACTCTTGATCTACCAAGCTCCGAGAGGGATCAAATATTTTTCACTCTATGCTAGTTTGCATATCACGATATTTGATCCCTCTCGATGCTTAGTAGATCCAGAGTAAAGATGGATCTATGCTAGTTTAATTCCCCCCTTTAAATAGGCTACATTCCATGTGAATACCATAGGTCAATACCATGTGCCATCTTTATTTTTATTAATACTAATATTAGGGTTAATAATGTTTTTTTGCATGGCATTAATAATAATTTGGCCCATGGTATTTGGCCCATAGGCTTCACCTAAATACAACACATTTTTTGAGTGTTTGTAAATATAAGGTGACTTATGGAGTAAATATAAAAAAATGTTTTATTTATTTACCATACCTCTCATTTATTTATATTTTTATTAATTTGCCATACCTCTTTTATAAATATGGTATTTGGCCCATAGGATTCACTTAAATAAAACCTCTTTTTTGAGCCTTCTTAAATAGAAAGAGGGTTATGGACTAAATATAAAAATAGGTTTTATCTATTTACCATACCTCTAGTTTATTTATATTTTTATTTATTTATCATACCTTTGGAGTAAGTATAAAAAGAGGTTTTATCTATTTACCATACCTCCACTTTATTTATATTTGTATTTATTTACAGCCTTGGCATCGATGAAAACCAGATTTGAAAACAGGGAGCTGTTCACAGAAGAAATCAGGGCAATTGGGACCAAATACATCCTCTCAAACCACCTCCCAATCTAGAAAATGGGTGATTGCGAATGGATTTAACATTGCAAAGTAGAAAAATGGGCAATTGTAATGGAATATAACCTCACAAACCAAACGAATAGGGTCAAATGAGTCCTTTTATAGTTTATTCCTCCCTTTTTTGGGCTAAAATGAAAAAAAATTATTTTTTAAGTAAAAGTTGGGCTAAATATATGAAATGGGTGTTTTATAAAAAAATTTGCCCCTCTAAAATGAAAAACCCCTTAAATTTCTCCCTTGAGCTAAAATTCACCCCTAAATTTACCACGACTTAAGATATTAACTAATATGGATAAGAGCATTCAAGCTCTTGCTAAACATGAATAAACTAGTATGTTTAATTACGGACTCATTAAAATTATGGTGGAAGCTTAATTCAGGAAAAATCTCTATTATCTCTTGTAAAAGAGGACAAACTCCTACATCCAATATCAAGAGAAGGGTTTTAGAGGATGAATTCTCATATGAAGACTTAATATTTGAAAGAAAATGAGTAGGATTCTGGTGAGGCTAAAGAAACCCATATCTCAAAGAAAATCAAATCCTTGTAGGAAGAAGAATAGGTCCTAGCTAGTGAGGATTGCCTGGAATTTAGGAAGATATCATGGTCATGGTCTCCATGAGGAAGGGGTAAATATTTGGCTATTTCAAAAACCTAATGATGTTTCTTGAACTCTTAATGGATTTCTTATGTCAAATTACCCATAGTTTATATGGAATTAAATTCTAATAATATTCTTTATTTTATAACTTCTCCATAAGAAGATAACTAGTTATTCTAGGAAGGTCTACTTTAACCCCTCAAAGTGTGTATACATGACCTTCTTTAGAAATTCATATATAGTTCTTTGATATACATGGTGACTAGTCGTAAAATGCATAGACTTATTCCCCTAACACTATATCAAAACCATCAATATCAATTGAAATAAATGGATTTTGAACTAATAGTCACTTATCAATATCCTGGAAATCATTTCATCATACGTTAATTGGTTAACATGGTTTGGAAGTTTTTCTCCAAGTACAAAAAACAATGGGTTTCTTTTACCACTCATCTGTGAATGAAATTTTGAGTACTACCATTGCAAGCCCAGACTATGATCCATTACTGTTTGATGTAGCCCAAAAGTTCCAAGGTTTTTTGAAACAAAATGACTAAACTTAATAAATTATTTCTATAAATAATGATGCATTAGTGGCTTGAAGGATGAGATTTGAGCACAAGTAAGAATGGTAAAATTCACAACATGAATGGAAGCATGTTAATGGAGTCTATAAGTGGACATGGTCATTAATGTGAAAAGAAAAGACACCTTCATTCCCCACATTCATCCTCCCCTAGTTAATTCTATAAGGACAAACCCAAATAATCTGCTAAAATCCTAAATGTTATATCCAATAGAAATGGATGATTTCCAAATAGGTGTACTTTGATATAATTGTGATAAAAAATATGTTCTAGGTCACAATTGTAAATAATATAATTTTTTGTAAATAGGCATGGAAACTCCATCCCATACTTGAAGACATAAGTATGAAAGAAACACCATATTTATTAGTTGAATACACATATACTCCTACTCATTTATGATTAAACATCATTTCCCTTATGAAGATCCCCCAATCTCTATGCATACATTTTTTACTCATTTTGTTTCAACAAAGCTTTGAAATTATGGGCTACATCAAACAATAATGGATCATAGTCTAGGCTTGCATTGGTAGTACTCAAATTTCATTCGTAGGCGAGTGGTTAAACAAACCCATTGTTTTTCTACTTGGAGCACAACTTCAAAATCTTGGTAATCAATTAACATATGATGAAATACTTTTTAGAATATAGATAGGTGAATATTAGTTCAAAATCCATTTATTTTCAATTGATATTGATGGTTTTGATATAGTGTTAGGGGAATAAGTCTATGCATTTTATGACAAGTCACCATGGACTTCAAGGAACTATATATGAGTTTATCTAAAGAAGGCCATGTATACACACTTTGAGGGATTAAAGTGGACCTTCTTATAATAACTAGTTATATTCTTATGGAGAAGTTATAAAAGAAAGAACATTATTTGAATTTAATTCAATATAAATTATGGATAATTTGAGACAAGAAATCCACTAAGAGTTCTAGAAACATCATTAGGTTTTTGAAAGGGCCAAATATTTACCCCTTCCTCATGGAGACCATGACCATGGTATTTCCCTAAATTTCAGGTAATCCTCACTGACTAAGACCTTTTCGTGGACCTTCTTATAATAACTAGTTATATTCTTATGGAGAAGTTATAAAAGAAAGAACATTATTTGAATTTAATTCAATATAAATTATGGATAATTTGAGACGAGAAATCCACTATGAGTTCTAGAAACATCATTAGGTTTTTGAAAGGGCCAAATATTTACCCCTTCCTCATGGAGACCATGACCATGGTATTTCCCTAAATTTCAAGTAATCCTCACTGACTAAGACCTCTTCTTCTTTCTACAGGGATTTTATTTTCTTTGAGATAGGGGTTTCATTAGCCTCACTGGAATCCTACTCATTTTCTTTCAAATATTAAGTCTTCATATGAGTATTCAACCTATGAAACCCTTCTCTTCATATTAGATGTAAGAGTTTGTCCTCTTTTACAAGAGATGATAGAGATTTTTCTTCAATTAAGCTTCCACCATAATTTTAATGAGTCAATGATTAAACATTATAGTATATGCATGTTTAGCAAGAGGTTGAATGCTCTTATCCAAGATTGTACAGTACAGGAGATTTGGGGGGGAGCTTGAGGCTTGTGCTTGCGCAATACATAGTTAAGGCCATGTTGTCTAAGAGGATTGTGCAATTATGGAGGTGAAGGTTGGCTCTTGGGTTCAGGAATTACATAGGGAGGTAGTCTTGGGGGTAGGGACTGTGCATTGTGAAGATTCAAGGGAAAATTTCACTGTTAGAGGACTGGAACTATGCAATGCATAGTCTAGGAAGGTTGGATGAAGTCAAGTTGAAGAGTCGAGAAGCCTCTTCAGAAATGGTTAAGTGCTAGACTAGTGAGACTGATATGTGAAGTGATAAGGCTTCGAATGTGATATAAAATTTAGAATACTTGACGACTCAACAAAATTGATCACCCATGACACATGACCAATACATTTGCCTTTGTGTGACCAGTTTATGACCAGTTACGACAAGTGAAACAACTAAGATACACTTTACGATGATCGTAACGACACTTGTGTGATAGTGCTCCAAACTTTTTGAATGAGTGCAAAGTGTGTTTACATACTCAAAAAATTTCATAAACACAAAGATGGACCCTTGAAAACACTAGAATGAGCTTTTACAATTGATACGAAAACCTACATGTGAAAATATGACATTTTTCCTAAGTAGGAAACACCAAAACACTTGAAATTGATACATAAAATGTTCCTTTGTGTTTGCAGCAACAATGTACAAGACCAAGGAAAGCTATGAAATTAAGCATAGCAAAAAATTTTGGAGGGCGTTGCAGCTGCTACAACATATACTTTATGGGAGCCTTTAAGGAAATAGCCATCCGTACAATGTACTTAATAAATTCTTTCTATAAATAATGATTCATTAATGGCTTGAAGGATGAGATTTGAGAACAAGTTAGAATGGAAAATTTCACAACATGGATGGAAGCATGTTAATGGAGTCTACAAGTGGGCATGATCATCAATGTGAAAGAAAAAAAAACACCTTCATTCCCCACATCCATCCTCCCCGAGTTAATTCTATAAGGAAAAACCCAAATAATCACCTAAAAGGCTAAAGATTGTCTCCAATAGAAATGGATGATTTCCAAATAGGTGTACTTTTGATATAATTGTGATAAAAAATATGTTCTAGGTCACAATTGTAAAGAATATAAAAACTCCATCGCAAACCTGAAGGCATAGCTATGAAATAAACACCATATTTATTAGTTGAAGACACCTACACTCCTACTCATTTATGATTAAAATAATTTCCCTTAGGAATATCCCCAAATATCCATCCATACATTTAATCAAAGGTATTGGCAAGTGTTTCAAGATGATGAAGAGATCGATGAATTTCTGCAAAATGAAGGTAAATTCAAAGACACTTCTACTGATGTGGAGTATGATGATGGTGAGGCGGATATAGAAGTCAATCAAATGGAAGTTTCGAAGTTGAAGGTCAACGTCATTTCTAAAGGTCTAATTCCTTTGGAGGATCTGTTCGATCAAGATGATGTGACCTGGAAACTGAGCTTGCTGCCAACCGAAAAATGAGTTGAGGATGTGAACATTGGATCAACTGAAAATCCTAAAATGGTGAAGTTATCAAAGGCATTGCCTCCACAGATAAAAGCAAAGTATATCAGTTTAGTATCTTCTTTTACTGATGTATTTTCTTGGGATTATTCATATTTAAAGGCATATGACACAAGCATCATTCAGCGTATCATCCCGATCAAGCCAAATCAGAAGCCTTTTCATCAGAAGCTGAGAAGAATAAATCCAAAGCTGTTGCCCTCAATTGAGAAGGAAGTCAATCGGTTGTACAAAGCAGGTATCATTGTTCCCATACGGTTTTCCGATTGGATTTCTAATTTGGTGCCCGTGCGCAAGAAAACATGTGAGATTTGGTTATGTATTGATTTTAGAAATTTGAATAAAGTATCTTTGAAAGATAACTATCCTTTACCCAAGATGGATCATATACTTTAGAGGGTAGTTTGGGCTTCCCGCATGTCGCTACTTGATGGGTATTCTGGGTATAACCAAATTCTGGTCCATGAGGATGACAAAGACAAAACAATGTTCACCACTCCGTGGGGAACTTTTCACTATGCAAATATCCCTTTCAGATTGAAAAATGTTGGTGCAACCTTTCAGTGGGCGATGGATATTGCATTCACTAATGAAAAAGATGTTTTTCTAGTTGTTTATCTTGATGATTTGACAGTTTTCTCTAATTCAGATGAAGAGAACCTTCATCATTTGAAGATTGTATTTCAGCATTGCAGAAAGTATGGTATTTCTCTCAATCCAAAGAAGAGTCTGTTCGCTATGGATGAAGGTAAGCTTCTCGGTCATATCATATCAAAAGAGGTCATCCACATTGATCCAACACGGGTGGAAGCCATTCAAAAGATTGATTTTCCACGTAGTAAGAAATAAATCCAATCATTCAATGGTAAGATGAATTTCTTACGTCGCTTTGTGCCTAATCTTGCAGAACATTTAAGGGAAATCATAAACATGCTTAAAAAGGATAGTGTAGTCAAATGGATTGAGGAAGCAATCAAATCTTTCAATTTGGTGAAATTGGCCCTCTCCTCCGCTCCAATTTTAGTCAGCCCAGACTATACTCAGGATTTCATGTTGTTTTCTTTTGCCTCGGATCACACTATGGCAGCAGTCTTGATGCAGAAAAGAGATCAGCTTGAGAAACCAATTTCATTTTTCAGCAGGACCCTAAGGCATGCAGCATTAAAGTACAATATTATTGAAAGATAGGCCCTTGCTTTGGTAAAGGCATTGAAAGATTTTCGAGTTTATATTCTGCATTCTCAAATCCTTGCTTATGTCCCTAACGCTGTTGTTAAAGATGTCTTAGTGCAAATAGATCCAGAAGGAAAAAGAGGCAAATGGATTGTTGCCTTGTTGGAATATGACGTGGAAATCAAACCAACAAAGCTCATCAAAGGACATGGGCTAGCTAAACTAATGGCTGAGTCAAATTTGAATGCCTTGGACATCAATCTCATTGCTGCTATGTCCGAGGAAGATGAAGAAAGTTTGCCCGCTCAAGTATCATAAATTTTTCTTCTTTCTCCTTGGTATTCAGACATTGTTTATGTACTCCAAAATTTGTCATCACCACCTGGAATGGCCAAGAACAAAAGTAGGACTCTGAAATTGAAGGCTGCCAAATTTTGTATCATGATTAATGCGCTTTATTG
Organism: Pinus tabuliformis; assembly: GCA_031772625.1. Taxonomy (NCBI): domain Eukaryota; kingdom Viridiplantae; phylum Streptophyta; class Pinopsida; order Pinales; family Pinaceae; genus Pinus; species Pinus tabuliformis. The sequence continues at coordinate 729,421,618 of CM062819.1, forward strand.
GAAAGATCCTGGTGGTGTCTTTCTTAATTGTTTGGTTGAAGAAGAGGCAAAACAGGTTATGGAAGACTTTCACAAGGGAGATTTCAAAGGCCATATTTTCTGGAAGACAACAACCAATAAAATTTTGAGAGCGGGGTATTATTGGCCAACTCTTTTTGCTGATGTGTACAAAACAATAGAAAGCTGCCATGAATGTCAAATTTTTCAAGGTAGGAGGAAGTTGCAGCCTTTACCACTCAAGCCCATTGAAGTAAGTGCTCCATTACAAAAGTGGGTTTTGGATTTCATTGGCGAGATTCATCCTTCTTCTTTAGTGCAGCATAAATGGATCCTCACAGTGACGGATTATTTCACCAAATGGATTGAGGCAATTCCCACGAGGTAGGCAACTGATTTGGTAATCATTTCATTTCTTGAAAAAAACATTTTGTCTCATTTTGGCTGTCCAAATAATCTGATCACTGACAATGCAACAACCTTTAAATTTAAGAGGATGATTGACTTTTGTCATAAATATCAAATCACTTTGGGGCACTCAACCGCCTATTACCCACAAGGCAATGGATTGGCAGAGTCCTCAAATAAATCTTTGGTCAACATTATCAAAAAGCTACTGGAAATGAACAAGAAAAGTTGGCATAAAAACCTGGTCAATGCACTTTGGGCAGACAGAGTAAGTCAAAAAAAATCTATAGGCATGTCTCCTTTTGAGCTTGTATATGGTGTGGACATAGCTTTCCCGACCTCTCTTGCAGTCCCGGTGGTCAAACTCCTACAAGAAGCGGGCAACGAAGACGATCATTTGCAGCAGAGAATCAATCAAATGATTCACTTGTAGCAAACTAGGGAGGAGGTATTTCAGAACAATTTCAAGTTGCAATAGAGAATCAAGAAGATATATGACCGAAAAGAAAAATCAGACAAGTTTCAAATAGAGGACACAGTGCTGAAATGGGATGCAAGGAACGAAGAGAAAGGTAAACATGGCAAGTTTGAAAATCTTTGGAAAGGACCTTACAGGATTGCTGCATATTAGGGCCAAAATTCCTTCCTCTTGCAAGAAATGAATGGAGAAGACTATCCTGGTGGGCCAGTCAATGGTCAGCTACTCAAACAGTATTATTTTTGAAGTATTTTCTGTCGTCATATGTATCATTGTACATACCGCTTTGTTTAAGTTCCATTGCAAGTGTGTATTGTTTTCATACTTTTAGTTTGGTGCTTGAGGTGAAGGCTATAAAACTGAGGTTTGATTTTAGTTTTGGTTTGGTTTGTTTGAGTCAGGTCTTTTAGTCGATTTCAGTCTTGAAATTGGGTCAGTTTTGAGTCACATTTCAGTCCTGAAATTGAGTTAAGAGTCTCGTTTTGGTTTGTCGAAGTTATTGACTCCATAGCCCAATGGAGGAAGGCACTGCCTGCTTTCGCAGAGATCTGTAGTTATTGGCACCTCCAAGGAGCTATCATCCCCATTGGAGCCAATGTTAATGTCGATATCTTCATCCCTCCATTAGAGATCAAATTCTCTTGTTGCATTACATATTAGGTGTCTCGCACAGTCAATTGCATTCCATTAGGAGCATGGATCATCTGACAGTTGTGGCTTGTTGTACATTTTCCCTCATGTCCTTTACCTGCTAGCTCATTTCAATTCATCAAAGATCACTTGCAGTCACATTTTGTCTTCAAATTTGCAAAAGTCTTGTTTAGGGTTTCAGTTTCATTAGGTCTAGGGTTTCATCAAAGAGGTCTTCAAAATTTCCAATAATAGCCAGAAAGCACTTGAGGAGGTTGAAAAAAGTTCCAGTATCAATAAATTTCACTCAGAAATGTATTTTTCGTCAAAACTTTGTTTTGAGCAAAAAACAGAGTATTTTAGGTTTTATTTGTATAAATTCATGTATTTTTAGTTCTTTCATATGTACATCACTTCAGTGGCAACCCTAGTCACCTTGCCAAGCATCAGTAGCTCCATCTCCTGCAAGGAAAACAAAGATCGAATCATTCAGTTCATCAAAAAGCTCAAGTAAAGAAAACTGCTTAAAAACAGAGGTGAAAACAAAGTGACATTGAAAACATTATAAAAGGGGGTTTTTATGAAACAAAAATGAAAAGCTCTTGTGTATAAATCATTTTCCAAAATCAAAAGTTCATTTTCATTCCAAGAAGCAAGATTGAGCAAGTCGAAAGCCGTGTTGGGAAAGCGAAGCAAATCGCAACAAAAAATACACAGTTTTGGAGGTGCGGCACACTGGGTGAGTGGTGCGGCGCACATGACAGGCGTGGCGCATAGGGTTGCGGTCTCCAGTGTTAATTTGAATTGGCGCAACGCACATAACAGGCGTGGTGCGTTGGGTTTGAGGCGCGGCGCATGGAGCTGCCAAACCCGTTTCACTCCAAAACTCCCTCAAATTCCTAAAATCGCTCAACTCTTCTAGTGTGCAAGTAAGTTAAGATCTCTTCCTTGCCAGTGAAGGAGTTTTTCATACAATTTATGGTGGTTATGTAAAACAAAAATCAAACCCTAATTCCTTGCCATTTCTCAAGAAACTATTTCCTAAGGTTTGCATTGGTCATTTTAGCTGCCAAGTTCATTCTTCCACTCCTTCATTTTTCCACTTCTCCACTCATTTTCTCATCCTATACCCCATTCCCTAACTCCCATATTCCCAAAACTAATTTACCCCTATCCCCAATTCCCATTTTCCCAAATCCTAACCATCAATCCCAAAACCCTAATGGCTATTCTTAAAGCCTAAATATCACTCCCCAATCCCCTATTTCCAAAACAAAACCCTGTCCTAACAGTCCCAAAATCCCTCATACTCCTTTCCCCCACAGTCCCTCATATATTTTTTCCCTTGGTGGCAGAAAATTAAAAACACCATAAATCTCCTACTACTCATCAAGAAAACACACCTACTAAGAAAAAATGGAGTCTGATCCTTCATATGACCATGAGGAAAAGACACAGAGTGACTCTCCAACAGAAATACATGCACCAAGGAGACCTCATAAGGGTGGCAAACATATATGAGAGGAACCAACCACACTTGCTGAGCTGCAGGCCTGCCCTCTCGCTATCACATGCTTCCAACACCAATCCTGCTATGAGTTCTGTGAGATGGTTGCTAGAGTCCAGTATCATCATGAGTTGGCCCAGTTGTTTGTGCTTCATTTACATAATGGTCAAGCCACTTTAGCTGGTGTAACATTCACTTTAACACCAGAGTCTATTTCTCTAGCAACCGACATTCCTAATATTGGAGAGCAATGGAATAAGAGGCAGCAAATTGACAGGGAACATTATGAACCATACATCAAGCCCGGTTATTTGAGACAACTCAGCAGAGTGTTTCCCTTTCGGTACCTGAAAGATTCATATGCTCCTTTAATGAAACTGATAATGAAATATTTCAGCTGTGAGGGCCGGTTTTCTCGCCTATATGCCTATCATATCAGGTTGTTGATGCACTTTACCAGGGTGAGAATGATGAATCTCCCCTACTTCATGTGCCGAAATATTGAGAAGATGGCCACCCTGGTACAAAAAAAGACTCCTCAACATCAGTTCAATAGTATATATCATTTTTCTCTCATTAAGATTGTGGTCGTGCATCAGCTTGGTTTGCAGGGCATCTCATGGGAGGATTTCATTTCTCGTGAGTTCTTCACGCTCCTCAGGTACCTACAGAGACTTTTCATGACGCAGGTGGACCTTCTCATCAGCATGAGGGTCATAAGACACAGACCGCTAGTGTGCCGGTGTTTGTCACCTATCAGAAGGGCACTAGACGGTTATTTGCAACACCAAAGCGACTATTATCTCCACCCGAGGTGGAAGGGGTCTCGCTTCCTTCATCAGCATAGCAGGTTCAGGACAAGGGAAAGAGGCTAGTACATGATGAGGGGCCTTCAGGTGAGCAGGAGACCAATTTCATTCTCATTGAGGGTGATGACACTGATTTGGGCCCACAAAGCTCAAATCTCAAAGAAGTCATCCAAGAGAAACAGGCAGACATCAATGCTTTGTACCTCAACTTGGAAAGAGCTGAGTGGATAATAAAGTACTTGGAGCAAAGAAACAAGCAGCTTGAGGATCAACAAGTGATTATGGAGTTGCAAAACATACGAGAAAACCGCCAAGCTGCCAAAAGAAAGAAGGTGAAGCTCACATCAGTTGAGCAAGAAATCAATGCTGATCGAGAATCACGGCTTGAAAGAGCTAATATCCACTTAGATAGGAGGTTGGGGAAATCCATCAATGAGAAGAATATGTTGAGAAACATGGCATATCATTATTTGTCAAGGAATATGGTGTGCCAAGCTAGAATTAGGAGCTTGAAGGCAAAATTGAAGAAGAGATCGAGGAGGCAAAAAGCGCAAGATAAACTTCAAATAATGGCTGAGGATTCCTTGGCCCAACACAACACTTGATGGAGAGTACTCAACCCAAATTTCAAAATTTGGGACACTTTTTTCATTTTTGAAATGTTTGGGCTAAAACATAGAATTTTCTACCCTATTCGCCGCTCTACCTGGCGCTCGCTTTTGATGGGAGCCTCCAAATGACAAAAACTCAGAATTTTTGGATTTGGCATGAAAAAATATGCTTGCTTACCAATGGCCAAGAAATTTTTACAGCTTTTGAGCCCTCAAAAAGGTAAAAACACTCAAAAAATGACCTTACTGCCCCTATTTTGACACAAAGGAAGCAGTGTTGGGAGAACTCAATTTTGGAGGGGAAAATGGAGGCCAAATGAAAAAATTCCACTTGGGTTGGAAAGTAGACAGGAATAACTTTCAAACAAGAACACTTGGAGTAAATTTAGACACCAGGAAGGCCTACAAAAGTGGCTGCAAACAGGGGCTACGCATAGAGAATTCAACATGGCGCATAGGGGAAATTTTGCTCAGTTTGACCAAGTATACCCTGCTTTTCGCCTAGTTCTTTGACAGTTTGACTTTTCTCTTTCTTGATGTCAAAATTATGATGTAATATAATGTAAATTAATAGAAGGTAGATTCATCCATAAGAAGTTAATTTGCAACTGAATGAATCAGTTCCCTAGTTTTTAGAGGCATGTTGTTCCACTGCCTAATTTGTAGTTCTCCGTTTAGAATTAGTTGGAACAACTTCTAAACTCATGAGATCGACCCTTGGAGGATAGGATGAGTTCTTGTTTGCCTATATATTATGTTTTTTCAGTGATTAGCATGGTTGGACTTTTGGGAAATCTTGGAGGTTATTGTATACTCATTTCAGCAGTTTTGGATAAGGAATAGACCAGTGGTTTGCAGCACTCTATGGGATTCCTGTGTCATGTTGCTTTGATATTGTGTTTCCTTATATAAATTTAAGTTTATATGTGTTTTATATATTCCATTATCTCTCTTGATTCTTCTTAACTAAAACAAACAAGGATAAAGGTATAATCCATTGAAATTACAGTGCTCTACCTAGGGTTTGCTTAGTTATTGATGTTTTCAACTGTTTGAAGAGGATCCTTGAGGATTTCTTGCCCTCTTCAACCCCTCACCTGTCTAAATCTTTCCATTTCATTCAATTTTAAGTATCAAATCACTTTCCTACCTTGCCCCATTGAGACCTCTGCAAAACTGAGCCTCATTCCCAAGACCCAAAAACGACCATTCCATTTAAGCTGACAAAACATAATCAAATTAAATCAAGCCCTTTTGCATAGATACCTAGCCTAAAATCAATTTTCATTCAAGTCATCTCAAGCCTCATTGATCATTTTTACTGATATTGATAGGAGAGAGCCCTCTCCCGACCTAGGAGGGCTAGCTACCAGGTTAAGCTTGGTTTGATGTTACCCTAGATCCTACCTTTCTCAGCTTGAGGTAGATTTAGGCCCTAACACTAGGGTGAGCTAGGGAGTGTTAGTGGGTGTCAAGGAAACATAAGGAAGCACTAGTTCAAAATGCATGGAACTTAACGAATAAGAGTGTGTGAGAGGGAGTTTCAATGAGTTCTAGATGTGTTAATGAGGGAGTGACGAGGTTATATGCTAGGCAATGCCAAGGTATGATAAACCACCAAGGCATGTTAGGAAGTGCCACAATGTGCTAGGGAGTGTCAAATCATGCCAAGGAATGTAGGGGATGTTAACTCATGCCACATAGTGCCAAGGAATTCTAAGACATGTCAGGTGTTATGGCATGTCAAGATGTAAATTGTGTTGCTTAATTGTTTTAGACCAAGGTTGGATGTGATGAGCCTTGTCTTGGTAACTTGTTAAGTGGGATGAGTGGGATTGTACATGAGTACCCTAATATGAGTTACAAGTAGTTCTTAGGTGAACAAGGCATATGTTGAATTTCCATGACACATGAGAATTGGGGTTTGGCCTTAGAATTTTTTATGCGAACACACTCAAGTGCCACAACACATCTACTATGCAGAACGAAATTTGCCATGAAAGAAAAAGTAATGGATTGAATGCACATAATTTAGGGTATGCACATCTTCATATGTTAATTCTTATTATTGTGATATATAATAGCCATTTATATGTCTAGTGTAAGACTTCTCTGGATATTTCTATCCAACAACAACATCTCTATGGTAAAATGTGTACTGCCAGAGGTTGCTCCATCAAAAATAGCAACCAAAAGGGACCTTGTTGTGCACACAGATGAAGAATTAAGAATATTGTTGTCTATGAGTCCTGATGTGGAGGTATGGGACAAAATTACACATGCATCGAACCTTTTTATTCAACCAATCAAGATCTAAAAAGGAAAATGTGTGATTATATATACATGTGTGATAGTATTTCGAGAAATGCCAACCTAACCCACAAATTTGTTGACATTTTGCTGGAGCTGACCTATAATTGTTCCTAAATTTATTAAACATGTAAAATAGGACTGACTTTTCAATACAAAATATAAATTGATAGGAACATGGCCAAATTGTGAAAGTGTAAAAATTGCTATGGTTTAAAGGGACCAATCCCTTTGAAAAGTCTTAAATGTGCTAATGAAGGTTGAGCCTCGTTAAATAACCCCTTTGGGCATCCATCTTAAGAATTGGTGTAGGATGCAACACTTTAGAATAATTTTTGTAGCAGTGATGTCAACACTTGTATAGTGACATGGGGTTGGAGTTGGCCTATCAAAGCTCATTGATCTACTTTGGAACTTGTCTGGGGTGATGCCTTAGATGATTTGGAGTATGAGGGCATGATTTGATATTTAGTTTGCATTGAAGAAGCTTTGGAGGCTAGATACTGCAGAGAAACCCCTTGTTCTGAACAGGGAAGCACATGCCACTGAAGAAAGTAACAACAAGTACATAGATTTGAAACTCCAATCACATCACTATTTATTACTCTTTGAAACAAGAAATAACTAAAAATTTCAAAAACTACTATTCACTTTTCCTTTAGTCTAGAAGGTACAGTGAATCTGGAAACATGTACAACAATGTCTCAACTTTCTTAACTCCTAATCCTAATGCACCTTCCTTGCATGGATAGATAAGAAAATTAAAGTCTGCCACTAGTGAATATGATATGAGATATGCAAACATGCTTCCTTAGCTAAGGCTGAGAATTAATAACTAGGGAAGTGCTCCTTTTAACTGTGCATGCAAAAACTAAATAAAGAAGGGATGTGACGCTACTCTAGGTGCCAGAAATGAATCCACTGCCTAAGGTAAGTGCTTTGCCCAGAACATGATATTAAGGACTCAGAAACTTTGTTGCTTCCTTCAAGAGATGTGTATGCCAAACAAAACTAAGTTATCATGCACTATCCTCCAAATTCATTCACCTTTAACAGAAATCTTATGCCCAGAAAAAGACAAGAGACTAATATCCGACAGGATTCGCTGACCAGCCAGAGACCCTTGTGCTCAAACAACGAGAAAATAAGGGAATGTCAACTAGGGTGGAATATTTCGCCACTAAAATTGACAAGAGATAGAAGGGGTCAAAAACTATCATACCTAATGCTCAAGAACAAATGAATTAATCCACACTTGGTGATCCAAAATGAATTCAATCCTTCTTTATTTATAGATTTTGTAGAGCAGTTTAATATTCTTAAGTGATTGAGTAGACCTTACTCCAAACCCAAAAATTGGGGTTTTTAAGCCCAGTTTCCCCAAAAATTCCCCAAGAATGGGTCTTTTGGGGTTTTCCCCCTTTACGGATGACTATAGTCTACGAGGATGGATATGATATTACATCCCATTCGTCCCCAATTTGTAGATGATGATACATGGCACCTAATAAAAGAAATAGTGCTTTAGTTTAGGAGGTAATAACTAAATTCTTATTTCTTTCCACATAGGACATACATCTTGTAAAAATGATCATTAGGTAAAAATACTACAAAAGGCCTAAATCTTACTAGCATTGTCATAGTCCAAGAATAAAACCCCTTTCAAGTGAAACAAGGTTAGTACCACATACTACAAGCACAAATGAAAAATTAAAAAACAATATACTTATTCAATGAAAGAATGATGAATCATATTAGTGCACTTCAAATTTAATAGCTCTTGAGTTGCAGTGTCAATCAAAATTTCTCAGGTTGGATCATAATTGAGTACTCAATGTGGTTTTGGGTCCAATTTGGGAAAAGGAGGAGCTCTTGGTGACAATGGGATGATCAAGATTTTTAGAAGGGAGCTCTGTTATACTTTTCAACATACAAGCCATTCATTCTAGTGGAGGAGATATAGAGAAGCCTTTAATAAGGACCTTTCCAAGATCAATTTGGAGGAAAATCCATTTTCAAAGCTTAAACATAGTTCTAGATTCAAACAAGAGTAGAAACAATTATTAATTCCCAAGAAATTGGAGCCAAGCTGACATGTTGACTATTTATTCTTCTAGTGGACAAGGAAGCATTTATGAAAAGTCCTTGGCCCTTTGATCTAGTATTTGATGTAAATCTCTTGATTAGAAATGCAACAAGATATGCAATTTATATTAAGGAAAAGGGAAAAGTAGAGGGCCAATTAATAATTATCTCTAAAAAACCCTCAATATAATCCTAACATATTTGAAATGGAAAAGGATAACTCCATCATTATTTTTTTCTTTAGAAACTTTGTTAATTTCCATGATTGAAGCATGTATTCATGCCTTGAAAGAAGCTCACAAATGCTTTTGATATTGGTTGAAGCAAAGAAAGTGTGCAAAGTTACACTCAGATAGAGGTATGGAAAAAAAGTATGTGGAGCTTGTTGTCCCAGACTCCAAACAAAGAATGGACAAAAGGTGAAAAAACCAAGTCAAAAGGTATGTGTAGCTTTTGTCATGTAGAGGTAGGTGTTAACTCCACACTCTACAGTGAAGGCTTTGCGGCGTAAGTGACACAAAGGTTTGCATGCAGAACTTTGGATTAAAAGGAGTGGAGCTTGATGCTACATGTCCACTATTACCCCACTTTCTGTATGAGTTATAGGAGATAAAAATAATGAGATACAAGAGATATAGAGTAGATACTATTGTTATTCAAATTTAATAAAAAGTATTACTATGTATTCCTGGACATAAAAGAAAAACCTTCCATGAAATATTTCTCCATGAACTTGATTTAAAATGAATGTCTTCCATTGACGCGCCCAACTGCAAATAGAAACAATTCCGATGGGCCAATTTCAATTTAGAAAATTCACAATTAGTTTCAACTATAAGATCTCCTATTTTCAGTTCAGATTTCAGTTACAAGCAGTGAAACAGGACTCGACAATCAATCATGATTAATCACGAGTTAGAATCTGCTCGCTCTCTAAATGATCTGATATAAATATTTGCGAGTCTAACTCATGTTGACCAAGTTTAACTCATGGTTAATGCAATTTTGACTTGAGACTTGCCGATTAAAGCAGATTCCTGCAATCGATTCCAATTTATTCAATTTTCAACCTTGACTCGACGAGTACAAGTTTATCAAGTTTAGGTATGATGCATTGCTAAAAACTAAACACCAGTCGTTCCAAAACTTATTTCTCATTTCTGAGGCCCAAAACTCATACGTTGAGACCTTCAGTAATCAATCACTACTCACTATTACACAGTCCAAACTCAATATCAGGGTTCCACCAAGGTTAACCCAAATCCAGACTCTATATCGGGCAGTCGCTAATGTGTGCCCTATAAATACTCCATATCGACCCTCGGGAAGTCGCGTGTCACCTTCAGCATGTGTTACCTTTAGGCTTAGCCGCTTCACTATTCAACAATTGAGGATATTGGCACTTGGCTTAAATAATAAGTATATTACTATATTGAAGTTTCAATGTTGTTTTCAATGGAAAGTTTCAAGTTTCACTATTCAGCAATCGAATGTTTGGCGTATTCCTTTGGTAATGACTTTTCAACCCTATAAATGGGGCTTAAATAGATTTTAAAAATGCACTAAGAAATGGTTTCATACCAACCATCGACCAAGTCATCAAGCATTCCTTCCTTGGTTGATGTCTTGCCGACTTCAAAGGCTTTAACCATGCATTCACAACTTTGGGTATTTTTGTTCTTCTAGAATCCGTCATTGATGTATTGGTTCATTTGTCTTATGGTAAACGAGTTTGCAAATTCAAGATTACAATGCAATATATGTCGATAATATTTCCTTTAGGTAGCATTTCCTCATATATAACTAATTGTGTTTCAAGGTCATAATGATATATTAGGTCGAAATATGCTTGTATTGCTGGATAAACTCCTATTTGATCCTTAACAAAACCTCATATCCTTTAAAACCAACCCTCTTTTTTGTGAAGTTATATATGCCATTTTTAATTTTAATTTTTTATTGTATTTTACAGGAGCCAAATTAAATAGAAGGCACAACTCCAAATCTAAACATAAGAGGCAATTTAAACACAAGTCCAAAACAACAACAATGCCGAGGGAGAAGGATTTTGGTTGGGCTTATTGTGACAAGATTCTTGGAGACCCTAAGATTCTTTGTAAATTTTGAAAATTGAAATGTAGTGGAGGAATTTATAGATTCAAGTACCACCATTTGTACAAATACCCGACCATGATATAGGTTTCTGGAAAAACGTTGACAAAAATGTCAAACACCAAGCAACCTTGGTCATTGATATGTTGAGTCAACATAATGCAAGGAAAGAAAAGAAAAAAACAGAAATAAGAACTACTGGAGTTAACAATTTTTCTTCCACTACCCCATTATCATCTCCCTCTGTTGAATCCTCAATGCAGTTCCCAAGTTTCCCACACATGCCTCCAAGTCCAAGTCAAACTCAAGGCCAAATGAATCCTCCTGCATTCAACATTGGAAGTGGAAACATAAACACCTTTTTTTCTCCCCACACAAAACCCTGTTCCGAAACTACCTTGGATACCAGTGGTTAGAAAAAAAATATCCATAGTCAGGCAAGGAAGGCCATTGCTAACTTTTGGTACTATTCTGACATACCTTTCAACTATGCCATAAGTCCTTATTGGCAAGTTATGATTGATGCAGTTGTTGTTGTAGGTCCAGGGTTCAAAGCTACTTCATTAGAGAGCATTAGGAAAAATTTGCTATTAGAAAGTGTTGAAGATGCCATGCTTGTGCTATCTGAGTTTCATTCATCATGGGTAGAAATAGGGTGCACGATCATGAGTGATGGATGGATAGATCAGAGGAATAGAACTTTAATAAATCTCCTTGTATCTTCTCCAGTAGGTACAACGTTTCTCAAATCAGTGGATGCCTCAGACAAGGTTAAGACTGCACAACTTATTTGTGAAATGATGGAGGAAGTCGTTCAAGAAGTGGGAGAAGAACATGCTGTACAAATTTTCACCGATAATGCAGCTAATTATATGGTTTCTAGTAGACTTTTTGAGATTAGGCACCCCACTATTTTTTGGACCTATTGTGTTGCCCATTGTATAGATTTAATGCTTGAGGACATTGGTAAGCTTCATTGGATACATGAGGTTGTGGAGAAGAAAAAATCCATAACCAAATACCTATACAACCACATTATTGTCCTAAACACCATGAGAAAATACACTGAAGGTAAAGAAATTGTTCGACATGCAGTGACTAGATTTGCAACAAATTTCATATCTTTGCAATTTGTGGTTGAGTAAAAGATAAATCTGAAGAGGATGTCCTTGGGACCTGAGTGGATGGCATCTAAACATTCCAAGACCCTTGAAGGCATTGAAGTTGTTGCACTTGTCCTTAATGACGATTTCTAGAAAGATGTCGAAGAGATTATTGTTTTGATGGAGTCCATGTTAGAGTTCTCATGTACTTCAAGTCTTTTTAACTTTTTCATATTTTAAATTTCATTTCAAGCTTCTTTTTATTTTCAATGTTTCATATTAATTTAAATTTGAAAGCTTGAACTTTTAGGATGGTTGATGGTGACAAACCTACTATGGGTTCCATTTATGAGGCGATGGATCTCACAAATGAGGCCATCAAAAGAAGTTATGGGGATGAGGAGGCAAATTATATGCCTCTTTGGGACATTATTGATGCACAATGGGATAGGAAATTGCATTCCCCTTTACATATTGCTAGGTACTTCTTAAACCCATAGTATTTTTAATATAAGAGAAAATTTAATGAGGATGGGGAGGTTCATAGAGGACTTATGACATGCATGGAAAGGTGCTTCCCTAATCTAGAATTTCAAAGTCGTGTCGTTTCCCAACTATAGGATTATAGAGCACCACCTAAATTATTTTCCTATACCAATGTTATACGAGAAAGTTCTAAGGTGTTGCCAGGTACCCTTTGAGGCTTGAAGGCTTTATCAGTTCATTAAATTTGTTTAAACTTTATTTTGTATGTTAAATGTTTTATTAAATTTTGTTGTCTTTTTAAGTTTTTACTTTTTAGTATTTAGTATGTCTACTCATGAACCCTTGCCACTTTATAGGTCTTTGGTGGCAAAACTTTTGTAGTGATACGCCAAATTTGAAGAGATTTTCCATTTGAATCTTAAATCAAGCATGCAATGCTTTAGGTTGTGAGTGCAATTGGAGCATATTTGAGAAAATACATTCGAAGAAGAACAACTGAGTGACACAAAAGTGCTTAAATGACCTTGTATTTTTCCATTACAATATACAACTTCGCAACAAGAAAATACTAGGTGAGAGCTTGAATTTGAAGGTTCATAATATGATTTGGAATTTAAAGTTTAAACATTAATGTTCAAATTCAAACTTAAATTCACATTTCAATGTCTCATGATAATTATAGGTTTGGATCATTCACCAATAGACCTTGAAGAGATAGATTTGCAAACTACAAATGCAGCAGATTGGGTCCAATTAGAGGAGGCTCCTCTTTTGAGCCTACATGACTTGAAGAACTTTGAGAGTTAGGTAAGCGGAGGAGTGTGAGGAATCACTTCTATTTCTCACTCTTAAGAGTCTTAGACTCTTAGTTTCTGATTTTTTCTAATTAGTATGCAGTTTTTGTAAACTTTTAGAAGCACTTGCTTCTAGTTCTATGTAGTGACTAGTTAGGAGTCTTGACTCAGTACTTTGGATCATGTTTGGACTCATAACATTTATGAGATGCTTATTCATTCATGATATTTTGGACATCTATTGATATTATGAATTGATTGGACATGGGTTTACTGAATATCAATGAAAAATGTTTTTTTTTTTTTTAATTCTATATATGTGTATATTTTTATTTATTGAATTCACTGATTTTTTCCCGAATTTTCCCCAATCTGATTCAAACTCTTAGCTCTTTTGCCTCGCCGATTTATTGTCTATTCTGATTTTGGTAACATTGGTTACAAATTTCATTCTTCACTTATGAGTGCTAAGGTATGCTAGAGAGTGTCAGTGCATGCTGAGGAGTGTTAGGGAGTACTAGGACAACACAAGGGAGCACTAGGTCAAAATGCATGGAAGTGAATGAATATGAGGGTGTGTTGGGGAGTGTTAATTAGTGCTAGTTGTCATGCCAAGGAGGGAGTGACAAGGTATGCTAAGAATGGGTAAGGCATGCCAGGGAATATCAGGGAATGTCAAGAAGTGCTAGAGTGTGCTAGGTAGTTCCGGGGTGTGCTAACATGTGCCAAATAGTGCCAAGGCATTCCAGGTGCTAAGACATGCTAGGATGTGCAGGGTGCTAGAGTATGCCAATATGTGTCAAGGAGTTTCAAGGCAACAAAAGGAATAACCAAGCTAAAATGAAAGGAAATGAACACATAAGAGGGTTAATAAGTCTAGACTTTATCTTTTTCAATAGGGGCATGCTAGGCACACTAATAATATGTTCCAATACATGCCAAGTGTCAATGTGTGCCAAGTGCTAATTTTTGTCAATGCAATAATATGCCAAGGAGTTCCAAGGCGTGCTAGGGACTACAAGGAATGCCAACACATGATAGGGGAGTACTATGCTATGCTATGGCATACCAACATACTATGGCATGCCAACATGTGCTTTGGCATCCTACTCATGGCAATATGTTCTAGGTACAAATATGTTCCAAGACATGCGAGGTGCTAAGGAATGTTAGTGTATTGTTCCAAAGCATGTTAAGGTGTGCCATGAGTGTTGAGGAGTGCTAGGTCTCTCTCATTAATAGAATTGATAGAGTTTGATTATGTATTAAATAATATAGTTCCTACACACACTAGTGGAACTTTATTTAAAGGAAATTTGCTAGATAATAAATCTAATAGAGATGAGTCATGTGTTGACTCATAGGAAGACTATATTCTTATGACTTGAGGGAAATGATACACACTAGTTACTTCTTAACAAATTGACTAGCTATTATAACCACTATGATCTTGGACACATAATGAAAAATAATCAACAACAATGGTCTTAAATCATTATATTTTGACAAAAAATATAGTAACAGGTACATAGCATCATCAAAAACTCATTGGAATGATCAATGATGACGAACATTTTTTGACCGTCACCAAAAGTAACCAAAAAGAGCATTGGTGAGGGTCAATAAAATATTGTCACTCGAAGTGTCACCAAAGAGAGAATTAGTGATGGTCGTTTAACGACTCTCACCAAAAGTGTCACCAAAGAGAGTATTAGTGATGGGAAATTAACAACACTCACCAAAAGTGTCATTGAAAATGGCTTTGGTGACAAACCTTAAAGGACCATCACTATATACACTTACAACAACGATTTTTTAAAAACCATCAACATATGTGACATTGGTGATGGACCTTAAAGGTCCATCATAGGCATGAAGCGTCATAAAAAACTCATTGGAATGATAAATGATGATGAACATTTATTGACCGTCACCAAAAGTAACCAAAAAGATTATTGGTGACGGTCAATAAAATATCGTCACTAGAAGTGTCACCAAAGAGAGAATTAGTGATGGGCCTTTAAAGACCCTCACCAAAAGTGTCACCAAAGAGAGAATTAGTAATGGGCCTTTAACGACCCTCACCAAAAGTGTCACTCAAAATGGCTTTGGTGACAAACTGTAAAGGACCATCACTATATACACTTACATCAACACTTTTTTAAAGACCGTCACCATATGCGACATTGGTGATGGACCTTAAAGGTCCATCAAAAGCATGACCCTCACCAATGACATTTTTTCTTATAGTGAATATATAGAAACTTGCATGCATAACAAATGCATATACAACCACAAACTCATGATGACACATCCCACAACAACACGATCAACCTTCATACATCGACATCACTATAGCCATGATCAACACCATACAAATGCGACAAGCACATGGTCATACAACACAAGAGACACACATGAAACATGAATCCATGACAAACAGACAATCCATCCAGTCCAAGGGGTGAACCATGCTCTATACCACTCTCTAACACCCTTCTCTGAAATATGCCCAAGTAACTCGCCAACCATAGTAAACATGCAACAAGAGGCCACTGTGATATGATTCGACCTCATAAGTTATGTTAAGGAAGTGGAACTAATGGCGAAACCGCATACAGACCTTCAACATCAACATTAGGACCCCCAAGAACCATCCCAACCTGTCTGCCAACCAGCCCCTGGGTTCCACTACGATTTTGGACCACTTGACCCTGAGACGCTCCCATGCTATAGGCCTACCAACGTCCAAGAGGCTCTAGGCACTCTCATGACAAGGCATGCAAGCATCGAGGAACTATTTTGCTCAATGTTGTGCCATCGTCCCTGGGATTTAAGCCACCTTTTCAGGCCCAGTGCCCAAGTCACTGCCTAGAATTGAATGACACCTTCAGAACAGTAAAATAACAGAGAAATGATAGTACAAATGAAAATACTTAAAGAATCCCTTGACTAGACCCCTACTAGCCATGACAAGAATTTCGCCAAACATATCGCGAATATGTGTTATACAAGTACAAATAACAAATATTAGCATATGGGTCTCATACTTTTTTGAGATTCGCTATGAGGTATTTTTTCCTTATCACTTTAGCTTCATTTTCATCCATTAGGCCATAGATACATTTTTCATTCATATACAACTAAAAACATGATGGGAACCATACAGAGCCACTGTCATAATACATATTCATAACCAACATAATGACAACAGAAATACCATGGATACAATAGCCATAGAATCCACATATAAACCAATATTATAATCCTGAGATAACAAGGAGAAATAACTTCATATTAATGATGCAAAAGCCAACCCAGTATGGGACTAGCATGTTCCACCCGACCGTAGAATGGCTTAGCGAAATCTCTCTTCATGCATTCACCCTCATGCCATATTCCAAGCATGAATGTGGGATATCATAGAACACATCAATCCAAAACCATCCATGGCTTCCAAAGGCCATCCACCTCAACCCATCAAATAGCGATTCCACCTCACAGCTTGACATCACAAAACCATCATCAGATTGGTCCCTATCTAAGCTTTCCAGGGCTTCCACAGAATTTTTCCAACCAAGGCTTCCAAGACTAGTAAATCAACCCACATATTTTACTCAACATCCAAAGCGTTTATCCAACTAGGGCTTCCAAGACTAGTAATTCAACCCACCAAGGGATTCTAGAGTGTTTTTCCAACCAAGGATTCTAGTACTAGTAACTCAACCCAGTTGTTACAGGGCTTCCAAAGCATTTGTCCAACTAGGGCTTCTAGGAATAATAAATCAACCCAACCTAAGGAAACAAGAGAACCAACCAAAACAAAACAAGGATATAAAACCACAATCTCCATGGGTATCTAGGAAATGGCAAGGCTAGGAAAATCCACTGTCAATCTCGACCATCCTCCATGCTAATGACAAACCATTAACAACAAACCACATGCATATGACATGCATTCCAAAACTGTTGAGGAAAACACACATGAAACTCAATACCTCCAAGGAAAGACCACAATAGTTGTTGATCTTGATGTCCTCTTGTGCTTTTTTACTCTTCCTTTGCCTTCTTTCTCCGAAACACCAATTATTCCACACTCCTCAAAGAGTGATCCAAGAAAACTATAAGTATCCAAGAATATGAGAGAGAGAGAGAGAGAGAGAGAGAGAGAGAGAGAGAGAGAGAGAGAGAGAGAAAGCTCCAACACTGGACTTACCAAGCTTGCCCACTGATTCTTAGAAGCCATTTTATTAATGAGGCTTCTATTTTCTTCATTTTCCATTATTTTCCTTCATTTTCCTCCTCACATGCAACCTGTCAGCTTTCACCTCCATTTTCTCCTAATCTTTATTATTTTCATACATAAAATGCCAATAAATGCCTCATGCCTTTCCAAATCCTTTGACATTTCATTTGTGAATTTCCTTAGCCATAATACACCAAATGAAAACCCACTTGGGTGATTTCCCCATCATTCATTTTGGAATATGTGTCCCATGGTTGTGGTCTTATATATTTTTACATGAATTTTTAACCAGGGTTGTTACACAATTGAGGTGTTGCTTCTCCTTCATATATTAGTCTCTCCCTATGTTGTAACAATTCTCCCCTTTCCTATATAAACCCTGTTTCTTCTTGTAGCTAGGCAATTTTTGCTTGGAGTTACTTAGCTCTAGATACCCTAGTGATTGGCCTTCTTATGGATGTTTGAGGCTTCAATTTTCCCTTTGCCTCATCCCAATTTACCTTCTTGTTGGCTAACAAATTCTTCAGAGAAAGAGTTTCACCAATTTGGTAGTGGTGAAAATTGTGGAAGAAGGGGTGAAAATGGATTTTTTTCGTTGACAAAGATGGATTTTTGGATAGATAAGTGGTTGAATAGCATGGAGGATGGATGATGGAGGTGTGGTATACTTCCTTCTTCACTCCCCTAGCTTAAAATCTGACCCCTCTCTATGTTAATCACAATCCTGTAGCAATTCTGGTCAATATTTTACGAGTTCAGGACAATCCTCTAAAAGATTATGGTGGAAAATAAGGGAAAATTATGGTGGAAGCTTAATTAAAGAAAAAAGAACACACTTGGGACAAATTCCTCTTTTGGGGAGGGTTTAGACAAAAATCTCTATAATCTCTTGTAAAAAGAGGACAAACTCCTACATCTAATATCAAGAGAAGGGTTTTAGAGGATGAATGCTCATATGAAGAGTTAATATTTGAAAGAAAATGAGTAGAATTTTTTTGATGATCTAAAAAAATACTGTGGATATTCCATTGGACAGTTCGTCACAACAGATATGATAATATTATATTAAAAATTTGATATTCCACACTATTACAGTTTTATTTAATTTCTAGATATGTACAATTAATTGTAACTAGTGCATGCATGTAAAATTAAATCAACGAGAAAAGTAGAGGATGAAAAAATAAGCTCACACACACATAATACGTAAGATATGCTCTCTGGGAAACCATTTCGGGAGAAAACCCAACAGGAAGGTGAGGTCGCTTCGCTCTCTTTCTTTGTCTGGAAATATGGCTGTAGATACAAAGAAGTAATGTTTGTGGCCTGTGGGCTGCTACAATTCATAGATCCTCTCTGTGTGCTCTCCCTTTTATCTCTCTTGGCTATCTTTTCTCAATTATGGAACAAAATTCTCATGAAAGAATGGAATGCCTCTTCCTCCTAGTGGCCTGATTATAACACAACCCGATAGCGTACTAGTGGTTAAGTTTGACTACATCAACTCTTAACTAGAGTTACAAAATATAATTTTCTAGAGTATTTTACATCACAAATACATGTCTAGCCCCTTTTCCATGAATAATGGGGCTGACACAGCATCCTCCCAAACTATAGGTGTGAAAATAAGAAGGTCAACTTTTGAGTGGCATAACTTTTGCATACAGACTCTGATGGATGCGCTTCTTACGTAGTTGGAAGTATTTTTGTGTGAAGATTATCATGAAAAGGTGTGACTCTTTAGTGGAAATGTGTTACCCCCAACAAACATTGTTTGATTCCTCAAAATTATCTCGGAAGGTTTCAGACTAGGTTTCACCAAACTCGGTCCCACGTTAAAAATGGTCTTGTGAGCAGATTCCTCCACTTTTCCCACTCTAAATGCATCGAAATGGATGAAAAATAAGATAATGATACAATTCAGATCATTTGAGGCTAAAGCAACCCCTATGTCAAAGAAGAGAAAATCCCCGTAAGAATAAGAAGAGGTCCTAGTCAGTGAGGATTGCTTGGACTTTAGGGAAATACCATGGTCATGGTCTTCATGAGGAAGGGGTAAATATTTGGCTATTTAAAAATCCTAATGTTGTTTGTAGAACTCTTAGTGGATTTATTGTGTCAAACTATCCATTATTTATATGTAATTAAATTCAAATAATGTTCTTTCTTCTATACCGTTTCCATAAGAAGTTAGCTAGTTACATCGTAAGGCATTCCCCTTTGAAATAAACTCCCCTCTGAAGGTATGTGTACATTCATGGGCCCTTGATTTAGGTGTTAGATGATTAAAATAGTTTGAACCATTTGATTAATTTTATCGATATTAAATTAGTTATAACTATAAGCCTCGCGACCTCGCAATGCAATAGATTGACCGTCCTTGCTCAAAACTACTTCTTGCTCGACTCTACTTCTAGGTGCTTCGGATCGACCACAATTGCTCAACACTACTTCTTGCTTGGCACTACTACCTCCAGGTGCTTCGGCTTGACAGCCCTTGCTCGGAAAGAGGAATGAATCTTTTTGAAGGAGAAACCCCTAATCTACCAGGTTCTTTCTCCATATAAATGTGTCACAGTCTTCAGTGTCTGCATCGAGTTTCAACTATCCATAATCTCCATTTCAAAGAACTGTGGATTTATAACTCACAAATTTTTTGATGTCATCAGTTTCATCTCTCAGATCCCTACGAGATTGGGGTTAAATAACATCACAAAATGCAAGTCTTCATCTTTTTTCATTTGTTTACTGATATTTCGTTTCAGTGGCTACTTCAACACTGTTGTATATGTTTAGGGTTTTCTTTCTTAAGAAAAGGTATGATTTGAATTTTCATTTTCATTCATTGTCTCATTTGGGAATTTTTTGTAGCAATGGCTTGTCTTCTGAAGTTTTTCTAGTGTGATTGAGAGGTTGTTGTTTAGGGTTTTTCAATTTCTATGTTCTTGCTAAGAGTTTTTAGTAAATTAACTTCTGAGAATCGAGAAGTTTGGAATCTCTGCTTGTATATCGTTTTTGTGGGCAGTATTAAGTAAAATCCAAACTTGTTTTGATATTATGCATTTTTAACGACACCCATTTCCGGTGCATTTCTATATCTGTATTTAGCGTGAAAGAGGCCTTTGGCAATGTTTCTCGTTGTATTTTCTAGAAATTTGAAGTTATTTTAATGAGAACTATAAGTTTAATGGCCTTTTTTTGGGGTGTCAATTGTCTCTTATGGATAATGGCTAATTCTTTCATTATCATTATTTGATATTCGTTCTACTTTGTTTAGGGCATGAAGCTTTGTTCATGCACTTTAAGTCTTGAACAAAAAAATATTATAGTCTGCAAAGAGCTATGAATAAGTATATGATGTGGACAACTATCACCACAAATATCATTGTAAAACATGAAAGAGGTTTTTCCCCTTAAAGATCTCGTTAAACCATATAAAACCCTTTATTAAGTTGCGATTACACACTATGTAATGCCCTTTATTCTACAATTTTATGTCATGGGACTCTTGTAAATTTCTGTTTGCTATTGTTATTGTAGAATTAAAACCATTTTATCTAATTAAAAGAATGACATGGGCATTGGAGCCTGGCACTAAGTTTTAACTATCCAACCCAGTTCTGATATATATATATATATATATATATATATATATATATATATATATATATATATATATATATATATATATATATAGAGCAAGCTCTGAGGTGGATTCGGGCATGGATATTATTTCGAGAAGAATCCCTGTTGATTATGGTAGACCTGCTAGGGAGGTTAGAATATACAGTTCCCTTCAATCCATTGCTAAAGTTCTTCAGTACTTTCATGTAACAAAGGCATATCTTTAAGGCCTTCAATCCCTTGGTGAATTTATTCATTAATTTCATTTAAATTAACAGAGGCATAACCTTAAGGTCTGAAAGAGGAATGAATCTTTTTGAAGGAAAAACCCTAATCTCCCAGGTTCTTTCTCCATATAAATATGCCACAAGTTTCGGTGTTCGCATCGAGTTTCACCTATCCAAAATCTCCATTTCAATGAGAAGTGTGGTTGTATAACTCACAAATTTTGTGATGTCATTAGCCTCGTCTCTCAGATCCCTACGAGATTAGAGTTAAATAACATCACAAAATGCAATTCTTCATCTTTTTTCATTTGTTTACTGATATTTTGTTTCAGTGTCTACTTCAACACTGATGTATATGTTTAGGGTTTTCTTTCTCAAGAAAAGGTATGATATGATTTTCATTTTGATTCACTGTCTTATTTGGGAATTTGTTGTAGCACTGGCTTGTCTTTTGAGGTTTCTCTTATTGTGATTGAGAGGTCTTTGTTGAGGGTTTTTCTATTTATATGTTTTTGCTAATAGATTCCAGTAAATTAACTTTTGAGAATTGAGAAGTTTGGAAACTCTTCTTGTATAGCGTTTTTGTAGGAAGTATTAAGTAAAATCCAAACCTGTTTTGATATTATGCATTTTTAACGACACCCATTTACGATGCAGTTCTAAAACTGTATTTAGCATGGAAGAGGCCCTTGACAATGTTTCTCGCTGTATTTTCTAGCAATTTGAAGTTATTTTAATAGGATATATAAGTTTAATGGCCCCTTTTCAAGGTGTCAATTGTCTCTTATGGATAATGGCTAATTATTTCAGTATCATTATTCGATATCCGTTCTACTCTATTTAAGGCATGAAGCTTTGTTCATGCACTTTAAGTCTTGAACAAACAAGTAGTCATGCAAGAAGCTCTGGATAAGAATATGATGCAAAAAAATATCGCCGCAAATATCATTGTAAAACATAAAAAAGGTTTTTCCCCTTACATCTTTCGTTAAACAATATACAACCATTTATTAAGTTGCGATTATCACACTATGTAATGCCCTTTATTCTACAATTTTATGTCTTGGGATTCCTGTAAATTTTTGTTTACTATTGTTCTTGTAGTATTAAAAGCCTTTAATCTGATTAAAAGCATGACTTAAGCATTGGAGCTTGGCATTGATTTTTAACTATCCACATTCTTCATTCCAATGGGAAAATGATGGCTGTGAGACGAAGGTTTGAGGAAGTGGTAGATCCATTGCTCGAAGTTAAACCCACATCTAGGGCATTGAAACAAGCATTGTAAGTATCACTGAATTGCGTGGATCCAAATGCTGCTAAGAGGCAAAAGATAGGCCGTGTCATACACATCCAAGAGCCAGACGAATTACCCTTTCATGATGTATGTTTTTCTTTGAAACAATAACCATGTTGTTGCAGAGTATCAATGGCAGTATAAGTTTATATTTAAATGGTGTATATCGTATATATATACTCTGTTTACTTGTATTAATACTATGTTGCCCAATGCTTATTATTGTCATTAGAGACATGTCATAGTAATACAATCTGAAATGTGGATTTTGCAGGATCGTTGCCTAGGGTGTGAGGCTTCTGCCCAAGCATGTCATGAGAATCCAGCTAATAACATAATCTCCAACCCAAATGGGGATAACACTAGTGAAGGTGAAGTCAGTAGCCCCAATCACAGAACAAAGCTGATATTGTTTGAACTATTTAAGACTTTGAACAAGGCTTTCTTGTTTGGTGATTTGAATCTAGTTCAAGCTTTGATCGAGCAACTAGGAATCTACAAGTGGGATTCATACTCAGAGATTGAGTACTTATAACCATTGTCATTGAGTCATCATGGAATACTAAGAATTTAGGGATATCAAGTGTGCATTTACAAATAATGAATAGTTCATTTAGGTCAATCAAACCTTAATTTTTACAGCTACAAAAAAAATTCAGGAAAATGAACAATAGTTTGTTGCTCAAGTGGCAACAATCATGGGCACACATGCCCAACAAAAATATCAGATAGTAGTCTTGGAGGTTTAATGCACTATGCTTCAAAACATGGTTCTTAAAATGAGAAAGGGAGAATAGATTAAGGCCTCAAATCAAGTGCAATCTATAAATTCAAATTATGGAGGACCAAAGGAAGAAGCTATAATGCATAAACATGTTTTTGACATGGAAGTTGTTACACTAAAACCTAACATGGTCAATACAACAATGGAAGAAACAATGATTCAACATCCATTTTGCTAAGTTATATATTTCATAAAGTCATAGTATTTTAGGTTTATTCTATGGAGTATATACCACTTAGAAGCATTGACAAACTTTGTCAATGGATGTAGTTAGGCTATGTTATAGGTTAGTATACACTATGGATTTTTGTTATTATATGAAAACTATAAAGTGGATATGAATGTATTTGATCTACTACTCTATTGCAATGTTTTTTATTTATATAAAATTTTCTAGAAAACATGTGTGTAATGTTCAAACTCCTGAAGTGTGAATGAATAATCTATTTTTGCTACATGTTTTTATAGTTTGTGTTTCCTATGAATGAAATAGATGGTTATTCTTTCTTTGATGCTTTCGAATGTCACTTTCTTATTTTCACATCGATACATTTAACATGACGATACGAAAACTCTATGGTAACCTCAATAAGATACCAATGATGTTGTTGTATGTTGATCATTTGAGTATGTTCTTAGAATACGAAATGCCAACATTTAAGGGTGAAATTATGAGCCAAAATTTGGTCCCATTATTGATTTTTCTTTTTGTTTACATGTATCAATGAGCATATTAGGTTTGCTAGGGATGCCATCCACTAATGTGGGAAAACATGTTTTGGGTTTCTCATGATGTTTTCCTTGGAAAACATTTATTGATGGGATTATATTGGAAACCAAAATGATCAAATATTTAAGAATCATGGGAAAGGAAACATGTTTTACTTAGCATTACTTTGACAATTTTGATGTATCACCATAGAAGTTTTCATCGTGGGAATAGTTTTGGTTGATTTTTCCACTACTTTTGCAACTATGATTAGAAAGGCTACAACTCAATGGCATGAATGACACCATCAAAATTATCAAATATTTAAGAATCACGGGAAAGGAAACATGTTTTACTTTGCATGATTTTGATAATTTTGATGTATCACCATAGAAGTTTTCATCATGGGAATAGTTTTGGTTGATTTTTCCACTAATTTTGCAACTATGATTAGAAAGGCTACAACTCAATGGCGTGAATGGCACCATAGGCATCGAACACAAAAATAAGCATGGGAAAAAAATAGGAGATTGTGCAGTAACAAACAATGGACCATTGTGTGAAACATATAATTGACTCTCATATCATAAAATTTGGCTCTCAATGGGAGCCAACTAAAAATAAAATCACTTGCTCATGAAACCCATGAAGCAAGGCTTACAATAATAATTTTACTTTCTTCATTACATCATTTACAAAAGTCTCAATTAGATGTCATTATGAATACCGAACCTAATTATACTTTTCAACACCCTCTTAACTAGGGAGATATTCATAATGGTACTTGGTCATTCTCAATCTGGAGAATTTCACATAAGAAGAATTATGATTTGTAACTCATTTGTATAGCATCATATCAACTAGCATTGTTACATAGCAAGGCCTTGACTAACAACTCCTTATCTCCACAAGGTATGAGCTCAATCCTAGTGAGACTAATTATTTATAGACAGACTCATCATTGTCTCTCTCAGAACATACCTTGGCTAGGTACTCAGGATATGTCCCATGAGGATTATTCTTATCTTGGCCTCCCCCGTCCCACAAAGAATATTGGTCCTCCACGACTACTCTTAATATTGGATGCCCTATCTCATCCTTAAAGAGCATCAGATCCCAAATGATTACACAATCCTCCATTTTGTCTTCCCATGTGAAGACCAAAATGACATGTCTATTTCTCCCTCTCAAATTGGAAGGACATATTCCAATAAAGGAATGTACTCATTCCTATCTCAAAGGAATGTACCTAAGCTCCCTGCTTAGGAATTTCTAAGTTTCTTCCAATTAAGAAAATACTTCTCGAGCTCCCTCTTAACTAGGGACCTACAACAACTCCTCATGTGGAACAACCAGCTACTTGACAAACTCCTCTCTTCTTCGATGTCATCAATTTGTTTTTTCATGGAGTCTTCGTCTTTCAAGGACTTATTCATAGGGCACAAACCATCCATCACTTTCATTCATGAGTTAGTCATGTCCTCAAATCATCAAAAAGTGATCCAATAGTATTCCATTTGGATTTGCTTTATGTCATTCTACTTTCATGCCATATTTTCTAGAAGGCTCTTACATCCTTCAATATGGTCCTCTCAGAAGTCATTCACATATCTTCCCATTAACAATCCTAGATAAGCCCAACTAGATATTAGTTCAATAATAAGAAATGAACACTTGAATCAAAATTACCTTTATGATGGCCTTTCATCGTGACATCTTCCTGTAGGCCTCATCATCCTGCATGCAAATTGATACATTTTCCAAAGATATCCATTGTCAAGGGTCTCCATCTTTTTCCAACTCCTATCAGACACTTCAAATCTTTCTGAGAGATCGCCTAGTCAAATCTTCTTGGTATTCTGGATGTTTTTCACCTTTACCATCGTTGCACATCTCATGATCTCTTCCTTCCTTTCTCCACATGTTTCTTTCCCAAGAACTTCCAATTAAAGTTCCTTAATTGTAGACAACCTCCTCATACTTCATATGAAGACATATTATGTTGATTTCATCTAGTGTGATTTATGCTTTTCTGCATTCTTTCAGAGGATGAGATCCTTTCTTCTTTGATCCTGCCTCTCAAGATAGAATTAATGATCCATGTTACCTACAACCATACAACATGACATTATAATATTAAATACAAGCATACATACCTCATTTACCTTTAGGTCATCTAGGATTCTTTTAGTAGTGTCCTTTATTGAAAAGATCTTCAACCCCTTGATCGACTACATCTCTCATGTCATCATACCATCATCCCATGAACTCCACAAGTTGGAGTTCTTGATGAAACACTTGCTTCCTCTCTAGATTGGTGAACCCTCCAATGAGGATTCCATCTCGCATATCCTTATTCAGTAGATGTTTCTCTTTTAACTCATGTATTATGAGACTTTTCCTGGATAATTTCTTCCTTTGATCTTTCAATGGGGCCACTAAGAGCTATATCCTTCAAAATTGACTATCAGACATACTTCATGTTTCGTATGGTGATGTCACGAGTTCTTGTTTCTAATGCTTCCATGATGCCACGATGCATCTTATTATTTATTATAGCTATATTTTATAACATAATATGTAGAAGCTATGTCAAGACCTTTTGTGAGGGAGACTATCTCAATAGAGATCTCTTACTTCCCCTTTTCTTGGAATTCTTCTCTTTAGCTTCCTCCACTTATTTTGGTGATATGGCCTTCTTCTTTTTCTTTTGATATTGTCCCTTTAGAACAATTTTTCTTGTAATGTCCATAGTCTTTACTTCCATAGGATTGAATATCTATGCTCTTATTTCCTTTCCGAGGACCATAATTTTCCAAACTTCCCTTTCTTTCCTACAAATATTTGAGTCCTTTAACCTTCAACACTTTTGCCCTAAACTTGTCTTCTTCTATCTTGCATAGAAACCACAAGTTGTGGAATGATGTAAATTTCTTATCCCCATGGACATTTATTACTTTTTTCATCAGTTAGTACATTTAGAACAATGATGATTATCGCCTTATCATCTTTCCCACATCTTGTAGTTGAGATCTGAAGAAGATATCCCTTCATCCTTTGATACGATCAGATCTAAGTCATGTGACCTTCTTTATTGCATCTTCAGAGAATAATCTTACAATTTTATCATATACATTTCTTTGATGTCTTAAATATTTCTATATGAGGGGAATTTTCATAAGAATCACTTTCCATGAATTCAGAGGAGACCTTTCCATTGATATGTTCAATGACTTCATTTTCTTCGAGGACTATGTCTATCCTCCTTTTCCATACAAGAAATTTCGATGACCCATACAACTTATAGATCTACTTTCAAACACAAAATCATTTTACCAAATTTGATTATAGAATGAAAGATAATTACTTGACAAGTGAAGATGAAATCTTTAGCTTGATCACTTTGATGGTGGTTGAAGAATATGTATTTAATGCTTCCTTGGATGATATTCTTCAAGGGAAAGGAGGGGATCCTTGATTCAATGAGGGGGAACATGCCTCATAGGTTTGAATATGATGATAATCCCTTCTTTCTTTCAAGATACTTCAACTACTTTGGTAGTGAATGAGTGCAGATTAGAATTGATTCTAGGGTTTCAACTTTCTTCAAGATGATGTGATCTTCATATTTAAAGTCCTTCGAGCTACCTTTCTTTGTAGATAACTTGGTGAGGATTTTTTTTGTGGTATTTTGATGATGATAAGAGGATCCAAAACTTTTGTTGTTGTAGATTTCTTCTTTGATCTAGGGTTTTATCCTTCAATGTGCCTCATGTGCCTCTCCGTCAAAAGTAGACCTAGAAAATTTGTTGATCATAGCTAGCTGATATATTATATCATAATTATGGTGCTCATTTGTTATTTGAAGGCCCTGTAACATATGACCGATTGATGAGAGCAATTAGCATATGTTTCTGTTAGTGTTTGTCAGCGAATTTTTACAATTATAAAGAGGAATCCTCTCAATTAATTATGGTTGCAGTCTAGTGATTAATATGGGCCATTATCATGATCAGACCTAGGTTCAAACCTCCACAGACATTAATCCCTGAAAATTAACTTGTTAACTAGATTTGACAACCATTCATATGTTCCAGGGAAGAAACTCACTAGCCAGGATTTGACCCATTGACATCTTGATGCGAGAGGGATTTTGTAACCTTCTTGGAAATGTATTATGCCTGGATAGTGCTCCTCTTAGATTTATTCCAAGAAACTCCTAAATCTTGTTTCCGATCTTGGGTCATGGAAAAATTCATGGACAACACAGAGCTCCTTGTGGATTGCATCTCACCTGTGTTGGGTAATGGATTCTGAAGCCATGAATAAGCTTCATCATTGAAGGCCTATATCAAGAAGGCAAAAATCATGAGAAAAATTCCACTCCATCCAACCATGCTCGCAAATCAAGTGCCTCATTTCTTTCCCATCTGTCTGTCTACATGAGACTCAAATTACCTATGGCTATGGCTACTCCATAGGTCGGGAGAAAAAAACCGAGAGGAAGTTCCTCAATGCCAACCATGCTTCTCTCTCTTTCTGTTGTTAGAAAAATATGAATATGAAAATCACTAGCAAAGAATGGCACAGAATGTACTATGTGTCAACTTAGTTTACTTGAGGAAATGAATTGAGACCCCACTCCCACTCCCAAGTTCTCGTATTAACTTTAGGCTGACTGTTGTGGAAACAAGGTGCCTGTTGTTTTGTACGAGGGAGAGTCGTTGCAGTAATTGCCACAACTACCTTACCATCTCTGAAATAGTGGATGCCTTTTGACTTCAAATTAGTATTTAATTTAATTGCTTTAAGGAAGAATTTGGAGTAATGAGCTTAAACATTGTTTAAAGGAAATGGTAATTTTCAAGTAAATCTAGGGGAATAGATAATGGATTGGTAATTCTTTTGAGTAAATTTAGAGGAATGGGTAATGGATTGAAATTATTTTTCTCTGAGAGTTGGATAGGCATATTGGCAGAGGAATTGTTTGACGATTAATTAAATTTCTCATTTTTTATGGTTTTGTGGGAGTTATGTTGTCAGTTTCATTTTTAAAATCTATTTATTTATCATCCAACAAACTTTGGATTGGTAAGACATCTTAACAGATGAAAAATTTGACAAAGCATTGATTATCACCAATTTAGATAGGAAATTTAAATCAAATTATGGAAAAATGTAAAGCGTGAAAGCGATTTAATGAAAAAAATAGACTTGTGAGATTCGACAATGCCACATGCAATTGATGTTAAATTGGATTAATTTTGTATAGGAAAGAAGATATAAAACATGGTTATATGGTAGTTAGTTCTTGCAGTTTAGCTTAACTAGCAATTGCACCAAATGTTGCGAATAAAATGCCGTAAGGAAGTGACATAGGAAAACTAGCATTAACAATGAATGTGTAATATAGGAAAGAGTAGCATTAACAGTGAATATGTCACTTATAATATCTGCAGTAAAAATCTTGGATGCGGTTAATACTCAAAATCAATTCAACAATTTGAAACATTTTGAAAGCATACAAAAGGTTAAGAACTATGTTTCTCTGTTGTATAAATCAAATACAAAACAAAAGGGCAAAATTAAAAAAATCAGTAAATTGAAATTAGAATGCATATGGGCCAACATTATTACAGTCTACACCATGTCATCATACAGTTGAAATCTGAGCATTTTGTAGGATTTCATTTTCCATTTATAGAGAGATTCTTCATATGAATCAAATAATTGGTTGTGTTTAGGAGAAATGAGGGCATATGGAGTCAAAGTGTCAATTTGAGGGCATTGTTTTCTACTTTTTAACATTTGAGCTATAGATGTTGATAATGGGAATTCACATATCTATTACACATTATAATAGAGTTGTAACACATGAAGCCCAAGAATATAGGGTATTGGCAATATTGTCGAGTGGTAGTATGATCATACTGTGCCTTCCATCATCACTTGCAATACAATTCTTTTCTTCTGTTCTGACATCTATACAAAGGCATCTGAACTAAGGTTGTGGGTGCATTTAATTTAAAATAGATGCTAGCGCAAAATATATCAGAGCCATCTAAATTAAGGTTGTGGGTGCATTTAATTTAAAATAGATGCTAGCATAACATTTGTGAGTCCATAAGAGATACACATTTAAATGAATAAATGTAGTGTGTCAGAGCAAAATTTGTGAGGAGTACAGTTGATAGATTAACATATATTCCTCTCAGCTCCAATTCTATTATGTTAACTCCAATTGTAGTGAGTTTTTTTTTTTTTTTTTAATTTAAACCCAAAAAATAGCTATTATTTATGATCTATGCTAGTTTTTTAATATATTTATTACTAATTTTCTCCTTTTAAGACGTTTCATATTAAATTTTGTTCAGTTTGAGATTTAAGTGTTTATTTGACAATCACATCTTATACACCAATTATGAGATTCCTGCACGAGAAACTTCTATTCCAACAAAACTCAAATTATGGCTAGAAAGAGTTTCGTTGGCCTTCTCCAACACAAACTGCAAGTACTTACCCTGAGCTTCAATTAGGAGGTGCAAATGTTGTTGTACATGTTTCAACCATGTTAGATTAAGAAAAAGAGAAGAGTCTAACAACCCATCAGTATTTGTAAGGAGTTCATTCACTACTGTGATCAAAATTATTAAGGTTAAGGGTAGTAAGGAGAAATCCTTTGAGCCACCCAAGCTGGGCTTGTAGTTAGGATTTCACTTATTCTCTCAACTTTCTCATTCTTAAGACCCACAATAACTGCAATGATTGTGTTGGAAAATGCTTGCAGTATAGAGGGATCTGAGTTGTAGATCTTGAATCTATTGATAATGGTGTTTCTAGGCCTCTTAGCTACCTGCTTCCGTGATGGAAAATTGCCCCCTTCCATTCCGTAGTTTACACCAATTCCAGGGTTTGGCTATTATGATTGTCCCCCTCCATTCCATAGTTTACACCAATTCCAGGGTTTGGCTACTGTGATGCCTCCGACTCATTTCCCCCTGCAATGTGCAATACCAAAAAACATACAACGAAACCCCACATTAGCTCAATTCAAAAACTCAAATATTTTTCATAACTGAGGAGATTACGATCAGTCTATTTTATTGACGTACTTGATGACTTCATTTCGTCATCTTGGCTCTTTTATGACACCACTTTCTATCTATCAAATATTAATGACACTCCTATTCACTGGTCTCTCAATGGATAAAGTGGCATTGCCTGAACGTTCTATTTTTCCTCATGCTTTTTCTCAAATCCATATTTGAATTGCTTGTTAAATATTTCCTTTGTTTGTGATGTCTAACATATCTTAAGCTAACTCTTTTTGCAAGTTATGATTTAATTGGTTACAACCTTTGGCAAAGGAGTTGGGAGTGAAGGTTGTGCTCACCTTCAAAGTATTTAAGGGTAAAAATATTGTTAAAGAAGTGAGAGGAGCAAGATTAAATGATCTGGTACAAGATATTGAGAGTAAAAAATCAAGTTCATACATTTACAAATTGGTTGGCCTTCTTCATTTTTAGATTTTGTAAATTGATATCCTACCAATAAAGTGTTTTTTGTTTGAACATGAAATGGTACTATTTCTCAAATTGAGACGGCATGTTGTCCTCAATTTATGCCTTACAAAGGAAAAACATTTGGTGGTAATGCTAGTGCATGGAAGTTAGATTTGATACATCAATATTTAATGTTATTTTATTATTTTTACAAAAAATATAGTAATAGGTACATAGTGTCATAAAAAACTCATTGGAATGATCAATGATGATGAACATTTTTTTATCGTCACCAAAAGTAACCAAAAAGGGCATTGGTGAGGGTCAATAAAATATCGTCACTCGAAGTGTCACCAAAGAGAGAATTAGGGATGGTCCTTTAATGACCCTCACCAAAAGTGTCACCAAAGAGAGAATTAGTGATGGGAAATTAATGACACTCACCAAATGTGTCATTGAAAATGGCTTTGGTGACAAACCTTAATGGACCATCACTATATACACTTTCAACAATGATTTTTTAAAGATCGTCACTATATGTGACGTTGGTGATGGACCTTAAAGGTCCATCATATGCATGAAATGTCATCAGAAACTCATTGGAATGATAAATGATGATGAACATTTATTGACCGTCACCAAAAGTAACCAAAAAGATTATAGGTGATAGTCAATAAAATATCGTCACTAGAAGTGTTACCAAAGAGAGAATTAGTGATGGGCCTTTAAAGACCCTCACCAAAAGTCACCAAAGAGAGAATTAGTGACGGGCTTTTAACGACCCTCACCAAAAGTGTCACTGAAAATGGCTTTGGTGACAAATTGTAAAGGACCATCACTATATACACTTACAACAACACTTTTTAAAAATCGTCACCATATGCGACATTGGTGACAGACCTTAAAGGTCTGTCATAAGCATGAACCTCACAATGAAATTTTTTCTTGTAGTGAATATATAGAAACCTACATTCATAACAAATGCATATACAACCACAAACTCATGATGACACATCCCACAACAACATCATCAACCTTCATATGTCGACATCACTATAGCCATGATCAACACCATACAAATGCGACAAGCGCATGGTCATACAACACAAGAGACACACATGAAACATGAATCCATGACAAACAGACAACCCATCCAGTCCAAGGGGTGAACCATGCTCTATACCACTCTCTAACACCCTTGTCTGAAATATGCCCAAGTAACTGGCCAACTGTGGTAAACATGCAACGAGAGGCCACTGTGATTTGATTCAACCTCATAAGTTATGTTAAGGAAGTGGAACTAATGGAAAGACCCCATATAGACCTTCAACATCAACATTAGGAACCCTAGGAACCATCCCAACCTTTCTGCCAAACAGCCCCTGGGTCCCACTAATATTTTGGACCACTTGAACCTGAGACGCTCCCATGCTATAGGCCTACCAACATCCAAGAGGCTGTAGGCACTCTCATGATGAGGCATGCAAGCATCAAGGAACTATTTTGCTCAGTGTTGTGCTAGCGTCCTTGGGATTTAAGTCACCTTTTCAGGCCCAGTGCCCAGGTCACTACCTAGAATTGAATGACACCTTCAGAACAGTAAAATAACAGAGAAATGATAGTACAAATGCAAATACTTAAAGAAGCCCTTTACTATACCACTACTAGCCATGATAAGAATTTCGCCAACCATATCGCGAATATGTGTTCTACAAGTATAAATGACAAATATTAGCATATGAGTCTTATACTTTTTTGAGATTCTCTATGAGGTATTTTTTCCTTATCACTTTAGCTTCAGTTTCATCCATTAGGCCATAGATACATTTTTCATTCATGTACAAGTAAAAACATGATGGGAACCATACAGAGCCACTCTCACAATACATATTCATAACCAACATAATAACAACATAAATACCAAGGATACAATAGCCATAGAACCCACATATAAACCAATATAATAATCCTGAGATAACAAGGAGAAATAACCTCATGCAAAATCCAACCTGGTATGGGACTAGCATGTTCCACCCAACTGTAGAATGGCTTAGCCAAATCTCTCTCATGCATTCACCCTCATGCCATATTACAAGCATGAATGTGGGATCTCATAGAATACATGAATCCAAAACCATCCATGGCTTTCAAAGTCCATCCACCTCAACCCATCAAATAGTGATTCCACCTCGCGGCTTGACATCACAAAACCATCATTATATTGGTCCCTATCTAAGCATACTAGGGCTTCCAGAGAATTTTTCCAACCAAGGCTTCCAAGAATAGTAAATCAACCCACATCCACATATTTTACTCAACATCCAAAGCGTTTATCCAACCAGGGCTTCCAAGACTAGTAACTCAACCCACCAAGGGATTCTAGAGTGTTTTTCCAACCAATGTTTCTAGTACTAGTAACTCAAGCCACCAAGGGATTCTAGAGTGTTTTTCCAACCAATGTTTCTAGTACTAGTAACTCAACCCAAGATATTACAGGGATTCCAGAGTGTTTGTCCAACTAGGGCTTCTAGGAATAATAAATCAACCCAACCTGAGGAAACAAGAGAACCAACCAAAAAAAACAAGGATATAAAACCACAATCTCCATGGGTATCTAGGAAATGGCAAGGCTAAGAAAATCCATTGTCAATCCCGACCATCCTCCATGCTAATGACAAACCATGAACAACAAACCACATGCTTATTACATGCATGCCAAAACTAGTGAGGAAAACACACATGAAACTCAATACCTCCAAGGAAAGACCACAGTAGTTGTTGATCTCGATGTCCTTTTGTGCTTTTCTACTCTTTCTTTGCCTTCTTTCTCCGAAACACCAATTATCCCACACTCCTCCAAGAGTGATCCAAGAAAACTATAAGTATCCAAGAGTATGAGAGAGAGAGAGAATAGAGAGAAAGCTCCAATGTTGGACTTACCAAGCTTGCCCGCCGATTCTTAGAAGCCATTTTATTAATGAGGCTTCTATTTTCTTCATTTTCCATTATTTTCCTTCATTTTCCTCCTCAAATGAAACTTGTGAGCTTTCACCTCCATTTTCTCCTAATTTTTATTATTTTCATACATAAAATGCCAATAAATGCCTCATGCCTTCCCAAATCCTTTGACATTTCATTTGCGAATTTCCTTAGCCATAATACACCAAATGAACACCCACTTGGATGATTTCCCCACCATTCATCTTG
Organism: Pinus tabuliformis; assembly: GCA_031772625.1. Lineage (NCBI taxonomy): Eukaryota > Viridiplantae > Streptophyta > Pinopsida > Pinales > Pinaceae > Pinus > Pinus tabuliformis. The sequence goes on from CM062819.1 coordinate 729,456,544, forward strand.
GAATATGTGTCCCATGGCTATGGTCTTATATATTTTTACATGAATTTTTAACCAGGGTTGTTACACAATTGAGGTGTTGCTTCTCCTTCCTATATTAGTCTCTCCCTATGTTGTAACAATTCTCCCCTTTCCTATATAAACCATGTTTCTTCTTGTAGCTAGGCAATTTTTGCTTTGAGTTACTTAGCTCTAACTAACCTAGAGATTGGCCTTCTTATGGATGTTTGAGGCTTCAATTTTCCCTTTGCCTCGTCCCAATTTTCCTTCTCGCTAGCTAACAAATTCTTCAGAGAAAGAGTCTCACCAATTTGGTAGTGGTGAAAATTGTGGAAGAAGGGGTGAAAATGGATTTTTTTCGTTGACAAAGATGGATTTTTGAATAGATAAGTGGTTGAATAGCATGGAGGATGGATGATGGAGGTGTGGTATACTTCCTTCTTCACTCCCCTAACTTAAAATCTAACCCCTCTCTATGTCAATCACAATCCTATAGCAATTCTGGTCAATATTGTACCAGTTCACAACAGTCCTCTAAAAAATTATGGTGGAAAATAAGAGAAAATTATGGTGGAAGCTTAATTAAAGAAAAAATAACACACTTGGGACAAATTCCTCTTTGGGGGAGGGTTTGGACAAAAATCTCTATAATCTCTTGTAAAAAGAAGACAAACTCCTACATCTAATATCAAGAGAAGGGTTTTAGAGGATGAATGCTCATTTGAAGAGTTAATATTTGAAAGAAAATGAGTAGAATTTTTTTGATGATCCGTAAACTACTGTGGATATTCCATTAGACAGTTCGTCACAACACATATGATAATATTATATTAAAAATTTGAGATTCCACAATATTACAGTTTTATTTAATTTCTATATTTGTAAAATTAACTGTAGCTAGTGCATGCATGTAAAATTAAATCAACGAGAAAAGTAGAGAATGAAAAAATAAGCTCATGCACACATAATACATAAGATATTCTCTCTAGGAAACCATTTTGGGAGAAAACCCAGCAGGAAGGTGAGGTTGCTTCATTCTCTTTCTCTATCTGGAAATATGGCTGCAGATACAAAGAAGTAATGCCTGTGGCCCGTGGGTTGCTACAATGCATAAATCCTTTCTGTGTGCTCTCCCTCTTATCTCTCCCGGCTATCCTTTCTCAATTATGGAACAAAATTCTATCGAAAGAATGGAATGCCTCTTCCTCCTAGTGGTCCGATTATAACACAACCCAATAGTGGTTAAGTTTGACTACATCAACTCTTAACTAGAGTTACAAATAGAATCTTCTAGAGTATTTTACATCAAAAATATGTGTCTAGCCCCTTTTCCATAAATAATGGGGCTGACACGACATCCTCCCAAACTATGGGTGTGAAAACAAGAAGGTCAACTTCTGAGTGGCATGACTTTTGCATACAGACTCTGATTGATGCGATTCTTACATCATTGGAAATATTTTTGTGTGTAGATTAGCATGAAAAGGTGTGACTCTTTAGTGAAAATTTCTTACCCCCAAAAAACATCGTTTGATTCCTCAAAACGCTCTCGGAAGGTTTCATACCATGTTTCACCAAACTCGATCACATGTTAAAAATGGTCTTGTGAGCTGATTCCTCCACTTTTTCCACTCCAAATGCATCGAAATGGATGAAAAACAAGATAATGATACAATTAGGATCATCTAAGGCTAAAGAAACCCCTATCTCAAAGAAAATCAAATCCCCGTAAGAATAAGAAGAGGTCCTAGTCAGTGAGGATTGCTTGGACTTTAGGGAAATACCATGGTCATGGTCTTCATGAGGAAGGGGTAAATATTTGGCTATTTCAAAATCCTAATGTTTTTTGTAGAACTCTTAGTGGATTTATTGTGTCAAACTATCCATTATTTATATGTAATTAAATTCAAATATTGTTCTTTCTTCTATAACTTTTCCATAAGAAGTTAGCTAGTTACATCGTAAGGCATTCCCATTTGAAATAAACTCCCCTTTGAAGGTATGTGTACATTCATGGGCCCTTGATTTAGGTGTTAGATGATTAAAATAGTTTGAACCATTTGATTAATTCGACCAATATTAAATTAGTTACATTTATAAGCCTCGCGACCTCACAACACAATAGGTTAACCACCCTTGCTCTAAACTACTTCTAGGTGCTTCGGATCGACCGCCCTTTCTTGACACTACTTCTTGCTTGGCACTACTACCTCAAGGTGCTTCACCTCAACCACCCTTGATTGGAAAGAGGAATGGATCTTTTTGAAGGAGAAACCCTAATCTCCCAAGTTCTTTCTCCATATAAATATGTCACAGGCTTCAGTGTCTGCATTGAGTTTCAACTATCCACAATCTTCGTTTCAATGAACTGTGGATGTATAACTCACAAATTTTTTTGATGTCATCAGCTTCGTCTCTCAGATCCCTACGAGATTGGAGTTAAATAACATCACAAAATGCAAGTCTTCATCTTTTTTCATTTGTTTACTGATATTTTGTTTTAGTGGTTACTTCAACACTGTTGTATATGTTTAGGGTTTTCTTTCTCAAGAAAAGGTATGATTTGAATTTTCATTTTCATTCTTGTCTTATTTGGGAATTTTTTGTAGCAACAACTTGTCTTCTAAAGTTTTTTCAGCGTGATTGAGAGGTTGTTGTTGAGGGTTTTTCAATTTCTATGTTCTTGCTAAGAGTTTTTAGTAAATTAATTTCTAAGAATTGAGAAGTTTGGAATCTCTGCTTGTATATCGTTTTTGTGGGAAATATTAAGTAAAAGCCAAACTTTTTTTGATATTATGCATTTTTAATGACACCCATTTCTGGTGCAGTTTTATATCTGTATTTAGCGTGAAAGAGGCCTTTGGCGATGTTTCTCCTTGTATTTTCTAGAAATTTGAAGTTATTTTAATAAGAATTATAAGTTTAATGGCCTTTTTTCGGGGTGTCAATTGTCTCTTATGGACAATGGCTAATTCTTTCATTATCATTATTCGATATTCGTTCTACTTTGTTTAGGGCATGAAGCTTTGTTCATGCACTTTAAGTCTTGAACAAACAAATATTATAGTCATGCAAAGAGTTATGAATAAGTATATGATGTGGACAACTATCACCGCAAATATCATTGTAAAACATGAAAGAGGTTTTTCCCCTTATAGATCTCGTTAAACCATATAAAACCCTTTATTAAGTTGCGATTACACACTATGTAATGCTCGTTATTCTACAATTTTATGCCTTGGGACTCTTGCAAATTTCTGTTTGCTATTGTTATTGTAGTATTAAAAGCCTTTTATCTAATTAAAATAATGACTTGGGCATTGGAGCTTGGCACTAAGTTTTAACTATCCAACCCAGTTCTGATATATAGAGAGAGAGAAAGCTCTGAGGTAGATTCGGATATGGAGATTATTTCGGGAAGAAGCCCTGTTGATTATGGTAGACCTACTGGGGAGGTTAGAATACACAGTTCCCTTCAATCCATTGCTAAAGTTCTTTAGTACTTTCATGTAACACAAGCATATATTTAAGGTCTTTAATCCCTTGGTGAATTTCCTCATTAATTTCATTTAAATTAACGAAGGCATAACTTTAAGGTCTGAAAGAGAAATGATTTTTGAAGGAAAAACCCTAATCTCCCATGTTCTTTCTCCATATAAATATGCCACAGGCTTCGGTGTCCGCATCGAGTTTCACCTATCCATAATCTCCATTTCAATGAGAAGTGTGGTTGTATAACTCACAAATTTTGTGGTGTCATCTGCCTTGTCTCTCGGATCCCTATGAGATTAGAGTTAAATAACATCATAAAATGCAAGTATTCATCTTTTTTCATTTGTTTACTAATATTTTGTTTCAGTGTCTACTTCAACACTCATCTATATGTTTAGGGTTTTCTTTCTCAGGAAAAGGTATGATCTGAATTTTCATTTTGATTCACTGTCTTATTTGGGAATTTGTTGTAGCACTAGCTTATCTTTTGAGGTTTTTCTTAGTGTGATTGAGAGGTTGTTGTTGAGGGGTTTTCTATTTATATGTTTTTGCTAATAGATTCCAGTAAATTAACTTCTGAGAATCGAGAAGTTTGGAAACTCTTCTTGTATAGAATTTTGTTAAGAAGTATTAAGTAAAATCCAAACCTGTTTTGATATTATGCATTTTTAACGACACCCATTTCCGGTGCAGTTTTAAAACTGTATTTAGTGTGGAAGAGGCCCTTGACAATGTTTCTCACTGTATTTTCTAGCAATTTGAAGTTATTTTAAAAGGATATATACGTTTAATGTCCCCTTTTCAAGGTGTCAATTGTCTCTCATGGATAATGGCTAATTCTTTCAGTGTCATTATTCGATATCCATTCTACTTTGTTTAAGGCATGAAGCTTTGTTCATGCACTTTAAGTCTTGAACAAACAAATAGTCATGCAAGAAGCTCTGAATAAGAATATGATGCAGAAAGCTATCACCACAAATATCATTGTAAAACATGAAAGAGGTTTTACCCTGACAGGTTTCACTAAACAATATACAAACCTTTATTAAGTTGTGATTACCACACTATGTAATGCCCGTTATTCTACAATTTTATGTCTTGGGACTCCTGTAAATTTGTGTCTGCCATTATTCTTGTAGTATTAAAAGCCTTTTGGCTGATTAAAAGCATGACTTGAGCATTGGAGCTTGGCATTGATTTTTAACTATCCGCATTCTTCATTCCAATGGGAAAATGATGGTTGTGATTTGAAGGTTTGAGGAAGTGGTAGATCCATTTCTCGATGTTAAACCCACATCCAGGGCATTGAAACAAGCATTGTTGGTATCACTGCATTGCGTGGATCCAAATGTTTCTAAGAGGCCAAAGATAGGTCGTGTCATACACATGCGAGAGGTAGACGAATTACCCATTCGTGATGTATTTTTTTCTTTGAAACAATAACCATGTTATTGCAGAGTATCAATGGCAGTATAAGTTTATATATAAATGAGCAAATTATCAGTCGTAGTGTTTGTTTATATATAAACCAGCTCATATATATGTATACACATATATTTAAATGGTGTATATAGTATATATATACTCTGTTTACTTGTATTAATACTTTGTTGCCCAATGCTTATTATTGTCAATGGAGACATGTCATAGTAATACAATCTGAAACGTGGATTTTGTAGGATCGTCGCTTAGGACATGAGGCTGCTGCCCGAGCATGTCATGAGAATCCAGCTAATAACAAAATCTCCAACCCAAAAGGTGACAACACTAGTGAAGGTGAAGTCAGCAGCCCCAGTCACAGAACAAGGCTGATATGGTGATGACAATCATGGGATTTTTTTCTTATTTTCAATGAAAATTCTGTTGGGCCTCATGTGCCTCTCCCTCAAAAGTAGACCTAGAAAATTTGTTGATCATAGCCAGCTGATATATTATATCATAATTATGGTGCTCATTTGTTATTTGAAGGCCCTGTAACATATGATCAATTGCTGAGAGCACTTAGCATATGTTTCTGTTAGTGTTTGTCAATGAATTTTTACAATTATAAAGCGGAATCCTCTCAATTAATTATGGTTGCAGTCTAGTGATTAAGATGGGCCATTATCATGATTAGACCTAGGTTCAAACCTCCGCAGACATTAATACCTGAAAGTTAACTTGTTAACTAGATTTGACAACCATTCATATGTTCTAGGGAAGAAACTCAGTAGCCCCAACTATTAACATTTTTGTTAATTGTTACCTATGGCTATGGCTACTCCATAGGTCGGGAGAAAAAAACCGAGAGGAAGTTCCTCAATGCCAACCATGCTTCTCTGTCTTTCTGTTGTTCAACAAAATATGAATTTGAAAATCAATAGCAAAGAATGGCAGAGAATGTACTATGTGCCAACTTAGTTTACTTGAGGAAATGAATTGAGACCCCACTCCCACTCCCGAGTTGTGGTGTTAACTTTAGGCTGACTATTGTGAAAACAAGGTGCCCGTTGTCTTGTACGAGGGAGATTCGTTGCAGTGATTGCCACAACTACCTTACCATCTCTAAAATAGTGGATGCCTTTTGAATTCGAATTAGTATTAATTTAATTGCTTTAAGGAAGAATTTGGAGTAATGGGCTTAAACATTGTTTAAAGGAAATGGTAATATTCAAGTAAATCTAGGGGAATAGATAATGGATTGGTAATTTTTTTGAGTAAATTTAGAGGAATGGGTAATGGATTGAAATTATTTTTCTCTGAGAGTTGGATAGGCATATTGGCGGAGGAATTGTTTGATGATTAATTAAATTTCTCATTTTTTATGGTTTTTTGGGAGTTATGTTGTCAATTTCATTTTTAAAATCTATTTATTTATCATCCAACAAACTTTGGATTGGTAAGACATCTTAATAAACGCAAAATTTGACAAAGCATTCATCATCACCAATTTAGATAGGAAATTTAAACCAAATTATGGAAAAACGTAAAGTGTGAAAGCGATTTAATGAAAAAACTAGACTTGTGAGATTCGACAATGCCACATGCAATTGTTGTTAAATTGGATTAATTTTGTATAGGAAAGAAGATATAAAACATGGCTATATGGTAGTTATTTCTTGCAGTTTAGCTTAACTAGCAATTGCAAAAAATGTTGCAAATAAAATGTCGTAAGTGACATAGGAAAAAGTAGCATTAACAATGAATGTGTAAGATAGGAAAGAGTAGCATTAACAATGAATATGTCACTTGTAATATCTGCAGTAAAAATCTTGGATGTGGTTAATACTCAAAACCAATTCAACAATTTGAAACATTTTGAAAGCATACAAAAGGTTAAGAACTGTGTCTCTGTTGTATAAGTCAAATACAAGACAACAGAGAAAAATTAAAAAAATCAGTAAATTGAAATTAGAATGCATATGGGCCAACAATATTACAGTGTTCACCATGTCATCATACAGTTGAAATCTGAGCATTTTGTAGAATTTCGTTTTCCATTTACAGAAAAGGAGAAAAAAAATCTAAAAAACCCTAAGAGTCAAATACCATACATGTGTTACTTCAACAAACATGAAGTAATCAAAACTGCAACAGGTACTCGAATAGAGAGGTTCTTCATACGAATCAGATAATTGGTTGTGTTTAGGAGAAATGAGGGAATATGGAGTCAAAGTGTCAATTTGAGGGCATTATTTTCTACTTTTTAACATTTGAGCTATAGATGTTGATAATGGGAATTCACATATCTATTACACATTATAATAGAGTTGTAACACATGAAACCCAAGAATACAGGGTATTGGCAATATTGTCAAATGGTAATATGATCATATTGTGCCTTCCATCGTCACTTGCAATACAAATTTTTTCTTCTGTTCTGATATCTATACAGAGGCATCTAAACTAAGGTTGTGGGTGCATTTAATTTAAAATATATGCTAGCATAAAAGTTGTGAGTTCATAATAGATACACATTTAAATGAATAAATGTAGTGTGTCAGAGCAAAATTTGTGAGGAGTACAGTTGATAGATTAGCATATATTCCTCTTAGCTCCAATTCTATTATGTTAACTCCAATTGTAGTGAGTTTTTTTATAATTTATACCCAAAAAATAGCTATTATTTATGATCTACCCTAGTTTTTTAATAGATTTATTACTAATTTTCTCTTTCTAAGATGTTTCACATTAAATTTTGTTCAGTTTGAGATTTAAGTGTTTATTTGACAATCACATCTTATACAGCAATTATGAGATTTCTGCACAAGCAACTTCTATTCCAACAAAACACAAATTATGGCTAGCAAGAGTTTTGTTGGCCTTCTCAAACACAAACTACAAGTACTTACCCTGAGCTTCAATTAGGAGTTGGAAATGTTGTTGTACATGTTTCAACCATGTTAAATTAAGAAAAAGAGAAGAGTCTAAGGACCCATCAGTATTTGTAAGGAGCTCATTCACTACCGTGATCAAAATTATAAAGGCTATGGGTAGTAAGGAGAAATCCTTTGAGCCACCCAAGCTTGGCTTGTAGTTAGGATTTCAGTTATTCTCTAGAGTTTCTCATTCTTAAGACCCATAATAATTGCAATGATTGTGTTGGAAAATGCTTGCAGTATAGAGGGATATGAGTTGTAGATCTTGAATCTATTGATAATGGTGTTTCTAGGCATCTTAGCTACCTGCTTCTTTGATGGAAAATTGCCCCCCTCCATTCCATAGTTTACACTAATTCCAGGGTTTGGCTATTGTGATTGTCCCCCTCAATTCCATAGTTTACACCAATTCCATGGTTTGGCTATTGTGATGCCTCCAGCTCATTCCCCCATGCAATGTGCAATACCAAACAACATACAACCATAACCCACATTAACTCAATTCAAAAACTCAAATATTTTTCATAACTGAGGAGATTAAGGTCAGTTGATTTTATTGACGTACTTGATGACTTAAGTTCATCATCTTGATTCTTTTATGACACCGCATTCTGTCCATCAAATATTTATGACACTCCTATTCACTGGTCTCTCAATGGATAAAGTGGCATTGCCCGAACGCTCTATTTTTCCTCATGCTTTTTCTCAAATCCATCTTTGAGTTTCTTGTTAAATATTTCCTTTGTTTGTGATGTCTAACATATCTTAAGCTAATGCTTTTTGCAATTGACGATTTAATTGGTTACAACCTTTGGGAAAGGAGTTGGGAGTGAAGGTTGTGTCCACCTTCAAAGTATTGAAGGGTAAGAAGATTGTTAAAGAAGAGAGAGGAGCAAGATTAAATGATCTAGTACAAGCTATTGAGAGTGTAAAATCAAGTTCATACATTTACAAATTGGTTGGCCTTCTTCATTTTCAGATTTTGTAAATTGATATCCTACCAATAAAGTGTTTTTTGTTTGAACATGAAATAGTACTATTTCTCAAATTGAGATAGCTTGTTGTTGTCAATTTATGCCTTACAAAGGAAAAACATTTGGTGGTAATGCTAGTACATGGAAGTTAGATTTGATAAATCAATATTTAATGTTATTTTATTATTTTTAGATATATGATATTATTTTTTAAATATTTAATGTTATTTTGTTTATGATTGTAATTTAATTATGAAATGATTTTTAAAATTGTTTAATATAATTATAAAAGTGGATGATTTTAAGTTGGAAAAATAATTTGTTTAATTAGAATAACTAGGTAAGTAATTGTTTTATTTCAATTATAAATAAGTTAGAATAATTTTTTTTGGATAATAAATTGTGAATAACTAATACCGGCTTGACATCGATGATGAAGAAGAAGAAGCCAAGCCAGGGCTGACTGAACTCATCATAACGGAACGGAAAGAGCAAAGTTAGCCGTCACCTTTTGGTTAGAAATTATAGATATGTGAAGTAGTGAGGTGAGAGTTCACTTGGGTTGAAAGTTGTTGCAGAAACCACTCCACAAATTAGCAGCAGCAGCAACAATGGAACCAAGATTAAATGGATTTCCATTAGCAGCAGCAGCAGAAATGGAACCAAAATTACCACGATTAAATGGATTTCCATATGGTCCATTAGAAGCTGGACGCTTAGTTGCAGGAGATGGAGAAGGTTTTGAGCTAGAAATCCTCAATCTCTTCTTGTTGCAAGAGTTGAAAGCATTAGAAGAAGAATATATTCCTTCTTCATCATCACGATTATCACGGCCCCGGCCCTGGCCCCATCCCAATCCCCATCGCCGTCCCGCTATGGGCGCTCTTGTTGCTGCCGCTTTTGCAAAACCGTCTGCAGTTTCATTGCCTTGTACTCCAGAGTGGGCCTTCACCTTGTGCATATGAACATGGGCAGGCCAATTCTTATTATTGATCTCCATCAATATCCTCTGCCCCAACCCGTCATTGTCGTCGCCCGAGAATGGCTCCTCTCCATCCTGCAGGAGTTGTAGATGCGTCAGCGCATCCTCGCTGTCCGTGAAAATATCGAAACGATCACGAGTTTTATATTTCTCCTTCACATGCTTAACGGCCTCTAGAATTGCTTTCGATTCTAGCCGCAAAACATTGTTTTTGTGCTCCCTGTAGGTAGAGGGTTTCGCCATCTTTATATTCAGTCCCGGAGAATAAACGGCATACCCACCTTGGCCCGTGCTCTTATACAAACTACCGTCAGTGTATATGATGTTCTCCTTGTCTTTAATATCGCACTGGCAAACACTAGCGCAGTTCTTGCTCCCATACTTGCGTAGATCTTTTCCCTTACAAATATGAAGTTGTCCCATTTCTCTCTACTCTTTAATTACTATTATTATTATTTCCCCTATTCTTCCTATAAGGAACGTAGAACACTCATAGAAATAGGTGAAGGATTTCAAAAATTGACACTTGTAGAAAATTCGCTTTTACTACATTGCTAGAAAGCATCCCACCACTCCTCCACAATATAGCTCCAAGGTAATAGTTGAGATTTTGCAAATATGTTAATAAAAGATACGAGATAGATACCCCTTCTCTTTGCTTACATGTTGGTGACGAGCCTCAATATTGCAACAAGAGTGTTGCAACTCCCATGGCTACCAACTTTAATTATCAACCCGGAGTTCGTGCAAACTTAAGAGGTGACAACGTTGTATGCATGGTAGGCTAAGTTATGTTCATGTCACCTTCAAGCAATGGACCATACCAATGCATATATAGACCACTTTATCATCTAACTCAAGGAAAGAATTTGCATAAAAATAGAGTTTTGTTCTAATTGTAGAAACGAAAATATAATTCTACTTGCAAAAGGAATGAAGATGCTACTTATCCAACTATAGATGCTAACCCTAGTTGTAAGAATGTAAAATCTATATTATTTGTAGAGATAGAAACATTAGTCTACTTGCAGAATGTAAATAAGGTAAACATTGATCTAATTGCACACTGTAAAAGTTGGTTGAAAAGGAAACTAACCTATGCAATAACAGTGTTTATAATTGAAACCCTACATAAGCAGAAATTCAAAAGAAACATTCCTAATCTGTTTTGCATGGATAAATCAACTTTCAATCATTATGCTCAAAGGGATTTGGTTTTAGTGACATAGTTCATTAGGGATTTCATGAGACAATCAAGAAAGTCATCATTTTACTTCAAATTTAGAAATCTCTCCTCTAACCCCATTTGCATAATTGTGTTATAGTGAAGAAAATGTCAGTCTTAAGTGGCCTTTAGTCCTCCTTAATCATGTTTCCGTAGCCTAGGGGACATTATTCAAGACAAAGAGCACTACAATTTGTTCCTAGTTTCACTTCCATCTGATGACTTTTATTTTAAGCCATTTTTAAGGACACTTCTATTTTTGGATCCACCTAGATCATTCCTCCTCACCAATGAGTTTTTGGACTGCCAAAATCTTTATCAATCAATTGGCAAGTGAGGGAATTTATACCTTACTTTTTCCTTACTTGGATGCTTTTTCAGTCAATTGGCAAGTGAGGGAATTTATCCCTTACTTTTTCCTTACTTGGATGCTTTATCAGTCAATTGGGAAGTGGGTCTTACTTGGATACATTCCTTTGAAACCAATATTAAGGTACTCTATGTCTCCTCAATTTGATGTCCTGGTCTTTCTATGAATAATTATGTCCCCTGGTAGCTTGTCCAAGTAATATGGTGCAAAATTGTCCACTGTAGGAACCTGTCCAACCTCTTTGGTGTCCATGATCAGCGACAACTCATAAATCTTCAAGTTTTCAACATTCATCACTGATTACATATGCATGTATGTTCAAAAATAAAGATGAAAAACATTATCTCCAATCTTCTCTAATATGGTGAATGGGCCATATCAGATTGGTCTCAACCTCTTTCCTTCCTTCCCCTTTCATTCTATCTTTGCTAATGTGGAGCCACACTTTGCCTCCAACTTGGAATTGGTAATCAACTCTGTGCTTGTCATGTTGGAGTTTATATTGGGCTTGAATTTTCTCCAACTACTCCTGCACTTCCTGGTGAATCAGTTTATCTTTTAGATGGTTGTGCCCATACCTTGACTACGTGTACTTCTTTCACTATCAGAGATATCAGTTGTACTTGCGCCTGCAGGTTCTCTGCGATGGTGTTCCACTTCAGTTATGGTTTCATAAAGCATTTCACCCCTCCCACTCTCTCTGCCTTCATGCTTTAGGGGGCATCTGGTACATAGTATTTTGTCACTGACCCCACATCCCCTGATCCTGGATAGAGTCGGTCCCTGAATGACATCTGATATTTGTCATATACCAAAATATGTGTCCACATCTTCCATATTACTCAATAATATTTCCTAAGCTCATTACTCCTGAAGTTGACCCATTTTACCCATGTTTCAAGATCGTCGTAGGTCATCAGCATAGCGACAACCCAAATATGGCAAATTAGTTCAAACATAATACTTCTGGGTGGTTCTGGAGTTGGTTGTTGGGTCAAAGAGGTTCACCTCTCCTCCTTTGAGATGGTGATTCCGCATTTTGAGAAACCTCCCATGAAGATAAGATTCCTCTCCCCTCATTTATGGAGGCTCCTCCTCTTATAAAAACATCCTCCATGACTATGATCAACTAGTTCTTAGTTAGCTAGTTCTTGGTTTGTTGGATTGATAGCTTACAGTATGGATTGTTGATAGTCTAGCAATAGCTTGTGAGGTATGAGAATAACCTTTCATGTTGTGGACTAAAAGTGTAAAATGGTTTTGTAAGAAGGAAGCCTTGTGGTGAGTGCCTTAGTTTGATACTTGTGCTTTTGGGTGAGAGAGAGTCATCAGTATTTCTGGGAGATCTTTGAGAGTGAATGCTTATGGAGACATACTAATCGAACACTTCAAGAAAGCTTGCGACGTCAAGGCGTGGTTGTAAGCTTTACTATTGTTTATATTAATAAAATCAATGGTTATTTCCTATATCATGTATGAAATGTATGTTGATAGCTTATGGTTCCTTGACTCTATCAGTAGATAGTTCGTTGTTGTTCTCTTTTATATGTTTTGTTGTTTTCATATATTGTTTCAGGTGAATCAATCATTAAGGAGAAGAAAGCGATAGCTGAAGCGACGTGACTAAGACTTCATCAAACACTAGTATAAGGTAGGCCTCTTCAATGATAACTATTTAAGGAATTAGATATTGTCTTTGTCTTGTTGCGACTAGACCCACTCTAGGGCTAGAGGGGTTGTCTCTGTTCGCAGAGGGAACTTACCTGCATCACAATTAGGGGAACAAGGTACAATTTAGTTGTAGTAAATGTAACTTGGTAAAGTTGTTGTAGTCGAGGCAGGACTTGGTTGGGTTCCTAAGTCAAAAAGAAAATAAGGGTAGTTATGAGGGAATGATAATTAAGGAGTGCCATGGCATGCCAAGGAATGAAAAGGCATGCTGACATATGAAAAATAGTGTCAATGCATGTCAATGATTGTTTGGGAGTGTCAGGGAATCATAAGGGAGAACTAGGTCAAAGTGCATGGAAATGAATGAATAAGAGATTATGCCAGGGAATGTCAGTGAATTCTAGGTGTCCCATGGATGAAGTGTGTTAGGAGAATTTCATATTAGGACTTGTAGGAGGAAATCCTACGGTTGTGATAATGAGAGTTCCTAGAGCCTCTTGGATGTTGGTAGGCCTATAGCATGGGACCGTCTCAGGGTCAAGTGGTCCAAAATCTTAGTGGGACGCAGGGGCTGGTTGGCAGAAAGGTTGGGATGGTTCCTGGGGTTCCTAATGTTGATGTTGAAGGTCTGTATGGTGTCTTTCCATTAGTTCCACTTCCTTAACATAAATTATGAGGTTGAATCAGATCACAGTGGCCTCTCGTTGCATGTTTACCACAGTTGGCCAGTTACTTGGGCATATTTCAGAGAAGGGTGTTAGAGAGTGGTATAGAGCATGGTTCACCCCTTGGACTGGATGGGTTGTCTATTTTTCATGGATTCGTGTTTCATGTGTGTCTCTTGTGTTGTATGACCATGCGCTTGTCGCATTTGTATGGTGTTGATCATGGCTATAGTGATGTCGACATATGAAGGTCGATGGTGTTGTTGTGGGATGTGTCATCATGAGTTTGTGGTTGTATATGCATTTGTTATGAATGTAGGTTTCTATATATTCACTACAAGAAAAAATGTCATTGTGAGGTTCATGCTTGTGACGGACCTTTAAGGTCCATCACCAATGTCGCATATGGTGATGGTTTTTAAAAAGCGTTGCTGTAATTTTATATAGTGATGGTCCTTTACAATTTGTCACCAAAGCTATTTTTAGTGACACTTTTGGCAAGGGTCGTTAAAGGCCCGTCACTAATTCTCTCTTTGGTGACTTTTGGTGAGGGTCTTTAAAGGCCCATCACTAATTCTCTCTTTGGTAACACTTCTAGTGACGATATTTTATTCACTGTCACCTATAATCTTTTTGGTTACTTTTGGTGATGGTCAATAAATGTTCATCATCATTTATCATTCCAATGAGTTTCTGATGACATTTCATGCCTATGATGAACCTTTAAGGTCCATCACCAATGTCACATATAATGATGGTCTTTAAAAAAACATTGTTGAAAGTGTATATAGTGATGGTCCATTAAGGTTTGTCACCAAAGCCATTTTCAATGACACATTTGGTGAGTGTCATTAGTTTCCCATCACTAATTCTCTCTTTGGTGACAGTTTTGGTGAGGGTTGTTAAAGGAGCATCCCTAATTCTCTCTTTGGTGACACTTCGAGTGACGATATTTTATTGACCCTCACCAATGCTCTTTTTGGTTACTTTTGGTAATGGTAAAAAAATGTTCGTCATCATTGATCATTCCAATGAGTTTTTGATGACGCTATGTACCTGTTACTATATTTTTTTGTAAAAATAATAAAATAACATTAAATATTGATGTATCAAATCTAACTTCCATGCACTAGCATTACCACCAAATGTTTTTCCTTTGTAAGGCATAAATTGAGGACAACATGCTGTCTCAATTTGAGAAATAGTACCATTTCATGTTCAAACAAAAAACACTTTATTGGTAGGATAACAATTTACAAAATCTGAAAATGAAGAAGGCCAACCAATTTGTAAATGTATGAACTTGATTTTACACTCTCAATAGCTTGTACCAGATCATTTAATCTTGCTCCTCTCACTTCTTTAACAATCTTTTTACCCTTCAATACTTTGAAGGTGGGCACAACCTTCACTCCCAAATCCTTTGCCAAAGGTTGTAACCAATTAAATCATCACTTGAAAAAAGCGTTAGCTTAAGATATGTTAGACATCACAAACAGAGGTAATATTTAACAAGCAATTCAAATATGGATTTGAGAAAAAGCATGAGGAAAAATAGAACATTCAAGCAATGCCACTTTATCCATTGAGAGACCAGTGAATAGGAGTGTCATTAATATTTGATAGATAGAATGTGGTGTCATAAAAGAACCAATATGAAGAACTGAAGTCATCAAGTACGTCAATAAATCGACCGACCTTAATCTCCTCTGTTATGAAAAATATTTGAGTTTTTGAATTGAGATAATGTGGGTTTTGGTTGTATGTTGTTTGGTATTGCACATTGTAGGGGGAAATGAGTTGGAGGCATCACAATAGCCAAACCCTGGAATTGGTGTAAACTATGGAATGGAGGGGGACAATCGTAATAGCCAAACCCTGGAATTGGTGTAAACTATGGAATGGAAGGGGGCAATTTTCCATCACAGAAGCAGGTAGCTAAGATGCCTAGAAACACCTTTATCAATAGATTCAAGATCTACAACTCATATCCCTCTATACTGCAAGAATTTTCCAACACAATCATTACAGTTATTGTGGGTCTTAAGAATGAGAAAGTCGAGAGAATAAGTGAAATCCTAACTACAAGCCAAGCTTGGGTGGCTCAAACGATTTCACCTTACTACCCTTAACCTTAATAATTTTGATCACGGTAGAGAATGAGCTCCTTACAAATACTGATGGGTTGTTAGACTCTTCTCTTTTTCTTAATCTAACATGGTTGAAACATGTACAACAACATTTGCAGCTCCTAATTGAAGCTTAGGGTAAGTACTTTCAGTTTGTGTTGGAGAAGGCCAACAAAACTCTTGCAAGCCATAATTTGAGTTTTGTTGGAATAGAAGTTGCTCATGCAAAAATATCATAATTGGTGTATAAGATGTGATTGTCAAATAAACACTTAAATCTCAAACTGAACAAAATTTAATATGAAATGTCTTAAAAAGAGAAAATTAGTAATAAATATATTAAAAAACTAGCATCGATCATAAATAATAGATATTTTTTTGGGTTTAAATTTAAAAAAAAACACTCACTACAATTGGAGTTAACATAATAGAATTGGTGCTGAGAGGAATATATGCTAATCTATCAACTGTACTCCTCACAAATTTTGCTCTGACACACTACATTTATTCATTTAAATGCGTACCTATTATGAACTCACAACTTTTATGCTAGCATCTATTTTAAATTAAATGCACCCACAACCTTAATTTAGATGGCTCTGATATATTTTGCGCTAGCATCTATTTTAAATTAAATTCACCCACAACCTTAGTTCAGATGCCTCTGTATAGATGTCAGAACAGAAGAAAAAAATTGTATTGCAAGTGATGATGGAAGGCACAGTATGATCATACTACCACTCGACAATATTGCCAATACCCTATATTCTTGGGCTTCATGTGTTACAACTCTATTATAATGTGTAATAGATATGTGAATTCCCATTATCAACATCTACAACTCAAATGTTAAAAAGTAGAAAACAATGCTCTCAAATTGACACTTTGACTCCATATGCCCTCATTTCCCCTAAACACAACCAATTATCTGATTCATATGAAGAATCTCTCTATAAATGGAAAACGAAATCCTACAAAATGCTCAGATTTCAACTGTATGATGACATGGTGTAGACTGTAATAATGTTGGCCCATATGAATTCTAATTTCAATTTACTGATTTTTTTAATTTTGCCCTTTTGTTTTGTTTTTGATTTATACAACAGAGAAACATAGTTCTTAACCTTTTGTATGCTTTCAAAATATTTCAAATTGTTGAATTGGTTTTGAGTATTAACCGCATCCAAGATTTTTACTGCAGATATTATAGATGACATATTCACTGTTAATGCTACTCTTTCCTATCTTACACATTCATTGTTAATGCTACTTTTCCTATGTCACTTCTTTACGGAATTTTATTTGCAACATTTGGTGCAATTGCTAGTTAAGCTAAACTACAAGAAATAACTACCATATAGCCATGTTTTATATCTTATTTCCTATACAAAATTAATCCAATTTAACATCAATTGCATGTGGCATTGTCGAATCTCACAAGTCTAGTTTTTTCATTAAATCGCTTTCACACTTTACGTTTTTCCATAATTTGGTTTAAATTTTCTATCTAAAATGGTGATAATGAATGCTTTGTCAAATTTAGCATCTGTTAAGATGTCTTACCAATCCAAAGTTTGTTGGATGATAAATAAATAGATTTTAAAAATGAAATTGACAACATAACTCCCACAAAACCATAAAAAATGAGAAATTTAATTAATTGTCAAACAATTCCTCCGCAAATATGCCTATCCAACTCTCGTAGAAAAACAATGTCAATCCATTACCCATTCCTCTAAATTTACTCAAAAGAATTACCAATCCATTATCTATTCCCTTAGATTTACTTGAAAATTACCATTTCCTTTAAACAATGTTTAAGACCATTACTCCAAATTCTTCCTTAAAGCAATTAAATTAAATACTAATTTGAAGTCAAAAGGCATCCACTATTTCAGAGATGGTAAGGTAGTTGTGGAAATTACTGCAATGACTCTCCCTAGTACAAAACAACAGGCACCTTGTTTCCACAACAGTCAGCCTAAAGTTAATACCAGAACTTGGGAGTGGGAGTGGGGTCTCAATTCATTTCCTCAAGTAAACTAAGTTGGCACATAGTACATTCTCTAGCATTCTTTGCTAGTGATTTTCAAATTCATATGTTGTTGAACAACAGAAAGACAAAGAAGCATGGTTGGCATTGAGGAACTTCCTCTCGGTTTTTTTCTCCCGACCTATGTAGACAGACAGATGGGAAAGAAAGGAGGCACTTGATTTGTGAGCATGGTTGGATGGAGTGGCAGTTTTCTCATGATTTTTGCCTTCTTGATATGGGCCTTCAATGATGAAGCTTATTCATGGCTTCAGAATCCATTACCCAACACAGGTGAGATGCAATCCACAAGGAACTCTGGAAACAAGATTTAGGAGTTTCTTGGAATAAATCTAAGAGGAGCACTATCCAGGCATAATACATTGCCAAGAAGGTTACAAAAATCCTCTCGCATCAAGACGTCAGTGGGTCAAATCTAGGCTAGTGAGTTTCTTCCCTGGAACATATGAATGGTTGTCAAATCTAGTTAACAAGTTAATTTCCAGGGATTAATTTTTGTGGAGGTTTGAACCTAGTTCTGATCATGATAATGGCCCATCTTAATCACTAGACTGCAACCATAATTAATTGAGAGGATTCCTCTTTATAATTGTAAAAATTCGTTGACAAACACTAACATAAATATATGCTAAGTGCTCTCAGCAATCGGTCATATGTTACAGGGCCTTCAAATAATAAATGAGCACCATAATTATGATATAATATATCAGCTCGCTATGATCAAAAAATTTTCTAGGTCTACTTTTGACGGAGAGGCACATGAGGCCCAACAGAATTTTCATTGAAAATAAGAAAAAATCCCATGATTGTCATCACAATATCAACCTTGTTCTGTGATTGGGGCTGCTGACTTCACCTTCACTAATGTTGTCCCCATTTGGGTTGGAGATTCTGTTATTAGCTGGATTCTCATGACGTGCTTGGGCAACAGCCTCACACCCTAGGCAACGATCCTGCAAAATCCACATTTCAGATTGTATTACTATGACATGTCTCTAATGACAATAATAAGCATTGGGCAACATAGTATTAATACAAGTAAACAAAGTATATATATACTATATACACCATTTAAATATAAAATTACACTGCCATTGATACTCTGCAACAACATGGTTATTGTTTCAAAGAAAAACATACATCATGAAAGGGTAATTCATGTGGCTCTTGCATGTGTATGACATGGCCTATCTTTGGCCTCTTAGCAGCATTTGGATCCACGCAATGCAGTGATACCTACAATGCTTGTTTCAATGCCCTGGATGTGGGTTTAACGTTGAGCAATGGATCTACCACTTCCTCAAACCTTCGTCTCATAGCCATCATTTTCCCATTGGAATGAAGAATGTAGATAGTTAAAAATCAATGCCAAGCTCCAATGCTCAAGTCGTGCTTTTAATCAGCTAAAAGGATTTTAATACTACAAGCTCAATAGTAAACAAAAATTTACAGGAGTCC
This sequence comes from Pinus tabuliformis, assembly GCA_031772625.1. Taxonomy (NCBI): domain Eukaryota; kingdom Viridiplantae; phylum Streptophyta; class Pinopsida; order Pinales; family Pinaceae; genus Pinus; species Pinus tabuliformis. Next base: position 729,475,918 of record CM062819.1, read on the forward strand.
CAAGACATAAAATTGTAGAATAAAGGGCATTACATAGTGTGATAATCACAACTTAATAAAGGGTTGTATATTGTTTAACGAAACCTGTAAGGGGAAAAACCTCTTTCATGTTTTACAATGATATTTGCGGCGATAGTTTTCTGCGTCATATTCTTATTCAGAGCTTCTTGCATGACTATTTGTTTGTTTAAGACGTAAAGTGCATGAACAAAGCTTCATGCCTTAAATAGAGTAGAATGGATATCGAATAATGATACTAAAAGAATTAGCCATTATCCATAAGAGACAATTGACACCTTGAAAAGGGGCCATTAAACTTATATATCCTATTAAAATAACTTCAAATTGCTAGAAAATACAACGAGAAACATTGTCAAGGGCCTCTTCCACGCTAAATACAGTTTTAGAACTGCATTGGAAATGGGTGTCGTTAAAAATGCATAATATCAAAACGGGTTTGGATTTTACTTAATACTTCCTACAAAAATGCTATACAAGAAGAGTTTCCAAACTTCTCGATTCTCAGAAGTTAATTTACTGGAATCTATTAGCAAAAACATATAAATAGAAAAACCCTCAATAACTACCTCTCAATCACACTAAGAAAAACCTCAGAAGACAAGCCAGTGCTACAACAAATTCCCAAATAAGACAGTGAATCGAAATGAAAATCAGATCATACCTTTTCTTGAGAAAGAAAACCCTAAACATATACATCAGTGGAAGTAGACACTGAAACAAAATATCAGTAAACAAATGAAAAAAGATGAAGAATTGCATTTTGTGATGTTATTTAACTCTAATCTCGTAGGGATCTGAGAGACGAGGCTAATGACATCACAAAATTTGTGAGTTATACAACCACACTTCTCATTGAAATGGAGATTGCGGATAGGTGAAACTCGATGCAGACACCGAAGCTTGTGGCATATTTATATGGAAAAAGAACCTGGGAGATTAGGGTTTTTCCTTCAAAAAGATTCATTCCTCTTTCAGACCTTAAGGTTATGCCTCTGTTAATTTAAATGAAATTAATGAAGAGATTCACCAAGGGATTGAAGACCTTAAATATATGCATTTGTTACATGAAAGTGCTAAATAACTTTAGCAATGGATTGAAGGGAACTTATATTCTAACCTCCCTAGCAGGTCTGCCATAATCAACAAGGCTTCTTCTCAAAATAATCTCCATGCCCGAATCCACCTCAGAGCTTGCTCTCTCTCTCTCTATATATATTAGAACTGGGTTGGATAATTAAAACTTAGTGCCAGGCTCCAATGCCCAAGTCATTCTTTTAATTAGATAAAATGATTTTAATTCTACAATAACAATAGCAAACAGAAATTTACAAGAGTCCCAAGACATAAAATTGTAGAATAAAGGGTATTACATAGTGTGTAATTGCAACTTAATAAAGGGTTTTATATGGTTTAATGAGATCTGTAAGGGGAAAAACGTCTTTCATGTTTTACAATGATATTTGCAGTGATAGTTGTCCAAATCATATACTTATTCATATCTCTTTGCAGACTATAATATTTGTTTGTTCAAGACTTAAAGTGCATGAAAAAAGCTTCATGCCCTAAACAAAGTAGAACGAATATCGAATAATGATAATGAAAGAATTAGCCATTATCCATAATAGACAATTGACACCCCAAAAAAAGGGCATTAAACTTATAGTTCTCATTAAAATAACTTCAAATTTCTAGAAAATACAATGAGAAACATCGCCAAAGGCCTCTTTCACACTAAATACAGATATAGAAATGCACCGGAAATGGGTGTCGTTAAAAATTCATAATATCATAACAAGTTTGGATTTTACTTAATACTGCCCACAAAAATGATATACAAGTAGAGATTCCAAACTTCTCGATTCTCAGAAGTTAATTTACTAAAAAGTCTTAGCAAGAACATAGAAATTGAAAAACCCTCAACAACAACCTCTCAATCACACTAAAAAAAACTTCAGAAGACAAGCCATTGCTACAAAAAATTCCCAAATGAGACAATGAATGACAATGAAATTTCAAATCATACCTTTTCTTGAGAAAGCAAACCCTAAACATATACAACAGTGTTGAAGTAGCCACTGAAACGAAATATCAGTAAACAAATGAAAAAAGATGAAGAATTGCATTTTGTGATGTTATTTAACTCCAATCTCGTAGGGATCTGAGAGACGAAACTGATGACATCAAAAAATTTGTGAGTTATACATCCATAGTTCATTGAAATGGAGATTGTGGATAGTTGAAACTCGATGCAGACACTGAAGCCTGTGACATATTTATATGGAGAAAGAACATGGTAGATTAGGGGTTTCTCCTTCAAAAAAATTCATTCCTCTTTCCAAGCAAGGGCTGTCAAGCCGAAGCACCTGGAGGTAGTAGTGCCAAGCAAGAAGTAGTGTTGAGCAAGGGTGGTCAATCTGAAGCACCTAGAAGTAGAGTTGAGCAAGAAGTAGTTTTGAGCAAGGACGGTCAATCTATTGCATTGCGAGGTCACGAGGCTTATAATTATAATTAATTTAATATCGATTGAATTAATCAAATGGTTCAAACTATTTTAATCATATAACACCTAAATCAAGGGCCCATGAATGTACACATACCTTCATAGGGGAGTTTATTTCAAAGGGGAACGCCTTACGATGTAACTAGCTAACTTCTTATGGAAACGTTATAGAAGAAAGAACACTATTTGAATTTAATTACATATAAATAATGGATAGTTTGACACAATAAATCCACTAAGATTTCTACAAAAAACATTAGGATTTTGAAATAGCCAAATATTTACCCCTTCCTCATGAAGACCATGACCATGGTATTTCCCTAAAGTCCAAGCAATCCTCACTTACTAGGACCTCTTCTTATTCTTACGGGGATTTTCTCTTCTTTGACATAGGGGTTGCTTTAGCCTCAGATGATTTGAATTGTATCATTATCTTATTTTTCATCCATTTTGATGCATTTAGAGTGGAAAAAGTGGAGGAATCGGCTCACAGGACCATTTTTAACGTGGGACCAAGTTTTGTGAAACCGAGTCTGAAACCTTCCGAGAGCGTTTTGAGGAATCAAACAATGTTTGTTGGGGGTAACACATTTCTACTAAAGAGTCACACCTTTTCATGATAATCTACACACAAAAATATTTCCAACGACGTAAGAATCACATCAACCAGAGTCTGTATGCAAAATTTATGCCACTCAAAAGTTGACCTTCTTGTTTTACACCTATAATTTGGGAGGATGTTGTGTCAGCCCCATTATTCATGGAAAAGGGGCGAGACACGTATTTGTGATGTAAAATACTCTAGAAAATTATATTTTGTAACTCTAGTTAAGAGTTGATGTAGTCAAACTTAACCACTAGTACGCTATCGGGTTGTGTTATAATCAGGCCACTAGGAGGAAGAGGCATTCCATTCTTTCGAGAGAATTTTGTTCCATAATTGAGAAAAGATAGCTAGGAGAGATAAAAGGGAGGGCACAAAGAGAGGATCTATGCACTGTAGCAGCCCACAGGCCACAGACATTACTTCTTTGTATCTGCAGCCATATTTCCAGACAAAGAAAGAGAGCGAAGCGACCTCACCTTCATGCTGGGTTTTCTCCCAAAATGGTTTCCCAGAGAGAATATCTTATGTATTATGTGTGTGTGAGCTTATTTTTTCATCCTCTACTTTTCTCATTGATTTAATTTTACATGCATGCACTAGTTACAACTAATTTTACAGATTTAGAAATTAAATAAAACTGTAATAGTGTGGAATATCAAATTTTTAATATAATATTATCATATCTGTTGTGGCGAACTGTCCAATGGAATATCCACAGTATTTTACGGATCATCAAAAAAATTCTACTCATTTTCTTTCAAATATTAACTCTTCATATGAGCATTCATCCTCTAAAACTCTTCTCTTGATATTAGATGTAGGAGTTTGTCCTCTTTTTACAAGAGATTATAGAGATTTTTGTCTAAACCCTCCCCAAAAGAGGAATTTGTCCCAAGTGTGTTCTTTTTTCTTTAATTAAGCTTCCACCATAATTTTCCCTTATTTTCCACCATAAGTTTTTAGAGGATTGTCCTAAACTCGTAAAAGATTGACCATAATTGCTACAGGATTGTGATTGACATAGAGAGGGGTCAGATTTTAAGTTAAGGGAGTGAAGAAGGAAGTATACCACACCTCCATCATCCATCCTACATGCTATTCAACCACTTATCTATCCAAATATCCATCTTTGTCAACGAAAAAAATCCATTTTCACCCCTTCTTCCACAATTTTCACCACTACCAAATTGGTGAAACTCTTTCTCTGAAGAATTTGTTAGCCAACAAGAAGGAAAATTGGGATGAGGCAAAGGGAAAATTGAAGCCTCAAACAACCATAAGAAGGCCAATCACTAGGGTAGCTATAGCTAAGTAACTCCAAGCAAAAATTACCTAGCTACAAGAAGAAACATGGTTTATATAGGAAAGGGGAGAATTGTTACAACATAGGGAGAGACTAATATAGGAAGGAGAAGCAACACCTCAATTGTGTAACAACCCTAGTTAAAAATTCATGTAAAAATATATAAGACCACAACCATGGGACACATATTCCAAAATGAATGATGGGGAAATCACCCAAGTGGGTGTTCATTTGGTGTATTATGGCTAAGGAAATTCGCAAATGAAATGTCAAAAGATTTGGAAAGGCATGAGGCATTTATTGGCATTTTATGTATGAAAATAATAAAAATTAGGAGAAAATGGAGGTGAAAGCTCACAGGTTGCATGTGAGGAGGAAAATGAAGGAAAATAATGGAAAATGAAGAAAATAGAAGCCTCATTAATAAAATGGCTTCTAAGAATCAGTGGGCAAGCTTGGTAAGTCCAGTGTTGGAGCTTTCTCTCTATCTCTCTCTCTCTCTCTCTCTCTCTCTCTCTCTCTCTCTCATACTCTTGGATACTTATAGTTTTCTTGGATCACTCTTTGAGGAGTGTGGAATAATTGGCGTTTTGGAGAAAGAAGGCAAAGTAAGAGTAGAAAAGCACAAGAGGAAAACAAGATCAACAACTATTGTGGTCTTTCCTTGGAGGTATTGAGTTTCATGTGTGTTTTCCTCACCAGTTTTGGCATGCATGTCATATGCATGTGGTTTGTTGTTAATGGTTTGTCATTAGCATGGAGGATGGTCGTGATTGATAGTGGATTTACCTAGCCTTGCCATTTCGTAGATTCCCATGGAGATTGTGGTTTTATTTCCTTGTTTTGTTTTGGTTGGTTCTCTTGTTTCCTTAGGTTGGGTTGATTTATTATTCCTAGAAGCCTTAGTTGGACAAACGCTTTGGAAGCCCTGTAACAACTTGGGTTGAATTACTAGTACTAGAAACATTGTTTGGAAAAACACTCTAGAATCCCTTGGTGGGTTGAGTTACTAGTCCTGGAAGCCCTGGTTGGATAAACGCTTTGGATGTTGAGTAAAATATGTGGGTTGATTTACTAGTCTTGGAAGCCTTGGTTGGAAAAATTCTGTGGAAGCCCTGGAAAGCTTAGATAGGGACCAATCTGATGATGGTTTTGTGATGTCAAGCTATGAGGTGGAATCACTATTTGATGGGTTGAGGTGGATGGCCTTTGGAAGCCATGGATGGTTTTGGATTGATGTGTTCTATGAGATCCCACATTCATGCTTGGAATATGGCATGAGGGTGAATGCATGAAGAGAGATTTGGCTAAGCCATTCTACGGTCGGGTGGAACGTGCTAGTCCCATACCGGGTTAGCTTTTGCATCATTAATATGAAGTTATTTCTCCTTGTTACCTCAGGATTATTATATTGGTTTATATGTGGATTCTATGGCTATTGTATCCTTGGTATTTATATTAATATTATGTTGGTTATGAGTATGTATAATGACAATGGCTCTGTATGGTTCCCATCATGTTTTTACTTGTATATGAATGAAAAATGTATCTATGGCCTAATGGATGAAACTGAAGCTAAAGTGATAAGGAAAAAATACCTCATAGTGAATCTCAGAAAAGTATGAGACCCATATGCTAATATTTGTTATTATAATTGTAGAACACATATTCACGATATGTTTGGCGAAATTCCTGTCATGGCTAGTAGGGGTCTAGTCAAGGGCTTCTTTAAGTATTTGCATTTTTACTATCATTTCTCTGTTATTTTACTGATCTGAAGGTGTCATTCAATTCTAGGCAGTGACTTGGGCACTGGGCCTGAAAAGGTGGCTTAAATCCCAGGGACGATGGCACAACACTGAGCAAAATAGTTCCTCGATGCTTGCATGCCTTGTCATGAGAGTGCCTAGAGCCTCTTGGACGTTGGTAGGCCTATAGCATGGGAGCGTCTCAGGGTCAAGTGGTCCAGAATCTTAGTGGTACCCAGGGGCTGGTTGGCAGAAAGGTTGGGATGGTTCCTGGGGGTCCTAATGTTGATGTTGAAGGTTTGTATGGGGTTTTTCCATTATTTCCACTTCCTTAACATAACTTATGAGGTCGAATCAGATCACAGTGGCCTCTCGTTGCATGTTTACCACGGTTGGCCAGTTACTTGGGAATATTTCAGAGAAGGGTGTTAGAGAGTGGTATAGAGCATAGTTCACCCCTTGGACTAGATGGATTGTCTGTTTGTCATGGATTCATGTTTCATGTGTTTCTCTTGTGTTGTATGACCATGCGCTTGTCGCATTTGTATGGTGTTGATCATGGCTATAGTGATGTCGACATATGAAGGTTGATGGTGTTGTTGTGGGATGTGTCATCATGAGTTTGTGGTTGTATATGCATTTTTTATGCATGCAAGTTTCTATATATTCACTACAAGAAAAAATGTCATTGGTGAGGGTCATGCTTTTGATCGACCTTTAAGGTCCATCACCAATGTCGCATATGGTGACGGTCTTTAAAAAAGCGTTGTTGTAAGTGTATATAGTGATGGTCCTTTACAGTTTTTCACCAAATCCATTTTCAGTGACACTTTTGGTGAGGGTTGTTAAAGGCCTGTTACTAATTCTCTCTTTGGTGACACTTTTGGTGAGGGTCTTTAAAGGCCCATCACTAATTCTCTCTTTGGTGACACTTCTAGTGACGATATTTTATTGACTGTCACCAATAATCTTTTTGGTTACTTTTGGTGATGGTCAATAAATGTTCATCATCATTTATCATTCCAATGAGTTTTTGATGACACTTCATGCCTATGATGGACCTTTAAGGTCCATCACCAATGTCACATATGGTGATGGTTTTTAAAAAATCGTTGTTGTAAGCTTATATAGTGATGGTCCTTTAAGGTTTGTCACCAAAGCCATTTTCAATGACACTTTTGGTGAGTGTTGTTAATTTCTCATCACTAATACTCTCTTTGGTGACACTTTTGGTGAGGGTCGTTAAAGGACCATCACTAATTCTCTCTTTGGTGACACTTCGAGTGACAATATTTTATTGACCCTCACCAATGCTCTTTTTGGTTACTTTTGGTTACGGTCAAAAAATGTTCGTCATCATTAATCATTCCAATGAGTTTTTTATGATGCTATGTACCTGTTACTATATTTTTTGTCAAAATATAATGATTTAAGACCATTGTTGTGGATTCTTTTTCATTATGTGTCCAAGATCATAGTGGTTATAATAGCTAGTCAATTTGTTAAGAAGTAATTAGTGTGTATCGTTTCCCTCAAGTCATAAGAATATAGTCTTCCTATGAGTCAACACATGACTCATCTCTATTAGGTTTATCATCTAGCAAATTTCCTTTAAATAAAGTTCCACTAGTGTGTGTAGGAACTATATTATTTAATACATAATCAAACTCTGTCAATTCTATTAATGAGAGAGACCTAGCACTCCTCAACACTCATGGCACACCTTAACATGCTTTGGAACAATACACTAACATTCCTTAGCATCTCGCATGTCTTGGAACATCTTTGTACCTAGAACATATTTCCATGAGTAGGATGCCAAAGCACATGTTGGCATGCCATAGCATAGCATAGCACTCCCCTATCATGTGTTGGCATTCCCTGTAGTCCCTAGCATGCCCTGGAACTCCTTGGCATATTATTGCATTGACAAAAATTAGCACTTGGCACACATTGACACTTGGCATGTATTGGAACATATTATTAGTATGCCTAGCATGCCCCTATTGAAAAAGATAAAGTCTAGACTTATTAACCCTCTTATGTGTTCATTTCCTTTCATTTTTGCTTGGTTATTCCTTTTGTTGCCTTGAAAATCCTTGACGCATATTGGCATACTTTGGCACCCTGCACATCCTAGCATGTATTAGCACCTGGAATGCCTTGGCATTATTTGGCACATGTTAGCAAACCCCAGAACTACCTAGCACACTCTAGCACTTCTTGACATTCCCTGATATTCCCTGGCATGCCTTACCCATTCTTAGCATACCTTGTCACTCCCTCCTTGGCATGAAAACTAGCACTAATTAACACTCCCCAACACACCCTCATATTCATTCACTTCCATGCATTTTGACCTAGTGCTCCCTTGTGTTGTCCTAGTACTCCCTAACACTCCTCAGCATGCATTGGCACGCTCTAGCACACCTTAGCACTCATAAGTGAAGAATGAAACTTGTAACCAATGTTATTAGAATCAGAATAGACAATAAATTGGCGAGGCAAAAGAGCTAAGAGTTTGAATCAGATTGGGGAAAAATTGGGAAAAAATCAGTGAATTCAATAAATAAAACTATACACATATATTGAATTAAAAAAAAAAAAACATTTTTCATTGATATTCAGTAAAGCCATGTCCAATCAATTCATAATATCAATAGATGTCCAAAATATCATGAATGAATAAGCATCTCATATATGTTATGAGTCCAAACATGATCCAAAGTACTGAGTCATGACTCCTAACTAGTCACTATATAGAACTAGAAGCAAGTGCTTCTAAAAATTTACAAACAAATACATACTAATTAGAAAAAATCAGAAACTAAGAGTCTAAGACTCTTAAGAGTGAGAAATAGAAGTGATTCCTCGCACTCCTCTGCTTGCTTGACTCTCAAAGTTCTTCAAGTCATGTAGGTTCAAAAGAGGAGCCTCCTCTAATTGGACCCAATCTGCTGTATTTGTGGTTTGCAAATCTATCTCTTCAAGGTCTATTGCTGAATGATCCAAACCTATCATTATCATGAGACGTTGAAATGTGAATTTAAGTTTGAATTTGAACATTAAAGTTTAAACTTTAGATTCCAAATTATATCCTTCAAATTCAAGCTCTCACCTAGTATTTTCTTGTTGTGAAGTTGTAGATTGTAATGGAAAAATACAAGGTCATTTAAGCTCTTTTGTGTCACTCAGTTGTGCTTCTTAGAATGTATTTTCTCAAATATGCTCCAATTGCACTCACAACCTGAAGCACTGCATGCTTGATTTAAGATTCAAATGGAAAATCTCTTCAAATTTGGCGTATCACTACAAAAGTTTTGCCCCCAAAGACCTATAAAGTGGCAAGGGTTCGTGAGTAGACATACTAAATACTAAAAAGTAAAAACTTAAAAAGACAACAAAATTTAATAAAACATTTAACATACAAAATAAAGTTTAAACAAATTTAATGAACTGATAAAACCTTCAAGCCTCAAAGGGTACCTGGCAACACCTTAGAACTTTCTCGTATAACATTGGTATAGGAAAATAATTTAGGTGGTGCTCTATAATCCTATAGTTGGGAAAAGACACGACTTTGAAATTCTAGATTAGGGAAGAACCTTTCCATGCATGTCATAAGTCCTCTATGAACCTCCCCATCCTCATTAAATTTTCTCTTATATTAAAAATACTATGGGTTTAAGAAGTACCTAGCAATATGTAAGGGGGAATGCAATTTCCTATCCCAATGTGCATCAATAATGTCCCAAAGAGGCATATACTTTTCCTCCTCATCCCCATAACTTCATTTGATGGCCTCCTTTGTGAGATCTATCGCCTCATAAATGGAACCCATAGCAAGTTTGTCACCATCAACCATCCTGAAATTTCAAGCTTTCAAATTTAAATTAATATGAAACATTGAAAATAAAAAGAAGCTTGAAATGAAATTTAAAATATGAAAAAGTTAAAAGACTTGAAGTACATGAGAAATCTAACATGGACTCCATAACAACAATAATCTCTTCGACATCTTTCCAGAAATCATCATTAAACACAAGTGCAACAATTTCAATGCCTTCAAGGGTCTTGGAATGTTTAGATGCCATCCACTCAGGTCCCAAGGACATCCTCTTCAGATTTATCTTTTACTCAACCACAAATTGCAAAGATATGAAATTTGTTGCAAATCTAGTCACTGCATGTCGAACAATTTCTTTACCTTCAGTGTATTTTCTCATGGTGTTTAGGACAATAATGTGGTTGTATAGGTATTTGGTTATGGATTTTTCCTTCTCCACAACCGCATGTATCCAATGAAGCTTACCAATATCCTCAAGCATTAAATCTATACAATGGGCATCACAATAGGTCCAAAAAATAGTGGGGTGCCTAATCTCAAAAAGTCTACTAGCAACCATATAATTAGCTGCATTATCGGTGAAAATTTGTACAACATGTTCTTCTCCCACTTCTTGAACAACGTCCTCCATCATTTCAAAAATAAGTTGTGCAGTCTTAACCTTGTCTGAGGCATCCACTGATTTGAGAAACATTGTACCTACTGGACAAGATACAAGGAGATTTATTAAAGTTCTATTCCTCTAATCTATCCATCCATCACTCATGATCGTGCACCCCGTTTCTACCCATGATGAATGAAATGCAGATAGCACAAGCATGGCATCTTCAACACTTTCTAATAGAAAATTTGTCTTAATGCTCTCTAATGAAGGAGCTTTGAACACTAGACTTGCAACAACAACTGCATCAATCATAACTTGCTAATAAGGACTTATGGCATAGTTGAAAGGTTTGTCAGAATAGTACCAAAAGTTAGCAATGGCCTTCCTTGCCTGACTATGGATATTTTTTTTCTAACCACTGGTATCCAAGGTAGTTTGGGAACCAAGTTTTGTGCGGGGAGAAAAAAAGGTGTTTATGTTTCCACCTCCAATGTTGAATGCAGGAGGATTCATTTGGCCTTGAGTTTGACTTGGACTTGGAGGCATGTGTGGGAAACTTGGGAACTGCATTGAGGATTCAACAGAGGGAGATGATAATGCGGTAGTGGAAGAAAAATTGTTAACTCCAGTGGTTCCTGTTAGTGTCAGTCTTTCCAGCCTTCCTCCAGTGATCAAATATGCTCTTACAAAGTGGTCTCAGAGTGTCAAGGTCAAATTTTGTCATTTCAAAGAGTTTTCAAGCAAAATTTGGTCACTAGGCATTAGGTCTAGGGTTTGCTTTCACTCCTTTCAAAATTGCCCAAATGCCAATCCATGTCATCATTCAGCTGCTTTTAACATCATTCATAGGGTTTTCATTATCATGTCAGTGTCTAATGAGTCATTTTACACCTTGTTCATGCTTCAGTTGCGCCTATGCAAGGTCATTTCCCTCTCCTAGGGTTTTGAAGCCAATTTCTCGTGGACAGTAAAATCATTAGCAAAACTTGTATCCTGATGTTCATACACCTTCCCCTATCCTTCATATACCTTATCAAATGCTTCCTATCACTGAGATCCCCCAAAATCCTCATTTTTGCACAAACCCTAGTTTCTAGCTACAACCTGGCAATTTTCTAGGTTGGGCCTGTGTTTTGCCCTTTTGGACCCCTTCCCCTCACTCAATCTCTGAGATTCCACTTTCCCCTGCTTCCTAACATCCCTCCCTACTTCCAAAAATTTCCCCAAGAATTTAGAAGCCCCTTATCCCCTTCATTTCGATAAAATCCCTTGTTCCACACATCGGGATAAGTTTCACTCAAAAGCCGTTTCAGAGAAATAAAAGATGAATTTTGGAAAAATGAGAGAGGTTTATGTCCAAACAATGCCAAAGAATAAAAACTCCTTCACGTTTTGCACAGGTGTCATGGTTTGAGAGAAATGTTAAGAATACCGTTGCCTTAGGAGAATCAAAGACACCTCTAAAGTGACCTTGGGAAAATCAAGTTTTCTCCTATATTTGTTGGCAAAATGATTTTCTTGATGGGTAAAATGATAGCTAGACACAAATATATTTCCAATGAGCTATCATGATCTCAATTTGGGATTGAGGAAGACATTCAAAAGTTGACTGCAACAGCACTTTTCCTTGAGGCAGCCTCATTTGGCACTTTTTTACCAGTCTTGGGAGATTTGATTTTTGATAGGGAAAATGAACTCCAAATTGAAAAAATCTAGTTGGGTTGGAAAGTAGACTCAAATAACTTTCCAACGAGCTATCCTGCACCTGATTCCGACACTGGGAAGGCCTCCAAAAGCCTCCTGCAAAAGCGCGCGACCTGTTGGGTGCGCGCGACCTGTCAGGGGGGTCTTACCAGTTGAGAAAATACACTGGCGCGACCTGTTGGGAAATTATCCACAAAAAATTGCTTATAAACTGCAAATTGACCCCAAATCTCTTCAAGGTTGCAGGTAGATCAAGGTTTATTGCTTGCTAAAGCTTGCATGAGCATGAAAATGTGTTTTAATGCCATCAATTTGAAAGGAGAAGTTCATGTGTATTTTGTTTAGAAATGTCAAAGTGCAAGTAAAGCCAGGGTTTTGTTTTGCTACTCTCAAGGTCATCCCTTTCACTCCCATTTTTCCCCACATCCCAACCATCTCCCTTTTCATTTACACCTAATCTCCTTACCAAAAATATCAAAGTCCCTAAACCCTACCTCCTATGAAACCCCTACAAAATATGATTATGTGATGGTATATGTTTCATAATTGCTTCCCTAAATTCCCCTTTCATATGTATTTTCCCTAAATCCCTTCAAAAGTCCCCCTCCCTAACATCTCCCTTGTGTTTTTGTCCCCTTGGAGCAGCATTTAAACAGTCAAAACAACAGGGTATCCCATGGGAGGATTTTATCTCTCGAGAGGCTATGCTTCTCCGGGTCAATGCTCATTTGGAGAGGCTGCTGGCTAAGGCCAACAAAGATAAGGACCTGCTCCGAAATATGAAAAACCATTATTGGGCCCGCATGCACGTATGCAAGGCGAAAATGAAGGTGATTCAAGGGCGGTTAGCCAAGGCACTAAAACGACGAAAAAGGCCCGATCCCCTCCACATCTTGGCTGAGGCTTCCTTGAAGGAGCATGATATTAAATGACCTCACTACAGCACAAATTTCAAAAAAATTTGAGCATTTTTGGTCACTTATGAATTTTTGGGCAAAAAAACAAGTTTTTCTCCCTGACTATTCGATGGGCAAATTCATTTTGGGAAAACTCAGCATTTCTGGATTTTTCATGCAAAGATACACCTGCTCAGTAGTTACCAAGAGATTTCATCAAGTTTTGAGCCTCCAGAAGGTCAAAAAACATGCAAAAATTGACTTTCTGCCATCTTTTTGACAAACAAGAAGCAGTCTTGGGAGATTGCAACTTTGGAGGGGAAAACAGCCACCAAATTCAGAAATTCTAGTTGGGTTGGAAAGTATACATCCAGACCTTTCCAACAAGCCCACTTTTGCCTCATTTGGACACCTGTAAGTGCCTCAAACGGAGCTCCAAAGAAGCGCGACCTATCAGGATTAGGGCGCGACCTATCAGACAATTTTCATAATTTTTCACCTACAGCTCAGGAATTCGCCCAACTTTTGCCAGTTTTGACTTGGGATGGGATTTTTCACCCTCTTTGGTGTAATTAATGTATTTTCATGTTGACATGACACTTATTTACCTATTCTAGAAGATTCATTCATGAAATAACAAACATTTAATGAATGAATTGGTTTCCTAGCTTATAGAGGCAAGTTGTTTTGACTACCTAGATTTTAGTGCTCAGTTTAGAATTGGTTGAAACAGCTCCTAGAAGGATGAGCTCGACCCCTAGAGGCAAGAAAAGGTGTTAGCTTGCCTATATTATGTATTTTCTTAGTCATTTTCAGAGGTTGGAGAGGTTGGACTCTTGAGGGAGAAAGCTCTATTGTATTATTCATTGTATCTCTGCAATTTTGGCAAAGGAAGAAAGACCAGGGTTTTGCAGTCCTTTTTGGGATTCCTGTGGTTACATGTATTGATGGTGTGCTTCTCTTTGTACTTGTAAGTGTGTTATGTGAAATCATCCTCTTTCTTTTTCTTCTGAAATTAGGCAAATGAAGTGTTAAAGTAGAATTCATGATTTACATGCTCTGCTTTTAAATTTGCTTAATATCAATGTTTTCATCTATTTAAGGAGAACTCAAGGTGATTGCTTGCTCTCCTTAGCTCCTCACCGGTCATTCCTACACATTCACTTAATTTAAAGGCATCAATACAGTCTCCTACCTTGCCCCAAAGAACCCCCTGCAAAAACTGTGTCCAATCCCCACACCCAAAATTGCCTTTCCCCGATTTTCCACCAAAATCCAAAAATCCCAAAACAAACTCTTTTTATCAGTTTACTAGCCTAAAATCAGTGTTTCCTTATTGTTTATCTCGCCCGTTGAAGATCTTTACCGAGATAGATCAGAGAGAGCCCTCTCCTGCCCTGTAGGGCTAGCTACGAGGCTAAGTGGTTTGATGTTGCCTTGGAGTTTACCTGTTTCAGCCTGAGGTGAAATTTCAAGTGCTAACATTTCCTATTTCTGTTTTTTTCTTTTCTTTGTTTGCATTATGTTGACTCAACATATCAATGGCCAAGGTTGCTTGGTGTTTGACATTTTCGTCAACGTTTTTGTAGAGACCTATATCATGGTCGGGTATTTGTGCAAGGTGGTACTTGAATCTATAAATTCCTCCACTACATTTCACTTTGCAAAACTTACAAAGGAGCTTAGGGTCTCCAAGAAGCTTGTCACAATAAGCCCAAGCAAAATCCTTCTCCCTCGGCATTGTTGTTGTTTTGGACTTGTGTTTAAATTGCCTCTTCTGTTTAGATTTCGAGTTGTGCCTTCTATTTAATTTGGCTCCTGTAAAATAAAATAAAAAATTAAAATTAAAAATGGCATGTATAACTTCACAGAAAAGAGGGTTGGTTTTAAAGGATATGAGGTTTTGTTAAGGATCAAAGAGGATTCTTTCTAGAAATACAAGCATATTTCGACCTAATATATCATTATGACCTTGAAACAAAATTAGTTATATATGAGGAAATGCTACCTAAAGGAAATATTATCGACATATAATTCATTGTAATCTTGAATTTGCAAGTTCGTTTAGCATAAGACAAATGAACCAATACATCAATAATGGATTCTAGAAGAACAAAAATACCCAAAGTTGTGAATGCATGGTTAAAGCCTTTGAAGTCGGCAAGACATCGACCAAGGAAGGAATGCTTGATGACTTGTTCGATGATTGGTATGAAACCATTTCTTAGTGCATTTTTAAAATCTATTTAAGCCCAATTTATAGGGTTGAAAAGTCATAACCAAAGGAATATGCCAAACATTCGATTGCTGAATAGTGAAACTTGAAACTTGCCATTGAAAACGACATTGAAACTTGAATATAGTAATATACCTATTATTTAAGCCAAGTGCCAATATCCTCAATTGTTGAATAGTGAAGCGGCTAATCCTAAAGGTAACACATGCTGAAGGTGATGTGTGACTTCTCGAGGGTTGATATGGAGTATTTATAGATCACACATTAGAGACTGCCCGATATGGAGTCTGGACTTGGGTTAACCTTGGCGGTTACCTGATATTGAGTCTGGATTGTGTAATAGTGAGTATTGATTGATTATTGAAGGTCTCGACGTATGAGTTTTGGGCATCAGAAATGAGAAATAAATTTTGGAACGACTGGTGTTTATTTTTTAGCAATGTGGCATACCTAAACTTGATAAACTTGTACCCATCGAGTCAAGGCTGAAAATTGAATAAATTGGAATCAATTGCAGGAATCTGCTTTAATCAGCAAGTCTCAAGTCAAACTTGCATTGACCATGAGTTAAACTTGGTCAACATGAGTTAGACTCACAAATATTTATATCAAATCGTTTGGAGAGCGAGCAGATTCTAACTCGTGATTAATCGTGATTGATCATCGAGTCCTATTTCACTACTTGTAACTGAAATATGAACTAAAAATAGGAGATCTTACAATTGAAACTAATTGTGAATTTTATAAACTGAAATTGGCCCATCGGCATTGTTTCTGTTTGCAGTTGGGTGTGTCAACGGAAGACATTCATTTTAAATCAGGTTCATGGAGAAAATATTTTATGGAAGGTGTTTCTTTTATGTCGAGGAATACATAGTAATATTTTTTATTAAATTTGTATAATAATAGTATCTACTCTGTATCTCTTGTATCTCATTATTTTTATCTCCTATAACTCATACAGAAAGGGGGGTAATAGTGGACATGTAGCATCGAGCTCCACTCCTTTTAATCCAAAGTTCTGCATGCAAAACTTTATGTCACTTACGCCGCAAAGCCTTCGCTGTAGAGTGTGGAGTTAACACCTACCTCTGCATGACAAAAGCTACACATACCTTTTGACTTGGTTTTTTCACCTTTTGTCCATTCTTTGTTTGGAGTCTGGGACAACAAGCTCCACATCCTTTTTTTCCATACCTCTATCTGAGTGTAACTTTGCACACTTTCTTTGCTTCAACCAATATCAAAAGCATTTGTGAGCTTCTTTCAAGGCATGAATACATGCTTCAATCATGGAAATTAACAAAGTTTCTAAAGCAAAAAATAACGATGGAGTTATCCTTTTCCATTTCAAATATGTTAGGATTCCATCGAGAGTTTTTTAGAGATAATTATTAACTGGCCCTCTACTTTTCCCTTTTCCTTAATATAAACTGCATATCTTATTACATTTATAATCAAAAGATTTACATCAAATATTGGATCAAAGGGCCAAGTACTTTTCATAAATGCTTCCTTGTCCACTAGAAGAATAAATGGTCAACATGTCATCTTGGCTCCAATTTCTTTGGAATTAATAGTTGTTTTGAAAAATGACTACTCTTGTTTGAATCTAGAACTATGTTTAAGCTTTGAAAATGGATTTTCCTCCAAATTGATCTTGGAAAGGTCCTTATTAAAGGCTTCTCTATATCTCCTCCACTAGACTGAATGGCTTTTATGTTGAAAAGTATAAGAGAGCTCCCTTCTAAAAAGCCTGATCATCCCATTGTCACCAAGAGCTCCTCCTTTTCCCTAAATTGGACCCAAAACAACATTGAGTACTTAATTATGATCCAACCTGAGAAATTTTGATTGACACTGCAACTCAAGAGCTATTAAATTTAAAGTGCACTAATATGATTCATCATTCTTTCATTGAATAAGTATGTTGTTTTTTAATTTTTCATTTGTGCTTGTAGTATGTGGTACTAACCTTGTTTCACTTGAAAGGGGTTTTATTCTTGGCCTATGACAATGCTAGTAAGATTTAGGCCTTTTGTAGTATTTTTACCCGATGATCATTTTTGCAAGATGTATCTCCTATGCGGAAAGAAATAAGAATTTAGTTATTACCTCCTAAACTAAAACACTGTTTATTTTATTAGGTGCCATGTATCATCCTCTACAAATTGAGGACGAATGGGATGTAATATCCTATCCATCCCCGTATACTATAGTCCTCCGTAAAGGGGGAAAAACCCCAAAATACCCATTGTTGGGGAATTTTTGGGGAAATTGGGCTTAAAAACCCCAAATTTGGGGTTTGGAGTAAGGTTTACTCAATCACTTAAGAATATTAAACCCCTCTACAAAATCTATAAATAAAGAAGGATTGAATTCATTTTGGATCACCAAGTGTGGATTAATTCATTTGTTATTGAGCATTAGGTATGATAGTTTTTGACCCCTTCTATCTCTTGTCAATTTCAGTGGTGAAATATTCCACCCTAGTTGAAATTCCCTTATTTTCTCTTTGTTTGAGCACAAGGGTCTCTAGCTAGTCAGCGAATTCTGTTGGATATCGGTCTCTTGTCTTTTTCTGGGCATAATATTTCTGTTAAAGGTGAATTAATTTGGAGGATAGTGCATGATAGCTTAGTTTTGTTTGGCATACACATCTCTTGAAGGAAGCAAAAAAGTTTCTGAGTCCTTAATATCATGTTCTGGGCAAAGTACTTACCTTAGGGAGTGGATTCGTTTCTGGCACCTGGAGTAGCGTCACTCCTTACTTTATTTAGTTTTTGCATGCACAGTTAAAGGAGCACTTCCCTAGTTATTAATTCTTAGCCTTAGCTAAGGAAGCATGTTTGCATATCTCATATCATATTCACTAGCGACAAACTTTAATTTTCTTATCTATCCATGCAAGGAAGGTGCATTAGGATTAGGAGTTAATAAAGTTGAGACATTGTTGTACATGTTTCCAAATTCACTGTACCTTCTAGACTAAAGGAAAAGTGAATAGTAGTGTTTGAAAATTTTAGTTATTTCTTGTTTCAAAGAGTAATAAATAGTGATGTGATTTGAGTTTCAAATCTGTGTACTTGTTGTTACTTTCTTCAGTGGCATGTGCTTCCCTGTTCAGAACAACGGTTTCTCTGAAGTATCTAGCCTCCAAAGCTTCTTCAATGCAAACTAAATATCAAATCATGCTCTCATACTCCAAATCATCTAAGGCATCACCCTAGACAAGTTCCAAAGTAGATCAATGAGCTTTGATAGGCCAACTCCAACCCCATGTCACTATACAAGTGTTGACATCACTGCTACAAAAATTATTCTGAAGTGTTGCATCCTACACCAATTCTTAAGATGGATGCCCAAAGGGGTTCTTGAACGAGGCTCAACCTTCATTAGCACATTTAAGACTTTTCAAAGGGATCGGTCCCTTTAAACCATAGCAATTTTTACACTTTCACAATTTGGCCATGTTCCTATCAATTTATATTTTGTATTGAAAAGTTAGTCCTATTTTACATGTTTACTAAATTTAGGAACAATTATAGGTCAGCTCCAACAAAATGTCAACAAATTTATGGTATAGGTTGGCATTTCTCGAAATCATATCACACATGTATATATAATCACACATTTTCCTTTTTAGATCTTGATTGGTTGAATAAAAAGGTTCAATGCATGTGTAATTTTGTCCCATACCTCCACATCAGCACTCATAGACAACAATATTCTTAATTATTCATCTGTGTGCACAATAAGGTCCCTTTTGGTTGCTATTTTTGATGGAGCAACCTTTGACAGTACACATTTTACCATAGAGATGTTGTTGTTGGATAGAAATATCCAAAGAAGTCTTACACCAGACATATAAATGGCTATTGTATATCACAATAATAAGAATTAACATATGAAGATGTGCATACCCTTAATTATGTGCATTCAATCCATTAATTTTTCTTTCATGGCAAATTTCGTTCTGCATAGTAGATGTGTTGTGGCACTTGAGTGTGTTCGCATAAAAAATTCTAAGGCCAAACCCGGATTCTCATGTGTCATGGAAATTCAACATATGCCTTGTTCACCTAAGAACTACTTGTAACTCATCTTAGGGTACTCATGTACAATCTCACTCATCCCATTTAACAAGTTACCAAGACAAGGCTCATCACATCCAACCTTGGTCTAAAACAATTAAGCAACACAATTTACATCTTGACATGCCATAACACCTGACATGTCTTAGGATTCCTTGGCACTATGTGGCATGAGTTAACATCCCCTACATTCCTTGGCATGCTTTGACACTCCCTAGCACACTGTGGCACTTCCTAACATGCCTTGGTGGTTTAGCATACCTTGGCATTGCCTAGCATATAACCTCGTCACTCCCTCCTTAACACATCTAGAACTCATTGAAACTCCCTCTCACACACTCTTATTCGTTACTTTCCATGCATTTTGAACTAGTGCTTCCTTATGTTTCCTTGACACCCCCTAACACTCCCTAGCTCACCCTAGTGCTAGGGCCTAAATCTACCTCACACTAAGAAAGGTAGGATCTAGGGTAACATCAAACCAAGCTTAACCTGGTAGCTAGCCCTCCTAGGTCGGGAGAGGGATCTCTCCTGTCAATCTCAGCAAAAATGATCAATAAGGATTGAGATGACTTGAATGAAAACTGATTTTAGGCTAGGTATCTGTGCAAAAGGGCTTGATTGAATTTGATGATGTTTTGTTAGCTTAAATGGAAAGGCAGTTTTTGGGTCTTGCGAATGAGGCTCAGTTTTGCAGAGGTCTCAATGGGGCAAGGTAGGCAAGTGATTTGATACTTCAAATTGAATGAAATGGAAAGAATTAGACAAGTGAGGGGTTGAAGAGGGAAAGAAAGCCTCAAGGATCCTCCTCAAACAGCTGAAAACATCAATAACTAAGCAAACCCTTGGTAGAGCACTGTAATTTCAATGGATTCTACCTTTATCCTTGTTTGTTTTAGTTAAGAAGAAGCAAGAGAGATAATGGCATAGATAAAACACATATAAAATTACATTTATATATGGAAACACAATATCAAATCAACATGCCACAGGAATCCCATAGAGTGCTGCAAACCTCTGGTCTATTCCTTAGCCAAAACTGCTGAAATGAGTATACAATAACCTCCAAGCTTTCCCGAAAGTCCAACCATGCTAATCATTGAAAAAACATAATATATAGGCAAAAAAGAACTCATCCTAGCCTCCAGGGGTCGAGCTCATGAGTTTAGGAGCTGTTCCAACTAATTCTAAACTGATAACTACAAATTAGGCAGTGGAATAGCATGCCTCTAAAAACTAGGGAACTAATTCATTCAGTTGCAAACTAACTTCTTATGGATGAATCTACCTTCATGAGTGAAAATTTGCCATAATTACATCAAGATCTATAAATTTACATTAGATTACATCATAATTTTGACATCAAGAAAGATAAAATTCAAACTGTCAAAGAACTAGGAGAAAAACAGAGTATACTTGGTCAAACTGAGCAAAATTTCCCCTATGCGTCGCGTTGAATTCTCTATGCGTAGCCCCTGTTTGTAGCCACTTTTGGAGGCCTTCCTGGTGTCTAAATTTGTTCCAAGTGTTCTTGTTGGAAAGGTCTACCTATCTACTTTCAAACCCAAGTGGAATTTTTTCATTTGGCCTCCATTTTCCCCTCCAAAATTGAGTTCTCCCAACATTGCTTCTTTTGTGTCAAAATAGGGGCAGTAAGGTCATTTTTTTAGTGTTTTTGACCTTTTTGAGGGCTCAAAACCTGTCAAAATTTCTTGGCCATTGGTAGGCAAGCATATTTTTTCATGCCAAATCCAAAAATTCTGAGTTTTTGTTATTTGGAGGCTCCCATCAAAAGCGAGCGCCAGGTAGCGCGACGCATAGGGCAGAAAATTCTATGTTTTAGCCCAAAATTTTCAAAAATGGAAAAAGTGTCCCAAATTTTGAAATTTGGGCTGAGTACTCTCCATCAAGTTTTTTTTTGGGCCAAGGAAGCCTCAGCCAAGTTTTGAAGTTTATCTTGTGCTTTTTTCCTCCTCTATCTCTTCTTCAATTTTTCCTTCAAGCTCCTGATTCTAGCTTGGCACACCATATACCTTGACAAATAATGATATGCCATGTTTCTCAACATATTCTTCTCATTTATGGCTTTCCCCAACCTCCTATCTAAGTGGATATTAGCTCTTTCAAGCCATGAATCTCGGTCGGCATTGATTTCTTGCTCAAGTGATGTGAGCTTCACCTTCCTTCTTTTGGCAGCTTGGCGGTTTTCTCGTATGTTTTGCAACTCCATAATCACTTGCTGATCCTCAAGATTCTTGTTTCTTTTCTCCAGGTACTTTATTATCCACTCGGCTCTTTCCAAGTTGAGGGAAAAAGCATTGATGTCCGCCTGTTGCTCTTGGATGACTTCTTTGAGATTTGAGCTTTGTGGGCCCAAATCAGTATCATCACCCTCAATGAGAATGAAATCGGTCTCCTACTCACCTGAAGGCCCCTCATCATGTATTGGCCTCTTTCCCTTGTTCTGAACCTGTTGTGCTGATGAAGGAAGCGAGACCCCTTACACCCCGGGTGGAGATAATAGTCACTTTGATGCTGCAAATAACCGTCTAGTGCCCTTCTGATAGGTGACAAACACTGGCACACTAGCGGTCTGTGTCTCATGACCCTCCTATTGATGAGAAGGTCCACTGTGAATAACTCACGAGAAATGAAATCCTCCCATGAGATGCCCTGCAAACCAAGCTGATGCATGACCACAATCTTAATGAGAGAAAAATGATATATACTATTGAAATGCTGCTGAGGAGTCTTTTGTTGTACTAGGGTGGCGATATTCTCAATATTTCGGCACATGAAGTAGGGGAGATTCATCATTCTCACCCTGGTAAAGTGCATCAACAACCTGATATGATAGGCATATAGGTGAGAAAACCGGCCCTCACAGCTGAAATATTTCATTATCAGTTTCATTAAAGGAGCATATGAATCTTTCAAGTACCGAAATGGAAACACTCTGCTGAGTTGTCTCAAATAACTAGGCTTCATGTATGGTTCATAGTGTTCCCTGTCAATTTGCTGCCTCTTATTCCATTGCTCTCCAATATTAGGAATGCCAGTTGCTAGAGAAATAGACTCTAGTGTTAAAGTGAATGTTACACCAGCTAAAGTGGCTTGACCATTATGTAAATGAAACACAAACAACTGGGCCAACTCATGATGATACTGGACTCTAGCAACCATCTCACAGAACTCATATCAGGATTGGTGTTGGAAGCATGTGATAGCGAGAGGGCAGGCTTGTAGCTCAGCAAGTGTGGTTGGTTCATCTCATATATGTTTTCCACCCTTATGAGGTCTCCTTGGTGCATGTATATCTATTGGAGAGTCATTGTGTGTCTTTTCCTCACGATCATATGAAGGATCAGACTCCATTTTTGCTTAGTAGGTGTGTTTTCTTAATGAGTAGTAGGAGATTTATGGTGTTTTTAATTTTCTGCCACCAAGGGAAAAATATATATGAGGGACTATGGGGGAAAGGAGTATGAAGGATTTTGGGACTGTTAGGACAGGGTTTTGTTTGGGAAACAGGGGATTGGGGAGTGATATTTAGGATTTAAGAATAGCCATTAGGGTTTGGGGATTGATGGTTAGGATTTGGGAAAATGGGAATTGGGGATAGGGGTAAATGAGTTTTGGGAATATGGGAGTTAGGGAATGGGGTATAGGATGAGAAAATGAGTGGAGAAGTGGAAAAATGAAGGAGTGGAAGAATGAAATTGGCAGCTAAAATGACCAATGCAAACCCTAGGCAATAGTTTCTTGAGAAAAGGCAAGGAAGTAGGGTTTGATTTTTCTTTTACATAACCACCATAAATTGTATGAAAAACTCCTTCACTGGCAAGGAAGAGATCTTAACTTACTTGTACACTAGAAGAGTTGAGCGATTTTAGGAATTTGAGGGAGTTTTGGAGTGAAACGGGCTTGGCAGCTCCATGCGCCGCGCCTCAAACCCAACGCACCACGCCTGTTATGTGCACCGCGCCAGTTCAAATTAACACTGGAGACTGAAACCCTATGCGCCGCGCTTGTTATGTGCGTCATTCCACTCACCCAGTGCGCCACACCTCCAAAACTGTGTATTTTTTGCTACGATTTGCTTCCATTTCCCAACACGGCTTTCCACTTGCTCAATCTTGCTTCTTGGAATGAAAATTAGCTTTTGATTTTGGAAAATGATTTATACACAAGAGCTTTTAATTTTTGTTTCATAAAAACCCACTTTTATAATGTTTTCAATGTCACTTTGTTTTCACCTCTGTTTTTAAGCAGTTTGCTTTACTTGAGATTTTTGATGAACTGAATGATTCGATCTTTGTTTTCGTTGCAGGGGATGGAGCTACTGATGCTTGGAAAGGTGACCAAGGTTGCCACTGAAGTGATGTACATATGAAAGAACTAAAAATACATGAATTTATAAAAATAAAACCTAAAATACTCTGTTTTTTCCTTAAAACAAAGTTTTGACGAAAAATACATTTCTGAGTGAAATTTATTGATACTGGAACTTTTTTCAACCTCCTCAAGTGCTTGTTGGCTATTATTGGACATTTTGAAGACCTCTTTGATGAAACCCTAGACCTAATGAAACTGAAACCATAAACAAGACTTTTGCAAATTTGAAGACAAAATGTGATTGCAAGTGATCTTGATGAATGGAAATGAGCCAGCAGGTAAAGGACATGAGGGAAAATGTACAACAAACCACAACCGTCAGATGATCCGTGCTCCTAATGGAATGAAGTTGACTGAGCGAGACACCTAATATGTAATGCAGCAAGATAATTTGATCTCTAACGGAGGGATGAAGATACCAACACTAACATTGGCTCCAATGGGGATGATATCTCCTTGGAGGTGCCAAGAACTATAGATCTCTGGGAAAGCAGGTAGTAACTTCGTCCATTGGGTTATGGAGTCAATAACTTCGACAAACCAAAATGAGACTCTTGACTCAATTTTAGGACTGAAATGTGACTCAAAACTGACCCAATTTCAAGATTGAAATCGACTAAAAGACCTGACTCAAACAAACCAAACCAAAACTAAAATCAAACCTCAGTTTTATAGCCTTCACCTCGGGCCCCAAACTGAAAGTATGAAAGAAGTACACACTTGCAATGGAACTTAAAAAAACCAGTATGTACAATGATACATATGATGGCAGAAAATACTTCAAAAATAATACTGTTTGAGTAGCTGACCATTGATCGGCCCACCAGGATAGTCTTCTCCATTCATTTCTTGCAAGAGGAAGGAATTTTGGCCCCGATATGCAGTAATCCTGTAAGGTCCTTTCCAAAGATTTTCAAACTTGCCATGTTTACCTTTCTCTTCGTTCCTTGCATCCCATTTCAACACTATGTCCTCTATTTGAAACTTGTCTGCTTTTGCTTTTCGGTCATATATCTTCTTGATTCTCTCTTGAAACTTGAAAGTGTTCTAAAATACCTCCTCCCTAGTTTGCTGCAAGTGAATCATTTGATTGATTCTCCGCTGCAAATGATCGTCTTCGCTGCCCGCTTCTTGTAGGAGTTTGACCACCAGGACTGCAAGAGAGATCGGGAAAACTGTGTCCACACTATATACGAGCTCAAAAGGAGACATGCCTATAGATTTCTTTTGACTTACTCTATCTGCCCAAAGTGCATTGACCAGCTTTTTATGCAAACTTTTCTTGTTCGTTTCCAGCAACTTTTTGATAATGTTGACCAAAGATTTATTTGAGGACTTTGCCAATCCATTGCCTTGTGGGTAATAGGCGGTTGAGTGCCCCAAAGTGATTTGATATTTATGAAAAAAGTCAATCATCCTCTTAGATTTAAAGGTTGCTGCATTTTCAGTGATCAACTTATTTGGACAGCCAAAACGAGACAAAATGTTGTTTCCAAGAAATGAAATGATTACCGAATCAGTTTCCTACCTCGTGGGAATCGCCTCAATCCATTTGGTGAAATAATCCGTCACTGTGAGGATCCATTTATGCTGCGTTGAAGAAGAAGGATGAATCTCGCTAATGAAATCCAAACCCCACTGCTGTAATGGAGCACGTACTTCAATGGGCTTGATTGGTAAAGGCTGCAACTTCCTCCTACCTTGAAAAATTTGACATTCGTGGCAGCTTGCTACTGTTTTGTACACTCAGCAAAAAGATTTGGCCAATAATACCCCGCTCTCAAAATTTAATTGGTTGTTGTCTTCTAGAAAAGATGGCCTTCATAATCTCCCTTGTGAAAGTCTTCCATAACCTGTTTTGCCTCTTCTTCAACCAAACAATTAAGCAAGACACCACCGGGATCTTTACAATAAAGCACATTATTCATGATACAAAATTTGGCAGCCTTTAATTTCAGAGTCCTACTTTTGTTCTTGGCCATTCCAGGTGGTGATGACAAATTTTGGAGTACATAAACAATGTCCGAATACCAAGGAGAAAGAAGAAAAATTTATGATACCTGAGCGGCCAGACTTTTTTCATCTTCCTCGGACATAGTAGCAATGAGATTGATGTCCAAGGCATGCAAATTTGACTCAGCCTTTAGTTTAGCCAGCCCCTGTCCTTTGATGAGCTTTGTTGGTTTGATTTCCACGTCATATTACAACAAGGCAACAATCCATTTGCCTCTTTTTCCTTCTAGATCTATTTGCACTAAGACATCTTTAACAGCAGTGTTAGGGACATGTTGATGCCCCGAAAATCGTTGTATCAACATTGGGGGATAACCACCCAGTCCGGACCTTACTACAGCTCCTTTTCCGTTTGGAATGGTGACTCCGACTGGGGATAATGGGACCATTTTCCCAGTAATGGATAAACGGGATGAATGAATGACTGGTTGACTAATCATATGATAGGCGAATAACTTAATCTATCAGCCAAATAAAAGAAATACTACTAATCCAGGGAACTATTGTATTTTTTAAAGTGTAGCGCTTGATGATCTATGTTTATAAACAGGCATGTAGATGACTCTATTCAATAAACATGGACTTTTATTCATTCAAGAATTACTCTGCTTAAATCGTTAAACAAAAGGATTAGCGCAATATTGCTACACTTTATATATCATCGATACATATATGATCAAAGGAAAAGCATCCCATAAACATCCAATAGTGGAAGGAATAGAGAAATGTTGTTAAAACACATACATATATTCAATAATAGCAAAGGCAATCAAATAACAATTCATATGAAAAGAATGAATTCAGACATAGATAATAGTACCATATGAGCTGCTAAACACTCCCAATATCAATCGCTATTTGAGATTCTTCTTCCAACGCAGAAATACTTTCAAACAAAGACAGTAGTGCACATTTGCATAAAAGCTTCCTTGTCAAAATTAGAATAACTGGTCCAGTTTTATAAAAGAATATGGCTGAAGCACAATAGTGCAACTTCAGTCTTTAAGTCAAGTACAAAACTTTACGACCCTTTCTAAAAACATGAAAGGGTCTATAAATACTTAATTAAGCTAACTATCTATGAAACTGAAATCCTACTTAATTGGTATCAATTAATTTTGATCATAATTTCCTCAACAATCTGGCAGTCGGCGGCATGACTCATCAAGTAGGCTGTTTGCCTTTGAATCTGAGCTGACTTATCGCAAGCATCGGCTCCACTTCGGGTGGTCTATTGAGGCGAGAGCTAAGCTGGGAAGCATAGGTGGCATCCTGAATATCGGGGATAATATACCCGATTGCATCTGTAAGGCACTTGAGGGCGGCTCTTTGAGTGTGTGGTTTTACCAAGAAGAACCAATAGGTGTCCCATGTTAAACTGTTAATTCTAGCAATTAATCTCCCCTTTTCCTCTAGATCTGGATAACATGACTGCTCCAATGTTTTCATCGCTGTCAATTTTCCTGGTGTGCAGTGGGAAATCATGTTTGACAAGTAGAGAGTGTTATTAACTAATTCAACCAAATTGCTTGAAGTTGATTTGCACCTTGAAACTGCCCTCTCTGCTTTCATTAACTGGGACTGCCATTCTGTAAATAATATATCTTTATGTGACTCTAAAATTCTTGGTAAATTCGTCGCTTGTCCTTGGTCAGTATCTTGCCAGTCAAGAAATGCAGCTATTGTTTCTTCAGCTTGATCCAATTCCGTCCTAGCCTTTTCTACTTTCTCACTTATTGATGCCGTTAACTCACATAGTGGCTCTGCCTGGGCGATTTGTTGACATAGAAGTTTGATTTGTGCAATTAATGCCATATTTATCTGTAGTGCTTCTACTCTGAATTCAGTTATTTGTGGAACGCCCTTTGTTTTCTCAAGCTTTGCTGATAGTTGAGCAATCTTCTCATCTTTTGTTTTCAACATTTTCTCATTTGCTGCCCTTAGTTGTGCCAAGGCCTCTGACAATTATTTCTGCTTTTGGATTGCGCTGTGGTCAATCCTTTGTTTCTCTGCCTGCAATTGTTGAGTTAGTTGATTGTTCACTTGTTGTTGTGTCAAAAATTGCTGTTCTGCCTGCTCCGCTTTCTGCTTTGCTTCAGTTAGCTATGCCTGTAATAAGAAGATTTACTGGTCTTTTGTTTTCAATAAAAGACTCACCTCTGATGCCTTGTCTATTGTTGCTGTTGAATAGGCTCCAGCATATTGTGACAGTTTTGTCAGGTCATCAGAGGGGTCAAATTCCTCCTTCCAAACCACATTGCCCGTGACCGTCTATTCTGGGAAAAGGGAAGGTTGATCAGTCCTTCTTCTCTTCCTCTGTCGTTTTACTACAGCTTTATGTCTTGGGCTGTAGAAGACACCCAAGGGAGGAATCTCTTCTACCTGCAAAATAATTTGATCGGAGGGGTCCTTTGGTATTATTTCTACTTCCTTTGAAATGGGTGGGCCGCTGGTTCCACTTTAAACCTGTTGTGAAGTGGTTTCCTGTGTGTCTGTTGCTTTCGAAGTTTCACTGTTCTTTGAACATTCCAGACTGCTGATAATAGAATCAAATTGCTACCATTCCTGGAGCAATTTAGGATCAATATGAGTATCCACATTTACTTCAATGTTGGTCTGTTTTTGCTCTTTAGTCTGGGTCTCCTCCCGCACTTTCTCCTGCTCTTTAGTCTGAATTTCCTCCTGTGGTTTTTCTTGTTCTTTTTTTGTAACCGGAGGTTCCTTTGACTATTCCCGTTCAGGCTCGCTTGATGATGTTGTTGGGGTTGTTGCTAACAGATCTAGAGGCAGAGTTTGCAACCTCTGTTCTCTAAGTCTGTTGAATTCAACCAACCCTTCATCTTGATATTTCATTCTGGCAAATGCCTTAACCTGCATTATTGACTCGGCTGAGGAGAACAGGTCATCGAACATATCTTCTTTATGATCAAACTTTGCCAATTTGGCCTGTTCAAGTGCATTATAGGCGACTTTGTTGGGATCAAATTTCCTATTAGGGAGAGTTGCTAGAGTTAATGATTTTATCTTTGTAGCTTCTTTCTCTGCATGTTTGAAATCATGCAACATGTAGACACCGCATCTAAAAGGAAAAGAGGGCCAGCCATGCTTCTTATTTTTCTTGAGGGTCTGTGTGACTCCCTCGGCAATGATTAGCTATTTCCCTCGCCAGCAGTTTATCAAGTATGTACAAGGGAAGGACATGAGGTTCGGATTGGCTACCGAAAACTCTTATATAAGTGAACTTTTCCTCCTCGAACCATCTTCCTACTGATGTTAAGTCAATCCCCGCTTGGTAGGAAATCTTGGGAGCAGGTTTATCAAAAATAGAATAATGAGTGGGTAACATAAAGCCATTGCAGACTTGGTATAAATGGTGCTTATAAGAAGATTTCCACAATTTATGATGGTATATGTGAATAGGCATGGGGTCTTGTGACGTCCACCTCCAGCCGAGCACAGGAAATTCAGAATGAAAACACAAGGTATCTAAAATATAGGCACTATAGTAGAATGGGGGAATTAACCTCTCAGTAACGCGGGTCTTATTTCTAAACTCAAGAACAGTTGTTGCTAGTTTATCTGAGAGTATAGTTGCCCAATCCATTATTTCACTGTTACACACCGCTTCCATCAAGGGAACCATTTCTATAGTGAAATTAGCGGAATCGTGCAACCCCCACAATCTACACATCATTATTCCAGCATAACAATAAGGAGAACATAGGGAATCAACCGAGTACTTACCAGAAGATTCATGTTTGTGTTTTGCCGGATTTTGTCTCCAATCCCGGATGGGTTCGGATTCAATTTCATTCTCTTTTTGGAATTTCTCCAAGAACGCCTTGTTGTACTTCTTCTCTGGCTCAGGAAAATGATACATTTGCCTTAAATCATCAGCCTTGAATGACCCGAAAATTCTCCCGTCTCTGGTGCAGAAGGTTCTGTCCATGATTGGGATTTCCTCAATTTCCCACCGTACTACATCCATATATGGGAGAATTTGTTCCCGAGCTGCTATTCGATGAAGGAAGGAATCAGCTAAGTCCTTTAAAGTACCATCAGATTTCCGAGTTGAATCTGCAGAGGCTTGTACTGTTGTCACTTCAGGTTCTTCAGCTTCAATCAAATTGTAGGTACTTTGCCAAGTAGTTTTGCCGAGACCAGAACATGTAGTATCAGATATCAATCCTTTATTTTTATTAGTTGGATTAGCGACGACTTGTCCTGTGGCTGGCGCAGCGGAAGCGATTGTGGTTTTCTTAGACTTCTTCCCCATTCTGTTTGAGTTTTCTGCTTTGGAAGAATTCTGCACAGGCGTGAAAATAAGTGTAACACAGAGAATTGGTAGTGAAAATCGAATATGAGATAGATATATTGATCAATGCGTGATGAGGGATTAACTTTAAAGTGGTTGCGGATACAATCTATGGGAAGATTTTAGGACTTACAATTACATTAAATGGCCGTTTAGAACCTGCCAATCCTTTAAATGCCCATCATATCATTAATCGACCGAATGATTTGTTTAAGCGTGCCTGGATGTTTTGGCGGTTGAGCGCAGGTAAATCATTGTTCGACAGATCAAGCTTTTAATATGAATTGATCATAATATCCCTCTATCTTAACGACTTTTTTGAAATTTGCACTTTTGTCTTTACCACAATCGGGCGTCGAGGAAAACTTAACTCCTTATATTGACACCTTTCGAAATCCCCGATCGCCGATAGCGATATCGCATCGCATCAGGAGTGTGAGCACTTTTACGGATGCATGGATGGTATATCGCCGATCACCGATAGCGGTATCGCATCACATCGGGTGTATTACCTGGGGTGCTTTAAGAACATGCATAGTATATTTCCGATCGCCGATAGAGATATCGCATCGGGGAAAATGAATGGGCCGTTAAAGTATGCTACCTATGTCATTGCGATATGTGATCTTGTGATCGCTTTATCGCAATGATAAAAGATTGATTATTTGTATTATTAAGATCAAAATGGGTTTATCGAAAAGGTTTTCATAATGTTTTTTCATTTTTTTTTCAGACCTTTTTTGAATAATACAATGTTGATACCAATCAAAACTAAAGGGACCCATTTCATATGATAGTTTTCCTAAATAAATAATGATATGAAATGGGGGGTTGTTGTAGAGCACAACAGGACATAAGCAAGGATGTGAGAATGCAGAATATAAACTCGAAAATCTTTCAATGCCTTTACCAAAGCAAGGGCCTATTTTTCAATAATATTGTACTTTAATGCTGCATCCCTTATGGTCCTGCTAAAAAATGCAATTGGTTTCTCAAGTTGGTCTCTTTTCTGCATCAAGACTGCTGCCATATTGTGATCCGAGGCAAAAGAAAACAACATGAGATCCTAAGTATAGTCCGGGCTGACTAAAACTGGAGCGGAGGAGAGGGCCAATTTCACCAAATTGAAAGATTTGATTGCTTCCTTGGTCCATTTGACTACACTATCTTTTTTGAGCATGTTTATGATTTCCCTTAAATGTTCTGCAAGATTAGGCATAAAGCGACGTAAGAAATTCATCTTACCATTGAATGATTAGATTTCTTTCTTACTTCGTGGAAAATCAATCTTTTGAATGGCTTCCACCCGTGCTAGATCAATGTGGATGCCCTCTTTTGATATGATATGACCGAGAAGCTTGCCTTCATCCATAGCGAACAAACTCTTCTTTGGATTGAGAGAAATACCATACTTTCTACAATGCTGAAATACAATCTTCAAATGATGAAGGTGCTCTTCATCTGAATTAGAGAAAATTGTCAGATCATCAAGATAAACAATGAGAAAAACATCTTTTTCATTAGCGAATGCAATATCCATCGCCCGCTAAAAGGTTGCACCAGCATTTTTCAATCTAAAAGGCATCTTTGCATAGTGAAAAGTTCCCCACGGCGTGGTGAACGTTGTTTTGTCTCTGTCATCCTCATGGACCAGAATTTGGTTATACCCAGAATACCCATCAAGTAGCGACATGCGGGAAGCCCCAACTACCCTCTGAAGTATATGATCCATCTTGGGTAAAGGATAGTTGTCTTTCAAAGATACTTTATTCAAATTTCTAAAATCAATACATAACCAAATCTCACATGTTTTCTTGCGCACGGGCACCAAATTAGAAATCCAATCGAAAAACCGTACGGGAACAATGATACCTGCTTTGTACAACCAATTGACTTCCTTCTCGATTGAGGGCAGCAGCTTTGGATTTATTCTTCTCAGCTTCTGACGAAAAGGCTTCTGATTTGGCTTGATCGGGATGATATGCTGAATGATGCTTGTGTCATATGCCTTTAAATCTAAATAATCCCAACCAAATACATCAGTAAAAGAAGATAGTAAATTGATATACTTTGCTTTTATCTGTGGAGGCAATGCCTTTGATAACTTCACCATTTTAGGATTTTCAGCTGATCCAATGTTCACATCCTCAACTCCTTTTTCGGTTGGAAACAAGCTCAGTTTCCAGGCCACATCATCTTGATCGAATAGATCCTCTAAAGGAATTATACCTTTAGGAATGACGTTGTCCTTCAACTGCAAAACTTCCATTTGATTGACTTCTATATCCGCCTCACCATCATCATACTCCACATCAATAGAAGTGTCTTTGAATTTACCTTCATTTTGCAGAAATTCACTGATCTCTTCATCATCTTGAAACACTTTCCAATACCTTTGATTTTCGGGAACAGCTGGGTGATGTTTTACATGAATCTCAAACTTTTTGTTTGAATTCATCGAAATTTTCAAATTACTTGCTGCTATTGCAAGTGAATCTGCAATGACATTCTGAACACGAGGGACACATGTCAAAGTGTAATCTGAAAATACTCTCAAGATGTCTAATACCAAATTGCGGTAGGCTCGCATTCGAGGATGCTTAGCTTGATATTCCCCTTTCACTTGCTTGATAACTAACTCGAAGTCTCCATACACCGAAATCCTTTTAGCATTCAACTTTCTAAGAATTTTCAAACCAACAATTAAAGCCTCATATTCAGCCTCATTATTTGAACAGTCAAAAGCTAGTTTATAACAATAGACCCTTACATTGCTTGGCACTTTGTTTGGGGCAAAAACAGGGTTGTGTATCCAAATGCCAATTCTAGCACCTTCCCTTCCTACCGTGCCATCAAAATCCATGCTCCACAGGCCTGCTTCATCCTCTTCCAAATGCTGAAATTCTGTTTGTTGTGTTATTCTTCCTTGTTGCCCATCAATATGTTGTTGCTATCGGAAGGCTGATTGCTCAACGATACTATCAAGTCTTTGTCTTTCTTGCTTTAAGACCTCTCTGAAATTTTCAGTGATCTCGGGAATGTCTTCTACTTCTACTACTTGACTATTTACATCATTAAAGCTATCTGAATACAACACAAATGATTCTAAATCAATGTGTACATAGTTGATTGGATGGTTTACCGATTTCTCTTTGTTGGTAATCATGTACTTCATCTTTTTCTCCCAATATAATTTTCTCATTTGATCGAACACGGGAATGGTAGCATAGGAGAAATCAAGCTGCATTATCCCTTTGATCTTTGCTCCCCAAGATCTAGAAAGAAGCACGCCAAATCTAGGAGGTATATCCACTACGACCACATCCATCAAAACATTTTTAGCCGGAATCTGATCCAAACTGACCACCAAATCTTTGATAAGACCAATGCACCTTACTCTACCAGAATCAAAGGAGTAGAGGTCATGATACTTTCTAGTGATATCCAACCCCAATTTCTCCATGATGGCCTTAGGCATGAGATTATGAGAGGCTCCGGAATCAAACATAGCATTGTGTAATACATAGTCATGCACCCGCAAGCTGATGTAAAAAGGAGCTACATCACTATATTAATACTTACCTTCCAATGTTGGACCAAAAATCAACTCAGGTCTATCATCCTCCATGTTCACCATATTAGATGACGGATCCAAATTCAAAATCTTAGACACCTGACCTTTGTAGCTGTTGTTTTTCATCAACTCAGTCAAAGGATTAGATACTTTTAACTTTGAAATTTCATTTTCTAAGTTAAAAAATGAAATCTTTTCTACCTCTTTCGCTGAAACATCCTTCTTTTCAGTTTTCTCTTTTGACATACTTGGCTGATTGGATCTTTCATTTGCTAATGGCATTTTGTTGGTGGTAGGATCAACTATCTCTTTTCCCTTTTTCTGCACAATGGGAGGATCATTCTTTGGTGTTGTTATCTCCTTCCTTTTCTGAATTGGATTTATGGGCACCTCTGTAATTCTGAGTGAATATTATCACTGCTGGGCTGACAAAGCATTCATGTATCCTCTTTGATATTCATCGGACTCCTCGTCAAGAACTATTTCATTTGCCAAGATGAAATTTTCGTCCCTTTGAACAGTTGAATTCTCAGAATATTCCTCATCTTCAGTAATAAAAATTGGCATATCATCAGGAATAAAGAAATGATTCTCTTCTCCAATTACGTTCTCCTCATCGTCTGATTCCGGGCCATGTACAAAATTCTGCTGTAAGGGTGTCTTTACCTGCTGCTGCGCCGTTTGGTCTTGTGCTCGCTGCTCTCTTTGCTTGATTCTAAATTGTGGTTGCTGCTGACCACGGAAGTTGGGATTTCTGACTTGTGGTTTAGACTTGTCAATTGTCAATCTGTCAAACATCTTCTCCATCTTCCTAAGCACTTGATCTGAAGTGGACACCTCTTCTTTTATTGTCACTTTCTTTTCAGCCTTTGTTCTAGCTCTCTTGGCAAGGAGATTAGATTCAACGTTGACTGCAATTTCTTGCATGTCTTCCAAAGTGGCTGTATCTCTTTCTCTTAATTGATATGCCATATCAGGATGGAAACCATCCGGAAACTTAATCAAAGCCAGCCCCATAGGTGGCTTTATATGATCAGGAATTGCATTGTAAACTGAATTGAATCTAATACAATAATCTTGAACAAACTCACCAACATTCTGCTTTATGTTCTCGTATTCAGAAAGGATCTGAAGAGGATTTTTCTTCACTTCCCGGCGACCCAAGAATTGTCTCTGTAGATTAGCCAAAGTAGTGATATTGCAGCCAGAAAGGCTCTGAACCATTTCCTCACTTCACCACCAAAGGTTTGTAAAAATAGTCTCTTTGTCACATTTTCTGCATCAATCTCATGAAGGTCGAAGAAATCTGTCATCCTGTCCACATGTTGCTGAGTTGTAACACTGTGAGGAGTGTCATCAAACAGTGGAATTTTGCTTTGATAGTCGACAGGCATATCATCTAGATTTTGAGGCAGCACAAGGGGTGCAAACCAAGCAGCCATTTCTCTTGGTGGATTTGCAATTGGTCTTAGGGATGTTGGGGGAGTGCGTACAACTGGTGTATGGGGTGTATGAGGTGGGGATGGTGGCGAAGAAATATTGGATGCTTGAGGGGTAGAAGGAGTAGACGGAGGTGACACCACTGCAGATTTTTTATCAGAGATAGAAGGCTGCACGGGGATGGTGGGAATGAAAGGAGGTTAGGTGGGAATTCCGGATCTAGATGTGATTGCAGAAGACCCAAGGGTTGCAGATGCAGTCTCTAAGAAATCAACGATATTTGAAGCCACAATTGAAGTTTGGAGCTGATTCAAGATATAATCGTCAATTGATTTATTGGCCCTTTCAGTTTCAAGATTTTTAATAAACTCTGGATTTAAGGCAGTAGAGGCAACAACACTTTCAGATTTTGTTTCAAACAAAGACAACTCAAACTACTCATCAAACTCAAGATCTTCAAGATACTCAAAAACAACAAGACATGAATGAGATTTGAACACAAGAATCACATAAATTTATTGGCGAAGGATTCTGGGAATAAGATTGGGATTTTCGTACATAGGAGGTGGATCAGGATCCGGATTTGATCTGGTATATCTTCTAGAATCCAGTGTGTTATTATTTCCAAGAAATCAAATGGGCATTACCAGCTTGTTCAGACTATCAAACTCTAAACTTATCATCCAATAACTTAGAATTCTTAGTTGTACTAGGGCAATTTGCAAGTTAGATATTCCATTTATAAGACTAGACTGGAGATTGACTGAAGTAGCATTTATCTACTTGCACTAATGCAAAGCAAAAGCGTTTCGAAGGCTACCTAGCTAATCTTCAGACTCCGTTTATAGTTTATAAAATGAAGAACACTAACAAAAAAACGATCTCTCCCCAGTATGGTCGCCACTATGTTAGGGCCTAAATCTACCTCAGGCTGAGAAAGGTAGGATCTAGGGTAACATCAAACCAAGCTTAACCTGGTAGCTAGCCCTACCAGGTCGGGAGAGGGCTCTCTCTTGTCAATCTCAGCAAAAATGATCAATGAGGCTTGAGATGACTTGAATGAAAACTTATTTTAGGCTAGGTATCTGTGCAAAAGAGCTTGATTGAATTTGATGATGTTTTGTTGGCTTAAATGGAAAGGCAATTTTTGGGTCTTGGGAATGAGGCTCAGTTTTGCAGAGGTCTCAATGGGGCAAGGTAGGCAAGTGATTTGATACTTAAAATTGAATGAAATGGAAATATTTAGACAGATGAGGGGTTGAAGAGGCCAAGAAAGCCTCCAGGATCCTCTTCAAACAGCTGAAAACAACAATAACTAAGCAAACCCTAGGTAGAGCACTGTAATTTCAATGGATTCTACCTTTATCCTTGTTTGTTTTAGTTAAGAAGAAGTAAGAGAGATAATGGCATACATAAAACACATATAAAATTACATTTACAGAAGGAAACACAATATTAAAGAAACATGCCACAGGAATCCCATAGAGTGCTACAAACCACTGGTCTATTCCTTAGCCAAAACTCCTGAAATGAGTATACAATAAGCTCCAAGATTTCCCAAAAGTCCAACCATGCTAATGACTAAAAAAAATAAGATATAGGCAAAAAACAACTCATCCTAGCCTCTAGGGGTTGATCTCATGAGTTTAGGAGTTGTTCCAACTAATTCTAAATTGATAACTACAAATTAGGCAGTGGAACAACATGCCTCTAAAAACTAGGGAACTGATTCATTCAGTTGCAAACTAACTTCTTATGGATGAATCTACCTTAATGAGTGAAAATTTGACATAATTACATCAATATCTATCAATTTACATTAGATTAAATCATAATTTTGACATCAAGAAAGAGAAAATTCAAACTATCTAAGAACTAGGCGAAAAACAGAGTATACTTGGTCAAACTGAGCAAAATTTCCCTTATGCGCCACACTGAATTCTCTATGCGTAGCGCTTGTTTGCTGCCACTTTTGGAGGCCTTCCCAGTGTCCAAATTTGCTCCAAGTGTTCTTGTTGGAAAGGTCTACCTATCTACTTTCTAACCCAAGTGGAATTTTTTCATTTGGCCTCCATTTGCCCCTCCAAAATTGAGTTCTCCCAACACTACTTCCTGTGTGTCAAAATAGGGGCAGTAAGGTCATTTTTTGAGTGTTTTTGACCTTTTTGAGGGCTCAAAACTTGTCAAAATTTCTTGTAGGAAAGCATACTTTTCATGCCAAATCCAAAAATTCTGTGTTTTTTTCATTTGGAGGCTCCCATCAAAAGCGAGCGCTAGGTGGCGCAGCGCATAGGGCAGAAAATTCTGTGTTTTAGCCCAAAAATTTCAAAAATGCAAAAAGTGTCCCAAATTTGGAAATTTGGGTTGAGTACTCTCCATCAAGTGTTGTATTGGGCCAAGGAAGCCTCAGCCAATATTTGAAGTTTATCTTGTGCTTTTTTCCTCCTCGATCTCTTCTTCAATTTTGCCTTCAAGCTCTTGATTCTAGCTTGGCACACCATATTCCTTGACAAATAATGATATGCCATGTTTCTCAACATATTCTTCTCATTGATGGCTTTCTCCAACCTCCTCTCTAAGTGGATATTAGCTCTTTCAAGCCATGATTCTCGGTCGGCATTGATTTCTTGCTCAAGTGATGTGAGCTTCACCTTCCTTCTTTTGGCAGCTTGGCGGTTTTCTCGTATATTTTGCAACTCCATAATCACTTTTTGATCCTCAAGCTGCTTGTTTCTTTGCTCCAGGTACTTTATTATCCACTCGGATCTTTCCAAGTTGAGGGAAAAAGCATTGATGTCCGCCTGTTGCTCTTGGATGACTTCTTTGGGATTTGAGCTTTGTGGGCCCAAATTAGTATCATCACCCTCAATGAGAATGAAATCAGTCTCTTTCTCACTTGAAGGCCCCTCATCATGTACTGGCCTCTTTCCC
Source organism: Pinus tabuliformis (assembly GCA_031772625.1). Taxonomy (NCBI): domain Eukaryota; kingdom Viridiplantae; phylum Streptophyta; class Pinopsida; order Pinales; family Pinaceae; genus Pinus; species Pinus tabuliformis. The sequence goes on from CM062819.1 coordinate 729,514,146, forward strand.
TTGTCCTAAACCTGCTGTGTTGATGAAGGAAGTGAGACCCCTTCCACCCGGGTGGAGATAATAGTCGCTTTGGTGCTGCAAATAATCGTCTAGTGCCCTTCTGATAGGTGACAACACCGGCACACTAGCAGTCTATGTCTCATGACCCTCCTGCTGATGAGAAGGTCCACCTGCCTCATGAAAAGTCTCTAGAGGTACCTGAGGAGTTGTGAAGAACTCACGAGAAATGAAATCCTCCCATGAGATGCCCTGCAAACCAAGCTGATGCACGACCACAATCTTAATGAGAGAAAAATGATATATATTATTAAACTGCTACTAAGGAGTCTTTTATTGTACTAGGGTGGTCATCTTTTCAATATTTCGGCACATGAAGTAGGGGAGATTCATCATTCTCACCCTGGTAAAGAACATCAACAACTTGATATGATAGGCATATAGGCGAGAAAACCTGCCCTCACAGTTGAAATATTTCATTATCAGTTTCATTAAAGGAACATATGAATCTTTTAGGTACCGAAAGGGAAACACTCTGCTGAGTTGTCTCAAATAACCGGGCTTGATGTATGGTTCATAATGTTCCCTATCAATTTGTTGCCTCTTATTCCATTGCTCTCCAATATTAGGAATGTCGATTGCCAGAGAAATAGACTCTGGTGTTAAAGTGAATGTTACACTAGCTAAAGTGGCTTGACCATTATGTAAATGAAGCACAAACAATCGGGCCAAGTCATGATGATATTGGACTCTAGCAACCATCTCACAGAACTCATAGCAGGATTGGTGTTGGAAGCATGTGATAGCGAGAGGGCAGGCTTGCAGCTCAACAAGTGTGGTTGGTTCCTCTCGTACATGTTTGCCACCCCTATGAGGTCTCCTTGGTGCATGTATTTCTATTGGAGAGTCACTGTGTGTCTCTTCCTCACGGTCATATGAAGGATCAGACTCTATTTTTGCTTAGTAGGTGTGTTTTCTTGATGAGTAGTAGGAGATTTATGGTGTTTTTAATTTTCTGCCACCAAGGGAAAAAATATATGACGGAATGTGGGGGAAAGGAGTATGAGGGATTTTGGAACTGTTAGAACAGGGTTTTGTTTGGGAAACAGGGGATTGGGGAGTGATAGTTAGGCTTTAAGAATAGCCATTAAGGTTTTGGGATTTATGGATAGGATTTGGGAAAATGGGAATTGGGGATAGGGGTAAATGAGTTTTGGGAATATGGGAGTTAGGGAATGGGGTATAGGCTGAGAAAACGAGTGGAGAAGTGGAAAAATGAAGGAGTGGAAGAATGAACTTGGCAGCTAAAATGACCAATGCAAACCATAGGCAATAGTTTCTTGAGAAATGGCAAGGAAGTAGCGTTTGATTTTTCTTTTACATAACCACCATAAATTGTATGAAAAACTCCTTCACTGGCAAGGAAGAGATCTTAGCTTACTTGCACACTAGAAGAGTTGAGCAATTTTAGGAATTTGAGGGAGTTTTGGAGTGAAACGGTCTTGGCAGCTCCATGTGCCACGCCTCAAACCCAACACACTGTGCCTATTATGTGCGTCGCGCCAATTCAAATTAACACTGGAGACCGCGACCCTATGCGTTGCACCTGTTATGTGTGCCGCGCCACTCACCCAGTGCGCCGAGCCTCCAAAACTATGTATTTTTTGCTGCGAATTGCTTCCCTTTCCCAACACGACTTTCCACTTGCTCAATCTTGCTTCTTGGAATGAAAATGAACTTTTGATTTGGGAAAATGATTTATACACAAGAGCTTTTAATTTTTGTTTCATAAAAACCCACTTTTATAATGTTTGCAATGTCACATTGTTTTCGCTCTATTTTTAAGCAGTTTGCTTTACTTGAGCTTTTTGATGAACTGAATGGTTCGATCTTTGTTTTCCTTACAGGGGATGGAGCTACTGATGCTTGGAAAGGTGACTAGGGTTGCCACTGAAGTGATTTACATATGAAATAATTGAAAATACATGAATTTATACAAATAAAACCTAAAACACTCAGTTTTTTCGTCAAAATAGAGTTTTGAGGAAAAATACATTTCTGAGTGAAATTTATTGATAATAGAACTTTTTTCAACCTCCTAAAGTGCCTACTAGCTGTTATTGGACATTTTGAAGACCTCTTTGATGAAACCCTAGACCTAATGAAACTAAAACCCTAAACAAGACTTTTGCAAATTTGAAGACAAAATGTGACTGCAAGTGATCTTGATGAATGGAAAAGAGCCAACAAGTAAAGGACATGAGGGAAAATGTACAACAAGCCACAACCGTCAGATGATCCATGCTCCTAATGGAATGCAGCTGACTGAGAGAGACACCTAATATGCAATGCAACAAGAGAATTCGATCTCTGATGGAGGGATGAAGATACCGACACTAACACCTAGCACCTGACACATCTTGGCCTACCGCCTTAACACTCTAGCATTCCTTCACTACATAGTATACCTTGTCACTCTCTACTTAGTACACCTAGACATCACTAACACTCTTGGTCACAAAATCTTATTCATTCATTTCCAGTCATTTTTACCTAGTTATCCCTTGTGTTTCCCTAGCACTCATTATCACTCCTTGACATGTGTTATTACACCCTAGCACCTATGACATCTTGGCATGCCGCCCTAGCCTCTAGCATGCCTTAACACTGCCTAGCATAACTTGTCAATTTGTCCTTAGCACACCTAGAACTAATTGAAACTTATAATCACAAACTCTTTTTTGTTCATTTCCATTCATTTTGACATAATTATCCCTTGTGTTTCCCTGGCGCTCCCATCTAACACTTCCTACACGCGTTGGCACGTCTTGGCTGCATGTCGCCCTAGAAGCTTAGCATTCCTTAGCATTGCCAAGCATGCCTTGTAACTCCTCCTTAACACACTTGGAACTCATTAACACTCCATGCCACACACTCTTATTACTTCATTTCCATGCATTATGACCTAGTGCTCCCTTGTGTTTCCCTAACACTCCCTAACACTCCTTAGCACACATTGGCACACCATGGCACTTGTCACATCTTAGTAGGATTTCCTAGCACTCTATCATCTATTGGCACTACTTATCATACGTTTTCACTCCCTCCTTAGCACACCTATAACTTGTTAACACTCCCTATCACACACGCACATTCGTTCATTTACATGTAATTGAAACGAGTCCTCCCTTGTGTTTCCTTGGCAGGCCCTAGCATGTGTTGGTGCCACATCCTAGAACCTAGAACACATAGGCATGCCTTAGCACTTGGCATGTCTTGACATGCCTAACATTCCTTGGAACTTTATAACACGTATTAGCACTTCCTAAAATTCCCTGCACACCTTGGAACTCCCTAGTTTTCATGCCCTCATAGATAATCTTGCTTTTTTGTGACTTGGGAACCCAACCAAGTCATTGAAAAAATAGTGTTGTGCCTAGACCAAAGTCTCCCTTTGTCTCAAACTACTTTTTCCATCCTCTTATCATAATCCTAGGATTTCCTCCTACAAGTCCTAATATGAAATTCTCCTAACACACTTCGTCCATGGGACACCTAGAATTCACTGACACTCCCTGGCATAATCTCTTATTCATTCATTTCCATGCACTTTGACCTAGTTCTCCCTTATGATTCCCTGACACTCCCAAACAATCATTGACATGCATTGACACTATCTGGCATATGTCAGCATTCCTTTTCATTACTTGGCACGCCATGGCACTCCTTAATTATCATTCCCTCATAACTACCCTTATTTTCTTTTAGGCTTAGGAACCCAACCAAGTCCTGCCTCGACTACAACAACTTTATCAAGTTACATCTACTACAACTAAACTATGCCTTGTTCCCCTGATTGTGATGTAGGTAAGTTCCCTCTACGAACAGAGACAACCCTTCCAGCCCTAGAGTGGGTTTAGTCACAACAAGACAAAGACAATAGCTAATTCCTTAAATAGTTATCATTGAAGAGGCCTACCTTATACTAGTGTTTGATGAAGTCTTCGTCACATCGCTTCAGCTATCGCTTTCTTCTCCTTAATCATTGATTCACCTGAAACAATATATGAAAACAACAAAACACATAATAGAGCACAACAATGAACTATCTACTTATAGAGTCAAGGAACCATAAGCTATCAACATACATTTCATACATGATATAGGAAATAACCATTGATTTTATTAATATAAACAATAATAAGGCTTACAACCACACCTTGACATCGCAAGCTTCCTTGAAGTGTCCAATTAGTATGTCTCCATAAGCATTCACTCTCAGAGATCTCCCATAAAGACTGATGACTCTCTCTCACCCAAAAGCACAAGTATGAAACTAAGGCACTCACCACAAGGCTTCCTTCTTACAAAACCATTTTACACTTTCAATCCACAACATGAAAGGCTATTCTCATACCTCACAAGCTATTGCTAGACTATCAACAATCCACACTGTAAGCTATCAATCCAACAAACCAAGAACTAGCTAACTAAGAACTAGTTGATCATAGTCATGGAGGATGCTTTTATAAGAGGAGGAGCCTCCATAAATGAGGGGAGAGGAATCTTATCTTCATGGGCGGTTTCTCAAAATGCAGAACCACCATCTCAAATGAGGAGAGGTGAACTTCTTTGACCCAACAACCAACTCCAGAACCACCCAGAAGTATTTTGTTTGAACTAATTCGCCATATTTGGGTCGTCACTATGCTGACGACCTGCGACGATCTTGAACCATGGGTAAAAATGGGTCAACTTCAGGAGTAATGAGCTTAGGCAATATTCTTGAGTAATATGGAAGATTTGGACACATATTTTGGTATATGACAAGGAGCAGATGTCATTTAGGGACCAACTCTATCCAGGATCAGGGGATGTGGGGTCAGTGACAAAATACTATGTAACAGATGCCCCCTAAAGCATGAAGGCAGAGAGAGTGGGAGGGATGAAATGATTTATGAAACCATAACTGAACTGGAACACCATCGCGGAGAACCTGCAGGCGCAAGTACAACTGATATCTCTGATAGTGAAAGAAGTAGATGTAGTCAAGGTATGGGCGCAGCCATCCAAAAGACAAACTGATTCACCAGGAAGTGCAGGAGCAGTTGGAGAAAAGTCAAGCCCAATATAAAGTCTAACATGACAAGCATAGAGTTGATTACCAATTCCAAGTTGGAGGCAAAGTGTGGCTCCACATTAGCAAAGATAGAATGAAAGGGGAAGGAAGGAAAGAGGTTAAGACCAATCTAATATGGCCCATTCACCATATTAGAGAAGATTGGAGATAATGTTTTTCGTCTCTATTTTTTAACATACATGCATATGTATTCAGTGGTGAATTTTGAAAACTTGAAGATTTATGAGTTGTCATTGATCATGGACACCGAAGAGGTTGGACAGGCTCCTACAGTAGACGATTTTGCACCATATTACTTGGACAAGCTACCAAGGGACATAATTGTTGACAGAAAGACCAGGACATCACAACGAGGAGACATAAAGTACCTTCATATTGGTTTCAAAGGAATGTATCGAAGTAAGACCCACTTGCCAATTGATTGATAAAGCATCCTAGTAAGGAAAAAAGTAAGGGATAAATTCCCTCACTTGCCAACTGATTGAAAAAGCATCCAAGTAAGGAAAAAGTAAGGGATAAATTCCCTCACTTACCAATTGATTGATGAAGATTTTGGCAGTCCAAAAACTCATTGGTGGGGAGGAATGATCTAGGTGGATCCAAAAATAGAAGTGTCCTTAAAAATGGCTTAAAATAAAAGTCATCGGATGGAAGTGAAACTAGGAACAAATTGTAGTGCTCTTTGTCTTGAATAATGTCCCCTAGGCTACAAAAACATGATTAAGGAGGACTAAACGCCACTTAAGACTAACCTTTTCTTCACTATAACACAATTATGCAATTGGGGTTAGAGGAGAGATTTCTGAATTTGAATTACAATGATGACTTTATTGATTGTCTCATGAAATCCCTAATGAACTCTGTCACTAAAACCAAATCCCTTTGAGCATAACGATTGAAAGTTGATTTATCCATGCAAAATAGATTAGGACTATTTCTTTTAAATTTATGCTTATGTTAGGGATTCAATTACAAGCACTATTATTGCATAGGTTAGTTTCCTTTTCAACCAACTTTTACATTATGCAATTAGATCAATGTTTACCTTTGTGTAAGTGACATAGAATTTACATTCTACAAGTAGAATAATGTTTCTATTTCTACAAATAGTATAGATTTTACATTCCTACAACTAGGGTTAGCATTTATAGTTGGATGAGTTAGACAGAGGAGCCCGAGCAGTGTATCGGGATGTTATGGAGGAAAAGGTCAGGTTTAAAACAGATGTCATCGCGGAACACACAGACACTATCAAAGACTACAGAGCTTGGCATCAATATGTTACTATTGATCTTCATGAGGATGTTGAGCAGTTAGACTTCTATAGTTGTCTAAGTCAAAGTGATGTGTAGTTTGGCTTGCTCAAACCCTTGTGTTCACATGGGTACATGTGCATTGTAATGTTGAGTCGTGTCAAGTGTAATTCAAGTGTCAATTGTGAATGTAATAGTCATAGAGTAGGTGAAGGGTCATGAGGGTAGTTGAACAATCACAAAGGGGAATGTCAAGGGCCCCAACCTTTGCTATAAATAGTCCCTCATAACTCATTGTGTAGGCTTTTGGTCAACCAAGATTCTAATAAGGCTATCTTTAAGAAAGCTAGGACAATATTGTAATGCACCTTGGCTTCTCCACTGCATGGAGCTAGTACATCTCTTTGGAGGAGCAAGTGGATGTGGTTGTAACGCTTCACTGTTGGGGCTAGCATGTTTACATGGATTTATTGTATGATTGAGACTTACACTTCTTTATATAATAAGAGCCAACACATTTTCATGCATATGTTGTTATTATAGTTGGACTACTTTGGTTGCTTTGTAATATATGTTGTTTAAATTACATATTTGTGTATGAACTGCTTCGTATGTGATTATATGAATCTTGTTGTAGATGCGTTGTTGGTTTAACCATCACTTTAGATTGTCAACTAATATTCTTTCCAGCTTGTGATGCATCTTCACTCGTGTGTTCCCTTCTCAGATAAGTACTACCACAAGTTTCTAAGGGGTGCACCCATCTCACCCCCTATGTGTTAGAACCTCTCATTCACCTTCCTTGACTCACTGCAACGGTCAATCCCTTGCTACTAACAATTTTATCTTACTTGCCTCTGTGTGACATCACGGTCAAGGCATTACCTTACGAACCACTGCTTGGACTCCTACACCAAACGGTTTGAGGTCTAATTGGGACTTATTACTGGGGAGATCCCCTTGACATGTTGGCAGGTCCAGCACCGTCAACAGATGGGAAAATACCTTAGGGGCCAAGACACACTGGATTCTAATGAAGAAACCTTAAAAATTCCAACATTCAAGGATCAACGCTACTTTAGATACCAAAACCTGTGATGATGGGGTTATCAGTGCTACTTTGCATAGCCAAACCTGCGATGGTCGGGGTCATCAACACTACTTTGTGTGGCAAAAGTAGTGATGATTTTCAGTGTGACAAAACAGTGAATAATTTTTTTTCATCGTGACTACATAGGTAAAAACTCATGCTACCAGTGTGATTGTTAGAGCTAAACCCACGATGGGCAAGGAATATGGGAAAAAAACAAAAAATATTCCAAGAAATAATCCAAACTTAGCACTCTAAGGCAGTAATTAGTGATGGTATAAACCCACACTGATGCAGACAAGCTGAGAAATTGACAGTTGGTCTAACTAGTTAAAGGATCTGATTGAAAGAATGGATGGAAAGGGTTATAGCTTCCTCAGTAGCACCGAGCCTGAGGTACAAGCTATTAGAGGTATTCAAAAAAGGAGAACGTTGTATCATCAGAACGAGGTAGGCGTTCTTCCTCTTCGCCATTTTTTTATCTAAGCAATCCTCTCTGTGGACATAGACGACCCCTCTAGCTCAATAAGTGGGACTACTAACCTACATGACAATCTACTAGATTGTTCCCTAAGTTACAATCGAAATGAAAAGAGGAAGATGGCCTACCTCGTTCTGATGATACAACACCCTCCTTTGTTGAAGACCTCAAATCACTTGCAGATCAAGCTCGGTCCTATTGCTCACAGTCTTTGAATGCTTGCATAAGATATCCAAGACACAACAAAGCATACAAGTACAAATAACATAATTGAATGTAACCTACTTAACATATCAAGGAGAATAAAGATAAATGATGCATTAATACAAACATTTATGGAAAGTGAACCAGAATTTGTATACTAATAGAATAAAGGAGGAAGCATACAAACAAGCCTTGATGTCAATAAGCTCTCCTTGAATGAATGTCCAAGTCCAAGCTTAAGCTCTCTAAGCACTCCTTCTCCAAGCCAAATGAGTAGCAATACGCACAATCTCAGCATAAGGGTGAAAATAACCAAAGACCAACCATTTGGGAATGAGAAAAGATTAATATATAGGTAGGGAAAGGGAGTTAGGATCTCTCCAAATATGGGAAAAGGCTCTCATCTCAAGGAAGTAACTCATAGGGATAAGACCAAAAGGCCAAGTTGAGAGAGCTCGACCTCATCCATGAAAAAATACCCCTAGCTCATCGTTATGGAAGTCTCTAGATCACGAAGCTTCTTGTCCTCTTTGGGAAAATTTCCTTTTAGGGATCATCATTGGTATGCAAGGAAAAAGAGTGATGGCATCACGGAGCTAATATTGTGCAACTAGCGACCATTTTGGTTTTTAGTGCCAGGGGAACCATGACCCTCAAATTAGGGTTTTAGAACCCTATTCTTCAGGGAAGGCTTGAGGCAATTTTCCACCATAGCAATAAGGAGGATATGAGTTGTATATCAGGATGATACACTATATGATTGCCATGTTTCAGGAAATTCAGGGTATGCTACATGGAAGTGCAGGAGGCATGAAAAAATATTGTGTAAAATCTAGTAACCCTTTAAAAAGGGATCTAAAATTTTAAATATATGCCCATATAAATGGATAAAAATTAAATTTGGGGTGACGTGAATCGAGCCTCACCACCCCCCAATGATATTGAATCAAACATATTCAAATATGGCGGGGGGACCACCCCCAATCGAACCTGCACGACCCACCAACTAGGTGTCCTTGTCATATATATAAAAAATGTGGCATTAAAATGTAACCGTCGAATATTTGAAATCAGAACCACCCTCGTGCTACACGCCACCGCCACCAACGACCTCGCATTGGTGCCTCTACCCACGAGTGCTACTTAAACCCTCAACAAATTCATTCAACCAGAGTGGTACACGGCATAACAGAGGAACCCTGAGTGGACACGAGGGCCAGAACCATGAGTGAGGGAATCTGCTAGACATTGAAAATATTTCTTTAGAGGGTCAAAGATGCCAGTGTCAGAATTTAACAAGTGTATAGTCAATTTTTGCATGTTTTCGCACCAAGAATCCAACCGTGTGGTCTTTTACTCCAGCTGAGGTATCCATTTTCAAGTCATCATTAGAATTGGAGGTATAAGGGTAATTTTTTGTAAAGTTGATTTTAATTCATTTCTTTGTTGCCATTTAATGGAAGAAGGTTACCTCAGTTTGAGCATGGCCTGAAGACGTATCCCACATTGGGTGAACTCCATAATCAAATCATTTATGTGTCTTTGATCTCATTGTTGCTTTATGATTTTCGCTTATTTTTCATGTTTTACATTACTTAGGTAATATGCTTTTTTATATGCAAGTTTGTATGCATCATTGAGGTTAAATGATCTAGATCATTTTGCCCTTAATTTACTCACCTACAACTTGACTTGATCCCTAAATTCACTCAACTACAGCTTGACGATCTACTAACAGTTGATGCACTCAACGAATTATAGGGATCTAAAGGAGGCAAGTACACTTTTTTAGAGATTATGGAGGGAAACAGTCCTCTTTCGATGGATTCTACCCATCAAACATTTTATATAAATAAACAAGCCTAAGGGCTTTATAAGATTCAATATTTTGGAGCAGATAAGAGATATTAATGGCTAGGAGATTGATATTTTCATTTTCATGTTGTATTTGAAATCTATTTTATGTCAGTGAAAACCTTGTTATTATCGTTGATCCAATTTTGTTTCATAGGGTTGAGTCCCCTTTAGGTTAGGGCCCAACCCAGAGGCTCGAGTCTCTCTCTGTGTATTTTATCCATGCATTGCATTTGTTAGCAGCATCTATTTTCTTCCTTGATAGAAATTTTCTGATAAAAGTTGGTTGTGTAGGAATATATACCACCTCTCTTGGCACATCTCGGCCACATGTCACCCTAGAACTCTAGCATTCCTGAGCATTTCCAAGCATGCCTTGTAACTCCTCCTTAACACACTTGGAACTCATTAACACTCCATGCCACACACTCTTATTCCTTCATTTCCATGCATTATGACCTAGTGCTCCCTTGTGTTTCCCTGACACTCCTTGGCACACATTGGCACACCATGGCACTTGTCACATCTTAGTAGGATTTCCTAGCACTCTATCGTCTATTGGCGCTGCTTATCATACGTTGTCACTCCCTCCTTAGCACACCTATAACTTGTTAACACTCCCTATCACACACACACATTTGTTCATTTACATGTAATTGAAACGAGTCCTCCCTTGTGTTTCCTTGGCAGTCCCTAGCATGTGTTGGTGCCACATCCTAAAACCTAGCACACATTGGCATGCCTTAGCACTTGGCATGTCTTGACATGCCTAACATTCCTTGGAACTTTATAACACGTGTTAGCACTTCTTTAAATTCCCTGCACACCTTGGCACTCCCTAGTTTTCATCCCCTCATAGATAATCTTGCTTTTTTGTGACTTGGGAACCCAACCAAGTCATTGAAAAATAGTGTTGTGCCTACACCAAAGTCTCCCTTTGTCTCAAACTACTTTTTCCATCCTCTTATCATAATCGTAGGATTTCCTCCTACAAGTCCTAATATGAAATTCTCCTAACACACTTCATCCATGGGACACCTAGAATTCACTGACATTCCCTGGCATAATCTCTTATTCATTCATTTCCATGCACTTTGACCTAGTTCTCCCTTATGATTCCCTGACACTCCCAAACAATCATTGACATGCATTGACACTATCTGGCATATGTCAGCATTCCTTTTCATTACTTGGCACGCCATGGCACTCCTTAATTATCATTCCCTCATAACTACCCTTATTTTCTTTTAGGCTTCGGAACCCAACCAAGTCTTGCCTCGACTACAACAACTTTATCAAGTTACATCTACTACAACTAAACTATGCCTTGTTCCCCTGATTGTGATGTAGGTAAGTTCCCTCTACGAACAGAGACAACCCTTCCAGCCCTAGAGTGGGTCTAGTCGCAACAAGACAAAGACAATATCTAATTCCTTAAATAGTTATCATTGAAGAGGCCTACCTTATACTAGTGTTTGATGAAGTCTTAGTCACGTCGCTTCAGCTATCGCTTTCTTCTCCTTAATGATTGATTCACCTGAAACAATATATGAAAACAACAAAACATATAAAAGAGAACAACAACGAACTATCTACTGATAGAGTCAAGGAACCATAAGCTATCAACATACATTTCATACATGATATAGGAAATAACCATTGATTTTATTAATATAAAAAATAGTAAAGCTTACAACCACGCCTTGACGTCGCAAGCTTTCTTGAAGTGTTCGATTAGTATGTCTCCATAAGCATTCACTCTCAAAGATCTCCCAGAAATACTGATGACTCTCTCTCACCCAAAAGCACAAGTATCAAACTAAGGCACTCACCACAAGGCTTCCTTCTTACAAAACCATTTTACACTTTTAGTCCACAACATGAAAGGCTATTCTCATACCTCACAAGCTATTGCTAGACTATCAACAATCCATACTGTAAGCTATCAATCCAACAAACCAAGAACTAGCTAACTAAGAACTAGTTGATCATAGTCATGGAGGATGCTTTTATAAGAGGAGGAGCCTCCATAAATGAGGGGAGAGGAATCTTATCTTCATGGGAGGTTTCTCAAAATGCGGAACCACCATCTCAAAGGAGGAGAGGTGAACCTCTTTGACCCAACAACCAACTCCAGAACCACCCAGAAGTATTATGTTTGAACTAATTTGCCATATTTGGGTTGTCGCTATGCTGATGACCTACGACGATCTTGAAACATGGGTAAAAGGGGTCAACTTCAGGAGTAATGAGCTTAGGCAATATTATTGAGTAATATGGAAGATTTGGACACATATTTTGGTATATGACAAATATCAGATGTCATTCAGGGACCGACTCTATCCAGGATCAGGGGATGTGGGGTCAGTGACAAAATACTATGTACCAGATGCCCCCTAAAGCATGAAGGCAAAGAGAGTGGGAGGGGTGAAATGCTTTATGAAACCATAACTGAACTGGAACACCATCGCAGAGAACCTGCAGGCGCAAGTACAACTGATATCTCTGATAGTGAAAGAAGTACACGTAGTCAAGGTATGGGCACAACCATCTAAAAGATAAACTGATTCACCAGGAAGTGCAGGAGTAGTTGGAGAAAATTCAAGCCCAATATAAACTCTGACATGACAAGCACAGAGTTGATTACCAATTCCAAGTTGGAGGCAAAGTGTGGCTCCACATTAGCAAAGATAGAATGAAAGGGGAAGGAAGGAAAGGGGTTGAGACCAATCTGATATGGCCCATTCACCATATTAGAGAAGATTGGAGATAATGTTTTTCGTCTTTATTTTTTAACATACATGCATATGTAATCAGTGATGAATGTTGAAAACTTGAAGATTTATGAGTTGTCGCTGATCATGGACACCAAAGAGGTTGGACAGGTTCCTACAGTGGACAATTTTGCACCATATTACTTGGACAAGCTACCAGGGGACATAATTATTCATAGAAAGACCAGGACATCAAATTGAGGAGACATAGAGTACCTTAATATTGGTTTCAAAGGAATGTATCCAAGTAAGACCCACTTCCCAATTGACTGATAAAGCATCCAAGTAAGGAAAAAGTAAGGGATAAATTCCCTCACTTGCCAATTGACTAAAAAAGCATCCAAGTAAGGAAAAAGTAAGGTATAAATTCCCTCACTTGCCAATTGATTGATAAAGATTTTGGCAGTCCAAAAACTCATTGGTGAGGAGGAATGATCTAGGTGGATCCAAAAAATGGAAGTGTCCTTAAAAATGGCTTAAAATAAAAGTCATCAGATGGAAGTGAAACTAGGAACAAATTGTAGTGCTCTTTGTCTTGAATAATGTCCCCTAGGCTACGGAAACATGATTAAGGAGGACTAAAGGCCACTTAAGACTGACATTTTCTTCACTATAACACAATTATGCAATTGGGGTTAGAGGAGAGATTTCTAAATTTGAAGTAAAATGATGACTTTCTTGATTGTCTCATGAAATCCCTAATGAACTATGTCACTAAAACCAAATCCCTTTGAGCATAATGATTGAAAGTTGATTTATCCATGCAAAACAGATTAGGAATGTTTCTTTTGAATTTCTGCTTATGTATGGTTTTAATTATAAACACTGTTATTGCATAGGTTAGTTTCCTTTTCAACCAACTTTTACAGTGTGCAATTAGATCAATGTTTACCTTATTTACATTCTGCAAGTAGACTAATGTTTCTATCTCTACAAATAATATAGATTTTACATTCTTACAACTAGGGTTAGCATCTATAGTTGGATAAGTAGCATCTTCATTCCTTTTGCAAGTAGAATTATATTTTCGTTTCTACAATTAGAAAAAAACTCTATTTTTATGCAAATTCTTTCCTTGAGTTAGATGATAAAGTGGTCTATATATGCATTGGTATGGTCCATTGCTTGAAGGTGACATGAACATAACTTAGCCTACCATGCATACAACGTTGTCACCTCTTAAGTTTGCACGAACTCCGGGTTGATAATTAAAGTTGGTAGCCATGGGAGTTGCAACACTCTTGTTGCAATATTGAGGCTCGTCACCAACATGTAAGCAAAGAGAAGGGGTATCTATCTCGTATCTTTTATTAACATATTTGCAAAATCTCAACTATTACCTTGGAGCTATATTGTGGAGGAGTGGTGGGAGGTGGGATGCTTTCTAGCAATGTAGTAAAAGCGAATTTTCTACAAGTGTCAATTTTTTAAATCCTTCACCTATTTCTATGAGTGTTCTACGTTCCTTATAGGAAGAATATTGTTAGAATATTGTGGGCTAATTTCATAGTTTATCAGTATAACATGTGGAGAGAACCACAAGTGGTTTCATACGACAATGGTTTGTATGTCTTTATTTTGTTTGTTTGTAATTAACCAATTTAAAAGGGTGGAAATCCATTTAATCTTGGTTCCATTGTTGCTGCTGCTGCTAATTTGTGGAGTGGTTTCTGCAACAACTTTCAACCCAAGTGACCTCTCACCTCACTACTTCACATATCTATAATTTCTAACCAAAAGGTGACGGCTAACTTTGCTCTTTCCGTTCCGTTATGATGAGTTCAGTCAGCCCTGGCTTGGCTTCTTCTTCTTCATCATCGATGTCAAGCCGGTATTAGTTATTCACAATTTATTATCCAAAAAAATTATTCTAACTTATTTATAATTGAAATAAAACAATTACTTACCTAGTTATTCTAATTAAACAATAAAAATTAAAAAAATTATGTTAATTATTTTTCCAACTTAAAATCATCCACTTTTATAATTATATTAAACAATTTTAAAAATCATTTCATAATTAAATTACAATCATAAACAAAATAACATAAAATATTTAAAAAATAATATCATATATCTAAAAATAGTAAAATAACATTAAATATTGATTTATCAAATCTAACTTCCATGCACTAGCATTACCACCAAATGTTTTTCTTTTGTAAGGCATAGATTGATAACAACAAGCCATCTCAATTTGAGAAATAGTACCATTTCATGTTCAGACAAAAAACACTTTATTGGTAGGATATCAATTTACAAAATCTGAAAATGAAGAAGGCCAACCAATTTGTAAATGTATGAACTTGATTTTACACTCTCAATAGCTTGTACTAGATCATTTAATCTTGCTCCTCTCTCTTCTTTAACAATCTTCTTACCCTTCAATACTTTGAAGGTGGGCACAACCTTCACTCCCAACTCCTTTCCCAAAGGTTGTAACCAATTAAATCATCAATTGCAAAAAGCATTAGCTTAAGATATGTTAGACATCACAAACAAAGGAAATATTTAACAAGAAACTCAAATATGGATTTGAGAAAAAGCATGAGGAAAAATAGAGCATTCGGGCAATGCCACTTTATCCATTGAGAGATCGGTGAATAGGAGTGTCATAAATATTTGATAGACAGAATGTGGTGTCATAAAAGAATCAAGATGATGAATTTAAGTCTTCAAGTACGTCAATAAAACCAACTGACCTTAATCTCCTAAGTTATGAAAAATATTTGAGTTTTTTAATTGAGTTAATGTGGGTTATGGTTGTATGTCGTTTGGTATTGCACATTGCATGGGGGAATGAGCCGGAGGCATCACAATAGCCAAACCATGGAATTGGTGTAAACTATGGAATTGAGGGGGACAATCACAATAGCCAAACCCTGGAATTAGTGTAAACTATGGAATGGAGGGGGGCAATTTTCCATCATAGAAGCAGGTAGCTAAGATGCCTAGAAACACCATTATCAATAGATTCAAGATCTACAACTCATATCCCTCTATACTGCAAGAATTTTCCAACACAATCATTGCAGTTATTATGGGTCTTAAGAATGAGAAACTCTAGAGAATAAGTGAAATCCTAACTACAAGCCAAGCTTGGGTGGCTCAAAGGATTTCTCCTTACTACCCTTAGCCTTAATAATTTTGATCACGGTAGTGAATGAGCTCCTTACAAATACTGATGGGTCCTTAGACTCTTCTCTTTTTCTTAATTTAACATGGTTGAAACATGTACAACAACATTTCCAACTCCTAATTGAAGCTCAGGTTAAGTACTTGCAGTTTGTGTTTGAGAAGGCCAACGAAACTCTTGCTAGCCATAATTTGCGTTTTGTTGGAATAGAAGTTGCTTGTGCAGAAATCTCATAATTGGTCTATAAGATGTGATTGTCAAATAAACATTTAAATCTCAAACTGAACAAAATTTAATATGAAACATCTTAAAAAGAGAAAATTACTAATAAATATATTTAAAAACTAGCATAGATCATAAATAGTAGCTATTTTTTTGGGTTTAAATTTAAAAAAAAAAACAAAAACAAAAACTCACTACAATTGGAGTCAACATAATAGAATTGGAGCTAAGAGGAATATATGCTAATCTATCAATTGTACTCCTCACAAATTTTGCTCTCGATATATTTTGCACTAGCATCTATTTTAAATTAGATGCACCCACAACCTTAGTTTAGATGCCTCTGTATAGATATCAGAATAGAAGAAAAACTTGTATTGCAAGTGATGATGGAAGGCACAATATGATCATACTACCACTCGACAATATTGCCAATACCCTGTATTCTTGGGCTTCATGTGTTACAACTCTATTATAATGTGTAATAGATATGTAAATTCCCATTATCAACATCTATAGCTCAAATGTTAAAAAGTAGAAAATAATGCCCTCAAATTGACACTTTGACTCCATATTCCCTCATTTCTCCTAAACACAACCAATTATCTGATTCATATGAAGAACCTCTCTATTCGAGTACCTGTTGCAGTTTTGATTACTTCATGTTTGTTGAAGTAACACATGTATGGTATTTGACTCTTAGGGTTTTTTATATTTTTTTTCTCCTTTTCTGTAAATGGAAAACAAAATTCTACAAAATGCTCATATTTCAACTATATGATGACATGGTGTAGACTGTAATATTGTTGGCCCATATGCATTCTAATTTCAATTTACTGATTTTTTTAATTTTTCTTTGTTGTCTTGTATTTGAATTATACAACAAAGACACAGTTCTTAACCTTTTGTATGCTTTCAAAATGTTTCAAATTGTTGAATTGGTTTTGAGTATTAACCACATCCAAGATTTTTACTGCAGATATTACAAGTGACATATTCATTGTTAATGCTACTCTTTCCTATCTTACACATTCATTGTTAATGCTACTTTTTCCTATGTCACTTCCTTACGACATTTTATTTGCAACATTTGGTGCAATTGCTAGTTAAGCTAAACTACAAGAAATAACTACCATATATCCATGTTTTATATCTTCTTTCCTATACAAAATTAATCCAATTTAACATCAATTGCATGTGGCATTGTCGAATCTCACAAGTCTAGTTTTTTCATTAAATCGATTTCACGCTTTACATTTTTCCATAATTTGGTTTAAATTTCCTATCTAAATTGGTGATAATGAATGCTTTGTCAAATTTTGCGTTTATTAAGATGTCTTACCAATCCAAAGTTTGTTGGATGATAAATAAATAGATTTTAAAAATGAAATTGACAACATAACTCCCACAAAACCATAAAAAATGAGAAATTTAATTAATCATTGTTGTGGGGGAAAGTATCCAACTCGGAATGACCCTAACCCACTCTAAGGGTGACAGTTCCTTAGCAACAGCTGAAAGCAAAGCTATCTAAAGTTTCTTCTTTATGACATGCAAGAGATAAAAGGGGGAGATCCACTTACCGATGTCTTGCGCAAATGGTCGATCCAATCTCCTTTGTTTGCCTCTTGCTCCCAGCTCTAAGTCTTTTCACGGGCCCAGCTACACGAGATCCTGCAAATAAGACAAGAAAAGGAAACTACGAGAAGCATGCATGCATAAATGATTCAAGGATTAGCATAAATCAAAGACGCAAGTAAGACAATACATCATTGAAACACATGCGAATAGAAGAACCTCAAATGCTTTATTAATATATGGAAGTAAGGTTCAGGCGGTGATACAACCATGTGAGGTCCAATCCAGCATCACCTTCCCGACGGAGAGAAATCTCTTCTTCACCTCCCTCAAGCAATCACCCAATACTCTCAACTGCAAACCAACAGCGATTCTTTGCACTGAATTCCCCCCTCCAGATCTCATGGGATGAGATCCTTATATAGAGTTTTGGAGTGAAGATAAGCCAGCTTGATGTGTGACTTGTTGTCCTCTTCAACTCCAGTTGTTCTTCAGTTCTTCACTTGGAGTTTATGTCTTCCACTTGGAGTTTTAGAAGCTCTTAACTCATCATTAGGTGAATCTTATGATCAAGTGTCTTTTTAGAAGCTTCCTGGGCACTGGCACTGTGAGAAAAAGATTCCTCCACATGTCCAAGTACGCCCAGCGCAGGTAGCCTTTGTTCTACCTGCTATGCATAGCAGGTAGCCTTTGTTCTACCTGCTATGCAGCGCAGATGCCTAGTGGAGCAGCTGCAATGATCCAAAACTGACCTGTTTTTGAGTGTTTTTCAGTGGAGAACTGAACTGTAGTGCTGTGGTTTGCTGACCTTGTTCCTCTAAGGGTAAGAACAACTTGTTTAGGGACTTTGGATCCCTTAGATTATTGACATTTCATGCTCTATGCTGTAAGGCACAAAAATGTCTATAACAGTTGCCCCCTAAAGTATGAGGTCGTTCATCGGGTGAAATGCTTTATTAGGAAGATCCGAAGTTCATTCAATCGCCGGGAGGTGACCTGTAACAAAATACAGTACAATACATTATCTTTTCATACTTTCTTTTCATGATCTAGCTGAGGCGGGCATTTCCCATGCTCAGCTTTATAAATACATTTGTTGTACATAAACAGACGATCGTCTAATAATAGACTGATAATTCTCTGCTTTTAATTATCATCCTTTTAGTAGGATAATCATCTGTTGCACATGTCTATGTTTTTATCTCTTGAATATATATCACAGCCCGGATGGATGAAACTAGATCCGGGGTCTTCAAACTTGTCCGATCTTCACATTAGTACAAGTCGATCCATGTGAGAATTTCTTGAAGTCGAACATGGAAAGACATCGCTTGATTATCAGTCAATAATGTAAACTGTTAACAAGCGCGAGAGGAATCACCGATAATGATGATGACCCTCAAGGTACTGCAGCACAATTTACGTGGTGTGAATATAGGATCTGACGTCGAACACCACGCAAAGTCTCCTGGTCGAAGGTCATTAATGTATACCTATAGCCGGGAGTGAGAAACTTGCCATTGAGGCATGCAAGCTTCAAAGTACTGAGGGGGTGTTCCTAGATCAACTTCTTGGATAGTGAGCTGATGTCGACAAGAAGTGATCCGCCAAAGGAGGGCCTTAATGAATCCCACATCAGTGACACGGAACGGAGCTAGTGATGATGGTGAAAACGATCTGTGAAATATGATTCAGGGTGGCGGTCATGGAAGGATGAAAAATGATGTACGGTAGTGGATGGGACCCTGTTGACACTTTCTGAATGACATCTCTTGAACATATAACGACACTGATGTGATGGATCGGTAGCATTACCCCATGTATGGATGGTATGGCGAGACCATGGTGAAGGGACCGGTGAATGATAATAACCCAACCCGATATTTACGGAGGCAAAAGTGTCATGTTCAAGAGCGACTTGCTACCATTAAACTTTGAGGTTCTTCCCAATTTTTCTCCAGTCATTTCTGACCAGTACCTCTTTATTTTTTGACAAGCTTGAGGAGGATAACATATGCTTGATCTATAACCTGCCCTTCGGGCAAGCCCATCGCTATGTTTTTTATGAGCCTAGCGATAGGGAAACTCGTTCTTGTCTAAAGACAAGTTTGTCGCTATCTAATATTTTTAACGAGCCCAGCGACAAAGACAACTCGGTTCTTTTCATTTTTAGAGAGTCTGAAAAGTGTACATAAAGTAGACTCCAGGGGTCCTTTTTCGTCATCTAATCCCTTAAGTCCGAAAAAGTATAAAACAATACAGAAGGGATGAATGTTCGATATCTTTATCGAGCCGAACTAGACAAGCGCTCGATCTTTTTGTGCAATAATCCCTCGGGTCCAAAAAGATTAAAATCTAGAGGAGGGATAGCTCTTCCGGTCCTTTTAACAAGCTGGAAGGCCAAAACTCGGCAAACTTTTCATTTTTTACGAGTCAGTGAAAAGAGCTCAAAGAAGACTCGTCTTTTGAGGAATGAGTGATAAACAGGGATAGCAGCAGATTCCAGGTACAGGTTGGAATTTTCCAATCACGGCAGTATTACAAGGATGGCTAGGTGGGATCACTCTTCGCAGCTGTTCCTCAAAATAGGTAAACAATCAAGTGGATGTGAATGATCGGCCAAATGAAAAGTGGAGGTGACGGTGCACAAACACGACCAAGGCTTTTATGGCTGATGAATTTACGGTCTCAAATGGTTATTTACCAGTTCATTTTTTCTGGATGAGCTTGAACTCTGGGGGAAGCTTGCTCACAGGTGCATTTATTTTTTAACGAGCATGAACTCTTGCTAAAACTGCTCGGTTTTGCGTTTATTTTTTAACGAGCGTGAACTTTTCCAAAACTGCTCGTTCTTTTGCATGCCCCCAGCATCATAATAACGCATGTCAAAGGAGGGTGCCCCCCAAGCTTCATTGCATTCAACTTGGTGGTTGGAATGAAGGTTTACCTTTGAATTTTGAAAAGGGGATTTGTTTCATTTTTTAATGAGGTTGACATAGTAAAAGAACTATCCTCGTGACTCCTTGTTTCATTTTTTAACGAGGTTGACATGAGATAAGAACCGTCCTCGGGGCCCACTGTATTTACAGTATTTCCATTAGGGTGATGATCCATGCTGACAAAATATTTAGGAATCTTCCGAATCCGTTGGATATAGAAGATTTCATATTGTAGGTTTCCACTGTGGCTACTTCCGCCAGATTACTTGCCGGCGGTAGGGCAAAAGTACCCATTAAGGCAGGGTCTTTTAGGATACCTACTCCAATATTTTGAAGCGAATGATTGCTCTCATGGATCATTGTGCTGCTTCCCGTAACTTGAGAACTGTTGGGGAGAAATGTTTGTTGGTCGACGATTGTAGTTTTTCCTTTAAAAGGAAATACAATCCTCCTGAAGTAGGTCGACACAACTGCAGCCATGGCATATATCCAAGGCCTTCCCAGTAGGATGTTGTAATCGAGGTTTCTGTCGATTACTTCCACATCAACTTCTACTGTTTTGCCCCCCAGTTCAACTTGCAAGTTACTTAGAATCTCGTATGGAGTGTATGATCGTCCATCAAATGCTTTTAATGTCGTTAACGATTTCGACAAGGGTGGTGAGCCTAAATTTTTCCAGCAACTCATCGACATAAGACATGTAGATGCCCCTTCATCAATAATTGTTCAATGAACAGTTTTGTTGAGGGCTTTCACTTGAATAAGGAAAGCTAGTTGAGCTGGTATCTGAGGGTCATATCCTTTATGATCAAAGGCCACAAGATTGGAATCCATTGGGCCAATCCCACCTATGGCTGATAACAAAACTTGCTCTTGGGAGGTGCAATTTTGCGCTACCTCAAGTGTCGACATAGCGGACGACGATTGAGCCAGGTCCTCTATTATATTGTAATCCTGTGTTATTTTTTCACGAGGATTAAATGTCGATTTGTGTACTACTCCCTTTGGCGACTTTATCATTGGTTCAGGAATGATGGGTGGCATGACTTTGATCAAAGTTGTTGTTGAACTACTAGGTTGTTTATTTGCCTTGTTGTTCAACTGCTTTGGATTCCTGTAATCTTTATTCCTTGTCAAAGCATTATTCTGTTGCTTTGAGGTGGACAACATAAGCACTTGGGATTGGGAAGCATTTTGATTAGCAACCAGATTTTGGCTTGGATTAGGGAATGGATCAGTCAATACTGCTGGGGTTTTTGAACTCTTGAAGAGTTTCTTAACTTTAGCTATATGTGGACAATCTTTCGTCCAATGATCCTCATCGCATATATGACACCCTGTCGGGGGTTTCCCTTTCCTTTTCTTTTTCTTCTTGCCCCCTGGTTGCTTCAGTTGTCTGCCCTTGTCGGTCGACATGGCATTTACTTCTGAGGCAAGAAGTTCCTCATTTGCATTTTGACTAGAAATTTTGCGTTTGCCAGTCACGCCATTACTGGCGTGAGAGTCAGTATTCGATCTAGGAGGGGGAGGAATTGAAAATTCAGGTCTGGGGGCGTCAGGTATTTTGTCGTAGAGCATGCCAGACTGAGTATATACTAAGTCCAGATATTGAGCACGAGCAATGACCTGCTCCTCTGTTACAACTCCCCCCTTGTCCACATCTTCCGTTATAGCCGGAAGTAACGACTTTATAAACCATTCAGCTAACAGCTGATCGGGAACGTAAGTTTTCACCATCCTACGACGACGTCACCACTCATGTATATGATCAGATATGTGAGTGGCCGTTACCTGTTTGAAGTTGGTAAGGAGTTCTGTCCCTGTTTCATACCTTATCGGTAATTGAAAATGGGTTAAGAAAGTCGTGGCTAAGGAGCTGAAATTGTCGAAAGAGGCTCTTGGCAATTCAATGTACCATTTAGCCGCTGGACCTGTCAATGTCCTCTGGAAGAGGTGAAGTCTTATCGAATCATCGTTTAGAGTGTTCGATGAACACCACAGATGAAAAGTCATGACGTGATTCGACGGGTCTTCACCTGGATTTCCATTGAATTTAGGAATGTCCGATGGAAGTTTATGCGGAATCGCTGGCCACCAAGGGGCATAAGCAATTGGATCATTCGTCAGCCGGTTTAGATCTGGCAATTCTAGAGTTGCTACAAAGGGCAACTGTTGGTTCAGGTTAGGCGAAGCATATCCAGGATAAGATGGTATCGCCTGAGCAATGGGTCTTTGCAGACCAGCATAATGCTGACAACTTTGACAAAGTTGATGGGCATAACCATTATAGCATGGTTGCCCATTACTCACAAAGACTTGTTGCTCAGGTCCTTGATATGATTGCTGGAATGGCGGTCGTTGAGATTGAACCAGCTCTGGTTGTTGGACCATTTGCTGTTGACCAATACTGGATGGTTGACCAAGATGAGGAGTCACAGTACTTGTTTGAGCCTGAGTCGCTCCAGATAAGGAGGCACTACCCTGAGATTGTGATTGAGCCGCTGAGACAAGAGGTTGTTGTATTACAACAGGTAGCGCTTGTACTTGCGACGCATTCGCCATAGCAGATGTGGTGGGAATATTCGACACAGGGTGTACTGGTTGTATTGAATATGCAACTCCTGATTGTTGAGGCAGCATTGGTACCCGACCACTGGATGTAATTCCAGTTTGACCTGATCCTTGTTGTAAACTCTCATATGGTTGTTCTCTAGTAGGGAACAATGAAAGAGCATACTGCCCTCCACATGGTGGAAATCCAGTACTTAAAGGGTAAATTGGCCTTTGAAGACACATTGGATCAATTTGTTGAGTTTCAACATAAGAAGTACCAGATGATAATCCGGATGAAGAAATAGGAACTAACCATATTGTCGTCCCTGATTGGACTCCGGCTTGTTGTTGACAATTTGCCGGGACAGATGGTATACCAGCGAACATCGTTGGAGTAGCAGCAGGAGGTTCTGCTGCTGCTGTGTCAGACGACACAGTCCTAGATGTCGACGATTGTTCAGACATATCTAGTCTATCCAAAGGATTTCTTAGCGATTCTACAAGAACTTACGATGCCAAAAGACTAACTTCGAAGATCAACGCAGGAATAGGAGGTGATTATGTTCCGTTTAAAATGAATTTTATTATGACGACGCTTTTAGACACAACTTGCTTTTTCACTTTTTAAGAGTCGAGAAAAAGCTAAAGATGACTCTAGTCTCCTTCGATGTATTAACGAGCCCGAAGTGACAAATTCTCGGATGGACTTTTTTAGTTATAGAGTTTGAAAAAGGCCAAAAGAAACTACTCTGGAGTTCTAGGCAAGGGTGTGCCAAACCTTTCGCGAAACCACAGAATACGTTTTACGGTACGAGTGGTCGATCTTCGTGAATGCTGTGTTCACTGCATCGCGATCAGTAGGGCGGCCGACACGGCTTCCTATGGATAAAGGCTTTGTTCCTATAGGGGTCCCCCAATATACGCGATGGTACGCGGGGGCACAAGTCCGTATTAGTGCTATCGTCCCTCAGGAGGAATCACCCACCTTCGTAGAGATCAACAGTCACTATGTTTAACGACGTCGGTTCACGTCTCTACCTAGACCTCTATTGTGTTTCGTTATGTTTCAAAGCGTTGTTAGATAAATTCAGTTCTTTTTAGGTTGATCTTGTTTAGCAGTTTGCCTTTATGGATCACCACGTGATGTATGAGACAACTCCTAAATGCAGTCTAAGAATGATAAGCAAGCTTTTTCAATTCTTTCAACTTATGAAAACCTTAACTACTGAAGGAAAAGAAAGACATCATCTTTTCAAACAGATCATAGAGCACACACTGATGCACTTTTCCTAAATCGACATGAAAACTGTCAAAATGCACATGCACAATGCAAGTATTTCTTTTCTTCTTCCTTAATGTTGATGTATACAAAAAGAAAGTTGTTGTATAATTTCGAATTCGATTTCAAGCGTAAGCAAACAAGTTTTGTCCAATAATCAAAAGAACACCTTAAGATTCACTCGTTTCAACACAAGAAATACTGAAATCCGAACCATATAACGAAAGCAAATGCTCAAGCAGCTATGAAAAGCAATAAACTAGCTCTTAGAATCACAACGACACTTTCTCACAGGTCTAGATCCAAGAGGTCATAGCAAGACTAGTTCGCTTACGCTATGGGAAACAGTGAATGACAGTAAGAAATACAATAAGAACAATCACGGTTTCTTCATACAATTGAGGGGGAATGAAGGCAAAGAGAAGTGGTTTCAGCTGGGTATACAGGTTGACAACAGGCTGCAAAAACAATACTGAAAACTGGGCAACAGACAGTGGGTAATCACAGCTGCACAAGGAAAAACTAGATCAGCGCAGGTGCTGCACTGTCAATCTGCGATGCAGCGCAGGTAGCCCCTTCGGGACCTACGATGTCAGTGCAGGTAGCCTTTGTTACAGCTGCACTGATGAGACAACTCTCGTCTCTCTCAGATTCCGACTCACAGTTTGCTCAAAAATGAGCGGTTTTTGGCCAAATCAGTTGTTATCAGTCAAGTATACTCTAGAGGATGATTAAAGGAAGATGAACACTATCACAAAGAGCTAAAAAGAGTCCTTGTGGATCAGCTCTTCAGATCATAAACATGCCCAGCACTGGGCTAGAGTAGCTGCCCTCTACTTTGCATTTGAAGGACTCGCATGCAGTTCGATTCAGTACTCTTTTGTTTAAGAAATGAATAGCAAGAAACACAAGCTACCAACAAGACACGATCCCCAGCGGAGTCGCCAGTCTGTTGTGGGGTAAAGTATCCAACTCGGAATGACCCTAACCCACTCTAAGGGTGACAGTACCTTAGCAACAGCTGAAAGCAAAGCTATCTAAAGTTTCTTCTTTATGACATGCAAGAGATAAAAGGGGGAGATCCACTTACCGATGTCTTACGCAAATGGTCGATCCAATCTCCTTTGTTTGCCTCTTGCTCCCAGCTCTAAGTCTTTTCACGGGCCCAGCTACACGAGATCCTGCAAATAAGACAAGAAAAGGAAACTACGAGAAGCATGCATGCATAAATGATTCAAGGATTAGCATAAATCAAAGACGCAAGTAAGACAATACATCATTGAAACACATGCGAATAGAAGAACCTCAAATGCTTTATTAATATATGGAAGTAAGGTTCAGGCGGTGATACAACCATGTGAGGTCCAATCCAGCATCACCTTCCCGACGGAGAGAAATCTCTTCTTCACCTCCCTCAAGCAATCACCCAATACTCTCAACTGCAAACCAACAGCGATTCTTTGCACTGAATTCCCCCCTCCAGATCTCATGGGATGAGATCCTTATATAGAGTTTTGGAGTGAAGATAAGCCAGCTTGATGTGTGACTTGTTGTCCTCTTCAACTCCAGTTGTTCTTCAGTTCTTCACTTGGAGTTTCTGTCTTCCACTTGGAGTTTTAGAAGCTCTTAACTCATCATTAGGCGAATCTTATGATCAAGTGTCTTTTTAGAAGCTTCCTGGGCACTGGCACTGTGAGAAAAAGATTCCTCCACATGTCCAAGTACGCCCAGCGCAGGTAGCCTTTGTTCTACCTGCTATGCATAGCAGGTAGCCTTTGTTGTACCTGCTATGCAGCGCAGATGCCTAGTGGAGCAGCTGCAATGATCCAAAACTGACCTGTTTTTGAGTGTTTTTCAGTGGAGAACTGAACTATAGTGCTGTGGTTTGCTGACCTTGTTCCTCTAAGGGTAAGAGCAACTTGTTTAGGGACTTTGGATCCCTTAGATTATTGACATTTCATGCTCTATGCTGTAAGGCACAAAAATGTCTATAACAATCATCAAACAATTCCTCCGCCAATATGCCTATCCAACTCTTGGAGAAACATAATTTCAATCCATTACCCATTCCTCTAAATTTACTCAAAAAAATTACCATTCCATTATCTATTCCCCTAGATTTACTTGAAGATTACCATTTCCTTTAAACAATGTTTAAGCCCATTACTCCAAATTCTTCCTTAAAGCAATTAAATTAAATACTAATTCGAATTCAAAAGGCATCCACTATTTTAGAGATGGTAAGGTAGTTGTGGCAATCACTGCAACGAATCTCCCTCGTACAAAACAACAGGCACCTTGTTTTAACAATAGTCAGCCTAAAGTTAACACCAAAACTCGGGAGTGGGAGTGGGGTCTCAATTCATTTCCTCAAGTAAACTAAGTTGGCACATAGTACATTCTCTGCCATTCTTTGCTAGTGATTTTCAAATTCATATTTTGTTGAACAACAGAAAGACAGAGAAGCATGGTTGGCATTGAGGAACTTCCTCTCGGTTTTTTTCTCCCGACCTATGGAGTAGCCATAGCCATAGGTAATTTGAGTCTCATGTAGACAGACAGATGGGAAAGAAGGGAGGCACTTGATTTGCGAGCGTGGTTGGATGGAGTGGAATTTTTCTCATTATTTTTGCCTATATGGGCCTTCAATGATGAAGATTATTCATGGCTTCAGAATCCATTACCCAACACAGGTGAGCTGTAATCCCTCTTGCATCAAGACTTCAGTGGTTCAAATTCGGGGACAATTAACAAAAATGTTAATAGTTGGGGCTACTGAGTTTCTTCCCTGGAACATATGAATGGTTGTCAAATCTAGTTAACAAGTTAACTTTTGGGTATTAATGTCTGCGGAGGTTTGAACCTAGGTCTAATCATGATAATGCCCATCTTAATCACTAGACTGCAACCATAATTAATTGAGAGGATTCCGCTTTATAATTGTAAAAATTTGTTGACAAACACTAACAGAAACATATGCTAAGTGCTCTCAGCAATTGATCATATGTTACAGGGCCTTCAAATAACAAATGAGCACCATAATTATGATATAATATATCAGCTGGCTATGATCAACAAATTTTCTAGGTCTACTTTTGAGGGAGAGGCACATGAGGCCCAACAGAATTTTCATTGAAAATAAGAAAAAATTCCCATGATTGTCATCACAATATCAGCCTTGTTCTGTGACTGGGGCTGCTGACTTCACCTTCACTACTGTTGTCACCGTTTGGGTTGGAGATTCTGGTATTAGCTGGATTCTCATGACATGCTTGAGCAACAACCTCATGTCCTAAGCGACGATCCTACAAAATCCACATTTCAGATTGTATTACTATGACATGTCTCCAATGACAATAATAAGCATTGGGCAACAAAGTATTAATACAAGTAAACAGAGTATATATATACTATATACACCATTTAAATATATGTGTATACATATATATGAGCTGGTTTATATATAAACAAACACTACGACTGATAATTTTCTCATTTATATATAAACTTATACTGCCATTGATACTCTGCAACAACATGGTTATTGTTTCAAAGAAAAAAATACATCACGAATAGGTAATTCGTCTGCCTCTCGCATGTGTATGACACGACCTATCTTTGGCCTCTTAGCAGCATTTGGATCCACGCAATGCAGTGATACCAACAATGCTGTTTCAATGCCCTGGATGTGGGTTTAACATCGAGCAATGGATCTACCACTTCCTCAAACCTTCAAATCACAACCATCATTTTCCCATTGGAATGAAGAATGCGGATAGTTAAAAATCAATGCCAAGCTCCAATGCTCAAGTCATGCTTTTAATCAGCTAAAAGGCTTTTAATACTATAAGAACAATGCAGACACAAATTTACAGGAGTCCCAAGACATAAAATTGTAGAATAAAGGGCATTACATAGTGTGGTAATCACAACTTAATAAAGGTTTGTATATTGTTTAGTGAAACCTGTAAGGGGAAAACCTCTTTCATGTTTTACAATGATATTTATGGTGATAGCTTTCTGCATCATATTCTTATTCAGAGCTTCTTGCATGACTATTTGTTTGTTCAAGACTTAAAGTGCATGAACAAAGCTTCATGCCTTAAACAAAGTAGAATGGATATCGAATAATGACACTGAAAGAATTAGCCATTATCCATAAGAGACAATTGACACCTTGAAAAGGGGACATTAAACGTATATATCCCTTTAAAATAACTTCAAATTGCTAGAAAATACAGCGAGAAACATTGTCAAGGGCCTCTTCCACACTAAATACAGTTTTAAAACTGCACCGGAAATGGGTGTCGTTAAAAATGCATAATATCAAAACAGGTTTGGATTTTACTTAATACTTCTTAACAAAATGCTATACAAGAAGAGTTTCCAAACTTCTCGATTCTTAGAAGTTAATTTACTGGAATCTATTAGCAAAAACATATAAATAGAAAACCCCTCAACAACAACCTCTCAATCACACTAAGAAAAACCTCAAAAGATAAGCTAGTGCTACAAAAAATTCCCAAATAAGACAGTGAATCAAAATGAAAATTCAGATCATACCTTTTCCTGAGAAAGAAAACCCTAAACATATAGATGAGTGTTGAAGTAGACACTGAAACAAAATATTAGTAAACAAATGAAAAAAGATGAAGACTTGCATTTTGTGATGTTATTTAACTCTAATCTCATAGGGATCCGAGAGACAAGGCAGATGACACCACAAAATTTGTGAGTTATACAACCACACTTCTCATTGAAATGGAGATTATGGATAGGTGAAACTCGATGCGGACACTGAAGCCTATGGCATATTTATATGGATAAAGAACATGGGAGATTAGGGTTTTTCCTTCAAAAATCATTTCTCTTTCAGACCTTAAAGTTATGCCTCCGTTAATTTAAATGAAATTAATGAGGAAATTCACCAAGGGATTAAAGACCTTAAATATATGCCTGTGTTACATGAAAGTACTAAAGAACTTTAGCAATGGATTGAAGGGAACTGTATATTCTAACCTCCCCAGCAGGTCTACCATAATCAACAGGGCTTCTTCCCGAAATAATCTCCATGCCTGAATCTGCCTCAGAGCTCTCTCTCTCTATATATATCAGAACTAGGTTGGATAGTTAAAACTTAGTGCCAAGCTCCAATGCCCAAGTCATTCTGTTAATTAGATAAAAGGATTTTAATACTACAATAACAATAGCAAACAGAAATTTACAAGAGTCCCAAGGCATAAAATTGTAGAATAACGAGCATTACATAGTGTGTAATCGCAACTTAATAAAGGGTTTTATATGGTTTAACGAGATCTATAAGGGGAAAAACCTATTTCATGTTTTACAATGATATTTGCGGTGATAGTTGTCCACATCATATACTTATTCATAGCTCTTTGCATGACTATAATATTTGTTTGTTCAAGACTTAAAGTGCATGAACAAAGCTTCATGCCCTAAACAAAGTAGAACAAATATCGAATAATGATAATGAAAGAATTAGCCATTATCCACAAGAGATAATTGACACCCCGAAAAAAGGCCATTAAACTTATAATTCTTATTAAAATAACTTCAAATTTCTAGAAAATACAAGTAGAAACATCGCCAAAGGCCTCTTTCACGCTAAATACAGATATAAAACTGCACCAGAAATGGGTGTCATTAAAAATGCATAATATCAAAAAAAGTTTGGATTTTACTTAATATTTCCCACAAAAACGATATACAAGCAGAGATTCCAAACTTCTCAATTCTTAGAAATTAATTTACCAAAAACTCTTAGCAAGAACATAGAAATTGAAAAACCCTCAACAACAACCTCTCAATCACGCTGAAAAAACTTTAGAAGACAAGTTGTTGCTACAAAAAATTCCCAAATAAGACAATGAATGAAAATGAAAATTCAAATCATACCTTTTCTTGAGAAAGCAAACCCTAAACATATACAACAGTGTTGAAGTAGCCACTGAAACGAAATATCAGTAAAAAAATGAAAAAAGATGAAGACTTGCATTTTGTGATGTTATTTAACTCCAATATCGTAGGGATCTAAGAGACGAAGCTGATGACATCAAAAAAAATTGTGAGTTATACATCCACAGTTCATTGAAATGAAGATTGTGGATAGTTGAAACTCAATGCAAACACTGAAGCCTGTGACATATTTATATGGAGAAAGAACTGTGGAGATTAGGGTTTCTCCTTCAAAAAGATCCATTCCTCTTTCCAAGCAAGGGTGGTCGAGGTGAAGCACCTTGAGGTAGTAGTGCCAAGCAAGAAGTAGTGTCAAGCAAGGGTGGTCGATCCGAAGCACCTAGAAGTAGAGTCGAGCAAGAACTAGTTTAGAGCAAAGGTGGTTAATCTATTGTGTTGTGAGGTCACGAGGCTTATAAATGTAACTAATTTAATATTGGTTGAATTAATCAAATGGTTCAAACTATTTTAATCATCTAACACCTAAATCAAGGGCCCATGAATGTACACATACCTTCAAAGGGGAGTTTATTTCAAATGGGAACGCCTTACGATGTAACTAGCTAACTTCTTATGGAAAAGTTATAGAAGAAAGAACAATATTTGAATTTAATTACATATAAATAATGGATAGTTTGACACAATAAATCCACTAAGAGTTCTACAAAAAACATTAGGATTTTGAAATAGCCAAATATTTATCCCTTCCTCATGAAGACCATGACCATGGTATTTCCCTAAAGTCCAAGCAATCCTCACTAACTAGGACCTCTTCTTATTCTTACGAGGATTTGATTTTCTTTGAGATAGGGGTTGCTTTAGCCTTAGATGATCCTAATTGTATCATTATCTTGTTTTTCATCCATTTCGATGCATTTGGAGTGGAAAACATGGAGGAATCAGCTCACAAGACCATTTTTAACATGTGATCAAGTTTGGTGAAACATGGTATGAAACCTTCCGAGAGCGTTTTGAGGAATCAAATGATGTTTTTTGGGGGTAAGAAATTTTCACTAAAGAGTCACACCTTTTCATGCTAATCTACACACAAAAATATTTCCAATGATGTAAGAATCGCATCAATCAGAGTCTGTATGCAAAAGTTATGCCACTCAGAAGTTGACCTTCTTGTTTTCACACCCATAGTTTGGGAGGATGTCGTGTCAGCCCCATTATTTATGGAAAAGGGGCTAGACACATATTTTTGATGTAAAATACTCTAGAAGATTCTATTTGTAACTCTAGTTAAGAGTTGATGTAGTCAAACTTAACCACTATTGGGTAGTGTTATAATCGGGCCACTAGGAGGAAGAGGCATTCCATTCTTTCGATAGAATTTTGTTCCATAATTGAGAAAGGATAGCCGAGAGAGATAAGAGGGAGAGCACATAGAAAGGATTTATGCATTGTAGCAGCCCACGGGCCACAGACATTACTTCTTTGTATCTGCAGCCATATTTCCATATAGAGAAAGAGAATGAAGCAACCTCACCTTCCTGCTGGGTTTTCTCCCAAAATGGTTTCCTAGAGAGAATATCTTATGTATTATGTGTGCATGAGCTTATTTTTTCATTCTCTACTTTTCTCGTTGATTTAATTTTACATGCATGCACTAGCTACAGTTAATTTTACAAATATAGAAATTAAATAAAACTGTAATATTGTGGAATCTCAAATTTT
The DNA here is from genome assembly GCA_031772625.1 of Pinus tabuliformis. Classification (NCBI taxonomy): domain Eukaryota; kingdom Viridiplantae; phylum Streptophyta; class Pinopsida; order Pinales; family Pinaceae; genus Pinus; species Pinus tabuliformis. Next base: position 729,546,305 of record CM062819.1, read on the forward strand.
TAATATAATATTATCATATGTGTTGTGACGAACTGTCTAATGGAATATCCACAGTATTTTACGGATCATCAAAAAAATTCTACTCATTTTCTTTCAAATATTGACTCTTCAAATGAGCATTCATCCTCTAAAACCCTTCTCTTGATATTAGATGTAGGAGTTTGTCTTCTTTTTACAAGAGATTATAGAGATTTTTGTCCAAACCCTCCCCCAAAGAGGAATTTGTCCCAAGTGTGTTATTTTTTCTTTAATTAAGCTTCCACCATAATTTTCCCTTATTTTCCACCATAAATTTTTAGAGGACTGTGGTGAACTGGTACAATATTGACCAGAATTGCTATAGGATTGTGATTGACATAGAGAGGGGTCAGATTTTAAGTTAGGGGAGTGAAGAAGGAAGTATACCACACCTCCATCATCCATCCTCCATGCTATTCAACCACTTATCTATTCAAAAATCCATCTTTGTCAACGAAAAAAATCCATTTTCACCCCTTCTTCCACAATTTTCACCACTACCAAATTGGTGAAACTCTTTCTCTGAAGAATTTGTTAGCTAGCGAGAAGGAAAATTGGGACGAGGCAAAGGGAAAATTGAAGCCTCAAACATCCATAAGAAGGCCAATCACTAGGGCAGTTAGAGCTAAGTAACTCAAAGCAAAAATTGCCTAGCTACAAGAAGAAACATGGTTTATATAGGAAAGGGGAGAACTGTTACAACATAGGGAGAGACTAATATAGGAAGGAGAAGCAACACCTCAATTGTGTAACAACCCTGGTTAAAAATTCATGTAAAAATATATAAGACCATAGCCATGGGACACATATTCCAAGATGAATGGTGGGGAAATCATCCAAGTGCGTGTTCATTTGGTGTATTATGGCTAAGGAAATTCGCAAATGAAATGTCAAAGGATTTGGAAAGGCATGAGGCATTTATTGGCATTTTATGTATGAAAATAATAAAAATTAGGAGAAAATGGAGGTGAAAGCTCACAAGTTTCATTTGAGGAGGAAAATGAAGGAAAATAATGAAAATGAAGAAAATAGAAGCCTCATTAATAAAATGGCTTCTAAGAATCGGCGGGCAAGCTTGGTAAGTCCAACATTGGAGCTTTCTCGCTATTCTCTCTCTCTCTCATACTCTTGGATACTTATAGTTTTCTTGGATCACTCTTGGAGGAGTGTGGGATAATTGGTGTTTCGGATAAAGAAGGCAAAGAAAGAGTAGAAAAGCACAAAAGGACATCGAGATCAACAACTATTGTGGTCTTTCCTTGGAGGTATTGAGTTTCATGTGTGTTTTCCTCACTAGTTTTGGCATGCATGTAATAAGCATGTGGTTTGTTGTTCATGGTTTTTCATTAGCATGGAGGATGGTCGGGATTGACAATGGATTTTCTTAGCCTTGCCATTTCCTAGATACCCATGGAGATTGTGGTTTTATATCCTTGTTTTTTTGGTTGGTTCTCTTGTTTCCTTAGGTTGGGTTGATTTATTATTCCTAGAAGCCCTAGTTGGACAAACACTCTGGAAGCCCTGTAATAGCTTGGGTTGAGTTACTAGTACTAGAAACATTGGTTGGAAAAACACTCTAGAATCCCTTGGTGGGTTGAGTTACTAGTCTTGGAAGCCCTGGGTTGATAAACGCTTTGGATGTTTAGTAAAATATGTGGATGTGGGTTGATTTACTATTCTTGGAAGCCTTGGTTGGAAAAATTCTCTCGAAGCCCTAGAATGCTTAGATAGGGACCAATCTGATGATGGTTTTGTGATGTCAAGCCGCGAGGTGGAATCACTATTTGATGGGTTGAGGTGGATGGACTTTGAAAGCCATGGATGGTTTTGGATTGATGTGTTCTATGAGATCCCACATTCATGCTTGTAATATGGCATGAGGGTGAATGCATGAAGAGAGATTTGGCTAAGCCATTCTACAGTTGGGTGGAACGTGCTAGTCCCATACATGGTTGGATTTTGCATCATTAATATGAGGTTATTTCTCCTTGTTATCTCAGGATTATTATATTGGTTTATATGTGGGATCTATGGCTATTGTATCCTTGGTATTTATGTTGTTATTATGTTGGTTATGAATATGTATTGTGAGAGTGGCTCTGTATGGTTCCCATCATGTTTTTACTTGTATATGAATGAAAAATGTATCTATGGCCTAATGGATGAAACTGAAGCTAAAGTGATAAGGAAAAAATACCTCATAGAGAATCTCAAAAGAGTATAAGACTCATATGCTAATATTTGTTATTTATACTTGTAGAACACATATTCGTGATATGTTTGGCGAAATTCTTATCATGGCTAGTAGTGGTATAGTAAAGGGCTTCTTTAAGTATTTGCATTTGTACTATCATTTCTCTGTTATTTTACTGTTTTGAAGGTGTCATTCAATTCTAGGTAGTGACCTAGGCACTGGGCCTAAAAAGGTGACTTAAATCACAAGGACGCTAGCACAACACTGAGCAAAATAGTTCCTCGACGCTTGCATGCCTCGTCATGAGAGTGCCTAGAGCCTCTTGGACGTTGGTAGGCCTATAGCATGGGAGTGTCTCAAGGTCAAGTGGTCCAAAATATTAGTGGGACCCAGGGGCTGGTTGGCAGAAAGGTTAGGATGGTTCCTAGGGTTCCTAATGTTGATGTTGAAGGTCTATATGGGGTCTTTCCATTAGTTCCACTTACTTAACATAACTTATGAGGTTGAATCAAATCACAGTGGCCTCTCGTTGCATGTTTACCACAGTTGGCCAGTTACTTGGGCATATTTCAGACAAGGGTGTTAGAGAGTGGTATAGAGCATGGTTCACCCCTTGGACTGGATGGGTTGTTTGTTTGTCATGGATTCATGTTTCATGTGTGTCTCTTGTGTTGTATGACCATGCGCTTGTCGCATTTGTATGGTGTTGATCATGGCTATAGTGATGTCGACATATGAAGGTTGATGGTGTTGTTGTGGGATGTGTCATCATGAGTTTGTGGTTGTATATGCATTTGTTATGAATGTAGGTTTCTATATATTCACTACAAGAAAAAAATTCATTGTGAGGTTCATGCTTATGACAGACCTTTAAGGTCTGTCACCAATGTCGCATATGGTGACGATTTTTAAAAAGTGTTGTTGTAAGTGTATATAGTGATGGTCCTTTACAATTTGTTACCAAAGCCATTTTCAGTGACACTTTTGGTGAGGGTCGTTAAAGGCCCGTCACTAATTCTCTCTTTGGTGACTTTTGGTGAGGGTCTTTAAAGGCCCTTCACTAATTCTCTCTTTGGTAACACTTCTAGTGACGATATTTTATTGACTATCACCTATAATATTTTTGGTTACTTTTGGTGACGGTCAATAAATGTTCATCATCATTTATCATTCCAATGAGTTTATGATGACATTTCATGCCTATGATGGACCTTTAAGGTCCATCACCAACGTCACATACAGTGACGGTATTTAAAAAATCATTGTTGAAAGTGTATATAGTGATGGTCCATTAAGGTTTGTCACCAAAGCCATTTTCAATGACACATTTGGTGAGTGTCATTAATTTCCCATCACTAATTCTCTCTTTGGTGACACTTTTGGTGAGGGTCATTAAAGGACCATCCCTAATTCTCTCTTTGGTGACACTTCGAGTGACGATATTTTATTGACCCTCACCAATGCCCTTTTTGGTTACTTTTGGTGACGATAAAAAAATGTTCGTCATCATTGATCATTCCAATGAGTTTTTGATGACACTATGTACCTATTACTATATTTTTTGTAAAAATAATAAAATAACATTAAATATTGATGTATCAAATCTAACTTCCATGCACTAGCATTACCACCAAATGTATTTCCTTTGTAAGGCATAAATTGAGGACAACATGTCGTCAAGCCGGTATTAGTTCCATTTCAAGGCATAATTTTGGTTCCATTTCTGCTGCTGCTGCTAATTTGTGGAGTGGTTTCTGCAACAACATTCAACCCAAGTGAACTCTCACCTCACTACTTCACATATCTATAATTTCTAACCAAAAGGTGACGGCTAACTTTGCTCTTTCCATTATGATGAGTTCAGTCAGCCCTGGCTTGGCTTCTTCTTCTTCATCATCAATGTCAAGCTGGTATTAGTTATTCACAATTTATTATCCAAAAAAATTATTCTAACTTATTTATAATAATTAAATTAAAATAAAACAATTACTTACCTAGTTATTCTAATTAAACAATAAAAATAAAAAAATTATGTTAATTATTTTTCCAACTTAAAATCATCCACTTTTATCATTATATTAAACAATTTTAAAAATCATTTCATAATTAAATTACAATCCTAAACAAAATAACATTAAATATTTAAAAAATAATATCATATATCTAAAAATAATAAAATAACATTAAATATTGATTTATCAAATCTAACTTCCATGCACTAGCATTACCACCAAATGTTTTTTCTTTGTAAGGCATAAATTGACAACAACAAGCCATCTCAATTTGAGAAATAGTACCATTTCATGTTCGAACAAAAACCACTTTATTGGTAGGATATCAATTTACAAAATCTGAAAATGAAGAAGGCCAACCAATTTGTAAATGTATGAACTTGATTTTACCCTTGCAATAGCTTGTACCAGATCATTTAATCTTGCTACTCTCTCTTCTTTAACAATCTTTTTACCCTTCAATACTTTGAAGGTGGGCACAACCTTCACTCCCAACTCCTTTCCCAAAGGTTGTAACCAATTAAATCTTCAATTGCAAAAAGCATTAGCATAAGATATGTTAGACATCACAAACAAAGGAAATATTTAACAAGAAATTCAAAGATGGATTTGAGAAAAAGCATGAGGAAAAATAGAGCGTTCGGGCAATGCCACTTTATCCATTGAGAGACCAGTGAATAGGAGTGTCATAAATATTTGATAGACAGAATGTGGTGTCATAAAAGAATCAAGATGACGAACTTAATTCATCAAGTACGTCAATAAAATCAACTGACCTTAATCTCCTCAGTTATGAAAAATATTTGAGTTTTTGAATTGAGTTAATGTGGGTTATGGTTGTATGTTGTTTGGTATTGCACATTGCATGGGGGAATGAGCTAGAGGCATCACAATAGCCAAACCATGGAATTGGTGTAAACTATGGAATTGAGGGGAACAATCACAATAGCCAAACCCTGGAATTAGTGTAAACTATGGAATGGAGGGGGGTAATTTTCCATCATTGAAGCAGGTAGCTAAGATGCCTAGAAACACCATTATCAATAGATTCAAGATCTACAACTCAGAAAGCATTTTCCAACACAATCATTGCAGTTATTGTGGGTCTTAAGAATGAGAAAGTCTAGAGAATAAGTGAAATCCTAACTACAAGCCAAGCTTGGGTGGCTCAAAGGATTTCTCCTTACTACCCTTAACCTTAATAATTTTGATCACGGTAGTGAATGAGCTCCTTACAAATACTGATGGGTCGTTCGACTCTTCTCTTTTTCTTAATCTAACATGGTTGAAACATGTACAACAACATTTGCAGCTATTTGGGGATGGGGATTGGGATGGGGCCAGGGCCGTGATAATCGTGATGATGAAGAAGAAATATATTCTTATTCTAATGCTTTCAACTCTTGCAACAAGAAGAGATTGAGGATTTCTAGCTCAAAACCTTCTCCATCTCCTGCAACTAAGCGTCCAGCTTCTAATGGACCATATGGAAATCCATTTAATCGTGGTAATTTTGGTTCCATTTCTGCTGCTGCTGCTAATGGAAATCCATTTAATCTTGGTTCCATTTTTGCTGCTGCTGCTAATTTGTGGAGTGGTTTCTGCAACAACTTTCAACCCAAGTGAACTCTCACCTCACTACTTCACATATCTATAATTTCTAACCAAAAGGTGACGGCTAACTTTGCTCTTTCCGTTCCGTTATGATGAGTTCAGTCAGCCCTGGCTTGGCTTCTTCTTCTTCATCATCGATGTCAAGCCGGTATTAGTTATTCACAATTTATTATCCAAAAAAAATATTCTAACTTATTTATAATAATTAAATTAAAATAAAACAATTACTTACCTAGTTATTCTAATTAAACAATAAAAATAAAAAAATTATGTTAATTATTTTTCCAACTTAAAATCATCCACTTTTATAATTATATTAAACAATTTTAAAAATCATTTCATAATTAAATTACAATCCTAAACAAAATAACATTAAATATTTAAAAATTAATATCATATATCTAAAAATAATAAAATAACATTAAATATTGATTTATCAAATCTAACTTCCATGCACTAGCATTACCACCAAATGTTTTTTCTTTGTAAGGCATAAATTGACAACAACAAGCCATCTCAATTTGAGAAATAGTACCATTTCATGTTCAAACAAAAACCACTTTATTGGTAGGATATCAATTTACAAAATCTGAAAATGAAGAAGGCCAACCAATTTGTAAATGTATGAACTTGATTTTACCTTCGCAATAGCTTGTACCAGATCATTTAATCTTGCTACTCTCTCTTCTTTAACAATCTTTTTACCCTTCAATACTTTGAAGGTGGGCACAACCTTCACTCCCAACTCCTTTCCCAAAGGTTGTAACCAATTAAATCGTCAATTGCAAAAAGCATTAGCATAAGATATGTTAGACATCACAAACAAAGGAAATATTTAACAAGAAATTCAAAGATGGATTTGAGAAAAAGCATGAGGAAAAATAGAGCGTTCGGGCAATGCCACTTTATCCATTGAGAGACCAGTGAATAGGAGTGTCATAAATATTTGATAGACAGAATGTGGTGTCATAAAAGAATCAAGATGATGAACTTAAGTCATCAAGTACGTCAATAAAATCAACTGACCTTAATCTCCTCAGTTATGAGAAATATTTGAGTTTTTGAATTGAGTTAATGTGGGTTATGGTTGTATGTTGTTTGGTATTGCACATTGCATGGGGGAATGAGTCGGAAGCATCACAATAGCCAAACCATGGAATTGGTGTAAACTATGGAATTGAGGGGGACAATCACAATAGCCAAACCCTGGAATTAGTGTAAACTATGGAATGGAGGGGGGCAATTTTCCATCATAGAAGCATGTAGCTAAGATGCCTAGAAACACCATTATCAATAGATTCAAGATCTACAACTCATAGCCCTCTATACTGCAAGCATTTTCCAACACAATCATTGCGGTTATTATGGGTCTTAAGAATGAGAAACTCTAGAGAATAAGTGAAATCCTAAGGCTCAAAGGATTTCTCCTTACTACCCTTAGCCTTAATAATTTTGATCATGGTAGTGAATGAGCTCCTTAAAATTAGTATGGGTCGTTAGACTCTTCTCTTTTTCTTAATTTAACATGGTTGAAACATGTACAACAACATTTCCAACTCCTAATTGTAGCTCAGGGTAAGTACTTGCAGTTTGTGTTTGAGAAGGCCAACGAAACTCTTGCTAGCCATAATTTGCGTTTTGTTGGAATAGAAGTTGCTTGTGCAAAAATCTCATAATTGGTGTATAAGATGTGATTGTCAAATAAACACTTAAATCTCAAACTGAACAAAATTTAATGTGAAACATCTTAGAAAGAGAAAATTAGTAATAAATATATTAAAAACTAGGGTAGATCATAAATAATAGCTATTTTTTGGGTTTAAAAAAAAAAAAAAAAAAAAAAAAAAAAAAAAAAAAAAAAAAACTCACCACAATTGGAGTTAACATAATAGAATTGGAGCTAAGAGGAATATATGCTAATCTATCAAATGTACTCCTCACAAATTTTGCTCTGACACACTACATTTATTCATTTAAATGCGTATCTATTATGAACTCACAACTTTTATGCTAGCATCTATTTTAAATTAAATGCACCCACAACCTTAACTTAGATGGCTCCGATATATTTTGCACTAGCATCTATTTTAAATTAAATGCACCCACAACCTTAGATTAGATGCCTCTGTATAGATATCAGAATAGAAGATAAACTTGTATTGCAAGTGATGATGGAAGGCACAATATGATCATACTACCACTCGACAATATTGCCAATACCCTGTATTCTTGGGCTTCATGTGTTACAACTCTATTATAATGTGTAATAGATATGTGAATTCCCATTATCAACATCTATAGCTCAAATGTTAAAAAGTAGAAAATAATGCCCTCAAATTGACACTTTGACTCCATATTCTCTCATTTCTCCTAAACACAACCAATTATCTGATTCATATGAAGAACCTCCCTATTCGAGTACCTGTTGCAGTTTTGATTACTTCATGTTTGTTGAAGTAACACATGTATGGTATTTGACTCTTAGGGTTTTTTAGATTTTTTTTCTCCTTTTCTGTAAATGGAAAACGAAATTCTACAAAATGCTCAGATTTCAACTGTATGATGACATGGTGTAGACTGTAATATTGTTGGCCCATATGCATTCTAATTTCAATTTACTGATTTTTTTAATTTTTCTTGGTTGTCTTGTATTTGACTTATACAATAGAGACACAGTTCTTAACCTTTTGTATGCTTTCAAAATGTTTCAAATTGTTGAATTGGTTTTGAGTATTAACCACATCCAATATTTTTACTGCAGATATTACAAGTAACATATTCATTGTTAATGCTACTCTTTCCTATCTTACACATTCATTGTTAATGCTACCTTTTCCTATGTCACTTCCTTACGACATTTTATTTGCAACATTTGGTGCAATTGCTAGTTAAGCTAAATTGCAAGAACTAACTACCATATAGCCATGTTTTATATCTTCTTTCCTATACAAAATTAATCCAATTTAACATCAATTGCATGTGGCATTGTTGAATCTCACAAGTCTAGTTTTTTCATTAAATTGCTTTCACGCTTTACATTTTTCCATAATTTGGTTTAAATTTCCTATCTAAATTGGTGATAATGAATGCTTTGTCAAATTTTGCATCTGTTAATATGTCTTACCAATCCAAAGTTTGTTGGATGATAAATAAATAGATTTTAAAAATGAAATTGACAACATAACTCCCACAAAACCATAAAAATGAGAAATTTAATTAATTATCAAACAATTCCTCCGCCAATATGCCTATCCAACTCTTGGAGAAAAATAATTTCAATCCATTACCCATTCCTCTAAATTTACTCAAAAAAATTACCAATCCATTATCTATTCCCCTAGATTTACTTGAAAATTGCCATTTCCTTTAAACAATGTTTAAGCCCATTACTCCAAATTCTTCCTTAAAGCAATTAAATTAAATACTAATTCGAATTCAAAAGGCATCCACTATTTTAGAGATGGTAAGGTAGTTGTGGCAATCACTGCAACGAATCTCCCTCGTACAAGACAACGGCCACCTTGTTTTCACAATAGTCAGCCTAAAGTTAACACCACAACTCGGGAGTGGGAGTGGGGTCTCAATTCATTTCCTCAAGTAAACTAAGTTGGCACATAGTACATTCTCTGCCATTCTTTGCTAGTGATTTTCAAATTCATATTTTGCTGAACAACAGAAAGACAGAGAAGCATGGTTGGCATTGAGGAACTTCCTCTCGGTTTTTTTCTCCCGACCTATGGAGTAGCCATAGCCATAGCTAATTTGAGTCTCGTCTAGACAGACAGATGGGAAAGAAAGGAGGTGTTAGAGTCAGTCTGGTCAGTCCTCCATCAGAGATCAAAACTCTTTATGCATTTCATTTTTAGGTGTCCCGCTCCATTCACTCAGCTGCATTCCGCTAGGGGCATGCTATAATGTGATGGAAAAGGTCATGCTAGTCATTTCCCCTCATGTCTGGCTCCTGCTGGCTTAGGTCTTTGGTCAATGATCACTAAAGTCCATTACAGTCAAGGTCTGGTCCTTTAACGAACAAAATTCATTTCCGATCATTAGGTCTAGGGATTAATCAATTTGGTCTTTAAATATGTCCAGTAAAGCCATGCAGGCGAGAGTGAGGCCCTTACAAAGTAATGATTCAGATATTTTCATCGTCATATTGATAAACTTCGACTGTTCTTCAAAACTCTGTTTTGAAGAAAAGTCAAAGTGTCATTTGTGATAAGATTTTCAAAATTTCGCCAATTGATTTCTTCAGATGCAGTCATGGTTTCTGTGGCCAAATGTCCTATCATGCAATCCCTGCAAAAAGTGCTGAAAATTTCATCATTTGAGCTAAAATTTCAAAGGGAAGGTGAAAATCAGTGTTGCTTTAAGTCAGTGAAAAAGTGTCAAAACATAACATTAGAAAAATGGGTTTTTGGAGAAGCAAAAATTTAACCCATCACTTCCAAGTCTTTATATACAAGTTTACACCAAAATCAAAGTCATTATGCAAATCAAGTGCATAGAGAAACATTGCAAAGTGTTTGAGTGTGCATCATGCGTGTTTGGAGCAAGGTTGGAGGCAGTTTTCAGGGCGCGGCGCACATAGAGGGTGTGGTGCACACAGAGCCACCCCTCAGTGTAATTTCTCAACGGGTGCGGCGCACAGCCAGGGCGCGGCGCACACCCACAAAGGGCCAGAACCGTGCCAAATTTCCTCAAACTTGTGAAGCCCCTCAAATCGACAGGTAGGCTCTAAATCTCGATGGCTCATGTATTTTTGTGAAGGTTATGGTGGTCCATGGCTAGTTATAGTGGCAACTAAAATTCATAAAACCAACCACTAGAAAACACCAAAGCCATTGTTGCTAGGGTTGCATAGTTGTGGTATTGAAGCCAAGGTTCCATTTTCACCCACCATTTTTCCCTCACCTACCATTTTTCCCTATCCTCCCTTTCTCATTTTTCCCATTATCCCTACCCTAAAACACTACCAAACCCTATTCCCTTCCCCCTCCTCTTATTTGTCAACAAAACACCCCAAAACCCTACCTTGTCAAAACCCCAAAAACCTTCCCTATCAAATACCCAGACCCCCTACATATCCCAAAAAAACTTCTCCCCATAACCCCTATTCCCATCACATTACTCCCCTCCTAATACTCCCTTTTGTTTCATTGTTCCCCTTGGTGGCAGATATCACAACAACACCTAGTTTCACCATCATCAAAGGGCAGTCCAAGCACAGTACATAAACAGCAGTCATGGCATCTGAGGGTTCATCAGAGTATGAGGTGGAGACTCAAAGTGATACATCCCCGAAAGAACAGGCTCCCAAGAGACATCACAAGAGTAGAAAACATGTTAGGGATGAGCCAAACACCCTCACTGAATTGCAAGCATTCCCTCTTGCTATGTCATGTTTCCAGCACCTAGCATGTTTTGAATTTTGTCAAAGGGTGGCTAATGTTAGAGTTCATCATGAGTTGGTCATCGTTTTGTGCTTCACCTCCATGGAGGCCAGTCTATCTTGGCCGGGGTCACCTTCACTTTGACACCCGAAACTATCTCAGTGGCAACAGGCATACCAAATGTTGGAGAACAGTGGCATAAGAAGAAGAAGGTGGATAGGTAGCATTATGAGCCTTACATTAAGGCCAGTTGTTTGAGGCAGCTCACGAGAGTCTTTCCATTCTGATATTTGAGAAATGAGTATTCTCCACTCATGAGGTTGATCGTGAAGTACTTCAGCTATGAGGGGAGGTTCTCTCGTCTATATGCCTATCACATCAGGTTGCTCATGCACTTTACCAGGGTGCGGATCATGAACCTCCCATTTTTCATTTGCAAGAATATAGAGAGGATGAACACTTTTATGCAGCATAAGACCCCTCAGCAGCAACTTAACAGTGTTTATCACTTTGCTCTTATCCGGATTTTGGTCGATCATCAGTTGGGATTGCAGGGCATTGCTTGGGAGGACTTCATCTCCCGTGACTTCTTCAGCACTCCACAGGTATTATCAGAGGCAGAGCATGAGATAGGTGGTCCTTCTCACCAGTACGAGCGCCATTAGGCCACTACTATGCCAGTATTCATCACCAATCAGAGAGGCAGTAGAAATTTGTTTGCAGCGGCAAAGCGAGTGTTATCTCCACCCGGGGTGGAAGGGGCCTCGCTTCTGGCATCGACAACACATGAACAGGACAGAGGTAAGGAGCCAATGCATGATGAGGGTCCTTCAGGTGAGCCATCAGGTGAATGAGAGACCGAATTCATTCTCCTTCATGATGATGAGACAGATACTGAACCGACAAATGCAGAGCTTGGAGAGATCATCCAGGAGCAGCAATCAGAGATTGAAGCCTTGTCCCTTGATTTAGAAAGAGCCAAATGGAACATGAAATATCTGGAGCAGAGGAACAAACAGCTTGAGGATCAGCAAGCGATCATGGAGCTACAAAACATTCGTGAGCATCGCCAAGCTGCACAAAGGAGAAGAGTTGAGCTCACGTCGTTCGAGCAAGAGATCAATGAGGACCGGGAGGCCAATCTCGAGAGAGTTAACATGCACTTGGAGAGGCTGCTGGACAAGGCCAACAAGGACCATGCCTTACTGAGACACATGGCTTTCCATTACAGGGCACGAAATATGAGTGCAAAGGCCCGGATAAAGAGCTTGAAGGCAAAATTGAGCAAAGCAACAAAAGAGGCAAAAGAGGCAAAAGAGCAAGATCGGCTTCGAATCTTCGTTGAAGCTTCTTTTGCACAGAATATCACTTCATAGACAACCTCCAGCCCAAATTTCAAGAAATTTGGGGCAATTTTGGTCACATGGTAATTTTTTGGTCAAAACACAGGTTTTTTCTCCAAATTGGAAATGGCTTATATTTTTGGATTCAGCATGCAAAATCACGACTACTAGTGCTTGGAAAAGAAATTTGGGCATTATTTGAGTCAACAAGAGGTCAAAAACACCCAAAAAATGACCTCTCTGCCCCTATTTTGACACACAGGAAGCAGTCTCGGGAGAATAAAGATTTGGAGGGGCAAATGAGCACCAAATTCAGAAATTTCACTTGGGTTGGAAAGTAGACAGGACAGGATTTCCAACAAGCACACTTGCACACATTTTGGACTCTTGAAAGTGCCTCAAAACAGACTCCAAAGTGGCGCGGCGCATATAGAAAGTGGCGTGGCGCATATAGGAAAAAAGGCCAATTTCACCTCCGTTTCGCAAAATTTCAATTCGCGACTTTTCACAAGTGGGCCCTCTCATCTACACTTCACTTTTTCAGCACCTAAGGCGGAATTTAAAGTATTTTCACTCCATATTGGTTTCTATCCAAGTGGCAAAGGAAGGCAAACAGTCACCCAAGCCATTTGTCATGTTTGTAATGCTGCACCTGTAGCTAATGGTTGGCTTTCCACCTCCATTTTGTAATGATTCGAGTAACTCCCCAACCCTTGGGCATTCTATCTCTTTATGGCACATTCTATATATTGTATGCAAACTATTTGCAAAGGGTTGGTTGGCTTGTAATTTCTGGGAGATTGTGGGAGAGAAACTCAGTTCTTCATTGTATATTTTGACAGAGTATTAATGAAAGGCAGTGACTCTGTTTCATGAGATTCATGTGGTTGTGAGTGTAGCAAATGTGTCTCTTATGTTTCATATGCATTTCGTAATGTTTCACAGTTCATTTCATATTCATTTCCAGTGAAATTTTCTAAGTTAGATAAGGTAGAATTCATTTTTATTGCTCTGCTTGTGGGAAAATTTCATGTTCAGTGTTCTTCTTCTCTTGAAAAGGATTCATATACTTATGCCCTTTTCACCCTCCTAAGAAATTCCTCCATTCCGCGTTATTTCAAACTAAATTTCTAGACTTTCCGCCTGTCTTGCCTCACGAAGTAATCTGTGCCTTTGTATTAAATTCTCTGCTCATTGTTGTCCGTTGGTCCCATACCATCTCAGAAACTCAGTCATTCATAAAAAATTGCTTCTTGTATCCATATTTACTTACTAGCCTTAGATCAATATTTCAGTGTTAGTCATCTCAGACCATTCCGTTTACTTATTCACTGAGCGTGACTCGGAGAGAGCCCTCTCCTGTTCTGGTAGGGATAGCTACCAGAATGAGCGTGGTTTGTGGTTACCCTGAATTTTTCCTTCGTTCAGCCTAAGGCAGATTTAGGTGCTAACATAGTGGCGATTCTGCTGGGGATGAAAATAATCCCCTTACTTCTTGATAATTCTAAGCTTCCAGATGATAAGTTTAAGATTTGATAGGCTGGGTAAGTTGTTCATGTCCTTCTGATTTTTTCGAAAACAACACGTTGGCTTCGAGACGATATACCAGAGCCAATCCAGATCCAGATCCTCCTCATATTTACGAAAACCCCAACTTGATTACAAGAGTCTTTCGTCAAGAGAGCATTGTAACTCTCGTGTTCAAATCCCATTCATGTCCTGACATTTTTTAGTATCTTGAAGAGCTTGAGTTTGATGAGCGGTTTGAACTATCGTTGTTCGAGACCAAATCCGAAAGGGCTGTTGAATATACTGTCCCCAATCCACAATTTCTTGTAGACCTAGAAACTGAAAGGGCTAATCGGTCAATTGATAATTATATTGCGACACAGCTTCAAACTCCAATTGCTAGCCCCTTACAAACTGTGCACACTCCTCCAACACCTCCAAGGCCAAATCCACCAAGAGTGATGGCTGCCCGTTTTGCACCCCTGGTTCTGCCTCAAGTTCTAGATGATATGCCCGCAGATTATCAAAGCAAAATCTCGTTTTTTGATGGCACTCCTAACAGCATTACTGCTCAGCAACATGTGGACAAAATGGCAGATTTTTATGAACTTCGTGAGATCGATGCCGAGAATGTGGCAATGAGACTCTTTGTACAAACATTTGCAAGTGAAGTGAGGAAATGGTTCAAAGGTTTGCCAGCGACAAGTATCGCTACCTTGGCCGACCTACAAAGACAATTCATAAACCAATGGGAAGTGAAAAAGAATCCTCTTCAAATTCTGGTTGAATATGATCAAATCAAAAGAAACGCTGGTGAGTCGTTCCAAGACTATTGCGTTAGATTCAATTCAGTTTATAACGAAATTCCAAATCATCTAAGGCCACCTGTGGGACTAGCCATGGTGAAGTTCTCGGATGGTTTTGATGCTGACATGGCTTATCAATTAAGAGAGAGAGCACCGGCCACAATGGAAGACATGCAGAAGATAGCGGTCAGCGTTGAAGCAAATCTGTTGTCCAAAAGAGCTAGAGCGAAAGCAGAAAAGAAGGTCACAGTCAAGGAAGAGTCTTCCTCAATGGATCAATTACTAAAGAAGGTAGAGAAGATGCTTGAAAGGGTGAAACTTGACAAACCGGAGCCACAAGTTATAAATCCTAACTTTCGTGGTCAGCAACAACCATAATATAGAATAAGACAGAGAGATCAGCGAGTCCAAGAGCAGACAGCACAACAGTCAGTACAAACACATTTGCAGCAAAATTTTGTGCATGGACCAGAGTCAGATGAGGACGGGAATATAATAGGTGAAGAAAACCACCTCTTTACTCCTGATGATTTTCCTATTTATCTCACTGAGGAGGAGGAGTATGCAGAAAATTCGGCTGTACACAAAGATGTATATTTCATTCTAGCAAATGACATCGTCTTGGAGGAAGAATCAAATGAGTACCAAAGAGGCTACATGAATGCTATGTCCGCCCAGCAGCAGCGATATTCACTTAGAAACATAGATGTGTCGGTCAAACCAATTCAGAAAAGGAAGGATGTTGAGGCATCAAAGAATGATTCATCATTTACACAAATGAAAGGAAAGGAGGCAGTTGGTCTGGAGAGTAGCAAATCACCATCAGCAGAACAATCACATCAGCAAGTTGCATCGAAAGAAAAGGAAAAGAAAGAAATCCCAATCAAAGAGGTAGAAAAGATTCCCGCTTTTAATTTAGAGAATGAGATTTCTAAATTAAAGATATCCATCCCCTTGACTGAAATAATGAGGAACAGCAGTTATAGAGGGCAAGTATCTAAAATGTTGAATTTGGACCCAATGTCTGACATGGTGAATCTTGAAGACGATCAACCTGAAATTATTTTTGGGCCAACATCGAATGATGAGTCTCCTAATAGTGATGTGCCACCCTTTTATATCAGTTTAAGGTTGCATGATTTTGCGTTACATAATGCCATGTTCGATTCCGGAGCTTCTCACAATCTCATGCCCAAGGCTATCATGGATAATCTTGGTCTGGACATCACCCGGCAATACCATGATCTCTATTCATTTGATTCCAGCAGATTAAGATGTATATGACTCATCAAAGACTTGGTTGTGAGTCTGGATCAGCTCCTAATGAAGAATGTTTTGATGGATGTGGTTTTAGCAGATATTCCTCCCAGGTTTGGCATGCTTCTTTCCAGGTCTTCGGTAGCGAAATTGAAAGGGACACTACAACTAGATTTCTCCTATGCAACGATTCCGGTGTTTGGACAAATGAGAATTGTATCGGGAACAAAAAATGAAATACATGATCACAAGCAAGGAGAAACCAATAAATCATCCAATTAACTATGTACATACAGATTTAGAGTCTTTTGTTTTTTATTCAGATAGTTTCAATGATATAGATAGTCAGTTAGTTGAAGCAAATGATATTTCGGAAATAACAGAAAATTTCAGATAAATTTGAAAGAAAAAAGGACAAGAACAGCAGAACATTGTTGGGCAATCAGCTGAAAGTAATGGACAGCGAGCATACAAGGCACAGAAAACATATTTCTAGCACATGCAAGAGGAGGAAGAAGGTTTTTGGACCATGGATTTCGATGGAGCAATAGGAAATGATGGCGCTAGAATTGGAATTTGGGTACGCAGTCCTTTCTCCGCCCCGAACAAAGTGCCTAGTAACGTACGAGTATGCTCTTACAAGTTGGCTTTTGAGTGTTCAAACAATGAAGCTGAGTATGAAGCTCTGATTGATGGCCTAAAGATTATAAGAAAGCTAAATGCTAATAGGATTTCAATATATGGTGACTCCGAATTGGTAATTAAGCAGGTCATAGGTGAGTATCAAGCAAAGCATCCTAGGATGCGGGCTTACCGTAATGCAGTTCTAGACATCCTAAAATTATTTTCAGAATGCACCTTGACATGCGTGCCTCGTATACAAAATAGTATTGCAGACTCTCTTGCGAAGGCAGCAAGTAGTTTGAATATCCCAATGAACTCTAGCAATAAATTCGAAATCCATGTCAAGCATCATCCAACCGTTCCAGACAATCAGAGATATTGGCAAGTGTTCCAAGATGATGAGGAGATTGATGATTTTCTGCAAAACAAAGGCAAGTTCAAAGAGACCTCAATTGATGTAGAAAATGACGATGGTAAAGGTAATGGTACAGATGAGGTGCAGACCAATGAAATGGACGTGTTGCAGCTGAAGAATAACGTTATTCATAAAGGCTTGATACCTTTAGAAGAACTTTTTGATCAAGATGATGTAGCCTACAAGCCAACATTTCAGCCAACAGAGAAGGGTGTAGAAGAGGTCAACATCGGAACAGCTGCTAATCCTAAGTTGGTAAAATTATCCAAAGCATTGCCGCCGAAGATAAAGGACAAATACATCAGTTTGCTGGCTTCATTTGTAGATGTGTTTGCTTGGGACTATTCTAACTTAAAGACATACGATACCAATATAATTTAGCACACTATAACCATCAAACCCAATCAAAAACCATTCAGACAAAAGTTAAGGAGGCTAAATCCAAAGTTGTTGCCATCTATTGAAAAGGAGGTAAAAGGGTTGTACAAATCAGGGATCATTGTGCCCATCAAATTTTCGGATTGGATCTCTAACTTGGTGCCTATACGAAAGAAGACAGGTGAAATCCACTTATGCATTGATTTTAGAAATCTCAATAAAGTTTCATTGAAAGATGATATCCACTGCCCAAAATGGACCATATGCTTCAACGAGTAGTGGGAGCATCTCGTATGTCACTACTTGATGGTTATTTCGGATATAACCAAGTTTATGTCCATGAAGATGACCGAGACAAGACAGCGTTCACCACTCCATGGGGAACCTTTCATTATGCTAAAATGCCTTTCGGTTTAAAGAATGCAGGTGCCACATTTCAGCGTGCAATGGACTTGGCTTTTGCAAATGAGAAGGATGTCTTTTTTGTTGTGTACCTGGATGATTTGACGGTATTTTCCAAATCTGATGAAGAGCACATGTACCATCTAAAAATTGTCTTTTAGACGTGCAGAAAATATGGCTTATCGCTGAATCCGAAAAAGATCTTGTTCGCCATGGAGGAAGGCAAATTACTCGGGCACATTATCTCAAAATATGGTATTCGTATTGACCCAGCACGTGTGCAAGCAATTCAGCAAATCGATCTACCCCGGAATAAGAAAGAGATACAATCTTTCAATGGTAAAATGAATTTTCTACACCGCTTTGTACCTAATCTTGCTGAGCACCTAAGAGAGATGACAAACATGCTTAAGAAGGACAGCCAAGTGAAGTGGACGGAGGAGGCTGTAAAATCTTTCAATTTAGTCAAATTGGCTCTTTCTTCAGCTCCCGTTCTAGTCAGCCCATACTACACTCAGGATTTCATATTGTTTTCATTTGCTTCGGAGCACACTATGGTAGTTGTGTTATTGCAGAAAAAAGATGATCATGAAAGACCCATTGTATTCTTTAGCAAAGCTATAAGAGATGCAACCTTAAAATACAACATCATTGAGAAGCAAGCCCTTGCACTTGTGAAGGCATTGAAAGATTTCCGGGTATATATTCTGCATTCTCATATTTTTTCCTATGTTCCTAATGCTGCTACCAAAGATGTTTTAGTGCAGACCGATCTGGAAGGAAGACGAGGCAAATGGATTGCATCATTTCTGGAATATGATGTATAAATAAAGCCCATAAACCTGGTTAAAGGACAGGGAGTGGCAAAGTTAATGGTTGAATCAAACTTTCATGCCTTGAACATAAATGTGATCGCTGCTATGTCCGATGAGAATGAGGAAGCATCATCAATTCAGGTATCAGAAATGTTTTCTATTTCTTCGTGGTATTCATACATCATATATGTGCTTAAAAATTTGTCACCACCGCCCGGCATGACTAGAAACCAAGCAAGAACACTTAAGTTGAAATCTGCCAAGTTTTGCATTCTTAATTCTGCACTTTATTGGAAAGATCCCGGTGGCGTTCTTTTGAATTGTTTGGTGGAAGAAGAAGCAAAGCAGGTCACGGAGGACTGCCACCAAGGAGACTGTGGTGGTCACCTTTTTTGGAAGTCAACAGCAAATAAAATTCTGAGAGTAGGGTACTATTGGCCAACATTGTTCGCTAATGTATATAAGATGGTCAAGCGTTGTCATAAGTGTCATATTTTCGAAGGAAAGCAAAAGTTACAACCTTTTCCACTTAAGCCTATTGAGGTGAGTGCTCCTTTCCAACAATGGGGATTGGATTTCATTGGTGAAATTCATCCTGCTTCTTTCGGTCAACATAGATGGATCCTCACAGCGACAGACTATTTCATGAAATGGATCGAAGCAATTCCCACCTGACAAGCTACTGATGTGGTAATCATTTCATTCCTTGAAAATAACATCTTGTCTCGCTTTGGTTGCCCCAATAAGTTAATCACTAATAACGCAACAGCTTTCAAATCAAAAAGGATGGTAGAGTTTTGTCATAAATATCACATCATTTTGGGTCACTCAACTGCCTATCATCCGCAAGGCAATGGATTGGTGGAGTCTTCGAACAAATCATTGATCAACATCATCAAGAAGCTGCTGGAAATAAATAAGAAGAGCTAGCATAAGATGTTGGTCAATGCACTTTGGGTAGATCGGGTCAGCCAAAAGAAATCCATTGGTACGTCACCGTTTGAGCTTGTTTATGGAGTTGATACAGTATTTCCTACCTCTCTCGTTGCCCCGTTAGTCAAACTTCTTCAGGAGGGTGGCAGTGAAGAAGATCCCATGCAGAGAAGGTTGAATCAAATGGTCCACTTGTAGCAGACCAGAGAAGAAGTTTTCATCCAAATTGCAGAAGATAAAGAAAATTTATGACAGAAAGGACAAGGTGGACAAATTTCAGTTGGATGATATGGTGTTGAAGTGGGATGCAAGGAATGAGGAAAAAGGTAAGCACGGCAAGTTCGAGAATATTTGGAAAGGTCCTTTCAAGATTGCAGCATATCGGGGTCAGAATGCCTTTCTTCTGAAGGAAATGAACAGGGAAGATTGTCCAGGAGGGCCAATCAATGGTCGGCTGCTCAAGCGGTACCATTGCTGAGTTATTAATGCTGCTTCCACTGTCATTGTAAACACCATTTTTTTTTTCAGTTTGGTTTGAGTTTGTCAAGTTAGTCTTTAAGTCATTTCAATGTCAAGTTTGAGTCAATTTCTTGGTCATTTTAGTTTCATAAATGATTCAGATACCGGTGTTGTTTGTCGAAATGATGACTCCATAGCCCAATGGACGAAGGCACTGTCTAGCTCTTCCAGAGATCTGTTGTTCTTGGAACCTCCAAGGAGCTACCATCCCCCATTAGAGCCAATGTTAGAGTCGGTCTGGTCAGTCCTCCGTCAGAGATCAAAACTCTTTATGCATTTCATTTTTAGGTGTCCCACTCCATTCACTCAGCTGCATTCAGCTAGGGGCATGCCATAATCTGACGAAAAAGGTCATGCTAGTTATTTCCCCTCATGTCTGGCTCCTGCTGGCTTAGGTCTTTGGTAAATGATCACTAAAGTCCATGACAGTCAAGGTCTGGTCCTTTAACGGACAAAAGTCATTTCCGATAATTAGGTCTAGGTATTAATCAATTTGGTCTTTAAATATGTCCAGTGAAGCCATGCAGACCAGAGTGAGGCCCTTACAAAGTAATGATTCAGAGAGTTTCATCGTCATATTGATAAACTTCGACTGTTCTTCAAAACTCTGTTTTGAAGAAAAGTCAAACAGTGTCATTTGTGATAAGATTTTCAAAAGGTCGCCAATTGATTTCTTCAGATGCAGTCATGGTTTTCGTGGCCAAATGTCCTGTCATGCAATCCCTGCAAAAAGTGCCGAAAATTTCATCATTTGAGCTAAAATTTCAAAGGGAAAGTGAAAATCAGTGTTGCTTTAAGTCAGTGAAAAAGTGTCAAAACATAACATTAGAAAAATGGGTTTTTGGAGAAGCAAAAATTTAACCCATCACTTCCAAGTCTTTATATACAAGTTTCCACCAAAATCAAAGTCATTGTGCAAATCAAGTGCATAGTGAAACATTGCAAAGTGTTTGAGTGTGCATTGTGCATGTTTGGAGCAAGGTTGGAGGCACTTTTCAGGGCACGGCACATATACACAAGGGCGCGGCGCACACAAAGCCACCCCTCAGTGTAATTTTTCAATGGGTGTGGCGCACACCCAGGGCGCGGCACACTGGGTTTTGCGTGCGGTGCACACCCACAAAGGGCCAGAACCGTGCCAAATTTCCTCAAACTTCTTGTGAAGCCCCTCAAATCGACAGGTAGGCTATAAATCTCGATGGCTCATGTATTTTTTTGAAGGTTATGGTGGTCCATGGCTAGTTATAGTGGCAACTAAAATTCATAAAACCAACCACTAGAAAACACCAAAGCCATTGTTGCTAGGGTTGCATAGTTGTGGTATTGAAACCAAGGTTCCATTTTCACCCACCATTTTTCCCTCACCTACCATTTTTCCTATCATCCCTTTCTCATTTTTCCCATTATCCCTACCCTAAAACACTACCAAACCCTATTCCCTTCCCCTCCTCTTATTTTTCAACAAAACACCCCAAAACCCTACCTTGTTAAAACCCCAAAAACCTACCCTATCAAATACCCAAACCGCCTACATATCCCTAAAAAAACTTCTCCCCATAACCCCTATTCCCATCACATTACTCCCCTCCTAATACTCCCTTTTGTTTCATTGTTCCCCTTGGTGGCAGATATCACAACAACACCTAGTTTCACCATCATCAAAAGGCAGTCCAAGCACAGTACATAAACAGCAGTCATGGCATCTGAGGGTTCATCAGAGTATGAGGTGGAGACTCAAAGTGATACATCCCTGGAAGAATAGGCTCCCAGGAGACATCACAAGAGTGGAAAACATGTTAGGGATGAGCCAAACACCCTCACTTATTGCAGGCATTCCCTCTTGCTATCTCATGTTTCCAGCACCTAGCATGTTTTGAATTTTGTCAAAGGGTGGCTAATGTTAGAGTTCATCATGAGTTGGCCCGTCTTTTTGTGCTTCACCTCCATGGAGGTCAGTCTATCTTGGCCGGGGTCACCTTCACATTGACACCCAAAACTATCTCAGTGGCAATAGGCATACCAAATGTTGGAGAACAGTGGCATAAGAAGAAGAAGGTGGATAGGCAGCATTATGAGCCTTACATTAAGGCCAGTTGTTTGAGGCAGCTCACGAGAGACTTTCCATTCTGATATTTGAGAAATGAGTATGCTCCACTCATGAGGTTGATCATGAAGTACTTCAGCTATGAGGGGAGGTTCTCTCGTCTATATGCCTATCACATCAGGTTGCTCATGCACTTTACTAGGGTGTGGATGATGAACCTCACATTTTTCATTTGCAGGAACATAGAGAGGATGAACACTTTCATGCAGCATAGGACCCCTCAGCAGCAACTTAACAGTGTTTATCACTTTGCTCTTATCCGAATTTTGGTGGATCATTAGTTGGGATTGTAGTGCATTGCTTGGGAGGACTTCATCTCCCGTGACTTCTTCAGCACTCCACAGGTATTAACAGAGGCAGAGCATGAGATAGGTGGTCCTTCTCACCAGTATGAGCGACATGAGGCCGCTACTATGCCAGTATTCATCACTTATCAGAGAGGCAGTAGACATTTGTTTGCAGCAGCAAAGCGCGTGTTATCTCCACCCGGCGTGGAAGGGGCCTCGCGTACGACATCGACGACACAGGAACAGGACAGAGGTAAGGAGCCAATGCATGATGAGGGGCCTTCAATTGAGCCATCAGGTGAACGAGAGGTCGAATTCGTTCTCCTTCATGATGATGAGACAGATACAGAACCGACAAATCCAGAGCTTAGAGAGATCATCCAAGAGAAGCAATCAGAGATTGAAGCCTTGTCCCTTGGTTTAGAAAGATCCAAATGGAACATGAAATATCTAGAGTAGAGAAACAAACATCTTGAGGATTAGCAAGTGATCATGGAGCTACAAAACATTCGTGAGCATCGCCAAGCTGCACAAAGGAGAAGATTTGAGCTCACGTCGTTGGAGCAAGAGATCAATGAGGACCAGGAGGCCAATCTCGAGAGAGTTAACATGCACTTGGAGAGGCTGTTGGACAAGGCCAACAAGGACCATGCCTTTCTGATACACATGGCTTTCCATTACAAGGCACGAAATATGAGTGCAAAGGCCCAGATAAAGAGCTTGAAGGCAAAATTGAGCAAAGCAACAAAATAGGAAAAAGAGAAAGATCGGCTTCGAATCTTGGCTGAAGCTTCTTTGGCACATCATAGCACTTCATAGAGAACCTCCAGCCCAAATTTCAAGAAATTTAGGGCAATTTTGGTCACATGGTAATTTTTTGGTCAAAAAACAGGTTTTTTCTCCCTGTGCGTGGCGCGGCACTTAGAAATGGGAGCTCCAAATTGGAAATGGCTTGCATTTTTGGATTTAGCATGAAAAATCATGACTACTGGTTCTTGGACAAGAAATTTTGGCATGATTTGAGTCTCCAGGAGGTCAAAAACACCCAAAAAATGACCTCTCTGCCCCTTTGACACACAGGAAGCAGTCTTGGGAGAATGAAGATTTGGAGGGGCAAATGAGCACCAAATTCAGAAATTCCACTTGGGTTGGAAAGTAGACAGGACAGGATTTCCAAAAAGCACACTTGGGTACATTTGGACTCCTGCAAGTGCCTCAAAACAGGCTCCAAAGTGGCGCGACGCATATAGAAAGTGGTGCAGTGCACATAGGAAAAAAGGCCAATTTCACCTCCGTTTCACGAAATTTCGATTCGTGACTTTTCACAAGTGGGCCCTCTCATCTACACTTCACTTTTTCGGCACCTAAGGTGGAATTTAAATTATTTTCACTCCAGATTGGTTTCTATCCAAGTGGCAAAGGAAGGCAAACAGTCACCCAAGCCATTCGTCATGTTTGTAATGATGCACCTGTAGCTAATGGTTGGCTTTCCACCTCCATTTTGTAATGATTCGAGTAACTCCCCAACCCTTGGGCGTTATATCTCTTCATGGCACATTCTATATATTGTATGCAAACTATTTGCAAAGGGTTGGTTGGCTTGTAATTTCTAGGAGACTGTGGGAGAGAAACTCAGTTCTTCATTGTATATTTTGACAAAGGATTAATGAAAGGAAGCGGCTATGTTTCATGAAATTCATGTGGTTGTGAGTGTAGCAAATGTGTCTCTTATGTTTCATATGCATTTCGTAATGTTTCACAATTCATTTCATATTCATTTCCAGTGAAATTTTCTAAGTTAGATAAGGTAGAATTCATTTTTATTGCTCTGCCTGTGGGAAAATTTCATGTTCAGTGTTCTTCTTCTGTTGAAAAGGATTCATGTACTTATGCCCTTTTCACCCTCCTAAGCAATTCCTCCATTCCGCGTTATTTCAAACTAAATTTCTAGACTTTCCGCCTGTCTTGCCTCACGAAGTAATCTGTGCCTTTGTATTAAATTCTCTGCTCATTGTTGTCCTTTGGTCCCATACCATCCTAGAAACTCAGTCATTCATAAAAAAATTGCTTCTTGTATCCATATTTACTTACTAGCCTAAGATCAATATTTTACTGTTAGTCATCTCAGACCATTTCATTTACTTATTCGCTGAGCGTGACTCAGAGAGAGCTTTCTCTTGTTCTGGTAGGGCTAGCTACCAGACTGAGCATGGTTTGTGGTTACCCTGAATTTTTCCTTCCTTCAGTTAAGGAAGATTTAGGTGCTAACAGGAGGCACTTGATTTGTGAGCGTGGTTGGATGGAGTGGAAGTTTTCTCATGATTTTTGCCTTCTTGATATGGGCCTTCAATGATGAAGCTTATTCATGGCTTCCAAATCCATTACCCAACACAGGTGAGATGCAATCAGCAAGGAGTTCTGGGTTAAGATCGGAAACAAGATTTAGGAGTTTATTGGAATAAATCTAAGAGGAGCATTGGCCAGGCATAATACATTGCCAAGAATGTTACAGAAACCCTCTCGCATCAAGACTTCAGTGGTTCAAATCCGGGGACAATTAACAAAAATGTTAATAGTTGGGGCTACTGAGTTTCTTCCCTGGAACATATGAATGGTTGTCAAATCTAGTTAACAAGTTAACTTTCAGGGATTAATGTCTGTGGAGGTTTGAACCTAGGTCTGATCATGATAATGTCCCATCTTAATCACTAGACTGCAACCATAATTAATTAAGAGGATTCTACTTTATAATTGTAAAAATTCGTTGACAAACACTAACAAAAAACTAGACTAACAAAAAACTAGACTGCAACCATAATTAATTGAGAGGATTCTGCTTTATAATTGTAAAAATTCGTTGACAAACACTAACAGAAACATATGCTAAGTGCTCTCCAAGAATAATTTTAGGGGTGAATGTTCACCCTTTGGTTAAATTAAGGGGTTTTAAATTTTTAGTGGGCCAATATTTTGTATCATAGTACATTTTTACAAATCACCTCAAATAGCCCACCTTATTTTAAGGGAGAGGGTAAAAAAGGTAAATTTAGCCCTTGAAATTAGGACTTACAACCTTCCATTCGCCCATTTTCAAGAATAGGTTTTATTTAAGTGAATCCATTCGCCCATTTTCAAGAATAGGTTTTCTTTAAGTGAATCCTATGGGCCAAATACCATATTTATAAAAGAGGTATGGTAAATTAATAAAAATATAAATAAATGAGATGTATGGTAAATAAATAAAACATTTTTTATATTTACTCCATAAGTCACCTTATATACATGTAAGGGTGTAAACAAATAAAAATATAAGTAAAGTGGAGGTATGGTAAATAAATAAAACGTCTTTTTATACTTACCCAAAAGGTATGGTAAATAAATAAAAATATAAATAAACTAGACGTATCGTAAATAAATAAAACCTCTTTTTATATTTAGTCCAAATAAAACCTCTTTTTATATTTAGTCCATAACCCTCGTTCTATTTATGAAGGCTCAAGAAAGAGGTTTTATTTAAGTGAATCCGATGGGCCAAATACCATATTTGTAAAAGAGGTATGGTAAATTAATAAAAATATAAATAAACGAGAGGTATGGTAAACAAATAAAACATTTTTTTATATTTACTCCATAATTCACCTTATATTTACGAACACTCAAAAAATGGGTTATATTTAGGTGAAACCTATGGCCAAAATACTATGGGACAAATACCATGGACTAGATTGTTATTAATACCATGCAAAAAACCATTATTAACCCTAATATTAGAATTAATAAAAATAAAAATGGCACATGGTATTGACCCATGGTATTCACCAAAATGGCACATGGTATTGACCCGGTGAAACCTATGGCCAAAATACTATGGGACAAATACCATGGACTAGATTGTTATTAATACCATGCAAAAAACCATTATTAACCCTAATATTAGAATTAATAAAAATAAAAATGGCACATGGTATTGACCCATGGTATTCACCAAAATGGCACATGGTATTGACCCATGGTATTCACCTGGAATGTAGGCTATTTAAATGGGGGAATTAAACCAGCATGTAGCCTATGCTAAGATTCACTAGGACTTTACAAAGTTTTATTATTTAGTGAAAGACTCGCCAAGGTCTTACAAGATTTTATAATTGAGTAAAATATTCGCCATGACTGGTGAGAGATTTGCCAAAAAATTATATATACATATTATATTATTGATAAAATCACCTTTCATTTTTCCTATATACCATGGAGATTCGCCCATTTATTATATTTATAAATTTAGGGGCGGTTCTTAAAATTTTCCCTCGTGCTCTCAGCAATTGGTCATATGTTACAGGGCCTTCAAATAACAAATGAGCACAATAATTATGATATAATATATCAACTGGCTATGATCAACAAATTTTCTAGGTCTACTTTTGAGGGAGAGGCACATGAGGCCCAACAGAATTTTTATTGAAAATAAGAAAAAAATCCCATGATTGTCATCACAATATCAGCCTTGTTCTGTGACTAGGGCTGTGACTAGGGCTGCTGACTTCACCTTCACTAGTGTTGTCACTATTTGGGTTGGAGATTCTGTTATTAGCTGGATTCTCATGACATGCTCGGGCAGCAGCCTCATGTCCTAAGCGACGATCCTGCAAAATCCACGTTTCAAATTGTATTACCATGACATGTCTCCAATGACAATAATAAGCATTGGGCAACAAAGTATTAATACAAGTAAACAGAGTATATATATATACTATATACACCATTTAAATATATGTGTATACATATATATGAGCTGGTTTATATATAAACAAACACTGCGACTGATAATTTGCTCATTTATATATAAAGTTATATTTCCATTAATACTCTGCAACAACATGATTATTGTTTAAAAGAAAAAACATACATCACGAAAAGGTAATTTGTCTGCCTCTCGCATGTGTATGACACGACCTATCTTTAGCGTCTTAGCAGCATTTGGATCCACGCAATGCAGTGATACCAACAATGCTTTTTTCAATGCCCTGGATGTGGGTTTAACGTCGAGCAATGGATCTACCACTTCCTCAAACCTTCAACTCACAACCATCATTTTCCCATTGGAATGAAGAATGCAGATAGTTAAAAATCGATGCCAAGCTCCAATGCTCAAGTCATGCTTTTAATCAGCTAAAAGGTTTTTAATACTACAAGAACAATGGCAAACACAAATTTACAGGAGTCCCAAGACATAAAATTGTAGAATAAAGGGCATTACATAGTGTGATAATCAAAACTTAATAAAGGGTTGGATATTGTTTAGCAAAACCTGTAAGGGGAAAACCTATTTCATGTTTTACAATGATATTTACGGTGATAGTTTTCTGCATCATATTCTTATTCAGAGCTTCTTGCATGACTATTTGTTTGTCCAAGACTTAAAGTGCATGAACAAAGCTTCATGCCTTAAACAAAGTAGAATGGATATCGAATAATGACACTGAAAGAATTAGTCATTACCCATAAGAGACAATTGACACCTTGAAAAGGGGACATTAAACTTATCTATCCTTTTAAAATAACTTCAAATTGCTATAAAATACAGCGAGGAACATTGTCAAGGGCCTCTTCCACGCTAAATACAATTTTAAAACTACACCGGAAATGGGTGTCATTAAAAATGCATAATATCAAAACAGGTTTGGATTTTACTTAATACTTCTTACAAAAACATTATACAAGAAGAGTTTCCAAACTTCTCGATTCTCAGAAGTTAATTTACTGGAATATATTAGCAAAAGCATATAAATATAAAAACCCTTAACAACAACCTCTCAATCACACTAAGAAAAACCTCAAAAGATAAGCCAGTGCTACAAAAAAATCCCAAATAAGAAAGTGAATCAAAATGAAAATTCAGATCATACCTTTTCTTGAGAAAGAAAACCCTAAACATATAGATGAGTGTTGAAGTAGACACTGAAACAAAATATTAGTAAACAAATGAAAAAAGATGAAGACTTGCATTTTGTGATGTTATTTAACTCTAATCTCGTAGGGATCCAAGAGACAAGGTTGATGACACCAAAAAATTTGTGAGTTATACAACCACACTTCTCATTGAAATGGAGATTGTGGATAGGTGAAACTTGATGCCGACACCAAAGCCTGTGGCATATTTATATGGAGAAATAACATGGGAGATTAGGGGTTTTCCTTCAAAAAGATTCATTTCTCTTTCAGACCTTAAAGTTACGCCTTCGTTAATTTAAATGAAATTAATGAGGAAATTCACCAAGGGATTAAAGACCTTAAATATATGCTTGTGTTACATGAAAGTACTAAAGAACTTTAGCAATGGATTGAAGAGAAATTTATATTCTAACCTCCCCGGCAGGTCTACCATAATCAGAAGGGCTTTTTCCCGAAATAATCTCCATGCCCAAATCTGCCTCAGAGCTTTCTCTCTCTCTCTATATCAGAACTGGGTTGGATAGTTAAAACTTGGTGCCAGGCTCCAATGCCCAAGTCATTCTTTTAATTAGATAAAAGGCTTTTAATACTACAATAACAATAGCAAACAGAAATTTACAAGAGTCCCAAGGCATAAAATTGTAGAATAAGGGGCATTACATAGTGTGTAATCGCAACTTAATAAAGGGTTTTATATGGTTTAACGAGATCTATAAGGGGGAAAACCTCTTTCATGTTTTACAATGATATTTGTGGTGATAGTTGTCCACATCATATACTTATTCATAGCTCTTTGCATGACTATAATATTTGTTTGTTCAAGACTTAAATTGCATGAACAAAGCTTCATGCCCTAAACAAAGTAGAATGAATATCGAATAATGATAATGAAAGAATTAGCCATTATCCATAAGAGACAATTGACACCCCGAAAAAAGGCCATTAAACTTGTAGTTCTTATTAAAATAACTTCAAATTTCTAGAAAATACAAGGAGAAACATCGCCAAAGGCCTCTTTCACACTAAATACAGATATAGAACTGCACCAGAAATGGTTGTCGTTAAAAATGCATAATATCAAAACAAGTTTGGATTTTACTTAATACTGCCCACAAAAACGATATACAAGCAGATATTCCAAACTTCTCGATTCTTAGAAATTAATTTACTAAAAACTCTTAGCAAGAACATAGAAATTGAAAAACCCTCAACAACAACCTCTCAATCACACTGAAAAAACTTTAGAAGACAAGTCGTTGCTACAAAAAATTCCCAAATAAGACAATGAATGAAAATGAAAATTCAAATCATACCTTTTCTTGAGAAAGAAAACCCTAAACATATACAACAGTGTTGAAGTAGCCACTGAAATGAAATATCAGTAAACAAATGAAAAAAGATGAAGACTTGTATTTTGTGATGTTATTTAACTCCAATCTCGTAGGGATATGAGAGACGAAGCTGATGACATCAAAAAAATTGTGAGTTATACATCCACATTTCATTGAAACGAAGATTGTAGATAGTTGAAACTCAATGCAGACACTGAAGCATGTGACATATTTATATGGAGAAAGAACTTGGGAGATTAGGGTTTCTCCTTCAAAAAGATCCATTCCTCTTTCTGAGCAAGGGTGGTCGAGCCGAAGCACCTGGAGGTAGTAGTGCCAAGCAAGAAGTAGTGTCGATCAAGGGCAGTCGATCCGAAGCACCTAGAAGTAGAGACGAGCAAGAAGTAGTTTAGAGCAAGGGTGGTCAATCTATTGTGTTGTGAGGTCGCGAGGCTTATAATTATAATTAATTTAATATTGGTCGAATTAATAAAATGGTTCAAACTATTTTAATCATCTAACACCTAAATCAAGGGCCCATGAATGTACACATACCTTCAGAGGGGAGTTTATTTCAAAGGGGAACGCCTTACGATGTAACTAGCTAACTTCTTATGGAAACGTTATAGAAGAAAGAACATTATTTGAATTTAATTACATATAAATAATGGATAGTTTGACACAATAAATCCACTAAGAGTTCTACAAAAAACATTAGGATTTTGAAATAGCCAAATATTTACCCCTTCCTCATGAATACCATGACCATGGTATTTCCCTAAAGTCCAAGCAATCCTCACTGACTAGGACCTCTTCTTATTCTTATGGGGATTTGATTTTCTTTGAGATAGGGGTTGCTTTAGCCTCAGATGATCCTAATTGTATCATTATCTTATTTGTCATCCATTTCGATGCATTTGGAGTGGAAAAAGTAGAGGAATCAGCTCACAAGACCATTTTTAACATGTGACCGAGTTTAATGAAACATGGTCTGAAACCTTCAGAGAGCGTTTTGAGGAATCAAACGATGTTTTTTGGGGGTAATAAGTTTTCACTAAAGAGTCACAACTTTTCATGCTAATCTACACACAAATATATTTCCAACGACGTAAGAATCACATCAATCTGAGTCTGTATGCAAAAGTTATGCCACTCAGAAGTTGACCTTCTTGTTTTCACACCCATAGTTTGGGAGGATGCCGTGTCAGCCCCATTATTTATGGAAAAGGGGCTAGACACATATTTGTGATGTAAAATACTCTAGAAGATTCTATTTGTAACTCTAGTTAAGAGTTGATGTAGTCAAACTTAACCACTAGTACGCTATTGGGCTGTGTTATAATCGGGCCACTAGGAGGAAGAGGAATTCCATTCTTTCGATAGAATTTTGCTCCATAATTGAGAAAGGATAGCCAGGAGATATAAGAGGGAGAGCACACAGAGAGGATCTATGCATTGTAGCAGCCCACGGGCTACAGACATTACTTCTTTATAACTGCAGCCATATTTCTAGACAGAGAAAGAGAGTGAAGCAACCTCACCTTCCTGCTAGGTTTTCTCCCGAAATGGTTTCCTACAGAGAATATCTTATGTATTATGTGTGCATGAGCTTATTTTTTCATTCTCTACTTTTCTCATTGATTTAATTTTACATACATGCACTAGCTACAGTTAATTTTAAAAATATAGAAATTAAATAAAACTGTAATAGTGTGGAATCTCAAATTTTTAATATAATATTATCATATGTGTTGTGGCAAACTGTCCAATGGAATATCCACAGTAGTTTATGGATCATCAAAAAAATTCTACTCATTTTCTTTCAAATATTAACTCTTCAAATGAGCATTCATCCTCTAAAACCCTTCTCTTGATATTAGATGTAGGAGTTTGTCCTCTTTTTACAAGAGATTATAGAAATTTTTGTCCAAACCCTCCCCAAAAGAGGAATTTGTCCCTAGTGTATTCTTTTTTCTTTAATTAAGCTTCCACCATAGTTTTCCCTTATTTTCCACCATAATGTTTTAGAGGACTGCCCTGAACTGGTACAAGATTGACCAAAATTGCTTCAGGATTGTGATTGACATAGAGAGGGGTCAGATTTTAAGTTAGGGGAGTGAAGAAGGAAGTATACCACACCTCCATCATCCATCCTCCATGCTATTCAAGCACTTATCTATTCAGAAATCCATCTTTGTCAACGAAAAAAATCCATTTTCACCCCTTCTTCCACAATTTTCACCACTAGCAAATTGGTGAAACTCTTTCTCTGAAGAATTTGTTAGCTAGCGAGAAGGAAAATTGGGACGAGGCAAAGGGAAAATTGAAGCCTCAAACATCCATAAGAAGGCCAATCACTAGGGCAGCTAGAGCTAACTAACTCAAAGCAAAAATTTCCTAGCTACAAGAAGAAACATGGTTTATATAGGAAAGGGGAGAATTGTTACAACATAGGGAGAGACTAATATAGGAAGGAGAAGCAACACCTCAATTGTGTAACAACCCTGGTTAAAAATTCATGTAAAAATATATAAGACCATAGCCATGGGACACATATTCCAAGATGAATGGTGGGGAAATCATCCAAGTGGGTGTTCATTTGGTGTATTATGGCTAAGGAAATTCACAAATGAAATGTCAAAGGATTTGGGAAGGCATGAGGCATTTATTGGCATTTTATGTATGAAAATAATAAAAATTAGGAGAAAATGGAGGTGAAATCTCACAGGTTTCATTTGAGGAGGAAAATGAATGAAAATAATGGAAAATGAAGAAAATAAAAGCCTCATTAATAAAATGGCTTCTAAGAATCAGCGGGCAAGCTTGGTAAGTCCAACATTGGAGCTTTCTCTCTATTCTCTCTCTCTCATACTCTTGGATACTTATAGTTTTCTTGGATCACTCTTTGAGGAGTGTGGGATAATTGGTGTTTTGGAGAAAGAAGGCAAAGAAAGAGTAGAAAAGCACAAGAGGACATCGAAATCAACAACTATTGTGGTCTTTCCTTGGAGGTATTGAGTTTCATGTGTGTTTTCCTCACTAGTTTTGGCATGCATGTCATATGCATGTGATTTGTTGTTCATGGTTTGTCATTAGCATGGAAGATTGTCGGGATTGACAGTGGATTTGCTTAGCCTTGCCATTTCCTAGATACCCATGGAGATTGTGGTTTTATTTCCTTGTTTTTTTTTGGTTGGTTCTCTTGTTTCCTTAGGTTGGGTTGATTTATTATTCCTAGAAGCCCTAGTTGGACAAACACTCTGGAAGCCCTATAATAGCTTGGGTTGAGTTACTAGTACTAGAAACATTGGTTGGAAAAACACTCTAGAATCCCTTAGTGGGTTGAGTTACTAGTCTTGGAAGCCTTGGTTGGATAAACGCTTTAGATGTTGAGTAAAATATGTGGGTTGATTTACTAGTCTTGGAAGCCTTGGTTGGAAAAATTCTCTGGAAGCCCTAGAAGGCTTAGATAGGGACCAATCTGATGATGGTTTTCTGATGTCAATCCGCGAGGTGGAATCATTATTTGATGGGTTGAGGTGGATCGCCTTTGAAATCCATGGATGGTTTTGGATTGATGTGTTCTATGAGATCCCACATTCATGCTTGTAATATGGCATGAAGGTGAATGCATGAAGAGAGATTTGGCTAAGCCATTCTATGGTTGGGTGGAACGTGCTAGTCCCATACCGAGTTGGATTTTGCATCATTAATATGAGGTTATTTCTCCTTGTTATCTCAGGATTATTATATTGGTTTATATGTGGATTCTATGGCTATTGTATCCTTGGTATTTCTGTTGTTATTATGTTGGTTATGAATATGTATTATGACAGTGGCTCTGTATGGTTCCCATCATGTTTTTACTTGTATATGAATGAAAAATGTATCTATGGCCTAATGGATGAAACTGAAGCTAAAGTGATAAGGAAAAAATACCTCATAGCGAATCTCAAAAAAGTATAAGACTCATATGCTAATATTTTTTATTTATACTTATAGAACACATATTCGCGATATGTTTGTCGAAATTCTTTTCATGGCTAGTAGTGGTATAGTAAAGGGATTCTTTAAGTATTTGCATTTTTACTATCATTTCTCTGTTATTTTACTGTTTTGAAGGTGTCATTCAATTCTAGGTAGTGACCTGGGCACTAGGCCTAAAAAGGTGACTTAAATCCCAAGGACGCTAGCACA
The DNA here is from genome assembly GCA_031772625.1 of Pinus tabuliformis. Lineage (NCBI taxonomy): Eukaryota > Viridiplantae > Streptophyta > Pinopsida > Pinales > Pinaceae > Pinus > Pinus tabuliformis. The sequence continues at coordinate 729,580,405 of CM062819.1, forward strand.
ACACTGAGAAAAATAGTTCCTCGATGCTTGCATGCCTCATCATGAGAGTTCCTAGAGCCTCTTGGACGCTGGTAGGCCTATAGCATGGGAGCGTCTCAGGGTCAAGTGGTCCAAAATCTTAGTGGGATCCAGGAGCTGGTTGGCAGAAAGGTTGGGATGGTTCCTAGGGTTCATAATGTTGATGTTGAAGGTCTATATGGGGTCTTTCCGTTAGTTCCACTTCCTTAACATAACTTATGAGGTTGAATCAGATCACAGTGGCCTCTCGTTGCATGTTTACCACGGTTGGCCAGTTACTTGGGCATATTTCAGAGAAGGGTGCTAGAGAGTGGTATAGAGCATGGTTCACCCCTTGGACTAGATGGTTTGTCTATTTGTCATGGATTCATGTTTCATGTGTGTCTCTTGTGTTGTATGACCATGCGCTTGTCGCATTTGTATGGTGTTGATCATGGCTATAGTGATGTCGACATATGAAGGTTGATGGTGTTGTTGTGGGATGTGTCATCATGAATTTGTGGTTGTATATGCATTTGTTATGAATGTAGGTTTCTATATATTCACTACAAGAAAAAATTTCATTGTGAGGTTCATGCTCGTGACGAACCTTTAAGGTCCATCACCAATGTCGCATATGGTGACGGTTTTTAAAAAGTATTGTTGTAAGTGTATATAGTGATGGTCCTTTACAATTTGTCACCAAAGCCATTTTCAGTGACACTTTTGGCAAGGGTCGTTAAAGGTCTATCACTAATTCTCTCTTTGGTGACTTTTGGTGAGGGTATTTAAAGGCCCATCACTAATTCTCTCTTTGGTAACACTTCTAGTGACAATATTTTATTGACTGTCACCTATAATCTTTTTGGTTACTTTTGGTGACGGTCAATAATTGTTCATCATCATTTATCATTCCAATGAGTTTCTGATGAGATTTCATGCCTATGATGGACCTTTAAGGTCCATCACCAATGTCACATATAGTGATGGTCTTTAAAAAATCATTGTTGAAAGTGTATATAGTGATGGTCCATTAAGGTTTGTCACCAAAGCCATTTTCAATGACACATTTGGTGAGTGTCATTAATTTCCCATCACTAATTCTCTCTTTGGTGACACTTTTGGTGAGGGTTGTTAAAAGACCATCCCTAATTCTCTCTTTGGTGACACTTCGAGTGACGATATTTTATTGACCCTCACCAATGCTCTTTTTGGTTACTTTTGGTGATGGTAAAAAAATGTTCGTCATCATTGATCATTCCAATGCGTTTTTGATAACGCTATGTACCTGTTACTATATTTTTTGTAAAAATAGTAAAATAACATTAAATATTGATGTATCAAATCTAACTTCCATGCACTAGAATTACCACCAAATGTTTTTCCTTTGTAAGGCATAAATTGAGGACAACATGTCGTCTCAATTTGAGAAATAGTACCATTTCATGTTCAAACAAAAAACACTTTATTGGTAGGATATATGTTGTCGCGCGGATTGACACGACAACCCTCAGACTGGGGGCTGTCACTCTGATCCCCGATCCCTCCGTTTAAGCCTGTCTCCCGTGGCTAAGGGGGGTAGTCCCTGAGAGATGACGAGACCAACTGTCAACCAGTTGGTTGGGAGACACGAGACACGATTAAGATAAGCACTAAAATGATTTGATTAATTTAGCAGACCAGTGCCTTAAAAGATGATTACTTGTTAAATGATATAAAAATATGGAGCATGAACAGCAATCATTTATCATCAGCTAAATCACAATGCTCTTAGAATGACCAAAAAGATATCCAGCAACCGAAAAAATGAATGCTCTGAACCACCACAAATCATAAACCATTAACCAGATATCAATTTCGCATCTCGACTTGAAAATTCAGCATGAAAGATATAACATGAAAACAACTGAATCTGGCAAAAATAAATTTTCCATGAAATTTTTATATTTTTTCGAATTTTTTAAATCTTTTGAATCTTTTGAATTTTTTTTAAATTTTAAATTTTTTTTTTTTTTTTTTTTTTTTATAAAAACATTAAACTAAAAATCCAAAGAAAATTTTAAAACTATATAAAAAAAATAAAATAAAAACTAATAAAATAAAATCTAAGTCAAAACTAAAAGGATTAACAAAATTTAATCGTAAATGAAAAAGCTAATTTTTAAACTACAACGTAACTAATAAAAGAAATAAAATCTAAATTCTAACTTTGAATAAAAATGGACTTTTTATTTTTTTTATTTTTATATCATATATTAAAACAAAATCAAAAATTTATAAAACAAATCTAACAAATTAAAATCTAAATAAAACAAATCAAAAAAAAACTAAATTGATGCTAACCTAAACGCATGAAACTATAACCTAAATCCAAATCGAATTTCGATTTCTTTACGATTAAAACGATGAACGCTTAAAACATGGCACGAAAATGACATCGAAACCCAGCTAACTTATCGACGCAGAAAAATAAAAACGCAAGCATACCTGGTGATGATGATACGCAGGTACTTGAAGAAATTACCTTGCCCGGTGGTGGATATCCTGCGTTTTCCAGTTCTTGATGGCGAGGTGAGCAGGGCACAAGCAGTGAAAGGATAAGACGGTGGCTGAGCGTTTGTAAATGGAAAGATAAACACCGCCAATCCTTACCACGCAGCAGATCATGAGGGCATTTGCATTTACGATTTGGAAGAACGCTGCAGAAATCGATTGTAACTGGAAACACCCTGTCAATAGAATTTAAACAAATTTTCGAATGCTGGGTGTATATAGGATGGCAGCGGCAGATGAAAATGAGACTCGTGACCTCGGCTTAGAGACTAAATGCGTGAATGAAGTTAAAAATTCTTTGACGTGAATGCAGGCACAGGTGATAGCGGTGACTTTGAGAGGCATGCGGGTACATGGGCTTGCCTATTTGCTGCTTGTGCAATCTGGATGAGCTTATTGCGGGTGGAGGAACTTGAGCCACGAAGGGAGCGAGTTGAACGCTGATATATGGAGATTTGAAATTGCTGTCAGCCGGATGTAAACGATTTTGACCCGTATATGGGTGTTCTCACTGTCTTTGTACAAGTTCTGGCAACTAAATGCTATGATCTGGGCAGCTTTGATCTCTTTCTGAAAAATTTTCTCTTGATGAAAACCCTGTGGCTGCAAACACAGGAATACAAAACCCTAATGAAAACTGCATTAAGCAAAAAAAGTATTAAAACCCTGATGAAAAATTTGTAACCCTAAAGCAAAATTTTCAAAACCCTAGATTAGCTGATTAATGTACAAATTGTGGCCCCTGAAATGCCAGATTTAGCAATAACAGATCAAGACATCTCTTGATCTCATCCGTCGATTTATTCACTTAAAATATTATTACTTTATTAGTTAGGGTTTTTGCTTTATATTTCATTTTTTAATTTTTACTTATTTTATTATTTTATTATTTTTATTCATTTTTTAATTTTTTAATTCATTTTAAAATGGATCATCGAACTAAACCTTCGGAAACATCACCTAGGACCTAGGACCTAGGACTCATGAGGGGATTTAAAACATTTTTCAACCCTCAGGACACATTACATCATGACTTTTACAATTTACATCTTAAGGGAGAAAACCCCTTTAACATAGACCCTCACAAATCACCCAGTTCTGCGACACAACTATAATCTAGCAGATCAACACACTAGGATTCTCCTAAAATTCCAATGACAAAATCAATCCCGGCTTTGGGGTCAGGTTTGAAGGAAAACTCTGCCGATCCGTGGATCGGTGAGACGAAAAACCTTCCAGGACGTAGATTATCATCAGAAAGTTAGGTCCACCTAGGCAAATTACATACATGACTCATATCTGCTAAGATTATTTACAATCAATACATGCAGACTGGGTTTACAATCAAAAAGATCAAGTTGCTGATGATGGCAGGATGGCACGGACATGTTGATCAGGTGCTGCCCCTTTTTGCCAAAAAAAAAAGGGGGATGTACTGCATGGGTAGTTGACCAGTAGAGGTCAACATCTGGCTCTACTTGGGGACACGTTGCTGCTTGCAGGAATGTGAGAATCCAGAATCTGCATCCATACAACACAAAAAATAAGTAGCGTCCATCCAAAAAATCAGCATATACATTAAGCACATAAAAGCTCTTCATTTATTAACTATCTAATAACATGAAAAGTAAATCTAATCCTAAAACAGAAATGAAACGCTGAAAAGACGAGGAGTAGAGTTAGAAATACAATACAAAAAATGCCCCACGGCATCAGATGTGTTCAATATAGTGCATACTGAGCATTTGCCTGCTTTCAGGCAAATCTGTCGGCTGCTTGTCAGATGTGCCATGTCCAATTTTGCATATGGTAGGAATTTTTCCTATCCGAAAATCAAGCAGCTCGCGGCCGTCTGATGCGTCAAATATTCTTCTCATTTTCTTCCTCTTGCGCTTTTTCTTTCTGGCAGGATGAATTACTGATGAGCTGGAACTTTCTGTCTCGAAACTATCAGATGAAGCATGCGTAATATGTCTCTCTTTAGCCCGCATCTGATCTTTATCATTCTTAAGTTCATCTTCAATCAACCATCTTTCAACTGAACTAATAACCTCCTCATAATAAGATGGAGCTTGTTGCAACAAATGAGAAGGCTCCTGATCTATTGATGTTATCTGGTTTCTTTCATTTTCCAATTGCTGAAACTTTTGAACCTGTATTCTAATGGCATCCATCTGTCTAGAGTGTTCAACCTTTATAGCACTAATTTGTCTGGCATGATGTTCTTCCATGTCTTTTATTACTTTAACATTTTCTTCCTTTATGTTCATCAAGCAATGCTGCATGGAATTTATTTCTTCTTCATGATTCGCTTGCATGTTTCCAATTTCGGTTTTATGTTTAGTTTTCATGGCCTCAATTTCCTTAGCATGCTGATTTTGCGTGTCCTCAATCTCCTTATTACGATTTTCCAGATGGGTGCGTAAAATTTTAACATCATTGATAAGATTAGTTTGGTTGCTTTCCATATTTTTCACCAACATCATTAAATCTTGTATTATTTGTTTTTGCTCTTCCTTTTCATTGTCATTTATCCCTGATTTTTTACTATCATGAACTTGATCTGCAATAGTTCCGGTTGATGACACATTCTGATCTTGAACTCTTTCTTTCTGTTGCACAATTTTAGGGGCAGAAGGCAAGCTGTTTGGACTATCATATCTATCTTTAAAAGCATTGAGAATGTCTTGTAAAGAAGTGAAAAAATCATTAGGAAAGTTATTAAACCAATGCAAGGCATCACCCTCTAAAGAATGGACAAATAGACACATCTTGAAATCTTCATGATTATATTGAGGAAGTCTACAATATATGGTCATTACACAAGTAAACATGTTTAAATGATGTCTAACAGCGACCGGATCATCACCCGAGAACTTAAATAATTTAGAAATGGCCTCTTTCGGAAGATCATGGAGATTATTAGTAAAATGACATGGTTTACATGAATAATCCATGATGAACAACAAGGGATCAAATGGATGATAGAAAGAGATTTCTACTCAAGAGAATTAAGAGATGAGAGAAGTGGAGTCGCCACTTGAACAATGAATCTGATTCTAGGATCCAAAAAGTAACCACAAGCAGATATGAGGAAAGCTTCTTGTCTGGGAAAAATGAGAAAGTGGAGTCGCCACCCAAACAGGAAAAAAACCCAAGAGGCGCTGCTGATATGCGATGAAAAGATGCCAAAATATTGAATCTGCCAGCTCAACTGAGAGATGAGAAAGATGAGAAGATGAATGATTGTCGTTTGAAACACCGAGAACAAAGTTTCCCCGGCAACGACGCCAAAAAATGTTGGCGTTGCCGGGCCAGATGAAAAGATAAATATGAGAAGGAAGATTGTCGTTGAAACGCCGAGAAAACAATTATCCCCGGCAACAGCGCCAAAAATGTTGGCGTTGCCGGCTCAAACGAATGATATACAGATGAACGATAAATGATGAAAAGATGTTGAAACACCAAGGACAGAAAAACTTCTTCCCCGGCAATGACGCCAAAAATGTTGTCGCGCGGATTGACACGACAACCCTCAAACCGGGGGTTGTCACTCTGATCCCCGATCCCTCCATTTAAGCCTGTCTCCCATGGCTAAGGGGGGTAGTCCCTGAGAGATGACGAGACCAACTGTCAACCAGTTGGTTGGGAGACACGAGACACGATTAAGATAAGCACTAAAATGATTTGATTAATTTAGAAGACCAGTGCCTTAAAAGATGATTACTTGTTAAATGATATAAAAATATGGAGCATGAACAACAATCATTTATCATCAGCTAAATCACAATGCTCTTAGAATGACCAAAACGATATCCAGCAACCGAAAAAATGAATGCTCTGAACCACCACGAATCATAAACCATTAACCAGATATTAATTTCGCATCTCGACTTGAAAATTCAGCATGAAAGATATAACATGAAAACAACTGAATCTGGCAAAAATAAATTTTCCATGAAATTTTTATATTTTTTCGAATTTTTTAAATCTTTTGAATTTTTTGAATTTTTTTTAAATTTTAAATTTTTTTTTTATTATTATTATAAAAACATTAAACTAAAAATCCAAAGAAAATTTTAAAACTATATAAAAAAAATAAAATAAAAACTAATAAAATAAAATCTAAGTCAAAACTAAAACGATTAACAATATTTAATCGTAAATGAAAAAGCTAATTTTTAAACTACAACCTAACTAATAAAAGAAATAAATCTAAATTCTAACTTTGAATAAAAATGGACTTTTTATTTTTTTTATTTTTATATCATACATTAAAACAAAATCAAAAATTTATAAAACAAATCTAACAAATTACAATCTAAATAAAACAAATAAAAAAAAACTAAATCGATGCTAACCTAAACGCATGAAACCATAACCTAAATCCAAATCAAAATAAGCCAAATTGAATTCCGATTTCTTTACGATTAAAACGCTGAACGCTTAAAACTTGGCACGAAAATGACATCGAAACCCTGAGCTGCGAGCTGACTTACCGACGCTGAAAAATAAAAACGCAAGCATACCTGGAGATGATGATACGCAGGTACTTGAAGCAATTACCTTGCCCGGTGGTGGATATCCTGCGTTTTCCAGTTCTTGATGGCGGGGTGAGCAGGGCACAGGCAGCGAAAGGATAAGACGGCGGCTGAGCGTTTGTAAATGGAAAGATAAACACCGCCAATCCTTACCACGCAGCAGATCATGAGGGCATTTGCATTTACGATTTGGAAGAACGCTGCAGAAATCGATTGTAACTGGAAACACCCTGTCAATAGAATTTAAACAAATTTTCGAATGCTGGGTGTATATAGGATGGCAGCGGCAGATGAAAATGAGACTCGTGACCCCGGCTTAGAGACTAAATGCGTGAATGAAGTTAAAAATTCTTTGACGTGAATGCAGGCATAGGTGATAGCGGTGATTTTGAGAGGCATGCGGGTACACGGGTTTGCCTATTTGCTGCTTGTGCAAGCTGGATGAGCTTACTGCGGGTGGAGGAACTTGAGCCACGAAGGGAGCAAGTTGAACGCTGATATATGGAGATTTGAAATTGCTGTCAGCCGGATGTAAACGATTTTGACCCGTATATGAGTGTTCTCACTGTCTTTGTACAAGTTCTGGCAGCTGAATGCTATGATCTGGGCAGCTTTGATCTCTTTCTGAAAAATTTGCTCTTGATGAAAACCCTGTGGCTGCAAACACAGAAATACAAAACCCTAATGAAAACTGCATTAAGCAAAAAAAATATTAAAACCCTGATGAAAAATTTGTAACCCTAAAGCAAAATTTTCAAAACCCTAGATTAGTTGGTTAATGTACAAATTGTGGCCCCTGAAATGCCAGATTTAGCAATAACAGCAGTAATATTTTCGAAATATCAGAAAACTTAAATTCTGCTGTGAACAGAAAGAAAATCTCTCATGCAAAACAGGAAATAAACTTTAAATGATTAACCCAGGGCCAAAATCAGCTGGGCTCTGCAAAGAAAAGCCTGTGGGAGTCGGCTGGTTCAGCCTAGAACTTCCCCAAATGCCCACCAATATTCTCTACTAAAAGGTTTTCCTGCACATCTCAAGCAACCATCAGCAAAGAGAGAGAGAATGTTGCTAGATCTCAGGAAATAATGGAGATACCTGCCATTATTTCAGAAACCCTAGCAACACTCAAACCCTAGCAAGTGAACAAGATACCTGTGCTCACAATACTCTAAAAACAAGCTATGACTAATGGCTGAAAACTGAAATATGCAGAAAATTAAAGATCTCACAGCAATCCCAGAGAGTAACACCAACACGATTTGGACCCCAAAGTCTTCTTTTATTAACCAAAAATCAGATTACAAGAGAGCTTTTCAGTACAGACTCACAGATCAGATAATCTGAAATGACCCCTAGCACCCTACTTAAAGGAAATGCCTCCAACGGCTAGTTCGAGTGATCCATGCAGAAATGATCTCGACCGTTGATGAGGATCAAGACATCTCTTGATCTCATCCGTCGATTTATTCACTTAAAATTTTATTACTTTATTAGTTAGGGTTTTTGCTTTATATTTCATTTTTTAATTTTTACTTATTTTATTATTTTATTATTTTTATTCATTTTTTAATTTTTTAATTCATTTTAAAATGGATCATCGAACTAAACCTTCGGAAACATCACCTAGGACCTAGGACCTAGGACTCATGAGGGGATTTATAACATTTTTCAACCCTTAGGACACATTACATCATGACTTTTACGATTTACATCTTAAGGGATGTTGTAGGGAAAAGTATCCGACTCGGATGACCCTATCCCACTCTAAGGGTGATAGTACCTCAGCAACAACTGTAAAGAAAACTATTTAAGGTTTACTTCTTTACGAAAGCAAGAGAGAATGAAGGAATGCACTAACCGTCGCCTTGCGCTTAATGTCGAATCCAAACTCTTCTCTTTGCTGCTTGCTCCCAGCTCCTTGCTCTTTTGCTGGCCCAACTACAATGAGATCCTGCAAAATAAAAAAGAAGGAAACTACAAGAAGCATGCAATCATAACTGATTCAAGGATTAGCATAAATCAAATATACAATTATCACAACACATCATTGAAACAAGTGCATATAGAAGAACCTCAATAGCTTTTATTAATAGAAGAAGTAAAGTTCTGAGAAGGTTACAACCATTGAAGGCCCCAATCCAGCAACACCTCCCAGCAGAAAGAATTTCTCCTCTTCACCTCCTTCAAGCAATCACCCAATAGTTCTATCGTGAAACCAACAGCATATCATTACTTGGCACAAAATTCCAGCCTCCTGAGCTCATAGGAGAGAGCTCAATATATAGATGAATTGAGAAAGGATGAGTCAGCTTGCAACTGATGTGTAGCTGCCTTGTGTCCTCTCTCTCTTCAGTTGATCTTCAGTTCTTGAGTCCACTTGGAGAACCTTGCTTCCACTTGGAGAAACAGAGCCTCTGACTCATCACAAGGCGAAATCCCTGATCCAAGTGTCATTTTTGGAAGATTCCAGAGCAATGACTCAGTGTGCCACTTGTCCCATCTCGCTCAGCGCAGGTGGCCTTTGTTCTACCTGCTTTGCAACGCATGTACACCATGGAGGAGTTGAGTTTCAGCGCAGAAGCCTAGTGGAGCACCTGCTTTGATTTCAGGATTGCTTGTTTTTTAGTGTTTTCAGGTGGAGAACTGATCTGAGAGCTGTTGGTTTGCTGACCTTGTTCCTCTAGGGGTAGGAACATCATGTTTAGGGACTTTGGATCCCTTGGATTATTGACAATTCATGCCTAATGCTGCAAGGCACAAAATTGTCTATAACAGATGCCCCCTAAAGTATGAGGTCGTTTATCGGGTGAAATGCTTTATTAGGAGGATCCGAAGTTCATTCAATCTGCTGAGAAGTGTCCTGTAATAAGATACAATACAATACATTATTTTTCATTCTTTTTCATGATCTAGCTGAGGCGGGCATTCCCATGCTCAGCTTTATAAATTCATTTTGGTACATAGCACAGACGATCGTCTGATGATAGACTGATAATTCTCTACTGAAATTATCATCCTTTGAGAAGGATGATCATCTGCTGCAATGATGTACATATCAAATGTCTTTATATCCTGAATATATATCGCAGCCCGGATGGATGAAACTAGATCCGGGGTCTTCAATCTCTTCCGATCTTCACTCGATGTACAAGTCGATCCATGTGAGAATTTCTTGAAGTCGAACATGGAAAGACATCGCTTGATTACCGGTCAATGATGTAAACCGTTAACAAGCGCGAGAGGAATCACTGATAAGGATGATGACCCTCAAGGTACGGCAGTACAATTCACATGGTGGGAATAAAGGACTTGGCGTCGACCACCATGCAAAATCTTCTGGTCGAAGGTCATTGATGTATACCTGTCGCCGGAAGTGAGAAACTTGCCATTGAGGCATGCAAGCTTCAAAGTACTGAAGGGGTTGTTCCTAGATCAACTCCTTGGATAATGAGCTGATGTCGACAAGGAGCGATCCGTCAAAGGAGGGCCTTAATGAATCCCACATCAGTGACACGGAACGGAGCTAGTGATTGTGATGAGGTGAAAACAAACTGTGATGTATGATTCAGGGTGGCGGTCATGAAATGGATGAAGGACAATGTATGGCAGTGGATGGGACACGGTTGACTCTTTGCAGAACAACATCTCTTGAACATATAACGACACTGATGTGATGGATTGGTAGCATTACCCCAAATGTGGATGGTGTGGCGAGGACCATGGTGATGAGACCGGTGAATGAAACAACCCAACCCGATGTGACACGGAGGACAAAGTGTCATGTTCAAGAGCGACTTGCTACCATTAAAGCTGTGAGGTTCTCCCAATTTTTCCCCAGTCATTGCTGACCAGTACCTCTTTATTTTTATCAAGCTTGAGGAGGATAACATATGCTTGTTCTATAACCTGCCCTTCGGGCAAGCCCATCACTATGTTTTAACGAGCCTAGCGATAGGGAAACTCGTTCTCGTCTAAAGACAAGTTTGTCGCTATTTAATGAATTTAACGAGTCTAACGACAAGGATAACTCGGTCCTTTTCATTTTTAGAGAGTCTGAAAAGATACATAAAGTCAACTCCAGAATTCCTTTTTCGTCATCTAATCCCTTAAGTCCGAAAAAGTATAAAAAAATACAGAAGGGATGAATTTTCGATTGCTTTAACGAGCCGAACAAAACAAGCGCTCGATCTTTTTGTGCAATAATCCCTCAGGTCCAAAAAGATTAAAATCTAGAGGAGGGATAGCTCTTCCGGTCGTTTAACGAGCTGGAAGGCCAAAACTCGGCAAACTTTTCATATTTTACGAGTCAAGAGAAAAGAGCTCAAAGAAGACTCGTCTTTTGAGGAACGAGTGATGAACAGGGCAGCAGCAGATTCCAGGTACAGGTTGGAATATTCCAATCACGGCAGTGTCACAAGGATGGCTTAGTGAAATCACTCTTCGCAGCTGTTCCTCAAAATGGGTAAACAAACATATGGAGATGAACGATTGGCCAAATGAACGGATGTAGGTGAGACTGCAAGAACACGACCAAGGGCTTTAATATGGCTGTCAAAGGTTACATTTACCAAGGTTATTTACCGGTTCATTTTTTCTGGGTGAGCTTGAACTCTAGGGGAAGATTGCTCACAACTTATGTTTAATTTTTAACGAGCATGAACTATGTGCTAAAACTGCTCGGATGATGGATGCCCCCAGCATAATAATGCAGACGAGGCATATGCCCCCTAAACCTTAAGGGGCAGTTCATTTTTTAACGAGCTTGAATGCGACCAAACCTTGCTCAAATATACCAGTCTTAATGCAAGGAACGCCTCAGGTGAGGTAGTCATATTTAAGGAGCTATACCTCACTAGTTACTCCAATTTGGCAAGTTTTAACTTTTGCCCCACATCCTTTCTTTATGCAAGCTGGAAACGGCTAATCCTACGAGTTTAACGGGTTAGACCTACAGGTTTAAAGGGAGGACCTAAAAATTTAAAAAATAAATAGTCGTCCCGTGCTTGCACTCCAAAAGGTTTGCATGCCCCCAAGTATAAAGTATAATTTCGAGGCTTTGCCTCTTTCTTATTACCCGAAAAATGGTTCTATTCGCTGCCGCAAACTGAATTTTTTTTCCGGCGATGTCTATTACTAGGTTGCTAAGGATGGTGACTACTTGTTGCAGCAATTTCATCTCTTTCTTTGGAGGTTGCCCCTACTTATCCTTCAAAACATATGTTTTAATGGGTGAGGCTTGCCTTCAAAGATGGTGGCTACTTGCCGCCACAAATGGATCTCCTTCCTCAGGAGAGCCTATTTTTTAGACAAAGGGAGCCGATTATTTCGCTCACATAACTTTGACAAAAGAACTTTATCCTAGAACAACCCTCTCTTCCTTCCTTCGGACGGGGTACGGACTAGTCCCATTCTTCTGCGGAAATTAACTTTATACCCAAGGTTTTCTCTGCCCAAGGCAGGCCAGGGTGCATGCCCCCTGGGTCCCAGTTACATCTTTCCGAATCACTCGCATTCATCGGGAAGTAGAACCGGGGGTGGAGGCATTCCTTGAGTGAATAAACCGTTAAGGGATGGTATTTGACTATTTGCGATGCGTGATCCTGGAAATGAAAGTTGGTCTACGAGCTTGACCATTCTTCCTTCGTGCGGAAAACACATAACTCTAAAGAGTGAGGACACTATCGCCTCCATGCAATATATATAGTCTCGTCCAAGGAGTAAGTTATAAACCAAGGGTCCCTGGATGACCATGACGTTCATATGAACTGTCTTCCCCTTCAATGTAATGGGAACATTGGGGAGAATCCCTAACGGGCGACTGGTTCCTTTATCAAAACCTGATAGATTTCTCATCTCAGGTAAAAGCGCCGGGGAACCCAGTGCTTTCCAAGCAATAGAGGAAAGGATACTCACAGATGCCCCTTCATCAATGATAGTTCCAGCCATCACCATTCTGTAGATTTGGACGATGATTCTGAATGGGATACTGGCTGGTAACTGGGGTCTGCCTAGTTGATTCCAATCAAAGGACACAACCAGGTTGCTTGGTGGTGGGACCGAATACACGGCCGGATACGACCCTGACGATGTTCCTTCCTGCGATAAAGGAATGGGCGCGTTGCCCTGATGCTCATCAGAGTCTGTGTTGATGAAAAGAATATGGACGGTGTCATCCTTATTCTCTTCAGTGAGGGTGTCATTTGAAGATGAGTCTTCAATGACGGAGTCATTTGAGGATGAAACCTCTGAAGGAAGAACCGGGTCAACTGTCGTTTCGACCTTTAGACTTTCGTCTGGTCTGGATTCAGTAGGTTCATTCTCAATGACCGACACTTCAGCTGACCACTTGATCGGGCCGGCTGGATATTCAACTATCGAGGGACTCGGCATGAGTTTTTGGTATCCAGGAGGAAGTCGTAACGGTGAAACCGAACGATCTTCCAAAACTCTCTTCACCTCATCTAAGAATGGACAACGGTGGATGGCGTGATCGCCTTCACACAGTCTGCAGGGTGATCTTGGTCTCCCTCTTTGTCCTTCACTCTCTCTAGTTGACGGAATGCAATCAACATGTCTATCAGAGGTTGATGCTACCGGATTGTGCAACCTGGGGGACCAGTCCCTTAGTATCCGGGGAATACAAGGACAGTCACGGTGGAAGTGGGTCCCTTTGCAAATGACACATGGCGATTTAGGCCCGGTCGGTGCAGTGTGTGGATTTTTGTCAGATGTCTTTTGCTTGCCCCCAGTCGCCTTCGCCATAGGCCCCTTCTGCTTCTTTTCTCTCTTCTTCTTTTCCTTCTTCTCCATGGGAGGCTGACTTTTGCCGGCTCTACCTCGCGAAGATGAAGGATCAGAGGAAGAATTGTAAGAAGTGGAGGGCTGGTGGGTAGTTCTAGACTGGTCTGACTGTTGATTCGACTGCTCAGGATTAGTGGTGATCTGAACTACATTAGTTGAAAAGAGCCATATAGGCAGGCCAATTGTCAATCCTGGAAGTGACAATGTGGCCATATGAGGCGCACCAACATCTCCCCAAGAGGAGAAGGGATTGGGACTTCCACCAAGGTGACTTCCTTGGTTGGTGGGCTCCATGCTTTTCAACTGAAAGATCAGCGTGGGAATAACAGGTGATTATGTTCCAATTAGAATAAATTTTATTAACGACGCTTTAGACACAACTTTGCTTTTTCATGTTTTAAGAGTCGAGAAAAAGCTAAAGATGACTCTAGTCTCCTTCGATGTTTTAACGAGCCCGAAGTGACAAATGCTCGGTTGGACTTTTTTAGTTATAGAGTTTGAAAAAGGTCAAAAGAAACTTCTCTGGAGTTCTAGGCAGAGGGTGTGCCAAACTTTTTGCGAAACCACAGAATACGTTTTACAGTACGGGTGGTCGATCTTCGTGAATGCTGTGTTCACTGCATCGCGATCAGTAGGGCGGCCGACACGGCTTCCTATGGATAAAGGCTTTGTTCCTATAGGGGTCTCCCAATATATACGCGACGGTACGTGGGAGCACAAGTCCGTATTAGTGCCACCGACTCTCAGGAGGAATCACCCACCTTCGTAGAGATCGACAGTCACTATGTTTAACGACGCCGGAACACGTCTCTACCTAGACCTCTAGGTGTTTGCGTTATGTTACAAAGCGTTGTTATGTAAATTGAATTTATTTTAATGTTGATCTTGTTTAGCAGTTTGCCTTTAAGGATCACCACGAGATGTATGTAACAAATTCCTGAATGCAGTCTAAGATGAGAAGCAAACTTTTCAATCTTTCAACTTTGAAAAATCTTAACTACTGAGGGAAAAGAAAGGCAAATCTTTTCACACAGATCATAGAGCACACACTAATGCAATTTTTCCTAAATCAGCATGCAAACAGTCAAATGCAAAATGCACAATGCATGTATTTTCTTTTCCCTTTCTTAATGTTGATGTATTACAAAAAGAAAGTTGTTATATAACTTTGATTTCGATTTCAAGCGAAAGTAAACAAGCTAGTCCAAAATCAAAAGACACCTTAAGATTTACTTGTTTAAACACTAGAAATGCATGAAATCAAACCATAATGACGAAAGTAAAACGACTAATCAGCTATGGACAGCAAACAAGCTAACTCTTTAGACCAGCAAAATGCCTAACATAGGTTCAAATCTAAGAGGCCAAAGCAAGACTAGTTTACTCTTCGTTATGGGAAATTGTAAATGAAGTAAGAAATACAAAAGAACAAGTACAATTTCGTTATATAACAGAGGCGGAATGATGGCAAGTAAGGTTGGTTTCAGAATAGGTACAAGACTGACAACTAGCAGCAAAATCTATAGTGAAAACAGGCAAGAAAAAGGGAGGAAACCCCAAATGCACAAGGCAAAATTGGGCCAACGCAGGTGCTGCACAGCCAGTCTGGCTCTCAGCGCAGGTAGCCCCTTCGGGACCTGCGTTGCAAAGCAGGTAGCCTGTGTACTACCTGCTTTGGAAAATGAAAGTTGCGTTTTCTCAGTTTCCGGGTCACAATTTTCTCAAAAATTCACAGTTTTTGCTCAAATCAGAAGCTATCAGTCAAGCACACACTAAGGGATGACAAGGAAGGTGAAAAGCTATCACTAAGAGCTTACAAGGATCCTTGTAGATCAGCTCTTCAAATCATGAACATGCTCAGAAATGAGCTAGAGTAGCTGCCCTCTACTTCGCTTTTGATATAGTCAAAAGCTTTTCGATTTGGTACTCTTTTGTTCAGGAAATGAATAGAAAAATACTACAAACAATCAAACAGATATGATCCCCAGTGGAGTCGCCAGTTTGTTGTAGGGAAAAGTATATGATTCGGATGACCCTATCCCACTCTAAGGGTGATAGTACCTCAGCAACAACTGTAAAGAAAACTACTTAAGGTTTACTTCTTTACGAAAGCAAGAGAGAATGAAGAAATGCACTAACCGTTGCCTTACGCTTAATGTCGAATCCAAACTCTTCTCTTCGATGCTTGCTCCTAGCTCTTTGCTCTTTTGCTGGCCCAGCTACAATGAGATCCTGCAAAATAACAAAGAAGGAAACTACAAGAAGCATGCAATCATAACTGATTCAAGGATTAGCATAAATCAAATATACAATTATCACAATATATCATTGAAACAAGTGCATATAGAAGAACCTCAATAGCTTTTATTAATAGAATAAGTAAAGTTCTGAGAAGGTTACAACCATTGAAGGCCCCAATCCAGCAACACCTCCCAGCAGAAAGAATTTCTCCTCTTCACCTCCTTCAAGCAATCACCCAATAGTTCTATAGTGAAACCAACAGCATATCATTACTTTGCACAAAATTCCAGCCTCCTGAGCTCATAGGAGAGAGCTCAATATATAGATGAATTGAGAAAGGATGAGTCAGCTTGCAACTGGTGTGTAGCTGCCTTGTGTCCTCTCTCTCTTCAGTTGATCTTCAGTTCTTGAGTCCACTTGGAGAACCTTGCTTCCACTTGGAGAAACAGAGCCTCTGACTCATCACAAGGCGAAATCCCTGATCCAAGTGTCATTTTTGGAAGATTCCAGAGCAATGACTCAGTGTGCCACTTGTCCCATCTCGCTCAGCGCAGGTGGCCTTTGTTCTACCTGCTTTGCAACGCAGGTACACCATTGAGGAGTTGAGTTTCAGCGCAGAATCCTAGTGGAGCACCTGCTTTGATTTCAGGATTGCTTGTTTTTGAGTGTTTTCAGGTGGAGAACTGATCTGAGAGCTGTTGGTTTGCTGACCTTGTTCCTCTAGGGGTAGGAACATCATGTTTAGGGACTTTGGATCCCTTGGATTATTGACAATTCATGCCTGATGCTGCAAGGCACAAAATTGTCTATAACAAGGGAGAAAACCCCTTTAACATAGACCCTCACAAATCACCCAGTTCTGCGACACAACTATAATCTAGCAGATCAACACACTAGGATTCTCCTAAAATTCCAATGACAAAATCAATCCCGGCTTTGGGGTCAGGTTTGAAGGAAAACTCTGCCGATCCGTGGATCGATGAGACGAAAAACCTTCCGCGACGTAGATTATCATCAGAAAGTTAGGTCCACCTAGGCAAATTACATACATGACTCATGTCTGCTAAGATTATTTACAATCAATACATGCAGACTGGGTTTACAATCAAAAAGATCAAGTTGCTGATGATGGCAGGATGGCACAGACATGCTGATCAGGTGCTGCCCCTTTTTGCCAAAAAAAAAAGGGGGGATGTACTGCATGGGTAGTTGACCAGTAGAGGTCAACAATATCAATTTACAAAATCTGAAAATGAAGAAGGCCAACCAATTTGTAAATGTATGAACTTGATTTTACACTCTCAATAGCTTGTACCAAATCATTTAATATTGCTCCTCTCACTTCTTTAACAATCTTTTTACCCTTCAATACTTTGAAGGTGGGCACAACCTTCACTCCCAACTCCTTTTCCAAAGGTTGTAACCAATTAAATCATCACTTGCAAAAAGCGTTAGCTTAAGATATGTTAGACCTCACAAACAAAGGAAATATTTAACAAGAAATTCAAATATGGATTTGAGAAAAAGCATGAGGAAAAATAGAACGTTCAGGCAATGCCAATTTATCCATTGAGAGACCAGTGAATAGGAGTGTCATTGGTATTTGATAGATAGAATGTGGTGTCATAAAATAACCAAGATGACGAACTGAAATCATCAAGTACGTCAAGAAAATCGTCAGTTATGGTATTGCACATTTGAGTAGGGATCACAATAGCCAAAGAATTGGTGTAAACTATGGAATAATCGTAATAGCCAAACCCCAAGCAATTTTCCATCACAGAAGCAGGTAGCTATGATGCCTAGAAACACCATTATCAATAGTTTCAAGATCTACAACTCAGATCCCTCTATACTGCAAGCATTTTCCAACACAATCATTACAATTATTGTGGGTCTTAAGAATGAGAAAGTCGAGAGAATAAGTGAAATCCTAACTACAAGCCAAGCTTGGGTGGCTCAAAGGATTTCTCCTTACTACCCTTAACCTTAATAATTTTGATCACGGTAGAGAATGAGCTCCTTACAAATACTGATGGGTTGTTAGACTCATCTCTTTTTCTTAATCTAACATGGTTGAAACATGTACAACAAAATTTGTAGCTCCTAATTGAAGCTTAGGGTAAGTACTTGCAGTTTGTGTTGGAGAAGGCCAACAAAACTCTTGCTAGCCATAATTTGAGTTTTGTTGGAATAGAAGTTGCTCGTGCAGAAATCTCATAATTGTTGTATAAGATGTGATTGTCAAATAAACACTTAAATCTCAAAATGAACAAAATTTAATATGAAACGTCTTAAAAAGAGAAAATTAGTAATAAATATATTAAAAAACTAGCATAGATCATAAATAATAGCTATTTTTTTGGGTTTAAATTTAAAAAAAAAACTCACTACAATTGGAGTTAACATAATAGAATTGGAGCTGAGAGGAATATATGCTAATCTTTCAACTGTACTCCTCACAAATTTTGCTCTGACACACTACATTTATTCATTTAAATGCGTACCTATTATGAACTCACAACTTTTATGCTAGTATCTATTTTAAATTAAATGAACCCACAACCTTAATTTAGATGGCTCTGATATATTTTGCGCTAGCATCTATTTTAAATTAAATGCACACACAACCTTAGTTCAGATGCCTCTGTATAGCTGTCAGAACAGAAGAAAAAAATTGTATTGCACGTGATGATGGAAGGCACAGTATGATCATACTACCACTCGAAAATATTTCCAATACCCTATATTCTTGGGCTTCATGTGTTACAACTCTATTATAATGTGTAATAGATATGTGAATTCCCATTATCAACATCTACAACTCAAATGTTAAAAAGTAGAAAACAATGCCCTCAAATTGACACTTTGACTCCATATGCCCTCATTTCTCCTAAACACAACCAATTATCTGATTCATATGAAGAATCTCTCTATAAATGGAAAACGAAATCCTACAAAATGCTCAGATTTCAACTATATTATGACATGGTGTAGACTGTAATAATGTTGGCCCATATGCATTCTAATTTCAATTTACTGATTTTTTTAATTTTGCCCTTTTGTTTTGTATTTGATTTATACAACAAAGAAACATAGTTCTTAACCTTTTGTATGCTTTCAAAATGTTTCAAATTGTTGAATTGGTTTTGAGTATTAACCGCATCCAAGATTTTTACTACAGATATTATAGGCGACATATTCACTGTTAATGCTACTCTTTCCTATCCAACTCTCGGAGAAAAATAATTTCAATCCATTACCCATTCCTCTAAATTTACTCAAAAGAATTACCAATCCATTATCTATTCCCCTAGATTTACTTGAAAATTACCATTTCCTTTAAACAATGTTTAAGCCCATTACTCCAAATTCTTCCTTAAAGAAATTAAATTAAATACTAATTTGAAGTCAAAAGGCATCCACTATTTCAGAGATGGTAAGGTAGTTGTGGCAATTACTGCAACGACTCTCCCTCGTACAAAACAACAGGCACCTTGTTTCCACAACAGTCAGCCTAAAGTTAATACTAGAACTTGGGAGTGGGAATGGGGTCTCAATTCATTTCCTCAAGTAAACTAAGTTGGCACATAGTACATTCTCTGCCATTCTTTGCTAGTGATTTTCAAATTCATATTTTGCTGAACAACAGAAAGACAGAGAAGCATGGTTGGCATTGAGGACCTTCCTCTTTGTTTTTTTCTCCCGACCTATGGAGTAGCCATAGCCATAGGTAATTTGAGTCTCATGTAGACATACAGATGTGAAAGAAAGGAGGCACTTGATTTGCTAGCGTGGTTGGATGGAGTGGCAGTTTTCTCATGATTTTTGCCTTCTTGATATGGGCCTTCAATGATGAAGCTTATTCATGGCTTCAGAATCCATTACCTAACACAGGTGAGATGCAATCCACAAGGAGCTCTGGGTTGTCCATTAATTCTTCCATGACCCAAGATCGGAAACAAGATTTAGGAGTTTCTTGGAATAAATCTAAGAGGAGCACTATCCAGGCATAATACATTGCCAAGAAGGTTACAAAAACCCTCTCGCATCAAGACGTCAGTGGGTCAAATCCGGGCTAGTTAGTTTCTTCCATGGAACATATGAATGGTTGTCAAATATAGTTAACAAGTTAATTTTCACAGATTAATGTTTGTGGAGGTTTGAACCTAGGTCTTATCATGATAATGGCCCATCTTAATCGCTAGACTGCAACCATAAGTAATTGAGAGGATTCCTCTTTATAATTGTAAAAAATCGTTGACAAACAGTAATCGGTCATATGTTATAGGGCCTTCAAATAACAAATGAGCACCATAATTATGATATAATATATCAGCTCGCTATGATCAACAAATTTTCTAGGTCTACTTTTGATGGAGAGGCACATGAGCCCCAACAGAATTTTCATTGAAAATAAGAAAAAATCCCATGATTGTCATCACAATATCAGCCTTGTTCTGTGATTGGGGCTACTGACTTCACCTTCACTAGTGTTGTCCCCATTTGGGTTGGAGATTCTGTTATTAGCTGGATTCTCATTACGTGCTTGGGCAGCAGCCTCACACCCTAGGAAACGATCTTGCAAAATCCACATTTCAGATTGTATTACTATGACATGTCTCTAATGACAATAATAAGCATTGGGAAACATAGTATTAATACAAGTAAACAAAGTATATATATACTATATACACCATTTAAATATAAACTTATACTGCCATTGATACTCTGCAACAACATGGTTATTGTTTCAAAGAAAAACATACATCACGAAAGGGTAATTCGTCTGGCTCTTGCATGTGTATGACACGGCCTATCTTTGGCCTCTTAGCAGCATTTGGATCCACGCAATGCAGTGATACCTACAATGCTTGTTTCAATGCCCTGGATGTGGGTTTAACGTCGAGCAATGGATCTACCACTTCCTCAAACCTTCGTCTCATAGCCATCATTTTCCCATTGGAATGAAGAATGTGGATAGTTAAAAATCAATGGCAAGCTCCAATGCTCAAGTCATGCTTTTAATCAGCTAAAAGACTTTTTATACTACAAGAACAATAGTAAACAAAAATTTACAGGAGTCCCAAGACATAAAATTGAAGAATAAAGGGCATTACATAGTGTGATAATCGCAACTTAGTAAAGGGTTGTATATTGTTTAACAAAACCTGTAAGGGGAAAACCTCTTTCATGTTTGACAATGATATTTGCGGCGATAGTTTTCTACATCATATTCTTATTCAAAGCTTCTTGCATGACTATTTGTTTGTTCAAGACTTAAAGTGCATGAACAAAGCTTCATGCCTTAAATAGAGTAGAACGGATATCGAATAATGATATTGAAAGAATTAGCCATTATCCATAAGAGACAATTGACACCTTGAAAAGGGGACATTAAACTTATATATCCTATTAAAATAACTTCAAATTGCTAGAAAATACAGCGAGAAACATTGTCAAGGGCCTCTTCCATGCTAAATACAGTTTTAGAACCACATCGGAAATGGGTGTCGTTAAAAATGCATAATGTCAAAACAGGTTTGGATTTTACTTAATACTTCCTACAAAAGCGCTATACAAGAAGAGTTTCCAAACTTCTCGAGTCTCAGAAGTTAATTTACTGGAATCTATTAGCAAAAACATATAAATAGAAAAACCCTCAATAACTACCTCTCAATCACACTAAGAAAAACCTCAGAAGACAAGCATGTGCTACAACAAATTCCCAAATAAGACAGTGAATCAAGATGAAAATCAGATCATACCTTTTCTTGAGAAAGAAAACCCTAAACATATACATCAGTGTTGAAGTAGACACTGAAACAAAATATCAGTAAACAAATGAAAAAGGATGAAGAATTGCATTTTGTGATGTTATTTAACTCTAACCTCGTAGGGATCTGAGAGACGAGGCTAATGACATCACAAAATTTGTGAGTTATACAACCACACTTCTCATTGAAATGGAGATTGTGGATAGGTGGAACTCGATGTGGACACCGAAGCTTGTGGCATATTTATATGGAGAAAGAACCTGGGAGATTAGAGTTTTTCCTTCAAAAAGATTCATTCCTATTTCAGACCTTAAGGTTATGCCTCTGTTAATTTAAATGAAATTAATAAATAAATTCACCAAGGGATTGAAGACCTTAAATATATGCCTTTGTTACATGAATGTGCTAAAGAAATTTAGCAATGGATTCAAGGGAACTGTATATTCTAACCTCCCTAGTAGGTCTACCATAATCAACAGGGCTTCTTTTCGAAATAATCTCCATGCCTGAATCCACCTCAGAGCTTGCTCTCTCTCTATATATATCAGAACTTGGTTGGATAGTTAAAACTTAGTGCCAAGCTCCAATGCCCAAGTCATTCTTTTAATTAGATAAAATGATTTTAATTCTACAATAACAATAACAAACAGAAATTTACAAGAGTCCCAAGACATAAAATTGTAGAATAAAGGTAATTACATACTGTGTGATCGCAACTTAATAAAGATTTTTATATGGTTTAACGAGATCTGTAAGGGGAAAAACCTCTTTCATGTTTTAAAATGATATTTGCGGTGATAGTTGTCCACATCATATACTTATTCATATCTCTTTGCAGACTATAATATTTGTTTGTTCAAGACTTAAAGTGCATGAGCAAAGCTTCATGCCCTAAACAAAGTAGAACGAATATCGAATAATGATAATGAAAGAATTAGCCATTATCCATATGAGACAATTGACACCCCAAAAAAAGGTCGTTAAACTTATAGTTCTCATTAAAATAACTTCAAATTTCTAGAAAATACAACGAGAAACATCTCCAAAGGCCTCTTTCACGCTAAATACAGATGTAGAAATGCACCGGAAATGGGTGTCGTTAAAAATGCATAATATCAAAACAAGTTTGGATTTTACTTAATACTGCCCACAAAAACGATATACAAGCAGAGATTCCAAACTTCTCGATTCTCAAAAGTTAATTTACTAAAAAATCTTAGAAAGAACATAGAAATTGAAAAACCCTCAACAACAACCTCTCAATCACACTAAAAAAAACTTCAGAAGACAAGCCATTTCTACAAAAAATTCCCAAATGAGACAATGAATGAAAATGAAAATTCAAATCATACCTTTTCTTGAGAAAGCAAACCCTAAACATATACAACAGTGTTGAAGTAGCCACTGAAACGAAATATCAGTAAACAAATGAAAAAAGATGAAGACTTGCATTTTGTGATGTTATTTAACTCCAATCTCGTAGGGATATGAGAGACAAAACTGATGACATCGAAAAATTTGTGAGTTATACATCCACAGTTCATTGAAACAGAGATTGTGGATAGTTGAAACTCGATGCAGACACTAAATCCTGTGACATATTTATATGGAGAAAGAACCTGGTAGATTAGGGGTTTCTCCTTCAAAAAGATTCATTCCTCTTAGCAAGGGTTGTCAAGCCGAAGCACCTGGAGGTAGTAGTGCTAAGCGAGAAGTAGTGTTGAGCAAGGGTGGTCGATCCGAAGCACCTAGAAGTAGAGTCGAGCAAGAAGTAGTTTTGAGCAAGGACGGTCAATATATTGCATTGCGAGGTCGCGAGGCTTATAATTATAACTAATTTAATATCGATCAAATTAATCAAATGGTTCAAACTATTTTAATCATCTAACACCTAAATCAAGGGCCCATGAATGTACACATACCTTTAGACGGGAGTTTATTTCAAAGGGGAACGCCTTACGATGTAACTAGCTAACTTCTTATGGAAACATTATAGAAGAAAGAACATTATTTGAATTTAATTACATATAAATAATGGATAGTTTGACACAATAAATCCACTAAGAGTTCTACAAACAACATTAGGATTTTGAAATAGCCAAATATTTACCCCTTCCTCATGAAGACCATGACCATGGTATTTCGCTAAAGTCCAAGAAATCCTCACTGACTAGGACCTCTTCTTATTCTTACGGGGATTTTCTCTTCTTTGACATAGCGGTTACTTTAGCCTCAGATGATCTGAATTGTATCATTATCTTATTTTTCATCCATTTCGATGCATTTAGAGTGGAAAAAGTGGAGGAATCGGCTCATAGGACCATTTTTAACGTGGGACCAAGTTTGGTGAAACCTGGTCTGAAACCTTCCGAGAGCATTTTGAGGAATCAAACAATGTTTGTTGGGGGTAACACATTTCCACTAAAGAGTCACACCTTTTCATGATAATCTACATACAAAAATATTTCCAACGACGTAAGAATCGCATCAATCAGAGTTTGTATGCAAAAGTTATGCCACAAAAAAGTTGACCTTCTTGTTTTCACACCTATAGTTTGGGAGGATGTTGTGTCAGCCCCATTATTCATGGAAAAGGGGATAGACACGTATTTGTGATGTAAAATACTCTAGAAAATTATATTTTGTAACTCTAGTTAAGAGTTGATGTAGTCAAAAATAACCACTAGTACGCTATCGGGTTGTGTTATAATCAGGCCACTAGGAGGAAGAGGCATTCCATTCTTTCGATAGAATTTTGTTCCATAATTGAGAAAATATAGCCAGGAGAGATAAAAGGGAGAGCACACAGAGAGGATCTATGCACTGTAGCAGCCCACAGGCCACAGACATTACTTCTTTGTATCTGCAGCCATATTTCCAGACAAAGAAAGAGAGCGAAGCGACCTCACCTTCCTGTTGGGTTTTCTCCCGAAATGGTTTCCCAGATAGCATATATTATGTATTATGTGTGTGTGAGCTTATTTTTTCATCCTCTACTTTTCTCATTGATTTAATTTTACATGCATGCACTAGTTACAATTAATTTTACAGATCTAGAAATTAAATAAAATTGTAATAGTGTGGAATATCAAATTTTTAATATAATATTATCATATATGTTGTGACGAACTGTCCAATGGAATATCCACAGTATTTTACGGATCATCAAAAAAATTCTACTCATTTTCTTTCAAATATTAACTCTTCATATGAGCATTCATCCTCTAAAACCCTTCTCTTGATATTAGATGTAGGAGTTTGTCCTCTTTTTACAAGAGATTAAAGAGATTTTTGTCTAAACCCTCCCCAAAAGAGGAATTTGTCCCAAGTGTGTTCTTTTTTCTTTAATTAAGCTTCCACCATAATTTTTTACATGATTGTCCTGAACTCGTAAAAGATTGACCATAATTGCTACAGGATTGTGATTGACATAGAGAGGGGTCAAATTTTAAGTTAGGGGAGTGAAGAAGGAAGTATACCACACCTCCATCATCCATCCTACATGATATTCAACCACTTATCTGTCCAAAAATCCATCTTTGTCAACGAAAAAAATCCATTTTCACCCCTTCTTCCACAATTTTCACCACTACCAAATTGGTGAAACTCTTTCTCTGAAGAATTTGTTAGCCAACGAGAAGGAAAATTTGGATGAGGCAAAGGGAAAATTGAAGCCTCAAACAACCCTAAGAAGGCCAATCACTAGGGTAGCTAGAGCTAAGTAACTCCAAGCAAAAATTGCCTAGCTACAAGAAGAAACAGGGTTTATATAAGAAAGGGGAGAATTGTTACAACATAGGGAGAGACTAATATAGGAAGGAGAAGCAACACCTCAATTGTGTAACAATCCTAGTTAAAAATTCATGTAAAAATATATAAGACCACAACCATGGGACACAAATTCCAAAATGAATGATGGGGAAATCACGCAAGTGGATGTTCATTTGGTGTATTATGGCTAAGGAAATTCGCAAATGAAATGTCAAAGGATTTGAAAAGGCATGAGGCATTTATTGGCATTTTATGTATGAAAATAATAAAAATTAGGAGAAAATGGAGGTGAAAGCTCACAGGCTGCAAGTGAGGAGGAAAATGAAGGAAAATAATGGAAAATGAAGAAAATAGAAGCCTCATTAATAAAATGGCTTCTAAGAATCAGTGGGCAAGCTTGGTAAGTCCAGTGTTGGAGCTTTCTCTCTATTCTCTCTCTCTCTCTCATACTCTTGGATACTTATAGTTTTCTCGGATCACTCTTTGAGGAGTGTGGAATAATTGGCGTTTCGAAGAAAGAAAGCAAAGTAAGAGTAGAAAAGCACAAGAGGACATCAAGATCAACAACTATTGTGGTCTTTCCTTGGAGGTATTGAGTTTCATGTGTGTTTTCCTCACCAGTTTTGGCATGCATGTCATATGCATGTGGTTTGTTGTTAATGGTTTGTCATTAGCATGGAGGATGGTCAGGATTGACAGTGGATTTTCCTAGCCTTGCCATTTCCTAGATACCCATGGAGATTTTGGTTTTATTTCCTTGTTTTGTTTTGGTTAGTTCTCTTGTTTCCTTAGGTTGGGTTGATTTATTATTCCTAGAAGCCCTAGTTGGACAAATGCTTTGGAAGCCCTGTAACAACTTGGGTTGAGTTACTAGTACTAGAAACATTGGTTGGAAAAGCACTCTAGAATCCCTTGGTGGGTTGAGTTATTATTCCTGGAAGCCCTGGTTGGATAAACGCTTTGGATGTTGAGTAAAATATGTGGGTTGATTTACTAGTCTTGGAAGCCTTGGTTGGAAAAATTCTGTGGAAGCCCTGGAAAGCTTAGATAGGGACCAATCTGATAATGGTTTTGTGATGTCAAGCTGTGAGGTGGAATCACTATTTGATGGGTTGAGGTGGATGGCCTTTGGAAGCCATGGATGGTTTTGGATTGATGTGTTCTATGAGATCCCACATTCATGCTTGGAATATGGCATGAGGGTGAATGCATGAAGAGAGATTTGGCTAAGCCATTCTATGGTCGGGTGGAATGTGCTAGTCCCATACCGGGTTGGCTTTTACATCATTAATATGAAGTTATTTCTCCTTGTTATCTCATGATTATTATATTGGTTTATATGTGGATTCTGGCTATTGTATCCATGGTATTTCTGTTGTTATTATGTTGGTTATGAGTATGTATTATGACAGCGGCTCTGTATGGTTCCCATCATGCTTTTACTTGTATATGAATGAAAAATGTATCTATGGCCTAATGGATGAAACTGAAGCTAAAGTGATAAGGAAAAAATACCTCATAGAGAATCTCAGAAAAGTATGAGACCCATATGCTAATATTTGTTATTTATAATTGTAGAACACATATTCGCAATATGTTTGGCGAAATTCCTGCCATGGCTAGTAGGGGTCTAGTCAAAGGCTTCTTTAAGTATTTGCATTTGTACTATCATTTCTCTATTATTTTACTGTTCTGAAGGTTTCATTCAATTATAGGCAGTGACTTGGGCACTGGGCCTGAAAAGGTGGCTTAAATCCCAAGGA
This sequence comes from Pinus tabuliformis, assembly GCA_031772625.1. Taxonomy (NCBI): domain Eukaryota; kingdom Viridiplantae; phylum Streptophyta; class Pinopsida; order Pinales; family Pinaceae; genus Pinus; species Pinus tabuliformis. The sequence continues at coordinate 729,607,852 of CM062819.1, forward strand.
CGATGGCACAACACTGAGCAAAATAGTTCCTCGATGCTTGCATGCCTTGTCATGAGAGTGCCTAGAGCCTCTTGGACATTGGTAGGCCTATAGCATGGGAGCATCTCGGGGTCAAGTGGTCCAAAATCTTAGTGGGACCCAAGGGCTGGTTGGCAGAAAGGTTGGAATGGTTCCTGGGGGTCCTAATATTGATTTTGAAGGTCTGTATGGGGTTTTTCCATTAGTTCCACTTCCTTAACATAACTTATGAGGTCAAATCAAATCACAGTGCCCTCTCGTTGCATGTTTACCACGGTTGGCCAGTTACTTGGGCATATTTCAGAGAAGGGTGTTAGAGAGTGGTATAGAGCATGGTTCACCCCTTGGACTAGATGGATTGTCTATTTGTCATGGATTCATGTTTCATGTGTGTCTCTTGTGTTGTATGACCATGCGCTTGTCGCATTTGTATGGTTTTGATCATGGCTATAGTGATGTCGACATATGAAGGTTGATGGTGTTGTTGTGGGATGTGTCATCATGAGTTTGTGGTTGTATATGCATTTGGTATGCATGCAAGTTTCTATATATTCACTACAAGGAAAAATGTCATTGGTGAGGGTCATGCTTTTGATGGACCTTTAAGGTCCATCACCAATGTCGCATATGGTGACAGTCTTTAAAAAAGCATTGTTGTAAGTGTATATAGTGATGGTCCTTTACAGTTTGTCACCAAAGCCATTTTCAGTGACACTTTTGGTGAGGGTTGTTAAAGGCCTGTTACTAATTCTCTCTTTGGTGACACTTTTGGTGAGGGTCTTTAAAGACCCCTCACTAATTCTCTCTTTGGTGACACTTCTAGTGACGATATTTTATTGACCGTCACCAATAATCGTTTTGGTTACTTTTGGTGACGGTCAATAAATGTTCATCATCATTTATCATTCCAATGAGTTTTTGATGACGCTTCATGCCTATGACGGACCTTTAAGGTCCATCACCAATGTTACATATGGTGATGGTTTTTAAAAAATCGTTGTTGTAAGCTTATATAGTGATGGTCCTTTAAGGTTTGTCACCAAAGCCATTTTCAATGACACTTTTGATGAGTGTTGTTAATTTCCCATCACTAATACTCTCTTTGGTGACACTTTTGGTGAGGGTCGTTAAAGGACCATCACTAATTCTCTCTTTAGTGACACTTCGAGTGACAATATTTTATTGACCCTCACCAATGCTCTTTTTGGTTACTTTTGGTGATGGTCAAAAAATGTTCGTCATCATTGATCATTCCAATGATTTTTTGATGATGCTATGTACTTGTTACTATATTTTTTGTCAAAATATAATGATTTAAAACCATTGTTGTGGATTCTTTTTCATTATATGTCCAAGATCATAGTTGTTATAATAGCTATTCAATTTGCTAAGAAGTAATTAGTGTGTATCGTTTCCCTCAAGTCATAAGAATATAGTCTTCCTATGAGTCAACACATGACTCATCTCTATTAGATTTATTATCTAGCAAATTTCCTTTAAATAAAGTTCCACTAGTGTGTGTAGCAACTATATTATTTAATACATAATCAAACTCTGTCAATTCTATTTATGAGAGAGACCTAGCACTCCTCAACACTCATGGCACACTTTAACATGCTTTGGAACAATACACTAACATTCCTTAGCACCTCACATGTCTTGGAACATCTTTGTACCTAGAACATATTGCCATGATTAGGATGCCAAAGCACATGTTGGCATGCCATAACATAGCATAGCACTCCCCTATCATGTGTTGGCATTCCCTGTAGTCCCTAGCATGCCCTGGAACTCCTTGGCATATTATTGCATTGACAAAAAATAGCACTTGGCACACATTGACACTTGGCATGTATTGGAACATATTATTAGTGTGCCTAGCATGCCCCTATTGAAAAAGATAAAGTCTAGACTTATTAACCCTCTTATGTGTTCATTTCCTTTCATTTTTGCTTGGTTATTCCTTTTGTTGCCTTGAAACTCCTTGACGCATATTGGCATACTCTGGCACCCTACACATCCTAGCATGTATTAGCACCTGTAATGCCTTGGCACTATTTGGCACATGTTAGCAAGCCTCGGAACTACCTAGCACACTCTAGCACTTCTTGACATTCCCTTATATTCCTTGGCATGCCTTACCCATTCTTAGCATACCTTGTCACTCCCTCCTTGGCATGAAAACTAGCACTAATTAACACTCCCCAACACACCCTTATATTCATTTACTTCCATGCATTTTGACCTAGTGCTCCCTTGTGTTGTCCTAGTACTCCCTAACACTCCTCAGCATGCATTGGCACTCTCTAGCACACCTTAGAACTCATAAGTGAAGAATGAAGCTTGTAAACAATGTTACTAGAATCAGAATAGACAATAAATCGGCGAGGCAAAAGAGCTAAGAGTTTGAATCAGATTGGGGAAAAATCGGGAAAAAATCAGTGAATTCAATAAATAAAACTATACACATATATTGAATTAAAAATAAAAAATAAAAAATAAAAAACATTTTTCATTGATATTCAGTAAGTCCATGTCCAATCAGTTCATAATATCAATAGATGTACAAAATATCATGAATGAATAAGCATCTCATATATGATGAGTCCAAACATGATCCAAAGTACTGAGTCATGACTCCTAACTAGTCACTACATAGAACTAGAAGCAATTGCTTCTAAAAGTTTATAAAAAACTGCATACTAATTAGAAAAAACCAGCAACTAAGAGTCTAAGACTCTTAAGAGTAAGAAATAGAAGTGATTCCTCACACTCATCTGCTTGCTTGACTCTCAAAGTTCTTCAAGTCATGTAGGCTCAAAAGAGGAGCCTCCTCTAATTGGACCCAATCTGCTGCATTTGTAGTTTGCAAATCTATCTCTTCAAGGTCTATTGGTGAATGATCCAAACCTATCATTATCATGAGACATTGAAATGTGAATTTAAGTTTGAATTTGAACATTAAAGTTTAAACTTTAAATTCCAAATCAGATTATGAACCTTCAAATTCAAGTTGTCACCTAGTATTTTCTTGTTGCGAAGTTGTAGATTGTAATGGAAAAATACAAGGTCATTTAAGCACTTTTGTGTCACTCAGTTGTGCTTCTTAGAATGTATTTTCTCAAATATGCTCCAATTGCACTCACAACCTAAAGCATTGCATGCTTGATTTAAGATTCAAATGGAAAATCTCTTCAAATTTGGCATATCACTACAAAAGTTTTGCCACCAAAGACCTATAAAGTGGCAAGGGTTCGTGAGTAGACATACTAAATACTAAAAAGTAAAAACTTAAAAAGACAACAAAATTTAATAAAACATTTAACATACAAAATAAATTTTAAACAAATTTAATGAACTAATAAATCCTTCAAGCCTCAAAGGGTGCCTGGCAACACCTTAGGACTTTCTCGTATAACATTGGTATAGGAAAATAATTTAGGTGGTGCTCTATAATCCTATAGTTGGGAAAAGACACGACTTTGAAATTCTAGATTAGGGAATCACCTTTCCATGCATTTCATAAGTCCTCTATGAACCTCCCCATCCTCATTAAATTTTCTCTTATATTAAAAATACTATGGGTTTAAGAAGTACCTAGAAATATGTAAGGGGGAATGCAATTTCCTATCCCAATGTGCATCAATAATGTCCCAAAGAGGCATATACTTTGCCTCATCCCCATAACTTCTTTTGATGGCCTCCTTTGTGAGATCCATCACCTCATAAATGGAACCCATAGCAAGTTTGTCACCATCAACCATCCTGAAAGTTCAAGCTTTCAAATTTAAATTAACATGAAACATTGAAAATAAAGAGAAGCTTGAAATGAAATTTAAAATATGAAAAAGTTAAAAGACTTGAAGTACATGAGAACTCTAACATGGACCCCATCACAACAATAATCTCTTCGACATCTTTCCAGAAATCGTCATTGAACACAAGTGCAACAACTTCAATGCCTTCAAGGGTCTTGGAATGTTTAGATGCCATCCACTCAGGTCCCAAGGACATCCTCTTCAGATTTATCTTTTACTCAACCACAAATAGCAAAGATATGAAATTTGTTGCAAATCTAGTCACTGCATGTCGAACAATTTCTTTACCTTCAGTGTATTTTCTCGTGGTGTTTAGGACAATAATGTGGTTGTATAGGTATTTGGTTATGGATTTTTCCTTCTCCACAACCTCATGTATCCAATGAAGCTTACCAATGTCCTCAAGCATTAAATCTATACAATGGGCATCATAATAGGTCCAAAAAATAGTGGAGTGCCTAATCTCAAAATGTCTACTAGCAACCATATAATTAGATGCATTATCGGTGAAAATTTGTACAACATGTTCTTCTCCCACTTCTTGAACAACTCCCTCCATCATTTCAAAAATAAGTTGTGCAGTCTTAACCTTGTTTAAGGCATCCACTTATTTGAGAAACATTGTACCTACTGGACAAGATACAAGGAGATTTATTAAAGTTCTATTCCTCTGATCTATCCATCCATCACTTATGATCGTGCACCCTATTTCTACCCATGATGAATGAAACGCAGATAGCACAAGCATGGCATCTTCAACACTTTCTAATAGAAAATTTGTCCTAATGCTCTCTAATGAAGGAGCTTTGAACCCTGGACCTGCAACAACAACTGCATCAATCATAACTTGCCAATAAGGACTTATGGCATAGTTGAAAGGTATGTAAGAATAGTACCAAAAGTTAGCAATGGCCTTCCTTGCCTAAATATGGATGTTTTTTTTCTAACCACTGGTATCCAAGGTAGTTTGGGAACCGGGTTTTGTACGGGGAGAAAAAAAGGTGTTTATGTTTCCACCTCCAATGTTGAACGCAGGAGGATTCATTTGGCCTTGAGTTTGACTTGGACTTGGAGGCATGTGTGGGAAACTTGGGAACTGCATTGAGGATTCAATAGAGGGAGATGATAATGGGTTAGTGGAAGAAAAATTGTTAACTCCAGTAGTTCCTATTTCTGTCTTTTGCTTTTCTTTCTTTGCATTATGTTGACTCAACAAATCAATGGCCAAGGTTACCTGGTGTTTGACATTTTCATCAACGTTTTTGCAGAGACCTATATCATGGTCGGGTATTCGTGCAAGGTGGCACTTGAATCTATAAATTCCTCCGCTACATTTCACTTTGAAAATTTTACAAAGGAGCTTAGGGTCTCCAAGAATCTTGTCACAATAAGCCCAAGAAAAATCCTTCTCCCTCGACATTGTTGTTGTTTTGGACTTGTGTTTAAATTGCCTCTTCTGTTTAGATTTGGAGTTGTGCCTTATATTTAATTTGGCTCCTGTAAAATACAATAAAAATTAAAAATTAAAAATGGCATATATAACTTCACAAAAAAGAGGGTTGGTTTTAAAGGATATGAGGTTTTGTTAAGGGTCGAAGAGGAGTCTGTCCAGCAATACAAGCATATTTCGACCTAATATATCATTATGAACTTGAAATACAATTAGTTATATATGAGGAAATGCTACCTAAAGGAAATATTATTGACATATATTGCATTGTAATCTTGAATTTGCAAGTTCGTTTAGCATAAGACAAATGAACCAATACATCAATAACGGATTCTAGAAGAATAAAAATACCCAAAGTTGTGAATGCATGGTTAAAGCCTTTGAAGTCGGCAAGACATCAACCAAGGAAAGAATGCTTGATGACTTGGTCGATGGTTGGTATGAAACCATTTCTTAGTGCATTTTTAAGATCTATTTAAACCCCATTTATAGGGTTGAAAAGTCATAACCAAAGGAATATGCCAAACGTTCGATTACTGAATAGTGAAACTTGAAACTTGCCATTGAAAACGACATTGAAACTTCAATATAGTAATATACCTATTATTTAAGCCAAGTGCCAGTGTCCTCAATTGTTGAATAGTGAAGCGGCTAAGCCTAAAGGTAACACATGCTGAAGGTGATGCGCGACTTCTTGAGGGTCGATATGGAGTATTTATAGAGCACACATTAGCGACTGCCCGATATGGAGTCTGGACTTGGGTTAACCTTGGCAATTCCCTGATATTGAGTTTGGATTGTGTAATAGTGAGTAGTGATTGATTACTGAAGGTCTCGACGTATGAGTTTTGGGCCTCAGAAATGAGAAATAAATTTTGAAACGACTGGTGTTTAGTTTTTAGCAATGCAGCATACCTAAACTTGATAAACTTGTACTCGTCGAGTCAAGGCTGAAAATTGAATCAATTGGAATCAATTGCAAGAATCTGCTTTAATCGGAAAGTCTCAAGTCAAACTTGCATTGACCATGAGTTAAACTTGGTCAACATGAATTAGACTCGCAAATATTTATATCGGATCGTTTGGAGAGCGAGCAGATTCTAACTCATGATTAATCGTGATTGATCGTTGAGTCCTGTTTCACTGCTTGTAACTGAAATCTGAACTAAAAATAGGAGATCTTACAAGTGAAACTAATTGTGAATTTTATAAACTGAAATTGGCCCATCAGCATTGTTTCTATTTGCGGTTGGGTGCGTCAATGGAAGACATTCATTTTAAATCGGGTTCATGGAGAAAATATTTTATGGAAGGTGTTTCTTTTATGTCGAGGAATACATAGTAATATTTTTTATTAAATTTGAATAACAAAAGTATCTACTCTGTATCTCTTGTATCTCATTATTTTTATCTCCTATAACTCATACAGAAAGTGGGGTAATAGTGGACATGTAGCATCAAGCTCCACTCCTTTTAATCCAAAGTTTTGCATGCAAACCTTTGTGTCACTTACGCCGCAAAGCCTTCACCTTTTGTCCATTCTTTGTTTGGAGTCTGGGACAACAAGCTCCACATACTTTTTTTTCCATACCTCTATCTGAGTGTAACTTTGCACACTTTATTTGCTTCAACCAATATCAAAAGCACTTGTGAGCTTCTTTCAAGGCATGAATACATGCTTCAATCATGGAAATTAACAAAGTTTCTAAAGAAAAAAATAACGATGGAGTTATCATTTTCCATTTCAAATATGTTAGGATTCTATTGAGAGTTTTTTAGAGATAATTATTAACTGGCCCTCTACTTTTCCCTTTTCCTTAATATAAACTGCATATCTTATTACATTTCTAATCAAGAGATTTACATCAAATATTGGATCAAAGGGCCAAGGACTTTTCATAAATGCTTCCTTGTCCACTAGAAGAATAAATGGTCAACATGTCAACTTGGCTCCAATTTCTTTGGAATTAATAATTGTTTTGAAAAATGACTACTTTTGTTTGAATCTAGAACTATGTTTAAGCTTTGAAAATGGATTTTTCTCCAAATTGATCTTGGAAAGGTCCTTATTAAAGGCTTCTCTATATCTCCTCCACTAGAATGAATGGCTTGTATGTTGAAAAGTATAACAAAGCTCCCTTCTAAAAATCCTGATCATCCCATTGTCACCAAGAGCTCCTCCTTTTCCCCAAATTGGACCTAAAACAACATTGAGTACTTAATTATGATCCAACCTGAGAAATTTTGATTGACACTGCAACTCAAGAGCTATTAAATTTAAAGTGCACTGATATGATTCATCACTCTTTCATTGAATAAGTATATTGTTTTTTGATTTTTCATTTGTGCTTGTAGTATGTGGTACTAACCTTGTTTCACTTGAAAGGGGTTTTATTCTTGGACTATGACAATGCTAGTAAGGTTTAGGCCTTTTGTAGTATTTTTACCCGATGATCATTTTTGCAAGATGTATGTCCTATGTGGAAAGAAATAAGAATTTAGATATTACCTCCTAAACTAAAGCATTGTTTCTTTTATTAGGTGCCATGTATCATCCTCTACAAATTGAGGACGAATGGGATGTAATATCCTATCCATCCCTGTAGACTATAGTCCTCCGTAAAGGGGGAAAAACCCCAAAATACCCATTGTTGGGGAATTTTTTGGTAAATTGGGCTTAAAACCCCCAAATTTGGGGTTTGGAGTAAGGTTTACTCAATCACTTAAGAATATTAAACCCCTCTACAAATCTATAAATAAAGAAGGATTGAATTCATTTTGGATCACCAAGTGTGGATTAATTCATTTGTTCTTGAGCATTAGGTATGATAGTTTTTGACCCCTTCTATCTCTTGTCAATTTTAGTGGTGAAATATTCCACCCTAGTTGACATTCCCTTATTTTCTCTTTGTTTGAGCACAAGGGTCTCTGAAGTGTTTCATCCTACACCAATTCTTAAGATGGATGCCCAAAGGGGTTCTTGAACGAGGCTCAACCTTCATTAGCACATTTAAGACTTTTCAAAGGGAACGATCCCTTTAAACCATAGCAATTTTTACACTTTCACAATTTGGCCATGTTCCTATAAATTTATATTTTGTATTGAAAAGTCAGTCCCTTTTTACATGTTTATTAAATTTAGGAACAATTATAGGTCAGCTCCAGCAAAATGTCAAAAAAATTATGGGTTAGGTCGGCATTTCTCGAAATACTATCACACATGTATATATAATCACACATTTTCCTTTTTAGATCTTGATTGGTTGAATAAAAAGGTTCGATGCATGTGTAATTTTTTCCCATACCTCCACATCAGCACTCATAGACAAAAATATTCTTAATTCTTCATTTGTGTACACAATAAGGTCCCTTTTGGTTGCTATTTTTAATGGAGCAACCTCTGACGGTACACATTTTACCATAGAGATGTTGTTGTTGGATAGAAATCTCCAAAGAAGTCTTACACCAGACATATAAATGGCTATTGTATATCACAATAATAAGAATTAACATATGAATATGTGCATACCCTAAATTATGTGCATTTAATCCATTACTTTTTCTTTCATGGCAAATTCCGTTCTGCATAGTAGATGTGTTGTGGCACTTGAGTGTGTTCGCATAAAAAATTCTAAGGCCAAACCCAGATTCTCATGTGTCATGGAAATTCAACATATGCCTTGTTCACCTAAGAACTACTTGTAACTCATCTTAGGGTACTCATGTACAATCTCACTCATCCCACTTAACAAGTTACCAAGACAAGGCTCATCACATCCAACCTTGGTCTAAAACAATTAAGCAACACAATTTACATCTTGACATGCCATAACACCTGACATGTCTTAGAATGCCTTGGCACTATGTGGCATGCGTTAACATCCCCTACATTCCTTGGCATGCTTTGACACTCCCTAGCACACTGTGGCACTTCCTAACATGCCTTGGTGGTTTAGCATACCTTGGCATTTCCTAGCATATAACCTCGTCACTCCCTCCTTAACACATCTAGAACTCATTGAAACTCCCTCTCACACACTCTTATTCGTTACTTTCCATGCATTCTGAACTAGTGCTTCCTTATGTTTCCTTGACACCCCCTAACACTCCCTAGCTCACCCTAGTGTTAGGGCCTAAATCTACCTCAGGCTGAGAAAGGTAGGATCTAGGGTAACATCAAACCAAGCTTAACCTGGTAGCTAGCCCTCCTAGATCGAGAGAGGGCTCTCTCTTGTCAATATCAGAAAAAATGATCAATGGGGCTTGAGATGACTTGAATGAAAATTGATTTTAGGCTAGGTATCTGTGCAAAAGGGCTTGATTGAATTTGATGATGTTTTGTTAGCTTAAATGGAAAGGCAGTTTTTGGGTCTTGCGAATGAGGCTCAGTTTTGCAGAGGTCTCAATGGGGAAAGGTAGGCAAGTGATTTGATACTTCAAATTGAATGAAATGAAAATATTTAGACAGGTGAGGGGTTGAAGAGGGCAAGAAATCCTCAAGGATCCTCTTCAAACAGCTGAAAACATCAATAACTAAGCAAACCCTAGGTAAAGCACTGTAATTTCAATGGATTCTACCTTTATCCTTGTTTGTTTTAGTTAAGAAGAAGCAAGAGATATAATGGCATAGATAAAACACATTTAAACTTACATTTATATAAGGAAACACAATACCAAATCAAAATGTCACAGGAATCCCATAGAGTGCTGCAAACCTCTGGTCTATTCCTTAGCCAAAACTGCTGAAATGAGTATACAATAACCTCCAAGCTTTCCCAAAAGTCCAACCATGCTAATCACTGAAAAAACATAATATATAGGCAAACAAGAACTCATCCTAGCCTCCAGGGGTCTAGGTCATGAGTTTAGGAGCTATTCCAACTAATTCTAAACTCAGAACTACAAATTAGGCAGTGGAACAGCATGCCTCTAAAAACTAGGGAACTGATTCATTCAGTTGTAAACTAACTTCTTATGGATGAATCTACCTTCATGAGTGAAAATTTGAAATAATTACATCAAGATCTATCAATTTACACTATATTACATCATAATTTTGACATCAAGAAAGATAAAATTCAAACTGTCAAAGAACTAGGCGAAAAACAGAGTATACTCGGTCAAACTGAGCAAACTTTCCCCTATGCGCCACGCTGAATTCTCTATGCGTAGCCCCTGTTTGCAGCCACTTTTGGAGGCCTTCCTGGTGTCTAAATTTTCTCTAAGTGTTCTTGTTGGAAATGTCTGCCTTTCTACTTTCCAACCTAAGTGGAACTTTTTCATTTGGCCTCCATTTGCCCCTCCAAAATTGAGTTCTCCCAACACTGCTTCCTTTGTGTCAAAATAGGGGCAGTAAGGTCATTTTTTGAGTGTTTTTGACCTTTTTGATGGCTCAAAACCTGTCAAAATTTCTTGGCCATTGGTAGGCAAGCATATTTTTTCATGCCAAATCCAAAAATTCTGAGTTTTTGTCATTTGGAGGCTCCCATCAAAAGCGAGCGCCAGGTAGCACGCCGCATAGGGCAGAAAATTCTGTGTTTCAGCCCAAAATTTTCAAAAATGCAAAAAGTGTCCCAAATTTTGAAATTTGGGCTGAGTACTCTCCATCAAGTGTTGTGTTGGGCCAAGGAAGCCTCAACCAAGATTTGAACTTTATCTTGTTCTTTTTGCCTCCTCGATCTCTTCTTCAATTTTGCCTTCAAGCTCCTGATTCTAGCTTGGCACACCATATTCCTTGACAAATAATGATATGCCATGTTTCTCAACATATTCTTCTCATTGATGGCTTTCCCCAACCTCCTATCTAAGTGGATATTAGCTCTTTCAAGCCATGATTCTCGGTCGGCATTGATTTCTTGCTCAAGTGATGTGAGCTTCACCTTCCTTCTTTTGGCAGCTTGGCGGTTTTCTCGTATGTTTTGCAACTCCATAATCACTTTCTGATCCTCAAGATGCTTGTTTCTTTGCTCCAGGTACTTTATTATCCACTTGGCTCTTTCCAAGTTGAGGGACAAAGAATTGATGTCCGCTTGTTGCTCTTGGATGACTTCTTGGAGATTTGAGCTTTGTGGGCCCAAATTAGTATCATCACCCTCAATGAGAATGAAATTGGTCTCCTGCTCACCTGAAGGCCCCTCATCATGTACTGGCCTCTTTCCCTTGTCCTGAACCTGTTGTGCTGATGAAGGAAGCGAGACCCCTTCCACCCTGGGTGGAGATAATACTCGCTTTGCTGCTGCAAATAACCGTCTAGTGCCCTTCTGATAGGTGACAAACACCGACACACTAGCAGTCTGTGTCTCATGACCCTCCTGCTGATGAGAAGGTCCACCTGCCTCATGAAACGTCTCTGGAGGTACCTGAGGAGCTGTGAAGAACTCACGAGAAATGAAATCCTCCCATGAGATGCCCTGCAAACCAAGCTGATGCACGACCACAATCTTAATGAGAGAAAAATGATATATACTGTTGAACTGCTGCTGAGGAGTCTTTTGTTGTACTAGGGTGGTCATCTTCTCAATATTTTGGCACATGAAGTAGGGGAGATTCATCATTCTCACCCTGGTAAAGTGCATCAACAACTTGATATGATAGGCATATAGGCGAGAAAACCGGCCCTCACAGCTGAAATATTTCATTATCAGTTTCATTAAAGAAGCATATGAATCTTTCAAGTACCGAAAGGGAAACACTCTTCTGAGTTGTCTCAAATAACCAGGCTTCATGTATGGTTCATAATGTTCCTTGCCAATTTGCTGCCTCTTATTCCATTTCTCTCCAATATTAGGAATGTCGGTTGCTAGAGAAATAGACTCTGGTGTTAAAGTGAATGTTACACCAGCTAAAGTGGCTTAACCATTATGTAAATGAAGCACAAACAACTGGGCCAACTCAAGATGATACTGGACTCTAGCAACCATCTCAGAGAACTCATAGCAGGATTGGTGTTGGAAGTATGTGATAGCGAGAGGGCATGCCTGCAGCTCAGCAAGTGTGGTTGGTTCCTCTCATATATTTTTGCAACCCTTATGAGGTCTCCTTGGTGCATGTATTTCTTTTGGAGAGTCACTGTGTGTCTTTTCCTCACGGTCATATGAAGGATCAAACTCCATTTTTGCTTAGTAGGTGTGTTTTCTTGATGAGTAGTAGGAGATTTATGGTGTTTTTAATTTTCTGCCACCAAGGGAAAAATATATATGAGGGACTGTGGGGGAAAGGAGTATGAGGGATTTTGGTACTGTTAGGACAGGGTTTTGTTTGGGAAACAGGGGATTGGGGAGTGATATTTAAGCTTTAAGAATAGCCATTAGGGTTTGGGGATTGATGCTTAGGATTTGGGAAAATGGGAATTAGGGATAGGGGTAAATGAGTTTTCGGAATATGGGAGTTAGGGAATGGGGTATAGGATGAGAAAATGAGTGGAGAAGTGGAAAAATGAAGGAGTGGAAGAATGAACTTGGCAGCTAAAATGACCAATGCAAACCCTAGGCAATAGTTTCTTGAGAAATGGCAAGGAAGTAGGGTTTGATTTTTCTTTTACATAACCACCATAAATTGTATGAAAAACTTCTTCACTGGCAAGGAACAGATCTTAACTTACTTGCACACTAGAAGAGTTGAGCGATTTTAGGAATTTGAGGGAGTTTTGGAGTGAAACGGGCTTGGCAGCTCCATGCGCCACGCCTCAAACCCAACGCACTGTGCCTGTTATGTGCACCGTGCCAGTTCAAATTAACACTGGAGACTGCAACCCTATGCACCGCGCGTGTTATGTGCGTCGCGCCACTCACCCAGTGCGCCGCACCTCCAAAACTGTGTATTTTTTGCTACGATTTGCTTCCCTTTCCCAACACGGCTTTCCACTTGCTCAATCTTGCTTCTTGGAATGAAAATGAGCTTTTGATTTTGGAAAATGATTTATACACAAGAGCTTTTAATTTTTGTTTCATAAAAACCCAATTTTATAATGTTTTCAATGTCACTTTGTTTTCACCTCTGTTTTTAAGCAGTTTGCTTTACTTGAGCTTTTTGATGAACTGAATGTTTCTATCTTTGTTTGCCATGCAGGGGATGGAGCTACTAATGCTTGAAAAGGTGACCAAGGTTGCCACTGAAGTGATGTACATATGAAAGAACTAAAAATACATGAATTTATACAAATAAAACCTAAAATACTATGTTTTTTCCTCAAAACAAAGTTTTGATGAAAAATACATTTCTGAGTGAAATTTATTGATACTAGAACTTTTTTCAACCTCCCCAAGTGCTTGCTGGCTATTACTGGACATTTTGAAGACCTCTTTGATGACACCCTAGACCTAATGAAACTGAAACCCTAAACAATGCTTTTGCAAATTTGAAGACAAAATGTGACTGCAAGTGATCTTGATGAATGGAAATGAGCCACCAGGTAAAGGACATGAGGGAAAATGTACGACAAGCCACAACCGTCAGATGATCCATGCTGCTAATGGAATGCAGTTGACTGAGCGAGACACCTAATATGTAATGCAACAAGAGAATTTGATCTCTAACAGAGGGATGAAGATACCGACACTAACATCGGCTCCAATGGGGATGATATCTCCTTGGAGGTGCCAAGAACTACAGATCTCTGGGAAAGCAGGTAGTGCCTTCGTCCATTGGGCTCTGGAGTCAATAATTTCGACAAACCAAAATGAGACTCTTGACTCAATTTCAAGACTGAAATGTGACTCAAAACTGACCCAATTTCAAGACTGAAATCGACTAAAAGACATAACTCAAACAAACCAATCCAAAACTAAAATCAAACCTCAGTTTTATAGCCTTCATCTCGGGACCCAAACTAAAAGTATGAAAACAGTACACACTTGCAATGGAACTTAAACAAACTGGTATGTACAATGATACATATGACGGCAGAAAATACTTCAAAAACAATATTGTTTGAGTAGCTGACCATTGACCGACCCACCAAGATAGTCTTCTCCATTCATTTCTTGCAAGAGGAAGGCATTTTGGCCCCGATATGCAACAATCATGTAAGGTCCTTTCCAAAGATTTTCAAACTTTCCATGTTTACCTTTCTCTTTGTTCCTTGCATCCCATTTCAGCACTATGCCCTTTATTTGAAACTTGTCTGCTTTTGCTTTTCGGTCATATATCTTCTTGATTATCTCTTGCAACTTGAAAGTGTTCTAAAATACCTCCTCCCTAGTTTGTTGCAAGTGAATCATTTGATTGATTCTCCGCTGCAAATGATCGTCTTCGCTACCCGCTTCTAGTAGGAGTTTGACCACCGAGACTGCAAGAGAGGTCGGGAAAATTGTTTCCACACCATATACAAGCTCAAAAGGTGACATGCCTATAGATTTATTTTGACTTACTCTATATGCCCAAAGTGCATTGACCAGCTTTTTATGCCAACTTTTCTTGTTTGTTTCCAGCAGCTTTTTGATAATGTTGACCAAAGATTTATTTGAGGACTCTGCCAATCCATTGCCTTGTGGGTAATAGGCAGTTGAGTGCCCCAAAGTGATTTGATATTTATGAAAAAATTCAATCATCCTCTTAGATTTAAAGGTTGCTGCATTGTCAGTTATCAGCTTATTTGGACAGCCAAAACGAGACAAAATGTTGTTTTCAAGAAATGAAATGATTACCGAATCAGTTGCCTACCTCGTGGGAATCGCCTCAATCCATTTGGTGAAATAATACGTCACTGTGAGGATCCATTTATGCTGTGCTGAAGAAGAAGGATGAATCTCGCTAATGAAATCCAAACCCCACTTACTTCAATGGGCTTGAGTGGTAAAGGCTGCAACTTCCTCCTACCTTGAAAAATTTGACATTCGTGGCAGCTTGCTACTGTTTTGTAGACATCAACAAAAAGAGTTGGCCAATAATACCCTGCTCTCAAAATTTTATTGGTTGTTGTCTTCCAGAAAATATGGCCTTCACAATCTCCCTTGTGAAAGTCTTCCATAACCTGTTTTGCCTCTTCTTCAACCAAACAATTAAGCAAGACACCACCGAGATCTTTCCAATAAAGCACATTATTCATGATACAAAATTTGGCAGGCTTCAATTTCAGAGTCCTACTTTTGTTCTTGGTCATTCCAGGTGGTGATGACAAATTTTGGAGTACATAAACAATGTCCGAATACCAAGGAGAAAGAAGAAAAATTTATGACACCTGAGCGGGCAGAATTTCTTCATCTTCCTCGGACATAGTAGCAATGAGATTGATGTCCAAGGCGTGCAAATTTGACTCAGCCATTAGTTTAGCCAGCCCCTGTCCTTTGATGAGCTTTGTTGGTTTGATTTCCACGTCATATTCCAACAAGGCAACGATCCATTTGCCTCTTTTTCCTTCTAGAGCTATTTTCACTAAGACATCTTTAACAGCAGCGTTAGGGACATACGCAAGGATGTGAGAATGCAGAATATAAACTCGAAAATCTTTCAATGCCTTTACCAAAACAAGGGCCTGTTTTTCAATAATATTGTACTTTAATGTTGCATCCCTTATGGTCCTGTTGAAAAATGCAATTGGTTTCTCAAGCTGGTCTCTTTTCTGCATCAAGACTGCTGCCATAGTGTGATCCGAGGCAAAAGAAAACAACATGAAATCCTAATTATAGTCTGGGCTGACTAAAAATGGAGCCGAGGAGAGGGCCAATTTCACCAAATTGAAAGATTTGATTGCTTCCTCGGTCCATTTGACTACACTATATTTTTTGAGCATGTTTATGATTTCCCTTAAATGTTCTGCAAGATTAGGCACAAAGTGACGTAAGAAATTCATCTTACCATTGAATGATTAGATTTCTTTCTTACTTCGTGGAAAATCAATCTTTTGAATGGCTTCCACCCATGCTGGATCAATGTGGATGCCCTCTTTTGATATGATATGACCGAGAAGCTTTCCTTCATCCATAGCGAACAAACTCTTCTTTGGATTGAGAGAAATACCATACTTCCTACAATGTTGAAATACAATCTTCAAATGATGAAGGTGCTCTTCATCTGAATTAGAGAAAATTGTCAAATCATCAAGATAAACAACTAGAAAAACATCTTTTTCATTAGCGAATGCAATATCCATCGCCCGCTGAAAGGTTGCACCAGCATTTTTCAATCTGAAAGGCATCTTTGCATAGTGAAAAGTTCCCCACAGAGTGGTGAACGTTGTTTTGTCTCTGTCATCCTCATGGACCAGAATTTGGTTATACCCAGAATACCCATCAAGTAGCGACATGCGGGAAGCCCCAACTACCCTCTAAAGTATATGATCCATCTTGGGTAAGGGATAGTTATATTTCAAAGATACTTTATTCAAATTTCTAAAATCAATACATAACCAAATCTCACATTTTTTTCTTGCGCACGGGCACCAAATTAGAAATCCAATCGGAAAACCGTATGGGAACAATGATACCTGCTTTGTACAAACAATTGAATTCCTTCTCAATTGAGGGCAGCAGATTTGGATTTTTTCTTCTCAGCTTCTGATGAAAAGGCTTCTGATTTGGCTTGATCGGGATGATATGCTGAATGATGCTTGTGTCATATGCCTTTAAATCAAAATAATCCCAAGCAAATACATCAGTAAAAGAAGATAGTAAACTGATATACTTTTCTTTTATCTGTGGAGGCAATGCCTTTGATAACTTCACCATTTTAGGATTTTCAGCTGATCCAATGTTCACATCCTCAACTCCTTTTTCGGTTGGCAGCAAGCTCGGTTTCCAGGACACATCATCTTGATCGAACAGATCCTCTAAAGGAATTAGACCTTTAGGAATGACGTTGTCCTTCAACTACAAAACTTCCATTTGATTGACTTCTATATCCGCCTCACCATCATCATACTCCACATCAATAGAAGAGTCTTTGAATTTACCTTCATTTTGCAGAAATTCATCGATCTCTTCATCATCTTGAAACACTTACCAATACCTTTGATTGTCGGGAATAGCTGGGTGATGTTTTACATGAATCTCAAACTTGTTTGAATTCATCGGAATTTTCAAATTACTTGCTGCTGTTGCAAGTGAATCTGCAATGACATTCTGAAAACGAGGGACACATGTCAAAGTGTAACCTGAAAATACTCTCAAGATGTCTAATACCGCATTGCGGTAGGCCTTCATTCGAGGATACTTAGCTTGATATTCCCCTTTCACTTGCTTGATAACTAACTCGAAGTCTCCATACACTGAAATCCTTTTAGCATTCAACTTTCTAAGAATTTTCAAACCAGCAATTAAAGCCTCATATTCATCCTCATTATTTGAACAGTCAAAAGCTAGTTTATAAGAATAGACTCTTACATTGATTGGCACTTTGTTTGGGGCAAAAACAGGTCTGTGTATCCAAATTCCAGTTCTAGCACCTTCCCTTCCTACCATGCCATCAAAATCCATGCTCCACAGGCCTTCTTCATCCTCTTCCAAATGTTGAAATTATGTTTGTTGTGTTATTCTTCCTTGCTGCCCATCAATATGTTAATGCTATCGGAAGGCTGATTGCTCAGCGGTACTATCAAGTCTTTGTCTTTCTTTCTTTAAGACCTCTCTGAAATTTTCGGTGATCTTGGGAATGTCTTCTACTTCTACTACTTGACTATTTACATCATTAAAGCTATCTGAATACAACACAAATGATTCTAAATCAGTATGTACATAGTTGATTGGATGGTTTACCGGTTTTTCCTTGCTGGTAATCATGTACTTCATATTTTGCTCCCTGTATAATTTTCTCATTTGATCGAACACGGGAATGGTAGCATAGGAGAAATCAAGCTGCATTGTCCCTTTGATCTTTGCTCCCCAAGATCTAGAAAGAAGCACGCCAAATCTAGGAGGTATATCCGCCACGACCACATCCATCAAAACATTTTTAGCCGGAATCTGATCCAAACTGACCACCAAATCTTTGATAAGACCAATGCACCTTACTCTACTAGAATCAAAGGAGTAGAGGTCATGATACTTTCTAGTGATATCCAACCCCAATTTCTCCATGATGGCCTTAGGCATGAGATTATGAGAGGCTCCGGAATCAAACATAGCATTGTGTAATACATAGTCATGCACCCGCAAGCTGATGTTAAAAGGAGATACATCACTATATTGAGACTTACCTTCCAATGCTCGACCAAAAATCAACTCAGGTCTATCATCCTCCACGTTCACCATATTAGATGATGGATCCAAATTCAAAATCTTAGACACCTTACCTTTGTAGCTGTTGTTTTTCATCAACTCAGTCAAAGGATTAGATACTTTTAACTTAGAAATTTCATTTTCTAAGTTAAAAACTGAAATCTTTTCTACCTCTTTCACTGAAACATCCTTCTTTTCAGTTTTCTCTTTTGACATACTTGGCTGATTGGATCTTTCATTTGCTAATGGCGCTTTGTTGGTGGTAGGATCAGCTATCTCTTTTCCCGTTTTCTGCACAATGGGAGGATCATTCTTTGGTGTTGTTATCTCCTTCCTTTTCTGAATTGGATTTATGGGCACCTCTGTACTTCTGAGTGAATATTATCACTGATGGGCTGACAAAGAATTCATGTATCCTCTTTTATATTCATCGGACTCCTCCTCAAGAACTGTTTCATTTGCCAAGATGAAATTTCTGTCCCTTTGAACATTTGAATTCTCAGAATATTCCTCATCTTCAGTAATAAAAATTGGCAGATAATCAGGAGTAAAGAAATGATTCTCTTCTCCAATTACGTTCTCCTCGTCGTCTGATTCCGGGCCATGTACAAAATTCTGCTTAAGGGTGTCTTTACCTGCTGCTGCGCCGTTTGGTCTTGTGCTCGCTGCTCTCTTTGCTTGATTCTAAATTGTGGTTGTTGTTGACCAAGGAAGTTTGGATTTCTGACTTGTGGTTTAGACTTGTCAATTGTCAATCTGTCAAACATATTCTCCATATTCCTAAGTACTTGATCTGAAGTGGACACCTCTTCTTTTATTGTCACTTTCTTTTCAGCCTTTGTTCTAGCTCTCTTGGCAAGGAGATTAGATTCAATGCTGACTGCAATTTTTTGCATGTCTTCCAAAGTGGCCAGATCTCTTTCTCTTAATTGATAGGCCATATCAGGATCGAAACCATCCAGAAACTTAATCAAAGCCAGCCCCATAGGTGGCTTTATATGATCAATAATTGCATTGTAAACTGAATTGAATCTAATGCAATAATCTTGAACAGACTCACCAACATTTCGCTTGATGTTCTCATGTTCGGAAAGGATCTGAAGAGGATCTTTCTTCACTTCCCAGCGACCCAAGAATTGTCTCTGCAGATTAGCCAATGTAGTGATACTTGTAGCCAGTAAGGCTCTGAACCATTTCCTCACTTCACCACCAAAGGTTTGTACAAACAGTCTCATTGTCACATTTTCTGCATCAATCTCATGAAGGTCGAAGAAATCTGTCATCCTGTCCACATGTTGCTGAGTTGTAACACCATGAGGAGTGCCATCAAACAGTGGAATTTTGCTTTGATAATTGACAGGTATATCATCTAGATTTTGAGGTAGCACAAGGGGTGCAAACCGAGCAGCCATTGCTCTTGGTGGATTTGCAATTGGTCTTGGGGATGTTGGGGGAGTGGGTACAACTGGTGTATGGGGTGTAAGAGGTGGGGATGGTGGTGAAGAAATCTTGGATGCTTGAGGGGTAGAAGGAGTAGACGGAGGTGACACCACTACAGATTTTTTATCAGAGATAGAAGGCTGCACGGGGATGGTGGGAATGAAAGGAGGTTCGGTGGGAATTCCAGGGCTAGATGTGATTGCAAAAGACCCAAGGGTTGCAGATGCAGTCTCTAAGAAATCACCGATATTTGAAGGCACAATTGAAGTTTGGAGCTGATTCAAGATATAATCGTCAATTGATTTATTGGCCCTTTCAGTTTCAAGATTTTTAATAAACTCTAGATTTAAGGCAATAGAGGCGACGACACTTTCAGATTGGTTTCAAACAAAGACAACTTAAACTGCTCGTCAAACTCAAGATCTTCAAGATACTCAATAACAACAAGACATGAATGAGATTTGAACACGGGAATCACATAAATTTATTGCCGAAGGGTTCTCGAAATAATATTGGGATTTCCGTACACAAGAGGTGGATCAGGATCCGGATTTGCTCTGGTATATCTTCTGGAATTCAGTGTGTTATTATTTCCTAGAAATAAAATGGGCATTACCAACTTGTTCAGCCTGTCAAACTATAAACTTATCATCCAATAGCTTAGAATTATTAGTTGTACTGGGGCAATTTGCAAGTTAGATATTCCATTTATAAGACTAGACTGGAGATTGACTGAAGTAGCGTTTATCTACTTGCGCTAATGCAAAGCAAAAGCGTTTCGAAGGCTACCTGGCTAATCTTCAAACTTCGTCTATAGTTTATAAAATGAAGAACACTAACAAACAAACTATCTCTCCCCAGTATGGTCGCCACTATGTTAGGGCCTAAATCTACCTCAGGCTGAGAAAGGTAGGATCTAGGGTAACATCAAACCAAGCTTAACCTGGTAGCTAGCCCTACCAGGTCAGGAGAGGGCTCTCTCTTGTCAATCTCAACAAAAATGATCAATGAGGCTTGAGATGACTTGAATGAAAACTGATTTTAGGCTAGGTATCTATGCAAAAGGGCTTGATTGAATTTGATGATGTTTTGTTGGCTTAAATAGAAAGGCAGTTTTTGGGTCTTGGGAATGAGGCTCAGTTTTGTAGAGGTCCCAATGGGGCAAGGTAGGAAAGTGATTTGATACTTCAAATTAAATGAAATGGAAAGATTTAGACAGGTGAGGGGTTGAAGAGGGCAAGAAATCCTCAAGGATCCTCTTCAAATAGCTGAAAACATCAATAACTAAGAAAACCCTAGGTAGAGAACTATAATTTCAATGGATTCTACCTTTATCCTTGTTTGTTTTAGTTAAGAAGAAGCAAGAGAGATGATGGCATACATAAAACACATATAAAATTACATTTACAGAAGGAAACACAATATTAAAGAAACATGCCACAGGAATCCCATAGAGTGCTACAAACCACTGGTCTATTCCTTAGCCAAAACTGCTGAAATGAGTATACAATAAGCTCCAAGCTTTCCCAAAAGTCCAACCATGCTAATGACTAAAAAAACATAAGATATAGGCAAAAAACAACTCATCCTAGCCTCCAGGGGTCGAGCTCATGAGTTTAGGAGCTGTTACAACTAATTCTAAATTGAGAACTACAAATTAGGCAGTGGAACAACATGCCTCTAAAAACTAGGGAACTGATTTATTCAGCTGCAAACTAACTTCTTGTGGATGAATCTACCTTAATGAGTGAAAATTTGACATAATTACATCAAAATATAACAATTTACATTATATTACATCATAATTTTGACATCAAGAAAGAGAAAAGTCAAACTAGCAAAGAACTAGGCAAAAAACAGAGTATACTTGGTCAAACTGAGCAAAATTTCCCTTATGCGCCATGCTGAATTCTCTATGCGTAGTGCCTACTTGCTGCCACTTTTAGAGGCCTTCTCAGTGTCAAAATTTGCTCCAAGTGTTCTTGTTGGAAGAACTACCTGTCTACTTTCTAACCCAAGTGGAATTTTTTCATTTGGCCTCCATTTGCCCCTCCAAAATTGAGTTCTCCCAACACTACTTCCTATGTGTCAAAATAGGGGCAGTAAGGTCATTTTTTGAGTGTTTTTGACCTTTCTGAGGGCTCAAAACCTGTCAAAATTTCTTGTAGGCAAGCATATTTTTCATTCCAAATCAAACAATTCTGAGTTTTTTTCATTTGGAGGCTCCCATCAAAAGCGAGCGCCAGGTGGCGTGGCGCATAGGGCAGAAAATTCTGTGTTTTAGCCCAAAATTTTCAAAAATGCAAAAAGTGTCCCAAATTTTGAAATTTGGGCTCAGTACTCTCCATCAAGTGTTGTGTTGGGCAAAGGAAGCCTCAGCCAAGATTTTAAGTTTATCTTGTGCTTTTTGCCTCCTCGATCTCTTCTTCAATTTTGCCTTCAAGCTCCTGATTCTAGCTTGGGACACCATTTTCCTTCAAAAATAATGATATGCCATGTTTCTCAACATATTCTTCTCATTGATGGCTTTCTCCAACCTCCTCTCTAAGTGGATATTAGCTCTTTCAAGCCATGATTCTCGATTGGCATTGATTTCTTGCTCAAGTGATGTGAGCTTCACCTTCCTTCTTTTGGCAGCTTGGCGGTTTTATCGTATGTTTTGAAACTCCATAATCACTTGATGATCCTCAAGCTGCTTGTTTCTTTGCTCCAAGTACTTTATTATCCACTCGGCTCTTTCCAAGTTGAGGGACAAAGCATTGATGTCCGCCTATTGCTCTTGGATGACTTCTTTGGGATTTGAGCTTTGTGGGCCCAAATCAGTATCATCACCCTCAATGAGAATGAAATCGGTCTCTTGCTCACTTGAAGGCCCCTCATCATGTACTGGAATTTTTCCCTTGTCCTAAACCTGTTGTGCTGATGAAGGAAGTGAGACCCCTTCCACCCGGGTGGAGATAATAGTCGCTTTGGTGCTGCAAATAACCGTCTAGTTCCCTTTTTATAGGTGACAAACACTGGCACGCTAGCAGTCTGTGTCTCATGATCCTCCTGCTGATGAGATGGTCCACCTGCCTCATGAAAAGTCTCTGGAGCTACCTGAGGACCTGTGAAGAACTCACAAGAAATGAAATCCTCCCATGAGATGCCCTGCAAAACAAGCTGATGCACGACCACAATCTTAATGAGAGAAAAATGATATATATTGTTGAACCGCTGCTAAGGAGTCTTTTATTGTACTAGGGTGGTCATATTTTCAATATTTCGGCACATGAAGTAGGGGAGATTCATCATTCTCACCCTGGTAAAGTGCATCAACAACTTGATATGATAGGCATATAGGCGAGAAAACCGGCCCTCATAGTTGAAATATTTCATTATCAGTTTCATTAAAGGAACATATGAATCTTTTAGGTACCGAAAGGGAAACACTTTGCTGAGTTGTCTCAAATAACCGGGCTTGATGTATGGTTCATAATGTTCCCTGTCAATTTGTTGCCTCTTATTCCATTGCTCTCCAATATTAGGAATGTCGATTGCCAGAGAAATAGACTCTGGTGTTAAAGTGAATGTTACACCAACTAAAGTGGCTTGACCATTATGTAAATGAAGCACAAACAACCAGGTCAACTCATGATGATATTGGACTCTAGCAACCATCTCACAAAACTCATAGCAGGATTGGTGTTGGAAGCATGTGATAGTGAGAGGGCAGGGTTGCAGCTCAGCAAGTGTGGTTGGTTCCTCTCATATATGTTTGCCACCCTTATGAGGTCTCCTTGGTGCATGTATTTCTGTTGGAGAGTCACTGTGTGTCTCTTCCTCACGGTCATATGAAGGATGAGACTCTATTTTTGCTTAGTAGGTGTGTTATCTTGATGAGTAGTAGGAGATTTATGGTGTTTTTAATTTTCTGCCACCAAGGGAAAAAAATATATGAGGGACTGTGGGGGAAAGGAGTATGAGGGATTTTGGGACTGTTAGAACAGGGTTTTGTTTGGGAAACAAGGGATTGGGGAGTGATAGTTAGGCTTTAAGAATATCCATTAGGGTTTGGGGATTTATGGTTAGGATTTGGGAAAATGGGCATTGGGGATAGGGGTAAATGAGTTTTGGGAATATGGGAGTTAGGGAATGGGGTATAAGCTGAGAAAATGAGTGGAGAATTGGAAAAATGAAGGAGTGGAAGAATGAACTTGGCAGCTAAAATGACCAATGCAAACCCTAGGCAATAGTTTCTTGAGAAATGGCAAGGAAGTAGAGTTTGATTTTTCTTCTACATAACCACCATAAATTGTATGAAAACTCCTTAACTTACTTGCACACTAGAAGAGTTGAGAAATTTTAGGAATTTGAGGGAGTTTTGGAGTGAAACGGTCTTGGCAGCTCCATGCGTCGCGCCTCAAACCCAACACACCGCACCTATTATGTGTGTCGCGCCAGTTCAAAACTAACACTGGAGACCGCGACCCTATGCGCTGCGCCTGTTATGTGCGTCGTGCCACTCACCCAGTGCGTCGCGCCTCCAAAACTATGTATTTTTTGCTGCGATTTCCTTCCCTTTCCCAACACGGATTTCCACTTGCTCAATCTTTCTTCTTGGAATGAAAATGAGCTTTTGATTTGGGAAAATGATTTATACACAAGAGCTTTTAATTTTTGTTTCATAAAAACCCACTTTTATAATATTTGCAATGTCACTTTGTTTTCACCTCTATTTTTAAGCAATTTTCTTTACTTGAGATTTTTGATGAACTGAATGATTCGATCTTTCTTTGCCTTGCAGGGGATGGAGCTACTGATGCTTGGCAAGGTGACTAGGGTTGCCACTGAAGTGATTCACATATTAAAGAATTGAAAATACATGAGTTTATACAAATAAAACTAAAACACTCTGTTTTTTCCTCAAAACAGAGTTTTGAGGAAAAATACATTTCTGAGTGAAATTTATATATACTGGAACTTTTTTCAACCTCCTCAAGTGCCTGCTGGCTATTATTGGACATTTTGAAGACCTCTTTGATGAAACCCTAGACCTAATGAAACTAAAAGCTTAAACAATACTTTTGCAAATTTGAAGACAAAATGTGACTGCAAGTGATCTTGATGAATGGAAATGAGCCAGCAGGTAAAGGACATGAGGTAAAATGTACAACAAGCCACAACCGTCAGATGATCCTTGCTCCTAATGGAATGCAGCTGACTGAGAGAGACACCTAATATGAAATGCAACAAGAGAATTCGATCTCTGACGGAGGGATGAAGATACCGACACTAACACCTAGCACCTGACACATCTTGGCCTATCGCCTTAACACTCTAGCATTCCTTCACTACATAGTATACCTTGTCACTCTCTCCTTAGTACACATAGACATCGCTGACACTCTTGGTCACAAAATCTTATTCATTCATTTCCATGCATTTTGACCTAGTTATCCCTTGTGTTTCCCTAGCACTCCTTATCACCCCTTGACATGTGTTATTACACCCTAGTACCTATGAAATCTTGGCATGTCGCCCTAGCCTCTAGCATGCCATAACACTACCTAGCATAACTTGTCAATTTGTCCTTAGCACACCTAGAACTAATTGAAACTTCTAATCACAAACTATTATTTGTTCATTTCTATTCATTTTGACATAATTATCCCTTCTGTTTCCCTGGCGCTCCCAGCTAACACTTCCTACACACGTTGGCACGTCTTGGCCGCATGTCACCCTAGAAGCTTAACATTCCTTAGCATTGCCAAGCATGCCTTGTAACTCCTCCTTAACACACTTGGAACTCATTAACACTCCATGCCACACACTCTTATTCCTTCATTTCCATGCATTATGACCTAGTGCTCCCTTGTGTTTCCCTAACACTCCCTAACACTCCTTGGCACACATTGGCACACCATGGCACTTGTCACATCTTAGTAGGATTTCCTAGCACTCTATCGTCTATTGGAGTTGCTTATCATACGTTGTCACTCCCTCCTTCGCACACCTATAACTTGTTAACACTCCCTATCACACACGCACATTCGTTCATTTACATGTAATTGAAATGAGTCCTCCCTTGTGTTTCCTTGGCAGTCCCTAGGATGTGTTGGTGTCACATCCTAGAACCTAGCACACATTGGCATGCCTTAGCACTTGGCATGTCTCGACATGCCTAAAATTCCTTCGAACTTTATAACACATGTTAGCACTTCCTGAAATTCCCTGCACACCTTGGCACTCCCTAGTTTTCATGCCCTCATAGATAATCTTACTTTTTTTGTGACTTGGGAACCCAACCAATTCTTTGAAAAAAAAGTGTTGTGCCTAGAACAAAGTCTCCCTTTGTCTCAAACTACTTTTTCCATCCTCTTATCATAATCGTAGGATTTCCTCCTACAAGTCCTAATATGAAATTCTCCTAACACACTTCGTCCATGGGACACCTAGAGTTCACTGACACTCCCTAGCATAATCTCTTATTCATTCATTTCCATGCACTTTGACCTAGTTCTCCCTTATGATTCCCTGACACTCCGAAATATTCATTGACATGCATTGACACTATCTGGCATATGTCAGCATGCCTTTTCATTCCTTGGCATGCCATGGCACTCCTTAATTATCATTCCCTCATAACTACCCTTATTTTCTTTTAGACTTAGGAACCCAACCAAGTCTTGCCTCGACTACAACAACTTTATCAAGTTACATTTACTACAACTAAACTGTGCCTTGTTCCCTTGATTGTGATGTAGGTAAGTTCCCTCTATGAACAGAGACAACCCCTCCAGCCCTAGAGTGGGTCTAGTCACAACAAGACAAAGACAATATCTAATTCCTTAAATAGTTATCATTGAAGAGGCCTACCTTATACTAGTGTTTGATGAAGTCTTCGTCACGTCGCTTCAGCTATCGCTTTCTTCTCCTTAATGACTGATTCACCTGAAACAATATATGAAAACAACAAAACACATAATAGAGCACAACAATGAACTATCTACTGATAGAGTAAAGGAACCATAAGCTATCAACATACATTTCATACATGATATAGGAAATAACCATTGATTTTATTAATATAAACAATAGTAAAGCTTATAATTCAACCGAGTCAAAGTTCTTTCTCTGCTCCAGTAGTATTGGTGCACAAGAAGGATGGATCATGGCGCATGTGTCCGGATTATAGCGAGCTCAACAAGCTCACTATTAAAGATAAGTTTCCCATTCCTATCATTGATGAATTCCTGGATGAATTGCATGGATCAATTTACTTCACCAAGTTGGATCTTCGTTCAGGATATCATCAAATCAAAATGAAGATTGAGGACACTCTGAAAACAGCATTTAGAACTCATGAGGGTCATTTTGAATTTTTGGTCATGCCTTTTGGCCTTACCAATTCACCTTCAACATTTCAAGGTTTGATGAATTCAATTTTCAAACCACTCCTTAGAAAATTTGTGTTAGTATTTTTTGATGATATACTAATCTACAGCAAGTCTTGGAAGGATCATGTTGAACATGTTGACAGGTTGCTACAACTATTGGAGGAAAAACAATTATATGCAAAAAGATCCAAATGTTTCTTTGGAGTCCAAGAGGTGGAATATCTGGGTCATATTGTATCTCATGAAGGGGTTAAGGTAGACACTAGAAAATTAAATCCATTAAGGAATGGAAAATCCCCACATCCATAAAGCATCTACGAGGATTTCTCTGGTTGACAGGGTATTATCGCAAGTTTGTTAACAATTATGGGATAATAGCAGCACCTCTAACAACATTATTGAAGAAAGATGCATTTTCATGGACTCTGGAAGCAACAAAGGCCTTCAAACATCTTAAAGAGGCAATGTTCCAAGCATCGGTCTTAGCTACACCGGACTTCACAAAAACCTTTATTGTGGAATGTGATGCTTCAGGAAATGGAATTGGTGTTGTTCTAATGCAAGATGAAAGACCCATTGCTTTTGAAAGTCGTCCAATCAAGGGAAAGTTTTTACACAAACCTATTTATGAGAAGGAAATGTTGGCAATACTCCATGCACTTAAGAAATGGCGACCCTACCTAATGGGAAGACACTTCGAGGTAAAAACGGATCATGATAGCCTTAAATACTTTTTAGAACAAAGATTATCCTCTGAAGAGCAACAAAAGTGGGTCACAAAGATGTTGGGTTATGACTTTGAAATCATCTACAAAAAAGGGAAGCAAAATGTGGTGGCAGATGCACTCTCAAGAAAGGATGAGGATTTGGAAGCATTGTTGTGCGCCATTTCTATTATCCAACCAGATTGGATAAACGAAGCAAGGGAGGAATGGAAGAATGACAAAGAAGTGTGGGCACTTATTCGAAAGTTATAACAAGATTCCAGTACGTCTGATACATTTAGCTGGGAAAATGATTCGTTATGGTACAAAGATCGCTTATACCTCTGTAAGAATTCCCAGCTAAAACAAAAGATTCTTATGGAATTGCACACTTCTCCCTTAGGAGGGCACTCGGGATTTTTTAAAACTTACCATAGGGTTAAGAAGGAATTTTTTTTGGATGGCCTTAAATCAGATATTCAAAATTTTGTGGCGGAATGTTTGGTTTGCCAACAAAATAAAGTTGAAACAATTAAGACACCGGGTCTATTAAAACCTTTATCCATTCCAAGCCAACGTTGGGAGGAGGTTTCAATGGATTTCATCACAGGTTTACCCAAGTCTGAGGGAAAGAGTGTCATCATGGTGGTAGTTGACAGACTTACCAAGTATGCACACTTTTGTGCATTATCACATCCATTTAAAGCCAGTACAGTTTATACTGCATTTATGGAAACAATTCAAAAGCTACATGGAAACCCAAAGATTATTGTAAGTGACAGAGATCCCATTTTCACTGGAAATTTTTGGATAGAATTATTTTCTTGTCTTGGTACTCAGTTAGCTCATAGCTCATCTTATCATCCTCAATCTGATGGGCAAACTGAGATAGTAAACAAATGTTTGGAAGGATATCTTCGTTGCTTTGTATCTGATAAACAGACACAATCGATCAAATGGTTGCCTCTGGCTGAATGGTGGTATAACACTTCCTTCCATAGAGAAACAAAAATGGCCCCATTTATGGCACTTTATGGGTATCATCCACCATCCATCACATCATATTTAAGAGAAAATTCTAAGGTTCAGGCGTTGGAACATCACATCGAACATCAACAACAAGTCCTCCAATTCTTAAAGGATAACCTTGTGTTGGCACAGAATAGAATGAAACAACAGGCAGATCAACATCACAGTGAAAGAAGTTTTGATGTAGGTGATTGGGTATTCCTACGACTATAACCATATAAGCAAATGTCCCTCAAGCAAGCTAAGAAGGATAATAAATTATCACCAAAGTATTATGGTCTATACAAGGTGTTGCAAAAGATTGGTACTATGGCATACAAATTGGAGCTTCCTGCAGCTTCTCGATTGCACCTAGTTTTCCATGTTTCATGTTTAAAGAAGGTTATAGGCGACAAGCTCCCAGTTCAAACAATATTGCCAGAACTTGATGAGGAAGGAAAAATTATATTGGAACCGGAAGCAGTCACAGAAATAAGAACTCGACAGCTACGAAATCGATCAATTTTGGAGTATCTTATCAAGTGGAAGAACTTACCGCTGAAGATTCCACATGGGAGGATGATAATTTTATACAGAAGTATCCAGAACTACTCAAGCGTTGAGGACAACACTTTTTTGAAGTAGAGGGGCATGTTGGGTCCCTATAATACTAGTGATTACCCCATTACTATTGTAATTGTACCCCTTATTAACATTGTTGTGCCTCTATTATCCCCATATTGTTATTACTGTGCCCCATAGAATCTCTCTATTGTTATTTTTGTGGCTTTATAATTATTATTGTTAGGTCATCTGGGTTATATTGTGACTCCTTAGACTCCTATATATAGAAAGGAGGTTTTGTCATTTGTATCATCCAAGAATTGTTCATTATGTAATGTGAAGGAGGTTGCCCCCTCGAAGAGGCTGAATTTTAAGGCGTTGATCTATCTTTTCTATCTTTTCTTGAGCTGGTTTCATAACAGTACCCCTCTTTTTCCAGTATCAATTTGGGTGCCTCCTGGTGATGATGTTGAAGTAGGGAAATATTAAAATCAAATTGTTGATTCATCCATTCAACTTCCACCCATTTTCCATTATCTAGATTTTATTTAGGGGAATTTGGAATGGTTCAACAATTGCATGGGGCCTAAAGTGAAAGTTGATCCCTTGGTTTTTCAAGATCATATTAATGCACATAAGTCCAATCTTGAACCTAATCCAATTGAAAGAATGATTTCATCAAGGGATACTCTTCAACCTCTACCATCCAAGTCACATGACTCCTTGTTTCATGGTCTACTTTATAAATCCACTTCGGCTTTTAATAATGTTCAACGTGTTGTTTCAAGTAGTGGTCGTACACAAGTTAACTGTATTTCACATGTAGAGGAGCAAAGTGGTGAAGATATGTTCCATTTTTCTTCGCTCTTTCTGGATGACAATCCCACCTCTTTGGTTGATCATCGATATTGCAATCTTGATAACTTATCAAATGATTTTAGATCCTTCATTCAAGATGAGATTTTGGATCACCATCACCATGAAATCCTCGTTTTCATTAAAACATGTGGTGATGGAGATCTATCTACATCAAATGATATACTTTCTTCTTTTGAAGTCTTATATATGTTAAGCATCAATTCGAAATTGTTTTCTCATAGCTTGAAATATTCATTTATGGGATTGGATACTCTTTTAATTCAGAATGATTTTGAAACTTCTTTGGTTCACGCATCTTCAGATATGAAATTTGAAGAAATAAATTGTCAGACTTTTGAATCTTCAATATACGCTTTTCAATAAATGCAAGACCAATCTGAATGTTACATTAGTATGCCTATATTCAATCATTATGATGACGAAGATAATCTCAAAAAGCATAACACACATGTTGATATGTTGTTCTTACAAGCTCAATATAATTTAGTTACAGCTAGTGATTCTCCTCCTGAGCCTTTTGTTCTTTCCTCGCCTCTAGCACATTATTCATTGTACCCGGATATGTTGGATAAGTCTATTAGACCAACAACTTTTCTTAATTCTTTAGATCCTTATCTAGCTTATCGTGATTGCAACCAGGTACAGGATAGTGTGGTCCTACAATTAGAGGATGAAAAGCTCGAATATATTATTCATTATATATTAAATAATAAATATTTCATATGTTAGGAGGAAGATATTCCAAATCTAAATGATCAACGGAGTTTTTGTATTTATGTATCTCAATTTTCTATCCATCAATAATATGACATGTTTAATCTTAATTCTGATCAAACCAGTGGCATTAACATTATTTTCATTGATATATCTTAGGATAGCGGTGCATATCTACCTGTTAATTTTTATAATCCACCCAAATTTGATGACCCATCATTAGAAAGTTCAGACACATGTTAGGAAGTCGAGGCACTTTAGCCCCTATTGATGGTTATGCCAAGTTATTGTAATCTTGTTAAGATATTCAAACTAACTTGGATCCATATTTTCACACATTATTTTTTCCTTAATATTAATCCACTAGAAGTGAGCTCATTCCTGAAGGACTTTCAGTGTTTTCAATTTAATATGCTAAACCCTCATGGTGGAGTCTTTAATCAAATAGAAGAATATTTTTTGGTAACTTCTTCAACATGTGAATCCCTTGCATCGTACTTAGGATTGCGGAGCATATCTTATATTTCATACGCTCAACTTGAAATATTGTCTTTATGATTGTCAAGAAAAAGCTCATTTTGGGTTGGAATATTCCTCCCTATCAAGAAGTTTTGAGATCGGTCACCTTCCTACCACTTTTGTGTATGTCATGAGTTTAATCATATTTTTGGCACAATCTCTCTTCTTGAGCGACAGTGAATGCCTCATTCATTCAGTGGACCAAAACCCTCATTTTGATGTGGATACTTATCTTGATCTAACCCTTTATTCTAATCTTCTGATAGCTTGGTATCCTAATTAGTTTCTTGGATTTATAATGTTAACATTTGTCTTTAATACCTTAAGATTTCATATCGTTGTCATGGTGTCTAGTCATATACAAAAGGAACCAATTGAGAATTGAGGATCTTAGAGTTACCAATTTTATCTTAACACTGGTTCTAACAACGATCATCAATTAACCATTTTCCCATTAGCATACCTGATGATATTTGTTGGTTTTCTTGAACCTAGTGATATTTATGGTTTATCATTTCACAATTCATATGCTTGTCAGATAGTTTAGACACTTCAGTGTGATTTGATGGTTATTTCAAGTACCCACCATCTTGAAAAGATTTCTGGACAAGATCAGATCAAATATCCCCTACAAGATCCTCTTTGCAATTTTAATGCATTGATCAAAAATTCATTTATTTCGAGTCTCAAGGTTTTCAAATTGGTTGTTTTGAATATCAAGGTCCAATTATTGAATGGTTAGACCAATCTCACTTGGCAAGCTCTATTGAAAATAATGTGTTTCGATCTTTCTTGATGTTTGCAAAAACTAGAAACACGAATGAATGTACATTGACAAGCAACCTTAATATTATGACTCATTTTTATGTTGATAAGAAAGACCTTCAATTCATTGGGCAAGATTTTCAAATTGTTATCTTTACTCTTGCACTTTGCAGTTTATATTTCTTTTAATGGTTCACATGTTTGTGTATGCAAGTTGGAAGTGGTTATGGTTGATACATTGGAAATTTTATTACACTTAGCCCTGCCCTTATGGCACATTATGTTAGGAGTAGGCTTCGATTCATTTAATCCCTCTAGTTGCATTGTGTGACCCTACATTTTACCTTGCATTGGTCCTTGCATTTGGTTTGTTTGCTTTGTTTGTCTCCCACGCTCCTTTTTGGTTAAGGTTTCCTTTCATGCCGCCTTTCCTTTGTCTTCATGTTATGCCTTGCCATGATTTCTTTTATTAAGACTGTGCATGAAAGATGCTCCCGTTTGGTTCAAAATACAATGTGGTGAAACTTGAAAAGGGTGATTGTGATGACGAACAATTCTTGGTTTGTATGGTATCCTCTTCTCTATCTTGAGTTTACATATCCTTTCAATTCAATGTTATATAAATGGAAAATATGATCCATTCGAATGGAAATTCATAAGTTGAACCATGATGCCTACATCTATTTTATCATCTTCATCCCTTGACACGGTGTTGTAATTGAATAATATTTTCCTTACAATCCAATCGAGTAGAGAATTGAAAGGGGAAAATCAATAGCGAGAAAACCAATATCATAGGTATATATACATGTATCTAAAGGAACAACCTCTCCTCGTCTCAATTATTCAAGATTCCTCTTCTGCCCCAATGAAATAGTAAGTGCCTTAGCACAGTTCTATAAATAAAATAAATAAACAGTGAAAGAAGAGAAAGGATTCCTTCGTAGAGAGGTGAAGTAAAAACTTCGTCGAGATATTGTCTAGGCCTGTTGGCAGCGAATAAACACCAGAGATGAAAACTCATACTTTGATCGTCCTAAAATAGTAACTATATATTACCCTCTCCCAAATCGAAACAATTGTGATTTGACAATATTTTTAAATGTGTTTAGTAGAGAAAAGGAACAGAGGAGACCTTATACATGGCCAGGTCAAATGGGGAAGTTGATGTAATCCATATGGTGAATCAATACTTCCTAAAAGACTAATACCTAGGACTTAAAGGTAAAACCTAAGTAGAGAAGCTTGAGTTATACCAGTGTGTCACCAAGTGTTGTCATTGTGACAAACACCCTCCAAAATTTTGCTTACACTTAAATTTTGGAGCCTACTTGTGATCATATGATATATCTCTCCTTGATTGTTCATAGACGCTTCATGGTCGATTGATTTTTTCTAAGATTCTAAATGTCAAAATCATTTGCTTACACATGCTTAGGTTTCGATGCATTCACAAGCGCATCTCTTTCAAGCACGGCCAATAGTCAATATGTACCCTAGAAAGTCAAGCACTATGCAATCCTCACTGATAGTGCTTGCGCACTCTCTAAGGATAGTGATTGTGCAGTTCCTAGAGATAGATAATGTGCAGTTCTATTTGACAGTCAATGCACAATCCGAATATTTACATTTCTCTCACTTTTGGTTGCGATCGTATCATCTCTCAGGTGAGTTTTTTCAATTTGCAGCATTTGTGCACTTTTGTTTACATTAGTGTCACTTTCACTTTGTGATTGTCATTTTCGCTTGGTTTCACTTCTACAAATCGTTGTTTTATGTCCTATACACTATAGCATGTGTCGCTTTTACTTTCTTTATCTTTTTCAAGTGGTGCTTTCACATTTTTCTTACTGTCGCAAGTGTCATATTTTGGTTAGAGAAGTGTTGCATCTAGTCAGAGTCATTTGTGCATTCCTAAAGGAAATTTATGATCCATTCTCCTATGTTATTATGTCTTATCCATCATAAATACATGCATTAGACACATTCCAAAAGTCTTGAGCATTGTTTCACTAGTGTTGTCCCTTGCATCACAAAATTTATAATAAGTGTTGCACGTTGTAATAGCGCAGCTATGTTTCATTTCAAGAGCCATATTTGGTACCAATGGGTCATATCTATCATATAGACATGTATTAGACTCATTCTTAATTTTTTGTGCATTTTCATACTAGTGTCGTCACTATCGTCGCAAAGTGTACCCTAAGTGTTGCACTTGGAGGAGAATGATGTTTGGTCATCGCATTAAGAGGACGTGTTGATTGTGGATGGTAAGTTCTTCCCTATCAAGTAGTTGATCATCTATAAGTCTGTGATCATGTTCAAGTCATTTCTGGTTCCATTTCTCTGCTCTTTGGTCCCACACTTATTCATTTTCAACAATTAATCCTTCTCTAGTCAACCTCCTTCCAAACTACCTCCCTAAACTACGCATTACGTAGTCTTAGGCCACAATAATTTGGTCCTCCCTCTTGGAGCTACGCAAATCACAGTAACAGCCTCCAAGGACTTTGCATTGTGCAATCACGATGCTTAAGATCAACCTCTTGTTCCCCTGAACCATGCAATTTAGCCTTCTAGTTAGCCTCTTTGTACGTATTACGTAGTTGCATCCAGTCATCTTTTTCATCTTCCTTGAACTGCACAACTGCGTGACCTGGATGCCTAGCTTCCCTCTAGAACTATGCATTTTGCAATCCTAACAGGAAATATTGCCTCACTATGACCCTCAATTGCACAATCCACCTTCTCAGGCCTCTAGAATTTCGCATTTCATAGTTGCAACCCTCAGTCCCTTACTATTGCCCTCTAGAAATACGCATTTTGTTATCCCTGAGCCTTCCTTTTGGTCCAGTACCAAGTTCCAGGTCAACTAGTGTTTTTCACAAAACAAGTTAGACTAGCATATTTTCAGACTATTTTCATCTTGTCATGAGTGGATTTCACTTGCAGGTACTATATCTTAACATGACATGATGATTCTTGTAGAGGAAGGGAATGAGACTATGCTCCAAGGCACTTGTGAATATGGAACCATGAATAATTCATTGAGCAAGAAGATGAAGAGACACTAGCTTACAATAGAGGATCAAAGATCAGGATCGCATGAAGACTCCATATCAATCAACTCCTTGGAGGATGAATACAAAGCATATGAAATATATATCATGAAGATGAAGAGAAAGCAGCAAGAGTAGCTTAGCAATGTTACATTATCATGAAGTTCCATGTCATCATTTCCAATTCATGGCTTGTACAAGAGTCGCATGTGTCATAGTGTCTTACCACCTCATTTGTGGAATGTAATTGTATAATTTCCCGAAATGAGAAAATGTAAATATGTGGAAGACCAAGAGTCCCACATGGAATATCAAGAGTCACTATTGAGTTCTAAAGTCAAATAGAAGCTCAAAGGTCATGTAAGAATTTGAAAAGTCATTGAAGAAGCTCAAGGTTCATGAGGGATGTCAAGAGTCACATGGGAGGTGGAGAGTCAACTCATTTGTTATAAATACATGCTCATAACTCAAGAAAAAGGACATTTTTGGACTGGAACTTCCAACCTTCGCATCTCTACCATTGGCATAGGAGAGAAGACCTATATTGGAGGAGAAAGTGGTGACTTAATGTTCCACTATTGCGGCTAGTGTGGCAACATTGTACGTATATATTAGCACTTGCACTTAATATATGAAGCTCTTTGAGCCAAAAAAAATTCATGCATGTATAATTATATAGTAATACTGTCATTTGTATGTTTGTGGTATGTCTTTTGTTCACATGTACTAAGGAAATTGAACTATTTCGGTGGCTTTGGTACTTACCGTGTTGAAGGTGTGTTTTATTTGGTTTCATGATCATGGTTGTCTTATGAAATAATTTTCAGGTTAACCAACAACCCTCTTGTGCTCTTGTGTGTCTCTTTTAGGATAGTACTATTAATTTTGTTCTATAGGTTCACTCTCTCCTTTCTTGTCATGAAAATACCTTATATACATTGCAATTGTATGCCTCACAGTGTCATCTTACTTGCTTTTTCCAAAGAATGTTTGTATAACATATTATGTTAATAATTGCAGCAAAAGAAATGCTTAAGGATGATGGTAACCGATCGTATTTCCGGTTGGGGCTCCTACTCCAAATGGTGTGAGGTCTAATTGGGGCTTCGCATCAGGGATACCCCCTTGGCTGACGGATTTCAAGCACCTTCAACAGGACTACATATGGGCTCTTGGGAAAGATACCCAACATGATGGCCATCTCCTTAAATTCAATCGCACATTGCTCTACACATTTCCCCTACCATGGCCTGAACTAGTGTCATCAGGTCCATTGGTCCTCTACATACCCAAAAGGGTATATTAAGACTTTATGATGCATTTAAATCCCTCCCACTTAGTTACTGGTGGATCACCCTCCAACCTAAGTGTCTCCATATGGCTTTCACACTAGGTTAGAGCATGGTCTTATAACTTCAATCTAGTAAATGATATTTCCTACTACTCATTTATGTGGTGAACGCTAACATATATTTCTAATTGTTGCAACTAGTGATTCAATTTTAGGGCATCAATCTCACCTTGGTACAACTTTATGTTGACCTTCACTTCCATCTTGAACATGGATAGTGAATGGGTAAAACCAAACAAACTTGGCTTCTCTTTTTTGCGTTCTTTCCTTGAGTCATTATTTAGGGCTTCATTATCCCCTGATTTTCCCTTCAATCTAGCCTTTGTGTTGGAACCTCCATCATTTTTTATTTGAAGCTTTCTTCATAGATCCACCATAAGGAGGTTGGTGTTGCCACTAATATCAGTGAGCTACACTTCCATCATCGCAAATGTCTTTTCTATCACATCAAAATTATTGTGAACAAACTCATCATTTGTGGATAGTATTACGCAAATTTTTGCTTAAACTGATTCTTGGAAACCCTACAAGATCCCACAAGATTCATCAAGGGAACCAAGATTTGATAGAAATATGGTCCCTAAACTACATTGGATATTCCATTGGAAAACTCATCACAATATATCTGATAAAAATAAACTAAAATATATACTATGAAAGCTAAATTCCTTTAGATTCCAGATTTGCTAATTACTCATTCTTGTTTACCCATGAAATAAATAAAATGAAAAAATTGAGAATAAAAAGATAAAATCACACACCAACCATAGCAAACACAAGGATTTTCTCTAGGAAGACATTATGGGAGAAAACCCAGCTAGAAGGTGAGGCTACTATACTCTCATTTTTCTTTGGAATGGAAAAATACAAGTAGAAAGGAGAAGGAAATCTTTATGGAGTTACTTGAGATGTGTGAATTGTTAGGATATTATAAACACAAACTCCCTTTGTTATGTTATCCCGATCTCACTCCTATTTTCTTTGCTCTACTATGGAACAAGATATTGTTGAATAGAATCGAACCCCCTTCTCCTCCTAATGGCCCAGTTTTAACACAACTTGATAATTGATTTGGGGTCAAGTTTGACTCTCTCAGCTCTCAAATCAAGTTACAACATTAAACCTTATAGAATATTTTTTATATTCCAAGTGGCCAGCCCCTTTTTCATCAGTAATGGGGGCTAAAACAACATCTTCTCAAATAATTGTGGTCAATCACTATAGGTAAACTTGAAAAAGGCATAACTTTTGCATATGAACTCTAATTGAAGCAACTCTTGCATCGTTGGAAAGGAATTTAAACGTAGAATAATTCACAGTATCCTTGCCTAAATGGGATATTTTTCTCCCTGAAAACATTTTATTTGCCTCAAAATGGCCTTTTAAGGTTTCAAACCCCAATTTTAAAAACTAGGACCACTTGTAAAAGTGACCCTACAAGCTTATTCCTCCATTTTTTCCACTATTAAATCATCGAGGTAGATAAAAAATAATATAATGATCCACTCTAGATATTGCCTCCCTATTTTTGGAGAAGTTTGGTTTCCAAAATATTTTACTAGATGAAGTGATGAAATTTTTCCTCTACCTTCTCTCTAGAGTAACATTGCTTTGATTGGAAGTTTTCCTTCTAACCTATTGTTAATTTATAAGTACTAGGTTTAGATTTAAGTTTCCTACAACTATCTAATCCCCATAAATTACTTTAACTTGGCAAATATATTCTCTACTATAAATAAAATGTAAAAACTATAGACAATAAATAGTTTGGTGCCTTTTAAGTTATATAAAAAAATAAAAAAAAATAAATAAATAAAAATAAAAATAAAAAATAAAAAATAAAAAATAAAAACATTAACATTGAGTTTTGCAGAAAATAAATCATAAAAAGCAACAAAAAAAAAACAAAACATAATGAAATTGCTCCAAACAAAATCCCCTTCATTAAATTCTTCTTTAAAAAAATAGGGGCTCCCTTACAACAAAAATTGGCCCTTCGAAAAACACAAATTACAACAAAAATAAACCTAGAAATATCCAAAAAGAATCTAGCAACAAAAATCTCCTCCCACACGTGCCACATATGAATAACCACATGACTCCTTCCCACATGAAAAAACAACCTATCAGGCCTCCCACATGTGGTTGATCACTATATTTGCACCTCAATAAATTTTTGCAACTCTTTCCATGTGTCTTTAACATCTCAAACCTGCAATTAGCTCTCACAAGTTTGTTGGAATCTCTCTTAAGCTCCCTTTATAATTTCAAATTGAGAAAAATCCATAACCCTTAATCTCCAAAGTGATATGCAAGTAGGATTAAATCCTATCCCACCCAAAGATTAAGATTAGATCTAAGTTACTTATATAATTAAATATTTATCCTTGGAAATTTTCTCAATTAGCTAATATTAATCAATTAAATTAATTAATGTGTTTTACCTCAACTAGACTTACGAAAGAAATCATATTAGTTGTTCCTCTCAAACAACTAGCTAAAGAGCATGTATTCTCCTACATTAAAGACATTATCTTATTCAGAAGACCTTGTGAAGTACAAAATCAACACTCCCTTCTAGCAAGGAAGATATTCTCCACCATCCCCAGCGTGTCCCTGTAGAACACAAGCTTCCACTTCATAAAGGACAGTGAAAATATTTGCAACCTTCTCATCTGTGGATATGTATTACAATCTCACAACACCTCTCTAGACCTTGTCTCTGATGAAGTGGTACCTAATCTCTATGTGCTTGGAGCTATCATGAAACACTAGATTCTCAGAAGGCTTGATAAAAGTTTGGTTGTCATAATTAATCATCGTAGACCCCATTTCAAGACCAAACAACCTTGAGATAATTTTTTGAATCCATATGGCCTCACAACTCACCTGACTCGCAACCATGTACTCAGCCTCTAGTGAGCTAAGTGTCATTGAGTTCCATTTCTTGCTAAACCATGAGATCGTAGTTTTATCCAATACTAAAGCAACAACATAAAGTAATGTTTTTGTCCATGCACTCCTAACCCAATATGAATCTATGCTGCCCTACAATTGTACTCCAAATCTAACATACTTTAGTGCATACTCCATTGTACCTCGAAGATAAGTGAGCACATGTTTCATTACCACCCAATGGACCCCCCTCTGCTCCACCTTGAATTGGTTGAGTGTGTTCACGGCATAACAAATATATGGTATAGTATTGACCAGATATATCAAGGACCTGATCAGTGGCTTGTATGAAGTGGAATCCATCAACTCACTCTCATAATCATTAATCTTCTTCAAGTTTGCAATCATAGGTGTCGACATCAGCCTACAATTCTCCATCCCAAATCTCTTAAGCATATCAATTGCATGCTTTTCATGCCTAAGGCATATTTAGCATGACTATTTTCATACCTCCAATCCCAAAAAGTAATGCATCATCACCATGCCTTGTGTCTCAAACTTCGAAGCAAGGTCCTCCTTACACATCACTATGAGCCTCTCAAATCCTGTCAGAAAAAAATCATCCACATAAAGCACCAAGATGAGAAACTCATCATCAATAAGTGCATAGTAAAGTAGGAATATGCCTCACTCTTGATGAATCCCATGCTAAGCAAGTACCCATCAATCCTTGAGTACCATTCTCGAGATTCTTGCGTAAATTAGTACAATGCCTTCTTTAGCCTGCAAATGTGGGACTACCTCCCATGCACCTGAAATCCTAGAGGTTGTTCAATATACACATTTTCTTTAATTACCCCATTAAGGTAGTCTTCACATCAATATAAGTATCTTCCACTTCATCTTTGAAGCAATGGAAATCACTGCCCTGATCTACATATATGGAAGCATGAGCAAAAGTCTCCTCATAGTCTACTCCCTCCTGGGAGAACCCTCTCACCATAAACCTCGCCTTATAATTCTCGACAGTACAATTTGTTGCATGTTTGATCTTGTAGATCCATCAAGAAGTGACCATTAACTTCCTCTCAGACCTCAATACAATCACCCATAAATCATTCTTCATGATTCCACCATGGCATCCCTCCTGTTATCCATGATAACTCATAAAGATATTTTTAGTTTTATTAGTCAAGGTTATCCACCACTGATCTTTTCATCTATCTGTTGTTTTTATGAAAGAGGTTGTTGTGCTTTATATTTGGAGGTTATGGAGAAAGAGCAGATCCATTCTACTCATTTCTCTCATTCATCCCATTTCATCCACATTCACCCATTCCAACTCTAGTATTGTTTCCCCATTTCTAACTCATTCACCCTTTCGAAACTCTAGTCATGACCCACTCCCCTTTGAAATACTTTATAATATGTCGCAGTCCTTTTTATAAAGCTGAGACCCGCAGAATATGTCACTATCGGCCCTTCCCTTTTTCCTTTGCATACATCTTCGTCCTTCCCCTTTCCCAGTTGCAATTGCAATATTGTACATTGCAATATCCCTTTGTCGCTGATATAGCATATCGCATATATCCCTTCCCTCTGATTATCATATCCAAGTCCTCCTCCATTGGTCAATTGTGATATCCCTCCGATCGCTGATTGTGATATCCCTCTGATCAATGATTGTGATAATCCCTCCGCCGTTGATATCGTATATCACTCATTTCTCTGTCGATATCATATATCACATAATCTCGCCAATTGAGATATATGTTCTGCTACTGATTACGATAGCCCTTCTCCGGCCGATTTCGATATCGCAATCGGCGATCGCATAGTCAAAGTTCGTGTTCCTTGAAATCCTTTCCTACTTGTGATTGCGATGTGTGAGAACCTCCCGGATGCGATATTTTATGTGATGTGTCCTATAAAACCGCCATGTCTTGAAAATCGCGGAATTATCATAAATCGATGTTAAAGGGACCCTCTCATGTATTGTGATTGTGATGTCAACAAGCTCGGATCAACGACCCAGATCATGAATATTAAAGTATTTATTTTGCTTCCACTCCATGAGATAGCAAGAATGCTTTTCGGTGTTTCTTTAGCAGCATGGTCATTAAACAGAACACGAGAACACAGGGCAGTAAGACACAGAAGACAGCAAAACAAAGAGACAACAAGACACATAGACAATGAGGCATTTTTAGCATGTTTCAACAGCAAACAGCATAGCAGGTTAGAAGAGCCAGATGTTCGAGTTTCCACCAATACAATGTCGCGCTTTAAATTATTATAACAGTTCATACGAATCCCATTTTTATTCGAACTCTGTTGTAAAAGAAAAATCCCTTAGAAGGAGGCTCAAGGTTTTATGAGATCTCATAGTTGTTGATTGAATCTAGCCGAGGTGGCAGATTATGTGAAGAGATCTTTCTTTATAAATAGGTAGATTTTTGACCCTGCAAAAGGGGGATTGATGTAGTGAGAAGACCATTGTTGTATTGTTTTCAATTAATAGAAAATACAGTTGCAACATACTATGTTTTAACCTGAGATTCATTCCAGTTTTAGTCCTATCCTATCATGCTCCTTTGTAATTAGTTTTCAGAGCTTATTTGATTACTTGGAATTCAATGTTGCATTGCTCCAACTTACTTCAATTTGTTGTGATTACTGTGAATGTCAATTTCCACATTAGTAAACAAAAGATGCCTCAACTTCCATAAAATAGTGTTGTTTGTTTTTGTTTTTATTTAATTGACTCCATGCCCATAGTGGTTGTCCTCACACTCTTTCACTTGAAAAATCACATAAAAACAAGAGTTAGCCATCTGTATTTAAAAAAAAAATGAGAGAGCCCTCTTAGATTGGAAGGGCTAACTTCCAATCAAAAGCTGGTTTGAAATAGGTACGCTGGGTTGAAGGGTTGACTCAACCCAACCCCCACCAACCCGGTTGATAACACCTCCAAACATGTTAGTCTGCTACCTACTCAAAAGAAGAAGGCTTAGGCTCATTGATGTTGCTCATCAAGGCCATGTAACTGAAA
Source organism: Pinus tabuliformis (assembly GCA_031772625.1). Lineage (NCBI taxonomy): Eukaryota > Viridiplantae > Streptophyta > Pinopsida > Pinales > Pinaceae > Pinus > Pinus tabuliformis. Next base: position 729,650,618 of record CM062819.1, read on the forward strand.
AATATCCTTAGTGGTCTACTCTCCCTAAAAGTGTTGTTAGAAGCCTTCACTTTCTCCTCAACATCCACCAAAGCCTATTGAATCCATATCACCTCCTCTTGATCAAAAGATTGTGTGCATGTTGTTGGTGTTGATGGTCATTCCTTAGTCTTCGAAGCTTCTAGTTCTTGATCCTTTGCCACCACTAGGTCCACCCCATGTGACCTACTAAAGGTCCTACCCTCCTCAAATATAACATTCATATTGTCCATTTTATTTCTCTATGTTGGAATGTAGACCCTATAGGCCTTTGAAGTCTCATTGTATCGAACAAAGATGCCCATTTCTACTGAGGCCTCCAGCTTATTCCTTTTCTCTTATTGTATGTAAACATAAACTAGATTACCACAGATGCAAAGGTGTGCACCTCTAGTTTCCCTCTTGTGAAAGCCTCCTCAAGAGTCTTGTCCCCCAATGCCTTGTGATGAATCTTATTGTGTAACTACACAGTCGTATTACACAACTCTGCCCACAAGAACATAAGCAGGTCGTAATCATGGATCATGGCCTTGGTTTCTCCAATGATAGACCTATTCTTCCTCTCTACCACTCCATTCTATTATGGAATATATTGCACTATCAGCGCCTTTTTTATTCCTTCCTCCTTACAGAAACTTTTAAACTCGGAGGTGTACTCCTCTCATTATCTAATCTGAGAACTTTAATTTTCTTCCTCATCTAGTTCTCCACAACAGCTCTGAATTCTTGGAATTGATCAAAGACCTCATTCTTAGCCTTCAAGAAGTATATCCATGTCCTCCTATAGAAATCATCAATAAATGTCACTTAATGGCAAGTCTAGTGACAAACTCCACTGACATAAGACCACACACATTGAAATGAATAAAGTCCAACACACCCTTGGACCTTATTTCACTACTTGGAAAATTAGTCTTGGCATCCTTACCAAATACACATTCATTATGCTCTACATTAAACTCTAGATGACCAATGACAATCTCTTAACAATGGTAAAGCTCTATAGTGCAAGTGACCCATCCTCCTATGCTACAACTAACAAAGGTTGTCTTTGTCATGCACTAGGGCTTGTATTGGTTGTCCTCTCAATAAGTGAAAATTACCCTCCCTGCCTCCAATTACTCGCGTCAAGCTAGGATCATATCGCTTTGACCTGACTAGTACCCATCTTCCATGGCCAAAACTGAGATTTTATTTTCAATCCCTTGTACATACACCATTTCATTTACATTCATAGGACTCTTGAAAACCAACTAGAACTATATGTTGCCCACACCCTCTACGGCATAATGTGCATTCCCACAAAGCTCCACATGTAGGTCTTTTTGTTCCTTAACCATTTTGATCACAAGATCTCGTCATGTGATGAGATGCCCCAGCGTCAACAAGCTATGGAGCTTCACCCACACTTTACCATGGAGAGGTTTAATTTATAAATAAACATTGTTACAATACCATGGCTTATCAATACCATAGGCCCAAAAATTTATAACTCATTTCATATGGCACTTGTTCCTATGACATTTTCTTAATTAATAATGTAATTAAAAAGAGAGAAAACATAACTACTTTTGAAACAAATTTCAACCTTTGATATCTTAATACTACTAAAAATATTCTAGAACATTCCATGGAGATTAATTATCTACCATCCACCTAATAATTATTGATAATTAAAATAAAATTTTAGAAACTCTTCCAAACTCGACACATCTATTTTGGAATATTCTAGAATATTCCATGGAGATTAATTCTATGACATCCACCTAATAATTATTAATAATTAAATTAAAATTCTAAAATCCTATTTTGCAATTATATGATTGTGTTCAATAAAATATATTTAATAATAAATATTTTATTATTATTATTTTAACAGTTAATGTATTTATTCAATTTAAAATTTACTTTTCAAAATAAGTGATTATTAATTTGAATTACTATTCTTATTTGATTTTAATTTCAGTTATAAAATCCAAATCAAATAACATTATTATTAGTTATTGCTTATAGTTATATTAATACTTATCACTTTTTCATTAAATACCAATTCAACGAGTCTAAAATTTTTAAGTTTTTCAATCTTTTCCCGCAATTATTGATGTAATTGTTGGTAAAATCACTCGTTTACATATAATCAAATCACATCTTTTTGAGACTCTAAATAAAATCAGCATCCTCAAGTATCCTGAACCATTTAAATCATGAAGACTCAGAAATTAAAATCTACAATTTCAACATCCTCAAATACTCCTAAAACATTTAAATTAACGACTAAAATTTGCAATTTCAGAATTTCCACTCTAACTTCGATGGAACTCATTGAAAAAGCATGCCCAAAAGTGCGAAAAGAAAATATAACATTTATATTACATTGTCACTCTTTGTTTTCATGAAATTCAATATTATGAATTTAGTGTTGATTAATTGTAAGTAAAATTCCTACTCAAATAATATAATTATTGATTATTTGTATATTAATAATTTGCCCACTTTATCATTACATACTAAGATGACTCTACATCAGCTCTCTTTGTACCATTTTCTAATTTTAAAAATACATATAATTTACTTTAATTGAAATATCTAATAACCTATTTATGCGTTAATTTAGTATTGATTAATTGCAAGTAAAAATCTTACTCAAATACTATAATTATTGATTATTTGTATATTAATAATTTGCCCACTTTTTCATTAGACACTAAGATGACTCTACATCAGCTCTCTTTGTACCATTTTCTAATTTTAAAAATTCATATAATTTACTTTAATTGAAACATCTAATAACCTATTTATGCTTTCAATTGCTAAGCTAGCCTACCAAGCTTATGACAAAAAAATTAACTTCCAGCCAAACCAGGTTTATGATGAAAAATGAATAGCACTGATGATTCTGAAATAATAAAAAAAAAAAATTTAAAAAATTAATATTATTGATTATTTTGAAATAAACATAGAAGGCAAATAAAGAAATTCACCATCAATGATATTCCCATTATTTTGGAATAAACAAGGCGGTGTCTAATATTATCGTATTTAAAAAAAAATTAATATTATTGATTATTTTGAAATAAACATAGAAGGCAAATAAAGAAATTCACCATCAATGATATTCCCATTATTTTGGAATAAACAAGGCGGTGTCTAATATTATCGTATTTAATAAATATTATTTTAGATATAATATGTTTTGATTACATTATCCTATTATTGAAAGCATTCATTATTATTAAAAACATTCATTATAGTATCAAAGAAACTAGGAATCATAAGAAATATTTAAAAAAAAAATATGGAACAAATTTATTTAATTTGATTCCTAAATTGTATAATTGAAAAGAGTTCATATTAAAAAGTATAATCGAAAAGAATTAAGAAATTATTTGATTTCATATTTTATGAGTTCAATTTACAGGGATCAATTATGTAAATTATCTTTTAAAATGTGGCACTATCTATAAATTGTTATACTAGAGCCCTATTGAAACTAGCACTTCATCCCCATCATTGGAGCCACTCTGATAACAATGGTCAAGAACGTGTATTTTTTCATAAGAGGTCATATACTCATGATTAAGAACGTGTGTTTTTCATAAGAGGTCATATACTCATGCTTAAGAACGTGTGTTTTTCAGAAGAGGTCACATACTCAAATTTAGAGGAGATAGAATATGTACGTCTTCGTAGATTTTGTAATCAAATAGATACACAAAATAAATCTCCATCTCACAAACAAGAGTCGCATACACCAATTTGGTATCTAGTTTAACCATAAACTCAAAATCTCAAAATTAGATGATGATGATTATTTTTATTGTTATTATAATAGATTGATTTGCAATTTCATTGTTGGAAACGGTTAGTAAAAACATGAACATGTCCATGCATTTTGTTTCGTTAATATAATTAATGCGTTACATATCAATCCAATATTTAATATTCCAAAATCCACTATTTAATATTCCAAAAGATATTCAACATAGGTATTATGAGTTCTAGTGACATGGACAAATGTAATCTTATCAAAATATCGTTGTAGAAATCTAACCCATAGATATTAACTGGAGAGACCGGGCTTATTGACGTAGAAATTTAAGTGTTGAACAAGGAGCTGGGAATCTAGATGGACCCGAATTCAACTAAGCTATATCTAGCTTCTAGAGCTGACAAAATCCAATGTACAAGCACTGTTTCTACTACATGAAACTTACACAAATCCAGGTGACTCTTCTTTACTTGTCATTGCTTAATTTATATCATAAGATCCAAAAGGAAATTAGTAAAATCCACTGGTAGATTAGATCTGCTTAACAAATTGCATTGGCTGTAAGCTGTGAAAATTATTATGTCTTTGCCTTTCCAGACTGAAGGACTTGCATGCGCTGTTGTATCTTTAGTATCTGCAAATAAAAATATCCGAAAGGTCAGACTGAAACATTAAGAACTTACAGATTTAATGAGATTGCATGTAACGTACTAAAAACAGAGACCCATATCATGAAGGATAACAATTTCTACTAGACTTGTGAACATAATAAACAGCAAGCAGCACTTTAACAAGCTGTGAAACGGCTTTATCTATGGACTCCGTAGTAAACTAGGAAAGCAAACAGAATTGTACAGTATAATCATGCAAGCACAATTAGACCGACGGTGGGGCTATGCTTGGTCATGATTCATTTGGAAATCTTGCTTGTGTCAATAAATAAAACCATAAAACAATAACCAGAAACCAGCATATATGAGGATCACATGTTAACAGCAAAACTCAACTATATAGAGTGAACATGTAGAAAACTATTATTACTGCTACTTCTATCAACCATTTATGGATACTGGACTCGTCATCTATAATATATCACGATGCATCATACATAGTCCTGACTGTCCTGACCGATATATGATATGATAACGGTATGACTGAAAGCATTATGAAGGCATAGTTACAAGAAGTATGCAGAGCACCCTTGAGTATAATATGAATATTTATACTGGCAGGACAGGCCTTTTCAGCGTACACAGAGTCATAGTTTTAAAAGCCAACCGGTTTGAACTGGCAACTGGTCAAACCAACTGGTCAGCAACCTTCAGCCAATGAACCAGTAGAAAAAATCTGGTTTGGGGACCGATTGGTACCAGTTAGGGTACCAACCAGCGAGTTTGGTATTTGGTACCCCAGTTTGGTACCGGCTAGTCCTGTTGACCACTCAAGTGTCAACTAATGAATTGTCAAGGACTCCATGCCAAAGCACATTTCAGAGCATTCCATCATGATCAGAACAGTCAGAATTGCATAACTTCATTATCATCTTGCAGCAGACTATCAGCACTATGTATTCCAAATTCTGCAGCCCTCTGGGGTTGTTATAAAAAAAGATTTTTTAGCCCTCTAGTTAATTATTTGTGTTTCTTAACACTAAATAATCAGTTGAATTTTTCTCCCACATATCCCCCAAAGCTAGAGAATGAGACTTGATGGTAAAATCATAGGTGAGTCCTAGTGTCTAGAGTCGATGTAAATTGCCATATTGGATCATCTCTAAAGTTTCGCAGAAATTAATTGTCTAAATGTGAGTTTTTAATTATTAAAACTTTTCACTGGTCGGGATTTTTTATAATTATTTGACGTAAAATGTAATAAGTGAAAGAACCCACATTAATCTCTTCCAAAGGCTTATCAATCAAAAAAAAATTGAAGTGAGTTCCATTGCCATTGCTTGAAATCATTCTAAATTTTAAAATTGATCTCTCTATTATTGTGATTTATTGAATAATCTGACTAATTTTAGAGCTATATTGTTGTTCCCAAGAGCAGAGTTGTACTCATACTCTTCGAGCTAACAAATTTGTAAATTTTGTAAATATTTTGTATATTTCCTAACCCTCTTTCTATATAATTTTATTCCCTTGTATATACTTTGTTTTTCTCTCTTTGGCTTGCGCAGATCTAGCTGGAAAGGAGGGTTTTGGGCTTGAAATTTTTCATAGTTCTTTTGCAGGTGAATGCTTGGGAATTTAAATATATACACATCACAATTTTTTGAAGCTTCAAGCCTACACTTGTTCGTGATTTTGAGACATTTATGTTTTCTTCTCCAAACACTTCCGCAAATCTGCCTCTAGGAGTTTAGACGGCTGGGGTTTCAACTTTCAAGTGAAATTTTTGAGATCTCACATACTAAGGCTTGTAAAATTAAAATTAAAAAAAAAAATTAGGCCTTCCCTCCTTGGTTGTGAGGAAGAGAGGGTCATTCCCTCTCTCCTTTGCGCAAATTTTTTCCATATTGGACATCTAGGGTTTGAGGGTTATTTCAAGTCCCACTGTGGACAAGAGCCATCATTTGAAGGCTTATAAATCAAGATCATTTTTTTGCAAGCCATCCTCTATTTTTGAAGCATTTTTCTTGGCCGCAAACATAGGAGAGGCTTTCTCCTTTCTCTTGTGCGAAAATCGCTTCGGTGCTTAAGCAGGTTAAAAAACAAACAAACAAAAAAAATTGTAGGATTTTCCATGGCAATTTCATCATAAAATTTGTAAAGAATTTTCTAATATTTTTCTTAGCTCTTTGAGGAGCTGTATTAGCTCATTGAAGTACTATTCTTGTAAACCCTCACGAATTTTAAAACACTCTCTTGTCCAAGAGTGGCCTCTTTGTAATATAATAAAAGGATTTTTCTTGAGGGAGCTTGGGGTTTTCCCCATGGTATCCCTTCTCCTCATTTGGTAGGAGATCTTGATTGATTGATCACTAACTTGCTAGGTTAGTTTAGTTTCTTGCATTATCTAATTAGTAAATCTAGTTTCTAATCTTCTAATCACTTGTCAATTAATTAGCTTGGTTTTATTTCACTACTTGATCTAATTTGCAATTGACTAGCTCTTGTCTTGATCTCATTTGCATTTTTGTTGAAGAAGTTTAACTAAAATTTAGATATAATTAGCATAGTTTTTTCTTGATCTCATTTACGTATGCCTCATTGTGTAGCTCACATTTTCTCTTTTGATCATCTAAGCACTCTAAACGCACGTCTAATTCGATCATTTAAGTGAAGTGGTATTACTATTGGCATATCTAAAGCATTTCCCAATTTGACCATTTTGATTTATGTTGTTAATCTCACTTGAAGCACTTGTTTTACTCTCAATTCCATTTTAAAATTTACCTCCAAGCATAAGCTTGGTTGATAGAAATTTTAGAATATTTCCTTAATTGTCATTCAATTCTATAAATTTGATTTAGGAGCAAAGGTTAAAACGCGTGATCTCGTTGTTCTCTTGTGGCTAAGTCCTTCGATGAACAAAGACATGTAAGTTGTCTTGAAGTCTAGGTGGGTATCATTAATTAAGGACAAGTGCCTCCTCGCCCTAGCCTTCTTGCAAATTCACCTCAGTCCTTACCAAGTTTTGAGGAATTGAGCGAAAGTCTAATCGTAAAATAGGTTTTAACTAAAATTTACAAAGGCCACTTTGCCATCACACACTCACTTAACATTATTCCATTTTACAATTGGTTGTTGTGCGAGAATTTCATTTTACTTGTATCACATTTTATTGTTATTGTACTTGTCAATTACATGTTCATTGTCCTTTGATATCATTCTATCTTTTGGGAGCATTTCTCTTTAATATAAGTATAAGTTCTAGTTATTTTGCAAGCCTTGTTTTATTTCTATTGCTCATTTCTTAAGTTGTGCATAATCTCTTGTGATTTTATTTCACTAACCCCTTGCTTTGCAACTCATCCAATTGTGCAATTTATTGATTTTCTTGATATATCTCATTTGCAAGTATTGTTGATTCATTTGTGAGCATATATTTCTTGCAAGAATATTTGGCACTGGTCTAACTATATTTGTCTTGTTGGATATCTAGTGAACATAATTGATTTATCTAAATTGTTGATTATTATATGCTCCTAATTGTTGATTGTTATATGCTAATTCAATTAGCATTATTAATTTCCTAGAGCTTGTTGTCCTTAGCAAGTTTTCTTCTTAGAATCATCTTTAGAGACCACCCCACTTCGTTTAGCCAGGAGAGAACCTAAACAAAGAGAGTTGGGAATAGGTGACAACCCCTTCTTTGAGTGTTGCACCTTAAAGACCACACCTCGTGGGGTTGAAGACTTTTCCCACATTAATCTAATTGTACATATTAAGCGACAACAAGTCCAACCCGACCAGTTTTGCTCCAAAACAAGCTAGTCAAATCTCACATGTGTGGGGAGATTCTAGGACCCACAGTGGCAGCTTTTTAGGTGGTTTTGGAGAAAACTAGGAGTTGTTCTTTCCAAAATGTTAAAATTTGAAAGTTCTATGCAAAAATTTAAAAATCTTTGCAAAAACTTGAAAGTTCTAACCAGAAAACTGAATGTACTTAGCAAAAAGTTGAACGTACTTTGCAAAAAACTAAATGTACTTTGCAGAAAGTTGAATATACTTTGCAGAAAATTGAATGTACTTTGTAGAAAATTGAATGTTCTATGTTGTTACAATTACTTAGAATGCAGATCTCGTCTTTCATATCAGCAATTGTAGATAGAACATGAACTTAAAGATCATATGAAGCCAGTGAAGCACAAATATGAGACACTGAGAGTTAGGTCTAATGACCAGGGAAAAACCCACAAGGGTAAAACCCAAACAATTTTTCTTCTATTAGATTTCTTCAATTATTCAGCAGAGTACAAATAGATAGAGAGAGATAAAGAGAGAATGTGTGAATAAAGTCACCAATGTCTGATCAATTTGAAGTTGAAGTGCTATTGCTCTTTGCTTGAAGATCTCCTCCTCTTGATCAAATCTTGTCCTTTACTCTTGGTTTAGCCCTTTCCTTGCTCTTACTCTTCATTTTCTCTCACACTTCTCTTACACACACTCAACACTAGCTCTCCTTCTTCACAATGAACATGCTACTCTCAACTCTCACTTGCTCTTGCTTAAATAAATGAAAAAGGAGAGGAGTTACAAAATGAATTCATGCCTTGAGCCAATAATAGGAGAATCGAATTCTACGAGGGAGGGCTTACTTGAGGAGAAGTGTAACTCATCCCAAAAATAGAGAATGAGGTACACAAGTCTTGAGGAGTTACAATTCGAATTGGAGAGAGAGAGTTACACTTAGACATGAGAGAATATTTGGTGAAAGTTACAAATCGAATTGAATGAGGAAGTTACAAGTGCATTTAATGAGTAGTTACACTTTTGCCATACATTGAATTAGTGAGAGAGAGTTGCATTCTCTTAAGTGTGGAGTTACTATTTTATTCCATGAGAGGTTCAATTTGCCAAGAGATTCTCAATTTAATTTACCTATTTCATGGGAGAATTTGTTTTTATTAATCCATTAAAGGTGAATGACTTTAGACTATTTTATAAATAATAGTATCATAATAATAATAATAATACTAGTAAAGATAAAAATATTAATTCTTGACTTGTATAATCATGATTGATTTGATTTCAAAGTGGATTCCATGTGTCGAGATCATCCTTGATCATTTAGACATGACTTTCTATTTTTGGAAAGTCACTTCCAAATTGAGATGTGACTTATTACTTTTGGAAAGTCATATTAGAATTGTTAGAAATGAAATTTTATTATAGGTGGTTCAAACAAAACTGAAAGATGTGATTTCTTTTAAGAGAAATTCATCCTTGAACTGTCAAATTTTAACACTCCCTCTCAGCTAGGGAGGAATTTTTTTTTTGCATAGAAAGTCTTTGCTTCCTTTGATCTCTTTCATTCATCTCAGCTAAACTCAGCTCTATAACATCTGTAACAATGAAGTTTCAATCTAAAGAAGAATCATCCACTTGACACAAATTTGGAAAGGAAAAGATCATCAAATGTCACATAGACAAGGATTACACTCAACCAATTTTCATCTCAAAAAATTAGGTGATAGAACATAGGATCACATAGACAAGACTCAAACAAGTCACACAAACAAGAATCAAACACAACCAAGTGTCAAATGGTGGAACACATGCATCCTAGACAATTTTCACTACACCTATTGGCCAGATAGGTGGCTCTTCCCACGTCCCAAACTATGGGTTGGATGCATTCTAAGGCCTACTCTTGTGACACACACTACACAAGAGGTCCCTCATCCTCTGGAGTTTTCCGGCATCATTTGCTAATCATGTGACCTCTGACAGAGGGGAAGGGAAAGGTAGCTCGTTGTTCTCAATCAGCTATGACCGTTTCCCGGAAGGATCATGTCCATAAGTCCAACCTGCTATCTAAAAACCAAGAACTTGCCTTTCCGTAAAGACTTGGTAAGAATGTCAGTTATCTGATCATCAGTGGAGATGTGATGGAGTCTCACTACTCCTCTCTGCACCATATCCCAGATACAGTGATACTTGCTCTCAATATGCTTGGACTTGTCATGAAACACATGATTTTATGTAAGACGAATCCCACTCTTATTGTCACAATATATAACTGTTATGTCCGGAACTTGCTCAAATAGTTCCCCAAAAAGCTTTTTCAGCCAAACTGCCTCACAACTAACCATGCTTGCAGCAATGTACTCAGCGTCATCTATACTCAGTGCAACATACTTACGCTTTCTACTCATCCAAAAGATCATGGCATATCCCAAACTAAAGCAGCATCTAGAAGTGCTCTTTCTATCAGCAAAGTTACCTGCCCAATCAACATCGATGTATCCATGAAGTATTACATTTTTAGCAATATATTTCAATCATATATTTATAGTTCCATGCAAGTATCTAAGTACATGCTTTGCAGCAATCTAGCGGACATGAAAAGGATCAATCATATGTTAACTTAAAGTGTTTAGCTAAGCATATTCCATGCCTAGTGTTTACCAAAAACATCAAAGCACCAATGAGTTGTCTATACTCTGTGGGATTTTTTTGACTAGGTCTTACAACATTGCCACATAATTTCTTAAAGATCATTTCCATAGGAGTATGCATGGACTTACATTCTACCATAGCAAATCTTTCAAGAAGCTTAACAACATATTTTCCTTGAGAAAGATAAATTTCACCAATTCTTTGTCAAACCTCTAGACCCAGAAAGTAATGCATCAAACCAAGGTCTTTCATTTCAAATTCAAAAGATAACTCCCTCTTACACTGGAGGATAAGAGGTTCTCCTCCTGTCAAGAATAAATCATCAACATACAATATCAAAATCAAAGGTATCCCTTGGACTGCCTTGAAGTAAAGGTTTGGGTCTGCACTACTTCTTGTGAAACCAAGCTTTATTAGGTGGTTATCAATGCGAGCATACCAAGCTATTGGAGCTTGCATCAATTCATATAAGGTTTTCTTCAGTCTGCATACATGACTTTCCCTGTCATGCTCTTCAAAGTCTTGTGGTTATTCCACAAATACCTCTTCCTTGAGGAAGCCATGCAAAAAAGCAGTTTTCACATCCATTTGATGAAAAGTCCATCCCTGGCTAGCAGCTAGGGCAACAATAGATCAAATAATAGTATATCATGATGGCATTCTTGCAAATGATGGAAAAGAAGCAGCAAGGGAAAGAGCATAACAACAAGGTAAGGAGTAGCAAAGGTAAAGGTGCAACAAAGGTAGAGTAGCATGCAGTGTGGTCACCATATGTGTGTAAGAAGGTGGTGTTGACAGATGTGTAAGATGGTGATGTTGACAAAGATATGTTACGTATTGACAGTTGAACAAAGGAGCAAAGACTAGGCAGTGTTGTGATGCAAGGGTATGGCAAAGGAAAATATGTGCAGGAAAGGAAAAGGCAAAGACATGGAGAAATATGTGATGCAGGGCTATTTGAATATGAATTCAAGATTGTAATATTGCATGTTATTTACTTATTTTATTGACATGAGTATGAATGCTTGACATTTGGATATGATGAAATTTATTTTATGTATTTTAATATTCAAGAGTTTAAGCAGTTTTGGAATTGAAGGGACACCTTTGGATGCAAAGATACAAGTTTTGTCATTTCATATTCGTCTGAGTGGAACATGAACAACGATCAATGTTCATTTATAAATGTGTGCAAAGTTGGAGAGCAATTTTTTGGGTTAGAGAGTTGGAGAAGGTGTGAGAGCTGATTTAAGTGTTACGCATTAGTTACCTGGCCCATATAAAGCTTATGTGAAGCAGATTTGAAGGGAAGAAAAGGCAGAAATGAAGATGGATATATGCAAAATTTATGACCAGGTTAACCAACACATTGTTGTTTCTTGTTTGTATCAGGAGATTGCGGTCTCCTTTCAAGTTGTGGCTTGATAAATATCTAGTTGGCGCAGGTTGAGCTAGGAACCTCTTGTGTGTTGTAGCCTACAGAAAACATATGGGAGTTGTAACTTCCTTGCATGTTGTAACTTGCAGAAAAATTGAGGTAGCAACCTCCTGTAGGTTGGAGCCTACAGAAAATCAAATGTAATGAGCAAGAGCTTGCCTTTGCATCACAACAATAATAAAATCGTGGTTTTCTCCTTTTATGGGTTTCCACTTATATCTGATGTCAATGTGTGTTGTTATTATGTGTTAATGTGATGTTTTGGTTTGCTTATTACATGTTGTTCACATGTTCACTCTGCTGGTCATTATTTGTTAAGTTTCTCATGTAATGTTTTAGTTAATGAGTTTAATGAAAAGAATTTTAATGTCCATGAATGGATTAAACTGATTCACCCACCCCCCCTCTCAGTTTAGTCAACTTTTCATCAATTGGTATTAGAGTCAGTTCGTTCTATATAAGCCTAACAGCTTGAAGGTAGGTTTGGTTGAGTTATGGACTATCAAACTATACTTGTGATAAGTGTAACAAACTTTCATGAATGGAGAGATAAGGCAAAATCTGAATTGATAGCTTATGAAACCGTTGTATGGAAGCTTGTATGTGATGGTTACCGCAAAGACTCTCCTCTTTGCAAGAACAGCAATGGAATGCTAAAGCAATATGTGTTATGTACAACAATCTTCATAATAAGGATATTGATACAATAATAGACTTAACTTCGGCAAAAGAAATCTGGGATAGGTTGCAACTCATGCATGGAGAGGCTAGCAGTAGCAGCAATGCAAAGAAAGAAAAGAGAAATAGGAAGGAGAAAAAACTTTGTCAAAAGGAGAAAAAACTTTGTGAATGTACCTGACTCTCATGAAGAAAACGTAGATGAGCATCAACCTAGGCTTGACTTATCACTGGCTAGCATAGAAAGATTGAAAAATGAAAACAAAGATTTAAAGAAACTAGTGCATATATGTGATAAGAGAGAGCATGAGTACAGAAGGAAATTGCAGCATGACAACACAACTTGAAGAAGCAAGGATAATAGAAGAGGTGATGAGTAGTAAATTCAAGGAGAGAGACCTACAGTGTGAAAGATTAGAAGATGAGATTGATTTAGCTAGAAGTAAGATAGAAGAAAAGAATAGGTTGTGTGAGCAACTAGAAGGGGAGGTTGTCTCATGAAGAACTTAGACAAAACAGACATTAAAGATGATAATGAAATATTCCTAAAAAGACCTGTAGGAGAAGGGACAAGCACCATGATTAATAATGAAGAAAACAAAAACAAGCAGCAATATCAAAAGCCAAAGTATAAGATGAAGAAAGGGGTCACTGCAAGAAGATCATTCTCTCCTGAAAATGAGTTGAACAAATTCGGAAGATCTCAAAATAAATTCTTTGCTCCTCAGAGAAATATCACATGTTTTTCTTGTCATGAACATGGACATGTGACAGCAGAATGTAAGAGAAAGCAAATCAAGTTCAGTCAGCAGAAGACGTAGCAACCAAGAAGGCTCCCTCATGTAAACAAGCAAAGAAAAAAATCATTCACCAGGTACACAAATCATTTTTATGGTTATTGTTATTTGTGCTATGGATTTGGACATAAAGCAGTGGAATGCAAAATGTATGAAAAGAAAAGTAAAAGTGGCTCAAGAAAGCACACGCCATTTATTCCATTTATTGGACATATAAAATGCTATTTGTGTAGGCCACATGGCCAAACACTGCAGGTTGCCATATATCCTAAAGAACCCTAGACATATGATGGAAGCTAATCAAAGCAAATTGAACTCCGATTCAAAAAGAATTGCAGACAATAGAAAGAAGCCCAATAAAGTGTGGAAGAGGAAGAAAAAGGAGAAGCTCGTTACTTAAAGACATAATGAACTCATCATGGTTTCAAGGGGAGTTGCTCTAGGAATCTAGGCAGTCATCTAGTCAGTGTTAGAAGAGAAACAACTTCTCATGGGGAGAGCAGTCCATAAAATGTCCTGAGGAGATAATGGACATGCTACACTTCATCTTTGGAAGATTTGTGGAGGGAATGAAGAAAATTGAATGATTACCTACTATAGATCAAGGAAGACATGTTGTTCCATTAGGATTCCAAATTTCGGTGAAGGTCACAAAATAATCAGCCTCAAGTGATGGCCATAGCCGAAAAAAGTGTAATAGAAAAAGCATAAGAGGTTGTGCTAATTCTTTCACAGCAGCCCTATTACTTTGAACTCATGGAATTCCTCCATAAAATACACTCCCCTTTGCATCCAAAACATTGGAGAAGGCACAGGTCAAATATTTTAAGAATTACGAAAAAAGAAATTGCATATGCATTTGAGGATGCACCAAAGTAGTTACCTTTCTTGGAGGGAGGTGTGTTGCAAATCGCATTCAATTTATCTTTGTGGACCATATCAACAATGATAAAGATCCTGAGATTCAGCACCTGTATTTCACGTTTGTGAAATATTTGCAAGAAATGAAGATGGTTATAGAGAAAAAGACAAAGATGTAATAAATCATTGTATTCCTGGTTATTAACCCAACACAAAATTAAATAAGAACCAAACAACCAGAAGATATACGAAATAAGATAGAACTAAACAAAACAAAAACAAAAAAAAACCTTGAGGACCTACTTTCCCTTCTGGGTTTAGGTCCTCATATGGCTCACCTAATCATAAATGTTGGTTGGGAAGATGTACAAGGAATATGTGTGGGCATATGAAATTTGTGTGCATCGTCTTTGTAATAGACTTTGTTGGGTTTCATTTTCGAGAATGAAACAGAATACAATGACACTAGAAAAGACAAGAAAGGCCTGGCAAGCTTAGCTTCTGAGACGATGAATGGGAAAGCAATTTGAAGACTTTGGTATTATGTTAGGGAAACATTGTATTGCAACGTACTCATGTTCTCACAAGTCACGACTGTCGCAGTAAGAATTATTGAAATGCCATATCAATGAATTTCAATTGATGGTCTCTAAATCATATGGTGGGATGCTTCTAAACTGTGACAAGGTGCAATGGCAGAAGATAACGAGAAGAGGAGCATTTCGTAGACCACATAGATGTAGAGGTATGAGGCACTACATGCATAAGCACACCATACCTTTGACATGCATTACAAAGGAGGGACAGAGGTGCCAAAATAATTATCTTGTGTGGATGACGCTGCCAAAGAAGTTATTGTCAATTAAGGCATACGATTATCACATTCTGATCTGTTACACACAGCTAGAGGCATTCAACGTTGCTATGAGCAGAATCCTGCCAAGTCAGAACAACGAATGCAGTGCATTACTGAAAGATAAGTGTGCGGACTTGAATGTTAGTAGTGTGACAGATGGTGAATGTGATATCAACAGAATGGATTGAATTGACGAAACGAAGGGCAAGAAAATTATGGCCTCGGAAACTTTCGCAGAAAGGAATAGCAACATGGAGAGAAATATGGAAGGTTTCTTGCGGTATCAGACTGACCGGTGTGTTACAAAGTCGAAATAGGTTAAATTAGTAACGCCAAAACCATTACAATTATGCGTTACACATTAAAATATCTTTATATACATATCGTTACGAAAACGTGGAACATTACATGGTCTGTAGATGTGACAGACCTGAGATTTATGACTTTAGGACAGAGCAGACCAGAGGGTACCAGAAAGAACATTACATGTATTGGATTCAAGACTTAGAAATGGAGCAAACTTTTTAATAGGCAGGTCCTAGACAATGCAACTGGGTGTAGTAACTCCGACTGAACTGATTCTCTTGAAAACCCACATGTTGGAGGCTTCTTTGATGGGATATGCTTTGCTTCGTGGATTAGTCACTCATTGTATGCATCGCTTCCTTCGAAAGATACGTGACCTTAAAGCTACTGTAGATACATTAAAAAAGCAAGTCGGACGTACCCAAGTATCCCTTAAGGACAGAAAAGAACTAAATGATTCCAAGGCAACAAAATTGTTGAAAGGATCAGCTACAAGAGTGATATTTACAGTGCCTCATGAAATAGGTCCAAGCAACGTTCAAGCTAAGCCCATGGTCAACCTACAAATTGGTTATCTTATATTTAATGGTCATCTTCACAATGTGACTGGAGATAGCCTTTTAGCAAGAATTGTATTGTTGGGTTTTGAATAACTGTTTATTTTGGTGCACCAAAGGCACAGGATCTTCCTTAACCAGTGATTTCAAAATCGAAAAGGATTTTGGTTTTCAGTTGTATACCTCTTGCACAAAAGTTTTGCCATATTGACAACGTTACATTATTGCCAGCACTGATATTATGGTCTGTAAGCGATGCGTGAACTATCGGCATCCTCATATATTGTATCATGCAGAGTTAGCTATTAGTGGCAGCCAACAACTAAATCTTCAATTTCTTGGTTCAAGATCGGGTGACCTCCATGGAAAAGGGTAGAGGGCATCTTAATTGAGTCATTACGTACATAATAAGACTGTCATGTAATGGTTCCAAAGCAAATCGAGCCACTAAAGTCCTCTCCCTATCGATCGAGTGTCTCAAGTACCAGTCGAGCACGATCGACCAGCGTGTCATGTAGATGAACCATAGTGAGCAGCGGAGCAATATATATTATGAACAGCATATGAGGTTGGAGTTCGTGTGGCTTCCAGACGCTCTGCGACATAGTCTACTGCCATTCGAGGATGAGAATGGCATATATTGGAGTATTATGTTGCGTTATATAGTGTTCGTGATGATATGTTGTATGCATAATAAGGCGCATGTCCTGTTTCTCATTCTGGTACGATACACGAAGCTCATCCTGTCCACCGTATGTCTCTACATGTTCATGATTGACGTATGGCATTTTCGATGGTAGTCTCAACATATTGTTATTAGTTGATATTATAATGGATATAGTGGGGCTATTATAATGATGGTATCAGCGTTAATTATATTATGATGCTCGACTTTTGAAATACGAGAGCTGCTCCTCCTAGTTTGATTTTAGACACCAGCCTTTACAAATAATTGTTACCACTGTTGGCAGAAGAGGTTTAATGTATTTCTCTTAATTAGGACGCTCGCTTTATACTAGAGGTGAAACACCCCACAGGCCCTCCATGGCGAAAAAATCTCCATCCCATCAAAATACATAACCACCGCCATACATTATTTTAATCACAATTTGTTGTAATCACGCCTCATCTTATTGTTACCTCTCTGAAATACGCAACATAAATCTAGTATTTGAACAACAAAGGGCAGTAATCACTATGGAAGCTTTTGCACATGGTTATGGCGGTGATGGTGCAGGTATGGTGCGGGGTTTTTCCAGCATTCCGTCAATTTCAACGTTAATATATGTGTTGTTAGTTCAACTCCAACATTTTGTTAATACATTTAAAGGGAGTGTTTAATGCTTGAAGTTTTACTAGCGTTGATATTTTGTCAACTTTCACATATCTTGAGTCTGCCCTTGACTCTAATTAATGTGTCCTTGGAGGTGCCAATTATTGTAGCATTTTTTGGTTTTTGATAAGATAGAATAATTGAAAAAAATGTTAAGTTAGGATATGGACATAACAATAGTGAATAAAATGTTTTAAAAATATATATATATATATATATATATATATATATATATATATCTTGATGATGATGTCCATATCAAAGAAAATGCTAAGTTAGATGTCCTAAAAAATCAAGACAAAAAGAAAATGTTAGGTTAAAATATAAAAGAAAACAAATAAACTCTGAAAGTGAGCAAGTCTAAATGCCACTATTCTTTTTCTGCAAAATAATGGTTGTGTGCAATGTGTTTTAAATGCCACAACCCATGACAGTCAAATAGTTTAATCTTGATTCGTTTATGCTTTAAATTGATGTTATAGTTAGAGAATAAAGATTTGACCAAATTGTTTAATCTTGGCAAATCAGTAGTTAGGTAGAGAATAATAAGGTGCTCATCAGTTTAATATGAGCCCTTGGAGGTTAAGAGGGTAGATTTAGATAGTTTGTTGTTTTAAAATAAAAAGAAGGAATAGGGTTTGCTAGCTTAAATGCACCCATTAAGTGAAGAAAAAATGATAGGATAAGCAAAGGGTAAGTAGAAGAAAGGTTGCAGAAGTTCGATTATTGATTGGACAAAATGTACATTTATCATGTTTCTATGTCCATGAGGCAATCACACAAAACAAATGAAGGTCTACAAGATCAATTAATTAACTTCTATCATCCCCATTCATCCCTGTATTTACTAATTTCCCCTTCCTACCTTCACACAGTTCATATTCATTCATTTTCCATAAAAACCCCTTTTCCTAAGGTCAAAACCCTTTTTGCCTAGGAAAAGTGAGAAACCCTATGTAAAATCCCTTTTACCATGTAAAATCCCTTTTTACCCGAAAAACCCACAAAAATATGTTTACCCTAAGTATTAATGCATATATGAAAAGCAAAAAACCCCATGAAAAGCAGTATACTTAGTGTATTTCCCTTTTCCGCGTGTATTTTCCCTTTCTGCTCATATTTTCATATTAACACCTACCCTATAGTATTAAACACCTAAAAAGTTCCCTTTTCCTGTATATGTTAATTTCCTTTATTAAATAACCTGAAACCTTTAGTTTTATTAAAAAACTATGTATTTCATAAAATATCGGATCACAAGCCTTTCATATGAATGCACTCTTCCCGCATTGCGATATGCGATTGCGACGGACCCGGACCCGACGCAATATATATTATAATCCATACCCATATCGCATCCGCCCCTCATCGCAAGTCCCGACCGAAGCAATAACCCTCCGCCATTGTGATCTCTGATATGTGATGGGAACCCGGGCCCGATCATATATCATCCATGGTTTATTTCCACGTCGCGTCCGGCCCCTATCGCATTCCTTTGCGATGGACCTTTCCTTTGCTAAATTGCGATTGCGATATGCAATTAGCCCGAACCCGATATCATTATCTGCCCGAATTCATACTTTTTCAAGTCCGCCATACCGTGTTTTGCAAAGGATTTCTTTGTTAAATCGTTTTTATGATTTTAACGAAGAGTCTGCCTAAACCTACATTTAACCACTAATCTCAATTTTAAACCCATAATTAAGCCATTGCCGCCATAATTGATCGTTGAGCTCCTTCGTACAGCTCCTTCGCTCCACCACCGTCTGATCCAATGCATTCAAATCCAACAGCCCTCGGTGATTTCGAGTTAACTCTCTGTACAGGCATTACCCACTCGAAAAGCGGTAATCCACCGTCCCCCCTTGCTACGTGTTAGGCTTTAAACCATTTCGGGTGACCCCTTCCCAAGACAACCCACACCTTATAAGCGGTGCGATGAAAACCAAAACCGCCTCCCACATAATGACAAAATAGCCACTGTTCACTTTGCGTTATAATTCAAAAAGAAAACTATTTTTCCGCAAACGCTATCATTTTGCTCTGTTTTGCCTGTTTTACACAACGAAGCCTCCATAAACCTTTGCAGCCAAAAAAGCCATCATTTTACCTTCCGATACGTTCTGGACTCCTTCCAATTGCCTTTCAACCTCTACAAAGCCATTGAAGACCTTCTGTCACCTATGTTTTTCTTAACAGTTTCTGTGTTTTGCAAGTAAAGACTCTTGTTCCAGGCTTACAAAGGAAAAACCCTGTATATAGCAGTGTTGATAATATCGGTATCGGGAAAATATCGGCGAGGGTCCGGAAAATATCTTATCGGAAATATCGGCGAAAATATCGGCAAAATATCGGCAAATATCGGCAAGCATAAAAAATGCATAATATATTCATTTTTTTCAAATTTCTAAACATATAAAGCAATAACAACATGAACTAAACACATTGGCACATAAATATGAAGAAGGCATTGATATATATGATGTCAAATAGAAATGATACATCAAACTTCAAAGGCGATACCAAATCCTGCTGATCCCTGATAATTGTCCAATCAAGGACTCAAACAAAATAACATCACATATCCTGCTGATCCCTGATAGTGATAATTGTCCAATCAAGGACTCAAACAAAACAACATCACATATATAAAACTTTAAAAGTATTTCATCATCATGAGTTATAAACTTATATGTAGCAAAAGTTGCAAAACAAATAAAACTAGTAGCTATCTATCTGAGACCATTGGCCTCTCCCTAGCAGCTTTCTTTCTGTCTTGTTCAGCAATTGCTTCACGAGATTTTTGTATAACCTCTGCACTAGAAACCATACAAGGCATCACATCTGCATCATATGCAGAGAGTTTAGCCATATGGTATTTCAATCGTGTAATCCCTCCTGACATCTTGGTCCCACACAAGTTGCATGATATATATGCCTGATTTGCCCCACCAACAGCCTCCCCATACTCCCAAAATGGGTCCAAGGCTTTTGGCATATTTGACATTTGTAGTGAACTAATTCAAACCTAGGGCACAAAAAAAACAAAAAATTGGCATTAAATGAGTATAACTATACAGTGCCCAGCAAACACTCAAGAAACTATTTTAATTTTTAAAGCAACATCTTCATGTTCAGAATTTAAACAACAAAAGCAAGCATAAAAAATGCATAATATATTCATTTTTTTCAGATTTTTAAACATATAAAGCAATAACAACATGAAATAAACACATTGGCACATAAATATGAAGAAAACACTGATATATATGATGTCAAATAGAAATGATATATCAAAGGCAATACCAAATCGTGCTAATCCCTGATAATTGTCCATTCAAGGACTCAAATGTGGAGAACCAATACAAAATAACATCACATATAATAATAAAAGTATCTCATCATCATGAGTTACATGTAGCATAACAAATAAAACTAGCAGCTATCTATCTACTGCCCTCTCCACCTTTTACGGGAAAACATGATGGGCTGTTTGCCAGGCCTGCCCCTAGTAGTAGAAGGCCCTGACACTGCCTCTGCACCTAATGTCAAATAATGAGTGATAGGCATGGAGCTATGCTCTCCTATATCTATAGCAGATGGTGTTGATGCTGATGCTCCCGCAGTGTCCTCCTCCTCCTGCTCCTCCTCTAAGTGCTGCTGCTCCTCTGACTCCGAGTCCTCCTCTTGCTGCCCCTACTCTAATGGATCATCTGCCACTGGCTCTAACCATGAAGGTGACTCCTCCAATATGGGCTCCTGAGACTCCACCCTCCACGGAGACAATACATCAATATTGTCTAAGGAAATGGCATCTGGATCCACTGGTGATTCTATTTGCCTCACTCGAAGTCGGATGTTGTAATGCACATACACCAAATCGTTGAGGCGTGCGAACTCCAACCTGTAAGAGTGTCCAAAAAAGTAATGAGTCTTGACTCTTGACTCTTGACACTTGAAGGTCATAAATTAAAAATTAAAAATTACAATAAGTGTAATTGCTCAACTGAAGGCTTGCGTTCAAAGTTATACCTGTTGCGCTTTTTGGCGTGTATTTTCTCAAATACACTCCAATTGCGCTCACACCCTGAAGAGCTACATGTTTGACTCAAGATTCGTATAGCCAAATTTTGCAAATTTGGTACCCTTGCACCATAGCTTCGCCACCAAAGATCTACAACAAAATAATGAAATAAAAAATTCAAAAACTTAAAAGTTAAAAGTTAAAACATAATTAAATTCAAATTTCTAATTTCTAATG
This sequence comes from Pinus tabuliformis, assembly GCA_031772625.1. Lineage (NCBI taxonomy): Eukaryota > Viridiplantae > Streptophyta > Pinopsida > Pinales > Pinaceae > Pinus > Pinus tabuliformis. Next base: position 729,672,559 of record CM062819.1, read on the forward strand.
AGTGATGACTTGTCACTTACGTGGCATGAAGAGGGCCCTTTCCTTAATGGCATCATCAAAGCCAAATAGGCCAACACAATCCTGATAACTCTGTACCTCGCGCTTGATTTTGCTACGAAGCTCAGAATCAGGTACCATCCTCTGAATACAGGAATGGAGCCCTTCCATCACCTCGCCATCAAAACGAAATTTGCATTTGTATGCAAATGCAAGGTTGAGGAAGAGTGCTGCTGCATGAATGGGTCGATGAAGCATCCCTGTCCACCGACTATCGATCACATCCCATAACATCATCTGCCTATTAAGGCCAGCAGAACCCTTGTCTGCATAATAGGAACGAATGGCCTCCTTGGCCCTATCCATGCCCTCATACAAATAAGGCATTGCAAGCTTCTCTCCATCCACCAATCTAAGAACCTTTACTATAGGTTCGCTAACTGCACATGCTTCTTGTACTCCACGCCAAAATGTCTCAGAGTACACCATTTTTTCAATGGCTCTCCCATCAGGTCTCCTGCTGTATCTACAAGCACACCAATCATCAGACACAAACATTTGCTTCAACTCGAACTGACATTGAAGCAAAGACTGAAGAGTAATAAAGGTTGTGGCAAAACGTGTGATGGCAGGACGCCGCAACTCCTTGTTTCTAGTGAACCTCCTCATAAGGCTAAGAACAAAAGCATGGTTATAAATAAACTTGGGGATGCTCCTAGCCATATCAACTGCCTCCTTGATGAAGGAGAGTTTCCCCATATCCTCAAGCAACAAATCAATACAATGCGCTGCACATGGAGTCCAGAACAATGTGGGATGCCTCTCCATAAGCATTCTGCCGGCAGACACATAATTAGCTGCATTGTCTATTACGACTTGCACCACATTCTGCACACCAATCTCCTGAATGAACCCATCTAACAACTCACATATCGTTGCTGCATCTTTGATATGTTCTGATGCATCCAACGATTTAATAAACATGGTACCTTTAGGACAATGTACCAAGAAATTTAGAAGGGTCCTACCCTTCCTATCTGTCCAACCATCAGACATCACTGTGCATCCAGTGACTTCCCATGTCTGTTTCAACTCCGCCAATCTAGAGTTGATGTCCTGTTTTTCTGCTTGAAGAATTGGCCCCCGCAACTCCTCATATGTGGCACTTTTGTACCCTGGGCCCACAACAGCAATAGCATCACACATTGGTTGCCAAAATGGATTGGTTTTTGTGATGCTGAGAGGTAAGTCGCTCCAAAAAATACACCTCCCCATGACTCTATCTGCTTCTTGCTTCTCCTTTTTTTTATAAAGCGATTTTATGCCAGGTTGTGCTCCAGCTCCTATTCGTGGAACAAAAAATGATGACCTCGCATTCCCACTAGTAGTAGCGCTAGCATGTGATGGTGTGCCAGTTGTGGAGCCCCTCCCACTAGGGCCAGTAGGGCCACTACCCTGAACATCAAAATCAGGAGAAGATATCCCAAAAGATCTACCTGCACGTTCAGCTTTGTTTCTTTCCGCCTCTTCCTTCTTTCTGTCCTTTTCTTCAGTTGCCTCAAGAGCTTTTCGTATAAGCTCCGGACTAGAAACTTGACAAATGCCAACATCATGTCCAGTGAGTCTAGCAAGATGGTATTTCAGTCGTGTAACCCCACCTGTCATCTTGTCCCCACACAATTTGCATGAAAGATATGCACGATTTGTCCCACCATCAGGGATCCCATACTCCCAAAATGGGTCCAAGTTTTTTGGCATATTTGTATTTTGTAGTGGGCTAACTCAAAAGGAAACCTACAGCACCAAAAAAAAATTGGAATTAGTAACTTAATAACTTAATAAGTAATACGAATTTACGAAATTCCATGGGTGCAGGTCTCAATATCAAATCCTCATTCTTCAAAGACAAATGGACTAAACTTTAACAAAGTTCTACAGGTGCATTTGAGAATCTGAGATATCTCTGTGTTATATTGAGACAAGAGTAGACAACAGATAATAACTCCCAACTGGAATAATAGAAGGAAATTATAAACCATTCATCATTATGCAGAGTTCCAATAGCTGTTCCAAATCAGACCATAAATCAATCACCAATGGCTGTTCTAGATGTGCAAGACTGATCATTAAACAATATATCTATATCATAGGTTATTATGCTGTTTATTATGTTCAAGTTTTAATGATTAACCAGATCAAGTGCTTTAGATATCATTCCTTAGGACAACAACCTCATTTCACATGAAAATAGTAAGGGGTTGTTACATTCCAAGATAAAGGAAACCGTGAAATTCAATGAAAGAAATGTCTGTAATCTCAAACTGGATATTTAGATCAGATCCAACTCATTTAAAAATTAAAAGTTTAAAACCATTGAATGGTAACTTGTTTAAAGCCCTTGGTCTCAGTATTAGATTACAAGCAATTTTGAATCTAGAGCAATGGCATACTATTCTCACTTAACTCTATAATATGCAGAATAGTGATGAGACCTCCTGGGAGGGGTCCATCTTTTGTTGAAGTTCTAGAAGAGAGTAACAACAGAAAGAAAGTTGGAAACTGTCCTTCAATTCTTCTCCAATGATTTTTTGGGGATTACTTTGTATTGGCAAATCCCTCAAGTTAAATGTTGCAACATTAAATGATCATTGCAGGCAACATATTGTATCATGGCTTAGTCATTGTCCTCTGGAACAGGTGTACAAGAAGACTTCAAATTCTGGTGTTTTTGAAACTTGAGTAAAGGGAAATATTTAAAAGCTTTTGAAACTTACAGCAATAACACATCTAGTCAATACCGTGTCACCAAAAGATCTGGCGGAAGGACCATCTACAGTGCTGAGACAGATCTTCTTTGTATGTGGTGAAAAGCACTGTTGATTACCATTAGACAACCTTAAGCTCTGTCTTAGAATGGTTTAGATCACCATATATACCAGCAGTGTGTACACTGTACAGTGTAAACATTGAACAATGTTCATTGTTTATCATGACAAATGTTAGACCTTGGCACGTATTGTTATAGCCTAGAACTAGAAGAAATAGTGGTTAAAACTTAACACTGAAGTCAGCCTCCAAACAACGAGAAGAACTCATGTCGGCTCACCTCAAATATTTAAAAATTAATAGACAACATTTACACCGTCAAAAATTCAGATATATGGTTATACCTATGAGATTTTCGGATGGATGTAAGTTTGTAACAGTGATAAGTGGATAGATCTGTGTTTTGGGTGGATAGATACCTGTTCTCGGCAGCCAAACCCTCGACCGGTTCCGTCTCCAGCGACCACAAAAACGAAATGACGCGACTTTAAAAACTCATAAACCGTTTTATACAGGCCGCCGGCGATATTTGCTGTCGTCTCGCGATATTTTAGAAAATATCGCCGATATATCGGAATTCTCGCGTGAAATTAAAAACAGGCAAATATCGCGATTTTTCGGGGGCGATATTTCGGCTCGCCGAAAATATCGCGATATTTGCGAATATCGCCGATATTTCGGCGATCTTATCAACACTGGTATATAGTTTGAAGACAAATATGAAGGATTTATTGTTGAAAAACACAGTAAAAACCTGAAATGCACAGTAAAGGTTACTCTACAGGGTTAAAGGATGTTCACAGAGTTTAAAAAGTACCAGATGAAAGATTAAAATGAAGGAATCAACCAGCGCAAAGGATTCAAACAATCTAGCAGCTTAAAGGGCAAAATATCAAACAACAAAGCCAGCACAACCTGAATAAAAGGGATAGCAAGAAGCAGTCCAATAGCTGCCCCTATCTTCTTGCATGAAGATCTTTCCTTTCCTAGAATAAATCTTAAACAGTTTTAGGAGATTTTCTTAGTTTTATTATTGTATAAATAACTCTCTTCTCGAGTTATTAAGGGTTCGAAGTTCAATATTCATAGTTCATTGCTTGTTAAGTTCTATTTTACAGTCTGGAAACTGTGATAATCATATTATTTTATGTCTTCTTCTCGCGACTATTTTGATCTATATCGCTGTGTAAAGCTTTATAGCAGCCCTTTGCTGAGATATTAATATAACCCAAAGGATTAATTACTTCAATTCTACATCTGCCTTCATTCATTGGTCTTCTAAAACTAAAACCAAAAACCCCAAAACAATTATTTTAGATGCTCTGGCATTGGTAGCTGACCTACTACTATCAGAGGTACAACACCAACCATTAGCATTCTTATTGTGCATCCAAACTGCAGCAACGTTAATAGTGTTAGAAAATTATATATTACAGAGCAATGGAACACAAAAAATATATTGCAGAAATATAAACACAGAAAACGCATAAAACAAGAGAGACACAGATATACGTGGTTCACCCAATTTGGACTACGTCCACAGAGAAACAGCCAGTCCTTCCTTTTATATTATCCAGCAAAATGAAGAGATACAACCTACAGCAGATCCACCGTAATTCCCTCTTCTCTCTCACACAATCTCCTCTATCTTTCTCACTCAGAATACACCTCTACAAACACACAATACAATTCCCTCATAGAGAGCGAGGGGTTGCCTTCTAAGGCAAAAAACCCTAAATTAAACATAATTTATACCGTCATATTTCTGCCTAATGACCGGCCCAGATTGACTACGAAATAACAACATTTCTACCGTCAGATTTTTGACATCGTCCCCCCCTGGACCCCCTTGGCGGCGCACATAAACGGACAACGTTGCCGCCACGTTATGAAATGGGGTCCAATGCGACAATATCTCTGAATAAAGAATATAATCAAGCTCCACACCCAATAATCTCCCACTTGGAGACTGATTATAGCAACTCCCCGCTACTTCATTTGTTGGACAATGACCCCACTTTGGATCTGGTTGTTTCTCATCTTCATCATCATACTTGAAGATCAATTGAAACAGAGCAGAATCTCAATTTCTCCCTGGTTACAACTTTTGTTAACATATTTGCAGGATTCTCGCTAGTGTATCTTTTCAAGCTTCAATTGTCCATCTTCCAACACTGACCGTATGAAATGGTACTTGAGTTGTATATGTTTAGTCTTGGAATGAAATGCAAAGTTCTTTGCAAGATGTATGGCACTCTAGTTGTCATGGTATAACCTACCCAATTCATCCAGAAACCTTTGTAACCAAATCATTTCTCTACTAGCCTCTGTAGCAACAACGTACTATGCTTCCGTCATTAAGAGTGCAACAAAACTTTGTAGCTTTGAAACCCCACCTACAGTAAACACATACCCTATGGTGCTCCTCCTTTTATCTCTATCACCCGCCATATCTGCATCAACATATCCTTGTAGAGCAATGTTTGAACCACCAAAGCATAACACTTGATTTGCGGTACCTCTCAAATACCTGAGAATCCACTTAACCGTCATCCAATTTTTTTTCCTAGATTGTTCATGTACCTACTTACAACTCCCATTGCATGTGCAATATCAGGCCTTGTGTAAACCATTGCATACATTAAGCTTCCAACTGCTGATGCGTATGGAACTTTAGACATCCAAGCCCCCCCGTGGACCACCCTAGCGGCGCACATAAATGGGCAGCGTTGCCACCACATTACGAAATGGGGTCCAATGCGGCGATACCTCTAAATAAAGAAGATAATTAGGCTCCACACCCAACAAATAGTAAATACGGAACAATACATTGTTGGATAGACTTGTAATATTGGAGTTAAGAACATTATGATTCGATAGGTCGATATATACTGTGGTCGATATATTGTTTGTTGAGTTGGCACATTGGCCCTCCATTCATGTGCATTGGTTAACAAATGATTGACTATGTGATATGTAAGTCTTCAAACCACCACCTTTGGATCGGACAATTCGTTCTACCTGAGATGGCATCCAGTATGAGAGCATCTCTTCATGTGCAATATATACAAGGCATTACGAATCTTGTTGTTTAGGAGCAACGACTGTGGATTGATGGGTGCCATGATGAAGTTAGCTAGTTTTTTTAGCTTTGTGGTGTCTTTGAATTGAAGTAAGATACAACTGAAGGGTATTCCTCTTTGGAATATGCTTATTAACAAATATATGGTCATAAATTATAATTATGCCATCGAATATGGCATCCCTCCACATTGATTATCGCATGTGTGAGGAGGGATTAATTTGTGGTGTCGTGAATGGTTGATACACTATTATTTCGATACACTATTATTCAACATTGTTGGTCGATATAAGGTGGACGTGTTGTTTTTTTCTCCTTCATTTTCAATGGTTATTATATGATTGGCATATATTATTGTGCGTTGACCTTGGTGTTTCTATTGAGTTTATGTTGGATGTATACATTGGCATTGGTCAATACAATATATTAATGCCAGGCAAACAACGTTATATTATATCATTGCCAAAATATAGCCAGAATAGGCATTGTCTCTGAGAATATCAACTCGCATGAATGCATTTGTTGTGCATTTGAAATATGAAGGGATGTGTTCTTCATCTCATATTAACACCTTACACTTCAATAACAAAATATTGAAGGTAGCACATTACCTACACAATATAGGCACATCCATGAAGATATCCTCGAGTAGCAAACAAGAAGCAAGGAAAGGATCAACACAACGAGGTAAGGAGCAACACACCAATGTAAAGGAGCAGCAAAGGAAAAGGAGTAGCAAGCAGTGTGGTCACCATATGTGTGTAAGAAGGTGATGTTGACAGATGTGTGTAAGAAGGAGATGTTGACAGAGCTATGCTACTTATTGACAGCTAAACAAAGGAGCAAAGACTGGGCAATGTTGTGATGCAAGGGTATGGCAAGGAAGATATGTGCAAGAAAGGAAAAGGCAAAGACATGGAGAAATATTGTGATACAAGGCTATTTGAATATGAATGCAAGATTGTGTTATTGCATGTTATTTAATTATTTTATTAACATGAAGAGTACGAATGCTTGACATTTGGCTATGATGAAACTCATTTTATGTATTTTAATATTCAAGAGTTTAAGCAATTTTGGAATTGAAGGGACACCTTTCAAATGCAAAGAGACAAGTTTTGTCCTTTCATATTCATGTGAGTGAAACATGAATAGCCATCAATGTTCAATTATAAATGTGTGCAAAGTTGGAGAGCAAGTTTTTGGGTTAGAGAGTTGGAGAAGGTGTGAGAGTTGATTGAGATGTTATGCATTAGTTACCTGGCCCATATGAAGCTTATGTGAAGCAGATTTAAAGGGAAGAAGAGGCAAAAATGAAGATGGAGATATGTAGAATTTATGACCAGGTTAACTAGCACATTGTTGTTTCTTGTTCATATCAGGGGATTGCAGTCTCCTTTCAATTTGTGACTTGATAAATATCTAATTGGAGTTGGTTGAGGTAGGAGCCTCTTGTGGGTTGTAGCCTGCAGAAAACATATGAGAGTTGGAGCTTCCTTGCATGTTATAGCTTGCAGAAAAATTGAAGTAGCAACCTCTTGTAGGTTGGAGCCTACAAAAAATCAGATGTAACAAGGAGTAGGAGTTTGCCTTTGCATCACAACAATAATAAAATTGTGGTTTTCTCCCTTTACACATTTCGACTTATATCTGGTGTCAATATGTGTTGTTATTGTGTTGATTTGATGTTTTGGTTTGCTTATTACATGTTTTTCACATGTTCAATCTGTTGGACATTATTTGTTAAGCTACTCATGTAATGTTTTAGTTAATGAGTTCAATGAAAAGAATTTGAATGTCCATGAATGGAATAAACTAATTCACCCCCCCCCTAGTTTAGTCAACTTTTCATCATATCGAGCTACAGGTGCAAAATTCTCATCATAGTTTATGCTCTCTTTCAGAGAGAAACCTCTAGCTACAAATCTAGCCTTTTATTTTTAATACTACCATCTACACCATGTTTAATCTTAAACAACCATTTGGAAGTGACAACATATTTACCTTGAGGTCTAGGAACCATTCCCCAAACATCATTTTGGATGATGGATTTGCATTCTTCAGTGATGGCATCTTTCCAGACTTGTTCTTCTGCGACTTCTTCAAAGGTGCATTGTTTGTCTGAATGATATTACTCATGGTAACAACATACCCTTGGAACCGACTTGGCTTCTTACTTTCCTTGAAGGTTCCTCTTGGGGCAACATGTTGTTTAGCATCTTGCAAGGTATCTCATAGCCATAGTGGTCTCTTTCTCGTAGAAGGATCATGTGGTGGAGGATCTAGAGGATCCATGGAACCCATTGGATTATCTGCAAGCTCATTCTCAAGTTCCAGATCAGACTCAGATGTAGCCTTTTTTTTCATTAATAGCTTGTCTTTCAGCAATGGCAAGAGGAGAGTCTCTTGCTTTTCTAAGAGTTGCATCTTCATCAAATGTTACGTCTCTACTAAACTCTATAGTTCTTTGACCAAATACATAAATTCTATAAGCTTTTGAATTATCACAATAACCAATAAATGTACCTTTCTTACTTGAAGCTTCCAGCTTGTTCCTTTTCTCTTTTGGCACATGGAAGTATAAAGGGCAACCAAAGATTCTCAAATGACTCGCCTCAGGCCTTTTACTAGTGAAGACTTCTTCAAGATTCTTATTGTTTAAGGCTTGATGAGGAGTTTTGTTTTGCACATAAACAGTGGTATTTACAGCTTCTCCCCACTAAAACTTTGGTAGCTTTTGATCATGTAACATGGCTCTGACCGCTTCCATAATGGTTCTATTATTCCTCTTAGCCACACCATTTTGTCGTGGATTGTATGGCACAGTGATTTCTTCTTTATCCCGACGTCTTTGCAAAGATCATTAAAATCATTAGAGGTGAACTCTCCCCCATTATCAAATTTGAATGTTATGATTAGCTTTCCAGTTTGATTTTCAATCAGAGCCTTGAAATCTTTAAACATGTCTAATGCTTCCCCTTTATTTTTCAAAAAGAATATCCATGTCTTGTGAGAAAAATCATCAACAAAAATTATGAAATACAAATAGCCACCAAGAGAAACAATAGCCATAAGTCCACATAAATCAGAATGTATCAGTTGAAGTACCTGACTAGTTTTTTGTTCACTTGCACATCATGGGCAAACTCCTTCATGATCCATTCTGATCTCAAGCATTCCAGAAACCATCTTCCTTACATGAGGTAATGCTTTGTAGTGTAAGTGAGCAAATCTCTTGTGCCATCACTCACACTGAAGATCGGTATCATGGACCAGTGCATGAATGGGTTTACCATTAACTTTGTAAAGCCCTTCACATCTTGATCCAAGAGTGAAGGCTTCTCTCATGCTTGAGTTCAAAGGCCAGGTTTGAACTTTTCCATTAATAAAAGCAACTTTCATTCTTTTATCTTCTAGAACAAATATGGATACACGATTCTTTTTCAAACCGGGTACATACAAAAATTCTTGCAGAAAAATAGATTTATCATCATCTAACTGAAATAAAACTGAACCATAACCTTTAACTTGGTGAGTAGAATTATCCCCAAGGATAACATTTAAATTAGTCTCCCTCTCAACTAGATTAGAGAGTGCTTTGTAACCAGTAAAATGTTTGGAAGCACCATTATCAACTAACTAGCGAACAAATGAATCTGCAGAAGAAGAACTGGAAAGAGCAAAAACAAGAAAATATTTTGATTGAGTTTTTGTTGCATTATTTCTATATCTTGGTTTTCTTGTTTTCTTATGATGCCCTTTACTTTGATTTTCAGAAGAGTTTTTTCGATAATAAGATTTGTTTTTGAATCTAGGTGTTCTTTTTCTTCTTTCTTTATAGTCACGAGAAAAGTGACCATGTTATTTATAGTTAAAGAATCTAACTTTTCACATGTCTAGATTCCCCTTATTTGATTTGAAAGTAGATTTGTTTTTATTATCTTTCTTTCTCTTGTCATAGGCTGTAAAAGCAATAGGTGTGAAATTCTCCCTCTAGAGATCATTTTGGCCTCCTCTTGGATACACTTTTCCAAGAGCTCATCAAATGTGGGAATTGTGTTGATGTTGCTTATGGTGGTGATAAAAGTATCCCAAATAGGATAAAGACCTCCAAAGTGCAATCAACACCAATTCGTTGTCAGGAACAGCTTCACCAACTATTGACAATTGATTCCTGATTTTACTCATTCTCAAGAAATATGCTTGAACCGTCTCCCCTCTATTCATCTTGATCTCCTTCAGCTAATTCTTCAAGGCAATACTCTGGTTCAAATTACTAATTGCAAACATGCCAATTAGTTTGTCATACATTTCTTTAGCTTTCTTCAAACCAGAAACATAAGTAATGAGCTAATCACTAAGAAAATCAAGGATAATTTTCCTAGATTTGATTTCACCCTTTCAATGTTTGGATTTGACAGTAGCACTTGAATTTTCTAGTGGATCATGTTGGAAAATCAATGTAAATAGATTAGGGTTTGATTCTCCTTACTTGATAATTACATGTGAGTTATGTTGGTTTATTTTACTTCTTTATTATCTTATCGTCCATCACGCAATTACCATACTATGTATGTATGAAGGTCACAAAACAAGAGACACAAGATGTAGGCACTATGCCAAGGCAAAACCCCCCTTTAGGGGAAAACCCAGTCAAAAATTCTCTTCCTTTCAATAGTATTCTTTGAGACTCTTCACCCTACACAAAGACGAAACCTTCCTCCACGCCAAGTTAGCCTCCCAGATTTTCGACCTCTTTCCAACAACACTCCCTTCCCGGCAACTTCGACTATGCAACAACTTCCAGCAACAACAGAACTTGAAAGGCTTTGATCTCCCAAACTAGGGCATGAAACAGAGAGAGAGAGGCTCCAAAATTTCTATTTTCTTCTTCTCCTTAGACTTGACCCAACTAGCACTTCCTTTTGCTTCCTTCGACCCACTTCGCACTTCTCCATCTTCCTTAGGGATATTGAACTAGCTTGAGATGAGATGCTCCAAATGAATTCAACTGGCTTCTATTTATATGCTCCAAGTGAGGTTGAATTGATGTCCTTAGGCCAACTAGATCTCTTTTAAAACGACTTGGTGTGGACGTTACATATATTATATTTGACTCAATAGTAAACATTTTTACATGATTCAAAAGCCCAATAAGGGTCTCTTTAAATGTACAATGACTCTATAGACTCGATATTAATCCTAGGAGTCCACAATGGGGACTTTGACTAATATAATGATGACCCAAGCATGAAACTCATGCTTTAATAAGTCCTTTATACAATTATAAAAATAAAAATAAAAATCTTTATTCTTTTGACAAGTACATTTTATGATTACTCAAATACATTAATGAAGACCGAACCTAGTTACATTTTCCAACACTCCCTCTTAACTAGGGAGGTATTCCTAATATACAAATACAATGGAAGATCTCAAACTATATGAACAATGGAAAACTTTAGGCATCGCAATGCCATGGACTAGATTCGTGACCAAGGCAATCTATCCATTGGTCTCTCATCAATTTAGGCACTGCAATGCCACGGACTAGATTTCTAACCAGGGAAACCTATCCAAGTGGGAATAAGGTGGACTCAAGATTTCAGCCTCTCTAAGTACCATCAGGCTTACTTGCTAACCACCAACCCAAGGACCTAGGTGTGTATCCATGGTCAGAGCTCTATGACCCACGCCACCCTCCCTACTTTGGGACCTAGACATTAACACAAAGTGTTGGCCAGATGTCCTCTTAAGCAATGCTTCACTCGCAAAGCCTCAACAAATCTCTTCCAATCTCTTATCATCAATACAATCAGTAATATCTATTAAACCAAGCATGTTCCTTAGATATTCAAACTTCTTATTTGGAAGAGCCTTTGTTAGTATGTCTACTACCTGTTCATCTGTCGAGACATACTCCAACTTCACGATCCCATCCTGCACCAAGCTCCTAATAAAGTGGAACTTATTGTTGATATGCTCTGATCTAGCATGAAACACGAGACCTCTAGACATCTTGATACAACTTTGATTGTCACAATTAATCACAGTAGGGCCCAGAGACTTCTTGAACAAATCTGTAATAAGCTTCCTTAACCAAACAGACTCCTTACCTACTTCACATGCAACCACATATTCTGCCTCAGCACTACTTAAAGAAACAGGATCGTGTTTCCTACTCATACATGAGATCATAACAGCTACCAGACTAAAACATCCTCCGGTAGTGCTCCTTCCATCAGTCTCACTGCCACCCCAATCAGAATCTGTGAAGCCAATTAGCTTGACTTCCTTACTATCATACTTTAGGTAGTGATGTATAGTGCCACAAAGATACCTCAGTATATGTTTTGCAGTTATCCAGGGGTCATGACGAGGTTCCAACTGAAACTGACTAAGAATGTTTACTGCAAAACATATATCTGGCATATTTACCAGATACATTAGGGAACCCACCAACTGTCAATAGGAGCTAAGATCCACGAGACTAGAGTCGGGGCCCCTCAACTTCTTGATATTGGTGATCATAGGAGTAGCCATTGGCTTGGAATCCATCATCCTGAATTTCTGCAACAATTTGATGATATATTTTCTTTGCCCCAAATATATCTCCCCAGGTCTTTGCCATACTTCTGGACCCAGGTAGTAGTGCATCAATCCTAGATCCTTCATTTCAAATTCAGATGCCGACATCTTCTTGCATTCTTGAATTATTCGCTCCACACCTGTGATGAATAGTGAATACATCATCCACATATGTAGAAAAATGACAGGCTCATTATTCACGACCTTGATGTAGAGATTCGGATTAGCGAAACTCCTTACGAACCCACTTCTAAGTAGATATGCATCCATCCTTGCATACCATGCCCTGGGTGTTTGCTTCAAACCATATAGGACTTTCTTCAGTTTGCAAACATGAGAGTCCCTGCTATTAACTTCAAAGCCTTCGAGTTGTTCGATATACACTTCCTCATCAATGGTCCCATTCAAAAATGTGGTCATCACATCCATTTCATGGATATTCCAACCCATTATAGCAACAAATGAAACCAAAGATCTAATGGTAGTGTACCTTGTTGTGGGTGCAAAGGTTTCTTCATAATCAATGTCTTTCTTTTGAGAGAAACCCCTTGCAATGAATCTAGCTTTGTACTTGTCTATACTTCCATCAAAAGCATGTTTGATCTTATCGATACATTTTGAGGTGACAATCGATTTGTCACTAGGTCTAGGAACAATTTCCCTAACCCCATTCTTCATGATGCAATGATATTCTTCCTACATCGCTTTCTTCCAAACCTCTTGATAAGCAACTTCCTTGAATGTAGATGGTTCGGCTTCAATTAACTTCGTCATATATGCAACATAACCAGAATATTTTTTCGATCTCTTACTTTCCCTAAAGGTTCCTTTCACAACTTCATGTCCTTCAGCATCTTCTAATGTAGTTTTTAACCAATTTGGCCTTTTCCTTATGATTGGGATGACCATCGATTGAATAGCCTCACTTGGTTATTCTTCTTCTTCTTGATTTGTAGTAGGGTTTTCATGATGAACTTCTTCTTCTTCAAACATGGGAACTTCTTCGTCATCAGAATCAATAGGAATATCCTTTGATTTCTTGTATGCTTGATTTTCATCAAATATGACATCCCTGCTTACTTCAATATGTCTTCCTTAATGTAGATTCTACATGCTTTTGAGGAGAGACTATATCCAACGAATATTCCCTTGATACTGTAGAGTCCAACTTCTTTCGCTTGTCCTTTGGAACATGGATGTATGGTGGACTTCCAAAGATTCAGAGGTGATCCACACTCATCTTCTTTCTTGTGAATACTTCTTTGGGTGTCATATTATCAAGACTTTTATGAGGACTTCTATTTTTAATGTACACGACTGTCATTGTTGCTTCTCCCCATAAGAATTTTGGTAGGTCTTGATCAAGCAGCATAGTTCGAATGCCTTCTTCAATTGACCTATTCTTCCTTTCGGCCAATCCATTTTGTTTGGGACAATAGGGAGGTGACAATCGATTTGTCACTAGGTCTAGGAACAATTTCCCAAACCCCATACTTCATGATGCATTGATATTCTTCCTACATATCTTTCTTCCAAACCTCTTGATGAACAACTTCCTTGAATGTAGATGGTTCAGCTTCAATTAACTTCGTATATGCAGCATAACTAGAATATATTTTTGGTCTCTTACTTTCCCTGAAGGTTCATTTCACAACTTCATGTCCTTCACATCTTCTAATGTAGATTTTAACCGATTTGGCCTTTTCCTTGTGGTTGGGATGACCATCAATTGAATAGGCTCACTTGATCGTTCTTCTTCTTCTTGATTTGTAGTAGGGTTTTCATGATGAACTTCTTCTTCTTCAAATATGGGAACCTCTTTGTCATCAGAATCAATAGGAATATCCTTTGATTTCTTGTATGCTTGATTTTCATCAAATATGACATCCCTGCTTACTTCAATATGTCTTCCTTCCTTAATGTAGATTCTATATGCTTTTGAGGAGAGACTATATCCAACGAATATTCCCTTGATACTTGTAGAGTCCAACTTCTTTCGCTTGTCCTTTGGAACATGGATGTATGTTGGACTTCCAAAGATTTAGAGGTGATCCACACTCGGCTTCTTTCCTGTGAATACTTCTTCGGGTGTTGTATTATCAAGACTTTTATGAAGACTTATATTTTTAATGTACACGATTGTCATTGTTGCTTCTCCCCATAAGAATTTTGGTAGATCGTGATCAAGGAGCATAGTTCGAATGCCTTATTCAATTGACCTATTCTTTCTTTCGGCCAATCCATTTTGTTCAAGATAATAGGGAACAATGAGCTCCCTCTTAATACCTGCTTCATTACAATATGCAATCAATTCCTTAGAAGTGTAATCCCCACCATTGTCAGACCTTAGACTTTTTATCTTTCTTTCGGTTAGGATTTCCACTTCAGACCTAAACTCCTTGAACTTATCAAATACTTCATCTTTTGTTTTGAGAAGGTAGAGCCATGTCTTTCTAGAATGGTTATCAATGAATGTCACATAGTAGAGACGACCCCCAAGTGATTTGTCAGACATGGGCCCACACACATTAGAATGGATGAGGTCTAATAGCTCTTTAGACCTAGTTTCACTATTCGGAAATGGATTTCTTGTATTTTTTCCCAAAGAGCATCCCTTGCACACACATTCATGATCTAACTTCATATTAGGGATACCATGAACCATTTGACTAAGAGTAGGGATAACCTTATAACGTAGATGACCATACCTCCTATGTCATAGCTCAATGGGACTAATTTCCATATGAACCAAAGCTTGAGGAGGTGGTGTAATGACTCTATAAAGGCTTCCTTCACAAACTCCAATAACCCTAGCTTTATCAATGCTAGAGTCTTTTCCCCAAACCAATACTTTTCCATCAACAAAAGCAACTATTTTCCCTTTATCTTCTAAACAAGAAATAGAAAGCAAATTATTTTTCAAACCTGGAACATATAGAATGTTGTGTTGGTGCAACTTCGATCCATTTTCCAGCGTCAACAATGTTGATCTCAAGCCTCTAACAACATAGCTTTGGCTGTCACCCAATTCCATTGCATGAGAAGATGGCTCCTTTGATAGTGTATGAAGTTGTTTACTTTCTCCTGTCATGTATCTTGATGCTCCACTATCAATGATCCATGCATTGTCATCATTAAGAGAACCTGTAAGAGCAGCCAAGAATCCTTGACTTTTGACCTTGTTGAATAAGTAATGGATGACCTTCTTGATCTAGCTTCCAGCAGTGTTGATACCCATTCTTATGTAGTTCATCAAAGAGGGAGAATCCATGCCAACAAAGTGATCTTCAACTTTTCCTGACCTTAGCTTTGATACCATATTGGAAAATCAATGCAAATAGATTAAGGTTTGATTCTCCTTACTCGATAATTACTAGTGAGTTATGTTGCCTTCTTTTACTTCTTTATTATCTTATATTTCATCAAGAAATTACCATGTTATGTATGTATGAAGATTACAAAACAAGTAACACAAGATGTAGGCACTATACCCTGGCAAAACCCCCTCCAGTGGAAAACCCATTCAAAAATTCTCTTCCTTTCAATAGTATTCTCTGAGACTCTTCACTCTAGACAAAGTCCAAACCTTCCCTCCACACCAAATCAACCTCCCAGATCTTCAACCTCTTTCCAACAACACTTCCTTCCCAACAACTTCGACTATGCATCAGTTTCTGACATCACGCAGCATCAAAACTTGGAAGACTTTGATCTCCCAAAGTAAAGCATGAAACAGAGAGAGAAAGAGAGAGAGAGAGGCTACAAAATTTTGATTTTCTTCTTTTCCTTAGACTTGACCCAACTAGCACTTCCTTTTGCTTCCTTAGACCCACTTCGAACTTCTCCAATTTTCTTATGGATATCGAACTAGCTTGAGATGAGATGCTACAAATGAGTTCGACTAGCTTCTATTTATAGGCTCCAAGTGAGGTCTAATTGGTGTCCTTACGCCGACTAGATCTCTTCTAGGCCGACTTGGTGTGGAGGTTACATAAATTGTATTTGACTCGATAGTGAACATTTTTACATGATTCAAAAGCCCAAGAAGGGTCTCTTTAAATGTGCAATGACTCTATAGACTCAATATTAATCCTAGGAGTCCACAATGGGGACTTTGACTAATATAATGATAACCCAAGCATGAAACCCATGCTTTAATAAGTTACTGTTACAATAATAAAAATTATTTTCTTTATTCTTTTGACAAGTACATTTTAAGATGACTCAAATACATTAACGAAGACTAAACCTTGTTACATTTTCCAACAGATAAGCCAGTGTGCCTTCAACATACTCCAAAACTTCGTGTTCATGAAGAGTGATATCTAGCCTTGCTTTCTATGGACCAAAGTTTGAAGCGTCTTTCAGCTTCTCCTCTACCTTGAAGTAGGACGAAGTCATCTTGATAAAAAAGCTTTGGCAGCAAGTGGGGTCTCTTCATGTGATCTTTGGTCTCCTTAGACTTGTCTTCACCAAGGCTCCGATACCATGCTAAAATTTGAAAGTTCTATGCAGAAATTTAAAAAGTATTTGCAAAAACATAAAAGTTCTATGCAGAAAATTGAATGGAACTGAATGAACTTGGCAGAAAGTTGAATGTAGTTTTCAGAAAAATGAATTTACTTTGCAAGAAGTTGAATATACTTTGCAGAAAACTAAAGGTACTTCGCAGAAAACTGAATGTACTTCGCAGAAAATTGTATGTTCTATGTTGTTACAATTACTTAGAATGCAGGTTTCATCTTCATAGCTTTTCAGATCAACAATTGTAGATCGAACATAAATTTAAGGATCATATGAAGACAACCAAGCACAAATATGAGACACCGAGAGTTAGGTCCAATGACCAGGGCAAAACCCACAAGGGGTAAACCCAAATGATTCTTTTTCTCTTAGATTTCTTCAATTCTCAGCAGAGAGAGAGAGAGAAAATGAATAAAGTCACCAATGTCTTATCAACTTGCAGTTGAAGTGTTCTTGCTCTTTGCTTGATGATCTCCTCCTCTTGATCAAATTTTGTCCTTCACACTTGCTCCAACTCTTCCCTTTCTTTTACTCTTCACTTGCTCTCACACTTCTCTTGCACACACTCAACACTAGCTCTCTGTCTTCACAATGAACATGCTACTCTCAACTCTCACTTGCTCTTGCTTAAATAGATGAGAATGGAGGAGTTACAAAATGAATTCATGCCTTGAGCCAATAATAGGAGAATCGAATTCCATGAGGGAGGAGTTATTTGAGTGTAACTCATCCCAAAAATAGAGAAAGAGGTACACGAGTCTTGACGAGCTACAATTCAAATTAAGGAAAGAGAGAGTTACACTTAGACATGAAAGAATATTTGGTAAGAGTTACAAATTGAATTGAATGAGGGAGTTACAAGTGCATTTAATGAGGAATTACACTTTTGCCATACATTGAATTAGTGAGGGAGAGTTATATTCTCTTAAGTGTGGAGTTACTATTTTATTCCAAGAGAAAGGTTCAATTTGCCAAGTAAGAAATTCTCAATTTAATTTACTTGTTTCATGAGAGAATTCGTTATTAATTGTTGATTTTAGGCAACAATGGTATGTTCTATGCTTTAGAGCAATTTTACTTCAATTTCTTTATTAGCCCAGTATCAATATTCAAATTAGCAATCACATTAGCATGATAGTAAAATGCAGATAGAACATAAACATAAACAGTGGACAACAAGCCAAGACAAGAGGACACAAGATGTGGCACCAGCGTGGGACAAACCCCAATGTGGAGAAACGCTTGATCAAATCTTCTTTTAGTCTTCAACAGTTCAGCAAAGAGAGATAGTACAATTTACAAATTTGATAATTTATAACAGCAGCAAAAGAGCCCTAACCAAAAAAGTCAATGTTGGTCAACAAGGCAGATTTGACCCTCAGCGAATAGGTCAACTTCAAACAACTTCAGCCTCCAAACAACAAGATAAAACAACCCTCAAAACAATCAAATTCAGCCCAGTCAAAGTTTGGTCAAATAGCCCACCTACGATCAGCCCTAGCTGCAGTCAACGTTGGTCAAGGCTCATTTTGAATGAGTGCTCATGGCGGTCAAATATCCTTGATACATGTTCAGATTCTTGCTTTCATGGAAAGTCCCCCTTGGTGCAATGTGTCTCTAAGCATCTTCGAGAGTCTCCCTAAGCCATGAGGGTCTCCTTTTGGAGGAGGAGGGCTCAGGAGGAAGAGGATCAATAGGTTCCATAGGTTCATCAACATCAGGCATCATTTCATCTTCTTTTGCACCTTGAATCTGGTGTTAGCTTCTTTGTCCTTCCTTAGGATAAGAAGGTTGTTGATCTTCTTGAGTGCCATATCTTCGTCAAAGGTGACATCGTGACTTATCTCAACTTCCTTTTGACCAGCCACATAAATTCTATATCCCTTAGAATTTTTACTATAGCCCACAAACTTTCTTCCCAAATGCACCCAATTTACTTCCTTTCTCTTTAGGAACATGAAAATATACAGGACTTCCAAAAATTCTAAAATGAAATACATCGGGTTTCTTACCAGTGAACATTTCTTTGGGATTATTAGAATCTAATGCTTGATGGGGGCATCAGTTTCGAACATACACAACGGTATTTGCAGCTTCAGCCCATAGGAACTTCAAAAGGCCTTGATCATGAAGCATGGCACGAACAGATTCTCAATAGAGTGATTCTTCCTTTCAACGACACCATTCTGCTTAGGAATGTATGGCATTGTCGTCTCCCTCTTAATGCCAACTTCTCTACAATAATCTTGGAATTCGTTGGATTCGTACTCGATCCCAATATCAGTCCTCAATATCTTGATTTTCTTCTCAGATTGGTTTTCAATCAAGGCTTTGAAGTGTCGGAACCAGGTGAACACTTCATCCTTCTTCTTCAAGAAGTAGATCCAAGTCTTGCAAAAATAATCATTCGTAAAGGTGAGATAATATAAGTATCCTCCCAAAGAGTTTACGGGCATCATACCAGATATGTCGGAGTGGATCAATTGCAATATATATGTGGCTTGCTATTACTTGAGGGGAATGGTCCCCTTGTAAGTTTTCCTTCGGCACATCCCGGACATACACCTTCATGATCTACTTTGAACTCGGGCATAACTGTCACCATCTATCTCACATCGGGTAAAGCCTTATAATGAAGATGGGCAAACCTTCGATGCCATAGTTCAGATTGTAGAGATGTGTTGCAAGACCTGGCTCCCAATGGGCTTCCTCCAACTTAATACAAAGTATCAACCCTGAACCCGAGAGTAAAAGCATCTTTAAAATTTCTTTTCCAAATACATACCTTTCCATCGATGAATGCCACCTTGAATCCTTTGTCCTCCATGGCTGAAATGGACACCAAGTTCTTCTTAAGATCAGGTACATATAAAACTTCTTGCAAATGAATAGTGTTACCTGGATTCAATTAAAGGATAACATTCCCTACTCCCTTCACGAGATAGGTGGCATCATCTCCGAGGATGATCTCCAAGTTTGTATCATTTTCTATCAGATTAGAGAGGCTTCCTTGTATCTGGTGAAGTGCCTTGAGGCACCACTATCAATCAGCCAATTTCCCAAAGTGTCCAGAGGCGAGGCAGTGGAGAGAACCGATATAAGATAATACTCTGTGTGCTTATTTTTAACAACATTTGATTATTCATACCTGGAGTTCCTTGATTTCTTGGAGGGTCGACCATTTCCTTGATGTCTCGCATTCCTTTTTCCTTTGCCATTGGACCTGCCATTCCTTTGATCGTTGTTGTTGAAGTTGCCCGTGGATTGATTGTGATCATCATCATGCGATGTGTCCCTTCTATTTGGACACTCCCTTGCATAGTGGCCAAACTTATTGCAAACAAAGCACCTGCCTTTCTTTCCTCCCTTTGATCGAGGCTTTCCATGGAAATGACATTTAGACCCTGCATTATTTCTCCTTTTGGCAAGAGCGGAGAATGCAGTGGGGTTGCTTCTATTAGAAGGCATTTCTTGCTCAACCATTCTTGTTTCTTCTTGAATGCATCTCGACATCAATTCTTCAAACCCTGGAATTCGATCATTGTTGAAGACGATGGTTCTAAATACATATCACTCAGGTGGGAGTCGTCCAAGGGTGGTGAGAATAAGTTCCCTATCAGGAATGACTTCTCCAATCGAGAGTAGATCATTCTTGATCTCAGTAATCCTCAAGAAATAGGATTGAAAATCCAGTCAATCCTCAACAAATAGGTCAAATTCAGTCAACTTTGGCCTCCAAATAGCAAGATAAAACAGCCCTCAAAACAGTCAAATTTAGCCCAGTCAAAGTATGGTCAAACAGCCCACCTGCGATAAGCCCTAGCTATAGTCAACATTGGTCAACAGTCAACATTTAGCCTCGATTTTTGTGCCTAAAAATGCGCCTTGCCCAAACAAAAATAGCCCTCACAAAAAACCAGTGAAAGGAGGTCAACGCATGCTGGTCAACAATTGGTCAAACTGTCAAAAAATTCGGTCTCCTGAAATTTCAACCTACTGAAATTTCGCTCCTGAAATTTTGGCCTCCTGAAATTTCAGACGTGTGGAGAGAGAGAGGCCCAGAAATCCGTACCCAATCAATGAGGAGAGAGAGAGAAGTGTGAAGATGAGTGTCCAAATGAGGCTAAGTCAACTTCTATTTATATGCAACGTTGAGGATGAATAAACGTGACTGTTGGGCTTCTGAGCCTACATAAGTTTGTTGGCCGACCTTGACAATTTGACCATAATCAAAATAAATTCATAACTTCATTTGTCATGTCAGAATCAGATGATCTTTATATCAATCCCACACCTCTCAGAGAGAGGAATCTTAAGAAAAATATCAATTGTCATAAATAAGATGACTCATGTGGAGTTTGGCCCTAGTTGCCAATTTTAACATTAATCCATTAAAGATGAATGACTTTAGACTATTTTATAAAAATAGTATCATAATAATAATAATAGTAGTAAGGATAAAAAATTTAATTCTTGACTTGTATATGTTGAAATATGGCAACAAGAATATTCCAATTTAATTTGTCCTTGAATTAAATTGTGAATTAAAATCGAATTTAGTCTTAACAGCGACTTGGAAATAATTAATTAATTTATTTTAGATTAAGTAGTTGGAGATATTCAAGTTAGAAGTCTTTCTGAAGTCATGCAAGAGTTATCCCTTAAATTAAGGAGATAAGATTGAGTTATATTTGAGTTGTAATTAGTTAACTCAATTTACTAAGTTAAGTCCAGTTAAATTAGTTCCAAATTGTTTGAGGAACTAATAGTGAGTTAACAATCAGTTGATGCATTAATGCACTCAACTAGTGCTACTCCAGTTAACTGAAGATTCCCTCATCAGAAACTCATGCATGTCTATTATGAGAAAGACCCAGTTGAGATTAATGTTCAAGGACAGTGTACTATCAGTTGCATGTGTTTTCTCATGGAGAAAACTCATGCATGCAGTCAAGGATTCATCCTTGAGGATTATGCAGTTTTGAAGGCTTGGTTTTCCACTTGGTAAAAGGTTAATCATCCACAAGGAACAGCGCACGAAAATAGGATCTTGGAGGGCAGAGAGGAAGGTTGGAGAGAAGCCAAGATTGCCTATGAGAATCTGTGAGGATTGTACTGAGAGTTGGCTAGTTGTGAGAGCCGAAGCTGTGTGTAATTCCTGTGTATTTCCACCATGTAAGATGACACAATAGTGTGGGATTTTTAGCTGAGGCTTTCCCCAAAAGCATTTTCATGTGTATTGTGCCATTGATTCTTCTTCTTTTGGTTATATTGTTCAGCTCGATCTTTAAGCTTCCACAAATTGATAGTAGAAGTAGGCTATAGTATTCTACTTTGATTTATATTGCATTATCAGGTTAACCTATCACAAATTTTCTACAATATAATCATGAAATATTTGATTTTAAAGTGGATTCCATATGTCGAGATCATCCTTGATCATTTAGACATTAATTTCTATTTTTTGAAAGTCACTTACAAATTGAGATGTGACTTACTATTTTTGGAAAGTTGTATTAGAATTGTTAGAAGTGAAATTTTATTATAGGTGGTTCAAATAGAACTGAAAGATATGATTTCTTCTAGGAGAAATTCATCCCTAAGCTGTCAAATTTTAACACAAAACAACCCACCCTCCCCCTTTGGCCATAAAACCTACACTCCCTCTTCTAAACCCCAAATCTAAACAAAAAACTTAACTCAACTCTTTACTTAACTTTTTAACATTACCATCAATTGTTTCAATATGTTTGAGAGTGATTCCAACCTTATCAAACTTCATAAGGAGAAAGTAGAATTTCATATCCCACTCAAAATTCAGTAGACTTAACAGTTTTCAGGATTTTAGGATTGGTAGGATTGCGACATTTTCATTGAATGCTATCATGTATGAGGGTATGGGATTGGTATTCAATCAAGAGCATGAAGCCTTGATGTTGGTGGGATTGATTGTTGAACTCCTCTACCATGGCCTTAACAAAAATGTACCCTTCACTCAAACCAAAATAATTGATTAGGCATGTTAAGCTTTTAAAACCATATTACAAGGTTGAGGAGATCAACCCTTCACTCAAACTAAAACCATTTCTTACGCATGTTAATATTTTCCAATTTCTACAATATTACAAGGTTGAAGAATCCAAATCTAAACACTTTGAGCCAAATGATGTTTATATAGCTCTTGTTGATGATTCCATTTCCAGTAGTGAATTAGTGATGAGCTCAATGAAGAATCCAAATCTAAACACTTTGAGCCAAATGATGTTTATATAGCTCTTGTTGATGATTCCATTTCCAGTAGTGAATTAGTGATGAGCTCAATGAATGATCAAATTGATTTATTGAATTGTAGTAGGCCAATGGTTGACTACCTTGTAGCATTGTTTTTGGACTCTAGACGCTATTTAGAACCTCATTGATTATATAGATGAACAAACATTGCATACTTTGTCTTGAATGGTTTGAAATTTTTGAAGGTAATTTTTTTCATTAAAAAATAATTATTTCATGTATATTTTTCAAAACAAATCTGATCTGGTTTTATCTAGTTCCGGTTCAAGCCCTAGTTAGATAGGTGGGACGGTTCAAAACCCGATTATGGTTTTTAAAACCATGCACAGAGTCAATCATCACTCAACTCCCATACCACGAGTGCAAGTTGAACTCATTCCTCCATCTCTTGGAATGACAACAAACATTATTGTTATGTTTTTAAACCGTGGTGAACTAGTAACATGGACTAATCTAGGCAAGGCCCATGATCAAACCTTCTAGTTTCCATTATAACGCCAAGAGTATATCCAACAGCCTGTATGCCAAATATACCAAGAATATATGACCTAGCAAGAACTGAGACGTCTTGTATTGACAACGAACATAGTGACTCCCGGGGCCACCTATTCCTCTAGCCTCATCACAACAGGCTTAGCATGTCTTTTCAAGGAATCAAACTCGGGTGGAGAGGGAGTTAACATCCTGTCTTAACCACTCAACCTACCCTTACTTGACAAGCATTATTGCTATGTTATGAGAGTGGGGCCTAGCATCTTACAGACTACTACCTAATCGAGCACTTAACACTAGAAAGAAATAGTCTGACTCATGCCAATAAAACCATTAAAATGAATGGTTTGATAACACCGCAATGTCAGTTGTTTTCTTATGGAAAAATTGGTTGTAGCTATATCCAAAACTCAGCCTTTTGGTGCATAATTGGAAGACATATGATACTTAGAGAATGACTCTAAAATTCTGTCCTCTACTCTCCATAGCATATCTTGGGCCCTCTTCAAATTTCACTGGCTTTCATATTTAATCCACTTAACCATAACTTTAAGAATGTTGTGTACAGCGTTCATATAGACATCTGGATTCAACAAAACCATTCTAGCTGTTTCTGTGCGCTTCAATTATCATTCCATTCATCCAGAAGGATTTGAAGTTTGAGAAGCAAGTGGAGTTATTACATGTGAAGTAGACAATTGCTATAAGGTATGCATTTTAGTTTATATACCTGCAACTCCATCATCTACTAGGTCTTCTAGAACCTGGGACTTTCATCATTACTAGTCCCTTAGTATATAGTAAAAAGATTTTAGCCCAGAAAGCTTATCACCCTTGTGGGTAACTCAGCAGAAAAACATTCCTAGGAATTTTGGTCCATTCCAATGTTTGACCCATACTAGCAGAATACAGCCAAATCAAGCTTCCCCCAACAGAAATTCAGCTACAAATCAGTTCACCCAAATGTTCGTGTTACTATGATTTCTATTTAGTCAAATGACCTTTGACTAAATTTAAACACAAACTACAATTATCAATGACCGAATCCTAACATAAATCCTAACTGGAATGAAGGAGGAATTACAAGTTCGCTTTAGTCAAAGGATCTTTGAATAAATTCAAATATGAATTTAGATAATCATTGATTAAATTTTAATATGATCCAATCGGAATGAGAAGGAATCCACCATGCAATTTAGCTTGGAATCCAGATATTGAAAAATTATCAATGATTGAATTCGAACATAAATCATAATTGGAATGAAGAAGGAATTATGAGTTCGCTTTATTCAAAGGATCTTTGAATAAATTCAAATATGAATTTAGATAATCATTGACTAAATTTGAATATGATCCAATCGGAATGAGAAGGAATACACCATGCAATTTAGCTTGGAATCCAGATATTCAAAAATGAATCTAGCATTGCGAAAGTTAATTATTTTCCAGTCCAAAACATCTTCATAATTAGTCCATTTTAGTCTAACCCAGGCAGTTGAGAGAAGTGTTCAACTCCCCAGCCACGTTCAATTCCTGCAAGTGACATGTTGAGCTCCTAACGAGTATATAGTTGTAAGTTTGTGACAGCCTTGACCCCTGTATTGACAAAACCCCAATCTTCTGAAGAATCCAGTTTACCCTGGGTACCATCCTCAAAATGAGGCAAAGTTCCCAAGGGGCTTTCCCAAGATGTGAATTCATGAGGAAAAACATCTTCGTAATTTGTAAATTCAGTGCAATTCAGTTTTGGAATCGGTAAATTCACAAAGAAAATAGAATGCTGAAAAGAACTTCTGCACCTACAATTTGAAGGAACACTTTTGTACCAGCCAATAATTATAATATAATGTTGCTGCAGTTGAAACATCAAAAATTTTGAATTATAAGTGAGATATATATGTCCTTTTCGAATTAGAATTTTGCAATACAATCTTTCTTCAAATCATATTGAATTCAAATCCAAATTCATTTATGGCTTCAAAGTCTTCAAGAATTCTTCAAACATTTTATAACCAGGAACCAATAGTAGAA
This sequence comes from Pinus tabuliformis, assembly GCA_031772625.1. Lineage (NCBI taxonomy): Eukaryota > Viridiplantae > Streptophyta > Pinopsida > Pinales > Pinaceae > Pinus > Pinus tabuliformis. The sequence continues at coordinate 729,698,390 of CM062819.1, forward strand.
TATGGGTAGAATATGTATTTAATCACTAATGGGATATCAAAAATATGAATTATGGCAATAGGACGTTGGTTTACTGGTGAGATCAAACAGGTTTCCATTTCAGTGAGAATCTGCCCCAGCAAAATGGGATGAGTTCAAAAAGGGATGATGTCGGTTACAACTCCCAGACCACTTTGGCAGAATAGATACTTCAGATGTGGCTTTTAGTCCGAAAGAAGCCTGTATAACGTAGTGCAGCCCCTAGGGGTGTGTTTCTTGAGGCTTCGATCAAAAAAAAGATTTATGCAACTTGGTTAGAACTCAGAACAGCTTACAATAACATGGCATATACACATCACATACATGAGGAAACATACACAAAGTAAACACATAAAATCTCATGCTTGCACAAGAATTCTAAAAAGATGCCACCTGGTCAAATGGACCACAACACTCGAAAATCCCCTTAAACAAACACTTAGATGGAAAATCAAGCAGATGACTTAACTTGTTCAGAACAGTGTTACAAAGGGATACATCCCCAGTGTTGAGGAGCACTAGCCTTCCAAAGGTTGGAAAATTGGTTGAAGCAACTTATATCATGGGATGTCAATAGATGGCTTCATTGGTTGTGCACCATAGAGATATTTGGTTGGAAGAGTCTCAAATCTTTTTGGTTGAATGGTGTTGTGCTTGCCGCTTGTGTGGTGGTTTATTGTCGTTTGGTTATTTTTTCATAGCAGCATATCTTAGATGATGGAGCTTTGGAGTTTAAGAGTTTATGATTCAATTTGGGAGAAATCCCTTCCTTGGAACTTAATGGCAAAACCCTTGGAAGTGCTTGGAGAACCAACAACTGCTAATGGGTGAGGATGTTTGTATATCTTTTGTTATTGTTCCCTTTGTTGCCGATATAACTGGATAAATACTTCAAGGTTTGCAGTTGGTGAACTATTCCCATCTTCTATTACATTGCTATCATGGCTAACAAATATATTTATTTATGTACTCATAGATTGAAAATTCTCACATGGTTCTTGATATTTATAATACCTTCAAATATTGGGTGTTTACTATGTATGCAACACTCTTGGCCATATTTCTGTAATACACAGAAGCAAGAAAGGGGGGGCTTTCAGCTTGCATTTTTCATCCATATTGTCCCTTTACCATCATAGAACAGCCTCCCATTTAAAGCTTGTTATGATTCCATTCACCCAATGGACTGGGCACTGATTTCTGATCCTCCCATCTGCTTTTATTTCTGTAACTTTTTTTAACCTGTTTTGCTATAGACTACCCTTCACATCACCTTGCACTTCACAGCTTTAATTTCCAGCAACACTAATTAAGGAAGCCCCCCTTGAGCTGAAATGAACCAAGCATGAAGAGTATAGGAGGGTTGGCAAGGTGACAATGGCCAACCTCCTAGTGACCTGAATCTATTACCTTAGTGCTTGGTGTTTTCACACATTCAGGATGACAGATCGAGTGATAACAAAGAAAATTGCTATCTTCAGCAATAACATGAGGCATATTAGAATAGAGGTAGAGGACACTTTAGAGGAAGAACTAGAAGTAAAGGTGGAAGACATCAATGTCATTTTGTAGAAAGTAGTACAGTTGTTCCACAAATCGAACCTACCATTGATTATATTTTTACAGATTCTCATACTAACATCTCTACTTCTTAAAGTGTCTAGTACATTGATTTAGGCCCTACCAAACATATGACTGGTTAGTGATGTTTTTACAAAATTTGTTCACTGTGATAAGATACGATAATTATATTAATGTCCAACAAATGACCACAAAAGTAGGCTAATGAAATTGTTGGGTACAATGATGTTAATAAAAAGCAGGGGTACTAAAAGGCCTCGTATATAAAGAGAAAAAAGTAAAGTAAACACAAGAAGTCTATATGGAAAAACACTCAAATCCAAGAGCAGTCCATCACAATGGGAGGGAAATATACAAAGGGAAAGGATCCAAGGGTTGGGTCATGGTTCACTAGATCTACCTTTCCTAATCCAAGACTGAGTGAAGAAAACTCCAAATAGGATAATGCCCCCAAGAAGCAATGTCACATGGTTCGGGCTTGATAAATTCGACAACGTTAAAAATTCGATTCAAATTCAAATTTAGTGATAAATTTCAAACAAGGTTCGTCACTAAATTCGAGTATATGTGTATATTAAAATTTTAAACTATAAAAAATATATTATTATATTTATAATTATATATAATTTATATTAATTTTTTATTTAAACATTTCTACAACTATATATCGTAGTAATGATTTTATATTTCTTTTACAAAAATAAAGTCATTAATTTATAATGTATATTATATGTCATTTAATAAAATTTATATAAACATCTTATCCGTTAATATATATGTAATTAACTTTAGTATTCCAAATTTGTTTGACCTTATAATAATCGTGAATATTGCCATACCCAGTGGAATTCACAACGAGTGTTGTAACTTGACATGCTTAACTCACTAATTCTTGTCAATTGCCATAGCTTGCCTCGCTTAACTTGCATCAACTCTCTATTGACCTGTAACCTTCACACCCATCATCATATTGTTGAATTTTCTTTAGGACCTAGATTCGGTCTAAGGCTAATCACGCACACAAACACACTAGGAACCCTCAACTAACAAGCACTTTGCACAACGGAAATATTCATCAGTGAAATCAATTAAATACATAGAAATTTGAGCCCAGACCTCGATTACTTTATTAGTCCATCAATAAAAGAACCAGGGAGCTCCCGTACCAGGGATCATGGCCCTTGATCATTAGGACAACTGGCATATATAGTTTACAGAAGATTAGGGCTTGAGATCTTCAATCTAACCAATAAGACAAGAACAAATACACATGACTTACTTGTTGAAGATGTCCATCACTACCAGCCTTTTCGGTCCTCAATTGCCCTTGACACCTAGTTGTCCTTTGCCTCCTTAATCACAAAGACTAGTCTCCTTTCTGATCTCTGTCCAACTCAACTTCTCATAGTGAATTTGGTATGTCAAATTCATTGTACCATTAGCTCTAAAACACAGCTACTCACAATGACTTGAATCCTTTAAGGTCACTATATACCAGCCCTCAAAAACACTTTGTTTACAATTTCATTTGTGAACAGAATTCAGGAAATAAGCTCAGCAATCTTTCCTTCAAAGAATACCTCTTCCCACTACCTTCCTACCATCTACCAGAGTCAACATAAACAACACATGTTAGCCTTACAACAGGTCAAATACCCTCGGCCTCTTGTACAATTCTTCAACCCTCCTGAAGCTACGGATCAAACCTTTTGTTCTCGAGCCTGAGGTCTCTCGACCTAGTCTGCACCCTCTTGCTGCCAGGTTGATCTATTTCAGATATCTCTTGTTGATCCTCGGCCAGTTATGGGAAGATTACGAAGGCCTTGTGGCCCTTCTCCTTGGCACTGAAATAGACCTTTAACCTCCCCGTTGTACTTGTGCTCCTCCAAATAACCAAACAGACCTTCCACACAAATAGAGTTCTTCCTTCAAACCAATTCAAAATTCTCTTGTACGTGTTGTGGCTTCTCTTGTTGGTTTAGTATTCACACTAGGATATATATATTTTTTCCTAGAGGAACCCTCGGTCCCTTCTGTCCAATTACTGTCTACTTTGCGGCCATTCTCAACCTGCTACAGACCTCCTTTGTGGTTGCGGTTAACCCTCTCCTTGCCACACCAGCCTCAACTCTTAAGACTTAGGCTTAGGGCTCCTAAGGACAATCCTATAGTCACAATGCTAGTCTCAACCTCTTATAGAACATTCTCAATTTTTTTAGACAAAACCCAGCCCTCTTCTAGGGCTTCACGGCTAGGTCCTTTAGCTCCCTTCCTTGCTTTTAATCAAAGGTATGTTCTATGCTAATAGCAAATTTACTTCAATTTTCCATATTAGCTCAATATCAATTCAAAATTAGCAATCACATTTAGCATGATAGTAAAATGCAGATAGAACATAAACATAAATCGCAGAAGACAAGCCAAGACAAGAGGACACAAGATGTGATGCTAGCCAGGGATAAACCCCAATGTGGGGAAACCCTTTATCAATTATTCTTATATGTCCTTCAATAGATCAGCTGAGAGAGAGATAGTTCATATACATCAGAAGTCAACATATTGACTTATATAAATAAGAGCAGATATCTTCTCTAAGAAGATAGCATATGAGGTAGTTGATCTAAGCTGAGTAGAAGGCATATTGCTTCCACCGATCCAAGGTGACTCCATCACCACGTTGCTCCTCACTGTGCTGCACTCAATCATCATGCTAGACCTCATTACCATGTTGCACACATCATACGGTTGCATCATCAAGTTGTACATTATCATCATGTTGCACCCACCAGTGTTGCCTCATATTGAACCTAACTATGCCCATCATGTTGCATCTCATTGTAGCATCAATGCTACACTACACTTCATCATGATGCCCATCATTATGTAGCAGTATTCAACATCATGTCACACCTTGTTGTCACATCTTCTAACAGCAGATAGGCCAACCTTCATTATGTCAAGATAGTCCTATCTAACAATCATCAAATCCTTGATTGTGGTGTTATGGCTTGTGGCCTACCACACAGTCTTCCTGTAGCTTCCAAGCAACACAAATATGATCCTTGATCCTCCAATGATACCTCAACAAATCTGATCCTTAGCTACCCTAATTCTGCCCTCCTAAACAGCCTCACTGTCTTCCTGAAATAGCTTCAGAGTAGCCTTATTTCTCCACACTGAATACTCCTTCTGGTTGTTGTTGTCACGTTGTTCCTTACAGGAGATTCAAGCCTAATGTATGGAATGGTCACCCTTAAACAATAGTTGCACCCTCCCACAAACCTTCCTTGTCTCGGCCTCCTCCAATCAGTCATACTGTCCTCTAAACAGACCCCTGAAATATCCCTCAAATGTCCATGTTGTCCAGTCCTCTCCTTGTTGCACCTAGGGCTTCCTTTTGGATAGCAAATTAGGGTCTTGAGACTGTGGATGGATGACCTTAGATCAGGTCTCTCTAGACTGCGAATAGGGCTTTCTTTAGGAAGTGTATTAGGGCAGGTTTGGGCAGCATATAGGAGCCTCTTTAGGCTGCATATAGAAGGTTCCCTAAACATGGATAGATCTCCCTTCAATGATCTTGCTTTTGTTGCGGCTAGGAGCCCCTTTTGACTACGGTTAGGGCATCCCTTTTGCTACGTCCAAGGGTTGTCTCAAACCCTTTCAAAAAAGCGTATAAGATCCATTGTTAGGCCTCCTTCACCGTGCTAGATCTCCTTGCTTGGACTGTGGCTAGACCACCTCCTTTGGGACTACGGCTAGGGCAGTATTAGACCTCTTCTTAGGGTCTCCTTCTAGACTTGCATTTAGGGCTTCATCCTCTTAGATATCTCTTGCCACTTAAACCCAAAACAAGTGGAGAGAAATCAAGAGTGAAGTGTGTGTCTAAATGATTATCAAGCCACCTCCTTTTATACTAAAACGTTGAGCACAAGAGGGGCCGACCTTGACGAATTGTCCCATAACACAAATAAATTTATATCTCCATGAATACTTATCGGAATCGGATGATCTTTAGATCAATCCTACACCTCTCGATGAGAGGAGTCCAAGAAAAATATCAGTTGCCATAAATAAGATGACCCACATGGAGTTTGGCCCTAGTTGCCAATTTTAACACTCCCTCTCAACTAGGGGGGACTTCATCCACTGATCCATCTGCCAGACTGTACAATCTCTGCCATTAGTGCCTTGCACTGCTTTGCTCTGCTGAGCCATGAAGAAGAAGAATTGATCGAGAATGTCTCATACCATTCTCTACTGACCCGAAGTCAGTCCCATATGAAGAGAGTGTGTCATACCACTCTCATTGATCCCAGATCAATTCCAAAAGAGAGTGAGTTATATCACTCTCACTGACCCGAAGTTAGTTCAATTGATCCCAGATCAATATCACAAGAGAGTGTCTCAAACCACTCATACTGACCCGAAGTCAATTTCATTGATCCTAGATCAATATCAAAAGAGAGTGTCTCAAACCACTCATATTGACCCGAAGTCAATTTCATTGATCCCAGATCATTATCAAAAGAGAGTGTCTCAAACCACTCATACTGACCCGAAGTCAGTTTCATTGATCACAAATCAACATCATCCTAGCATAAGGAGTATGGCAGTAACATGATGCGTCCATCGGTACTACTATGGTCCCTATCCTCATTTCCCTGCTCATTGGCCAGATGAGAGGTACTTCCCATGAGTCCCAAATTGCATGGGTAGGATGTCTCAACAAGAGAAGGATGAACCACTCATCCTGCCAACATGTCGCAAGTGGTATCCCTAGGGAAGGCTGAACCACTCACCCTATACACAACAAATCACTAGGGGAAGCTTGAACCACTCACCCTATGATTGTGTCTCAGCAAGAGAAGGATGAACCACTCATCCTGCCTATATAACAAACCACTAGGGGAATGCTGGACCACTCACCCTATGGTTGCTCATCGCTCCACGATGTAGCCCCAAGCCCCCCGAAGCTCCTAGACCTCAATGTCCATATCATGTAGGATCCTTAGGAGAAAGTCTCTCCACGACTCCCAGTCGTTCTCGGAAAATCACAAATTTGACCTTTCCCAGGGGCTTCAACAGAATGTCGGTGACCTACACATCAGTCCCAATGCAATGGAACCTTCTTGCTCATCGATGTACCATATCCTAGATAAAGTGGTACCTGATGTCTATATGCTTGGAGCGATCATAGAATACAAGATCCCTCAATAATCGAATCCTCCTCTGGTTGTCACAGAAGATCACGATGGTATCCATCATGTGTACAAACAGCTCACTGAGGAGCTTCCTCAACCAGACAACTTCACACGAGGTCATACTCGTAGCTATGCATTCGGTCTTAGCGGTGCCCAAAGCAGTCGTCTTTTGCTTCCTGCTCATCCAGGATATTGTAGCAGAACCCAAAGAGAACCAGCACTAATAAGTCCTCTTGCGATCCTCCACATTGCCTGCCTAATCAGCATTCGAATACTCATGCAACTTCACATTTCCGACAATGTATCTCAATCCCTAAGAGATTGTGCCCCAAAGATATCTCAGAAGATTCTTGGCACCAATCTAGTGAGGCTCAACCATATATGAGCTTAACATGCTAACTACAAAACATATATCCGAACGGGAGTTCACCAAGAACATCAATGCTAGAATGAGTTTATGAAACTTAGAGGCATTTCCCAAATCAGGTCCGACATCAATACCACATAACTTCTGAAGGTTAAGCTTCATCTAAGTAGTCACGAGCTTGAAGTTTACCATTCCAAATCCAGAATCCAACTCCCTCTTATTTTTGCAAATGAGAGGGTCTGCAACTATCAAAAAGAGGTCATCCTCATAAGGTGCCAGTATGAGAGGTCTACCATCCACAACATTCAAGCAATGGTTTGGATCAACTTCACTCCTAGTGAATCTCAGCTTCATCAGACAGCGATCAATCCTCTCATATCAAGCCTGAGGTGTTAGCTCTAAATCATAGAGAGCTTTCTTCAATCTACATACATGAGATTCCTGATCATGAATCTCAAACCCCTCGGGTTGTTCCAAACCTGTGGACCTGCTACATGAGGAGAATGGTCCCTTTATAAAATTTCCTTTTGGCACAGCTCAGACCTCTTCTTGAATTTAGGCATCCCTGTCACCATCTGACTCACATCGAGTAGGGCCCCATAATAAGCATACCTTTGGTGCTATAGAAGAGATGTGTCAACAGAGATGGTCCCCAATGGACTTCCTGCAACTTGATACAAATTGCCAATCCTGAATAAAAGCATCTTTGAAAATTCCATTTTCAAACACGTACCTTTCCATCAATGAATGCCACCTTGAAACCTTTGACTTCCATTGCCGAAATGGACACCAAGTTCTTCTTGCGATCAGGTACATAAAATAGATTCTTGTAAATGAATCGAGTTACCCTCATTCAATTAAGGGGTAACATTCCCTAAACCCTTTCCGGGATAGGTGGCATTGGCTCCAAGTATAATCCCACGATTGTTTCCATTTCCACCAAAATTAGAGAGAGCACCCTTCTATCTGATGAAGTGCCTTGATGCACTACAATCAATAAGCCAAATTCCCAAAGAGTTTGGAGGAGAGGGCCAATATAAGATAATACTTCTTTATATTACCAAAAACAACATTTGATTCTTCATACCTAGGGTTCCTTGCTTTCTTTGAAGAATCGTCCATTTCCTTGATGACCTGCATTACCTATCATTCCTCTGATCATTGAAGATGACCCTGGAGTGATTGTTATCATCATCGAGTGATGTGTCCTTACCATTCGAACACTCCTTCGCATAATGGCTGAACTTATTGCAAACAAGGCATCTGCCTTTCCTTCCACCCTTAGATCGAGACTTTCCATTGAAGTGATCTTTAGATAGGCCATCAGAAGCTTCCGTTGTGCCACTCGGAGAATATTCTCTGCTTTGACTTCACCCTTGGTGAATTTGAAGAGGGATGAGGAATCAATTGAGCCTTTTGTCCTTTCCAACTGTCTTCAGTGATTGCTCTTTCAGTCTTGCCTGGGCTTTGTCTTCACCTCAAGTCTGATACCATGTTAATTAGAGGTATGTTCTATGCTGATAGCAAATTTACTTCAATTTTCCATATAAGCTCAATATCAATTCCAGCTTAGCAATCACATTTAGCATGATAGTAAAATGCAGATAGAACATAAACATAAATCGCAAAAGACAAGCCAAGACAAGAAATCATGCTAAATCTAGGGACAAACCCCAATGTAGGGAAACCCTTGATCAATTCTTCTTATATGTTCTAGCAGAGAAATATATAGTACATATACATTAGAAGTCAACATATTGGCTTATATAAATAAGAGCAGAGATCTTCTCTAATAAGATAGCATACAAGGTAGCTAATTTGAGCTGAGTAGAAGGCATACTGCTTCCATTGATCCAAGGTGACTCCATCACCATGTTGCTCCTCACTATGTTGCACTCAATCATCATGCTAGACCTCATTACCATGTTGCACACATCATATTGTTGCATCATCAAGTTGTACCTTATCATCATATTGAACCTCATTGTGCCCATCATGCTGCATCTCATTGTAGCATTAATGCTAAACTACACTTCATCATGATGCCCATCATTATGTAGCAATATTCAACATCATGTCGGACCTTTCTGTCACCTCTTCTAACAGCAGATAGGGCAGCCTTCATTATGTCAAGACAGTCCTATCTAACAGTCATCAAATCCTTTACTGTGGTGTTATGGCCTGTGGCCTAACACACAGTCTTCCTGTAGCTTCAAGGCAGCACAAATATGATCCTTGATCCTCCAATGATACCTCAATGGATCTGATCCTTAGCTCCCCTAATTCTGCCATCCTAAACAACCTCATTGTCTTCCTAAAATATCTTCAGAGCAGCGTTATTTCTCCACACTAAATACTCCTTCTGGTTGTTGTTGTCATGTTGTTCCTTTAGGGCAGATTCAAGACTAATGTACGGAATTGTCACCCTCAAACAATAGTTGCACCCTCCAGCAAACCTTCCTTGTCTCGGCCTCCTCCAATCAGTCATACTGTCCTCTAAAGAGACCCTTGAAATAGCCCTCAAATTTCCACGTTGTCCACTCCTCTCCTTGATGCAATTAGGGCTTCCTGTTGGACAACGAATTAGGGTCTTGAGACTGTGGATGGATGACCTTAGATTAGGTCTCTCTAGATTACGAATAGGGCTTTCTTTAGGCAGTGTATTAGGGCAGGGTTGGGCAACGTATAGGAGCCTCTTTAGGCTGTGTATAGAAGGTTCCATAAACGTGGATAGAACTCCCTTCAATGATCTTGCTTTTGCTACAGCTAGGAGCCTCTTTTGACTGCAGTTAGGGCATCCCTATTGATGCGTCCAAGGGCTGTCTCACACCCTTTCAAAACAGCATATAGGATCAACTGTTAGGCCTCCTTCACCGTGTTAGATCTCCCTTCTTGGACTGTAGCTAGACCACCTTCTTTGGGACTGCGGCTAGGATAGTATTAGACCTCTTCTTAGGGTCTCCTTATAGACCTGCATTTAGGGCTTCATCCTCTTAGATTTCTCTTGCCACTAAAACCCAAAACAAGTGGAGAGAAAAGAGTGAAGTGTGTGTCTAAATGACTATCAATCCACCTCCTTTTATACTAAAACGTTGAGCACAAGTGGGGGTTATTTAGTTGTTGGTCAACCTTGACTAATTGTCCCATAACACAAATAAATTTATATCTCCATGAATACTTATCGGAATAGGATGATCTTTAGATCAATCCTACAACTCTCGATGAGAGGAGTCCAAAAAAAATATGAGCTGCCATAAATAAGATGGCCCACATGGAGTTTGGCCCTAGTTGCCAATTTTAACACTTGCTCAAGTGAATTCCATCTCACGTGCACAGAATGAGCCTCTACTTAGCTCTCCTCTATTTATGCTTTTCCCTTGGATCATTTAAGAAACCTTTAAACTTAAAGTTTTAGCCACTCAACCCATAAGAATAAATAGTTTTTTTCTTTTTTTCTTTTGGTCATGTTACTGCTCAAACTAGCAGGTGGTCCTAGAGGGGACTTGCTAGGTCAAGAGAAACAATGAAGCTAAAGCCCAATGTCACCACAGCTAAAGCTTCCTACTCTTTACGGACTTTCATCGATGGGAGAAGACCCGATATATAGAGAATCACTTATAAAGGATAGATCAACTAAGATGGGTGTGAAGTGATCTCAGGGATCCTTTCTTAGGAGAGGCTCAAGAATGGAACTTGCTTGCTTCTTAAGCAAGGTACAAAGCTTTCTAGGGGAAAGGGATGAGGATTTAAGGGCTAGGTTTAAGACATGTGAACTGTAAAGGAGCTTCCAAAGCCCTAAAATCCTTGTTGAATTTGGTTTCCCAAATGGTATTTTGAAGAGTTGACGTTCAAAGGTATGGGACCGCACAGGACCAAGTGGACCCAAGTTAGGTCAAGAGGAAGGAGTTTAGCAACCAATGATAGACTTGACCTAAATCAGGAGGAGAAAGGGTCCAAAGAATTGATTTTCAGTTGAAAATGCAAAATGATCCCGATGAGGAACTAACCTAGGGAAACTTAGGGCAAAAACCAATCTCGAGGCTAGGGCTTGGGATATCTCACAATCCCACCATCGGAATTTCCTCAAATTTGGAGGAGGCCTAGGAGAGACACCAACGCAGTTGAGGCCAAGAGATAGACGTTTTTCTATCGGTGGTTGGTCAAGAAAATGATGCCCTAAGAGACTTAATGCGGCTAGACCTAAAATAAAGAGGGAGAGGTGAAGAAAAATGTTTCTTTAAGTGATCACCTTATGGTAGACTAGTGCTTAGGGAGATTGGAGTCAAGAAGAATGTGAAGATGGACTTTGTTTCTATGTCAAAGATGCTCTAAGATCAACTTCGCTTGTCATTTAGGGTAAAGGAGAGTGACCTTAAAAGCTTGTATACTTGGTTTGCAAGGTGAAGTGGCTTGTCAAGATAAACTCAATCATAGAATCATCCCTAGGAGAATTAGGTCAACATACATGGCCCATACATAGAGATATGTTATATAGAAACATCATTCCACGATTTCACAATAAATGCATGCAACAACTAGCCCTAATATAGTGAAAATCTCATTATAAATGTATATCACAAAGTAAAAGAATAATAACATTAAATTTTTACTTACATGTAAGAGAATATATCCAACCACCAATAAACTTGCCTCAGCCTTGATTTTTCCACCCTTCTTTATATGCCTTTTGCCTTTTATGATTTTCTTTTAATTAATTGCTCAGGGCTCAAGGGGTAAGAGCATGATGTGTGAGATATAGTAGTGGATACCCCCTTTAAGGTAGGGTGGTTCATTGCCCACCAGGGGTTGGGACAATCATGGATTCCTAAATGATAAAAGAGGCTCATCTAAGGCCTGTAGGAACCAAGGTGATGGCCATGATGATGGGGTAGAGCTCATGTATTAGATTTTTCCCACGTGCTAAATGTGTTTGTCACGGCAATCTTTTGCATTTTGTGGTACATTTTCCTGTTGAATGTGGCCAATTATTTTTTTACTTTTCTTTTCAGCAGCATCAACCTTCGGGCATCATTCCAAGCCCGACCCAAGGTGTGGGCAAGGGGAAGGGGAAAGCTAACCCTATGTGCACCCAATGGAGGAATGTGGACCCAAGTGGGAGAAAAGATGAATGCGATTATGAGTGGAAGGGGAGTAATATATATGGATGAGGGAGTGGGACCACGCAACCAAAATTGGGGTTTCCCATGTAATACCATCCCTAAAGCCGAAGGGTTAGTAAAAGAGATCCCACGGGACTAGAGTCCAAGGTTAACATCCAAAAGGGGTCTAGGGGACAAGAGCACAGACCTAGCCCATTCTTTCCGTTGAATCCCCCCATTAATCCATGCCCAGAAGTGTCCATGATAAGCAAACTACAATACTCAATTACCAAATGACAAGGCATACCTTTAGGTTCGGGAGGCCCACCTCCACACATATGATCATGGCCGATGGGTGAGGGACCACATGGTTGGCTCAGGTGGTGAAGAAATGGCACAATAAGCTAGTTGGTGGTTGTAAGTGGTTGTTGATGGTCGATTGAGTACCATCTTGGAGAAAAAAATTCTCCTAGGGATATCACCCACAAAAAGGTGGGTAACAAGTCCTAAACACATGGCTTTGGGTCCAAAACCCACTTTTGGGTAAATTTCCCAACCAACTACTTTTGATGGGTATCCTTCTTGGAAATACCTTTCAAACTACCCAAACTTCTAACACTCATCTTAGTGAGGAAGTTATTTCCTTCACACTTCCAGCTCCATGAATTTCCTTACATGCCCATGACCGTCCTCGCATGACTCATGACTTTGCTTGTGTAGCCATACATGTCCTTGCATGTGCCACATCTTCTTTGTACTAGGCCCATCTTTGTCTTGCATGGTGCATGAATTTCCTTGCATGCCCATGACCGTCCTCGCATGACTCATGACTTTCCTTGTGTAGCCATACATGTCCTCGCATGTGCCACATCTTCTTTGCACTAGGCCTATCTTTGTCTTGCATGGTGCATGAATGTCTTCGCAGACAACATGACTTTTCCTTGCACCACCATGAAAATTCTCGCATGGTCTACGATTGTCTTTGCATGGGTTGAAAACTTCCCTATCTCGTTAGAACCTGAAGATTCATATTTCCATAGGACATTTGGGGTTCCTTTGCAATCTCCCACTTAAGCTAGACTCCCTCTGAGCCTACACAACCTCCATTGTCTCACTCTGCTTTACACACACTCTAATACACGTGCTCTTCAAAGTAGCTCTAATACCATGTTTAATTTTCCTTAGGCCCTAGATCTAGTCTAAGGCTAATCACGCACACAAACACACTAAGAACCCTCAACTAACAAGCACTTTGCACTGCAGAAATCTTCAATAGTGAAATCAATTAAGTACACAAATATTTGGGCCCAAACCTCAATGATTTTATTAGTCCATCAATAAAATAATCATGGGGCTCCTGTATTAGGGATCACGGCCCTCTATCACTAGTACAATTAGCATACATAGTATACAAAAGAATAGGGCTTGAGATCTGCTTCTTCATATCTTCAATCTGCCCAACAAGACAAGAACAAATAAACATGACTTACTTGCTTAAGATGTCCATCACTACCAACCCTTTCAATCCTCATTTTCCCTTAACACCTAGTTGTCCTTTGCCTCCTTAATCACAGAGATTAGTCTCCTAATGGTCTTTGTCCAACTCAACTTCTCATAGTGAATTAGGTTTGTCAAACTCACTATACCATCAATTCTAAAACATAGCGACTCACAATGACTTAGATCCTTTAAGGTCACTATATATTAGCCCTCGAAAATACTCTATTCAAAATTCCATTTGTGAACAGACTTCAAGAAATACGCTCAGCAATCTTTCCTTCAAAGAATACCTCTTCCCACAGCCTACTTTTTGTCTACCATAGTCAACATAAACCCCACATGTCAACCTTACAACAAGTCAAATACCCTCGATCTGTTGTATAAGTCTTTGACTCTCCTGAAGCTGCGGATCAAACCTTTTGTTCTCATGCCTGAGGTCTCTCGGCCTAGTTTCCACCCTCTTGTTGACAGGTTTATCTACTTTAGATATCTCATGTTGATCCTCAACCAGTTTTGGGCAGATTACTAAGGCGTTGCAACCCTTTACCAGGGCTACGACCCTCCTCCTTGGCCATAAATAGACCTTTAACCTCCTTGTTGAACTTGTGCTCCTCCAAATAACCAAACGGACCTTCCACACAAACAGACTTCTTCCTTCAGATCACTTTGGCTTCTCTTGGAGGTGTTGTGGCTTCTCTTCTTGGTTTGGTATTCACACTAGGACAAATTGCTATGCCTGGAGGAAATTCTCAAGCTGCTATAGACCTCTTTTGTGGCTTCAATTAGCCCTCTCCTTGCCCCACTAGCCTCAAACCTTAAGACTTAGGCTTAGGCCTCCCAAGGACTGTCATGCAGCCACAATGCTAGTCTCAGCCTCTTGTAGAACAACCCCGATCTTTTTTGGACAGAACTCAACCCTCTTCTAGTGTTCCATAGCTAGGTCCTTTAACTCCCTTCCTTGCTCAAGGGAAGTCCATCTCACCTGCACACAATGAGCCACTACTTGGCTCCTCTATTTATCCTTTTCCCTTGGGCCATTTAGGAAACCTCTAAACTTAGAGTTTTAGCCACTCAACCAGAACCCATTAGAATAAATAGTTCTTTTCTTTTGGTCCTAAACCCACTGCTTTGGATCCAAAACCCCACTTCTGTGTAAATTGCCCAACCAACTACTTTTGGTGGGTATCCTCTTGGAAATATCTTCCGAGCTACCCAAAATTCTAACACATATGGCTTTGGTCATTTCATAAAGTACATTTACGATTCACGTCACTTAATCAAATTTGTTTACACCGAAATATTTTTGAACTGATGTGATCGCCCTCCTGCATTGACAATTTAAAACAAGGGACCATTCGGCAACATCTTGGACAAGAAAATTAAACTAGAACAAAAAATGGTGGAGATAGAACAAGAGGCTATCTTATTTGGTAGACCTAAGAACCTAATCAAGGTCGAGGCAGAGACTCTGCAGGAATAGGAGGAACGAAGAAAGCAGAAAGAATTTTGTGGAAACAAAAGTCCCACATCCAATGGCTAAAGAGGGGGGGAAACACAGCTTTTTCCATAAGTCAATGCTACAACATAGACACCATAACAAGATCTCTTTATTGAAAGGCTATGACAAAAGAAAATTAGAAACTTATTAGGAGATCTCTCATAAACTCATCCAGTGTTTTCAAAATATTCTTTTTGAGCCAATAGAGGACAAAACAAGGGCAATCTGTCAAAGAGATTTCATATAAGGAAGTTAAATCCATGATCAAAACTGTGCCTCACAATAGAGCTCTAGGGCTAGATGGTTTCACTGTTGAATATTTTCAATCTTGCTGGCCAATAATATGAGATGAAGTTTGGAGAGCAGTGGAAAAATATAGACAATTTAGATTTATCCTCGGAGCTTTGGATGCCACCTTCATAACCCTAGTGCCCAAGAAAGAAAAAGTGGAGGACCCCCAGAGTTAAAGGCCCATTGCACTTAGCAATGTCATATACAAAGTTGTCACCAAGATAATAGCAAATACACTCGAGCCATTCCTCCCCAAGCTCATCTCTCCAAAACATACGAGTTTCATAGAAGGGAGACAAATTCTAGATGGCATCATGGTCGCACATGAAGTTATTAATTCTTTGAAAATCACAAAGAAACCTGGAATGATGATCAAAATGGACTTATCGAAAGCCTATGATAAATTAATTGGGAATTTCTATGTAGCATCCTAAGGAGTTTTGTTTTTGCAGGTGAATGGATTGCATGGGTTTACAATCTTATATCCTCCACCCCATTCTCGATCTTAGTTAATGGTTCTCCATCCCCTCCTTTCCAATCCTCTTGAGGGATCAAGCAAGGAGATATCTTGTCTCCATTTCTCTTTATTCTAGTAGTGGAGGGGTTGGGTCGTTCTTTTAAGGTGGCAATAGTTGAGCAGCAGATAAAAGGGCTCCAACTATATGGGGAGGATCTGCCTCTCTCCCACCTGTAGTTTGTCAACAATACAAAGGGACATGGCACCCAACGATGTACGAAGCTCGTGCCTTTAATCAAATATTGGATCAATTCCCTAAGGCATCAAGTATGGATGTAAATATAACCAAATCTCAAGTCTTTTTTTTAACATGCTTGTGAATGTTTAGAGACATGTGGCTTGTATCATGGAGATCCAAATCAGCGAGTTTCCGTCAAAGTACCTAGGACTCCTCTAGCAAAAATCTCACTCAAATGGAGCCTATGGAAGGAACTTCTCACTAAATTTCATAAAAAAAATTGTCGAGTTGAACATTTGTAAAAACCCCCTTGGAATACCTTAGAATTTTCCCCTTTATTTTCTGAGTTTTACCTAAGTTTTTAGTGTGTCTTTTCGTCAAACAGTTACCATACCATTAGTTGTAGGTGTTGTTGACCCTACCACCTACACCTACATACAGTTAGTGAGAAAAGCCTTCAATCCCACAAAGTGTGGTTGGTGGCAAAGAACTAAGAGAAGGGGTTGTCACCTATTCCCAACTCTCTCTGTTTAAGCTATCTCTTAGGCTACCTATGGAGGGTGGTCCCTAAAGGAAAACTAAGTAAGAGATGTGAGGCTTCTAGGAGACTGTTAAAGTGAAGTGGATTACTTTCTTAATATTATAAGCATATATTATGTGAGCAATATGAAATGAAATAACCATCAACACATGAGATAAGGATAAGCATATGAAAGACCAATGCCTTTTTAAGTATTGCTCAATAAACAAAAGATATTTGCTTAATATAAATGAAAATGCTTTGAAATAAAAGCACAAGTAACCCTAAAAGTGAAACAAGAAAATGTTAGCACAATGATACAAGATATAAAGATGCTTTCAAATATATATGATCAATTGCTAAATCAAAGCATACATGGATATCTTGCAAAAAGAAAACAATTAGTATTTTACTTGCAAAATATAGATGAAATAATGTTTGCCATAACAAAGTATTCAATTACAATGACAAGTAAAGTGACCAATTACAAGTAAAACCATGAGATGTATTAAAATGAAATGTACCAATACTAGATTTGAATGTAATATCTTGGTTAATTTTTAATCTAAAATGCCTAATCTAGGTGAGAAGTCCTTCTCTTGAGCTCTTACCAAAAGGTAAAAATTGGGGTGACAATAAGAAAGAGGGTGTGAGAGCACAAAGGTTTCATTAATGATACCCGACCCCTAAGTCTCATGAGTCAACATGTGCTTTCGTTCCTACAAGGGGACAAGCCACCTTCATAACTGCAGGATCACAACGCTTTTACCTTACTTCGTAACAAATGGAAGAACTTTTCAAGAAAGCCTTTTTCCCTATGATTTCTATCAACCAAGCTTATGCTTGGAGGTTGATTTTAAATGTGCAACTAAGTTAAGTTGCCTACTATGATGTGCAAGTAACTTTGCAAAAGTTAAATAAATGATGGAGATGTGTTATGTTGAAGACTCAAGGGAAATAGTGTATAGTAGGATTCTTGTAGACTTGATAACAATTTTTGAAGTTGTTTTACAATTTATCTTGTTAGCTTAATCTTCTTGTCTTCTTATTAAAGTATGTGTGTTTACTTCATCAAACTGCTACCAAAAACATAAGAACAAGAACACAAGATGTTGGCTCTCTGCCAGGGCCAAAACCTCTCTTCTCTTAAGAGGAAAACCCATTCGTAAGTTTCTCTTATTAAAGCTTCTTATTGATCAATGCCAAACCCTAGACCCTTGACAAGAATATCTTGCAAGTACAAGTCAAGTCCTTCCTCCTTTTTGCACTTTGTTCACTGACACTTCCTTCTTCTGGCACTTCGTTTCCCGACACTTCGTCTTCCTTCTTCCAGCACTTCGTTCTTCTTTCAATTGTTCGTAAGTCTTGTTATACTTTCTCTAGAAGACATACCTTTGATGAGACCCTTCCCTTATGATGATTCCTTCGTTCTCTTCACCAACAAACGAATTTGCATGCCTGTAATGGGAGGGCTATTCTAACAACAAGGGCAGCCTCCTCCTCGCACGTGTGACTATAATAGGCTTTAGAAAAATCCTATTACCTTCGCTCTTCTTCCTTGCTTCTTCGTTTGAGTGGGAGACCGTTTAGGCGTATGTTCTTAGCCCGAATGATGAGATACGTTGACTGTGAGTTGCTTTTGTTTTGACCGCAAGAAGACCCTTCCTTTTTCACATGTGTGACTGTGTTTTACCCTAGAAACAGTCCTTAGCCCTCTGGTGATGACTTCTCCTTCTTCGCTGCCCTTGGAAACTCTTCTTTTGTCCTTCAACGACCCTTTATCTAGCCTTCTACCTTTGTTGATTTCAGAGAGAATTCTTGATGTTATAATGGAGTGGACAACCTCTATATCTAGAGGATTGTCCCTCCTTTTAAGCTGACTAGAAGGTCGACTTGACGACTGTAGGCCTACTTGACTTATTAACTTCGGCTGCCTTCTTTTGATAGTGCCACTTGCTTGGAGGAGACTTCACTTTGCTTGGAGGGATATTCTTTGACTCTTATGCATACATATATACATGGTGTAATATGCCCTTAAGGTCTTCAACATTTTCTTTTGACTATTTGACTCACCTATCGCACTTTAACATGTGCTAGACCTATTTCAATGAGCAAGAAACTCATTGACATATATTATAAAAATAATATTTCTTTTTTTGAATAAATACAAATATCAAAAGTACGTTTATGAAGACCAAACCTAGTAACATTTCCTTCAACACGTTAAACACACAATTGCATAAACATGTGAGATTGTGAAATGTATTTGCTTTGCCTTACGATAAATTTGTGATATACCCAAAGCAAAATGAGAAATTGACTTGCATGTAAAGTAAATGGCAATACTTGTGGAAAAGTGAGCAAAAGATTGTACTCAATTAGCTTTGCAAAAGAAAGAAAGAAAAACATCAACTTGAGAGATTTGTTTGACATAAAGTAAATGTTCGCTTCATAAAGTGAAATTGCCCAAATATAAGATGCATCAAAACTTAAGATGTGAATTTGTTGCAAAATAATGAAGCATAGCTGGACTTTAGACAATGCTCAAGCTAAATATATCAAATTAAAGATATTGCTTGCACGAAAATATTTGCTATGAAATAAAAATTGTAGATTGTAACTTGTCGCAATGGATGCAAATAGTGCAAGCAAAATAGTAGTGGCTTTAGCAAAGTAAATAAGATTGTACGGTTGTGTTAATTAGCAATTAGAGCAGGCATGTAAGAGAAATGAAATACAAGAATCAACAAGTCAACCACAAGCCCTCTCCCAAAGTGGAGAGATAGAGATGCCAATGGGTAAAACCCACACTCCCAAAAATAAAATAAAAAATTATTAATTAAATTACAAGAGGCAACGGCTCATGAAATGCTCCTCCAAGCTCAAGGAAAAATCATTTACAATGAAGCGTTAAACCATAAAATTTTCCTTGATGAGCTACTATTGCAAATGAGGCCTTGAAATCTGAAATTTGAAAATAGCTACTTTGGATACAAAAATTAGACTCAAGAAAAAGAGGAATTTGCATCGAAAACAAGAGAGGCTAAGCCTCTTCAAGCCCACGGCCAAGAAAGAGAAATGCAGCCCCAATAATGGAACTCAATCTTGCCAAAGAGAGTCTCAAATGTCCACGACCAAGAGAGAAAGTCTTGAATTGAGAGCCCAAGGTCCTGCACACAACTTGTCAATAGTTTCAAATGATAAACCATGCAAGTTGTCGCAAGAAACAAGTTAGAGAGGGCTGCACTACAAATCAAGTGTGAGCTATGAAAATAATCAATAAAATTACAAATATATGTATACAATATAATCTACAAAAGCTAAGCTAGAGAGTATGAGTAAACTCTTCTCTTTGTCAAGCCATGATTTAGCTCTAAAATAGCAAGATATTATCGAATGAAGCACAATATTTGATAAATAATTATTGAATTATGAAGCAAAAGATATGAGACCAAAGCTCAAAAGAAATTCCTGCAAGACAAATTCGAATGATAAGATTTTGGAAATTGACAAATGTGGGTTCTCCTTGAATATTTCCAAGGATGGATTGGTTCGCCCGAGAACTTCCCCGCGCTTGAAACTTGATCAAAGAAAGATTTTCTACACAACTTCACATGAACAGATTAGATCCACATGGGCTTAATCAAATGCAATGAAGAGAAAATTCTAGAGATATATTTGACATCTACTAAAACATTTCTCAATCTAGAGCAAATAAATAATTCTTATATCAACATTACTTGAAAAAATCATCATGGAAATAATAATATAATGAAGCAAGAAAAAATATAAGACCAAGAATATCAAAAAGTTACCATACACAAAGAGAAGAACACCTCAAATATAACCCCAAATTCTTTTGTATTAATTTGCAAAGAGTGTACAATCCAACAGAGTATCCTTCAGCACATAGCTCGTATTCCAGATTACATAGTGAGAGAACAAAGTTCTTATTATATAGAAGCTTGGGAGCCAATCCCAAGGCAAATGGGTGACAATCCCAAAGCACCTTCATGCAAATTCAAATTTCCTAAGTGGCATCAAGAATCCCTCAAGAAAAATCAAATTTCATGATGAAATGACAAGTGTATATGGGTGGGAACCAATGTGGGGACAATTTCCCATAAACATATCTGCCAAATATTCTCCCAAATCGTCCCAAATGTGCAGTACTTCTACAAATTCGAATTTCTCAATCAAAAGTTTTTGCATTTATGTCAAGAAATTTGATTTCCTTGAGCACATGTCCTTTACTTGATTTTAGGAGTCCACATCACCTTGGGACTTCACTTTAACTTTTCCATGATTTTTCACCTCATTTCCAAATCATTTAGCATGTGTGGATATTTATTTTTCTCCATTTATTTAATTATTTGATTAATTTATTGCCACTTTTTTCACTAAACTTAGGAAAAGAGGGTTTTGAGGGTATAGAACATTTTTTAACCCCACAAAGTGTCTCTTAGTAGAGAGCTGAAGGTGAGAAGTGCAGTTTTTATTACTCATACCCCATACAACTTCTCTAAACATCAATTATTACATTTCATATAAAAAAAATATTTTGATTTCCACCCTGTGAGAAATTTAAAAAATGAACCCCTAAACCTAATCAAATTCCAAAAAAAATTGTGTGATCTAGTACGATAATATTCATTGACCCTAGACACTAGGAATCACCCAAGGCCTGACCATCAAGCCGTACTCTGGCTTTGGGGTATATTTGGACGAAAAAAACTCAACTAATTATTAGGTCCTAGAAGGGAGATGATAATTAACCAAGTAAAAAAAAAAATCTACCAAAGTAATACTCACTTGATGATAAGGTCTCAGGCTACCCAGGCTTGTTACATGACTCAAA
Organism: Pinus tabuliformis; assembly: GCA_031772625.1. Classification (NCBI taxonomy): domain Eukaryota; kingdom Viridiplantae; phylum Streptophyta; class Pinopsida; order Pinales; family Pinaceae; genus Pinus; species Pinus tabuliformis. The sequence goes on from CM062819.1 coordinate 729,720,018, forward strand.
ACTCATCATACTAGCATGACTTTTACAATTCCCCACAGGGGTATGGAATCTGGGTACAACAGAAAATGATAAGAAGAAGAAGTAGAGTTTATAAACTTTGGTAATATCATGATGACTGATGGCACAGGCATCCTTTGGTACATCCTTTGGCATGGAGTCTTTAGATAATCCTCAGGTGCCACTCCAATGGTCAACATGTGCATTTTTGGTGTAAACAAATTTAAATCAGCATATCTGGTGACCAATACATGCCAAGATAACACTTCTAACAGCACTATGTAACTTTTGCTAAACCCAGAAGTCCAAACACCACTTGAATATATATTTACCACAACAATATATCATTCATATAATACCCAGAAATGGTATAGATCAATGTTGCAATTATCGTTATCGGGATATTATCGGCGAAGGGAAAAAATAGGAAAAAATCGAAAAAATGGGGAAAAAATTGTAAAATACAAAAATGTTCATTTTTTTCAATTTTTTTAATATCTAAAGCATCTATAACATAAAATAAATACATTGACACATAAATATGATAAAAGAACTAATATATAAGATGCGTAATATCATTTCTAGTGCTACATCACACATAACAATGAATCATGTCCTGACTCCTGAGTCCCAACTCAGCCTCAAAATATCAACAAAAAATATAATAATGTATCTGATATCATGAGTCATAATGTCATATACAATGAAATGAACCAAATAACTAAAGTCTAATACTATTGATTTCCTCTGCCCCTCTTGCGAGAAAATGCAATAACTTTCCCTTTCCCTCTAGATGTAGATGTCGGTGGAGTTGGTAGTGGACTCTGTTGTGCCCTAGAAGCAAAAGAACTAGGAGCTATAGGAGGTAGACCACGTCCTCTACTGGTGGCAAGGGTAGCTCGGGTAGGTGGTGTCACCTCCTCCCCCTGTTGTTCCTCCTCCTCCTCCCCCTCCACTAGCTCCTGCTCTAACCAATCATCGACAGACTCCATGAGAGGCCTCTCGGCCTCAACCCTCCATGCAGCAGTGGTGTCAATCCCATCCAATGAGATGCCCTCCATATCAGGTATCCTCTCAAGTTGCCTCACCCACAATCGAAGATTGTAGTAGACGTAGACCATATCATTAAGTTGTTGGAACTCCAACCTGTACAAAGATCATGAAATAATAATTATACAAAAAAATTGTTTAATGAATTCGAAAAATTATTTGGAAATTTGCAATATTTTAAGTTTTAACTTTTAAGTTTAACATGTTGCACTTCTTGTTGTGTATTTTTTTCAAATACACTCCAGTTGCGCTCACATCCTGAAGAGCTACATGTTTGGTTGAGGATTCGAATGGCATGTTTTTGCAGAAGGGGTACCCTGGCACCATACATTCTCTACCATGCATCTACAACAAAATTACAAATAAAATTTTAAATAAACATAAGAAAAAAAATGAAATTTGGAAGTTGAAACAAAGCATGAAGTTATGAACTTGAAGAGAGAATGAAATTTGAAACAAAATAAAAAATACCTAGCATTTTAGTCGTCCTATCAGTCACAGCCATGTCAAAGCCAAATGTGCCACCTGCCATCCTGTTACCTGTATGTCTCAATTTCTTTGGAGATTTCTATACGTTCTGCTGGAGATCGCACCATCCTCTGAACACAGGTTAAGAATCCATCCATGATCTCAGCATCAAATACGAACCCACATCGGTAAGAAAATGTGAGGTTCAAGTAGATCCCTGCAACATGAATGGGATGAAGGAGTATGTTGTTCCATTGTTCATCAATCACTTCCCATAGGAGGAGTTGTCTCTAAAACCCGTCATCCCCTTATCATCATAGTAGGCCCGAATGGATTCTTTGGCCCTGTCCATGGCCTTATACAAATATCCAATTGCGGGCTTCTCACTATCAACTAATTGAAGAACCTTTACCAAAGGTTCAGTAACGGTGCACACCTCTTGCAATCCCGCCCAGAAGTCTTCCTGGTCTGAAACTAATCTGCATATGGCCTTTCCTCTGGTTTGCGACTCATTGTCAAAGCACGCCACTCCTCTGAAAGAAACATTTTCTTCACATCCTACATAGAATTCAAGAGGGATTGAAAAGATATGAAATTGGTGGCAAACTGTGTAATGGTTGCGCACACCAACTCTTTGTTGTTGGTAAATTTTCTCATCAAGCTAAGCACAGATGTATTTGATTATATAGAAATTTTGTAATGTTTTTTGATGACTCAACAATATCTTTGACAAAGGAAATTTTCCCTATGTCCTCCAACATCAAATCAATACAATGTGCAGCACAAAGTGTCCAAAATAAAGTAGGATGTCTCTCCATAAGCATCCTGCCTACAGTAACATAATTTGCAGCATTGTCCGTTATGACTTGGACAACATGTTCTGCACCCACCTCCAAAATAAACACATCCAGCAAATCACATAAAGTTTTTGCATCTTTGATATGTGAAAATGCATCAATAGATTTCATAAACATTGTCCCCTTGGGACACTAACCAAGAAGTTTATATCGGTTCTCCCCTTTTGGTCGATCCAACCATCTGACATTACAATGCATCCTGTTTGTCCCCATGATGCCCTAAACTCCTCCAATCTTTTGGTGCAGTCAATGTCTTCATTTTGAAGAATCTGGCCTCTAAAGTCATCATAAGAAGGGATTTTGTACCCTGGGTCAACAATTGCAATAGCATCAACAGCAGGGTGGAAAAATGGATTATTCCTTGCAACGCTGAAAGGAATATCACTCCAAAAGAAAATTTTGGCCAACAACTTATCAACTTGTTCCTTCTCAGTTTTTTTAAGCATTGAAGTGATAGATGGTTGTGAACCAGACGTGGTTCTAGGAACAAAAAATGATGAGGCAGCTACCGGGTTGGTTGTAGATATTGATGCTGAAGTAGAACCAGTGCCACTTCCTTGTTCACCTGAGCCTAACACCCTCTTTGCTAGTTGCTTCTTCATTTCTGCTTTGGCCTCTCTATTGTGCTCTAAATTTTCCAATGATCTCATGGCTCTTCGGATGATTTCCGGATTTGTATTTGAGCAAGGCCCTACATCAAATCCAGGGATTTGTGCAAGGTGATACTTCAATCTATAAACCCCCCCTGACATATGTTGCCCACACAACTTGCAAGACAAGTTTATTCTATCAAACCCTCCATTAGGTTCACCAAATTCCCACAGAGGGTCCAATTTCCTTGGCATATTTGTAACTTGGTTGAACTCTGGACTCTTGAGTTTTAAATTTGTAAGATGAAGTTTGAACTTTGAAGTTGAATGGTGAACCTATGGCAAAATAAGGATTGCAAGTTACAAAAATTAAAAAAAATTACATACGTGAGTAACATGACAAAACACACTGAATTTTTTACAATTTAACAAACAAAAACACCATCAAATCAACTCAAACATATTTGATAAACCAATGGGTTATTCAAACCCAACCAAAAACAAAACAAAACACATAAATTTGGTGCCCATACTAGTTTGCCGGAGAAAATTGATCCTCTCCTCAGCTCTCAATCCACCGAGAGTTTTGAGTCGTTTTCTCCTCCAATCAGCGCCCAATCGACCAAGGTTTTTCTCCTAGGTCACTCCCAATACACCATTGCCGCTGTCTGATGAAATGAATTAAAAAAAAAATCGTTTTTTGGTGTTTATAGCCCGCTGTCCGTCAGCTCGATGATAAAAACCATATCGAATCGCGATAAAAACGAAATTATTGTGATTTTTTTCCGAAAAAATACACATAAAAATCAGGCGATTTTATCGTTGTTTTTAAAAAATCGCGATAATACGATAAAATCATGATTTTCGCATCACTGGTACAGACCTCTGTTAGGAGCAAAACAAAAGACAACTTCATATTTTTGGATTGATATGAAGACTGTACAATGCAAAAATTATAGACCCTAGGTACACTCCAATGAAGTAATTTTCTAAGTAAAGTAAGTAATCTTCAGATTTGACACACAAGCTCTGAAAATATCTTGACATAACCAGTAGTCCAACCAGCCATGATAGAACACCGAATTCAGCCCCTACAAGGGTGTATGTTGCCTATAATGAGTGGTAACTAACAGCAACACCACAAAACACCATTTTATGGGCGTGTCCCTCCTAGAACAACCACGCAACCTCCAATAAATGATAATAATGTGACCCTGTATATGGCAACCTCCTAACCAACCAGAGAAAAGGGGGGTATCAACCTCCTTAACTAGTGTAACTCGACCCCAAATATGGATAATATTGCTCAACAAGCCAAGAAATAGCTCTGCCTATAGATATATCAGATTTGGCCCTCGCCAATGGTAAGGCTCAGCTTAGAAATATGTACGGTGTTCACAGCCAACTTCGGCAAAGATATTTGACCTTAATACATCAGCAAATAATGGCGGTTGATCCCACTGATGTATGGCAGAACTCAGCCCTATAATGTGGCTTGGGAACTTGGCATGTATACAGAATTATAGAATGTTCATGGTTAAAAAATAAAATCATTTGAAAACACCATGAAAAACTTACCCCATCACTATCATTGTGTTTTTCGCCGTCAACAATGAAGTTATCACAAAATGTGAGTGATTCTGCTCCAAAACTAGCTAGATGTATAATTTCAACACCGAAACTAACAACTAGAATGAGGATTTCCAAAAACCCTAGACTCTCTTCTCAGGAGCTCTCAAAAATTCTATTTTCCAAGTGAGTGAATGCAAGAATGAGGAAAGACCCCCTCATTTCCCTTTCTTATAACTCACTTGACTTTTTTGCCACCCCTTTTACATTTTCCCTCCAGTTAAATAATAAAATCACTTTTCTTTTCTTTATTTAATAAAGTGAATTTTATTAACAAATTAAAGCCAATTTTAACCTCAAAAAATGCTTAATTTGCCTCCATGATCACACTGGCCACACGAATCCTCTTTTCATCATCTTGCCAAGTAGATCTCTTCTCCCCGATTCCAACAAGCTATTATGCTAAGGTGTTCCTCCAAATAATCAACCGCAAATAGAACCTTAAGTGCAAATAATTAAAATATGAATGTTAATAACCCGTCTTACGGGAATCATCAAAATGCAATAGAACCAAGAGTTAACTGTGCAGAATTGATCCTAGTGATGACGTATGTTAAATGATCCCGCTCAGGCCCCATAAAACTCCTCCAAACCTGTCGAGCTCTCCAATGGTGTAATCCTACTCCTATGATCTAGTTGACATAAGCTTTGGAGATCTCCCTTAACCATATCACACAAAAATCCAAAATTGGGGACATTACAACATTTACATCCTTGAATATTGTGGGTCAATCAGGATTCAATACTCCTTAAAGTTGTCCTTCAAGCCCTTCCTATATATCTATGCTCAAGCTATGATGGCACCATCAACCATTCTTCAGAAATTACGTAGAATTTAGATATCTTTCCTCTGGGAGGGGTTCTCGGCTAAAAAATAAATGGCCTTTAGTGGCACGAGACAAGATGTCCCAACCAAAACTCAAGGGAAGACTAAGATTACGGGACCCTTATATCATGGAAACTATTTTGTGCGCGAATAGCTGGTGGAGAATGCCCCAAGGAGGAATTGGCCTCTGGAAAAGTTGGAAATGTATGTATGCACAGTGAACTCTTTAACAAAATCTAATCAAACTAAATACATCAGCCCTGGGATCTTTGATTTGGACCTTGGCAAAGAAACATATAGGTTTGATTCACCAACATTGCTTTTGGGAAATTAAAATGGATGCGCGACTTTGTTTTGTGTTGACTCATGACAGCAATTACCCAAGTTGGAAGATCAAATTGAGCTAAAGCAGTTAAGGCAACAAATACTAGCCCAAGGTAAAATAAAAATTACATACCATTGGACAAAGGAGGTAGCAGACCAACAATGGCACAGATGGATCCCTCCAAAGAATTGGCAACCTAAACCAGCTAGTGAAATTTGGAGAAATTTGTCAAATTGACGAATCCCATTATCTAATCACAAGGATATATTAAGATGGGCATTATAAATCCAAGGGAACTTTCTCTATCAGTGAAGCCTACCAACTAGAAGTGGGGTATCATGAGGTCTCGTCTAAAATATGGAAACAAAGTCTATGGCCAAAAATATATGTTTTCCTTTGGTTGAAGATGCAGAATAAACCATTAACATGGGAGAATATTCAAAAGTAGAACTTATAGGGTCCCTCTATATGCCCTCTCCATCTATTGCATTCAGATAATCTAGAATGCTTATTCAATAGCTGCACCTTCTCTAGAGATCTATGGAATAGGCTACATGACTGTTTTTTAAGATCAAACAGAGATCTTGTGAGTATTTCAAATACCCTTGTCAGTTAGTGTTCCCAAGCCTTCCTTAATCCGGTTCTCAATTGCATTTGGATCCTTTCCTCTCACTTCCTTCTTTGGGGCACCTTGAAAGAACAAAATCGGCTAATTTTCAAAGGTCGGGCAATTCCATCACACTCCACTTCGAACTTCTTTGTAATCCAGGTTAAGGAATCAATCCTTGCACTCACATGGTCCCCCCAGAATTTGTAGACTTTGGGATCAGAAGCGAGAATTCTACACAAGTGATTCCCCTCCCCCCTGGGTTCAATCACCTTCGCCCCAGCCCCCCACCCCTGCATCTAGTCTTATCAATTGGATTCCTCCTCTGCCCTATTTCCTAAAATTGAACTTTGATGGGTTGCCAAAGGTAATATGGGCGCAACAGTGTATGGAGGAATAATCATAGATCAATCAAGCTTGCCATTCTTCACCTATTAAGGAATGATTGGTATCAACGGTAATAATGCAATGGAGCTCATGGGTCTTGGTATGGGATTAGAGGTTGCCCATACTCAAGATTTCACTAAGCTCCTAGTGGAAGGAGATTCACAAATTATTATAAACATGATCCAAAAGCTTCAGGATGGCACACATACCCATAAGGTCTCATCAAGCTAGAGATTAGAATCTCTTTTGGAACAGGTATCCCTCCTTATATATTGTATTCCAAAGGTTATTTCATTGCATGTTCGAGAACGGGGAACAAAATTGTTGAATTTCTTGTGAACTATGGATGTCTTGACTCTTCTCTGCCACAGGTGTCAACCTAGAACCTCCTACTAGACTCATGGGATTAGAGGTTGCCAATACTCAAGATTTCACTAAGCTCCTAGTGGAAGGAGATTCACAAATCATTATAAACATGATCCAAAAGCTTCAGGATGGTACACATACCCATAAGGTCTCATCGAGCTAGAGATTAGAATCTCTTTTGGAACAGGTATCCCTCCTTATATCTTGTATTCCAGCGGTTATTTCGTTGCATGTTCGAGAACGAGGAACAAAATTGTTGAATTTTTTACGAACTATGGATGTCTTCACTCTTCTCTGCCACAGGCGTCAACCTAGAACCTCCTACTAGACTCACCTCTAAAGGTTGCATGTTGGCATTTGGCTCAGAAAGAACGCCCAAACCCAGATCGGGTAACAATCAAGAATAGGGGGAGGGTTCCCACTGCCCCACCTGGTTAATGAACCGAGGAACATGGCAACGCACCCCTGGCAAGTTTAAATGAAGGAGTGTGTGGACATCATGAACCTCACATGTGATCAAATGAAGCAAGAACGCAGTGAAAGATAGGTTTGTTCGAGCGGTTTATGTATGAAGAGGGAGGTTATTATGAAGATTGTCAGGTTGTTAAATATTTAGGCTTACAGAGAGGTCACGAATGTGGACGAAGGTAAACAATGTCCAACAAGGAAATCAAATGAAGGGGTCAAAATTGGAATTGATGGCGTTGGGAATGGAGTGGCCAAGAGAGACCATGTTGTGCAATGGAACCAGACACCAAGTTGAATACATATCCAAGAGTGGGAGTTCGACAAAAAATTTGCGCAAGGGAGGAATTTGCAGCTATTTCCTTCTTGTTTATGGTATTCGAGGGCCAACGCGAAGTGGTTGTTGGCAAGTTAGTCAACTTGTGGCTTGGTGGAGGGTGGGTTTTTGGTGGTTGTGGGAATCCAATTCTATCTTTGCTTGTATCTGACCTTGTCGTCAATGGCTCTGGCTCCATATCTCCCTCTTGGTTGTGTTATTTTGTTTTCTCTACATGCAAGGTGGTATTCATGTAAGCCCTATCTTTGCTTGTATCTCACCTTGTCGTCAATGGATCTGGCTCCATATCTCCCTCTTGGCTATTTTATTTTGTTTTCTCTACGTGCAAGGTGGTATTCATGTAAGCCTGTAGGTTGGTGTCAGGACGAACTTTGGTGGCTGGGGGAAACAAAATCAATTTTGCACCTACGCCTAGTTGTCATGGTCATCCTCTTGCCTAGTCTGCGTGGCATTCATCTCTTGGTTCTTAGCACCAGTAGTTTCTGGCAATCCTTTGCCTTTAATGCTCCCATTAGTTAGTTTGGGACATGGTTTAAATTTGTATACCTTGTTTCCAGGTTCTCCATGCCACGCCAATGGGCTCGAGTCAGAAGGGGAGTCGCTTATTATCAAGAGCGGCCCACCAGGGTCATACAAGGATGCATCATTGGATTCAGGATTTTGCCTCTTGTTATCGGGAACTCACACCGGCCATATACGAGAAGAAATCACCAGGACAAGGGGGAGCCTCTTCTCATAGGACCCCCCTCTCAGACATTGCGGTTCTTACTAAATAGGTAGGTTGGATCCCAGATACAGGGCATATGAGGGGTCGGTTCAACCAATATATGTAGGCAATATATCTTTACTAGCAAATGAAATTTCTATTGGGGTGGACTCTTTTAGACCGTCATGAAACTTGCATGGACATTCTTCACTCTCTTTAACACCTACAAAGGAACTTGAGGGATCTAGATCGAAGGACGGAGAATATTAAGCAACATCTTGGCATTCCCCCAACAATGGGAAGAAGTTCATAGGACCCAATAGCACCCATCCCAGTTGCAGTATCAGATTCATATGCCTCAACCTGATTGTGATATGGTTTTGATAGGTGATCTCACACTTTCAATTACTTTTGTACCAGGCCAGTTAGGCCAATGTCTCAGTCTAAGTAGCAGGAAACGCTGGGCAGGGGTCCGTTTCCGTACGGAAACGAAACGGAAACGGGTTTCCCCGTACCGTACGGCGTGGAAACGAGTTTCCGTCCGTACTGGCGCGTTTCCCGAGATGGAAACGCGCCCGTACGGACGGAAACTCGTTTCCACGCCGTACGGGCCCCGTTTCCTGTAAAAAAGCACTTGTTTTTAAAAAAAAAAAATTCCTAATTAGTTTAGGGTTTAGCTTAGGGTTTCTAATCACTTCTAGAAAGCGTTTCTAAAGTTATAAAAGAGCTGTGCCTCTCATTCTCTCATCACACTATTCAGCAAGGAGTTTCTCTTGGAGATTGGCAGTTGTTTCAGTAGCTGGTGTTTTGAGCATTGAGCAAAGTAGATTTCAGCAGCGAGAGAAAGAGATTTCAGCAGCAAGAGAAGGAGATTTCAGCAAGAGATTTCTGTAGCAGCAGATTTGGCTCAGCTACAGCCATATTTATCTTCTCTTTTCTGGCATTTCCGGGTAGTTTCAACCACAGAAAATTAATTTGGGTAAGCCACATTCATTTTGTTAGTTTTTTCTTACTATTTCTTCAAATTTTCTAGGGTTTATGCAGCTAAATTGCTGAAAAACGTTTTTTATTTATAGATTTGTTTTTTAAATTTATTTTTGCAGCAGATTTGGCTCAGCTACAGCCATATTTCTCCTCTTTTCTGGCATTTTAGGGTAGATTCAGCCACAGATAATTCATTTGGGTAAGCCACATTTATTTCTTAGTTTTTTCCTTACTATTTCTTTAATTTTTCTAGGGTTTATACAGCCAAAAATATGAAAAACGTTTTTATAAATTTATTATTTACAGATTTGTTTTTTTAATTTATTTTTGCAGCAATGGCTTCCAGCCAAAGTGCAGCTGCAACTTCAAACCCTAGGGCCAACCCAAGGGCTGAATATTATCCTCTTTGGAGGCATGTGGTGAAGCTTCAAAAATGTGGAGGTGGTGGCTCATGGGAATGGTGATGCACTCTTTGCAATATTACGTACAAGGGCTCCTACCCAAGAGTGAAGGCGCATCTGTTGCATGGAGGAGGACAGGGGATTGTGGGTTGCACAAAAACAGCAGATCCGTTGGTAAGGAGGGCATATCAAAGAGAGCAAGATGAGGCGGATGGTACTAAGAGGAGGCATGATGAGCATACTCAGGCTACATCTAACGTTGAGCCAAGGATTGTAGTTGAAGCAAGAAAGAGGAGAGGTGGTCTGGGTCACAGTCAAGAACATGAACAAGCAGCACCCAAACATACCAGAGGCTCAGGGGCATCCCAATCAGTTCAGGATAGCAGAATTGCTAGATTGGTGAATGTGCAAGCAAGAGAAGAAGCTGATTCCAGAGTTGCCAGGTGCATTTATGCATGTGGTATCCCATTCAATGTTGTTCGCTCTCCTTACTGGCAAGATATGTTGAGGGCAGTTAACAAAGCTCCTCAAGGGTACAAGGGGCCCAACTATGAGAAAGTCAGAACCCAGCTTCTCAAAAATGAGAAGGAACTTGTGGAGGACGTTTTAGCTCCAATTCGTTCTTCCTGGAGTAGCTCTGGGGTTACCATAGTCTCAGATGGTTGGACAGATATGAGGCGCAGACCATTGATAAATATCATTGCCACTTCCCCCAAAGGAGCAATGTTTATCAAGGCAGAAGACTGCTCAGGAGAGGTGAAAGATGCACAGTTCATTGCTGATATTATTATAAAAGCTATTGAACAAATAGGGGCTAACAGGGTGGTGAGTGTTATCACGGATAATGCACCAGTTTGCAAAGCTGCAGGTTTGATTATTGAGGGGAGGTATGACAACATATTTTGGACACCATGCATTGTCCATAATCTGAATCTGATCTTAGAGGAGATCGACAACAAAGTTTCCTAGATAAAGGAAGTCACAGGGGATGCAAGGGAGATTATCAAATTCATCACCAACCACCACCAGTCTCAGGCCATATTTCGAGAGTACTCCAAATTGGAGTTGTTAAAAGTTGCTGAGACAAGATATGCCTCAAACTTCGTGATGTTGCGCCGCCTTGTTGAGGTTAAGCATGCATTAGTTTCTATGGTGGTGAGTCAACTGTGGATTGAGTGGAGACAAGCAGATTCAAAGCGGGGATCTATGGTGCGTAGATTGTGCCTTGATGAGGATTGGTGGAGCAAGGTAGATTTCTTGCTAAAGTTCACAACCCCTGCATTTGAGCTTCTCCGGAGTGCTGACACTGACCAACCTTTCTTGGGAGAGGTATATGATGGCATGGATTCCATGGTTGAGAAAACTATGGAAATCATTTCGCAGGAGTCTCCACAACTTCTGTTTGTTGATGATCATTTTGCTGGTTTGATCAAGAAAATCATTGTTGACCGGTGGAACAATTTCAATACACCATTGCACACTTTAGCACATGCTTTGAACCCCAAATTTTATGATGAGGAGCTTATTGCTAAAAGCAATGGGAAGAGGAAGGCACCCCATAAGGATAGAGAGGTGGCTACTGGGGTGAAAAAAGCACTAATGAGAATGTTTCCTTCTCACCTACATAGGGAGGTAAAGGAGGAATTTGCCAGTTTTGCTGCAGGAATAGATGATTATGCAGATATATCAGCTTTGGCGGAGAGAAGCACCATGAATCCAGTTAGGTGGTGGATTTGTCATGGAGCAAATGGTGTACATTTGCAAAGCCTTGCCATTCGTATTCTTTCACAAGTGGCAAGCTCTTCATCAGCAGAAAGGAATTGGAGCACTTATGGTTTTATTCATTCTGTGAAGCGCAATAGGTTGGGCTCACAGAAAGCAGAGGATCTTGTTTATGTGCACTCCAACCTTCGCCTTGCATCTCGTAGGGGTCCAGAATACAACAGTGGTCCTTCTAAAGAATGGGATGTGGATGCAGAAAATCCTGATTTGGATCTCTCTCTTGCTGCCCTGAATATTGAGGAGGATTCTGGAAGTGGAATTGGTGCATCATCTTCTTCAGCACCACCATCCACTGTTGAGCATTCTGCTGCTTCTATTTTTGATGAGGATTGTTATGATGAGGATTAGTCTTTTGTGACTTGTCTCTATAGTTCTTGCAGCCTTATAGTCTTTATTGTACTTGCAGCCTCATATACTAATATAAATAAAGGCTGATTTTGGATTTTCCAGTTCCTATATTTTTATTTTCATTATGTGATGACTCATGAGTAAATGTGATCATTGTGATGTAAATTTAATCTTAATGTTAAAATGTTTAAGTAAATGTATCATTAATGCTTTATGATTGCAGTCTTGCACATATATATATTAATAATTTTTAAATGTTTTTAATATATATATATATATATATATTATTATATATATTCGCGTTTCCCCGTTTCCAAAATTCGGGGAGGTCGCGTTTCGTTTCGCTTCCGCGTTTCGTGTCGCTTCCCCGTTTCCCCGTTTCGTGCAACTTAGGTCTCAGTTTTAGTATGGTTTTTGTCCCTTTTAGTTCTCAGTTGTCCCTCTCCTCTGTGAGAGACCAACTTGAATTTTTTAATCTTCAATATAAATCCCAATTTTTGCAATTAATATAATTCACCCCACGGAAAAGAAAAATAAATTAATTAATTAAAAAACAAAACAAAAAGGAAATCATTGGTCATGCCAAGTTGTTCAACATTGACTACTACATTATTGAATTAGTCTTGTAAAGTTATATATCCTTATTGCTAATATGTTTGCTTCGTTGTCAACACCCACTAATTGTGCATCTTACTCCTCGCCTTATGCACATGTTAGGCATAATTTTGTGGCAATGCTTGAAACTCCATCCATAAATTGACTAACCCCTTGCTCAATAATGTCATCCAATTACATGCATATCCATTATTACTTCATGCCACTATTATGTTCTGCAAGCATGCAAGTGGTGGCATTACCAATTTCCTTCCATTTATGTGGCCTTTTCTTCTTGAATAGGAAGAGATATTGGCTATAGCACTCAATTTGTCACTGGTCCCTTTGTCGTAAAGGCTCTACGCCATTTTTTTATACATACCCATTATGTTGTTCAAGTAAAATAAAATCAAAATAAAATAATATTAGAAGAAAATGCCAAATACTAGAACAACTAATCATAACATCCATAAACCAAAAGCATTTAAAATATTTTTCTCACTATACTTTGAAATAATTAATTATGTTATACCCTGTGATTAATTTCCTTGGTTATTGATTGGAAAGAATTGTTATCGATAAAATCATGTCATGTTTCTCTAGTTCATATTTCCTTACAAACAATAACCCAAGGCTTTACGAATGATATTATAATAATTGAAATGAACCATCTTCAATTACTACACACCTCCTCTTTCTTAGCATTTTGTTGTTCCTCCAATGTTTTAAGTGTTCCATCCATGCGTCTCCTATATAACAACAAACAAAACCAATGAATACAAGAATCTAGATATACATAACATAAATGAGCATCAACTTTCAAGTGGTAGACAAGGTCCCCAACAAACAGCATGTTTCAGGTACTTGGCCAACCACCAATAAATACAGAAATACTAACTATGTAATAAGAAACAATCTTCTAATGAATCAGACACTAAAATCTCATCATGTGGCTTCCCATTCTGCAACTAAATAACATTATATAGATGACAAAGATATATTATAAAAACATAGTTAAACACTATAGCAATACCTATTAATTGATTTGAAAATTTCAAGACATGTACTCCCAAACGGATTAGCTCTATGCTTTAATTTAAAATATAGACAGAATACAAAAATTATCGATTAAAAAGGTGCTTACAAAAGGTATCTATACATAGAACTAAAAGACAAATTGATACTGTATAAAAATGATTTTTTTTATCTCTACCATTGAAAATTTAGAACATCAAAAGAGAGATGTATACTTCAAGGAGCAAGGTCCATTTAACTAGATTTTCTTCTCTAGTCAAAGCTCAATTGACTCAACAATGCATGGTGATGGACAATTACAGAGAATTCGACCTCCTACTCTAGCTAGTATAAATAAAAGGGGAAGAAATATTATGAATACAAGGAAAGGCCAACCATCCAATTCAAATTGTCTTGACAAAGCAGGCAACCTTACTCTCTTGTCTCCATCATTATTTTTCCCTTTTTCTTTTAGCTTTTGTTATCTTGTGTCCAGATATCATTGTCTTCAAGCCTATATAGGTCTCCTTGGTGTGGCCTATTGGAATATTGTTGTCATTGATGTCAAAGACAAGGGGAGACTACAGATGTCCAGGATAAAGATTGTAAGATGAAGATTGTTGGAAATATTGTTTTTGGACTTTTGGTTCCTAGTTTGGACTGTTGAAATTCTAGTGATGCAATGACTAGAGTTGTTTTTCACAGCTAATAACTACTTATGTTGAAATAGATTGTTCATTCTTTATACTTTAGTCAACAAGCAACTATACATGAAAAACTTCAACCATTATTTCTTCATCAAGAGCAGTAAATAGAGATCACAGTAGACATAGAACAAAAGATAATGAACAAGAGACACCAGGATTAGGCTCACAGTGAGGGCAAACCCCCACAAGGAAAACCCAAAAATTATTTTCTTACGAGGGAGAGATTATGTCCATAAATAGTACATCAAAATGATCCAACAAATCCAAAATAATCAACAATGCAATGCCCAATCAAAATTTGATCATAAAATGAGTTAGATATGTCACTTTTCTCCAATACATTGATCTGCACAAGGAGGCCGAAATTTAGGCTTGAGGTCACTACAATAGATGGCCGAAATTCCCACTGTGATAGTTAATGAACTGTGGAGGAGATTCACCCAAAACAACTCGGTCAACTTCAGAATTGTGTCACAAAGGAGAGCGAGCCTCTCTCTGCCATTTTTGGCCACAAAAGAAGTGTCCAAACAGAAGTAGAAGTAAACCCTAGTCACTGTAGCATCAAGCCCTTGAAGATAAACCAAACTTCATCCTTGTACACTTCCTTGCACTCCTGAAATGGAAGGCCGAATACACTTGTAATTGAAGACCAATTGTTGAGCTTGATGATGGTCAAAATGAGGATGAACGATGCCCAATTTATAGGAGACGTATGAGGGCTAATTAACCCTAGTCGGGCCGACATGATATCCTTAGAATGAGCCAACTTGTAAGGTTGGTTATGAGGTGACTTGAGGTGACAAATAATTATTTTCTTTTTCATGATTTGATGAAAAATGTTGGCGATAGCTATCCAATATTTCAACATGGACACCCTATCTTTGAAGGCCCTTTTACTCTAAAGACTTGGTTCAAATGGGAGCATAGGATGTATCATTGAAAAGCTTATTCTGAGACATTTCCAATGGCATATGGCACTCCCTCAAACTCCATAGGAATGAGGAGATATGAAAGATTTTGTCAAGTCGGCCCAACCAGAGACTACATGTCGCCTCAGTCAATTTTTACGAGTCAGGACCATAAACACTATAAATAAAGGATAGATGAGCGCATTTGAAGTGTATCCATGCAAGAAGATCACGTACAAATCCATAAAAGAGATCTAAGGTCGTAATGTTGAAAATTGGCAGTTGAGAGAGCAATTTACCCATTTAGGGAGCCCAGCAAACCCTAAGGAGACCCTACTTTCCCTTGGAAAAATTAAATTTTAATATGAGAAAATATTATTTTTAATGAAGGTCCATGTCACCTAAAAAAGTTCAAGTCGACCTAAAGGAGAATTTGTCCACCTAGGCCACATATAAATATACCTCACTTGGCATCACTTGGAGGCATCATCATACACATGCATCCTTCTTCATTTGGTTTGATCTGATCTGAAATTGCAGGGTCCGAGTACACACATGCGAAGGAGAGAGAGGACATTTTGTTGATTGCGTTGAATTTCTATTTTGGCACCTTTGACCAACGTTGACTTTGGGTGAATTGATGTGGTTTTACTTGGTTTTTGTATATGTTTTGGAAGGCCGAATTAAGGGAGAGAAAGAACAAATTTTTCTAGGCACTTTGACCGACATTAACCACAAATCTGAAGCTAGTGTTTCAACAAGTTGACTTTGACTTTGAGCAAAATTTGTGGGAAGATTTCTTCGACTCTTTTGACTGGGTTTGACAAAGCAAGGAAGGTTGAATTCTTTGTTGCTTTGACCGAACTATTTGGAGATGATTTGACCATTGACTTTGGACTAGTTAGGGATGTGTTGATTGTTGTTGACTGACTTTGAACAAGGTCGAAAATTACAAACTAGTGCTTTGACCAGATTTGACTTTGTCTCTCATATTTAATTGGATATTGGATTTGTTGACTTGAAAGCCAAGGCTTTGAAATTTCAATGTTACAACTGCAACAAGTTTGGTCATTATGCTCGAGATTGTTGGTTAAAGTTTTCATTGATGTCAATATGACATTGTTGAAGATGGATAAACCCTAAACCCTAGACTGCTTGAAATCATATCCTTAAGTGCAAAATGATCTAACCCTAACCATGCAAAACCCCAATCCTAGATGTACATGCACAATCCCTAGATCCCAAATCTTTGTTAAAACCCTAAATTTAACGCATATCCATATATCCTATTTCTATGTTATGAAACCCTAACCCTAATTATTAAAAATAACTAAATCAAGCCATATATTAAAACCCTAGTCCTTTTTCCCTACAAAAAATAATTAAATTATATAAACACTTCCCTAATTTATTTAAAACAACCTATTCCTATTGCTACAATGAAAACCCTTATCATATTCCTATTAAACTACTCATATCCTCCAACAAGTCCGTTTAAATTGACAACAAGCCCTAAATTCCATAACAAGTGGAATTTCTAATCCAAGATTTACAAAAGTTATGAACTGTGAATCCGCCAAAGAAATGTGGAACAAGCTGGTTGCCATATACGATGGAGACACCAAGGTCAAGAAGGAAGACATTGCAGCCTTAAAATGAATGATGAGGAAGACATTGCAGCCTATTTTCTCCAAGTAGGTGGAGTTGTCAACTCACTCAAGGGTCTAGGTGAAAACATTGAAGAAAGTACAATTGTCCAAAAGGTTTTGAGATCACTTCCAGAACGTTTTGATTCCAAAGTCAGTGCCATAGAAGAAATAAAGGACTTTGATACCCTAACAATGGACGAACTTTATGGGATTCTCATTGCATTCAAGGCTTCAAAAACATCGAGAAGAGGGAATAGTCGTAATTGCAACAGTTATGATTCTGATACTGAAACAAAACTAGCACAATTTGTGAAGAAACTAAGGAAAGGGTCCAAACTCAAAGGTAGGTATCATCTCGTCTTAAGTGTGGTAGAATAGGACATTATGCTACAAAGTGTCCTTTCAAGCATGCTATTGATTATGGAGAATACAAAAAGAGGATATTCAAGAAGAAAGGATCAAATAAAAAGAATTTCTTCTCCAAACAAGATGACTTCGATGAAGATGAATTCAAGATTACAAAGAAAAATTCAACTAAAGCGACCTTCCTTCTCAAAAGGGATAGTGATGAGTCTGATGAAGAAGATGACTATGCTGGAAGCAATGAAGTATTATTCATGGCATTTACAAATGATGATGAATATGAAGGAGAAGAAAAAGGAGATCTGGATGAATTACTAATTAGTGTTGTTGAAGAAAATGAAAAATTAAGGAAGAAGGTCATTTCTCTCAAAATTGAAAAGGAAGGAAGAGTTTCTGAACAACAAATTAAAAGAAAGAAAAGAAATGTGTGAGAAACTTGAAGCTGAAATTGTCTCACTAAAAAAAGAATTGAATGAGGTTAATAAGAGTTTTCAAAGTTCTCAAACTCTGGATATCATCCTTAATACTCAAAGACCTCAACATGATAAGACTAGATTTGGTTTCAAAGATGAGTCATCAAGTTCAAAGAAGGATGCGAATGAAGAAATTAAAAAAGGTTATGCTAACATCCTTTGCAATTATCCAAAAAAAGAAAAGTTGTTCCACCTAGAACAAAGCTCCACCTACAACAATCCAAGGAATGAAAGAAAGCTCTCTCCGAGAAGGGATACTCCACCAAGTCAAGGCTATCCAAACAGGTATCAAACCATCTTTCTTGGTTACTGTTTCTACTATAAAAAATTTGGTCATCAAGCTAAGCATTGTAAGGCTTATAAGGATAATATCTCAAGGAGATATAAGACCAATTATCAAAATAAGTTGCTTGGTTCAAAAGGACAAGATCAAATCAAGACCTATAATTCATTTGATCCTTTGTCTAAGTATGATCTAGAATGTTCCAAATGCAATAATTTAGGTCATGATGCACAAACCTATCCACTTATGTTAAAAAGGAAAGAGTTGGAAAAAGGGAACCCACTACAGATAAATGTGGTCTAGCTTTATGTGCACAAAGTGATGAAAATCAATGGTTTGTAGATAGTGGATGTTCAAGACACATAACAGGTGACCAAAAGAAGTTTATCTCATTAAATAAAAAGGATGGAAATGTATCCTTTGGAAGTGGATTTGCTAAGATTGTTGGAAAAGGGACAGTGGCTTTTGTTAATGGAAAAGGCAAAGCACAAAACGCACTACTAGTAGAAGGGCTCAAGCACAATCTTCTGAGCGTTAGCCAAATTTGTGACCAAGGACATAATGTTATTTTCAATACTAAAGATTGTGAGATAAGAAAATCCTCGTCAGTTGAATTTGTGGGAAAAGGAGTAAGAACACCAGATAACATATATATTTTGAGTAAAATTCAAGAAGAAAAATGCTACATGAGTCAAACAAATGAAAGTTGGTTATGGCACAAGTGATTGGGACATCTAAATTTTGACAATTTGGTTAAAATCAGCAAAACAAATGCAGTAAGAGACATTCCAAAAATTTTAAAACCGGAACAAGTTGTTTGTGGCCCATGTCAACATGGCAAGCAAACTAGGACCTGCTTCAAGACCAAGGAATTCTCAACATCAAAGCCTCTGGAGATCATACATGCAAATTTATGTGGACCAACCAGGACTCCAACTCTACAAGGAGAAAGATACTTTGCTCTATTTATAGATGACTATACTAGAATGATGTGGGTATTTTTTATAAAATTTAAATCAGAAGCACTTGAATGTTTTAAGAATTTCAAAGCTCTTGTGGAAAATGAAAAAGAATCAAAAATCAAGTGTCTTAGAACAAACAGAGGAGGAGAGTTTACTTCAAGAGAATTTAATGAATTCTGTGAAACACATGGAATCAAAAGAGAACTTTCTATTGCTAGAATTCCTCAACAAAATGGAGTAGTTGAAAGAAGAAACGGAATTGTACAAGAGATGGCGAGAACAATGTTGCTTGCAGCCGCTTTGCAGGCCAAATTCTGGAAAGAAGCAATTGGAACAGCAGTGTATACCTTGAATAGAGGTCAACTCCGAACAAATAATGATAAGACTCCGTATGAATTATGGAAAGCAATGTAATGATCCAAAATTTAAATGTGCAACTAATTACATAAATTTATGCGATTAAAAATCAATACCCAATTATTCAACTAATTAGCATAGAATTTCGAGGAATATGAGCAAAGACAATTTAACTGTAGTGATGATATTCCTTACTTATGATTTCGGAGTTGGACACTATTTGAATCTCACTAACTGCAACAATGCTTTGGGGACGACTCTCCACCCAACCGTAGGCTCAACTGCACATCATCTTTCTACGACTACCCCCCGAGTCTTCAATCAACGTACTACTGCCAGGGAATCATTTGTCTCACAACACATTTCTCCCAAGAGAATAGATGAAGGAATAGATGAATCTCATCCTCCTCATTGTCCATTAAATAGACCAAAAAATGGCAAGGGGCCCACATGCACACATTCCATGTCTCAACATGCAACTTTTATTTCTTTATATTTCTCTTTATTTAACTCTTTTATTTTATTCCTTTTTAATTTTTGTTAACTTTACTTATTTTTACTATTTTTATAATTTACTTTTATATTTATTTATTTATTTATAGCCCCAGTATTTATTATTTATTTACTATTATTATCTTTTCTTTATTATTTTTACTTATTTACTATTATAATCTTTTCTTTATTTTTTACCATTATTATCTTTCTTTATTGTTTATTATTTATTTACTTATTTTAATACTATTTTTTCTATTTATTTATTTATTATTATTATTAGTGGACATTACAAGGAAGACCTGCTTCAGTAAAATATTTTAGAATTTTTGGAAGTAAACACTTTATGAAGATCAATTATAACTCACCAAGCAAGTTTGATTCGCGTGTTGATGAAGGAATATTTCTTAGATATTCTACAAGGAGCAAAGCATACAAATGATACAATAATCGATTATGAGAGGTGGTAGAAAGTATTGATGTAAAGATTTACGAGGTAGTTCCAGAAAAGGAAATTGAAATTCTTGAAGAAGATCCTATTCTTGGAGAATCTGAAGAAGATACTACAAAGGAAGAAAAGGATCAGAAAATTCAAAAAGAACCATCTCAAACTCCATCAAAAGTAAAATTCGTTCAAAAACATCATCCGGAAGAACAAATTATTGGTGATGTAGATGACGGAATACAAACCTGAAGAAGGATGACAAATACACCAAGAAAGGGTGATGTTGCTTTGATGTCTATGATAGAACCAGAAAACTTTGCCCAAGCTAGTAAGGATCCTCATTGGACAAAGCTATGGAAGAAGCATTGTATCAAATCGAAAAGAATGAAACATGGAAACTAGTACCTCGTCCAAAGGATAAAAATATTATTGGAACCAAGTGGGTGTTCAAAAACAAAATGAATGAAGATGGATAGATCATTAGAAATAAGGCAAGGCTGGTTTGCAAAGGATATTCACAAGTTGAAGGAATTGACTTTGAAGAAACTTTTGCCCCTATAGCTCGATTGGAAGCAATAAGAATATTTTTGGCATTTGCTTGTTCGAAAGGTTTCAAAGTTTATCAAATGGACGTAAAATCAACATTTCTAAATGGTGACCTAAAGGAAGAATTTTACTTGGAGCAACCGAAAGGTTTCAATCTAGCAGAAGGAAAAGATTTTGTTTGCAAATTAAAAAAATTTGTTATGTGGATTAAAACAAGCTCCTAGAGTTTGGTACGCAAGATTGGATCATTATCTACAACAACAAGGTTTCAAAAAGGGAGTGGCTGGAAGCAATCTCTACATGAAGATAGACAAGGATAGACTACTAATCACACTTGTATATGTTGATGGTCTAAGTTTCTCCAACAATAATGATGAGATGAGTCATGAATTTGCTCAAAACATGTCTAAGGAATTTGAAATGTCTATGATTGGCAAATTATCTTATTTCTTTGGACTATAGGTAACTCAAACTAAAGCAAGTATATTCATATCCCAAACAAAATACTTTAGAGACATGCTTAAAAGATATGGGATGGAAGAATATGCTATTATGAGCACACCAATGACTACAGATTGCAAATTAAGCAAATAATAATTGGAGATCTTCTTTACTTAACTGCCTCACGACCCAATATTATGCAAACAGTAGGAATGGAGGCAAGATTTCAATCAGCTCCTAAGGAATCCCCTTTGATGGCCATAAAAAGGATCCTCGGATATTTGGAAGGTACTCCTAATTTTGGCCTATAGTATCCCAAAAGCACAACTCTTACTTTGATAGCATACACTGATGTCGATTGGGCTAGAAGCATGGATGACCTAAAAAGTACTAGCGGAAATGCATTGTTCATGGGAAATTGTCTTGTATCTTGGCTCAGTAAAAAGCAATCATCTATATCTCTTTCTACAACCTAGGTCGAATACATAGCTGCTACAAATTGTTGTACACAAATATTGCAGATGAAGCTCTGAAAGATGTCAACATAGAGACAAATCAACCAATCAATATCTATTGTGACAACACCAGTGTCATCAGTCTTTCAAAGAATCCGGTAATGCATTCAAAGACAAAACATATCCCAATCAAATACCATTTCCTCCGGGAAAAAGTTGCAGAACAAAATGTCAGATTAGAATATGTCAATACAAAGGAACAAATTGTAGATATTTTCACAAAACCCCTACTACGAGAAGCTTTTGAATACCTTCGTAAAAAGATGGGGGTCATTTTTCTTGGATCACATTAAAACAACACATTAACAGGGGGAGGACCACCATGACATGGGGAGCATAATATGTAGAAGTTTCCATTGATGTCAAAGGGGGAGGAAAAATCGGAAGAGGTGGTGTATTGCCATCAATGACAGAGGGGGAGATTGTTGGTTAAAGTTGTCATTGATGTCAATATGACTTTGTTGAAGATGGCTAAACCCTAAACCCTAGGCTACTTGAAACCCTATCCTTAAGTGCAAAATGATCCAACCCTAACCATGCAAAACCCTAATCCTAGATGTACATGTGCAATCCCTATATCCCAAATCTTTGTTAAAACCCTAAATCTAACCCATATCCATATATCCTATTTCTATGTGATGAAACCCTCACCCTAATTATTAAAAATAATTAAATCAAACCATAAATAAAAACCCTAGTCCTTGTTCCCTACAGAAAGTAATTGAACTATATAAAGAATTCCCTAATTTATTTAAAATAGCCTATTCCTATTCCTATTCCTATAATGAAAACCCTTATCCTATTCCTATTAAACTACTCATATCTTCCAACAAGTAGTATCATAGCGTAGGTCACGAGTTCGATACACACCTGACTCGTGTTGGGGGAAGATTGGATAAACCAACGCTCCCATGTGTTTCGCGACATGGACTAACTGCCTCTCGTGGATCCTTATCTCTTGTGATGTGATCGTTGACTAACACCTGTGGATTTTGGTCTAACGGCAATCATGATTCCCAACAGATATTATCCGGAAAATGGAAGTGCTCCAAGGTCTGACAATAACAACAACAACAAATGTGGCAACAACAATAGGTTCAACAATAGAAGAAGAAGAGATGCTCTTCTTGCCCGTGAAGAAAGTCATCGTCCTCAAAAGAGATTAAGAAATCCAAGGTATGACAATAACCCAGTTGAAACTCAATCTCAGTACTCTCTTGTTTCTACTCTTTCTAGTTCCTTTCTTCTAGAATCTTTTGATAGTTGGTTGGTAGATAGTGGGGCTTCTAAACATTTCACTAGCTATAGAGAAGTCCTATCAAATTTGCTTGACAGGGAGTCTTATTTCATGATAATTCCTGAGGATAATTCTACTTATCTTGTGAAGGGGTTTGGATTTGTTTCTTTTCATTTGAACTATGGTCAAACCATACATCTACATGATGTCTTATATGTATCGAGATTCAAGAAACTTGTCTCAATTTATGCCATGGAAGACAAGGGTTTCAAGGTTGCATTCATTAATGGGAATGTCCTTGCTTGGCCAAGGAGAACTATCATGAGAGATGCCTTCACACTTGGGACTAGAAATGAAAACCTATATAAACTTTGTGGGAGCCCTATGCGAGCCTTGGTTCATGATGCTTCTCATCAATGAGAGAGGTGGCACTCAGCTTCGCTATGAAGCCTTGCCTAAGGTGAGAAAGATGGTTTATGGCCTGCCTGAGGTTCAAAATCATAATGGAGTTTGTGAGGGATGTGCAAGTGGAAAGAAGGCGAAGGGACCATTCACTTCAAGTAGGAGCAGGACAAATTGAATACTTCAACTCATACATTATGATCTATGTGGACTTCAAGGCACTAGTAGAAAATAAAATAGGAAATAAGATCAAAGTTTAAAGGTCTGACAATGGAGGTGAATTTAAATTCAAATGAATTCATTGAATTCTGCAAGAAAGATGGAATCAAGAAGGAGACCATTGTACCTTACATCTCCAAGCAAAATCGTGTAGCTAAAAGGAATATCAAGACTATTATGGAAGTTGCCCAAGCTATCTTCCATGATCAAAATATACCAAAGTTCCTATGAGGAGAAGATGATAACATCGTTGTCTATGTTCAGAATAGGACTCCTCATCAAGCCTTAGGTGACAAGACTCAAGAAGAAGCTTTCGCAGGTGTAAAGCCCGAAGTTGGACATTTGAGGATCTTTGGTTGCCCCGTCTACTTTCATGTGCCAAAGGAGAAGAGGACCAGGTTGGAAACTTCGAGAAAGAAAGGTACTTTTGTTGGTTACTGTGAAAATTCTAAAGCTTATAGAATATATGTACCTGGCCAAAGGAATATAGAGTTTAGCAAGGATGTAACATTTGATGAAGATATTTCCCTTGGGAAAGCAAAGGACATTGCTCCCCTTGCCAATATTGGAAGAAGAGATGATGCCATGGATGAACAAGAAAAGTCTCCTATGCCTGAGCCGGAACCTGAACTTGTTGATGATCCCGTGGGAAAGCAAGGGACGCTCCCCCCTGCCAATATTGGAAGAAGAGATGATACCATGGATGAACAAGAAAAGTCTCCTATGCCTGAGCCAAAGCCTGATCTCGTTGATGATCCCATGGAACCCATATCTTGGATCCCCCTCCATGTGATCCTCCTGCCAAGAAAAGACCATTATGGCTTCATGACACTCTACAGGATGCCAAGAGACATGTTGTTGTAAGAGGAACTTTCAAGGAAAGCTAGAAGCCATGCAGATACTAAAGACATGTTGTAGCTATGAACAACATTATACAAGTTGAACCATGTACTTTTGGAAAAGCAATCAAACAACAAGTATGGAAAGATGTTATGGACGAAGAATATGAGTCTATCGTGAAGAACAATGTGTGGGAAGTTGTTCTAAGACCCGATGGGAAGTCTGTTGTGACTTCAAAGTGGATCTACAAAATCAAGCATAGTGTCAATAGAAGTGTTGAAAAGTACAAGGCAAGGTTCATTGATAAAGGATTCTCCCAAAAAGAGGGAGAGGGCTATGATGAGATCTTTGCACTCATTGCCCCATATACTACCATTCGATCTATCGTTGCTCTTGTTGTTAGCCAGGGATGAAAACTTCACTAGATGGATGTGAAAATCACATTTCTACATGGCATACTCAAGGAAGAAGTATACTAGGAGCAACCAGAAGGCTTTGAGGAGCATGAAGGAAGACTCATGTATGCAAGCTGACTAAAGCACTCTATGGATTGAAGCAGGTTCCCAGGGCTTGGTATGCCCACATTGATACCTATCTATTTCTAATGAAGCTTGGATTCACGAGAAGCAATGCTAATTCAAATCTCTACTTCATAGTCCCCCCGATCGAGGTGCGAACAATCTGGAGATCCGTATGGGGATCATCGCCATGACTAATCGATTTAACGTAAGGGCCAATGGGCAGCCTCTCCCACGCCCTCACACGCTCCATCTCTTTAATGAAATGAATGGTCGCGGATCTCAAGGAATCCACGAGGTACAATTTCGCAGTCTCTCAAATCTCCAAGGTGGGAGTTGGGGATCCTATGCAACCATTTGTCAGGCATTTGAACTGGACTTACCGGTATCTTAGGAGGCATGAGACAATTGTTTTTTGATTCGTGGCGCTAGGAACGTGGGGAGGAAACTCTGTTGTGGTTTATCTTGGCTCGCGGATGGTGCAAATGGTCTTGTATGTTCTTATGCTCATCCTTTTCCCTGGGTCGGGGGCTACAATTAGTGACTTGCCTTGCGTTTGGAGGGGAAAAGGCACAATGGTGAATTGGAAAGCTTTCGTGATAACACATTCTAGCATTCTCAACTATGTTATGTCGATATCCGTCTTTTTTTGTCAAATTTCTATCTCATATGGGCATGTTTCATGGATCCGAGTCTTATTTACTATGTTTACTCTGCATGTTGAATGTGAGCTCCACAATTCTAGTTTAAATTTGATTGGAAACCCCTGAGGAAGGTAAGGGTTCAGGCATTTGGACCTAGCCAAGTCTACGAACTTTGGGCTAAGGAGTGTAGGGGTTGTTGTTATCATTCAGAAGGTGCCTCACAGTCTGGGATGATTCTTGATTTTCTGTAAGCATTGGCTCGGGCTGTGGATTCATGGTGTGGCACAATCTAGTCTGGTGTTGATTGTTTGTTGCTTTTATGTATTGATGTTAATCCAAGTCTGCCTAAGTCGCTTCTCCCTCTAGCCTCTGCATAGTGGGTTGGGTCTCAAGTGTGTGTAGGTGAGAGCAACTCGACGAAAGGTGGTCCAACTCTGATCATCATGGTGAAGACTCCTCTTGGTGGTGGTGCCTTTGGGCGCGAAGGCCATGGTCGCAAAAATCAGGGTGGTAAGGGAAATGAAAAAGGTTCGACGTCTGGCAAGCCTCCAGACCAACATGGAAGGAAAATGGATGCTCAGATTCTGCAAAACACCATTCAGGCCTATTATGAGGGGACCTTGACCCAGGTAAAGCATCTGATCTCGACCTAGGAAGCTAAATTAAACTTAAAAGTCGAGATTAAGCCATCGACGGCGGATTGGAGTGATTTGATACCTAACCCTGGTTACACCCACGGTCACCTCACTCTATATAAACAGTCTGTTCATCTTTTTTGGCTTACGAAATGCATTGTTGCTAAAGCAATGGCTTCCTCTCTCAATATTGTTGTGAATGTGGATCCTGATCCTAGTCTCAGAGACATTCGGAAAGAACTTCAGTTAATTCAACTCCAACTTTAACACCAGAACGCTCACCTTAGCCGCATTGAGCGCCACATTCTTTGTTTGCCTCAATCTGAACTGCCAGGCTCAAGTGCAAAAGATCCCGCTCCAATGGAATCATCAAATGACTAGCTAATGGAAGGTCATGTTTGATGTTATTTTGGCTTATGTTTTGATGTATATGTCGAGTAGCATTTATGTTTATAGTTTTATGTCTAGTACATGGTTTCCAGACTATAAGTCCTACAAGGCAGTGATAGACAAACTCAGACTATTTATGTTTTGGATGGCATATAATGAGGTTCAATGGCCAACAGACCTGGTTTCCCATTGGGAAGGTTGAGGCCACTGAACATTTCTTATATTTCTAACCTACCTGATTATTGAAATGAATGAATGTATAGGTACTGCTAAGCTTACAAAAAAAATCTCTACTTCAAAGTCGTCCAAGATATGCCCTAATTTTGGTGTTATATGTTGATGATTTATTCCTAACAAGTGAAGAGCCTCTTATTCTCCATTGTAAAAGGGAGTTGGCCTCTGAATTTGAGATGAAAGACCTCGGTTTGATGCACTACTTCCTGGGATTATAGGTTTGGAAAAAACCTGGTGATATTTTCCTTTCACAAGGGAAATATGTTGTCAAGTTGTTATAGAGATTTGGTATGGTGGAATGTGTTGTAACATTTTCTTGTCCCTGTAAAATGTTCCAAAAATTTGCTTAAAACAGCAAGAATATTTCATTTTTATGCATTTTGTACAATAATATATATGTGTCATCTTATAAAGCCATATATTTATTTTTAATTTGTTTTAAAAGAGTTGTGGTTGCAAAAAATTGTTTCCCAAATCCCGCTTTGCTATGTGGCCGCATATTGTGAATTGTGCACCCCTCGTATTTTACCACTTAACGCATTCGACCCCCTCCGCAAAACCATTATGATTTCCACCAAAAATAACCATTCACTGACACCATTTTAAACATCCGCCAAATATTCAGTTGTCGCCACTATCTGTCAATCCCATTGACCGTTAGCCATTAAAGCCACCATATGCCTGTTATTTTAATGCCTACATCATTTAAGCTTCATGCTCTTAGTTTTCTCATAAAATCTCTCCCACCATAATTTCTTAAGTTCATTCATTTCATTTCACTTTTCTCGGCATTACAATGAACCTGAGCAGTATATTCTAGTAAACAGAGAGCTAGCGATTGCAAGAGAGTTCCAACGTTGCTTTTTCACGGGTATTTGTGTTCTCTTCACTTGCTTTTACATTCAACAATGAGTTCCAAGAAACAGAAAGAAGCTAAAACTCAAACAAAACCTACACCACCTTCTGCGTCTGTTAGAATTAATGAAACGCCACTAATTGACATAGGAGCCAAAATTGTAAAAACCCAATGTGAATTTGACCTCTATGAAATTCAAAATTGGGCCTTTCAGTGATTCCAAAATAATAGTGACGAATTATCTCTCTGGGAGTCATTATTGCCCCAATTGATTTTCCCACGGACCCATCATGTCCCAGAAATCATTAAGTGTTGTCCAGACAGATATTTGCCGAGTGAGAGAACCATCATAACTAAGAATGGAGAGCCACTATTGTTTGTAACTTCGACATCAATCCTTTAAGCTTTGCAGGATTTGTTAAAATTGGCAACTAGGGCCAAACTCCATGTGGGTCATCTTATTTATGGCTGTTGATATTTTCCCTAGATCCCTCTCATCGAGAGGTGTAGGATTGATCTAAAGATCATCCAATTCCGACAAGTATTCATGGAGTTATGAATTTAATTGTGTTATAAGACAATCTGTCAAGGTTGGCCAGCAACCAAACTACCCCCACTTGTGCTCAACGTTTTAGTATAAATAGAGGTGGCCTTCAAGTCATTTTGACACACTCACACTCTTGTAATCTCTCTTTTCATTTTGTTTTGGGTTTTGATGAAGGAGAGATCTAGAGGGAGTGCCCTAGGCTAAACATTGCCCTAATGCAGTTAATGAAGAAGCTTTAACACAGACATGAAGGAGACTTCTATGGCGCAGTAAGGAGAAGTTTTAACTGCACTAAACGCATGTCTAGAAGAGACCCTAAGAAGTTGTCCTTAAAAGCCCTAAACACTGTCCTAGGAAAGACATCTAACCGCAGAGAAAGGAGGATCATGTTGTGCCCTAGCCACAGAGAATAGAAGGACTAACGCAGCACTATAGACGCAGATGAATGATGTAGAAGACAAGCCCTAAATGCTGATGTATGAGGCTAAATCCACAGTTTAGTTTGTGCCCTAGTCATTGTCCAGGTGTGCCCTAACCGCAGGCCTTATGCCGCAGCAATAAGGATTGTTTTAGGATCATTTGGAAGAGTGTTGGGTTGTCGCAGTCAAGAGGAGACTTGATATAGCAAGCTGCAGCAAACAGAGGAAGGCCGAAGTTGTTGATGAGGGATAGACTGCCCAGAAAATGCAGTATAGGGTCTCCTCCTCTCTTAGAAGGGCAGCCGCAATAAAGGAGGGCACTTTTGGGCAAATTGAAGGGTTGTTGGAAGTACCCTAACCAGTCCAAGATTGTTATAGTCAAGGACTCTAGACCTGTAAGTTGAAGAAAGTGTTAAGGGTTGCCATATGCCTAGAACAGCAGTGTTTTGGGCATGACTGTTAGGTACAGTTGTTACAGCAGTAAAACTAGGACAGCTAGGCAAAGGTACATACATATTTAGAGCAATGCAAGTATGTTGGGACAGCAACAATGTTGGATTGCTCGGATAACAAGCTATGATGGGACAGCAGTACTAGCAGCAATGATATTGTGCCACAATGTTCAATGGGACAGCACAATGATGAGGCAGTGGCACAATGGGACAGCAATGACATTCTACAGCAGTGGCACAATGGGACAGCCATGACATTGTGCAGTAGTGGCACAATGGGACAGCAAGCATGGACAGCATGGTGCAACATGGCAAGCATAGGACAACAATGTAGCATAGGGTGCAGCATGGTGCAACACAATGAGGTGCAGCGTGATGACAACATGCAACACAATGATAGGTGAAGGAGTCACCTTGGAGAATCAATTGAAGCAGCATGTCTTCAACTGATCTCATGTATCATCTTCTTAGAGATGATCTATGCTCTTATTTAGATAAGTCAAAGTGTTGACTTATGTTGTAAATGTATTGTCTCTCTCTCTTTGTTGAACTATTGAAGAACATATAAGAAGAATTGATCAAGGGTTTCCCACACTGGGGTTTGTCCCTGGCTAGCGCCACATCTTGTGTCCTCTTGTCTTGGCTTGTCTTCAGCGATTTATGTTTATGTTCTATCTGCAGTTTACTTGATGTTGATGTGATTGCTAATCTGGAAAAGATATTGAGCTAACTGTGAAAATTGAAATAAATTGCACTAAGCATAGAACATACCTAAAATTAACATGGTATCAGAGCTGAGGTGAAGACAAAGCCCAAGCAAGAGTGAAAGAGCAATCATTCCAGGGACATCTTCAATGATCGAGGGAATGACAAGTAATACAGGTCATCAAGGAAACGGTCGACTCTTCAAGAAAGCAAGGAACCACAGGTATGAAGAATCAAATGTTGTTTCTAAAAGAAGCGTTATCTTGTATTGGCCCTCTCCTTCGGATTCTTTGGGAATCTGGCCTATTGATTGTAGTGCTTCAAGGCACTTCATTGGATAGAAGGGTGATCTCTCTAATTTAGTAGAGATGGAAGCAATCATGGGATTATACTTGGAGTTGATGCCACCTATCCCAGAAAGAGTGTAGGGAATGTTAACCCTAACTTGAATGAGGGTAACTCGATTCATTTACGAGAATCTCTTTATGTACCCGATAGCAAGAAGATCTTGGTGTCCATTTCGGCAATGGAAGTCAAAGGTTTTAGGGTGGTATTCATCGATGGAAAGGTAAGTGTTTGAAAATAGAATTTTCTAAAATGCTTTTATTCATGGGTTCAAGGCTGGAAGTCTGTATCAAGTTGCAAGATGGTCCATTGGGGACCATGTCAATGGTCACATCTCATCTATAGCACTAGAGGTCTACTTATCAGTGTTTTACAACTCCGACTCCGACTCCGACTCGGCCGAGGATCGACTCCGACTCCGACTCCGACTCGGCCGAGGATCGACTCCGACTCCGACTCCGACTCGGCCGAGGATCGACTCCGACTCCGACTCCGACTCGGTAATGACTCGGCCCTCGATTTCAATGACTCGGTCGTTGTAAAAAATACATTAAATATTTATTTTTTTATAAAAAAACATAATTTTAAATATTTTAAACATAATTTTAAAGATTTTCATTCATGTTTCCAAACACACAGCATTATAATATAGATGGAAGACAACATATGATCAAAGTAAGCTCATGAACCAATCCATTATATCAAAATGGTACCCAATGGCAATACATAGTCAATTGTCATACATGATCAAAGACTCAAAACAAAATACAAATAACCAAGGAGGCTAGAAATGGCCTCTACAACAAAAGTAAACTGTGATGGTGACCAGACTCCAATACTAGTACTACTGGCTAGTAGCTACTGCTAGAGGAGCCAAGATCATCTCGACCAATCTCTGGATCATCATCATCAGAGTCAGACAAGGGGCCCCATGCCTCCTCCTCATCATCATCGTCTCCAACTGCAACTGTAGAAGTGGTGCCAGTACCACTAGCAGGCTGTGCAGCAGATGCAAGCTGAGATAGAGTAGATATGCGGTTGCGCTTCTGTCGTGGCTGAGCAGAGGAAGCACCTACAACTGGAGTCCTACTCCTTGCTGGCTGTGAGACTGAGGCTGGTGGATCGGGATCTGCATTCAACTGAACAGGCTGAAGTTGATGTTCCAGTTCAAGTTCATCAAGATCCTCATCAGGATCAAACTCTGGTGGACGACTCTCCACTACCCAATCTGATGTTGGATCAATGTCTTCCAACACAATGGGATCTGAATCAGGTCTTTTGTTCAGCAATTGGTTCCGTCTGAGCCGAAGGTTGTATTGGACAAAAACTAGATCATTCAACCGTTTTTGCTCCAAACGGTTTCTCTTCTTTGTGTGAATCCTCTCAAAGACAGACCAATTGCGCTCACACCCAGATGCACTGCAAGTTTGACTCAAAATACGAATTGCAAACTTTTGCAATTGAGGGCACTAGCCACCAAAGGCCTCCCACCATTGTGCTGCAAAAAACATAGGAGTGTAATGAATTATGAGTTAGATGAAGGCTAAAGCTCAACAAAATTACAAATTATATCTAACTTTCAAATTATAAATGATTTAACAAACTTTAGTCTTTAATAAAAAAAGTAAAACTGTAAAACCATTAAGAAATTGAAAATTGAAATTTTTGTTTACCTGGCTCATCTGCTTCTCTTGCAATCTTTGCTAGGTTCTTCCCAAAGGTACCTGTTGCATTGCTGAAGGATGTGACCTGTTGATGTATCTGCAACTGATCAGACTCCGATGGGATCATGCGTTCAATGCAATCAACCAGTCCATCTCTGACCTCCCCCCTCAAAGCTCCTGACTCCTTAGCTTTATAATGATACCGTGGGTTCAAAAAATACCCAGCAGCATGTATAGGGCGATGGAGTTGATTGTTCCATCTTTCATCAATGATTGCCCAAATGGGCCCATACTTTGCCACTCTATCCTTGTATGCTGTCTTTATTTGCTCCTTTGCTTGATCCATAGCCTCATAAATGAAGCCCATAGCCAACCTTTCCCCATCCACCAACCGCAACACCTTAACTAGTGGCTCAGCAAGCTTCACAATCTCTGCTGCCTTTCTCCAAAAAGTTTCATCATGGACTTTCCTTTTCAATTCTCTGCCTTCTGGTTTGTTAGACCAATTGCTTTGATTCCATTCATCACTGGAAAACATCTTTTGCAAGTTTCTATGTTGGGAAAGCATAGATTGCAATGTCAAAAAATGTGTAGCAAATCTAGTGATGGCAGGCCTAATAATATCCTTGCCTCCAGTGTGTTTCCTCATGAGACTCAAAACCAGTGTATGATTGTAGATAAATTTTGTTATGCTTTTGGCATTATCTACAGTGTTTCTGACCCAATCTAATTTTCCAATATCCTCAAGCATGAGGTCTATGCAATGTGCAGCGCATGGGGTCCAAAAGATGGTCTTGTGTTTTTCCTCTAACAGTTTACCAGCAAGAACATAGTTAGAGGCATTGTCTGTGATGATTTGAACAACAATAGCCACCCCCACATCCTCAATAACCTCATCCAATAGCTGAAACAACAAGTGGCCATCTTTTACCTTATCAGATGCATCAACTGATTTTAAAAACATGGTTCCCTGTGGGCAGAAGACAAGAAAGTTTATGATGGTACGGTTTCTTTGATCAGTCCATCCATCTGACATGATGGTACACCCTGTTCTTGCCCATGAGTCCCTGAACTCTTGCAAATACTCATTAATGGATTGAATTTCTTTCTGCAAACGAAACCCCCTTAGCTCTTGCATAGTAGGGCCTTTGAAGCCTTTTCCAGCAGCATGTATGGCATCAAACATAGGCTCATAATATGGTGAACGAGCAGCATTAAAGGGGATATCAACATCATACCACCATCTAGCTATGTAGTCACAAGCAGTCTCCCTCAATTCTTTCTTCCAATGGTCATCTAAAGTGGGTTGAATTTGACCTTTACTAACTTCAGGACCATGTGAATCTGATGGAGAGGAGGGAGTGAAATAACTTTTGATAGTCACATCACCCTTCATTCTACCCTTTCCCTTATCTTGAACAGAACCAAAAGAGGGAGGAACATAACGGAAAGGGTTGGATGCCTCAGTTTGAGGGATAGAGGAAGAACCCTCAAAATCATAGTGGGGGTTGGTAGCCATCATTCTTTGTATCTCCCTCTTCCTCCCAATTTTATCCTGTATCTCTTTTTGCCTAGCCTTATCTTCTTTAAATTTTTCAAAGCTGGCCAACAAATTCTTTCTAATCTCCTCAATTTCATCAGAGGGACATGCGGTAATTTGGCCTTTAAACCCTGCCAAGTGTTGTTTCAGCCTATGAATCCCCCCAGGACCTTCCTTAATTTTCCTATGGCAAAACTTGCAATGCATCTGACTATCAACCATTTCAACATATGCCCAAGCAGGATCTTTTGCTCTAGGTGCCATTTTTTGACTAGGAAAACAATCTGAAAATGAAAAAAAAAAAAAAAAATTGATTCAATGTTCATTTATTTGACAAAAAACACTCTTTAAGCTTTCTTGATATGCACCTAAAATTTACTAAGCAAAAACAGATTTATAGAGGTGGAAAAAAATACCTCCAGGCACAAACTGCCTCCTCAATGCTGCTCCAAGAATCAGCTCCTCAATGCTGCTCCAAATGGCTGCCCAAGAAGCTCCTCACTCCAGCTACAATGCTCCTCCAAGACTCCTCACTGCTGCTCCAAAACAAGCTAAGAACTGCTCACTAACTCTCAAAGAAGACTCTCACTCAAATGCATAAGACTGTTGTGAGTGAATGAGAGCATTTGGCTGTCTTAAATAGGGTTTGAGAGGGGGAAATGGACCCCAAAAGCATTTAACAATTTACCATTACCCTTTGGAATCCATAAACTGAATTTAACTTTACCAAAAATCACAAAAAAAGTGAATTTTTTTCATGTTTTACGCTGCCCAGCCGTAGGTTCATTGACTCAGCCGAGTCATAACGGACCCGGCCGGGTTGATCGAGTCACATATGACTCGGCCGAGTCATATGTGACTCGGTCAACCGAGCCGGGTTGCTGGCCGGGTCAATGTTTATGGTGATGACTCGGTTCGAAACGGCCGATTCAGAGTTGAAACGGGCGGGTTGTAAAACAATGCTACTTATTATGGGGTCCTACCCGATGTGAGTCAGATGGTGACAAGGATGCCTGAATTCAAGAAGAGCAAGAAGGCACATGTTCGATATGTACCAAAGGAAAATCTTACAAGGGGACCATTCCTCTCATGTAACAAGTCCACAGGTTTGGAACAACCCAAGGGATTTGAGATTCATGATCGGGAATCTCATGTGTGCAAGTGGAAGAAAGCCCTCTATGGCTTGAAGCAAAACACCCTGAGCGTAGTATGAGAGGATTGATAGATGTCTGATGAAGCTAAGATTCACCAAGAGTGAAGCCGATCCAAACCATTGCTAGAAGGTTGTGGATGATAGGCCTCTCATACCGGCACCTTCTGAGGACGACCTATTTCTGACAGGTGTAAACCCACTCATTTGCAGAAGTAAGAGGGAGTTGGATTCCAGATGTGGAACGGTAAACCGCAAGCCCGTGACTACCTCGAGGATCTTAACTTTCAAAAGTTATATGGTAGTGATGCCAGACCAGATTTGGGAAATACCTCTGAGTTTCATAAACTCATTCACGTTGATGTTCTTGGTGAACTGTCCGGACATATGATTTGCAGTTAGTATGATGAGCTCATATATGGTTGAGCCTCACTGGATTGGTGCTAAGAATCTTCTAAGATGTCCTCGAGGCACAATCTCTCATGGATTGAGATACATTGCCGGAAATATGAAGTTGCATGATTGTTCGAATGCTGACTAGGCAGGCAGTGTGGAGGATCTCAAGAGCACTTCTGAGTGTTGATTCTCTTTGGGTTCTACTCAATATCCTAGATGAGCAGGAAGTAGAAGACGGTTGCTTTGAGCACCGCTGAGACTAAATACATAGCTACGAGTATGACCTCGTGTGAAGCTACATGGTTGTGGGAGCTCTTCAGTGAGTTGTTTGTACACATATGGATACCACCGTGATCTTCTGTGTCAACCAGGGGAGGATTTGATTGTTGAGGAATCTCGTATTCTATAATTGCTCCAGCATATAGACATTAGATACTACCTTATATGGGATATGGTACGTCGATGAGCAAGGAGGCTCCATCGCATTGAGACTAATGTACAAGTCGCAAACATTCTGTCTCAGCCCCGAGGAAAAGTCAAATTTGTGAATTTCCCGAACGACTTGGAGTTGTTAAGAGACCTTCTTATAAGGGTCCTGCATGTTGCATGCGTTGAGCTCTGGGAGCTCCGGGGGGCTTGGGGTACTTACTGGAGCAACACGCGACCATAGGGCAATTCACCCTCCCCTAATGGTGCACTATGTACAGGGTGAATGGCTCAGCGTTCCCCTATGATACCCCGAGGGGACTTATAGACAAGATGAGTGGTTCTCCTGTCGAGGCATCCTACCCATGCAGTCTGGGACTCATGGGAAGTACCTCTCATTGGCCAATGAGCAGGGAAATGTGGTTAGGAACCATAGTAGTACTAACGATGGATGCATCGTTGTATCTACTGTACTCCCTATGCTAGGATGACCTCCATTGATCTGGAATCAATGAAACTAATCTAGGATCAGTATGAGTGGTTTGAGACACTCTCTTGTGATATTGATCTAGGATCAATGAAATTGACTTCGGGTCAGTAAGATTGGTATGAGACACTCTCTTCATATGGAAATGACTTCGAGTCAGTAGCAGTGTTTTTAAAACCGGCCTAACTAACCGGTTACCGGTCTAACCAGCCGATCAGTAAGGCCACCAGTTGGAACCTGCTGGAAAACCCAGTCAAGAAGGCAATGTGGCGAAGTTTTGGCCCAAACCGGTCCTAACTAGCCGGTTTAGGACGGAACTGGCCGGTTTGTAATCAAATCCGTCGGTTCATTCCTAAACAGGTTGCTTACCTGCCATGCCAGCCTCCACCATTTGTATTGATGGTTTGGCATGTGGTGTGAAGAAAGTTTGCTATGGAAACTAAAATTGCGTCACTCTATGGTTGAAATTTGCATTATGGTTACGTTACTCGGTAGCAGGGGATTCTTCATTACATGTCTTTTTACGACATGTTGGACTGTACAAAACATAGACAGTGTATTGATTTCATGTCCGTTGTTCCACTATGGTATTGGCAACCTGTAGGGCACGTTGAATTCCAACCAATTGAGGATGGTAAGTTTGGAGAATTCATAATTTAAAGGCGATAAGTGCATTGTGTCTGGTCCTATTTCAACATCTCAAACATCCTGCAAATTTAACATTGTTTCCAATAGTGAAGTATATCTCCAGGAATCATGTAACGAAATTCAAGTAGAAAATGTATCAACAGAAAGAACACTCCAGTACAATGTTTCTTTTCAGATTATAAATGAATTATGGTTGAACCTGATTTCATGCCTAGATCATCCTTTGGCCAAGCAGCCAAAAGACTAGAAATAATCTCCAGTAAACATGTAACAGCAGTCAAGTAGCAAAATGTATCAGTGGAAAGAGCGCTCCAGCAGAATGTGTTCTCTAGTTTAGAAAGAACATTGGTTGAACCTGATTTCATGCTTGGATCATCCTTGGGCTCGGCAGCCAAAAGACTACAAACAATGGTCATAGTCACCTTTCAGCATGTAACAAAGAATACTTTGAGCCTGTATAAGGGAACACCTCACCTCTTATTGCTCACACTTTGGTTATAGTAAAACTTAAAAGGTAAGCTCAATATTGAAGGAAAAGGAATAATCAACTTTTCTACAGATACTATATGCTTAGTCTTGTTCCTGGCAGCAGAATTCTAGAGGGTGCATGATTTTGGAACATTTTTGTGGTTATGGTTATATATATATTCCCAACCTTCTTTTGTGTTTAAGGCTGACCTAAGACAAGGTGCGGGAATGTTTGAGAAGACATATGGATTGAAGATTAAATTGATTTAAAATAGAGTTTTAAATCTGAGCCAGCCTGTCCATATAACCAGAAGCAGTTTAACTTGAGACCATGAATAGCTTGGAAGAAAAACATGTTGACCCACTTGTCCATATGTAAAGGTGGATTTGAGGTTTAGTTTACATGATGTGTACGACTTTGTAAGGCATAGATGGCATTTGTATTACTAGTTTGCTTGTGGAGATCCTATCTCTGACATGGATATTGAGAGTTTAATAGAGAAATGTCTAATTGGCATACTCAATTACTCCAATTCCAATTAGCGTCAAAGACCATCTCATCAAGCACAGAGAAGGCATTGTAGGGTCTATTTTTCATGATCTCAAAAAGTCGAACATGGTGGAGGCAGGTGAACCGTTTTTCATTATTAATGAACAACCATATCTTTTCATCATGGTGATTCAGTGCAAAATAAAGGGTTTTTATATGGCAATAAAATTGCAAACCAAACAAATTGTTTAATTGAGTCATTGATTATGTATTTACTATTTTGTCGATGATATGTATTTCACTCGGTGCCATTTTGATATATTCACCTTTACATCATATAGAAAAGAGCAAACTTTGCATATTTTGTCTCTATTGGCTTGGAATCATGGTTTTAAATCTTAAAAATAGTTTTGTTTCATTAAAAAATAATTATTTAATGTATTTTTCTAAAATCGGTTCGTTCAGACCTAACCAGTCCCAGTTCGACCAGTTCCGGCCGGTAAACTGGTTCATTAGGTGGATCGGTCCGGTCACCGGTTCCAGTTTTAAAAACATTGGTCAGTAGAGAATGGTATGAGACATGCTTGATCAATTCTTCCTCATGGTTCAGTAGAGCAAAACAAGCAGTGCAGGGCACGGATTGCACATATAGTATAGTCGGACATATGGATCAGCAGATGGAGTTCTCCCTAGTTGAGAGGGAGTGTTAAAATTGGCAACTAGGGCCAAACTCCATGTGGGTCATCTTATTTATGGCAACTGATATTTTTCCTGGATCCCTCTCATCGAGAGGTGTAGGATTGATCTAAAGATCATCCGATTCCGATAAGTATTCATGGAGTTATGAATTTAATTGTGTTATAAGACAATTCGTCAAGGTCGGCCAGCAACCAAACTGCCCCCACTTGTGCTCAACGTTTTAGTATAAATAAAGGTGGCCTTCAAGTCATTTTGATACACTCACACTCTTGTGATCTCTCTCTTCGTTATGTTTTGGGTTTTGATGGAGGAGAGATCTAGTGGGAGTGCCCTAGGCTAAACACTGCACTTACGCAGTCAATGAAGAAGCCTTAACACAGTCATGGAGGAGACTTATATAGCGCAGCAAGAAGTTCTAACTGCCCTAAACGCGGGTCTAGAAGAGACCCTAAGCAGTTGTCCTTAAAAGCCCTAAACGTTGTCCTAGGAAAAGACATCTAACCACGGAGAAAGGAGGGTCATGTTGTGCCCTAGCCGCAAAGAATAGAAGGACTAACGCAACACTATAGATGCAGATGAATGGTGTAGAAGACATGGCCCTGAACACTGATGTATGAAGCTACAAAATTAATGAAACTGGTATTGGTATCGGGAGTTTTCTTTTAGTAATTATTAAACTGTTATTGGTATCGGGATTTTACTAAAATTAGAATATATGGTTGTGAGCTTCCCCCTCATCAGTTACCAACGTTTCTTCCTATCAGAATTTTTGCCCTAGAGTTTATCAGACAAAGTCCTAATGTGGATCAAACTATTTCCTCCCAAGGAAGAAAGAAGCCCTGTTTAAACTCAAAGCACAAGTAGGACCTTTTATTGTGAATACTAGAGCCACTGACAAAGAAGTTGAGTACCTATTGGCGCAAATGAAGTTCAGACTAGGTGTCAGTGGGCCATATGATCCAATAGGTATAATCTCAACCATGAGAACCCAGCAAAATTCTACTCCAATAGTCCTTATGTCGAAACCAGAAATTGAAAAATTTGCCAATAAGGAGACATGGGGGGAGATTCGAGAATACCCGACAAGATGTGTTAGGTGAACAGTCAATGGATTAGACAGTTAGACTCGATGTCTTGGAAACACCCCAGCATCAAGAAAAGGAACTTAAAAGAACTGACAAAATTTCCGAATCAGAGGGAGTTGACTTCAGAGTTTATAAAAGACAGAAGACAAAGGGTACAGGAGAAGCTACATTAGAGACTATATCATCAGATATTTCTTCACCAGCTAAAGCTGTACTTGCAAGGGAGTTTCTTTTCAAATTGCAACAGAGCAAAATATTTTCTCTAAGTTTTTGGAAAATAAGAAGAAGAATGAGTCTTTGAAAACAATAACTTATACTCAGTTTTGGAATAAGAATTCTTCCACAAAGAATAGGTTTTTCTCAACTTTAGATGTTGAGAAGGGCCAATTTCAGTTAGCATTTCTTGAACCTAAGATCCTTGGAGCTAAAGTTGCTGAAGATTACAAAACTTTTGTACTTACTTTTAATACTAAGCAAATACATTTTATTGATCAGATTGATTTGCATAGACAAACTGGAGAAATAATATATTCTTCTTTGACCAGTTTAGCTATTAGTGTATCAAAGTTACAAAACTCATTAAACAATACACTTTCTGAATTTAAAATGGAAAGAATGTTATCTCTCGCAAAAGATACTATGATCAAGTCATTGGATGATCTTGTTATTAAGTTGGGTTCAGACCCTTCAAATATTGATGTTGCTCAAGAAATTAATAAGAACAAAAAGATTGATATTCAAGCTCTTAGAAAAAGATTAAAGTTGTCCACTACAAAACATCCACAAACAAAGGAAATTGGAGAGCTTGAAAAGGAGAAAGAAGCTCTTTTATCAGTCATAGTTGAACAAAACATACAGATACAGGAGACGGAAATAAAGATGGAAAATTTGCTTAAAGAAAAAGAGCGAACAAGAAACACAATAGTTTCAACTTTCTGCATCACAAGAAGGTTCAGCAAGAAAGGATCCAACAGAAGAAGTGACTGAAGCAATGTTATCAAAACCGGACCGGAACCAGTGGAACCGACCGGTCCAACCATTTTTGGCCCAAAACCGGTCCAAACTGGGCCTTCGAACTGAAATTGGTTGGTTCCATACCAAACCAGCCTATTCCACCGAACCGACCGATTCAGGACTGGTTTTGTTTTGTGTGTCGCTTCCCAAGTCAGCATAAAAAAAATAATAATAATAAAAATAAAAAAAATCCTCTTTTTATTTTTTTATTTTTTCAATTGGTTGGTTTACTTCTAATTCTCCCCTACACCAACCTAATATTCAAGCCTATGGTCCTCGTTGAAAAGTGTAACTAGGTTCGATCTTGATAATGACTTGTAGTTATGAATTTATGTAGTGAAGAAGACAAAAATAGTAAAATATATTTTGTAATGCTTGCATCATGTGTTTCATGAGCAAGGAGTTTTTATTATAGATCAAAGACTTCTTCTTGATGTCTTTAGGGATTTGTCATCTTGTCATAAACGTATAATTCAGAGTCATGTATATGAGTTGTTACACTTGTAAAAGTCCTCCAGAATAGACAAGCACAGTCATCCTTAGGTCGGCTTCAACATGTGCAAAAAGAAGCTCCATGTCGGCTCCAATATATATATATATATATATATATGCTCAAATGTGACACGTCAGTTTACATCTATAGACACATCAGTTCAATAGTTCAGGTCGGCTCAAATGTATGACCCAACAACTATATAAGGGAGTGTATACCCTCACTGTCAAAACATAGAAAGCTCGTAGTTTCTCTGAGTTTTTTGGAGGTTATTACAAGAAGGGTTACCACAGGAGCTCGGATAACACAGCAAGAAGTTCGTACCTCCTTCTATGATTCTCGGATGGGCAGATCAAGTTCAAATCACAGAGAAAGGACAGTGTTGCAACTTCAGATAGATCACAGTGCTGCAATTTCAGATGGAAGTCACAGTGCTGCAACTTTGGATGGGTGATACAGTTCGGATGGGTAACAAAGTGATACAGATCAGATATAGTTGAGATGGCATACTTCAGTTCGGATAAGATCTCAATCTATATGATAAGGGCTCAGTGATGATCAGTATGGTGCTCAGTGCTACATGATGATGCTTCAATATGATGATCAGTGATGAGACATGGTGCAGCATGATGATGACAGAAGAATCAAGGAGGGAGGATCATTGTGTCTTGGTCTAGGTGAGGTAGCATTGGTGTTAGGTTGGTCATGGTCTTTGTACTCATCTAGTGAAGAATCTATGAGAAGAGGTTTGCAGGTTTTCCCCTCAAGAGGAGGGATTTTAGCCATGGCTTGTAGCCTAATCACTGTGTGTTAATTTCAAGATAGCAATGATATGTTCTATGCTCATAGCAATTTTCCTTCAATTTCTTTATTAGCCCAATATCAATGTTCAGTTTAGCAATCACATCAACATGATAGTAAAATGCAGATAGAACATAAACAATAACAGTAGAAGACTAGCCAAGACAAGAGGACACAATATATGACACCAACCAGGAACAAACCCCAATGTGGGGAATCCTTCATCAATTCTTCTTATAATTCTTCAAAATTTGAGCAGAGAGAGAGAGTACAATGTATAATATTCACTTGTCCAATTACAGTGAAAATATGATCAGTCAAACAACAGAAACAAAAAGCCCTAATCAAAAAGTCAACGTTGGTCAACAAGGCAGATTTCTTCCTCAATTCATCTCGGTCAAACCCAATCAACTTTGGCCTCCAACAACAAGTCTAATCAGCCCAAAACAGTGCAAAAAAGTCCAGTCAAAATTGGTCAACAAAAGTCAACCCTACGGCCAACCCTAGTGCAATCAACGTAGGTCAAACAGGAGGTCAGATTGCCTTGGTTCTTGTGCCCATATCTGTGGCCTGCTAGGACAAGATTCCTCCACCCAAAATCCCAAACAGGTCAACGGTTGGTCAATGCAGTCAAAACAGCATCTGAAATTTTCGGTCAAATCTAGTCAATGATGAAACAAAAAAACCCTTCCTTCCCTTCACATGTGTGGAGAGAAGCTTCTGATTTTTGTACCCAATCAAAGTAGAAGAGAAAAGATGAGTGAGTGAAGTGTGTCCAAATGAGGAGGAGACATCTTGTATTTATAGGCAAACGTTGAGGATGAATAGACATGACTACTGGACTTCTGAGCCTACATGAGTTCGGTGACCGACCTTGACAATTTGTCCATAATCAAAATAAATTCATAACTTCATTTGTACATGTCAAAATGGGATGATCTTTAGATCAATCCTACACCTCTCGAGAGAGGAATCCAAGAAAAATATGAGTTGCCTCATATGAGCTATCCAATGTGAAGTTTGGCCCTAGTTGCCAAATTTAGCATTGTGTCACTGTTCTTATTGTTTTGATTGTTATTTGATGAAGTGCACATAAATAATAATAATGGACAAAGATAATCTAAGAA
Organism: Pinus tabuliformis; assembly: GCA_031772625.1. Lineage (NCBI taxonomy): Eukaryota > Viridiplantae > Streptophyta > Pinopsida > Pinales > Pinaceae > Pinus > Pinus tabuliformis. The sequence goes on from CM062819.1 coordinate 729,762,823, forward strand.
GAGTTATACAAGTAGTAATCAAGTAAAGAGAATTGAGTTAAATGTTGCCCTACCCTAATTCTCAACAGCCCTCGGCCTAATATTCAAGCCTATGGTCCTATTGTTGCTATGTGTTTCTCCTTAATCTTTCATTTCCATCCTTCTACTTAAATTTTTAACATTACCATGAAATGACTCAAGATGTTTGGGAATGGTTCCAACCTCATTGGATTTCATATGGAGAAAATAGAATTTTAGATTTCACTCAAAATCCAGCAGACTTTTTCAAGATATCAGGAGTGCGTGGATTGCAACATTTCCATTGGATTTTGTCATGTATGAGGGTGAGGAACTAGTATTTAATAAAAAGCACCAATCCCTCTATGTACTTTGATGTTAGTGACAATGGTTGTCAAACTCCTCTATCATGACTCTACTAAAAATGTACCCATCATTAAAACAAAATTTTGACTTGACATGCTATGTTTTTTCTATCTTATTTTAATGCTTAGAGGGTTTTATTGATGATAAGGATCCCAATATAAGCAATGATTGCAGACTTGGATGCCACTCATTCTTCAAATGAGGATGAGTAGGATGATCGAGATGATGATTCTGATGAAAACATTGACAATTAGCACTTGTAGGTTGTATTTGTAGTATTGTAGACTGTAGTATCATACTATCATGTTATTTTGGACTATAAAGGCCTTTTAGAGCCTGCTGCTTGATGTTTTTTTGCTCAGTGATGTTTTGCACTAAGTGCTATTTTGGTTATATGCACTATTACTTGCTATATAAATGAGAACTTTTGCATATTTTTGTGTAAATGGTTTAGATTCATATGGATGCACATGAATATATATGTTTTTCTTTAAAATATTAATATTTTTTGTTTTTGGTAAACCGGTTTTTTTCTGGTTTTTTACCAATCTAGGTCCGGTTCTTACCAGTTCCCTGTCCACGAGGTTTTTCGGTTCGATCACCGATTCAGTTCTGACCAATTCCCGGTCCACAAGGTTTTTCGGTTCGATCACCGTTCAGTTCTGATAACACTGGACTGAAGCATTGTCTTTGTTAAGTTTCAAAAATCAAGAAATTGATAATTTAAAAGCAGCTTTAGAAAAGGCAGAGAAAGCAAAGTTCAATTATGTTAACTCTTTGGTCTCTGAAATCCAAAAAAGCTCCAGGTTACAAAAACAACTTGAATGGAAAATAAGTCAGTCTGACAGTGCCTAATGTTTAATGCAGGCTAAAGAGAAAATTTGGATGGAAATTATCTCTTCATTATCTGATATCTGGCCATCAATTGAAATTGTTGTTGAATAGGAAGAATTGTTGGAGAGAGCAGGTGAAGCCATTGATGATATCAAAAAGGAGCTGGGAAATAAACCTATCCAAGCAAGCCAAATCATTCAGTTTTTAAATACGAAGACTAGAGAAGAATTAGAAAAACTAGGTATTCAAGATAGAACTAATGCAGTTCTACAAACGAGAAGAATTTTAACTAAGAAAAACTTAATGTTGCAGATGAAGGTAAACAGGTTTTACACGAAGTTTTTGTTTTGCGGGAAAGGGGCTTGCCTTCTTTCAAAAATTCTCAACACCAAATGATAACCAAGGAGGATTATCAAAGATTACTAAACAGAGCAGCAATGGATCAGTCAAAATTTACTAGAGTAAAGGGAGCTATAAGTGGCCAAAATTTGCTTGAAAAGTTATTTGATGATCTTTTTATTTGTTATGAAGTCAAACATTTATTTCTAGACAAACCAGCTTTTGAGAAATGCACAAAGGTGGATGAAGCTTTCAAAATGGTTGATTTGACTTATCCAACAGAAGAGGAATGGGCACAACTTGTAAATCTCATTGAATAATTACAGCATTTCAGTAGGAGATTGGGACAGTTCCAGATTCTATGGATCAAAATCAGAACAAATTCAGATACAATAGAAGATATTTCAGGAGCAAATTTTCTATTTTTAGTCAAGTTGTTATTGAAATTATCCAAATTATTTTGGATTATATTTATTTTTCATTATAAATCCGTAGGAGATAAGAGTTTTTGTAAAGCACTATGCACATACTTTTATTTTTGAATGAAAAAAGGTTGATACCTAGGTCCTAGACCAAGCTTTGGAGTATTGTTGTAATACTTGGATTTTTGAAGATAATCAAAGGGTTTTATTTCCGTCTTATAGCAACATTTGTATATTGTGTGAGTACTTTCCTGAGATTACATAATCTTTTTTCTGCATACATTTGAGGTTATATAGATATTTGGGAAAGTTTGGGTTGAATATCAGCCTCACTGAAGTCCCACTGCAAATTTATGTTCATTACTGAGTAACTTGATTGCACAACTTATTTAATTTAATTACTCTACATCATTATATTGTTGCATTTGTACCAATTCTCATATGTATTAATGTTATGCTAAAAAAATTCTTCTATACGCTTCTGCTAATTTAGATGATTAGATATTCAGAAAGAATATTTGATTTGCTAAGTCCTTCTCCATTCTTCTACCAAATACTTTCAAAGAATTGTATGTTGTTACTGTTGGAAATCAACACTTTGAATGTTCTTTAAAAGTTTTAAGGATTATTAACATCAAAGAGGGCTTGTATCTTTGAATCATCCATTTTCAAACACACCCCTTACTTAGATGCTTTGACACAATTCTATAGCCTAGATATGTCTACAAAGGACAACAGAATGCAATTCCATGGCCACACCGATGGAGATGATTTTTAAGAAGCTATGTGGTGAAGTTGTGGGACCTGACTTGGCAAATCCCTCTGAGTACTGACAATTGATTGGGGCACTGATGTTCTTGATGAACATTAGGTCGAACACTAGGTTGCAAAAAACGGGGAAATGGGTACGAGTTTCCGAAACGGGAACCAATACGAAACGCGACCTCCCCAAATTTTGGAAACGGGGAAACGTGAATATATATATATATATATATTAGGACATTTAAGAAATATGTGCAACCATAAAGCATATATGATACATTCTAATTTATTACATTATGATATTATTGTCAATTGTCAATGCATAAACTATAAGTCTCTAAATTTACATCACATTTTCTCATGATCACATAATGAAAATAGAAATATCCAAAATCAGCCACGAGAAATTTCTAATTTCTTGTCTCGTGCTTGATTGGGAGTCTCCTCCTACATAGTCGAACGACCTTAGTGCTCTTGATTAAATACAAGTTTCATACCCTAGTACCCTACATGCTCTTGATTATTGGGAGTCTCCCCTGCATAGAGGGCTTGGTTCTCTTGATTAAATACAAGTTCCATACCCTAGTACATGATAAAATCCAATGGAAACATTGCAATCCCCCCAATCTTGAAATCCTAAAAAATAGATAAGTCTGCTGGATTTTGAGTGAGATCTAAAATTCTACTTTCTCCATATGAAATCCAACGAGGGTGAAACCACTCTCAAACATCCTGAGCAATGTTGCACGAAGCGCCCCCCCCCCCCCCAATTCCAAGCCCCAAAGCGCGTCCCATACGGAAGCGCCTAGGAAGCTTGGCCGGAAGCACGCTTCCGAAATTCGGAAGCGTCGCTTCCTAATTTTTTGCCGCTTCCTGGAAATTCGGAAGCGTGGTATGGAAGCACCGCTTCTATGCCTCCGAAGCGCGCTTTGTACGGTGCTTCGGGCCTCGGAAGCGTGGCGCTTCGGAGGAGGAAGCGTACGCTTCCGGAAGAGGCCGCGCGCAAGGCAAAAAATCATTTTTTTCTTTATTTTTTTTTAATTTATGTTAACTTAGCATAAAGGTGGTGGGTTAGGGTGAGGTTAGAGTGAGGTTAAGGTGAGGAATGAAGAGAATAAAGCCCCCATTCATTTCTCATTTTCTCACTTTGAGTTTATGAGAGTTGGAGAAGAGAAGAGAGGAGAGGAGAAGAGAAGAGAGGAAAGGAGAGGAGAAGAGAGGAGAGGAGAGCTTGGAGGAGTGAAGGAGGAGGAGCTTGGAGGACTTCATCTACAAGAGCTAAAGAGGTAAGTTCAAACCCCAAACTCCCTTATTTTTTTGACAATTATTTTGTATTTTTCTCCTCCCTCTCCTACTCTTTCCCATTGTTTCTACTTGCTCCTTTACTTAGAGGTTGTCCACCACCTATATCCATATTCCAAGATGGTGTTCTTTTGGCTTCTATGTATCATTCCACTCTTGGTTGTAATGATGGCAAAGGGGAATAGGAATAGAAGGGAAGAAACACAAGAGGACAGTGGTCCCAATATGAGTGACCCAATGTATGATGAGGAGGAAGGGTTTGAAGAGGAAGGGGATGAACCTGAAGGGGACACTAAAACACAAGATGGGAAAGCTACATCAACACCCTTGTGAAACTATGTGACCAAACTTGATGGGGGAAAGGGTGGTGGATCTTACAAATTTGTGTGCCCTCATGGTTGTCATGGAGGAAAACCATATTGTGGTTCATATACCCGTCTGAGGAGGCATCTTTGTGGGGTGTTGGACAGTGTTGAAAAAAAGATTCCTGTGGGGGTACAAATTTGCCCAAACATTTCAACTTAAGAAAGAAGAAAATACATCCAAATAGAGATGGTTGCACAACAAAAAAACAAGAAACAAAAAACTCATTCTGAATCAAGTGCAACCTCTAAATTTGGTAGCTGCTCATCTCCTCATGGTACTTCTGCAAGCTCTGGAGGTAGAAGAACAATAGGGGATTTCCTTAATGTTGTTGGGAGGGATGATGTGGATGGAAAGATAGTCCGTTTTCTTTGTGCTTGCGGTGTACCATTCAATGTGCTTCGCTCTCCCTATTGGCATGAAATGGTAAAGGCCATCAATGAAGCCCCAAAAGGATACAAGGCCCCCAACTATGAGAAAGCTAGAACAGTGTTATTAGAAAGAGAAAAAGCTAAGGTTCAAAGAGCTTTGACACGTTTTACGAATGAGTGGGTAGATTTTGGGGTATCCATTGTATAAGATGGGTGGACAAATATTAGAAACCAACATTTGATAAATGTTCTTGGTGTTTCTTCTAGTGGTGCAGTATTTATTACATGTCATGACTCCTCCTCCATCAATGCATCTGCACAAAACATTGCAGATCTCCTATTGCAATCAATCAAAGATGTTGGTCCGAATAATGTGGTTCAAGTGATCACAGATAATGCAGCAAATTGTAAGGCAGTAGGAAAAATTATTGAGCATACTCATCCACACATCTTTTGGTCTGGGTACCTGGTTCACACATTGAACCTTTTGATGCATGATATTGTGAAGCACAAAGAATGTGGGTGGATTACTGAGCTTTACAGGAGAGGGAAGCAACTCATTAAATTCATCACAGGGCATACAAGGGTAAACTACTTCTATGGCACTTACTCCAAGTTGCAGTTGCTTAAAATTGCAAAGACAAGATTTGCTAGTTATTACCTCACCTTTAGGCGGCTAGTGAAGGTGAGACAAGCTTTAACTAATCTGGTGTGTGCTGAATCATGGGATGAAATTAACACTGACATAGATGGTGCTAATGCAGTCAAGGACATTGTTCTTGACAGTTACTTTTGGGCACAAGTTAAATATATTTTGCAATTCACCAAACCAATTTATTACATGATCAAGTTTGCAGATTCAGATCGACCAGTAATTGAGGAGGTGTATGAGCAAATGGATAGCATGTTGGGGCAGATTAAAGACATTGTTGAGCCTAGAGATACCACCTTGTACAATTATATTCGTGTAGAGGTGGAAAACCGATGGGAAATGCTAAATGTTCCATTGCATGCATTAGCATATGTTTTGACATCTAAATACTATCATCCATCATGGCTTTCAACACCAGCACCTGGGGGGGGAAGCAGGAGAAAACCACACCAAGATCAAGAGGTTCACAGAAAATATATGGCTGCATTGAGTAAATTAATCCCTGATGAGGAGGAGGCTGCATTGGTACGGAGACAGGTGAGCAACTATACGCTTAACACTGGTCCATTTGGGAGCATGCATGCAATTAAAGATCGAGAGACTTATTCTTCTCTTGAGTGCTAGAACATGCATGGAGGGGTACTCCACTTCTACAGGCTTTGGCATTGCGGGTGCTATCACAGGTGGTAAAAACTTCTTCTGCAGAGAGGTGTTGGAGCTCTTATCCTTTCATCCATAGTGTTAAAAGGAACAGGTTGAGTTTAGACCGGGCAGAGAGTTTGGTTTATGTTCATTACAACTTGCGATTTGTTGTCCCATTACTGTGAAGATGCAAAGTCTTATAAAGACCTGTTGATTTGGAACAAGAATCCAGAGGAGCCCAATTTGGAGGATGGAGTGTTGCGATTAGAGCAATTAGAGGATGCTCTTATCTAGGTATGTCCATTGTGGTATGAATTTTCCAATTTTTCCTTATAAAGCATTTCTTTCATTCATGTTTTTAATTTTTTTTGTTAACTAGTGTTTTTTTTTTGAATGAATTTTTTGAGTGATTCCAGGATGATGATGATCATGTTGATATGTCACCCCCACCCCCATCTGGTCCCTTGGTTCCTAGGTTCCATGGTTCAACACCAACAGCAGGGGGTTCTTCTTCATCAGTTTCAATGCCACAACTTCCACAGGCACCATCTTCTTCACTGCCACCACGTGGAGGCCCGCCGCCATGTTCTCTTCGTGGTGGAAGGAGGAGAGATTAGTAGATATATTCACAATCTACTACTTTTTGTCATAGATTACTCATTAGACTTGGAGGCTTGTGAATTTGAATTTTGAACCTTTTTTGTCTTGGCGGTGACCAAGTGACATATTTTGTAAACATTATTATTTGAATTTTGGACATGACAAATGTTGACAGTTGCTCACTTGCTAGATAAATCATAATATTCTCTATGTTTTATGTTTTATAATATGCTTAAAAATTTGATGTATGTTTGTAATAGCTAGAATATAGATGATTGTTGTACATACTAGTAACTACAATGGAATCATGGATGCCATATCTATCTTGATTTATGCAAAAATATGCATGTTTTCATGTCTTCTACAATTAATTTGGTATTTGGGATGTTTGTTTTGAATATAATGCAAAAAAATATAAATATATATATATATAACAGACGCTTCCGCGGACGCTGCACTTCCTAGATTTTTGGAAAAGGACGCTTCCGCGTCCTCGCTTCCAAAAACGTCCCCGCTTCGTGCAACATTGATCCTGAGTCATTTCATGGTACTGTTAAAAATTTAAGTAAAAGGATGAAAATGAAAAATAAAGAAGAATATCACTTTCACTTTAAGAATTTAACATTACCATGAACTGCATATGCCTCAAACTTCCTAATGAACTGCATATCAACACTAGGGCAAAAGTTCACTTTTATAACTTTAGACAGACATCTAGAAGTCACTAGGATAACCTAAAAATAAATTAGAAAACAAATTCAAAAAACACACACACACACACAAGTAAAAAGTTGAAACATGAGTCGTATGGCCCTGAAACTCGTTTTAGGCCGTACTGGCCAGTTTCAGTTTCGTGAAACGTGGCAGTACGGCCTGAAACGCGTTTCAGCGTTTCGTACTCGTTTTCGTACGGAAACACCCCCTTGCCCTACGTTTCCTGCAACATAGGTCGAACATATGCATTGTTGTCAACACTCTAAGTCAATTTATGACAGAGCTACTATAGTGGTTGTTGCTAAGCATGTGTTGAGATACCTGCATGGAACTATTAATGTAGGAATGAGATATACTACCAAAGATGTGAGACTACATGGATACACTGATGTTGATTGGGCTGGAAATGTTGTTGACAGAAATAGCACATCAGGATGATGTTTTAGCCTAGGGTCTACCATGATATCTTGGATGAGCAGGAAGCAGAAGTTTGTTTCCCTTAGCACAACCAAGGTTGAGTACAAAACTACTAGCATGGCTATCTGTGAGACAGTATGGTTGAGGAAACTCTTTGGAGAGATATTTGAGCAAGTTTCAGATATGATTGTGGTATATTGTGACAAGAGTTGGATCTGACTTTCAGAGAATCCTATGTTCCATGATAGGTCCAAGAACATTGAGATCAGATATCACTATATCTGGGATATGAAGAGAGAGGAGTTGTTAGGCTCCATCATATTTCAACAGATGAACAGATAGCAGACATTATTACCAATCCTTTTCGAAAGGGAAGTTCTTAGTCTTCGAGAGCAAATTGGACTAGTGAATGTGACTCTTTCAGGAAGGGGTCGCAGTTGATTGAGAACACTAAGCTATGCTCTCCCCTTATTGAGCTCCAGGGAAGGGAATGGAGCCAAAGAGCTACTGGGGTTGGGGAACTCGAGACAATGGGTGTGTGTGATCCTTACCCGTTGTGGCAAGTATGTATATCTTCTATTGTCGTTGTAGGGTGTGTGTGTGATCCTTGCGACTTGTGGTAAGTGTGTATCTCTCCCTAATATCAAGTCTAGGAATTGACAAAGTATACCCTAGTATGCATCCTACCCTCAAGTTGGGCTTGCTTGGATTGCCACCCATTTGGTTAATGGGTCAGGAAACTTAGGTGTGTGTGTCATCCTTATCATTTATGATAAGTGGTATCTCCCCCAAGTGATGGGATGTAGGTGTTCTACCACTTGATTCTTGAGGATCAAGGTGGGAATATCAGCAGACAATAGGAGGTGTGTGATTCTTATGTAATGTCCCAAATGCAGAAAGTTTGGAACAGAGACTTCACATAAAACTAATCATGCATTTAACAGAAGATTTCCATGTAAAAATAGACAAATAGAGCATTGCGATCTCATAACATAATAAATAAGAAAACTCTCAGCTTTATTATATTAGATAATTGGGGTTTTACATGCACATACAACCCATACAGCTAACATAATTTGGGCTCAAACAGATCTACAACAATGCCACAAATCGGTCTCCAAACAACTGAAAAACAATACATTACAACCTGTGAACCCTGAATGGATTCACCAAGGGAAGAGATGGGTGCCTGCCCAATCTCTGTATATCACTCGAGGATTTTCGTCCTAGGGCTACCAATGGAGTAGAGAACCAGGTTCCCAACCTCTCATACAAGAAACAATATCAAAACCAAGATGTCCTCCAATGGCCTCCTCCTCCTCTTTTATAGATCTAATGGACCCCTCTAGAATCTTCTATTTTATTATTATTTTGATCATGGAGCACCTTTCCCTCTTTTATTTTAATTAAAATATTCTTTTTAATGCGGGAAAAGTTTAAATTGGCCACCACGTCTCCTCCAATAACTGAAACTTATATCTAACCATCCCATCTTGTAGATCTTCTCGTTTTGGTTCCAACGAACTATTACACTGAGGTGTTTCACCAATTAATCTCCTCAAAATGCCACCTCGAGCATAATTAATTGAGTTATGCCCAATAATAATGTTGATTTCTGAAAGTTGTCGAAATGCAACAAAACGAAAGACAAACTATGCAGATGATGGAATATGCCAAGCGAATGCCATCAAATCTCATAAAAACTCAAAACTCTATCGTAACCCTTGATGACATAAACCTGCTCCACTGACCTGGCCATCTCCTGCCCTGGAAATCCACCATGACTGCACTATGAAGAAGAATAAAAATAGGGACATGAAAGTCCTCCCGCCCCAAGATTGCTTGCCCTCAAGCAATCCAAATATGTGGACCAATCTGGTGGCCCGACATAACTGAGACCCAATGCCAGGATCCCATACGAACCATTGGGTGAAACTTTGCTCCTGTGACAACCCACCATGAACTGACTCCTCGATGCCCAGATCACAGACCAATCTCCAACAGAACCTGTCATCAGCAAATCCTCTTGGATCCCAATGCCACCAAGAAGGAGCATCAGGGCTCCACAGCTCCTGTTGTGTTATAACTCCGACGATGAATGTTGCTCCACCCATCGCGTACCAACTCATCAATTGTCTCCAATCCAAACCTTGGCATAGACCAAGGTCAATCTCATCGTGTTGAATTCGTGCTGAAATATTAATGAGTGGCCAACCTACATCCTGCTGCCAACTGAAGCATGTGATGTCCCCCACCTCTAGGGGCTCTTGCAATACAATGCTCCTGACTAAAAATGATACTCCATCAAAAGGATACCAGCTCATGATCTCCCGCCAATCTAAGTCATGGGCTCCTGTGTAAGAAACAAGACTACTATGTTGATGTTGGTCCATGCTCAACTCATGTTGCCCTATCTAGTTGGTCAGCAATATCCATCGAGAAAGTCCTGCCTCTCTCCCTGTAATGGGTGCAAGTGGCCAGCCGCCAAACTGTGCTGCAAGCCCTATCTATGTACTCCTGAAGAGGGTTGCTCCCTGAATGTCCTATGGCTCTGCCAACTGCCTATGCATTTGCCCACACCTCATCAATGGGTCGGCCTAAAGATGGATGCACCACCATCTCCAACAACTCCTGTCGTTTGTTATCCTCCTTCCAGTCGCTCATCTGCTCCCGGATCTCCTTCCCTCATGGGAACAATCAGCTGCTCATCATACACCTCTACCGCACATGGATGTACATATGGGCTACCGACATCAACTCCCCATGACTGCTCATGCTCCTGAGAGGTATCATCGTATGAACCCATGGACTCGTCCAAAGAAGAGTCCTCGCCTTGAAAGTCAAAAGGAATCTCCAACTGCTTCACCTCTATCATCTCCCCAACGTCACTCAAGCATGAGTGGTCAAGTCCCCCTGCAAATGAAGCAAAGTCCCTTCCTCCTCATGTCATTCTTGTTGCCTAATCCCCCAATCTTGAGCTGCTCCTCCCTAGACAACTGCCTCCTGAACAACTAAATGTTCTGCTCAACCAACCTCTTGGCTAGCTGACAAGCAGCAGGTGAGACCAACTATTCTCTCCTGCAAATGGACAACAATCGAGACTGCAGCTCCCAACAAATGGCATCACGACCTCTCATACATGATGATAGGATGGACTGCATGTGTGCTACCACTGCGTCAAAATGATGTTTCCTAATGCTGAAGAATCATTGGAATATCTACAGGATGAAGCCATCAAACTCAAGATCAAATATGATTTCATAAGTCCTGGTTATGGCCATAACTCCTAAAATCTCAAGCTTCTTCCCAAATGTAGGACCTACACTGTTGTAAAAGTCCTGGAAAGTATCTACTATCAGCTTGAAGACTCGCCTCATAACATCATCATTGTAAGGAGCTCTAGGGGCAGTGAGTCTCGTGATGTGGCTGAGACAAGATGAAACTGGAAGTCTAACCCCTTCACAAGGTTCCCCCAAGAACTTGGGTTGTATTAAAGCTAGCATGGTTGGTTTCAAAGCCCACATCAACTTCTTCCCCTCCCACTGGTCAATCCTAAAAAGAAGTTCATCCAACTCATCTAGTTTGAAAAGGACTTTCCATGTGACCTTCATGTGTTTCAAATCTGTCCCATGTTTCAAGATTTAGTGTCCCAACTCCTGCTCTTTTTGTGGTTGTTCTTGCTAAAGAATAATATGCATCCTCTTTGAAAAGGGTCTGTCGTTTGCTACTGCTAATTTATTAAGGGAATTTAAGAAAGGTTTATCCATGTTTAATCCAATGAAGTCAAATACATCAAGAGAGGCTTTGATTGGCAGTTCAACAGAAGCACATAATTGTAGTTGACTTAATACATAGACCTTTCAAACAACATACAGCTATAGCAGCATATAATATATTCAAGTTTTGACTAGGCACGTCAATGTCAAAACAAGCAATATCAAATCTTTTGACAATAATGTTGCTATGACAGTGCTCAAATACTTCTAGTAGTATGCATGACACGGGACTCAATACAACCAAATAATACAAATATGATATCCCCTACTAGTAGTGAAGGGTCGCACCTTTGACTAGCATCGACTTTGGGTGAATTGACTTGGTTTTACTTGGTTTTTGGATCTCTTTTTGAAGGCCGAATTTAAGGGGAGGAAGACAAAAATTTTCTAAGCACTTTGACCAGCATTGACCACAGATCTGAAGCTAGGGTTTTTGTAGGTTAACTTTGACTTCGACTAGAATTTGTGGGCAAATTCCTTGGATTGTTTTGACTGGGTTTGACCAAGCAAGGAAGGCTAAATTCTTTCTTGCTTTGAACAAACTGTTTGGAGCTAATTTGACTATTGACTTTGCATTGGTTAGGGTTGTGTTGACTGGTATTGACTTTGAATTTGAACAACGCCAAAAATTCCAGACTGGTGCTTTGACCAAATTTGACTCTCTCTCACATTAAATTGGATATTGGATTGGTTGAATTGAAAGTCAAGGCTTTGACCTTTGACTGGGTATTGATGTACTTGGACTATGTATCTTTGTTGAACGTTTGATGAACATCTAATAGAAGAAGAACTTGGTTGGGTTTTCCCCCCGTGGGGTTTTTGCCCAATCTTTGACCTACATATTTGTGTCTCATTTGACCTTGGTTGTCTTCTATTGTGCATATTGTTTATTATTCTATCTATAATTGCTTATTATTATTGGGTGATTGAAATAAATTGGAAAGGGTGATCGCCATTGAAAAAAAAAAGAATTTGTTAAAGTGACTGTTACAGCATAGAACATTGAATATTGACAAAAGGCGCTGAGGAGAATTCTTAGGGTTCTAAGGTGCGCAAGAGTATAGGGAGTTTTCATGGAGTGTTAAGGTTGTGCTATGAAGGACAAAGGTCTACAATGTTGTGAAGTGTGTTATTTTGGGGTTGTGATGTTGTGAAGTGCACTAATACGAGATTATATTCTAGGGAATGATACTATGAGGTTCGCTAGGACATGAAGGCTAAATTTGACTACTGCTTGAAGCTATGTCAAGGGTATGAAGTAAGGAGAGGCACTGGAGCGGGAAAATCAAGGATATGATGATGTTGTTAAATGCATGAAGCAAGGTGAAGTCAAGAATACTTTGTGTATGAAGACCTTAGGTTGGGACCTACACGAGCCTTGCTAAGTTGGTGCTCAGCTAACGAGAATGGTGTCTCTAGTAGGTGGTGCCTACACAATATCTTGTTGAGTTGGTGCTCAGCTAAGGAGATAGGTGTCTCTAGTAAGTTGGTGCCTACAAGCTTTTATTTGCTAAAAAATTCTCCACATATTAGATATTACGAATTTTGTGATCATGTTTGGCCACTAACTTGCTAGCCAAACGTTGTTTCTTGGTTTTTTTTCTATGTCATATCACAGATTTACAGGTTAGAACAGCAGGTACAAAGACTATGGACACCCCCCCAAAGGTTGGCAATCACTAGGTCAAACGAAGAGGGAGATTTTCTAGTACTACTTAGGGAAGATTTCCTTATTTTTTCGCCAATTTTCTACTGCTCAATTTTCAAATGTCATCTTATTCACAAGTCGGTATAAATTAGTGCTAACAAGTCCCTGTGTAAAAATCAAGGCATGTGCCCTCTAAATAATCATAAATTCTGATTTGAAAGGTCCAATTTGATGCCTTATTTTTTTCTACCATTGAAAATTATGAACTAGAAGAGAGGGATGTATACAATTCAGTTATTTGTTTAGTTACTAATATTTGTTTTTCTGCATGGAATATCATTACATTCCTTGCACCACAAATCTACCATTAGAGTTCTTTGTAAATGATTTCCCAAAGGAACTTCTAAAGGTAGTCTCCTTGGAGTATGCCGTGTTACTCCTCCATCATGAAAAATATTAGTATGCAACATGCATCCTTTAGGTGCTTTGATTTCTCTAGGTGTTGAAATTCAAGACAAAGCCTTCCATATTGTGTTGCCTTATGGGGTGCCACTGTTAACCCCCGAATTTTCCCCTTGCAAATTCAAAGAGTTAAGGACCATCACATTTCATTCAACTAGAGGTTCATAGAATGATACAAATACAGGTTAGGGAAGGCTCCCAAGATGACTATTCACAAGATCAATTCAATGATAGTCCAGACACATTTTTGTACAGTTTTGAGAGAGTTGTCAATTTTCGCAGATTCCCTATTTTATAGCAGAATTTTCCAAGAATGATACAACAGTATGGATCACATATTCTGATTCCTTATAGAAGCAAGATTCCAATGAGGCCTTTATGAGCAACATGTATGACACTCACTATTTTTAGTAGGTTGCGCTCAAAGGCTTGCATATCAGAGATAATGGTATATTTAGAATCCATGTGAGATTTTGAATCCGATGAGCTAGTTACAAGCAACATGCAAGCATTTTTTATTTTAGCAGTGCACATGTTGATTTTGATCATGAATTTGAATTCCTTAATAAAAAACAAATCTAATGAGTACACTTTCATGAGATTCTGAGGACTTTCATCTTTAGCAATCGAAGCCAGGCACCAGTGATTACATATTAGGACTCCCCACTGAGTTTTCAGTCTGATGGTAGTGGTTTTTTCCAATTCTGAGAACTCTCATTCACAAACGTAAGAGGGAGTTGGCTTCTGAATTTGAAATAAAGAACCAAGGACTTCAAGTGTGGCAGAAGCCAAGGGAAATTTTCCTATCTCAAGGAAAATATGTGGTAAAGATATTGAAAAGATTCGGTATGATGGACTGCAAACCTGTGACTACCTAGAGGATCTTAACTTTTAGAAGTTATATGGTAGTGATGTCGGACCAGATTTAGGAAATGCCTCTGAGTTTCATAAACTCATTCGCATTGATTTTCTTGGTGAACCTCTGTCTGAACATATGTTTTGCAGTTAGCATTGTGAGCTCATATTTGGTTGAGCCTCACTGGATTGATGCCAAGAATCTTCTGAGATATCTTCGTGGCACAATTACTAATGGGTTAAGATACACTGTCGGAGATGTGAGACTACTTGGATATACTTATGCTGATTGGGCAGGCAGTGTGGTGGACTGTAAGAGCACTTTTGGGCATTGTTTCACCTTGGGATCTGCTTCGATATCCTGGATGAGCAGGAAGCAGAAGTCGGTGGCTTTGAGCACCGCTGAAGCAGAATATATTGCTGCTAGCATGGCCTCCTGTGAGGCAGTCTCGTTGCGAAAGCTCTTCAGTGAGTTGTTTGGATTTACATAGGATACCACTGTGATTCTCTGTAACAACCAGAGGTGGGATTCGATTATTGAGGAATCCTGTGTTCGTCGATTGCTCCAGCAGTTAGACATCATCTGGGATATGGTAAGACGATGAGCAAGGAGGCTCCATCGCATTAAGATGATGTACAAGTCGATACACCTTGTCAAAGCCCCGAGGAAAGATCTAATCTGTGATTTTCCCAAACAACTTGGTGTCGTCAAGAAACCCTTGTACAAGGGTCCTGCATGTTGCATACATTGAGCTCTGGGAGCTCTGAGGGCTTGCGGTTCTTACTGGAGCAACATACAACCACACGGTGACTCACCCTCCCCTGGTGGTGCGCACTGGAACAAGATGACTCGCTCTCTTGTGGGACAAGATGATTCGCTCTCTTGTGGAACAAGCTGATTCACTCTCCTATGTAGCAGGATTGATGTGTTCTCCTGTGAGGCTTGAATTAATGTGTTCTCCATGGCGGCCTAGATTGATGTGTTCTCCATAGCGATTGTAGTAGGATTGATGTGTTCTCCTGTGAGGACAAGATTGATTAGTTCTCCTGTCAAGGCATCCTACCCATGCATTCTGGGACTCATGGGAAGTACCTCTCATCTGATCAATGAGCAGGGAAATGAAGTTAGGGACCATAGTAGTACCGATGGACGCATCGTTGTATCTATCGTACTCCCTACGCTAGGATGACCTCCATTGATCTAGGATCAATGATACTGGTTTGGGACCAGTGGTAGGAGTCGTACCATACTATGATGCTGACTTCGGGTGAGTTGAGACTGGTCTAGGACCAGTGGTACATACTCCGAGACTGACTTCGTGTCAGTGTAGTACTCTTGGACCAGTGAGAGTGGTACATACTATGACGCTGACTTCGGGTCGGTTGAGACTGGTCTGGGACTAGTGGTACACTCTCTGAGACTGCGACGCTGGTCTGGGACTAGTGGTGTGGAACTTACGATGAAGCTGACTTTGGGTCAGCTGAGACTGGTTTGGGACCAGTGGTACGCACTCTGAGACTGACTTTGAGTCAGTGGAGGATGATACTGGTCTAGGACCAGTGGAGTTGTACTCATTATGACGCTGACTTCGGGTTGGTTGAGACTGGTCTGGGACCAGTGATACATACTCTGAGAATGACTTTGAGTCAGTATGATACATCCTCGATCATTTCTTCTTCTTCATAATTCAAACAAAAGCAAAGCAGAACAAAGCAAAACAGTACTGATCAGTACAGGGCAAAACCATAGTTTTAAAATTCGGCCAATTCGAAACGGAAACGGCCGAGTTGATCCGTTTCATTGCCCTGAAATATGACTCGGTGGAGGAAACGGTTCGGGAGGCCGAGTCAGCCATGACTCGACCGAGTCGTGGCTGACTCGGCCAACTCGACCGTTTCCGCATCTACTCGGCCAAGTCATTAAATCCGGCCAATCACCCAAAAAAACAGGGATTTTTCTAATTTTTTTAACTTTTTAACATTTCGCTGATTGTTGGGGACTCCAAGATGTTTTCTAAATTGGTTAAGTGCTATTTGGGGTCCATTCCCCTCTCCTAGTATTGATGTGCTATTCAAATTTCATAGTAATGTTAAATTCTTAGAGTAAAAGTGACATTCTCCTTAATCTTCATTTTCATCCTTTTACTTAAATTTTTAACATTACCATGAAATGACTCAGGATCTTTGAGAGTGGTTCTGGCCTCATTGGATTTCATATGGAGAAAGTAGAATTTTAGATTTCATTCAAAATCCAATAGACTTATCAATTTTTCAGGATTTCAGGATTGGAGGATTGTAATGTTTCCATTGAATTTTGTCATGTATTAGGGTATGGAACTCATATTTAGTCAAGAGCACCAATCCCTCTATGTACCTTGATGTTAGTGACGTTGGTTGTCGAACTCCTCCGGGATTCGCTCCCAAACCAGGAACTTCTGAAAATGTCACTCCCACTCCGGTTTTCGCTCTCGCTCCCCACTTTCGCTCCCGCCCCCAAGTAACACTGAGCCAGATGATGTTGGCAACTCTAGCAGTTGCCAGTAGTACTGGTCACATACTTTTGTTGTAGAGGTCATTTATAGCCTCCTTGGTTATGTGTTTTTGTTTTGATCTCTATATCAACATCATGTATGTATTAGACAATGCACTGGGTGCCATTTTGATATAATGGATATATTCATGAGCCTACTTTGATCATATGTTGTCTTCTATCTATATTCTAATGCTGTGTGTTTGGAAACATGAATGAAAATATTTAAAATTATGTGTTTTCATAAAAAATAAATATTTAATGTATTTTTTACAACGACTGAGTCATTGAAATCGAGTCGGCTGAGTCGATACCGAGTCGGAGTCGGAGTCGGAGTCGACCCTCAGCCGAGTCGGAGTTGGAGTCGGAGTTTTAAAACATTGCGCAGAACAAGACAAAGCAAAACAGGCAAAATAGAGCAGAGCAAGGCAAGGGTCAGGCTGTACAAGGCAGTGCATTTGATGGATGAATAGTAATGACCGATAGACAAATTGCAGATGAAGTTCTCCCTGGTTGAGAGGGATTGTTAAAATTGGCAACCAGGGCAAAACTTCATGTGGGTCATCTTATTCATGGCTGATAATATTTTTATTAGATTCCTCTCGTCGAGAGGTGTAGGATTGATATAAAGATCATCCGATTCCGATAAGTTTTCACGGAGATATGAATTTATTTTGATTATGGAATTATTATCAAGCCGACCTACAACTCATGTAGGCTCAAAAGCCCATCAGTCGCATCTATTCAAACATCAACATTGTGTATAAATATAAAAGAACTTTTCCTCATTTGCATTCACTCTTCTCATCACATCTCTCTCTCTCTACTGCGCAGAAATGGGTCTCTCTCTCACACATCTGAAGCCGGAAGCTGTTGAACCTGAAGTTGCAACTGCAGAAGCAAAGATTGACCTGCGCGGCCTAGAAGATATCCTCTTTGGAACTGCATTGTAGGTCCATTTGGATCTCCTCTGAAAACCGCAACTTTTGGTGGTGGAATGCAGTCAATCCGACAAACGGTTTGCAAGATATCGACTGCCCTAGTTTGAAGCCGGAAATTGCTGAAACTGAAGTTGTAACTGCAAAAGCAAAGATTGACCTGCGTGGCCTAGAAGATCTCCTCTTTGGAACTGCGATGTAGGTCCATCTGGATTTCCTCTGAAAACCACAACTTTTGGTGGTGGAATGAAGTCAATCCGACGAACGGTTTGCAAGATATCGACTGCCCTAGTTTGAAGTCGGAAACTACTGAAACTGAAGCTGCAACTGCAAAAGTAAAGATTGACATGCGTGGCCTAGAAGATCTCCTCATCTAAACTGCGTTGTAGGTTCAACTGAACCTCCTCTGGAAGCTGCAACTTTTGGTGGTGGAATGAAGTCAATCCGACGATCAGTTTGTGAGATATCGTCTGCCCTAGTTTGATAATGAAGCCTCTAATGCTGATGCTGCTGATCTAGGGTTTGCTACTGCTGATATGAATCAGATTTATTGTACTATTTCTCTCTGCTGAATTATTGAAGATAAAAGAAGATTTGATCAAAGGGTTTCCCCACACATTGTGGGGTTTGTCCCTGGCTAGCCGCCACATCTTGTGTCTCTTGTCTTGGCTTGTTTTCTGTCGATCGTTTAATGTTCTATCTGCACTTTGCTTTATATACATGTGATTGCTAATCTGTGGAATATAATAAGAAAAATAAGTAAACTGTTATAAGCATAGAACATACCATAACTTAACAGATGTTTGTCTCGTGTTAACTCTAAGAGAGGGTGAGTTAACTCAATCTTTTCTCGATTGAAGTCAACTAAGGCCCAACAATAACCATTCGACCTGTTATAATCTTGGGCCGAATTAGCAAAGAGAATTATTAATTAAGCAAGTGGAAGGTCAACCTTCCAACTCAAATTGGTCTAGACTCTAGAGCAAGCACAAGCACCTCACTCCCTTCTCTAGCTCTTGATACTTTGTGTCTTGGTATCATTGTCTTAAGTTCTGTAATAGTCATCTTGGTCCAGCCAACCTTTTGGCCATTGGGAAATAAAACTCAGTTTTGATCAACTCACTCTGGTTTGTTTTGATTCAATGTTATCTTGCATAGATTATTAAGAGCTCTTAGTTATTTATTTGGGCAATTTGCCACTTGAATATGTTTTCTTTCTTACTTATCTTTCCATATTACAAGCTGATTTGTGAAGGATTGTTCCAAATATTGTTGCATGAATTTTTCTACAACTGTTTGGCCACTAACTTGCTGGTCAAACAGCCTTAAATTTGCTGTTGTTTCAATGAACTATTGCACGTTTACAGGTCTGGACAGCAGCTACACTCAGTCAAATGTGTACTTACCTTAGAGATGTGTCCAACATCCTAGGTGGAAGTTCAAAGAAGATTTTCCCACACCTAGGAGCAAGACAACACAAACCGACCTCAAGTACCCAAATAAAATTCAAGAGGATACCCTCAAAATCCTAAATTTTGATTTGTAAGGTTTAATGCCATGCTCAATAATCCCAATTTTAAGGTCCAACCCATGTCCTCCATGCCCAAAAATGTGATTTAAAGCCCAACAAGCAACCATAAGAGTCTGACTTGCATGTGCCATGACCAGATAGCAAATATAGAGAGGTTTATTATGTATATTTTATGTTCAGTGGTTATACAAAAGCCAAAAGCTAAATTTGTCTTTTATATTGTGACACCTATGTAAAAAGATACACCTTTAGAGGTCTAGGTGTCTATATCCTACACGTTGTACATAAACACAATAGGACACATGCCAAACACACATTTTCCAAGCACACATTAGACATGCGGACCTCGCAAAAAATTATTTGTCCCGAATTTAAGACATGTATCACACAAAATTAGACATGCGGGCCTCGCAAAAAATTATTTGTCCCTCACTTTTTCACATTTCCACAAGAAACGTGCCAAACGCATGTCTAACATGTGCCCTAATTATGTCTCGATTTGAGGACACATGTCACACAAAAAGAGGCCCACGTGCCTCTCGAGAAATTACTCGCCCCTCATTTTCTCACATTTTCTTTTGCGGGTTGCAGCTTTGAAGTGTCTTGGTGTCCAGCATAGAGTTAAATTACAAATTTGAAGGGATTCCAAGTGCTAAGGAAGTGGATTTGTCAACCAAAAATTAATTTCTTTCCTACAGTGGTATGTTTTATTCATATTTTACTAGAAATCATGACTCAATTAGCAAGTGCAGCTGGAAAATGTTAAAGGAAAGGAAGGAATGCCCCAATTGATCACCCCCTTCACCTCCTTCAATTTCATCAACCTCTACTAGTGTTCCATCTGCTGCAATTGCAGGTTCTAATGATAAAAAAAAAAACATTGTTCTAGCAAGACAACAAACTCAAGAAAAAATTATCTATTGTGGAACTTTGTTACAAGGCATCCAGGGCCCAAGGCCAAGATAAAGGGGGGACGAAATGTTCTTTGGATATTGTCGTTTTTCCAAACTTAATTTAAGAGCACCTACTACTGAGTTAAGGGCCATGTGTTTGGCCAACCTTGTGGTCTTGGGCCACGTACGACAAGTGCATCCAAACTAAAAAAAATCGAATGTTAAATTCTAACCCGAGCAACCTAGTTATTTATTAACCTAACATATTAGATCTATTGAA
Organism: Pinus tabuliformis; assembly: GCA_031772625.1. Classification (NCBI taxonomy): domain Eukaryota; kingdom Viridiplantae; phylum Streptophyta; class Pinopsida; order Pinales; family Pinaceae; genus Pinus; species Pinus tabuliformis. The sequence goes on from CM062819.1 coordinate 729,783,517, forward strand.
TAAAAACACCGCTAGAGCTTTAACTTATTCAGCAGAAGCACAACCAATCTCAATCACATATGCCCACAATTTTCTGCCCAATCAAGAATTCATCATTAAAATACTTTCAAAACCTACTTAGGTTCCCTTACTGGGAAACTAGCCCTCTGAGGAATTTACATATACAGCAATAAACCTAGACTTATCCACTTGATCAAGCCCTAGATCTATCCTTCGATCTTCATCGACTAATTTGGATCTATCTCCCATGCTACTCCTTCCCATCTTCCTCAAACCCAGCACAATTGAGTGGAAGTCTTTCTCCACCCCATCACTAAGATGTCCTTCTCTAAGTTTTTGTTGTGTCTTCTCCCTTGGCCTAGCCCTTCTTTTATTAGCTTGAGTTATGACTAAATACACAACCCTAATCTCCAAAGGGATTGATAGCTAAGATTAGACCTCAACTAACTTGAGATCAGTGATTGATTCACTAATGCAAATAACCTTTGCATTAGATTAGACTAAACTCAATTTTTCCTTATAAAAGAATTGATTTAATTATTTAAGTAATTACTAAGGTGTAAAGGTTTCTTAGGCAACTTTTGCACCCATAGACACTTAGGGTTGTGCAAAAGTACATGCCCAAGCTACAAACATCAACACTCCCCCATAACAAGGTAAGTACTTCTACAACCTAGAGTTGCATCTGCTACCATGGTTAATCTCTTTGAATTGGAAGCCTTCCCTAAAACCTACTTCAGAATCATCCTCAAAGACCCACTCCCTTTGAAGGTACTCCTAGGAGCCTCCACATGCCCCTGAGCATCCCTCTTCACCATGGATTTTCTCTAAGCCCTCAAGTATGTTTCCATATCTAGATTGTAGACCTTGTGCAAGGTCCTTCTAGAACTATTCTTGGTTTATAAATCTGTGAAGATCTTCCTTGTGGGTCTATCTCATTCCTTTGAGGCACCCACAAAATCTGTTGTCGTACCCTCAACTAGTGCAATCTCCATATTTCCCTCTTAGGGATAACCTCCGCCAATCACATTGGCAACACAGCGCTCTAGCACCACTCTGCACCCTTGTATGGTCTTCGGCCCACAATGGCCTCTCAACTTCTTACATCTCAACTTCTTACAGGCCACTAAATCCCACAACTACTTGACCATGCCCAATGTAGAACTCTACTCATGGCACAATCCTCTGTGTTGTTTCTAGATGAGCTGAACAACTATGTTTGCCAACACCTTTTCTCTCGCACAAGCCTCTTCTCCTATGTTGGTTGATCTCGATCCACGACCCTATGGCAATGTTATGTGAATTCAAAAAGCAGTGCTCACCCTACATGGTCCACATCAAATAGAATTCAAGGCCAAGTTTTTTCTTTCCATTGGTCCTGGTAAGCCCCTAAACAATATGTTGGGGCTTGTTGATCAATTGGACAAAAAGAACTCCTTTATACATATTGTAAACTTAAAAGATGGTAAGGGAAATTCAATTTTTATTCCTAAAGTGAAAAGTCTGACATATCCAAATACAACCTATGTCCTAGGACTAAGGGGGTGTTGTCTTTGCAGGAGGAATTAAAGGGAGTTTAGGGTTTACCTATGAAACCAGATTCGTCCCCTAGGCCCTACGTGACCCGAATCCGGCGAATCGAACACGATTCAGGCAAATTCGTGTCCGAAAATCGGGACACGTCGTGTCCGATTGGGACACCTCGAATCCAGAATGTGTCCCAATCAAGACACTTTGAATCTGGAATGTGTCCCAATCAAGACACTTGGAATCCAGAAATCAAGAACTCGCGCAGCATTATAAAGGCATATTTCCCCATTCTATTTGTGCATTCACTTGTTTAGTTTGTTGTGGGTTTGTTGTGAGTGTTTGGGAGCAAAGAGCAAAGCGTGTGGAAGCATTTTCAAGGAGATTCAAGCAACAATTTATCGAGCCTGTCAAATTTGATGATGGTGATACCATAGAGGGGTCATCCTCCACACCAACAGATGCAGAGATGACTTTGGATACAAAGGAGGAGGAGGATGCAAACGAGGAGAGCAGTGGTGACCATGATGATGAGGACAGTGATGCTGATTTTGGTGATGACTATGAGGATTGATGACTCATGAGTCATGAGCTACCCACTGCGTTGAGGCTTGTATACTTGTAGACTTGTAGTTGTAGTTGTTTTGTATTTGTTAGTTCTATTTGCCATTGGCATTGCACTACCTATGTAAACAGTAACACATTTTGATTTTGATGACTTTATCTTGTCTTTCTCCTGTATATATATATATATATATATAACGTATCTGAACATGTCCTGTTCCAGGGGGTCAACGTGTCTGTATCCGACACTCAAATCCCCATATCCATCGAATCCCGAATCCTTGTGTCAGGTGACTTAGGGGTTTACTACAGAAAACTGCACAAAAGTTTCTATTAGGGGCAGAAAATCACATATGTTCTTAGCACAAGAACAAGTACGCAATGCGATTCGGAGTGGTAAGCAATTGTCTTTTAGCAAGGGCTGCTGCTGGTAGCAAATGCACCAAGGGAAAGGGTTTGAAATGACAGCCATGACCCTAGATTGTAGGGGTTTAGCCAATCTGTCAAAAAAATGGCACTTCAGAGATTGATATCTATGCATAATAGAAATGTTAATTTGCTTCAGGAAATTACAATTGTACTTGCAGGATGTAAAATTGTAACAGAGTTGGGAAGACTTTTAGGGGATTGGGATTTCATTTTGTTTATTCAAGAGTGTGGCCAGGGGGATTGATCTCTGTGTGGAAACAGAGGTCCACTACCTACTCTAATTGTTGGTCTTTTTCCTCAAGTTTGGGGATTTCTTCATACTCCCAGAAATTAGAGAAAGAGCTTACTTTTGGGAATATTTAAGGCCCTTAAACTGATAGTGGTGTATTGGTAAAAAAAATTAGCTGGGGGTGGCTCAAACAAGGTCTGTTAATCTTGGGTGGGACCTAAATTTCTCTTTGGGAAAGCCAAAGATTTGGGGTTTGGCTGCTCTAGTTGATTCTCTGTCAAATCATTTTATAAAAAAATCAGATGTATCATGTAGGGTTGCTTAATATTGAGCCTATAAAGCTCACTCCCACCAGGAGGAATAAGACAGATATATATGAAAGAAATGCCAAGGGGGGCGGGGGTGGTGTACTCTAACCACCCTTTTGTTTTCCTTGAGTTGACTCCTGCAAGGAAAAAACCTCCTAGTTCTTTTAAACTAAGTATTGAGTGGCCTAAGAGAAGCATTTTAAGAGAATTAAGGAGGTTTGGATTCCTTGTGATAGAAAATCCAGAGAGTCAATTGCTTTCCAATTTGAACACAATCTCAAAAGAGCTAAACAGGCCACTATTGAAGGGGCTAGAATTAAGAAGAAGAAGGATGACAGGTTTCTAAAGGAGATGGAGGAAAATATGCCAGTGAATGGTTTTTTTTTAATTGAAGCCTTAAAACGAGAGGTGAACGAGCTGGAATAAAATAGGAGGGATCTGCTATTGGACAAGGAAAAAACATGGGGGTTGAAGAGTAGGGCGTTGTGGCTTTAAGCTAAAGATGAGAACACTAAGCTTTTTTCACCATCATGCAAACTTCAAAAAATATATAAACATGGTGTGGAAGACAGAAAAATCAGATGGCTCTTTGGCTAATAGTTTCAAGGATAGCAGAGGAGGCAGTGAATTATTTTGCTTCCAGTTACAAGACTGAGAGGAGAGCAACAATTGCAAAGGTATTGAGATTGTCTTACTTCTTCCCCAGATTTATGTATGCTGGGGATAACCAAAACTTGATGGAGGAAGTGGCAGGGGGGAGAATGACAAATAGTTTTACAAAGTTTCTAGAAACATAAAAGTTTTGGCCCTAACAGTCTACCAGTAGATTTTTTATAGGTTGTTTTGGTTTTGTTGAAGAAGGCCTGAGGAAGGTTATTAAGGAATTTAGATCTTCTAGAAAAATCTCAGCAGCTTATAATGTTACTTGTATTGCTTTGGTTCCAAAGTCTGACAACCCCACATCTTCTGATAAATTCATGCCCACTTCACTTTTTAATCATATTCACAAATCATAACAAATATAATTGTCAGAATGTTAAAAGTGAATTCTTCCAATCAGATTTTTTGCAAGCAATTTGGTTTTTTGAAGGAAGACAAATCCATGAGGTTGTGAGGTAACACAATAAGGATTACACTCATTCAAAGTTAAGAAGCTCAAGGGTATGGTGGTGAAGGTAGATCCCTCAAAGGCATATGATAGAATCAACTGGCTCTATCTGTGGTCAATGCTTATTCATCTGAGATTCAGTCCTCGGTTTGTTACACGGATGATAAACTGTGTTACTTCTGCTTCTTTCTCTATACTTATAAATGGTACAGCAACTCCCTTTTTCAAGCCTGAAAGGGGATAAAGGAAAGGTTGTCCTCTTTCCCCTCTTTTATTCCTTGTTGTAGAAGAAGGGATTAGTAGGGCTTTTATGGAAGTCTTCGGGGTTGTGTTTGTTTTCTAAAACCCAGCTAACTAAGCTGTGAATTTTAACCAAGCAAAGAATGAAAATCTGAACTTTAACTTTTAACCCACAAATATGCTGAGTTTTCTAACTTGCATGCAGTGGAAATCAAAAGAAATAGATGAAGACAAGCACACCATAAAAGCAGTACACGATAATTTACCCAAGAAGCCCCATCCTGGGAAAAACCTGCAATCTTGGCGTTTTATTGTTCAACTCAACAAAATCTGCTTAAGAAAAAGATTACATTCAAGAGAGAAAACTTCCCTTTCTCTCTCTGCAAACCCTCTACTCAACTGTCTGCGCACTGCAAACACGTTTTGCCTCTTTTCTACGCACTGGTACAGACTCGCACTCACTGGACGGCCTCCTCTGCGCAATTATCTCAGCCCCTGGTGAGGTATGAGAATGGCTGGGAGTGATTCTAGCTGAATCGACCTCCCTTCTCTGCCTCTTTCATGCTGTGCTAAGTTTTGCGCCCTTTATCCCTCTTAGAATTTGACTTGGGCTCACCATTGCCACAAATGGCTGAGATTAGATCTCCTTGGACGGCTGAGAACGGTCTAATTTTTTACTATAAGAAAATTTAAATTTTCCTAAGTTGAACAAATAGAAAAAAGGTAAACTGCATCTTGGCCCAACTTGTGGGTCCCTCCGCGAAATTTAGTGCACCTGCTAAATATGGCAGAACCCTTCCTCCTCTAACTTCATTTAACACCCCCGCTTAGAGAGGAATGTGTTCTGGACAACACCCAATTTGTCCTTAAAATAGACAAAGCTCCCTTTAGGCAAAGCCTTCATCAATATGTTTGTTTGCACTGTTGTAAGAATGCTCAATGTATTGAACTCTGATCTTGGCCCTCTAAACACAATCACTGATACGATGATATCTAATCTCGATGTGCTTGGAATGGTCATGAAACACTGGATTATCAGAGAGCTTGATGCAACTTTGATTATCACAGTGAATGATTGTAGGTTCAAACCTTTAACTGAAGAGCCTAGTAACCAGCTTCCTCACCAAATGGCCTCACAAGCTGCCAAGCTGGCAGACATATCTTCAGTCTCTGTTGAGCTCAGTGCCACTGGTCCATGCTTTCTACTAAACCAGGAAACGGCTGCTGACCCAACACTAAAGGTGCAACCTGAAGTACTCTTTTTGTCCGTGGAACCCCTGCCCAATGTGCATTTGTGAAGCCTTCCAGCTTCACTCCATCAACCTGTTTGTACATTAATCCATAATCCATTGTGCCCTTGAGGTGTCTGAGAATATGTTTAGCAGCAACCCAATGTACTCTAATAGGCTCTACCATGAACTGAATCAACTTGTTTACTGCATAGCAAATGTTAGGTCATGTGTTCACCAAATACATCAACAACCCGATAAGTTGTCTGTAGAGAGCGGCATCCACTCGCTCTACTCTGCTAGCATCTATCTTCCTCCAAATTGTCACTAGAGATGTGGGCATGGGCTTGCAATCCTGCATGCGGAACCTCTTGAAAATCTCCAGAGCATATTTGCCCTGTCCCAAGAAAATATGTCCATCCCCTTGTCAAACCTCCAACCCAAGGAAATAGTGCATGAGTCCTATATCCTTCATGTCAAACTTTGTTGCGAGATCCTTCTTGCAGTCACTACTGAGCTTCTCATCCCCTGTAAGTATGAGGTCATCTGCGTTCATCATAACACTGAGGGGTTGTCCCCCAACCATAATGTAATACAGGTTAGGGTCAACTTCACACTTGGAAGCCCAGTCCCAGAAGATAGCTATCAATGCACGAATACCACGCTAGTGGGGCTCGCTTGAGCCCATAAAGTGGTCTTTTGAGCCTGCACACATGCATCTCTCTGTTATGTGCCTCAAACCCCTATGGTTGCTCCATGTAAATCTCTTCCTCAAGAACACAATTGAAGAAGGAAGTCTTTACATCCATCTGATGGATCTTCCACCCCATCTAAGTTGCAAGAGCTATAATGGTCTTAATGGATGAATAATAGGCCACAGGTGCAAAAGTCTCATCATAGTCAATGCCCTCCATTTGAGAAAACCCTTTGGTTAAAAGCATGGCCTTGTACTTCTCCATGCTTCCTTCAGCTGCTTACTTAAACTTGTAGACACACCTAGATCCAATCACATATTTTCCCTTCGACCTTGGTATGATTACCAAACATTGTTCTGCATGATGGAAGAGTACTCTTCCACCATAGCATCATGCCAAACCTACTAAGAAGCTGCCTCCCGGTAGCTAGAAGGATCTCTATATATGGCCTCAGTGATCAAGGCCATAAAACTTGAATATCTATGAGGATGTTTGCTCTGTCTGAATGTAGGGTTGGGTGCCCCTACCCTACATCAACCCACGTCATCTTCCTTCTACCTGTCCTAGGTGTCATTGTTGGAGTGGGCCCTGCTCGCTCTTCTCTCTCCTCCTACTACTGCGCAACCTCCCCATCTGACTGTGGTACGACCTGCCCAACACTTGGTTGTAACGAGGCATGAGGCATTGGTTGAGCCTCCAGCTTAGGAGCTACCATCTCTTCCACCTATGCCATCGCCTGCTCACGCTCTAAGGACTTCATAAGAGCCCTTTCCTCATCAAAGTTGACATCATGCCTAATAATTGTCTTCCTCTGCGTTGGTATGTACACCTTGTACGCCTTGGATATCTCACTGTAGCCTACGAAAATGCCTTTTTCTGTTGTAGGCTCCAGCTTCTTCTAGCTCTCTAAAGGCATAAGGCAGTAGACCATACTATTTATTTTCTTGAACCATGCGCACTACTTAGATGAACTACTGAAAACAAGGCAACTAAAACTAAAACCATGTTTAACTTTCACTAAGATAAAGAGTTTCTTAACATTCAACATGCAGTGGAAAATAATTGAGATAAAAATACATGCACAAAAAATTAACACGTTTGTTTTACGCAGGAAACCCCAACAGGAAAACCTGTTTTCTTTGTTGTGGTCTTTTATTGATTGTTCTTTGAGCAAATGGATCTATTACAATTCACGTTGCTACTGCAACCAACAATTAGTCACTGAGAAAACGCTAGGCTTCTCCTCACTAATCTCAGCTCTACAATTCATATCATCCTACCTTGATCACTACTCTCAACCCCTAAGAAGAAACTCTCGCCCCTGCACGCAATTGTTCTTTGCTCGAGATAATCTCAACCTACTCCGCGAATCCTGATCCCCTTGCTCCACAATCCTTGTGCACTTCTACTCCTAAATCTTTGCACACTCTTGCTCCTTAATTATGTGCATTCCACATAAAGAATGATTATTTATCTTATGCCTTCATCCTTCTCTGCCTGGTAGAATTTGACGCATCCTAAAAGGCTAAGTTTGATTAGTAGTTCACGCAAGTGTCACAAGTTTCCTTTAGTTGAGATTGCGAGTTAATTGTGAATTCAACTCGTTCTCCCTCCAATCAACATTGAAGTCTTAACTCATTCTAACTAAACTTGTCACTCCCACCTCACCCAGTAGTCTAACTAAAGAAGACTCCAACAAACTGAAGCTCCAACACTACGCAAAGCAAACCTGATGACCATTTCAGTAAACTGGAAATCAACTCATTGTAATTGAAGTCTATCTCATGAATTTGCACTTGTGTGAGAGAGACTAATCTGTGGTCTTCACTAGCTACGGCACAAGCCAAAAGACCTTTCATCGCTACATTTTCAACAAGTACTGCCAAAAAACTGGGAATGTGATACATCTAACTTCTTGTCAGTAAATGCCTCCTCTGGTGTAACTCGTCCAAGCACCTTATGTGAACTCTTGTAGGAATTTACTTACAACAAGTAAATTCCTACTTGTTGTAATTAAGTGGATCAATTAGTACATCCAAAAATCCAACTATATGGTGTAACTCGTCCAAGCACCTTATGTGAACTCTTGGATCATAATGACCAATATCTATATATGCATAATAAAGTAATTGAAGACAACTACATCGTGATAAATCCAACTACAAAATATAGACTAACCCCACAACAATAGTCTATATTTTACATTATAGACTAAACTAAAACACATCCCTCAAGTAACCAAAATAAAGGACTATATTTTGTATATAGTAGGCTTATTAGAGTATATACTTATAAGGTTACCAGTGATAAGCCACTAGTTTGTAGTGTTTCCTTAGCAATTATTATATATATGGTATACCCTATATCAGTGGTATACCATATAGTAAGAGTAATTATTCTTCCTCCGTATTATTAAGTTTTTGTGGAGTAGTTTACTATTATACCAGTGTTTGCTCCTATTGCCTTAACACTGGTAGCTTAAAAATAGAGTTCATCTCTTGTGTCTTCAGCCAAAAATCCCTCATCTATAGTTACAACATATGTAACTATATTTACTAGAGTTACATATAGACACAAGAGATGAACTCTATTTTTAAGCTACCAGTGTTAAGGCAATAGGAGCAAACACTGGTATAATAGTAAACTACTCCACAAAAACTTAATAATACAGAGGAAGAATAATTACTCTTACTATATGGTATACCACTGATATAGGGTATACCATATATATAATAACTGCTAAGGAAACATGACAATCATGAAATATGACACCTATTGGTATAGGATGCTCATTATGATCTATTTGATGAGCATAACTCGTATATTACCACGAGTTATACCAATAGGTTCAAATAATGCACTACTCATGAAATATTTGATGAGTATCGTAGTCGTATCTTACTACGAGTTATACCAGTCAATCATGAAATATGACACCTATTGGTATAGGATGCTCATTATGATCTATTTGATGAGCATAACTCGTAGTGGAGCCAGTGTTATGCTCCTATACCAATAGGTGTCATATTTCATGATTGACTATAATTACCATACATAGTCTAATCATGAAATACCACTGATATAGGGTATACCATATATATAATAAGGGCTCTTAAATTAAAGCCCTTTGTAATAAGATAGGTTCAAATAATGCACTATTGTGGATCTGTGATCTGTTAGTTAGCAGTAGGAATTATAATAACCTATCTTATTATAATAGTTACCTTATGTGAACTCTTGTAGGAATTTACAAGGTAAGTTCCTTAGATAGAACACTAGAAGACACCGCTCACAAACAGATCACAGATCAACAATACTTCAGTATTCTTGACGTATTAAAACCATCAAAGAGGGAAACAATCCGTGGCCTAAGCCAACGCAACCACTTCAGGCAATTTATTAATTACAGAATGAAAATTTACATAAGCTTCTTTCATGAATGATCACCCTACAAATGACCCTCCATGCTCTTTAAATAGAGATCATGGACCAATCGGGTGCTAAGACATGGATCAAGTGTTGGTAATACCAAGGAGAGAATGAACTATCGGATCACTTCATGTCTAAAACATATCATGACCGTCGGATTGTAAGTTACAAAAGTACATAGTAAAGAAACACACTTTACCTAACTCTACACTAGAACAAGTTATACTTAACTATTTCCTATGTGTAAGAATATCCTAACATCCCCCCTTAAGAACAACTTGGGATAGGATTGAAGGATGTACAAATATGACACAATAAGAGAAGGAAGGAGGCATTAGAGCCTATCCCCCCTTACTGACAACTTCCTGAACTCCAACCATAAATCAAAATTTAGTAAACTTTGCCTCTGTGAGAGCCTTTGTAAAGATGTCTGCAACTTGATCATCTGTTGAACAATATTGCACTTCAAGAACATGGTCATGAATGAGCTTTCTGATGAAGTGCATGTGTAGTTCAATGTGTTTGCAGCACAGATGTTGGACTAGATCTTGCATAGTTGAATGACACTTTGATTATCACACCAAAGTGTAGTCGAATATTGTTGTTGAAAGCCAAACTCTAATAGGATTTGATGAAGCCACAAGGCTTCCTTACTGGCTTCTGCGGCGCCACGATACTCTGCTTCTGTTGACGAAAGAGAAATGGCACTTTGTTTCTTACAAGCCCATGTAATAGGTCCAGAACCAAGAGTGAACACATAACCTACAGTAGACTTCTAATCATCGGGGTAACCAACCCATTCGGAATCAGTGAAACCAACCAATAGAGGAGATGCTTCTGCACTGTAATGAATCTCAAACTGAACTGTACCTCGAGCATAACGAAGTATTCTTTTAGCTACTTTCCAATGACTTTCATGTGGATTTTGCACAAACCGAGCAATAAATCCAACAGCAAAGGAAAGGTCAAGACGAATATGGGTCAAATACAAAAGTTTTCCTACAAGTTGACGGTATAAGGTAGCATCAACTTCAAGAGAAGTACAAGTGCTGAAAGTTCGGCTCCAGACTGAAAGAGAGAAGGGGCTGGCTTACAGTCTTCCATGTGAAAGTGGCGTAGAAGATCACAGGCATACTTGGACTGGGAAAGGGAAATACCTTGGATTGCAAGACTTGAAGAACAAGAAAATAATGCAAGTGTCCTAAGTCTGTCCTTTCAAATTGCTTTTTAAGGCTAGACTTCATATGGTTTATAAGGTTGCGATCACTACCAGTAAGGATAAGATCATCAACATAAAGACCAAGAATGATAAGAGACTTACCCACTTTCTTGGTGTAGATAGTATTGTCAGAATGACACCTAGAAAAGCCAATATCTAAAAGAAAGCTATCCATTTTGGCATACCAAGCCCGAGGGGCTTGCTTGAGACCATAAAGGGATTTCTTAAGCCGACATACAAGGCTGGAGTCTAGTTGTATAAAGCCAGGAGGTTGTTCCACATAAATTTCTTCATGCAAGTCCCCATGCAAAAAGGCAGATTTAACATCCATTTGATGGACTTCCCATTTCAAAGAGGCAACAAGGGAAAGAACAAGGCAAATAGAATTCATTTTGGCAACAGGGGAGAAGGTTTCAATATAGTCAATGCCTTCAACTCGTGAAATACCCTTAACAACAAGACGAGCTTTATGTTTATCAACTTTTCCATCTGGTCCATACTTGGTTCTGTAAACCCATTTGCATCTAACAAGTTTTCGTCCCTTGGGAACAGGAACAAGATCCCATGTATCATTTGCCAATAATGAACGATATTCTTCATTCATAGCTGCGTCCCAATCTGGATGGCCTGAAGATTCTGCAAAGGTGTCAGGATCATAATTCGCTAGAGCTTGAGCCGGTAAAGAAGAGGCTCTATCAAACTAAGAACGAGTGTGACGTTGATTTGTAGGATCACCTGCAAGAGCACCTACTGCATCCCGAGTAGCACAAACCCATTTTGGAAGTTGAGGAGCTGAAGGAGGATCCTAAGAAGGTGGGGGAGGATTGTCATCCTCGTTGTCATCATCTGAAGAAGAAATATTTTCAGAAGTAGAAGGGATAGAGAGAGGTGACACATCCACCGAACCAAGCTCATAGGCCGATATATTTTCAGCAAACTTTACATCTCTTCTAATAATAACATTTTTGGACTTAAGTGGAATAAGTCTATATCCTTTGACATCTTCAGAATATCCAACAAAAATACATTTTTCACTCTTAGGTTCTAAAGCTTTATGTTTCTCATCTGGAATATGGGCCCATGCTTCACTTCCAAAAACACGAAAATGACTTACATCTGGTTTAATCAAGATCCATGCTTCTTCTGGAGTGATATTCTTTAATTTGCACAGTTAATTGCTTCTGCCCAAAAATTAAGACTAAGTCCTTTAAATTGAAGCATACAATTAGCCATTTCCTTTAAGGTGTGATTCTTCCTTTCAGCTACACCATTTTATTGTGGAGTATATGGAACAGTATGTTGCATTTGAATTCCATGCTCAATGCAAAAGTTGATGAATTTGTTGTTAACATATTCTCCGCCATTATCAGATCTTACCTTAAGAATTTGATGTCCAGATTGTTTATCAACAAAGTCCTTAAAAGCCAAGAACATGTTAAATACTTCACTCTTGAGTTTTAAGAAGTATACCCAAGTGTGTATGGAGAAATCATCAATGAAAGTTAAGAAATACTTGTAGCCAAAGAATGAAACAACGGGAAGTGGACCACATAAATCACTATGCACAAGTTGTAAAGGGGTTGAGGCGTGCCAAGAGGCACGTTTTTCAAAACTATCCCGATAATGTTTTCCAAGTACACATCCGGAACAAACACCATCTCTGCAAGATACCATAGGAAAACATGTTACCATATTTCCTTTACATAGATTTTGAAAGGAGAGATAGTTTAAGTAACCAAATCGCTCATGCCAAAGTTTGCTCACTTCATCATTATGAGCAACAAATACCGAGGGAAGAGTTGATGACCCAAAGTTGTTAAACTTATACAACCTTGTAGAATCATCAGCAATGCCAGTAGCTAAAATCTATTTAAGATCTCTTAGGTCCTTAATTACAACATCGTGAGGTGAAAATTCAACAGTTTTACCTTCACCTGAATGAGTTATCTGATATACAGATAGAAGGTTGCAGGATAAGGTTGGAACACATAATACATCATTAAATTGACCATTGTCTAGATGAACAGTTCTAGTGCCTACAACACTAAGAGATCTATCATCACCAACATATATATTTTTGGTGTTACAATCATTTAAAGAAGAAAACATGGCTTTGTTTTTGGCCATGTGATAAGAAGCTCCGGAATCAATGAGCCACTCATGAGAATACGAAGAAGAAGATACATTTAGTGCATAACCAGACCGAAATGCTTGACAATCACATGCAGAAAGTGTTATTCCTAAAGATGAAGTTGAAGTTGAAGAGTGCTCCAAATGGATGTTATGCTTCTTCCTTATTGCTTCCAAGGCTTCCATCTTCTTAAAGCATTTGGATTCTAAGTGGCCATCTCGATTACAAAAGTGGCAATGTCTATCAGTCTTTTTCCCTTTGTTTTTATTTGCCTTATCATTTTGTTGAAATGATTTTTCATTTTGAGACTAAAATTGCTTAGGACCCTTGTTTGGTTTAGGACCATTCTTTCTAAGATACTGTTCTTAGGATTCTTTGAATTTGGTTGTTGTTGGACAGCTAAGGCTTTCTTAAAAGAGTTTCCAAGATTAAGAAGACCAAGATGTAAGATTTTTTTCTTGTCCTTGAGAAATAATGGCTTTTCTAATAGAATGGAAGGTGGAAACAAACACAGAGTATGTTGGTCCCAACTTAGCAAGAATGGAATAGATAAGACTACCATCTTCTTTCTTAACCTTAACACCTTCCAAGAGAAGTCTAAGGGCCTTGAACTTGGACAAAAAATCTTCAATGGAAGAAAATTTATTGGGGTCCAACGTAAGCAACTCATTTTCAAGTTGATGGGCTATATTTCATTTTTAATTCCAAAAACTTTAGTGAGTTGTTTCATTGCTTCATTAGGGGTATCAAGTTCTGCGATATGGAATCTAAGATCTGAAAAAATAGACACCCCTATCAACCCACGTGTTTGATCTTGCCTATTTTCCCATTTGGCTGCCTTATCTTCATCTTTAGGTTTAATTTCTTGCCCTAAGGCTATTCTATAAAGACCTTTACTTCTAAGTAAATCCACAATGTAGGACCACCATTGGAAGTGATTGGTGTTGTCAAGAATAACTTAACATGAACTTTCGATTATCACGGAAACAAAAGTTGTAGATGTTGAAACTAAGAATTCCAATGGAAAGATTTCGAAAAATTAGGATGATTCAAAAAAAACAGCTCTGAAAACGGCTTCTGGATGAATAAGTTATGGTTTTTTTAAGAAAAGTTGTTGAAGATGCCGACGAAGTGCGTGAATGTGCAGAAGTGAATGATAATGTTATTTTTTTTTTAAATCCCCCCATTTCGAAACTTAATCTAATTAGCCCACTTTAAAAAAAATTATGTGACCCACTTTTATAAATAAGTGAAAATCATTTTTACAATGGTACTTTATAAGCTATCCACTAAATTGTAACTTAAATAAAAGATAAAGAGACTTTAAAATTATAAGTGACTCACTTTTTATAATAGGTGAGAACACTTTTACATAAAGCAACTTTAAAACATAAGTTACATATGTTTTTTGAAAAAGTAACTCAACAAAAAGAAAGACTTGAACTCAAGACCTCTATTCTCATAAAGTAACTTTGGACCAAGTGAGCTAGTTTAAAAGGTTAGTAATCTTTGGAAAAGAGGAAGGGCAAGGGGTTAGTCACTGAAGCTTTGGGGTGCGTGCTTACTTAAAAAAACTCTTTTTGTCTACAAAACAAAAAACCACACAACGCATCAGCAGTATAAAATTTTATTTTATTTCCGAAACAAAAATTATAGATTTTTTTTCCACATAAAAAATTATATTTCATTTTCATTTAACCGTTGATGATATTATGATGAAATATACAATGATTCTCCAAGTTGTGTAATTGCCAATTGGATCATTGATGTCATTGTTTTAATTGTATAAATGTGTGATTAATTACACTTTGAAAATAGCTATTTTTCTATATTGCTGGGGTAGAAGAACAAACAAGGAAGAAACATTAGAATTAGTTAAAGAACAATTAAAGACAAAATCTCAAATTCAAACAACTTATCTCACCGAAGCAATAAGGGTAGGAAAGATACTTGAGCATAAACATAGACTAATCCGTGTCAAGGTCAGTTGTAATGACCATAAATTAGATATACTTAGGAAATCCCCAAGCCTAAAAGGAACGGGAATCTTTATAAATGAAGACCTCATTCCAGAAGACCAAGCTGAACTTAGGAAAGAAGTACAAAATGTCAAGGAGGCAAGAAAAGAAGGGAAATGGGCAATCATTAGGAATAGAAAAGCTATTATTAGAGACAGAGTCCCAAACACGAATGATAAATAGGGAATAGCATCACTCTAGATCCTCTTCTGGAACTGTCATGGTTTTCCATGGTGTAAAGGTCCTATGTTAAGTTGGATCCCGAGTGATATTGATCTTATTCTTTTAGTTGAAACTTGGGAGCATGGCGAATCTAGGGTCCCTCACCTTGACGGGTTCACTCTTTTGTCTGCCTGGAATAAGAAATCCTCTAGGAGAGGTTTTGGTGGTATAGCCTGTCATATTAGGAACATTGTTTCTTCTCACATCCAACTTCATAAAACTAAACCCTTCAATCAATAGTAAATACATTTGGATCGAGGTCTCTGATTCTACAACCAATAGGATCTTCCTTGCAATCTGCTATTTCGCCACTTTCAACTCTACATCCTATAAGAAAAACAACCTGGATAAGAATTGTCCTTTCAATACCTTAGAAAAAAACATCTACAACCTAAGGAATGAAGGCAATATCCTTTTGTTTGAGGACTTTAATGCTCAGACTACTATTAACCAAGCTATTATGTTAAGTAACAAATCTAACCCCAACCACTTGTGGCTTGATGAGGATGATCACTTAGCTAATAGATTCAACAAAAAATCTAAAGACATAATCGAAAACTTATTCGGCACCAAACTCCTCAAACTTTATAGTTCCCAGGACCTAATCATTTGCAATGGTATTAATGAATGGGCTCTCTCCGGTATGAAGACCTATTCACATGGGTTGGGTAGTAGCGTCATGGATTATGCGATCTCTGACATCCATATCCTCAACCATATACAAACTTTGAGCTTCTTAATGAGTACGAGCCTGACTTTGACCACAAACCTTTGCCTTTATCCCTCAATCTTGCTATGCATACCACCCACATGCAAGAGAACAGTGAAAGCAAAACTCACATTCACTTCGATAGAATAAAGGTCAACCTTTTCTTAAGGGATTTGGAAAGGAATTTCAGCTCCCTAACTTATAATAACAACATTGATCAAATTTATTACCATTTTACTACTACCCTTTCCACCACCATTAGAAAATTCCTATGTTGCTAGGAAACGTGGGTTCGGGGACAGGGACGGGTACGTCATTTTTTGAAACAGGGTGTGTGGGCTCGTCAAGGGTATATTATAATTTATATATACAATATATAAATATTTTATTTTATAGATTATAATATATATGAATTTGTATATTTTTCAACTTTAAACAAGAAAAATAAAATATTTATGATTTAAACTTTATATTCATGCACATCATTGAACATTCAACATTCACAATGAAATTTCAAAATTTCAAGTTTGATATCAGTGCAAATTGGAGTTTACATATTAATAAGAATCATGATATATGTCCATTGTCATACTACATTCAAAATTTGCCCTAAGGCATCTCAAAACCAGAACTAGGAAATTTTAAAATACTAAAATAAAAATAGCTAATAGTGAATAATGGCTTCCTTCAAGCCATGTCATCAGCATCACTCAGATCTTCAGTTAGCATGCTCTACAAGTAGGAACCACTCTCATCTTGAGGCTCCTGCTCATCCATAACAACTAGAGGTAGCTCAATAAGGCCATTTGGTTGTATCTCGTCGTCCACACACATAGCATCATCTATGTATTGGTCCCATCTCTTGAAAGAACCCTCCTTGTACCCAAGGTCTTTTCGAGATATGAGAAAAAGTGTGCTATGAATGTACACAAAGTTCTCTGCCTTCTTTGAGCCCAACCCATTTTTCTTTACTGAATGGATAAACGCATGAGTACTCCAATCCCTCTCGCAAGATGAAGAACTAGCTACCTGGAATATTAGGGGAAGCCCATTAAATTAATTAAAAATTTAAAATAAACACTAAAATGAATCCCAAAGAACCCTAAAGAACCCGATTTTGGGGTTCCAAGTACCCATCATCAGGGTTCTCTGTACCCGTCAAAACGAAAGAACCCAATTTTTTTAAAGGAGAACCTGGTTCTTCATTGAAGAACCCGGTTCTTATGGGTACTTCTCAAAAGAACTTGCACCTGAATCTAGTACTTGGGGACAAGAACCCGAGACAAGTTCGAGAACCCCACCCCCGGGTTCGCAAACCCATGTAACATACGTAAATTCTCTAATAAAACTTCGTATAAGAATAATAATAGAAACTTCCAATCCTTGGTATGACAAAGATTGTAAAAATGTCAGGAAAGCAATCAAAGACGCCCCTAATGAAAGCATAGTTTTAAAACTTCGACTCCGACTCCGACTCGGCCGAGGATCGACTCCGACTCCGACTCTGAAACGGTAATGACTCGGCCGGCTCAATTTCAATGACTCGGTCGTTGTAAAAAATACGTTAAATATTTATTTTTTTTTATAAAAAAAACATAATTTTAAAGATTTTAAACATAATTTTAAAGATTTCCATTCATGTTTCCAAACACACAGTATTATAATATAAATGGAAGACAACATATGATCAAAGTAGCCTCATGAACCAATCCATTATATCACAATGGTACCCAATGGCAATATATAGTCAACTGTCATACATGATCAAAGACTCAAAACAAAAAACACATAACCAAGGAGGCTAGAAACGGCCTCTACAACAAAAGTAAACTGTGACCAGACTCTAGTACTAGTACTATAGCTACTGGCTAGTAGCTACTGCCAGAGGAGCCAAGATCATGTCGATCAATCTCTGGATCATCATCAGAGTCAGATAGGGGGCCCCATGGCTCATCATCATCATCATCATCTCCAACTGCAACTGTAGAAGTGGTACCACTAGCAGGCTGTGCAACTGTAGCAGATGCAAGCTGAGATAGAGTAGATATGCGGTTGCGCTTCTGTCGTGGCTGAGCAGAGGAAGCACCTACAACTGGAGTCCTTGCTGGCTGTGAGACTGAGGCTAGTGGATTGGGATCTCATTCAACTGAACAGCATGTTCAAGTTCAATTGATGTCTCGACTCTCAATATCTAAATCTAAATCAAGATCCTCATCAGGATCAAACTCTGCTGGACGACTCTCCACTACCCAATTTGATGTTGGATCAATGTCTTCCAACACAATGGGATCTAAATCAGGTCTTTTGTTCAGCAAATGGTTTCGTCTGAGCCAGAGGTTGTATTGGACATAAACTAGATCATTTAACCGTTTTTTATCCAAACGATTTCTCTTCTTTGTGTTACTTGGGAGCAGGAGCTAAAACAGGAGCGGGAGCGACATTTTTAGAAGCCCCTGGTTTGGGAGCGAATCCCATAGGAGTTCGACAACCAATGTCACTAACATCAAGGTACATAGAGGGATTTGTGCTCTTGATTAAATACGAGTTCCATACCCTAATACATGACAAAATTCAATGGAAACATTGCAATCCTCCAATCCTGAAATCCTAAAAAACTGATAAGTCTGCTGGATTTTGAATGAAATCTAAAATTCTGCTTTCTCCATATGAAATCCAATGAGGCTGAAACCACTCTCAAACATCCTGAGTCATTTCATGGTAATGTTAAAAATTTAAGTAAAAGGATGAAAATTTAACTAATTTATAACACATTGGAGTTCAAACCAATCAGCAAACACTTCAAAATGTCATTAAAAAAATGTCAAATCATTGTTTTGATGGGGTTACAGGCCACTGGTTATGACTCAGCCGAGTCAACACAGAAACGGCCGAGTTGGCCAAGTCAGCCATGACTCGGCCGAGTCATTGAGTCATGGCTGACTCGGCCTACTGAACCATTTCCTCCACTGAGTCACATTTTTGGGCAATGAAACGGATCAACTCGGTCGTTTCCGTTTCGAATCGGTCAAATTTTAAAACTATGAATGAAAGAACTAAGATCCAAAATATAAGTATATACAAAGCTCTCATTAAGAGGAATAAGAGGTCATATATTAATAAGAGACAAGAGCATCTTCTCCACCTTTCTAAAGTTGTGGCCAGAAAGTTTTGGCGGAATGTGCTTGTCCGTAAAACTAAAGATAATCATTCTATCCCCCTAGAAAATTGGGATAACTATCTTAAGAAGTCCTATGACTCTCCAGACACCATGGGCACCATCTTAAACACTCCTATTAAAGATGATATTTTTTCTCTAGAAGACGTTGAGTCTGGGATTAATAAGCTCGCTAATGGGAAAGCCAAAGATATTGAAGATTACCAAGCTTAGATCTTTAAAATGGGAAAATCGATCCTCATTCCTCATCTCCAAAAGCTTCTCAATTTGGCTGTAAAGCATGGCTTCTCTAAGCTTTGGACGCAAAGCCTTATTGTGCCTATCTTAAAAAATGGGGACAAAAGCGGTCCCTCTAACTATAGAACCACTATGATTAGCCACATCCTAGCCAAGCTTTATGGGCTCATTCTGGAACAAAAAAAAAAAAAAAACTTAGCCTTTGTCTTGAGAACCAGGGTAAAATAGCCAAATGGAAAGCTGGTTTTAGGAGACATCACGCGAACATGGACCACCTTGTCACCCTTAGGATCATCACAGAGGAATGTCGCAATAGTAAAATCGATCTCTTTTGTTGTTTCGTGGACTTTAGAAAAGCTTTCAACATTGTCCCCTGAGATAAGCTCTAGGAGAGGCTTGAAGAGATCATGGTTCCTCCTGAACTAAGGATTCTTGTGATCCACCTCTACGAGACTGTCATTGCCAAGCTTAAGACCAGCAAAGGGTGGCCTAAAGAAATTAAATGTAATATCGGTGTTAAGCAAGGTTGTCCCCTTTCCCCTACCCTTTTTGGTATTTACATTGATAAGCTAGAGGAGTGTCTGGAAACTACGGGCTGCAAAGGTACTGAGCTCACTAGTATTATCATTACTCTTCTCCTTCATGCTGATGATATTGTTCTTCTTGCAAGGAGCCACAATGACCTAGACAAGCGCTTAAGACTCTTCATGTCTATTGCTCCAAGATGGGTATGACAGTTAATATCGACAAGAATAAAGTCGTAATCATTAAATCCAAAAAGATCACCCATGGTAGTTTAGTCTATGATAACCATTGTCTTGAGCAAGTTTCTTCTTATAAATATTTGGATATTGACTTTCCTCATCAGCTCAACTAGAATTATAGCATAAAGGAAAGAATCATTGGAGGTTGGAAAGCTTATTATGAACTTGAAAACAATTGTAAGTCAGTCGATCTTTACATTTGGAGTAAAAAAAAGGTTCCTCTTTGAGACTCTCGTCACCCCTGTTATCTTATACAGATGTGAAGTTTGGGGGTGCAATATATCTAAGGAGTCGTGGAGAAAGATTGAGATGATCGAGAAGCAATTCATAACCTATAACTTCAAGATCAAGGGAAATACTCCCTATCCTATCCTCTTGATCAAAGTTGGCATGTCCCCCATTGAAAGTGTTGCCATGTTTAGATATTTGATGTATAAGAAGAAGCTTCACAATATAGAATCCAAGAGGCTCCCAAAAATTGCTTATAACTTTAGTCAAAGCCCCCACTTGCACCTTAAACGTTGGTGGCATCGGGATATGCTCGATCTTGGCTCAACCTTTGGGGGATTAAGGAGGAGATCATCATCGGAAGCAAGGACAGTATCAAAGATACTATTACTTCCAGTTTTACGGACAAGATGTGGGATGCTAAGGAGCTGGAGGGCAAAAGGAAGCTAAGTTACTATAAGGAGGTGATCAACCCCACCCTCGATAACCAAAATTATCTCTCTATGTTAACTAGCACTAAGAAGAAAATGAACATCACTAGGATTAGAACTAATTCTCATGACCTTTGGAGTGAGACCAGGCAGTGGTCTACTCCCAAGACCCCCCGAGACGGTAGAATTTGTCAAATTTGTGATACTAAGAAGGTGGAAAATGAAAAGCACTTCCTTTGAGATTGTCCGACTCTTGCACACATCCGCTCTCAAATCCCTATCATCAGTCACACCTCCAATCTTCTTGACTTATTAAGCCATCCCAACCATAGCAATCTTGGAACACTTCTTTCCTTGCGATTTGATCATAGAAACAAGATTTTGAAGAATGACAATTAGACTCTCCTTTCTTGAAGTCTGATAGACCACATTGGTCTTAATGGACGTTAATCATCATCATCATCATTTAGATTTTATTATATTTTATATATATCTAACAGTCGAGGTCGGGTCACCTATGTTAGGGGACCATCCCCTATGATGTCCCCTGGAATTTAGGGGGCTCTCCACATGGCCGCAAGACACATCCCCACAGTCCTGCATCCCTAAAACTTGGTCGGACATCATTACATTGCCATTAAATTGGGAATTTGCAAATATTTCAAATTCTACAAATTTCGTTCAAAAAATCACCAAATTCAGTGACTAAGCGCCAGGAGATTCTTCAACAGCAACTTTATATGTTCTTTTGATGGGATCATGGACCAAAAATTATGCTAGTAAAAACAAGTCAGTCTGGGAAACATCAGAGAAACTGCCAGATGTTTGTTTTGCCTTCTTATCATAAGAAGTTGATTTATAATTTCTATTGCTTTGCTTTGTCATCCCTGTCTTTGCTAGATAGGAATATTGCATCCGATAGGAAAGTCTTCCCATATTTTTCAGGGCATCTTATTTTGCAGGTATGAATAAGATAATTTTATTGATATCCAATAAAAAAGATCACAAAAGTGAGTCAAAAAAAACTAAGATCGTACATCCAGTGTCATTAGCGCAAAGTGGGAGTGCGATGCATCTCCTGAAACAATGCTAAAAGCATAAAAATAGTAAGACCTATGAGTAGGCTAGAAACTAGCCGCTAAATGTCTAGCTAAAGCTAAAACAAAAGCTAAAGAGTATAAGATAAGGTACTTGTGCTGGTGAATAGGTACTTGGAGACAATTTACTGCATTTAGAAAATTTAATGAAAATAGCTAAATTAATTTAGCTGGTCTAAATATGATAATTAAAATAATATAAATAGTTCACTAACATTCTATATTAGGTCATACTTTGAATTTAATGTATTAGGTCTAAGGATCAATTCCTTAGATTGACTGCCTCTATTGCATACCTCATTCGATGTCCCTGTCGGGTTAGGTGTCATAATCAGTGCCAACGAGTTTACAATGAGTACCATTAGTAAATGCAAAGAAGTACCCGGGACTTTCCTCACGAGATTTACCTTGAAGAAAACAAGGCAGAGGCATCTGAGGGTGTGAAATGTCCCCTGTTCAACTTATGTAATTGGATTTATATCTAGCTGTGAATGCAAAGATGTGCCCGGGGTTTCCTCACAAGATTTACCTAGAATAAAAGAAGGTACAGACATCTCAAAGTGTGAAATACCCCGTACATACGTAATTGGATTTATCTCCAGGAGTAAAATGTCTCTTGCTCCATTACGGTAATTAGATTTTTTTAAGCTAGTTTGGAGTGGCGCTAATTATAATTAAATAGCCTCTAACAACAGGGCATTGGTTCGCACGCTGGACAGAGGGTTACGCCCACCAGGGTTTAATTCTCACTGTGGTCTGCACCATGTGCAGTAAAGCATGAGTTTCAAAGGAATAAGAAAGGGTCATCAATTTTGGTTGAATAATTTTTTATGGCACCTAAGCCAAAGGAACTCCACTCTTTGCGGTGTAGACCCTCAGTATGTTTCTTGAAGCACTTCCAAATAATAACGGTAATAATAACGGGCAATGAATCTAAGAGAATTGAACCCGTTACACAAGCTTGGCCTGCTTCCATAACCAAAGCCCAATTAATCGATAACAATAACATAGAATGGACACAAAAAGATAGGTTAAAATAACTTACAGCTCCGCCGTTATGTACTCGATTCTCTTGGCGACATTGGCATTCGCTTCTGCGAGATCCTGCTTTACTAACACCGGTCCAATGAGCTTGTACACATTCGCATCCTCACTAAGTAATTCCAGTTCCTGTGCAATAAATCTCGCAGTAGATTAATTCCTTATGATACCCCATCATTTATCGCTGAATTCAAACAAATGAACGGCATTCCTCCCTGATTACCTTCTGAACCATCTCATTCTCGCCATGCTGGATTGTATACTGCTTCCTCACTTGATGATTCTTTGCGATGTCTGCAACGAACAAAACCCATAATTCATATACATGTTGATTGATTTTTCATGTGTGCATTGGTCTGCAAAAAATTAGAAACAACAAAACCCTTGAAGCTCTTACCTTTCCGAATCTTGTTAAGGGCATTGGCCTGGTTCTCCAGTTGGTGCTGGAGATCCCTCACGGCTGCTGTACTCATTTCTGATGGACGCGTGCTGAGCAATAACAACTGCAAAATCCCGAAAGCCTTGAAATGCAAGGAACTATAAACCCATGGGAAGTCTTCTTATTATCTAACGGACTATCTTTAGGTTCTTTATCAGAGGTTTCGCAGACGGGGAACCATTAACATTAGTATTGCTAATATCATTATTACCATTACTTGTACGCTCTAAGCATCTGTCGAAGGCAATAACACTAAAGGTGGGCATCTTTTATAAACAAAAATAATACAGAAAACATCAAACCTTCGAGCATCCATCAAGGCTTTAATACAACTTACTTCGAGCTCAAGCTGCCGGCTTCTATTCTGCAAAGGTACAGGAAATTTTCTTTAAAAGGTTAAAGGCGCGTCCTTCAGAGCTGTCCGGTGACACCAGGGATTTGAAAGATATAAGAAACAGAAAACCCGCGAAACCCTTCACGGCTTCCGCTCTGAAAATAGAACGAACGCACGAAATGCAGGCACTATACAGTTCCTTTGAACACGACAACCACGTTCATTCGAAAAACTCTATATATATCAAAACAATTATAAATGTTGATATCTAATTTATAATAGGTTTTGTTAATTTAGTTAATTAATTATTTTCTTCGCCCTTTTGAGCTGCTTTCTGTTTGTGTATGAATAATAACAATTAATTATTTATTTTTCAATTTAAGTTTTTGTGAGCTATATCAAGTTTTCGAAAGATTTTTTTGGCAAAAATTACATTATAATACTTTTGTCCATACGTTTTGAACCAACGAATGTGGGTCATCATCAGCACAAGTTGAAGAACCAGATCACATATTCCAATGGCTATATTTGACTTGCATGTTAAATAGGGCAGATCTTCCAATGGCTATATTTGACTAGGAAACGGCTATAATGCACTAGGCAGCTAGACTGGACCAACAGCGATATTTGATTGAGAAACACTCATTGGTTCAGTCTAGTTGTCGAGCCCATTGTAGTCTAGTTGTCGAGCCCATTGTAGTTGTTTCCTAGTCAAATATGGTCGTTGGAAGATTGCTCTCCCTATTTAACATGCAACCACACTCTGGTTCTTCAACTTGTCCTAACGATGAGCCACACTCGTTGGTTTCTTCAACTTGTCCTGACAAAAATATTATAATGTGATTTCCACCGAAAAATCTCTCAAAAACAATTAATTATGTTTATTTTAAAATGTTTTTAGAATAGTGTTTATGATTATAGATCGCTTCCCTGTATTATTATATTATTTTAACATAATATTAAATATTAATAATAAGGTTAAGGTTTACGAAATACATTTTTTAATATTTGTCTGGTATTTTCTTATTAGAATTTCTAAATTTTAATTTTGTAATGATACTAAAGGTGCTTTTCATTAGCTAATTATTTGACTTCTCCCAAATATGTTTTGTTACTACGACAAGTCATCAAGTGAGCATGACCAACCATTATTAGTGATGTTAAGTTACTATGATAAGTCATCCAGTCAACAAGACCAACCACTATAGCAATAGTGATGGGGTAACTATTACCAATAGTTTAACGGATGATCTAAATAGTCATAATTGATTGTCATTGATTTGTAATGTTATAACTAGCAATTGATCTTAAAAGTGTAAAGATACACCAAAAGAATTGAATATGTTTGTGATGTTACTGTAAAAATGTTGTAGCAAAGGAAAGATAACAATCTAAAGAGTGGAGGATGGAAGGGAGGAAATATGTTCGGGCTTGCAATAGTCTCACACTTATGTCAATGTCTGTCTTACAGATGTTGCTCGAACCACTTGGCTAAATCATTTTTTTCAATCATACCACTATGTCAAAATCTTATATACATATTATATTGAAGCTATAACATGCGAGGTAATGAGGATAAACATTACCATAGGTCCTCGTGGTCACTAGCGCACAAAAAATGTAATTGCACAAAGGAAATGACTAAAGTCAGTGCGTGTTGATATTGATATTAAATAAAGAGCATCTTTCACTAGTGTGACCTTCAAATTCTGGGATTTTCTGCAATCAACATAAAGAAGGGGGTTTGTTTTAGAATTTTAGTTATCTCCTTTTACAAAAATTAAATTAATTTGGAGCCATTTTCCAGGAGCCATTAATTCCAATTTAAATTTAAATTTAAATTTTGTCTAGCAAAGATTTGTTGGAATTGCAAATTTAGGTGGTGTACTTTACACAATCCAAGTGTCTAAGTAAACTTTCAAGGCATTGTATCCATTTATGCAATAAAAAATACAGTTTTAAAAATGAAAAGTTACACATTTTATATGCATATATAGAACCAATATAGAATGATTTCATGAGGTGCATACTTTTTTTTCAAGTTTTGCACTCTAAAAGAGGTCTCATAGGCTATCTTTAGCCTTGTGGACATTAAAATTTTCTTTCTTTCTTTCTCATCTTTCCAAAAGTAATTACGGTTGCCTTTGCACAACTCGTGTGGGTCCCACAATAATGAGTGACCATGTAAGTTAACCGTAGTTAAGAAGTCTTTATGTTAAGGATGGTCATTCCTAAACAAAAAAATACCCAATAACATCTCAGGTTGAACACGATTTAAGGTGGGACTTTATCATAATTAGTTAAAGCAATTTTGTGTGGGAGTTATCTTAAGAATCCCTAAAGCCGGAATTTTTATACAAACTTGACCAAAAATTTAGATTTTTTTGTTATATAAAAAAATGGTTAAGTTATGATCTCACTGTAAATTGGTTGAAAAAATCAAAATTAATTCCATTTAATTTTTCAATTAAACATTTTATAGCATTCTACCTAAAAAAATCTCTTAAACACCTAAAGGTAATCTTTAAAAAGACATAATTTAATGTGAATCTTATCATATTTATTAATATGCTAGCAACAAGAATAGTGTAAAACGTGATGCCAAAAATGGCTTGTTTAAAACAAATTTAATAGGTTCCTCCATGATAAGTTCCTCATTATTATTTATAACATTCATTTATAGGGAAGAGTAGGAGGAAAGGGATTACGCTCTGGCGATTTAAAAAAATGTTGGCAAGGGGTTTCGATATGGGACCTAGGATTTCCTTTGGTTTAGGTTTCAACAGCCCAAGGTTTGGATAGGGTCTCCCATGGGGTTGGACCGGTGCCTCTGTGCGGACATGGTTTCACATCAGGGTAGTCGCAAAGTTTGGTAAACTTTTTTATAAGGTGCTGACGGTTTGCTTGTGGTTGGTTTTTCCTGCACCGGCCATTGTAATTTCTCTAGCTCTATTTTACCTCTTTCCATAATAGTTTGGCGCAACACCCTCTACTTGCCTTGGGGTTCTCGTGCATCCTGTGGCGGTCTAGGTAAAGTAATGGAGGCTATGTGGGGTTTCAACGCATTTTTAAAGGGTTTGACCCGGGTTTCTCGACATATCCCAAGAGTAATTTGTCCTTTTACCTCTTTTTACTATGTGTTTAATGAATGGAAGAGGAATTAGTTGACTATTCCTCAGATAGTTTAACGCCTTCAGACATCTGGGTGGAATCACGACCCATGTCACGAGTTGGCATAGACCGGAGTCACCCACTTTACCGGAAGATCAGGTAAATGACTTAGTGTCAGGGATGGTTGATATGGAGGAGTCTCTATAGGGCCTGGGCCTTTCTCAACGGTTGTGGAGGTAACCGAGGGGTTTATACACCTAGGAGAAGGCACAAGCTCGCCTTTTCTTTCAATCCTGTCGTTGTCGGAGCTTCAAAACTGGACAGAACAAAATCATTGGGCCAAGGTTTTTCAGAGTAGTGTGGGGTTTCCATTGGAAGGGATAGGTGTTTTGGGACATGGTTCATTCGGGCTAGAGAACTTTCATGCAGTGGCGAACATCCCCATAAGCAGTCAGGTTCTTTTCTCATATGGTTTTACAAGTATAGCACCCTCAAGAAACTCTCTGCCTTTCGGCTATTTTGACGGCATTGCAAGCAAGGACGTCGAGGTGGAAGAGACTCATGCCTCAGACTCGGATGAAAACCCTCAGGGGGCCGAACGGCAGCAAAATACAAGCCAGGGTTCAAAGGAAAAGACCGACAAGAAATCCAAGTTGTCGAAGTCAAGAGAGGGGTCGTTTGTTGGTGTTTGGGGAAGGTATAGGAATGGAAAAAGCGACATTGACAAAAAGCACAGTGTTGGTGGGCAGGGTCCGTGGTAGGAACTACTCCCCGAGATGTTTGAAGAAATGGACTATGGAGGTGTGGGGCAATGTGATGGAGCAACTTCCTGCAGTTTTGACGATGTCCAGGGGTTGGTTTGGCCTTATTTTTCCTGAGCCATAGCAGGTGAATTGGGTGCTAATGCGTTATTGGCATCTTGAAATGACCCCCATCCTGCTAAAACGTTGGTCACCTCTCTTTGATTCGAAAAAGGGAGCTGGGCCGATTTGGGTTCGACTGTCGGGGCTCCCACTGCAATTCTAGTCAGAAGACATTTTTTTATGTATAGGGGATGATTTGGGGACTTACCTCGAACATGACAGAACTTATATAGATTTTGGTTGTCTAGCAATGGCCAAAATTCTCGTCCATTTGGATACCAGAGAAGGACTTGTGGAGAGATACCGATTTCAAATGGGGGACATTATCAAATGGCAGGAGCTAGATTATGAGGGCATCCCCTTCAAGTACCAGAGGTACCATGAGGTTGGCCATCTATACAAATCTTGCCGCTTGGTAATCGGGCGAAGGTTGAGTCCTCTGAAATTCTTTGCCTCGCCGAGTATTCAAACAGAGTTGAGGATGGAAGATGTACATGCTGCGCTTGAGGGTGGATTAATGCAGGAACAGAGGGTGCCTGGAGCAGTGCAGTCTAAGATGGATGCCTGGACCTCTGTTGCACCTATTACCAGAGCACGCGTCAGAGATACTGCCTTGTTTTCGGGTACTTCTTCTCCTCCCCATCCTCTATTTACAAAAGATTGTATATATGTTTCTACATCTTCTATTTGTATGTCGGGTCTTATTCTCGAGGTCTGTAAGCTAAGCCCCGTTATCTGTCTTATGGCTTAGGCCCCTTCACCTTCCCTCTGTACCCCTTTCGTTATTATTTAGGATGATCCTTCTCAAGATTCCAAGGGGGATTCGACCTCTAACGCCTCCCACCGGTATAGCCTGCGCTCTTTACCTCCCACCCTTCACTCTTTCGGATTGGATGAGGACCGTCACCCATCCTTACCCCCAAAGGCCCCCGGGGGTAGACAATCTGGCCTGTCAAAAGCTATCAAAAGGGCCAACATTGAAGAGCATTTAGGCATTCAGTCTCCCATAGATCAGGTCCTTAGAGCAAAGGGGAACCCTACGAAGGTTGCCCCATGAAGTGCATCTCTTTTAACCGCAGGGGTTTGGCCAGCCTGAATAAAAAATTGGCGCTGATAAGCCTGTGTTTTTCAGAAAAGTTGGATATTCTCTTACTGCAAGAAACCCTAGGCGATGATCACCTTATCAACAAAACCCTAAAATCATTCTTGCCGCATTGGGTTTTCTTTTTCCTTGATATGAGAGGGAGATCAGGGGGTTGTGCCTTAGGTTTCAACAATAAATCGATCAAGGTTACAAATGCTTGGGTGGCAAGGGTTTTCTAGGAGCAAAATTCACCTCCATTTCGCTTAATATCCCCCCTGAGGGTTATTAACATCTATGGGCCCTGCCAGAATAGGGAGGTTTTCAGGGAGAATCTGCTCTAGGCAGATTTTATGTAAGTTGAGAACCTGCTTATCGGTGGTGACCTCAATTTCTCACTTGGGCTTGCGAAATCTTGGGGGCACAGAGCTCAGTCGGACTGTTTAACAGGTTTTTTTGAGAATTTGTTGGATGTCCATGACCTGATAAACATTGACACGACACGTATCATGCCGACCTGGCGGAACCATAGAACCGGGGTGGATGCCCTGGCTAGAAGGCTCGATCATTTTGTAATCAAAACCCCCTTACTTCGTCGCCTTGCACGCATATGGCAATGGGTGGGTTCGGGGGGATACTTGGATCATTCACCAATTTTCCTTGAAATTATGGATGCAAACTTCAAACCAGGATCGCGTTTCAAATTTAATGCTTCTTGGCTAAATGAGGAATATTTCCATCTTATCGTCAAGGAAAATTGGACCCACTGCAATCCAGATTCTAGTCCCCCTCCAGCGATGGTTATATCAAACAACCTAGCCTGCTTAAAAGAGAAAACTATCAGTTGGGCAAAGGCCATGTTATGAAACTAGCTCACAAAAAGATATAAAAGAAAGATTAACGCCTTAGAATTCAACCTCTTCGAGGGGGAAACCTCCTTTACATTACACAAATGAACAATTCTTGGATGATACGAATGACCAAACCTCCTTTCTATGTATAGGAGTCTAAGGGGTCAAAATATAATCAAAACCGACATAACAATAATAATGTAAGGGCACAATAATAACAATAGTGGGCTTCTGTGGGGCACAACAATATAATAAGAGGGTTGTACTAATAACAATAAGGAGTTACACTAGTAGTATAGGGACCTAACATGCCCCTCTCCTTCAAAAAGTGTTGTCCTCAATGCTTGAGAAGTTCTTGATGCTTTTGTATAAAATTCTTGTCCTCCCATGTGGAATCTTCAGCGGGTAAGTTTTTCGACTCGATGAGATGCTCTAGAATTGATCGATTTCGTAGCTATTGGGTTCTTTTTTCTATGACTGCTCCTGGTTCCAATATGATTTTTCCTTCCTCGTCAAGTTCTGGCAATATTGTTTGAACTGGGATCTTCTGCAACTTTTGAATGAGTGGCCACACTTCTTCGTCCTTCTTCCATTCATCCCTTACTTCGTTTATCCAATCTAGTTAGATAATAGAAATAGCACAAAACAATGTTCCACATCCTCATCCTTTCTTGGGAGTGCATCTGCCACAACATTTTGCTTCCCTTTTTGTAGATAATTTCAAAGTCATAAACCAACAACTTTGTGACCCATTTTTGTTTCTCTTCAGAGGATAATCTTTGTTCTAAAAAGTATTTAAGACTATCATGGTCTTTTTTTACCTTGAAATGTCTTCCCATTAGGTAGGGTCTCCATTTCTTAAGTGCATTAGTATTGCCAACATTTCCTTCTCATAAATAGCTTTGTGTAAATATTTTCCTTTAATTGGATGACTTTCGAAAGCAATGGGTCTTTCATCTTGCATTAAAACAACACCAATTCCATTTCCTGAAGCATCACATTCCACAATAAACGTTTTTGTGAAGTCCGGCGTAGCTAAGACCGGTGCTTGGCACATTGCCTCTTTAAGATGTTCGAAGGCCTTTGTTGCTTCTGGAGTCCATGAAAATGCATCTTTCTTCAATAATGTTGTTAGAGGTGCTGCTATTCTCGCATAATTCTTAACAAACTTGCGATAATACCTTGTCAACTTGAGAAATCCTCGCAGATGCTTTATGGATGTGGGAATGTTCCATTCCTTAATGGCTTTAATTTTGCTAGGGTTTATATTAACACCTTCATGAGATACAATATGACCGAGATATTCCACCTCTTGTACTCCAAAGAAACATTTGGAGCTTTTTGCATATAATTGTTTCCCCTCCATAGTTTGAGCACCCTGTCAACATGTTGAACATGATCCTTCCAAGACTTGTTGTAGATTAGTATATCATCAAAAAATACTAACACAAATATTCTAAGGAAGGGTTTGAAAATGGAATTCATCAAACCTTGAAATGTAGAAGGTGCATTGGTAAGGCCAAAAGGCATGACTAAAAATTCATAATGACCCTCATGAGTTCTAAATGTTGTTTTCGAAATGTCTTCAGTGTTCATTTTGATTTGACGATATCCTGAACGAAGATCCAACTTGGTGAAGTAAATTGATCCATGCAATTCATCTAATAATTCATCAATGACATGAATGGGAAATTTATCTTTAATAGTGAGCTTATTGAGCTCCGTATAATTCGAACAAATGCGCCATGATCCATCCTTCTTGTGCACCAATACTACTGGAGCAGAGAAAGAACTTTGACTAGGTTGAATTATACCAGCCTCTAGCATTTCTGCAACCATATGTTTAATTTCACTCTTTTGGGCATAGGGATATATGTATGGCCTGATGTTTGGAGGAACACTTCCTGAAATCAAATGAATAGCATGATCATGATCACGAACAGGTGGGAGGCCTTTGGGAGTCTCAAATACCTTGGAATGATTGTCCAAGACTTTTTGGAGATGTGAAGAAATAAATGATTTCAATGTGGGAACCTCTAGTGAACATAATTGTGCTATTATGCCTCGTTGTTCCTTCTTTAGAAGCTTTGTCACATCGTTAGAGCTGATTATCTTTCTTGGTTTCCTTGCAATACCCCTTAATTTGCCTTCCTTTCCTTCTGCACAAAATTTCATGAAAAGTTCTTGAAAATTAAAAGCTATTGTACCCAAGGATTGTAGCCATTGGACTCCTAGTACAACATCAACACCACCCATTGGAATGGAAAGAATTGGGCTATTCAATACATATTCTCCCATGGATAGCTTGATATTATGGCACTTTCCAGAGCAATTTATGGTTCCTCCACTTGCAACCATCACTTGACACTCTGCTGTTGGATATAGGAAGCAATTCAATTCTTTGGCTATCTTACAATGAATAAAATTATGGGTACTTCCTGAATCAATCAACACTATTACCTTTTTCTTCTTGATATGTCCTTCTATCTTGATAGTTTGAGGAGTGGTAATTCCAACCAATGAATTACAAGATATGGTCAGATTTATTTCTTCTTTATCTAGGGTTTGTTCCTGGAGTATATCCTCTTATTTTAACATTTCTTGTTCATTTTCTTTCTCCTCTTCACAATCTATGTAGAATAATTTATTCTCAGCACACTTATGACTTTAATGTATTTGTTATCACAACTCTAACAAAGCCCTTTTGTTCTTTTTTCTTCCAATTGTTGTGGTGTCAACCTTGTAGGTTGTGCAAGGCTAGGGGCAGCAACACTTCCATCTTTATAGTTGTGAGTGGTAGGCTTCTTGGTTGCCATAATTTTGCTTTCCATTTTTCTTGCTAACTTGAATGCCTTCTCCAATGAATCAGGTTCCCAAAGGTGAACCTCATGTTGGTTATTATCCTTTAAAATCCCTATGAACACATCAATCCTATGCTCCCCTGGAATATCTTTTACCCTTATGTTCAATTTTTGGAAGTCCTCAATGTGCTCCATCATTGAACCCTTTTGTTTGAGATTTATCAATTGGCTAAAAAAGGTGTTGCTTTTTGTATCCTCACAATGTGCTATCATTTCTTCCATAAAAATTTCTCCAAGTGACAATTTGTTTACGAGAGAAAATCCATTGGTACCATACAAACTGATTTGGTTCCAAATATAGAGTTGCAATATGTACCTTTTGTGTGTTTTTCACATTATGGAGATCGAAAAATTGATCCATCTATAGTATCCATGTTTTGGGATCCTTGCCATCAAACTTCCTCATATCAATTTTTGGAACATGGCGGGTCTTCATCCAACATTAGAGTCTATGAAATAATGATTAACATTTATTTTGTTCTCATCATGAGTTTCCTTTACTACCCTTTCACCATTAGTAACCATTTCTTGTAGCAACTTATTCAAATTTATCTTCAATTCTTCCATCTTAGCATCCATGCCATTCATCTTGGCATCCATGCCATTCATCTTAGCTTCCATTCCATCCATCTTAGCTTGCACGCCATCCATCTTAACTTCCATGCCATTCATATTATCTTCCACGCTATTCATCTTGGCTCCGGTTACCTTTTGTGAGAGTGAAATTTGTTATACTTGGTCTTGTAATTTTGATATATCATGTTGCATTTCTTCCTCTTCTTCACGAGTCATGTTAGAGCTTTCAGGTTGCTTACTAGGTGTTTCCATTTTCTTTCTTCGGGGCATCAATTAATGCTAATAACTCTTCATTATTCCCTTTGAATTCCTTCAAACTAATTTTTCAAACCAATCTTATGCAAAAAAAAAACTACAAACCTTTTTTTCACTTTGTAAGAGCTCGATATTGAATCTATTGTATCTCTATAACTGCGGATATCTAATAGTTGAAATCACATCTTGCAGTAGCCCTTTGAGTCTTCTTTCTAACCCCGCAAGTCTGATCAATATTGGATTCTCCAAGAAAGAGTTATGCCAAATCTCCCAAGGTGGCATGCTTATAGACTAGTTCAATAGAGCGAATTTGTACGAAGTGTCACGTGTCATTGTTTCAACCTTAGTACCTGAAACTGATATACAGAAAACTACACGTCGTTCTCTTCCTGAAACTTCTTACGAAATTTCAACATGATGCTCAAAACAAAAGTTATGACGATTTTCCCCAGGTCACCTGTTTGGAATGTAATTTGAGAGTCTTCAAAAACCCTAACTTCCTCATATCATATCTCTGAAGATATAGCGAGACAAGCTCTGAAATTCGGACCCGAAGTTCAGAACGATTTCAGCTCAAATGGGTTTTTAGCTTCTAAAAACGTCGCAGAAAAAAGTTATAGCTAAAATGCCACGATGACCTATTTGGAACATCGAAACCCTAGAATCCAAAGCTCTGATTCCAAATGTTATGAAACCAGCTCATAAAAAAGACAGAAAAGAAAGATCAATGCCTTAGAATCCAGCCTCTTCGAGGGGGAAACCTCCTTTACATTACACAAATGAATAATGATACAAATGACAAGGCCTCCTTTCTATATATGGGAATCTAAGGGGTCATAATATAATCAGAGTCGACATAACAATAATAATGTAAGGGCACAATAATAACAATAGTGGGCTTCTATGAGGCACAATAATAACAATATGGGGACTACATGGACACAACAATATAATAAGGGGGTTTTACTAATAACAATAAGGGGTTACACTAGTAGTATAGGGACTTAACAGGCCAAGTAAAAAAGGGAAGGCGAGGAGTTAAATAGGATTGAAAGAGAGTTAAAACAAGTTGAGTCATTGGGGTTGTCCAGCTACGCCTCTCTTCAAGAAAAATACCATCTAATAAAATTGGAGAAAGAGAAGATCAGGTTGTTGCGAAGGAATGAGGAAACCTGGCATCTAAAAAGCAGAG
Organism: Pinus tabuliformis; assembly: GCA_031772625.1. Lineage (NCBI taxonomy): Eukaryota > Viridiplantae > Streptophyta > Pinopsida > Pinales > Pinaceae > Pinus > Pinus tabuliformis. The sequence continues at coordinate 729,818,110 of CM062819.1, forward strand.
CGCTATGGTTAAAGGTAGGTGATGAGAATACAAAAAAATTTCAATAGTTCGTCAAAGGTAGAAAAGCTATTAATACGATCTAGGAACTGAAAGACCATACAGGCAGAGAGGCCAGTTCTTTCTTTTAGCTCGCTGACATGGGAGTTCAACATTTTCAAACATCTATAAGGATCCAAGGGGTATCACTATCGCTGAAATCCTCTAGGTTGTGGAGGCTATGCCTAGGTTTGTTGGGGGGAAGAGGAGACACTAAATCAGCTTGTCACTTTGGGAGAATTGGAAGAAACTATGAAATGCTTCAACAAAGACAAAAGCCCGGAACATGAATGGAATTCTACATTTTCTTTTTTGAGCTCATTGGGCAAGACCTTCTGATTTCCATTGGGGAATGTCGGTTATCAGGTAGGATGTCAGAGGTCTTCAACTATACCTTTTTGGCCCTCATCCCGAAGGTGGAAAAGCCCCTTACTTTTGATGACTTTAGGCCCATTTCCCTCTGCAATTGTGTCTACAAAATTATCTCCAAAATTATAGCCCTTCGAATCAAGCCAATCCTTTCCAGGATGATTTCCAAGGAACAATTTGCCTTTCTCAATCACCACCAAATTCATGAAACGATCGGTATTGACCAATAAGTGCTTCACTCGATCAAAACTCTCTCCAAAAAGGTTGTTATCATCAAGATTGACATGTCCAAAGCTTTTGATCATGTGAGTTGGTCCTACATACAGCTCATTCTTACGCACATTGGTTTCCCACATTCGTTTATCAATAGGATCATGTGTTGCTTCACCTTTGCGTCGTTTAGTGTCCTTCTTAATGGAGCAGCTTTGGACTTCTTCCATACTGAAAGAGGGCTTAGGCAGGGATGTCCTCTTTCTCCTTTGTTGTTTCTTCTAATTATGGAAGGTTTAAGTGGACTGTTTAAAAAGGCATGCTCAGCTAGAGACATGGGAGGGGTTTCGATCAGTGATAGGAATGTTCTCTCTCATCTTTTGTTTGTAGATGATGTACTTATTTTCTTAAATGGATCTTTCTGTGATTCCTTGTGCTTCAAGTCCATTATATCTTTGTTTTGTAAAGTGACAGGTATGGAGCCGAATTATGACAAATCAACAATATTTTTCAATTCATGTCTACAAAATGAACAAAGATTTGATTCCCAACACTTTGCATTCGTCGAGCAGGACCTGGATTCAAGTCTGAAGTACTTGGGTTTCAGGCTGAAGTCGAATGACTACCGTATTGCTGACTGGTCGTGGCTATTAGGAAAAATTGAAAATTTGTATCAACATTTGGCAACAAAAATGGCTCTCTCAAGCCAGAAGGCTCACCCTGATAAAATATATGCTAGAGGCAATTCCAGTATGCTAGATGTCCATGGCTTGGATTCATAAAGGAATTATACGCAAAATTCAGCAAATCTGTTGCATATTTCTTTGGCAGGGTCAAAACTTGGGACGTAACTTTGCTTGGGTAAGCTGGGAAAAGATCACAAATGCACAAAAAATGGGGTGGGTGGGGGCTGAAGGAACCCCAAGAGTTTGCAAAATCCCTTAAGGCAAATATGGGATGGAAAACCATAACCTCTAACAGTCTATGGAAGGAGGTTGTTTACAACAAATATATTTTTCCCTTATCTATTGTTGATTGGATCCGCAGTCCCTGTCAAAGCACCTTGGGAGCCTCGAGTATTTGGAAAGCCATTGCCCACTCCTTCAACATTATCAAGGATGGCCTAGTTTAGAAATTTGCCGATGGGTCACACGTTAGAATTGACTCGGATGCTTGGGCTGGTAGTGGGAATGCACACATCCTACCTAGAGAAATGTGTCAGGCCTTGATGGAGGCAGATTTCACTCGGCTTGCTCAAATTGCGGCGGTGGGGCATCCAGCTTGGCCAAGCCTGCATTGGCTGGCTTTCGAGAATCTGGGAATTGAGGGAAGATGGAGCAGGATTTGGTTCCAGTTTGTGGGGGATTTGGAGGAAGACAACATTTGAATTTTAGATATGTCTAATGACATTATTTGGGCAAAGGCCCCAAATGGTAGATATTCCCCAAAAGATGGCTTTGCTACGATCATGGAGGCTTGGGTTTTGAGTGAGGCTTGCTGGTGGCGGTGGCGGCATCTCAGGAAACTGAAGGCCCCCCACAAATCTCGCATTTTCATGTGGTACATACTCTCTAATAAAATTCCCATCAAAGAAAATTTGAGCAAATGCATGTTTCATGGCCTCTCCCGTTGCTGCATGTGTAATGTTGATTCGGAGGATACTGACCACCTCTTCCTACACTGTCTAGCCTCGACTAAAATTTGGACACTCATTACTACCATGCTCTCTCTTGATATTCATTGGATCGGCCAGAATGTAAATGATGTCTGGCATCATTGGTGGTCGAATGTTGCTACTGAGAAAGTCAAGAACCTGCCCCTCATCATTTGTTGGGGTATTTGGATACTTAGAAACCACCAGATTTTTTAGGAGAAGCATATCCATTGGGTTGTCTCATGAAATCACATGATGGCTATCTTCAATTTGATTCTTGAGGATCTGGTTCAACATTCTACCAGAGTCATCAACCCTGAGATCATAGACAAAAGTTTGCCTTGGGTCTATTTCAATGGAGGGGTGCAACCTGATGGTTGTGGAGGGGGGGGAAGTCCTTCATTTAAACGATCATGTGTACTTCAAAATAAAGTGGGTCTCAGGCAAGGAACAAATAACTTTGCAGAATTAAATAGCCTTAGACATCTCCTCCTTTTTTCCAGGGAGCAAAATTGCCACATGATTCAGATTTTCGGGGACTCTCATCTTATAATTAATTGGATCAATGGGATCTACCTCTGTCACTAGCACACACTTAGGGATCTGTTGGAGGATGCTTTATATTTAAAATTTCAGTTTGAGTTTTTTGTCTAGTCTCATATATACAGGGAAAGGAATGAAGTCGTTGATATTCTTTCCAAAGAGGCCATGCAGCTGATTAGAGGACACTAGTTGATTCATGAGTATAGGGATGGGGCATTCTTCCATATCTACCATCGGTTATTCATCTAAGGAGAAGGAAACCACCTGGAATCATCTATGGGATCATTCTTTTTGCTTTTTGCAGATTCTAGTTTTTGAGTTGATCTGGTTTAGACTTATGGCTTCTATAGTCATCGTTTTTATTGCCTTACAAGGTTGTTTATGTAAATGTTTTTTCTTATTACTTTTGGACTATTATTACTGGTTAGTAGTGAAAGCATTTTCATATATGCTTATTTGCAACATGTATTTTTCTTAGTCCCGGATCTAGGTGTTTAATGGTCTGATCGGTATGTGGGCAGCTAAATGGGTTGGGGCGTGGCTTATTACCACCACCACTCAGCCTCACGCAATTACGGTCTTTAATTCCTCTGCGCTCAACTTCAATGCTGCATTAATGCAACCTGTCCCTCCTTACCAGCCTATTCATTCTTCTATCATGACTCCCCTATCTAGATTCATTTGTGCTCCTCCTATGCGCTCGCGTCACTCCCTTGCTGTCGCAGAGCCACACTCTCAGACCAGCCCAGGGAAATGTTGGGCTCTGGATCGCTGGGTGGATTTATTTCCGGGCCTTAAGGTTTCTCACAACCCTTTTTTCAATTTCAATAGTAGCTCGTCCTCTGTCCCTCCCACTACCCCTCTGGGTGTTGAAGCTAAGCTACTTTAGTCCCCTTCTGCCTCCATTGTATTGCAGCTAGTTCTGAACCTCTTGCTCTTCCCACTATGCCTAGATTGTGTTAGAGAATGAGTTGTAGGAGGGGAAGTTCCCAAGGGAAAATTATCCGCCAAGCCTCCTCCTCCACGACGGATTCCTCACCATTCTCCTTGGACTTCTACTCTGACCGATATCCTATTACCAAGAGTGGTCGTGGATGGGGTCATGGGCAGCTAAATTCGGTAGCGCACTCTCTCAATTCTCCACCTAATACAGCTCGTCTTCAGTTCCCCTGTACTCTCAGTAATGTCTCCTTCTTAGCCTCTGTCACCATTAAGCTTCGAGAGGTTACTTCTAGTCAGGTTGTCGTGACCTTTGGGGTGACTCTGGAGACAAGGGCGGAAGATAGGCATGGCACTACTCAGATTGATAACAAGCAGAGTAAGGCTTCGGGTCCGAGTAAGTGCATTGCAACCCAGGTCATGGATAATCAGGCTGGTCTGAGCATCCCCACTAGTGGCGGCTCTTCAAGCAAAGAGGGCCATCCCTCTAAGGACGAAGACCTCTACAATTATGGGTGTCGCATCATTGAAGAGCATCCCTCCACCTCTCATGAAGCTTAATCAGGTCTGCGTTCAATGGTTTTTGTTTCTCCGTGGCTCGAAGGTGCTCAATTCCCTCCTGTTTTATTGCCATGATATGCTAAACAGTTCTCATGCTCAGTCCTTTGTTCCAAAGTCAAATAGTCGGTTTCCCCTGCGTGGGCGGCATTTTTCTGGCTATGTGTTTTGGTCTCGATTTCAGGCACAACTGTTTTTAAGGTCTGACTTCAGTTTTGATTTTGGCAGCGCTTCTGTGTTTTCTTGCCTGAGCCCAGTCATCTTGTTTTGGTTGCTGAATTACCTCTGGTTAGTCTTCAATTTCAGTTACGATAATGGTGTTTTTTTATTTCTATGTACTAGTCATGGTCATGTTCTTAGAAGCCCCTCTGGTCGGTCTTCAACAGGTCATTTTGGACAGTGTTCGGCTTTGCAATGTGAGCATGCGGCATCTCTGGGCTAGACTTCTCGAGGCTGTGGCCTCTCTGTAAATTTATTTTGTAACAATATAGGAGTAGACAAATTCAAAAAAAAAAAAAAAACATGTAATTTTCTTAGAATCTTTATTGAAAATTATGTTTAGAATCTGTATGAAAATTACTTTTTTTCCTAGGAAAAAAATAACATTCATTTATATATAAGCAAATTTTATTTAGCAAAATGGTCCATTTTACAATAATATTTGTAATTCCTTTTTTTTCTTAAGTTAAAGTTGACCCATGTCAAAACAATAAATGGGCAAATGTCAAATAGAGATGAAAAAGGTAGACAATGTCTAGCATGACCAATTTCAAAAAGGGACACCTTTGGTGTAAATATGTAATACTATATTTATCTAGTAACATTATGTTATTATCATTATGGAATTATGTTTATGAAACTATGTGGGCATGATGTGTTTAACTTCCTATGTAATTTTCAAAAGATATTATGCATGTAGTATTTTAGGGTGGTAGATGTGAGAGGAATTATTATGAACTTTAGAAGAACAATCAACTTGTTATTTGCTTGGGGTTTTGGTATTCTTCCAACAATATAGTAAAAGTCTATGCCTTATTGCAAGGGTTGAGGTTAGTTGATAAGTCTAGCATTCAGTGATTGATTAAAATTGGAGATTTTAAGACTATTACTGCAAGACAGTCATGAATGTGACTCAATTGACATTCTTCTATGTTAAGTTTAGCATAAGCAAAAAAAGAAGCACTTAAGTTTAATTATATCAATTTCTTTCAAGTTTTTCAAGAAAACAACCAAACAATGGATAGATTTGTTAACCAAACTTTTCTTTCAAAAGAGGGCGTCATTAATGTTAATGGCAATGTCCACAATCAACCTTATAATAATGGGTATCAAGAATCCTTGAAGATGAGGCCATTTGAGGCTCTCTATAGATGAAGTTGTAATACTCCTATCAGCTGGAGTGATCAAGTGAACAAGGTGTTGATTGGACTGGATATGTTGGTTGAGATGGAGCAGGTGAAGCAAGTTATCATAAATAATTTGAAGGTAGCATAGGACAAACATAAGAGTTTTGCGGACCAACATAGAGCATTCAAGGAGTTTCAGGTTGGGGAGCATGTGTACTTGTGCATTAAGCCCAAGTGGAGCTCCTTGAGGGTTGGGTCATGTTCCAAGTTGTAACCTTGGTATTGTGGGCCCTTTGAGATCCTCAAGAGGATTGGACTAGTGGCCTATAGACTTGCTTTTTCTCCATCCCTAATAGTCCATGATATTTTCCATGTTTCATTCCTTAAAAGATATGTACAAGATGTTAATCATGTGATTGATTGGTTTGTTTTGCAAGTGGAACCAAGGGGAGAGTTCCAGCCAAAGCCACAATGCATATTGCAGCAAAAATAGCTCATGCTCTGAAACCGAGCAATAAAGCAAGTTAAAGTGAAGTGGAAGCACTTTGGGCCCAATGAAGGTACATGGGAGATGGTTGATCAGATGCAAGCATTATACCCTTCTTTATTTCTGGTTCAAGCAAGTAATTTTTTGGTATGTGTGTGTGCACGTGTTATTGTAAATATTGCATCAAGTTGTGTTTATAAGGCTACAATAAGCAATATGTTTGTCATGTTTTCAGTAATTGTCATTGTAAATACTGCAACGAGTTGTGTTATAAACCTCCAATAAGCAATATTTTGTGTTTTTAGCATTTTTGGTTGGTCATTGAACACCGATGACGGTGTTACCCCGAGGGAGAGGGGTTTGTAACAGTCTCAGATTGATTTTACATGTAAATGGAAGGACATTATAAAGGTAAAATAAGACTAGGGTCATGGGACATGTATTCAAAGTTGAATGGATGACAAAACATTAAAGTGGGTATCACTTGTGGTTAATTATTGGCTATGGAAATTGGCATTGGCATTGACAAAAGGAAAAGGGCAATAAATGACAATTAATTCAAGAAATAAAAGAAAATAGGAGAAAAGGAAGATGAAGGGACAAGAATATGCTTGTAGGGGAAATGAAAGAGAAAATAAAGGAAAATGAAAGAAAAGAGGAAAGGGAAAGGAAGAGACTAAACAATTGACAACTTTTGATCAGTTTTCAACTTTTGACAAATTTAGTTTTGCTAAGGAAAAAATCAAACTCCAAGAGGAGACAGAGAGAACACAATAACAAGAGAGAGAGAGCACTTGGACACAAGCAAGCAAATGAAAGCAAGGGAGTGCAAGGAGAAGATTGGAACAGCAGCTACAACGGGAAGATTTTGCAGGTAACGTGTTGCATGTGTGATTTCCTTGCTGGGGTTTGAATGCATGGTGCATGCATTTGGTTACATGAATACTTTGTTTTCATTAACATAAGATTTTCCTAGATCGATAATGGTTACAACCTTTCCTTTGCCATTTCCTAGATAGCAATGGTGCGATCGGATTCATTCTTGGTTGAGCTTTGGATTGCCATAAGATTTTGGATTTTGGTAAGGTGGTCTCAGGAAAATACCAAGGGTTGGGGTTGGAGATGGTTTTCTACGGGAAGCCCTTAACAGGTGGGTGGAGACAGGAAAATTCCTCTGGGTATGGTGAATAAATGATGAGGCATCCAATCTTGTGTTGGTTTGGTGATATCTGAAACGGTTTAGGCGAGATCACTGTGGCTTCAATGTAGAGGTGGCTTAACCTCTGGAGTCCTTGTTTGGTTATATTTGGTTTATCCAATGAGATACTACATTCATGCTTGGACTATGGCACGGGGATGATTGGCTGAAAGAGAGATTTGGTTTAGCTCCATCTCTAGTCGGGTGGTACGTGAAAGTACCTGACTTGGTTGGCTTTATGCATATGTTATTATGTGTTATTTCTTATTTTGATCAATGAGCACATGTATTGGTTATTGTGTTGATTTTATGATTGGTTTGTCATGGCTTCAATGGTCAAATGTTGGTTATAGGCATGGTTAAATGATGTGCCCTTGTTATGGATATTATTCATGTTTCGATAAGTTATTGAATGGTTATATGAATTTATGAGATAACAAGTGTTTCATGCAGCTAACTTGAGAGGGTAGTGGGCCTTCTTGATGATTCTCTAGTGAAACTAAGGAGATAATGAACATTATGTTTGTCTAAATGTTTATTTTGGCATGCTTAGGAAATCTAAGCCTAAGTGTAGGTTATGCATACTTGTGATTATCTTATACTTGATCCTGAAAAGTTTTGGGTAGTGGCCTATAGGCTAGCCCTGAAATTCAGGCATTGAATTTGAGGCCACAGGCACAAAACTGAGGATTTTTTGTTGTAGCTGCATGGAAGGTGCCTGGTGCATGCGACTGGATCCTTCTAGCCACATGCACAACTTGGCATGTGTGTGGCTGGGGCTGTAAAGTTAGGCAAAAATAATTTTCCAACTCAGGGAAAGATCATTAGTGGGTGTTATATGACATCTGGGTGACCAGGTATCCCTAGGAGGTTGTAGTAAAGTTTAAAGATAATAGGCCCCACTTCCATAACTAGTACTTGGTTGTTGGGTCATGCATATTAACTCTCAACTCATGTTTACCTTGGACAACCTGTAAACGTGAGTAAATGCAGGGTGGGTGTTACAACCACATAGGTAGAAAGTTGCTCCATTGGTGTTTTTTCGATCATCAATGTTGTCTACCCACTCTGTATTTATATAAGTTGTGATGGTTAAGTTATTTGCTTTTGGATACCATAAGCCAAAATCTTATGTTACCTTGAGTTATCGAAATATTCTCTTCACTGCAACAACATGAGATTCTTTTGGTGTTGCTTGGAAACGTGCTACTTGTCCATCTACCTGCATCACATTTGGCCTGGAAGTTGTCACATATAGGATTGCCAATCACTGTTCTATACATTCTCTGATCTACACCTTTGGATATATCATCCATGCTCAACTTGCAACTGGTCACCATTGGGTTGTTGAACAGTTTGCAATCCTCCATATGGAATATCTTTGGCATTTCTTTGATATAATTGGTTTGATAGATTAATATGCCCTTGTCTTCCTGATATATCTGAAGTCCCAATAAGAAAGTCAACTCACCAAGATATGACATCTCAAATTCAATATACATATTTGATGCAAACTTCTTGCTTTACATGTCATCATTGCTACCAAAAATAATGTCATCCATATATACTTCAATGATGGTCAAACTGTTGTGCTCAAACTTTACATAAAGGTTGCTATTAACATTTCCTCTCTTGAATCCTTGTTTCTGCAAGTACCTGCCAAAACAGGCATACTAAACTCTAGGAGCTTGTTTGAGACCATATAATGCCTTCTTCAACTTGTAAACATAATCCTTCTTTTCAGTGAGCAGGAATCCCTTAGTTTGTTCTATATATACCTTTTCTTCCAATTCTCCATTCAAAAATGCTAATTTTACATCCATTTGATACATTTTGATCTTCCTCGAACATGAATAGGCCAAGAACATGTTGATGGCTTCCATTATGGAAACAAGAGCGAATGTTTCTTTGAAATCTATTCCTTCAACCTGTGCATACCCTTTATAGACCAACCTTGCCTTGTTCCTGGTAACTTGTACATCCTCATTCAACGTGTTCCTGAAAACCCACTTTGTGTCAATGACATTTTTTTTCCTTTAGTCATGGAACCAATTCCCAAGTATCATTCTTTTCAATATGATCCAATTATTCATTCATAGCTATTACCCAATGTTCATCATGATTGGCCTCTTAAAAATTGTTAGGCTCATACGTGGCTAAAGAGAGCAATATGTGCTTATTCTAGCGTGGGTAGTTGTCGATTTCTTCTAATTCCTATGCCTTCATTGATGTCCCTAATAATCATTTCCTGTTTCTTCTCGATTGGTAGTTGTTTCCTCATTTGATTGTGCTTGCTTTGGGGCTTCCCACTTGACTTTTTCTAGTTTTGCCTCTTGTGTCTCTGGTTCGCCTAAATTTGAGCTTCCTTGTTCAATCTTTGGTCCATGAGCTTCATCAAATGTTACATTGATGCTTTCAGCTAGCAGGTTGAGTCTCTTATTATAACATATGTATGCTTTAATTTTGCGTGAGAAACCAATAAAAATGCCTTCATCTACCCGAGTGTCAATTTTTCTTGTTTTCTAATCTTCCCTTTTAATGTAGCATTTGATTCCAAAGACTCAAAAATGATTGACATTTGTTGGTCTTCCCCTCCATAGTTCATACAAAGCCTTATCACAATTGTTTCTAATCAATCCTCTATTCAAAATGTACATTATTTTTTTTTTGTAAGCTGGGGCGAGACTCTCTGATTTACATGTCCATTATGTACCCCTCTACGGGGGAGGGGTAGCCCAAGATTTGAACCCAAGACTTTCGGTTCGGTGAGACTTCATTTCCACGGCCCTTGCCGCTTGAGCTACCCCATGTGGACCTATTCAAAATGTACATTATTGTATCAACTTCCCTAACTCAAAATTTATTGTCCAATTTTAAATCATTCAACATTGTTTTGGCCATTTATTCTATCATTCTATATTTCCTTTCGGCGAATTCATTTTGTTGCGGTGTCCTAGTTGCTGGAAGTTATCTCTTTATTCCACGTTCCTCATAGAAGTGTTGAAATGCTTTGGGCATGAATTCTCCACTTTTCTCTGATCTCAAATATTTTATCTTCAAAATAGTTTCATTTTCAACCATTTTGTTGTAGATTTTGAAACATTCAAATGCTTAAGACTTCTTGTTCAAAAAGATGATTGTTTTCATCCTAGTATAGTCGTTAATCATTAGCATGAAATGTTGTTCACTATCTAGTCCTTTAGTTTTCATCGGTCCATATAGATCAGTATGTATCAATTCCAATGTTTTTGATGTGGAATTTCCCTTGGTCTCAAATTCAACTCTTGTTTGTTTTCCATGCCTGCAATGTTTACATATCAAAGTTTATATGTCCCATATGTTTGTGCCAAATCCAACTTTCATCTTCTTTTGCGAAGAAACAACCTTTATCAATAGTCTTGTCGAAAGTGTATATGTCGTTTGGAGTTCTAGTTGCAGTAGCCACTAGCTTGCCAGATATCTCTCTTCTTATTTCACATTTCTTGGAGTCAAAGAGCATTGTATGTCCCTGATCACACATTTGACTTACACTCAGTAGACTATGATTGATATTTTCAATAAGAAGCACGTCCTTTGTTATAACATTGTTGCCTCCAAGCTTGATAGTGCTTGTTCCTATGACGTTTGCAAATCCATCATATTGTTCCATCCGTTCCTTCTTTTAGAGATATGAATTTAATCGTTGTCTCCAGTCATATGCGTTGAGAAACCACTGTCAACATACCATACATTCTTCTTTCTTTGAGCTTTTAGGGCAAGTGTGAATCTCTCAGTTTTCTTCCTCTATACCTGAGCATTTTGATTCTACTATGATTCCCTTGGGGGAATGGTTAGTATATAATATTTGGCCAAATGTCCAAAGTTGTTGCATTTACAATATTCTACTTCATTTCTTAAATAACTAAACATCTTGTAGTTTTGTGTGTAATCTTCCCAAGTGTTTTCGGGATAATAATTTTTTACAAACCTTCCAGAGTTGCTTCTGCTCCTATCATATGCCTATCAATTTACAACTTTATGTACAAAATTTCCACATGAATAACAAACACCAAGAAAGATGATTTCATCCCTGAGAGGATGATACCTTATTTATGGAATTGTTCTCCAAAAACCTTCTTGTTGATCTTGAGCCATATGTTCTGTTGGGAAACCTATTTCCTTCTAGATAGATCCTCTAGTAATTTCTACATAAGATTTTTGTCCATCTCCCTTTTTTTTCATGGAGGAGGTCGAGCCTCTGTAGCCTAATAAAAAAAATTTCTCTTTGTGCTTCCTTTTGTAGAGACACTGTCTCTGCTTCTAGGTCTTCCCTTGTCTTGTTGCTTTCTTCGAATTATCTTCTGAGTGATTCTTCAATTTTTATGGATTCTTCCAACTGTACTTTAAGGATATTGATGGTTTCATTCGATTTTTCATTCTTCCTATTGTTTCTTCTAGCATGTTCTTTTACTTCTTTTAATTTGGCTTCCAGAGATTTTACGTTTCCTCTTTCAACCTTAAGATCCTTTATAACTCTGACCATCTCGTTTTGAAATTTGATCTCGTCCATCTCTTCTTCACCTCCTTCTTCTTCCTCGGGAACTTCCTTCCTATTGTCCCTAGCCATGAATAACACTCTTCCTGTGTATTTTACTTCATCAATATCACTCTCTTCTTCATATGAGGAACTATCTTCTTTAGAGAAAAAGATTTTTGTAAAGCCTTTCTTCTTACCTTACTTGTAGAATCTTCTTTGATCCTTCTTCTATTTCCTGGGTGCTTCATCTTTGTTGCCAGATTTCTTATGAGGACATTTAGCTACAAAGTGACTGGTCTCAACACAATTGAAACATAATAATGGAAGTTTACATTTGAACTTACTTGTTCCTCTTTTCAACTTTATCAGAAAGTTAGCAATTTCTTCATTTGAGTATTCTTCTTCTACGCAACAATTGGAGCCTGGTCTTGATTCTTGTTTATTTTCCCAGTATTTTTGGATGTCGTGAATGTTGTTTCTCGATTAGATGGACTTTCTTGTTCTTTCCTCATTTCATATGCCATAAGTATTCCATGCAATTAGTCCATGTTGAGCTTTTTTGAATCATATCTTTCTTATAACATAGAGAATTTAGCATTGAACCCCTTTGGAAGAGATCTTAGAACCTTTCGAACAATTACCTTGAATTCCATTGGTTCTCGAAACGCTTCTATAACTTTCACTATTTCATCAACACGTAGAAACTAATTTGCAGTGTTTTCCTCATCGTTCATTTTCAGTTTCTTAAATTTACCTCAATGGGTTCAGTGCTTGGCCTCCTTTACCTTTTTGTCTCCTTAATATATATTTTGAAGCTTGTCCCAAATTTATTTTTCTGATTTACAGTGCATTATTTTGACATATATAGAATATGACAACCTGGTCATGAGGGCATTTTTAGCTTTACAATGGTTTTCGTAAACCATTCATTCGTTATCATGAGAAGGAGGAGTTGTAGGTTTTGTGAATTCCATCAACATAACATTCTAAACATCAAATCCTTGTGCTTGAGGATATGCCTTCATATTTCCAGTCCAAAATGTAGTTCCTATTAAGTACTAGAATTCCCGCCTTATTCCACTCCATGATCTCCTTCCAATTGTTAAACTGTTAGTGAAGGAACCTGCCCTGATACCAATTGTTGGAAATACTAAGAGGGGGTGAATCAATATTTCTTAGAAATTAGTATTTTATTAGTTTTTTCAAATAATTAATTGATCTTCAACATCAATTCAAAACATAAATAAGTAGTAGACAGTAGGCACGAGAATTTTTAGGTGGAAACCCTTCCGAGAGAAAAACCACCAAACGCTTTTCTAATAATTTATGAGTATAGTAATTCTTCATTTCCAACTGAAAAGAGAAGACACAACTCCTTAGTACTCTAGAAAATCGTTCAATTTTCCAACTCCAACTCGAAGGACGCTTCAATGCCCTACTTTTATTAGCCAATGCTGAAAGGATTCTTCGACACCCTTGTAAGCTCAAGCTTGCCCTAACATAACCCTACCACCCTAAAGTGTTTTTAGGATCCAACCTAAATGTGAATTCAACCACCTACCTAGCACCACCCAACCACCCTAAAAATGATAGTGAATTTGATACACTAATATGGTCTCCCGTAAGAGTGACAATGACCCACATATAATGAACATACTTCTTCTAAGTATTGTGGGATCTCGTACTAGGGACAATAACCCACTTACAATAAATGTTGATATGACAATAAAATCCCAAAAACCCTTACTACTAAGAGTGTTACCCTTATCCAAACTTCCTTCAACTGGTCAAACACAAACCTCTTACTACTACTATACAAACCTCTGAACCATAATGTAGCAAAATTGTGACAAAGATACATAGGCAGATCCACAAATCTAACTTCTACACAATATGTTATGTTGAAACCTTACTTCTGCAACCAACTACACAACTACACCTTTGTTCCCTTGATTTTTCGTGACATAAATGCACAAGATTACTTATAGCTACCCAACAAAAGTATTCAACAATCTATCTTCATCCCTTTGTCTTGTTGAAGGATATAAAGTTATGTCTTCAAACAAGACCACTATATTATGGCAGCAATAATTAATTATTGCAAAACACACCTTAATTGATCACCTTCCATGAAAAGGTATTGTCTTTATGAGCAACTTTGTCACTGGGATGAATATGATTCGAATTTTTGCTTGAAATTGTAGTACGGTTGGCTCAATCTCTGAGTGACTCCAATTAAGTTGCCTTGTTTCAGAGTTGTAGACACAAGTATGTATACTATGTTGAATACTTTTGTGGATATTTCCATAAGAGTTGAAATGATCAAGGATCCAAGCTATTGACAACAATGGCACTACTCTAATAATGAGTCACCTTCAAAACAATATGACTGTGACTACTTTAGAATAGGTCGAGAATAAAAATAGGTCTTGAGCTGCATCAAATTAAAAAATATTATGAATTTAGGGATTAGTTCTCCTTCCCTGCTTCAGGAGTTCATTCATAATAGTAGATTGAGAACCTTGAGTTCATAATCCAAGTTTTAAAGCAATTACAATGATGATTTGAGCCTTAAAATAATGAGCATTAATAAGTAGGCCAATGCCAATTATTTAAGGATTGTTCTTTAAGATGTAGCAAGAAAAAACGTGTGTCAATTCATTGAGATTGGGAACTCATCCATCTTTTGTTCCAGAATTGCAACTTCAGAAAGTAGGCTGTAAGAGATTACACATTAATATCTAGGTCACAATACATTAAAAGTTAAAACGTATGCCAATTCATTGAGTTTGAGATCTGACTTTTGTTCCATAATTACTACTTCAGAAATTAGTCTGTAAGATAAATCATTTTAGATCAAACTCATCACCTCAATACTTATGATATGGTTACTTGAGGAGCCTCAAAAGATCGATTGAATTGTGTACAATGATGATTCCATAGAGAAATCAAAAGATCGTTATTTCAAAACCCTCGGTGATGTAAGACAACTTCAGAATAGGCCACAACAAACCTCAGTTCTTAGTCTTGAGTTAGGCCGCAGAAAGAGTGATACACTTATTCAAATGTCTGAAATAGGTCTGACTCTTCACATTCTCTTGTCCTAACAATGATGACTGCATGGTTGTAAGACTAGTAGATGTATGCTTAGAAGTGTTGCAAATACATTTAGATAGATGCTCCACAAAGATAACCCTTCCTTTTGTCCTTTAGAAGGCCAAAACTATAGACATATAGCCACAAAGACCTTCAGTCTTCCTCCTGCAAAAAGGGTTGCGCAACTAAATCCCATAACAAGAAGATTATGCTATAAAAGTCTGGATGATTAGGCTGATGAATATCTCTTCTTCAAAATTAAAGTCTGCAACAATCGAACTAGAGATCCTTGTTGCTTTTTAACCAATAGGCCTCCAATTGATGATTTTAATGAGGGTCTAAACCATAGAATACTTGTCATGGAACCTCCACCTACAATTAATCACCTAATTAATCCCTCAGCCAAAGCCAAAACTAAGCAAAACCATAACCTCTTGTTAGATAATCATTTTCTCCACAATGTCGAGTGTAATTGCAAATCTTGATCACAAAAGATATTAGCTCAAATTCAAAATTGGAGGTGAGATCTAGGCCATTTTTTATAGATCTTGGAGATGCTTCATACGAGGCAACAAGTTCCTATTTTAGAGGGAGATTGACCATTTGAAATTCAAATAAGTTGCAATTTTTTCCTCGTCATTCATTTTCAGTTGCTTAAATTTACCTCGGTGGGTTTGGAGCTTGGCCTCCTTTACCTTTTTGTCTCCTTAATATATATTTTGAAGCTTTTCCCAAATTTCTTTTCTGATTTACAGTGCATTATTTTGACATATATAGAATATGGCACCCTAGTCATGAGAGCATTTTTAGCTTTACCATGGTTTTCGTAAACCATTCATTTGTTATCATCAGAAGGAGGAGTTGTAGGTTATGTGCATTCCATCAACATAAAATTCTAGACATCAAATCCTTGTGCTTGACGATATGCCTTCATCTTTCCAAAATGCAGTTCCTATTAAGTACTAGAATTATCGACTTATTCCACTCCATGATCTCCTTCCAGTTTTTAAACTGTTAGTGAAGGAACCTGCTCTGATACCAATTGTTGGAAATACTAAGAGGGGGTGAATCAATATTTCCTACCAATTAGGATTTTATTAATATTTTCAAATAATTAACTGATCTTCAACGTCAATTCAAAACATAAATAAGTAGTAGACAATAGGCACGAGAATTTTTAGATGGAAACCCTTCCGAGAGAAAAACCACCAAATGCTTTTGTAATAATTTATGAGTATAGTAATTCTTCAGCTCCAACTAAAAAGAGAAGCCCTAACTCCTTAGTACTCTAGCAAATCGTTCAATTTTCCAACTCCAACTGGAAGGACGCTTCAACGCCCTAGTTTTATTAGCTAATGTTGAAAAGATTCTCTGAAACCCTTGCAAGCTCAAGCTTGCCCTAACAGAACCCTACCACCTTGAAGAGTTTTTAGGCTCCAACCTGAATGTGAATTCAACCACCTACCTAGCACCAAGATATTACACATCAATATCTAGGTCACAATACATTAAAAGTTAAAACATATGCCAATTCATTCAGTTTGAGATATGACTTTTGTTCCATAATTAAAACTTAAGAAAGTAGTCTGTAAGATAAATCACTTTAGATCAAACTCACCACCTCAATACTTATGCTTTGGTTATTTGAGGAGCCTCAAAAGATCAATTGAATTATGTACAAAGATGATACCATAGAGAAATCAAAAGATCGTTATTTCAAAACCCTCAGTGATGTAAGACAACTTAAGAATAGCCCACAACAAACCTTAGTTCTTAGTCTTGAGTTAGGATGCAGAAATTTGCTACAAGGCTTGGTGACCGCAGAGTGATACACTTGTTCACATGTCTAAAATAAGTTTGACTCTTCACATTCTCTTGTCCTAACAATGATGACCGCATGGTTGTAATGCTAGTAGATGTATGCTCAAAAGTGTTGCAAAAACCTTTATATAGATTCTCCACAAAGATAACCCTTCCTTTTGTCCTTTAGAAGGCCAAAACTATAGACATGTAGCCACTAGGACCTTCAGTCTTCCTGCTGTGAAAAAGGTTGCGCAACTAAATCCCATAACAAGAAGATTATGCTATAAAAGTCTTGATGATTAGGTTGATGAATATCTCTTTTTTAGAATTAAAGTCTACAATAATAAAACCAAATATCCTTGTTGCTTTTTAACCAATGATGCCATAGAGAAATGATCAAGGATCCAAGCTATTGACAACAATGACATCATTTCAAAACATAAATAAGTAGTAGACAGTAGGCACGAGAGTTTTTAGGTGGAAACCCTTCCGAGAGAAAAACCACCAAATGCTTTCTAATAATTTATGAGTATAGTAATTCTTCAACTCCAACTAAAAAGAGAAGCCTCGACTCCTTAATACTCTAGCAAAGCATTCAATTTTCCAACTCCAATTGGAAGGATGCTTCAACGCCCTGGTTTTATTAGCTAATGTTGAAAGGATTCTCCGACACCCTTGCAAGCTCAAGCTTGCGCTAACAGAACCCTACCACCCTAAAGTTTTTTTAGGCTCCAACCTGAATGTGAATTCAACCACCTACCTAGCACCACCCAACCACCCTAAAAATGATAATGAATTCGATGCACAAATGTGATCTCCTGTAAGAGGGACAATGACCCACATACAATAAATGTTGATATGACAATCAAACCCCAAAAACACTAACTACAAAGAGTGATACCCTTATCCAAACTTCCTTCAAATGATCAAACACAAACCTCTTACTACTACTATAAAAACCTCTAAACCATATTGTAGCAAAATTGTGACAAAGATACACAAGCAGATCCATAAATATAACTGTTAGTGTCGGTATCTTCATCCCTTCGTTAATGATCAAATTCTCTTGTTGCATTGCATGTTAGGTGTCTCACTTGATCAATTGCATTCCATTAGGGTCATGGATCATCTGACGGTAGTGGCTTATTATACATTTTCCCTCATGTGCTGGCCCATTTTCATTCATCTAGATCATCTGCAGTCAATTTTTGTCTTTAAATCTGCAAAAGTCATTTTTAGGGTTTTAGGCCTCATTAGGTCTAGGGTTTCGTCAATAAGGTCTTCAAAATGCTCAATAACATTCAGCATGCGCATGAGGAGGTCAAATAAAGTTCCAGTAATAATAATTTCCATAATCACATGCTCAGTGATTGTTTTTTCCTTGAAACCTTGGTTTGAGGAAAAGCAAAGTTTTTTTATGTTTTCATGTATAAATTTGATGTAATTTCAGTTTTTCCATAAGTAATAACTTCAATGGCAACCCTGGTCACCTTGCCAAGCATCAGCAACTCCATCACCTGCAAGGCAAACAAAAAGTCAAGCATTCAGTTCATCAAAGGCAAAAATTAAGCAAACTGTCCAAAAACAGAGTTTTAAAAGCAAGTCAAAGGCAAACATTACAAAGTGGGTTTTTATAAGTGAAAAATTAAAATCTTATGTATATAAGCCATTTGTCATGTTTAAAAAGTTCATTTGCATCCAAATGAGAAGGAGTGAACAAGAGAAAGGTCAAAAATCGCAAAGGAGGCAAAACTGCAGCAATTTGGGCATATTTCAGAGGCGCAGCGCATTGGGCCGTGGGTGTGGCGCATCCATCTAGTGCAACGCATTTGGCCGCCCTTTGCAGTGTCAAAGTTACACAAGCGCGATGCATTGAGTGGGCGCGGCGCACTGGGTTTGTGGCACAACGCATAGGGTTTCAAGCCGATTTCACTCACAAACTCTCCCAAAACTACCAAATTTGCTAAATCCTCACTGATTCAAGTAAGTTAACATTTCTCCCATGACCAATGAATGAGTTACCTTGGTTTTTATGGTGATTTAATGAGAAAAAATCAAAACCCTACCTCTTTGCATTTCTTGCCAAAAACAGTTGCATAGGGTTTGTAAATTGTATGTTTTGCTGCCAATTCCACTCCTAGCTGTCTCACTCCCTCACTCCTTCATTCCTTCATTCATTTTCTCCCTCTCATTACATTTTATCAAACCATTCCCCCGATCCCCATATCCCTAAGTCTACTAATTCTAAAACCTTAATCCCATTATCCCAAACCTTAGTTAAAAATTCCCAAACCCTAATTGTTGTCCCAAAAGTCTAAATACTATTCCCTAAACCTTTCTATTCCCCAGAAACTTGACAACAACATTCCCAAAACCCCTCATACACTTTCCATCCACAATCCATCATACATTCTCATCCTTGACAATAAAAACCTAAAGACACCATAAATCGTTTCGCACTCATCAATAAAATTCAAACATTGGCAAACATGGAGTTAGATCCTTCCTATGATCGAGATGAGGAGACACTCAGTGATTCTTCTAGGGAAATTCATGCACCAGGGAGACCTCACAAGGGTGGTAAACATGTACGAGAGGAGCCTACTTCACTTGCCGAGTTGCTGGCCTGTCCTCTTGCTGTCACATGCTTTCAACACCAATCTTGTTATCAGTTCTATGAGTTGGCAGACATAGTCCAATACCATCATGAATTGGCCAGATTGTTTGTGCTCCATCTTCATAATGGTCAAGTCACTTGGGCAGGTGTGACATTCACCTTGACACCCGAGACTATTTCTCAAGCAACTGGCATTCCAAATGTTGGTGAACAATGGAATAAAAGTCAACCGATTGATAGAGAGCATTATCAGCCTTACATCAAGGCTGGTTATCAGAGGCATCTCAGTAGAGTTTTTCCCTTCAAAAATGTGAAGGACACATATGCTCCCTTGATGAAAGTCATAATTAAATATTCCAGCTGTGAAGGCCAGTTTTCTCGCCTATATGCCTATCACATCAGATTGTTGATGCACTTCACTAGGGTGAGAATGATGAATCTCCCCTATTTTATTTGCCGAAACATTGAGAAGATGACCACCTTAGTGCAAAGGAAGCCTCCTCAGCAACAGTTAAACAGTATATATCATTTTGCACTAATCAAAATTGTGGTCTTGCATCAGCTTGGTTTACAGAACATCTCATGGGAGGATTTCATCTCACATGAGGTCTTCACAGGTCCTCAAGTACCCCCAACAGTTTTTCATGAGATAGGAGGACCTTCACATCAGCAGGAGATTCATGAGACACAAACCACTAGTGTGCCGGTATTTGTCACCTATCAAAAGGGCACTAGAAGGTTGTTTGCAGCGACAAAACGAGTATTATCTCCACCCGAGGTGGAAGGGGTCTCGTTTCCTCCATCAGTAGAGCAGGTACAGGACAAGGGCAAGCAACCATTACATGATGAGGGGCCTTTAGGAGGGCAGGAGACATATTTAATTCTTATTCAAGATGATGACACTGATTTGGGCTCACAAAGCTCAAGGCTTAGAGAGATCATTCATGAGAAACAAGATGACATTCAACATTTGTCTCTCAACCTAGAAAGATCCAAGTGGATAATTAAATATCTGGAGCAAAGAAACAAATAGCTAGAGGATCATCAAACCATTATAGAGCTACAAAACATACGAGAAAACCAACAAGCTGCCAAAAGGAGGAAAGTCAAGCTCACATCACTTGAACAAGAAATCAATGTTGATCGTGAATCTTGGCTTGAGAGGGCAAATATCCACTTGGAAAAGATGCTAGAGAAGGCCAACAGAGAGAAAACTATGTTGAGGCACATGGCCTACCACTACTTGGCGAGAAACAAAGTGTGCAAGGCAAGAATCAGGAACTTGAAGGCCAAGTTGAAGAAAGCATCGAGGAAGCGAAAAGAGAAAGATAGACTTCAGATCTTGGCTGAGGCTTCCTTGGCCCAACAAAGCTCTTGATGAAGGACACTCAGCCCAAATTTCTTGGTTTTGCAATTTTGAAATTCTTGGTTTAAAAAACAGGTTTTTCTGCCTGATGCGCCGCGCCACCTGGCGCGCGCTTTTGATGGGGACCTCCTTTTGAGGAAAACTCAGCATTTCTGGATTTTTCATGGAAAGATATGAATTCTCACAAATGGCCAAGAAATTTTGACAGGTTTTGAGCTTCCAAAAATGTCAAAAACACCTCAAAAATGAATTTTTTGCCCCTTTTTGGACACACAGGAAGAAGCCTTGGGAGAACTCAGTTTTGGAGGGGCAAATGTAGGCCAAATTCAGAACTTCCACTTTTTCTGGAAAGTAGATAGGCAGACCTTTCCAACAAGCCCACTTGGAGGAAATTTGGACACCGGGAAGGCCTCCAAAATCAGCTGCAAAAAGGTGCTACACATAGGGAAATCAGCGCGGCGCATAGGAGGAAATTTGCTCATTTTTGGCCAAAAACTCTGTTTTTCGCCTAGTTTCTTCACAGTTTGACTTTTCTCCTTCTAATTGTCAAACTCATGATGTAATTTAATGTGACATGATGAATTTTGATGTAATTATGCTAAATTTTCACTCATAGAGGTAGATTCATCCATGAAAAGGTAGTTTGCAACTAAATGAATCAGTTCCCTAGTTTTTAGAGGCAAACTGTTACACTGCCTACTTTTTAGTTCTCAGTTTAGACTTTGTTGGAACAACTCCTAAACTTATGAGCTCGACCCCTAGAGGCTAGGATTAGTTGTTGGTTGCCTATATCTTGTAATTTTTCAGTCATTAGAATGGTTGGACTTTTGGGAAAGCTTGGAGCTTCATTGTATACTCATTTCAATAGTTTGGCAAAGGAATAGACCAGGGTTTGCAACACTTTATGGGATTCTTATGGCATATTGCTTTGGTATTGTGTTTCCTTCTGTAATTTTAAGTTTATATGTGATTTATGTATGCCATTATCTCTCTTTGCTTCATCTTAACTAAATCAAACAAGGATAAAAGGTAGAATACATTGAAAGTGCAGTGCTCTACCTAGGGTTTGTTTAGTTATCTATGTTTTCAGCTGTTTGAAGAGGATCCCTAAGACTTTCATGCCCTCTTCAACTCCTCACCAATCTAAAAGCTCTCCATCTCACTCAATTTGAAGTACCAAACCATTTGCCTACCTTGCCCCATAGAGATCTCTGCAAAACTGAGCCTCATTCCCCGGACCCAAATTTGCCTTTCACATTTGAGCCAACAAAACATCATCAAATTCAATCAAACACCTTTGTACACATACCTAGCCTAAAATCAGTCATTACATCAGTCATCTCAAGCTTCATAGGCCATCTTTTCTGAGATTGACAAGGAGAGAGCCCTCTCCCGACTTGGTAGGGCTAGCTACCAAGTTAAGCGTGGTTTGATGTTACCCTAGATCCTACCTTTCTCAGCTTGAGGTAGATTTAGGCCCTAACACTAACTTCTGCACAATATGTTATGAAGAAACCTTACTTCTGCAACCAACTACACCTTTGTTCCCTTGATTTTTCATGACATAAATGCACAAGATTACTTATAGATACCCAACAAAAGTCTTCAACAATCTATCTTCATCCCTTTGTCTTGTTGAAGGATATAGAGTTATGTCTTCAAACAAGACAACTATATTATGGCAGTAATAATTAATTATTGCGAAACACACCTTAATTGATCACCTTCCATGCAAAAATATTGTCTTTATGAGAAACTCTATCACTGGGATGAATATGATTTGAACTGTTGCTTGAAATTGTAGTAGGGTTGGCTCAATCTCTAATTGACTTCAATTAAGTTTCTTGTTTCAAAGTTGTAGACACAAGTATGTATGCTAGGTTGAATACTTTTATGGATATTTCCATAAGAGTTGAAATGATCAAGGATCCAAGCTATTGACAACAATGACACTACCCTAATAATGAGTCACCTTCAAAGCAATATGACCATGACTGCTTTAGAATAGGTCGAGAATCAAAATAGGTCTTGAGCTGCTTCAAATTAAAAAATATTATGACTTCATGGATTAGTTCTCCTTCCCTGCTTCAGGATTTCATTCATAATAGTAGATTGAGAACCTTGTGTTCAGAATCCAAGTTTGAAAGCAATTACAATGATGATTTGAGCCTTAAAATGATGAGCATTAATAAGTAGGCCAAGGCCAATTATTTCACGATTGTTCTTTGAGATGTAGCAAGAAAAAATGTGTGTCAATTCATTGAGATTGAGAACTCATCCGTCTTTTGTTCCATAATTGTAACTTCAGAAAGTAGGTTGTAAGATATTACACATTAATATCTAGGTCACAATATATTAAAAGTTAAAACATATGCCAATTCATTGAGATTGAGATCTGACTTTTGTTCCAGAATTACAACTTTAGAAAGTAGTCTGTAAGATAAATCACTTTAGATCAAACTCATCACCTCAATACTTATGCTTTGTTTATTTGAGGAGCCTCAAAAGATCGATTGAATTATGTACAGTGATGATGCCCTAGAGAAATCAAAAGATCGTTATTTCAAAACCCTCGGTGACGTAAGACAACTTCAGCATAGGCCACAACAAACCTCAATTCTTAGTGTTGAGTTAGGCCGCATAAATTTACTACAAGGATTGGTGACTGAAGTAGATACACTTATTCACATGTCTGAAATAGGTTTGAGTCTTCACATTCCCTTGTCCTAACAATGATGACCGCATGGTTGTAAGACTAGTAGATTTATGCTCAGAAGTGTTACAAATACCTTTAGATAGATGCTCCACAAAGATAACCCTTCCTTTTGTCCTTTAGAAGGCCAAAACTATAGACATGTAGCCACAACGACCTTTAGTCTTCCTCCTACAAAAAAGGTTGAGAAACTGAATCCCATAACAAGAAGATTATACTATAAAATTCTTGATGATTAGGCTGATGAATATCTCTTCTTTAGAATTAAAGTCTGCAATAATTGAACCAGAGATCCTTGCTGCTTTTTACCCAATAGGCCTCCAATTGATGATTTTAATGAGGGTCTAAACCACATAATACTTGTCACAGAACCTCCACTTGCAATTATTCACCTAGTTAATCCCTCAACCAAAGCCAAAACTAAGCAAAACCATATCCTCTCGTTAGATAATCGTTTTCTCCACAATGTCGAGTGTAATTACAGATCTTGATCACAAAAGATATTAGTTCAAATTCATAATTGGAGGTGAGATCTAGGCCTTTTTTTATAGATCTTGGAGACGCTTCATAGGAGACAACAAGTTCCTATTTTAGAGGGAGCTTTACCATTTGAAATTCAAATAAGTTGGAGGGAAACCCTTTTTGTGGGAGGTTGTCTACCTTGAGGATTAGAATTAGAATTTTTATTTGAGTCCTTGTGACTTATGTATAACAAAGTAATATTTGAATCCTCCTAATTTATTGAGTTGTATAATATGTTGGCCAATGTCAGTATGCAACGTCATCAATCTTTTAGGATTATTGCCCACAAATTATGTCCTTCATCTTCAAACGATCGTAACTCACAAACTGTGAAGGATCTCGTGGTGTGCCACATACCACCGAAATCAACTTGATGAGGAGAATCCAACAAAGATGATCTAGACACAAAAAAGCCATGAAAGTGGTGTCATTTTGGTCAACAAAGGCGAGGAATCTTCTGGTGCTGCTTGGGTTGACATCAATGATAATCACATTTCAACAGTATAAACTACTCCAATATTCACAATTTTTAGGCATATTTAGCTTATTTTATTGGGACTTTTATAGGAAAATGACGATAGAGTAAACAAGATAATGGAAGAGTGGCCATGGTTTTGGTATTTCATGATAATGAAGTTGTTGAGAGTAAGATATTTGCAGAGGATCACAATAAGAGGGATCCACTCCAATAAGAGAATTTTTTTTGTCAACTTATAGCCAAGGGAGAAATAAGTGAACATAAATGCCACACGAGTATGGTCTTGATGTAGTTTTGAACCTACTAGTGGTGTTTACAACGCTTCCGTCTCCTACCATCTTAGAGGGCATAAGCTAATCTTGTAGTAGAAGTACCCCCTTTCTAGCCTCAATCTAATAAGAATTAAACAAAAATTTAGGCATGACCAAATTTCCACCTTGATTCAAGTTACATGCATGGTGGAACGATGGCACCAGGGTTTTTCCTCATTATAAATCAACTTTAATCTTCAAAAAATGGATGAGAGTTGCAAATTAATGAGAATCATTATTTCCTATGTCATTAAATGCAAGCAATCAAAAGTCAATTTAATACAAGATTGGACAATACCGCCTTGGAGAGTGGTTTTGTTGAGTCCTTTAATGATCTAATACATTAATAAGGTTGTGATGTCATAATTAGGTTTACACAACTGCACTCAAGTAACGAATATCAAGGATCCCATTACAACTCCACTCAATATTGATCATAACGGTGCGATTAATTATAAAATAATGAATAATAGAGAAACAACGTTGAAGAATCCTCTACAACTCATTTATGGTTGGCCTTGATAATATTCGACATCAAGGAATAAACAATATTCGAGTTAACACTAATATTAAGATACAAATCTTGACATGAGCAAGAGAAGGTAAATTATTTAATGATTCCAATGCCAACAATGTAGAATTTGAAGACATTGAATTTGATAAAGCAATTGCACTTGAATAGTAGCAATAGAAAAGTACATTTGGGGGTTTAAGCAATATGTTGACCTCGTTACACACTTTATAAACGAAAACATGTCCTTTATAGTACTATTGTATTATGGAATGACAAACAACTAAAAGCATTGGTTTATTTAAGATACCATTTAGCTACAAGAGTTGTGACAAACAAAGCTCAACAATTAGCATAATTCATAACCACTATATGCCATAAAGGCAAAGTGGTATGGGTGAATCCATTGCTAGGAAACAAATTTTCATCGGAAGTTATTTTTAAAGTTCCCAATTTGTCGAGGTTTTTAGTACATACCTTTGTGGAAATTAGATCATTAAGCACCAACTTGACATAGGTGCCATAATACACTTATTACAAAGTGCAATAGTACTCCTTGCATATTGAAGCAATAAAAGCCAAAAGGACACCAACACTCCACTTTGGATAAGGCACACTAGTGCTCCACAATAGTCTAGAAGTACCAATGCTCCTAGACCAATGCATAATGATAGCAACAAAAAAGTACATTGTTTCTCTACTTTGGTCTAGGTGCATCGACACTCAAGTTCCCTTGTAGCTTCGATGCTTCTATGGCCTTAGATAATTGGTGTGAGATATTTGTATTGGCACACTGAAAACAATGCCATCAAAAGCCATAATTTGTATCTTTTTAACTTATTAAAAGAGGCAAGAGAAACTACATGACAACTCTTAAATGGGGAAAATATATAGCTTATTTCATTTTTTAATTTCACATGAGAGAGGAGGAAGAGGGGATGGTTCTACATGAGGATGAAATACAATTAGCCAAAATGTAGGGAAAAGTAAAAAGTATTGCAACCAAGTAACCTTTAATTTCCCTCTTCATTATTTCATTTATACCGATTATTGATTTTTATTTCTCTTATTTCCATTTCTTGGTATTGTTCCTCATTTTTTAAGCGAGTGCTACCACTTTTTTTGGTTTGAGGGTCTTACTTCTCTTTGTATACAACGAAAAATTTGTTTTAGGTCTTCATGGCAACAAATATGGCTCGTGAGTGTCTGGAGGTTTAATCATTCTTGGAGAAAGGGGTAACAGAGTGTTGGGTATACATACACTACAAGATATACAATATCAACAAATCATATACATGCAATACAAGATATCAAACATTTTTGTGACCTTTCAACAAATAAAGTTGCATCATTGGGATTAAAGTGCTTGAAATTCAATTTCAAAAGTTGCTTAATCAAACTTTCATACAAGGCTATATAAGTGTTTGATGAGTTTACATACTTTCTATTCTTGTCCCTTCATAAAAAAGCCTTGTGGATGAGAGATGAAGACATTCTCTTTCAAGTCTCCATTTAAGAAAGTAGTCTTCGCATCCATTTTATGAATTTCCCATCCATTATGTGTTGCCAAAGCAAATATTGTATGAATGGTAGCCCATTTTGTTGTGTGGGCAATTGATAAACTTTAAGAAAGGAATAACTTTAATACTTGAAAGGGATCGATACCTAGCACTAATAGGAGTAGTTTAAACAGTTGACTAAACAATCAATTATGCAGATGTTGACCAAGTGAAAGGAGCACCCTTATCAATTTACCAAGTGAAATATTGAGACCCATGACCAATAGAACTAGTTCTAGTTAGAGATCAATATGAATAAACCCATAGCATATTCATAGAACCAAAGTTATTAAGTATCGAAGGGAGTAGTCTTGCGTGATTATTAAATAGGAGAAGGGTTGGATATCTCTTCCGAAGAGAATTGCTTCCCTTATATCCAGGCATGTTGGGGTTTCAATCCATATTTATAGCAATGTGAGGTTCAAGGTGGTGAGAGGGGAATGGATTTGGGAAAGATAGAAGGAAAGAGTGTTGAAAACATATACTTAATTATGGAGGGGATATATGCCAGGGATAGGCTCGAAAGGTCAAGCTCCTTCATCTCGTTCATTAGCAAGCATCAGTCCATTACATTATGAGATGCTCTTGAATCCAGGATACTGTTGTGTAGCCTCTATCAACAAGGTTATGAAAACAAGGGTTTATAATTAGGTATCCTTATCTGTTTGGAATTCACTCACTTCCTATTTCCCATATTCTTCTTATGTAAAGTGCCATGTTTGTTATTTATTCGAGCAGAATCATAAAAATAGGTGGTTATAACTAGTTAGCGGGCGCTTGACACAATAATCCACTCTTTACAGTCATGAAATGAGCGGGGATATAAGATTGTGATGCCAATATATGGGTAGACAAATTTACTAACACAACCTATAATTGACTGATCTTTCACAACTTGGATCTTATGACACAAAGAAAACCAATATGCATTCTCTATCGATTATGTGTGACTTCTCCACCAAATTCCAACCAATATCTTGTTGCATGCACCTTTATTACCCAAAAAGCTAAAAACTTATTGAGGGGTTATGCTTACTGATACCTACCTTCCTGTCTTTAGTCACCACCTCCTTATAATCAATGCCTTTCTTCTGTGCAAATTTGTTTGCCACAAGCTTCAATTTGTGCTTGTCAAGTGAGCCGTTTTATCTTTATCTATTCTAGAAGAAACACTTCACTAATTGGATTTGTTTCAGATGGAGGATCTACCAACTTGCATGTCCCATTCTTGATGAGAGCGTCTCACTCCTATTTTATGGCCTCTTTCCACTCATCAAGAGAAGTAACTTCTTCAAAGGAAGTTGGTTCAAAGTTAGTATATAAATTAAATTCATAATCACATGAAACATCCATATCATATACATCATATGAATCTTAATTATCTACATCACCTCCATCTTGTCTTGTAGAACTTCCCTTTCCATTCTTTCCAACTTCATTAGGGTGAACATTTTCAAGTGTCTTGATGAACCACTTCAGTGGACCTTGTTGAGCACACACTTATATTGACAGGGGAAGGGGGGTGAATAAGCATGAGACATTTTTTACTTATTTAAACATTCATGAACCACAAGAAATCAATCACATATGAGATCTATCAGCTATAAGACATGGAACACAAGATTTACATGGAAACTCTTTTGGGAGAAAACCACAACAATTCTTTTAATAATTCTTTATAAGCACCAACCTACTATTACAAATATTTTTAGGCACCAACCTATTGGATACACCATCCACAATTTGATAAATATTCGTAGGCATCAACCAGTGGGGATACCAATCCCATCGCTACAAATGTTCATAGTGTTGAGATTGCAACAAGATGATGGAGCTTAGTGAAAAGAGTCGCCTTCACTAAGTGGGCCCGCAGGCTATTTTTGGCGCAAGTCTATTTTTAGACTATGTCTATTTTTAGACATATGGATCATGTCTATGTTTATGGATGATTGATCAAGTTGGGAAAAATAGATGGACTTCTATTTTTGGTGAAAGTGTGAGTGATCAAGTCTATTTTTAGACTGGCTGTCAAAAATAGAAAAGTCAAATATTATTATCTCACAATAATATTTGGACTATAAACTTAATCTTATTCTCTTGGAGCACTTCAGTTTGAGCTACGGAAGTGGCACATGCAGCTGTCAGAAGGAAATTCGTTTTTCTTATGAGTCAGTTGAGTTGTTGCATGCATGACTTCAGTTAGAACTCAAGTGAGTTGAGTTTAGTGGACTGGAGGTACAGTTGATGGAGTTGTGTTCAGTTTAACTTAGTTAAACTGGTTGTAGTTAGTCTAACTGCAGATAGACTAATGATGAGTTTTTAAACTAATTATTAACTCATAATACAACTAAAGAATACATCAGTTAACTCAGTTGCATGTCAGTGCATGTTCAGTTCAACAGGGACAGGTGGTAGAGAATCAGATTGCTATCAGTTGTGACTATAGTTGTGCACTAGATCTTGCACAATCAAAGGATTGAGTATGCCAATGAGTTTGCTCACGTATTTGGCCCGCATCTTAGCCTTTGCTCACGTCCACAAAGAGTGAGTGACTATTTTGCAGGTGAAAATCGAGTTTGGGAAGCAATTCTCATCAGTTCTTGAGCAGGTATTGAGCAGTGGAGGCAGGCAAGCAGTGGAAGAGATTTGGAGATCAGATCTGAGCTGTATTGTGTGTAACAAAGGTGGAGATACTTGTGAGAAGTATTATGCTGTGTAATGTTACATGACTCAATCATTAATATACAGATAGTGTGGGGTTTTTAGCGAGATGCTTTCCCCGTGATACATACTGTGTTAATGTGTGAATGCTCTTGATGTTTTATTGTTATTGATGCTGCTATATTCTTGATCAACGTAGAGGAGATTATGTATTATACATGTTCCGCTTAAATTGTATGATCAGGATAATCTCTGTTGAATATGTGTTAAATTATTCAAAATTTCTACATGGTATCAGAGCTAGATAATTGTAGAAAAAGTTTCTACATGGTATCAGAGCTAGATGATTTGTAGAAAAAATTTCTACATGGTATCGGAGCAGCTTGATTTGTAGAAGAGATTTTTACAGGATATCAAGCGAGGGTTGATCGGAAGCAGTTGAGTTGGAGCTGGTGGAAATTCGAATTTGCAGCAGTGTTGTTGAAAATGTCTTTCAACGGATTGCAAATGTTATTCCAAAGCAAGAGCGACCTGGCGCTCAAGGATAAACTCAGTAACAATAAAGGTGAGAATGGATCTTCATCAAAGGTATCTGATGAAGAGAATTGTGCTTTGGCTGCCAAAGCAAAGAAGGGGAAGAACGAGAAAGCTTCTCATTCCGGTGCGAAAGGCAAGAAGCAGGATATGTCCCAAGTGAAGTGTTTTCACTGTCACCAGCATGGACACTATGCCACAAATTGTCCGCAGAAGAAGAAGAACAAGCAAGCTGCTGGATCTGCAGGGGGAGAGGCTTTAGCTTCTCAGTTTGAGCTTGATTTTTCATTGATCGCATGCTTGGTTTCAAGTGTGATGGGATCAGTGTGGTTCTTGGACAGTGGTGCGTCTTTTCACATGACGGGAGATAGAGATTTGTTCTCTGATCTGGAGGACAAAGATCTTGGAGTGCACATCGAGATGGGCGATGATGGTAGATACAGTGCGACCGGTATCGGTACCATTTCCTTTGAGAGGGAGTCTGGTAAACCCTTTGTATTGAAGGAAGTCATGCATGTTCCAGGATTGAAGAAGAATCTCATCTCAGTGGCGATGTTAGAAGACAAGGGGTATGATGTTGTTTTCAGCGAGGGAAAGGCCTTCCTGCGCAGCAAGACAACTGGTGAGACACGGAAGATAGGGGTTCGAGTGAGGAACCTTTATCAGTTGCATGTAGATGGATGCGCAGCAATGGCAGGCAAGGCAGAAGGATTGGTGAGCCGGGATGATGGCGAGTTGTGGCACAGGAGATTGGGTCACCTTCACCATGGAGCCTTGAAGATACTGCAGCAGATCACTACAGGGCTTCCTAAAGGCACACTTGCGCAGTCAGATCAGTGCAAGGGGTGTACTTTGGGGAAGTTTGTGAAAGCCACCTTTCACGAGAAGGATAGTCGCGCCACGACGATCCTTGAGAGAATTCACACAGACGTGTGTGGACCTTTCTCAGTTGCTTCGACAGTAAAACACAGGTATTATGTGATTTTTGTTGATGATTTCTCTCGTAAGTGCTGGATCTTCTTCATGCAGAAGAAGAGCGAGACATATTCAAAGTTCTGTGAATTCAAAGCACTGGTCGAGAAGGAGTCGGGGAAGAAGGTGAAGGCTCTTAGGAGCGATAATGGTGGTGAATACATCTCGGACGAGTTCAAGGATTTCTGCAAGGCAGAAGGGATTCGTAGAGAGCTCATAGCTCCCCATAACCCACAGCAGAACGGGGTAGCTGAGCGGAAGAACAGAACGATTGTGGGTGCTGCACGGGCAATGTTGCATGATCAGGGCCTACCCCTTCACTTGTGGGCGGAAGCATGCAATACATCAGTTTATGTGCAGAACCGTTGTCCTCATAGGATACTTGGCATGAGTACACCCGAGGAGGCTTATTCTGGTAAGAAGCCTGATCTTTCTCATTTGAGGATTTTTGGTGCTAACGTTTACATGCATGTGACGAAGGATGCCAGAAAGAAGTTGGAGCCGACTGCAGAGGTTGGGATATTTGTGGGGTACACTAATACGCCCCACAACTATCGTGTGTATTTGCCAGACAGTGGTAAAACTGTTGTGCGACGGGATATAAAATTTCAGGAGGAGAAAGCCATGAAGTGTTCGCTTGAGAGGGAGCTACACTTGCATGCAGATGAGGAGCTATTAGTTCCTAAGGATGAGCTTCAGGACGTGGATCAGCCACAGGACGAGGTTCATGGAGTGGAAGAGACCACTCATGCAGCGCCAACCATCAGAGGGCGAAAGCGCTTGACAGAAGCTGAGCGACTGGCTCAAGATGCAGAGAAAGTTGTAGGACCACCTACAGCCCAACGCAGGCAGAGACAGTCACCTGATCGGTACACTGGATACATGGCTCTTATGAGCAAGTGTGTTGTGACTGAGCCATCCTCTTTCGAGGAAGCTGTGGAGGATCCCGCATGGGTAGACGCCATGGTGGAAGAGTATGATTCTATTGTCAGAAACAGTGCATGGGAGATTGTTCCTAAACCGGAAGGAAAATCAGTGGTGGGTTCGAGATGGATCTACAAAGTTAAGCAGGCAGCTGACGGGAGTGTGGAGAAGTACAAGGCAAGATTTGTTGCCCGAGGCTTTTCACAGATTGAGGGGATCGATTATGAGGAGACCTTTGCACCTGTCGCAAGGTATTCTTCCATACGGACGATTCTTGCTCTCTCAGCACAGATGGGATGGCACATTCATCAGATGGATGTGAAGACTGCGTTCCTCAACGGAGTCATTGAGGAGGAGGTGTACATTGAGCAACCCGAAGGCTTTGAAGTCTTCAGCAGCGAGTCGCATGTGTGCAGGCTCAAGAGAGCGCTGTATGGGTTGAAGCAAGCACCACGTGCTTGGTACACACGGATAGACAGCTATTTCACAGGACTTGGATTCTCCAAGAGCGAGGTGGATCCGAACCTATACCAGATTGTGGTGGAGGGTAAGTTGCTTATCATTGTACTGTATGTTGATGATTTGATTCTAACGGGTGATGAGCTGTTGATACTGTCATGCAAGAAGGATCTTGCTACAGAGTTTGAGATGAAGGACTTGGGCCTCCTTCACTATTTCCTAGGATTGGAAATATGGCAGCGCAGTGGTGGACTGTTTGTTTCTCAGGGCAAGTATGCTCGGGAGATACTGGAGAAGTTCAACATGCATGGTTGCAAGCCTGTTGATACTCCTCTTCCTGGAGGTTGGAGGAAGGAGGATGCCACTTCGGGAGAAGAAGTGGATGCCACTGTTTATCGACAGTTGGTGGGGTCGCTGATGTATTTGGTCAATACACGACCTGATATATGCTATGCAGTTAACCAACTTTCACAAGCTATGGTTAAGCCTACCAAGCTCTTCTGGAAGGCGGGCAAGCATGTATTGCGCTACTTGAGAGGCACATCGGGATATGGTTTGTGGTACAGACAGGAGGATGAGGTGAAGCTATGTGGCTTCACGGATGCAGATTGGGCAGGGAGCCCAACAGACAGAAAGAGCACATCAGGAGGGGTCTTCAGTATCGGATCGACAACAGTTTCTTGGTACAGCAGGAAGCAGAGATCCGTGGCACTCAGTTCAGCGGAGGCCGAGTATATGGCAGCAAGTTTGGCTGCATGCGAGGCTATATGGATGAGGAAGATCCTGGTTGGTTTGTTCGGTTCTCATTTGGATCCTACTGTGATTTACTGTGATAACCAGAGTTGCATTAAACTCTCGGCTAATCCTGTATTTCATGATAGATCTAAACATATTGACATCAGGTACCATCATATCAGAGATTGTGTGCAGCGGAGGATCATGTTACTTTCGTACATTCCAACGGAGGATCAGGATGCTGATATTCTGACGAAGGCTCTCACCAGGAGCAAATTCGAGTACCACCGAGGCAGGATAGGGGTTGCTGATAATCCATATCTTGTCGAGAGGGAGTGTTGAGATTGCAACAAGATGATGGAGCTTAGTGAAAAGAGTCGCCTTCACTAAGTGGGCCCGCAGGCTATTTTTGGCGCAAGTCTATTTTTAGACTATGTCTATTTTTAGACATATGGATCATGTCTATGTTTATGGATGATTGATCAAGTTGGGAAAAATAGATGGACTTCTATTTTTGGTGAAAGTGTGAGTGATCACAGTGTGAGTGATCAAGTCTATTTTTAGACTGGCTGTCAAAAATAGAAAAGTCAAATATTATTATCTCACAATAATATTTGGACTATAAACTTAATCTTATTCTCTTGGAGCACTTCAGTTTGAGCTACGGAAGTGGCACATGCAGCTGTCAGAAGGAAATTCGTTTTTCTTATGAGTCAGTTGAGTTGTTGCATGCATGACTTCAGTTAGAACTCAAGTGAGTTGAGTTTAGTGGACTGGAGGTACAGTTGATGGAGTTGTGTTCAGTTTAACTTAGTTAAACTGGTTGTAGTTAGTCTAACTGCAGATAGACTAATGATGAGTTGTTAAACTAATTATTAACTCATAATACAACTAAAGAATACATCAGTTAACTCAGTTGCATGTCAGTGCATGTTCAGTTCAACAGGGACAGGTGGTAGAGAATCAGATTGCTATCAGTTGTGACTATAGTTGTGCACCAGATCTTGCATAATCAAAGGATTGAGTATGCCAATGAGTTTTCTCACGTATTTGGCCCGCATCTTAGCCTTTGCTCACGTCCACAAAGAGTGAGTGACTATTTTGCAGGTGAAAATCGAGTTTGGGAAGCAATTCTCATCAGTTCTTGAGCAGGTATTGAGCAGTGGAGGCAGGCAAGCAGTGGAAGAGATTTGGAGATCAGATCTGAGCTGTATTGTGTGTAACAGAGGTGGAGATACTTGTGAGAAGTATTATGCTGTGTAATGTTACATGACTCAATCATTAATATACAGATAGTGTGGGGTTTTTAGCGAGATGCTTTCCCCGTGATACATACTGTGTTAATGTGTGAATGCTCTTGATGTTTTATTGTTATTGATGCTGCTATATTCTTGATCAACGTAGAGGAGATTATGTATTATACATGTTCCGCTTAAATTGTATGATCATGATAATCTCTGTTGAATATGTGTTAAATTATTCAAAATTTCTACACATAGCACCAAGCTACTAGAGGCACCAATCCTCATTATTGTAAATATTCATAGGCACTAATCTACTTCACTGAGTCTACTTGCTACTCCTTCACCCAGTAAGCTACTTGCTTTTTCCTTCACCATGTTTTCTTGTTGCTTCTACCTTCAACATGCCTGCTTATTGCTTCTAAATTCACCAAGTCTACTTCTCCCAATACTAGTTGTTTTTATCCTCTTCCCAAGAATGAGCCTATATATCATGCCACATATCTAATTTTTAAAGACGATTCTAATTTTTTACCTAAGGCATCTATATGTCTCCTTGGATCTCTGAAAATTTCACAATCTAAAAAGTCCCAGAAAATAAATTACAACAAAAAATCCAAGCAAACATGTTTGCAACTTAATTCAAGATCATTTAGAAACCCTAAATTCCACATCACATATGTCCAAACGTATAGGGAACAAAAATTTGAAAAATCTAACTAAGAAACTACCATATGTCTCCATAGGTCTTTGAAAAGTTCTTAGTCCAAAACATCCTAGAAAAAAAGTAATAGTGAAAATGTCAAACTAACATGTTTGAAACCGATTTCAGGACTATTCAAAAACCCTAACATCCACAAGGCATATCTCTGAAATTATAACAAACCAAAATTTGAATTTAGACAACACGTACCCAAAGATCTCACCTCTATTTTCTCAAATCTCACAATTTAAAATGTCCCAAAATTTAAGTTATAGCAAAAATTCCAAGATGACTCATTTGAAGTATATTTATGGATCAATCGCAAAATTTGACTCCCGTAGGGAATATCTCAAAGGATATTGAACCAAAGCCTAAATTTTGACCACATGTAGACAAAGATATTATCTTTATTTCCTAAAAGTTTCATGGTCTGAAACATCCCAATACTTAAGTTATAACGAAAATCCCAAGTGGGATTTGACTAATTTGAAGTAGATTTCAGGATCAATCACAAACCCTAAATTTCATAGGGAGTATCTCATAAAGTATAGTGAACTAATGGATAAATTTTTTACCACAAGTATATGAAGGTCTCGCTTTCAACTCCTAAAAATTTTACGGTCTAAAACATCAAACAAGAAAAATTATACCAAAAATGACAAGATGACCCTTTCACTCCACAACTCACTTTTTGTTTTCCACCTTATTAACCCCAAGAGTATTTCCCAACTTCTCTTGCACACTTTAGATCTCTTCTTGATTGGATGATCTTCACATGCACTCATCTATCCTTTATTTATAGTATTTTGTATTCACTTGTGGGACCAACTTGTAAAATTGGTTGGGTTGGCCTGTACTTTTCGATTGGGCTAACCTGATAGTTTTATCTTTCATATTTGCTCGTTCCTATGGAGTTAGATGGATTGCCACATACCATTGGAAATGTATCAGAATAAGATTTTCAATCATATATCCTATGCTCCTATTTGAGCTATGTATTTAGAGTAAAAATGCCTTCAACAACAAAGTATCCATTCTAGGCGTCAAAAGTCCAAAAACAATATTTCCAAGAATCTCCATCTTGCAATCTTTATTTTGGACATATGTAGTCTCCACATATATTTGACATCAATGAAAACAATATTTCCAACAAACCATTATGAGATAGTCAAATTTTATCCATTGATAGAGATCATGCTACATTTCCATTGAGGTTCAACCTTTCAATCCTTTTAGTCATATCATCTAAATTAACTTCATGTTCTAATGAAGTGGTTGGAACTTTTTTATGAGGGGGAGATGGTGCTTTAAAAGGAGTTTCGAGAGTTTGATACAAGATTTGGATCCCCACCCCTTCAAGGTAAGGGATCTCATCATCAAATTTGTGATATGATTTTACATGAGTGAATCTAACCAGATGATCAAGCTGCCACTCAATAATTTTGTGATTCTCAACAAATTCAAGAAAATTACATCTATGGAAATAATATACTTCCTCGTTACCTCACCATAGAGATGATATACCTTGGTGATATTTGAGTACCCCACGAAGATGCAATTCTAACTCCTCACATCAAACTTATTTCTTTGCTCCCTAGGAACCAAGGCATAACAAGTGGAACCAAAGACCTCAAGATGCTTCACAACTTAAATGTGGGCATACCAAATTTTAGATGGGTTCTTATTTCAAATATCATGAGATGGGTTCTTATTTCACATATCTTGAATATAGAACTACATTAGCCCAAAACATCAATTTCACATTTTTGAAAAACATCATGGAATGAACCATATTTAAGAGAGTCTTGTTCATTCTTTTAGCCACACCATTCCATTGAGGATTGCATTAAACTGTGGTTTGATGTTGACTTCCATGTCGAAAAAGATGGTTTTCAAACTCATTAGACTTATATTCTCCTCCATTATTGGTACAATGAATGCTACTATGTGATTGTGCTTCATTCGGGATCCACACATGAAAATTAATGAATGTTTCAAAAGCTTCATTTTTCTATTTCAACAAATAAACCCAAGATGTCTCGGAGTAGTCATCAATGAAACTCATGATATATCTATTGCAATCAAAAAATGGAATATGCATGGGAACATAGAGATCTAGATTTTCTATAGGCTCTATAACTGGAATCATGGAAAAATTGTTTAAAATGTTTTCCAAGGATATAGATACCACATTGCTTCAATTTTTGAGAAATACTAAGCAAACTAGAAACACTATCCTTTTTTTTTTAAATAGTAATGAGAATTTGTATTAATAAAAATTTGCACCCTAAACACATAACAAGTACATCACAGTGATGATTACACATAGAATTTTTTCCATGAATCTAAGAAAAAGTAGCTAAAAACCAAGCCTCGTGGGTTAGATTAATTGGTAGAGTTCCCAAATCTAAATCACGTCACTAATGGGAGGTCATGGGGTCAATTCTCCTTGATTCCATTGAGTTTAGGCTCTAGTAATAAGCCAATGGGATGTGATTCCTTTGGGTGGATCTGCCTAGATTCTCGAGAAATAAAAAAGGAGCTAAAAAACATCCTCTGCCCAAAAAAGAAGGGGGGGGGCCCAGAGATCCAATACTAGACCGTCTAAATCTTTCACATATTGTTTCTTGATAACATGAGTAGATTCTTATAGATTGCTTTCATAGCATGATGCAAAAAAAAAAATATAAGATTTGAGAGAAAACGACCCACCACTAAACCCACGAGAGGGAAGAGAATTCTCAACACTAGATTTTAGGGTTTTCATACTTTGATCTTTCCTACTCCTTGTGAAAGGAGGGGAAGAACACATAATATATTTTATCACATTTGAATAGGAAGGGCAAGAAGAGTGGGATTTTATCTATTCCTTGTATTTTGTTCCAACTTCTTCTTCTTTCCTCTCTATAAGAGGGATTTTGTCAATATCCTTGGGCAAAAAAATATCCTCAACAGATGAATTAATATGCTTTGGAGACACTTGATTTGGGACTAAATGATCAACTTTGCTTCATGACCCTTAACTTCTGCCTCTGGGGACTTCAAAACTTCATATCTATTATTGGAGGGAGGATGCTGGGGAGATTAAGGCTTACTAGCATGCAGCTTCTTAGTCAAGTGCTTCTTATGTTTCCTTGTAACTAGCTTGAATGTTCCTTGCTCATTGTTACTATGAGAATATGGTGAAGGATTAGAAGAAAGTTGAGAAGTTGGAGCCTTTAGACAAATTTTTGCAAAGTTCCCATACTCATCACAAAAATTACATTTAAAGGGAACCTGCTCATAATTCAAGGCCTAGAGATGGACCAACCATCCAAGTTAAGCTGAATCGCCTTGGGGAGGCCTTCTAAATTTCAACGCAAATTCTAACACAAGGGAATTTATTCTCCTTTTTGACATCACTATAAATAATCAGACCAATTTATCTCCTGTAGTCTTGAACATACTTTCACCCCAAAAAAGAAGGGGAATATATGACAATATGATCCACATTGGTGTAGAAGAAATTTCCATATGGGATTGAAATCCTGAGACTAGTGGGTGAGAAACATTCCTCTAGTGCCCATGAAATAAGGTACAAATCTGATCCCTATCCTCCTTTTCTTATAAAAGAAAAGCATAATAGTTATTCCCACAACAGAAATACCAACATACTCATGATTTAATCAATTAACAAATATCCATTCTAAAACATAATTATAGCTTGGCCAAAGGCCAATGAACTTGCCAATCAATCCTCTTTCCTTCAATGCAGTCATATTCTTCATCAAAAAGGAGTAAACCCCCAAATCAAGAGAGGGAACAAAGATACTTGGGAGACCCATTGAACAAGCATTGATCTCAAACACTCAAGAACTATAAAAACACCAACAGATCATAGTTCGACAACAGGAAAGACCCCAATGAGCTATGAATGCATGGAATGGGAAAAGAACATTTGAGCTAATAACAAATCTAACCGACTAAAAATCAATACAAACCTGATTCAAGGAAACAACTCCATATCTACCATGAAGACTAACAAAAATTTGCACTCAAACACAACTTAAACCTTAGATCTACAACAAAATTATCAATATGAGTGGGAGGAACAACGACTAGGAAACCCTAGTCGCTATCTCCCGCAACGTCTTCAATTCCATTCTCCCACGAGTCTACTAAGAAATCTATATACACACTGTTATCTTTCAAAAATCAAGGTTGTCATAATTAATGTGCCCAAATCTAGTATGCCATAAGAGACTAAATGACAATGTACCTTCATTGTGGTGAGAGAGGTATGTAATATTTTGTGCGTGAGCCAATGTCTCTTTCAACTTCAATAATCTTTCATATTGCATTTCTGTCATAATGATGATGTTATCAGAAGCACTCCTTACTTTAAATTTTCAATTGAAGATATGAATGGTGTTAGTGTTAGTATATGCATACTTACATCACGGATCAGATTTGCTCTTTGCATTTTCATTGTAGGTGTCTCATACTGAAATTTTTAATCATTCCACTAAGTCATGCCAAAATGGTCCACTAATGGTTATCTTCTTCTCAGAAAATCAAAATTTCCCTCATGAGGTATATTTGCTGACCCATCTTCATGTTGCATTCAGTTATGGTTTTAGTTATCTTATTTTTAGAGTTAAAGCAACCATGTTTCCATTAGGTCTTAGGGTTCATTTCCAAGGTCAAAAACATAGCTTTAGTGCAAATAAAGGGCATCAAAGGTATGAGGAAGACCAATAAGCAAAGAGTGATTGGTAGCAAGTCATGGTTATTGTACAAAGTTATTATTTCGTTGATGTAATTTTCATCTCAAAAACATGTTTTTGAGATGAAAACAAGGTATTTTAGTTTGTTTGTATTTTTCGATGTAATTCAAGTCATTTTATGTAATAAGTGTTCTCATAAGCTGCCAAGCATTTCTCTTTGCTGCAAGAAATGAGCCATTGAATAAATTAGCTCAATCAAAGCATCATCCACTTGAAAAGAGATAAAGAAAGAGAAGCATCAGACAGAGATTTGAAAACAAAATAAAAGTTCTAAACAAACATTATAAAGTGTTTCTAAAGAAAAATCAACATCATCCTCTTTAGAAAATTTCAAAAGCATTTTTCAAACTTCATTAGTTCTTTTGCACCCTAAGCTCTCCTTGGCAAAGAGGAAATTGAGTGAAGGTTTGAAGAAATCAGAAGGGCGCGTTTGCTGAGGACGTTGCGTGCTGGGTAGAGTCGTTGCGTGCTTGTGCAGTGAAGGGCGCGTTTGCCCGACTGAGCCAAAGTAAATTTCAGTGGCGCTGTGTGCCTGTGGTTGGAAGGGCGCATTTGCTGAGGATGCTGCGTGCTGGCACTTGGTGCTGCACATTTGGCCAGAGGAGCCTGACAAACCCTAGGAGCACCAAAACACCATTTCATTCATTTTCTCAAGCTATAAAAGCTTCAAGTACCTGCATACATCAAGTAAGTGGCAAAATATCTCTTTTTCTCCATCAATTAAGCAAATTGGCACCCTAAATCTTGAAACCCTAGCAAATCTCTCTTGTATGTTTCCAAAATCACCTATTTGATCAGAGTTACAACACTTTTTCACCTTCCAATCATCCTGACTATATTTCACTCCACCTCCTCATTGTTTCACTCACCTTGACATATATTAGTCCCTCAAATTTTCACCTAAAAAGTGTGGCAGAAAATAATAGTTCAGAAGAAGGGGAAAGACAACCAAGGAGGCCATCCAAGAAATGAGGGAGAATTATCAAATTTGAACCCACTGATACTACAAAACTTATGGCATCACCACTTTCAGTATCATGTTTCAAGTACATGGGTTGTTTTGAGTTTTTCCAAAGGGTTGAAAGGGTGAATTTTCATCAACAGTTAACCAAGCAATTCATACTCAATTTTCAAAACAACCAGGTCACTTTAGCTGGGGTCACATCCACTGTATCTCCTACCATCATATTACAGGCCACTGGAATTCCAAATGCAGGAGAGAAATGGTTCAAGCAAATAAATCTGCATCACAGTTTTTATTAACCATATATTAAGACAAGGTTAAAAAATGATAAGAAAAGAATTTTCCTTTTCTCTTATCTTTTAGACAAATATGTGCCATTAATGAAGATCATCATGAGGTATTTCACATGTGAGGGAAAGTTTTCCAGACTATACTCATATCATATCAAGCTTCTCCTGCACTTTACTAGGGTAAGAATGCTCAGTTTTCCATATAACTTTTTCAGAAGTATTAAAAAGATGACATATATTACTCAGAAAAGGGACCAGCTCATGAGATGCATGGTATTTTCCATCACTCTGTTATCAAAATGATAGTCCTCCATCACTTAGATCAACTAGGCATTGCTTGGGAGACCTTCATAGCTAATGAAATATTCAATGAACCACCTACTCAGCCAGCTCCCCGCATTCCTCCATCATCCTCCACTCATCCATTTACTTCTTCTCATTCACCACGACTTACTTATCGCTCATCCTCAACAGATCATTCTTCACCAGCCACCTCCACACCATCTACATCATCATTTCATGTAGCCATTCATTCACCCAGTAGAGATGATGATAGTGATGGGGAACATGATGAGCATGATGGGAGTGAGGGACATGATGTACACACTGAGCATGGTCAGAGCAATATACCACAGAGGAACAATTTGCAGCCATTTGCTTTCACCTATCAGAGGGGAAATAGGCATGTGTTTACCCCATGGAAAGTGGGAGGGGCCTTGCCTTCATCATCAACATTACAGGTTAAAGGAAAATAGAAAATGGTAGAGGAACCAGAGGTCAAACAACAACATGAAGAACATGACATTGGCAAGGAGTTTCTCCTTGTGGACACTAGTGATGAGGAGGGAAACAAATCTTCTCAAGCTGCCTTGAGAGCAAAGGATGCCAAAACGAAGGAGCTTGAGGTCAATTTACAAAGAGCCCAATATGTTATCTCCTTTTATGAGCAAGAGAACAAGTAGCTAGAGGTTAAGCAGGAGTTGATGCAATCCAAGTACATCAAGGCAAAGAGGGAGGCTGAGAAATCCAAGTTTCAGCTTGATGAGGCTTATAGAGATTATGGAGAGCCGGATGATAAACAGGGACAAAGAAAAAGGCCAAGAACAAGAGGATTGAAGGGAGCCTTAGAGCTTGAAAGGAAAAAGGAGGCAAAATTGGAGGAGCATCTCACTTTAAATGAGCAAATGGTCAAGGACATAGCTGAGAACAGAGAGTCTTGGCTTGAGAAGGTGAACACACACTGGAAGACCCCCTTGGACAAAGCAAACAAAGATGTTGATATACAAAGGAAGATGGCCAAGTATTCTGCATGGATGAACCAAGTGGCAAGGAGCAAGCTCAAAAGAGCTCATGAGAAAATTGACAAATTGACCAAGCAAGAGGAGAAGAGGAGACTTGACTTACTTTCTAAGGCATCCCTGCATGCATCTAACCTTTGATTAGTCATAAAAACACATTTTTTGGGCATGATGGACCATTTTTGAGCTTGAAGGAAGTTGTTGTATTTTTCAATCTAGTTTTTACACAGCCATGGAAGGATTTTTTGGTGTATCCAATGAGGAAACAGTCAACATTTTTGGATTCACAATGATGAGTACATGCACCCTATTCATTTTCTAAGGTTTTGGAGCAGAACTGGTTGACCAAAAGGGCCAAAACCCTCAAAAAATGACATTTTGCCCTCTTTTTGGCATAGGTGCTGTGCCCTTAGCAGTGTTGGGAGAAATGACTTTTGACAGGGCAAATGAACTCCGCATGAAAAAATTCAAGATGTTCTAGAAAGTATACTTGAAGAGATTTCCGACAAGCTATTTTGG
Organism: Pinus tabuliformis; assembly: GCA_031772625.1. Classification (NCBI taxonomy): domain Eukaryota; kingdom Viridiplantae; phylum Streptophyta; class Pinopsida; order Pinales; family Pinaceae; genus Pinus; species Pinus tabuliformis. The sequence goes on from CM062819.1 coordinate 729,861,008, forward strand.
GCCCAATTTGGACACCGGGAAGTCACTCAAAAGTTCACCTGAATATGAAGGGCGCGCCTGGCATTGGTGCTACACGTTTGACAGTTTGTCTAGATTTTCACTGTTTCGTCCCAGTTTTCACTTTCACCTTGGAAAATCATAATTTTATCCATGTAAATGATGAGTTGAATGTAATTATCAGGTTTCTATTACTTACTAGGGTAAATACAATAGGTAAATCAAGTTCATGAAGTGTAATGTATCAGTTTGTTTGGATTAGGGATGAGTCACTTTGACCACCTTATTTTCTTGTTAGCAGTTCAGAGTTTGTTAGAAACAACTCCTCCTCTCATGGATTCGACTCCCTGAGATTAGGATGAGTTGTTTGGGGTCTATATGATGCTTTTCCTCAATCATTGTAATGTTTGGACTCAGTGGGATGCTTATGCTTTGAGTAGACATAATTTTGTATCAATTTTAGCAGGAGATCAATGAAAAGTTGCAGCTATTTCTTTTGGATACACGTGGTATGATGTTCAGTTCAGTTTTCTCTATTGTGATCATATGTTAGAATGTTTTTTGTACTTCATCAATCATTTCATTGCCTTTAAGTGGATATTATCAAGTCAATAGGCAGAACCCATAACTTTTATGCTATGTTTTGGGGAAACATTCACAGTCTGTGTTTTCTCCAGTTTAGGAAGAATCCATGAGGTTTACATGCTCTTCCTAGCTCCTCACCTGTCTTTTCACCTCATCCATCAAACCCTAAGGTTCTGATCATTGTTCCTACCTTGCCCCATTGAACACCTGGCAGTTTTGACCTAATTTCCTTGCCCTAACTGTTTGGCTCCTCCTGATCCAACAAAACCCTTCAAAATCAAAATCAAACCTTGTGCTACTATACCTAGCCTAATATGATTTTGTTGACCCAATCATCTTGGCTGAGATCCTTACGGAGAGAGCCCTCTCCTGGCCTAGTAGGCTTAGCTACTTGGTTAAGTGTGGTTTGTGGTTACCCTGGCATTGCCTTCCTTTAACCTGAGGTTCAATCCAGGTGTTAACATAGTGGAGACCATACTAGGGAATGAAAGATCATAAATTAATCACCCCAGTAAGATGTTTTGATTGAATTCTTAAGATTGTGGATGATGAGTTTTAGAATTTAATCATAGGCTGAATTGGAAAGTTGTAAAGCAATATCTTAATTTTCAAAATTAGACATAATACCTTCCCGAAAGTACACTAGATCCAATCTAGATCCGAATCCTCGAACCATTGTCAGTGATCCTCATAAAATTGGGCAAAACTCTAAGAAAGTTGCAGAGAAATCTAGTTTAGTCAGAGAACAATCAAGTAAATATTTCATTACTCGAATTAATTCACTCCCAGAAAGGTTAGACACTTTGCAAGACATTGAGTTTGATATTAATTTTGAGAAGAGTTTATTTAACAGTAAATATTTAAGTTGGATTGATCAGGCAGTTGTTGATTCCTCTATATCTCTTTATAACCCCGTTGAAGACTTGTTTTCACACAATAAATCAGGGTCATAGCTTATTCACACTCTTGATCATTTGCAGAACCTCTCTTCAAAATTAAACACTTGGGTGAAAAATAAGATTCATAGGCCATCTTTCGATTTTCAAAATACTTCCATTGCATTTACTACCACTCAAACTATCTCTCATCCTTCGCCTTCTTCTTCGCAGATTATTCACCACTCAAGCTATTGTTAATCCCACTTTGATTATACCGAATATCCCAATCCTTGTTTTAAATCCACCACCTCCCCTACCTCCAGTTATGGCTGCCTGATATGAACCCCTTGTTTCTCCTCAAAATCCTGGTGCCATGCCCCCTGATTATCAAACCAAAATACCTTTCTTCGATGACACCCAAACTATTTCAGCTCAACAGCACGTAGACAAGATGAAGTTGAAACCGAAGATGTGATGATGAGGCTATTTGTACAAAGTTTTAGAGGAGAATTTAGGAAATGGTTTAGAGGCCTACCAACAGCTTCTATCACTGCTATACCTACCCTTGAGAGGCAGTTCCTAGATCGATGGGAGGTGAAGAAGAATCCCCTTTAGATTTTGTCTGAATATGAGAACATCAAAAGAAATGTGGGTGAGAGTGTGCAAGACTATTGTGTGAGATTTAATGCAGTATACAATGTTATCCCTGCAAATATCAAACCACTAGAGGGATTGGATTTGGTTAAGTTTCCAGATGGATTTGATGCCGATATGGCATATTGGTTGCGTGAACGTGATCCTACAACTCTAGAAGACATGCAAAAGAATGTTGTGAGCGTAGAAGCGAACTTGTTGGCCAATAGAGCAAGAATCAGATAAGAGAAAAGACTAACCGTGAAAGAAGAAGCATCTACTTCAGATGTAAAAATGGATACATTGATTCGAACAATGGAAAGGATGGTTGACCGGTTGTCCATCACAGACAGACTTGAACTGCAGATCCGGAACCCAAACTTTAGAGGGTAGAAGCAGCCCCAATTCTGAATCAAGCAAAGAGAGCAAAAAGCACGGAACAACTAGCGCAACAACAACAGCAGATCAGAACTCTGTTACAACAGAATTATGTTCAAGGAGTGGAAGAAGAAGAGGAGGAAGATCCGGTAATTGAAACAAATCACTTCTTCACTGCAGATGGTATGCCTATATTTCTGACCGAAGATGAGGATTATGCAGAAAGTTCTGACATTCTAAAGGATGAGGACTACATCTTAGCAAATGATATTTTTTTGAAGGCCGAATCTGATGATTATTAGCGTGGTTACATGAATGCTTTGAGCACACAACAGAAACAATATTCTTTGTGGAGCGGAGATGTACCATCAATACTATTCAGAAGAGGAAGGATGTTCAGTCAAAGAATGATCTCTCAAACAATCAAAAAAAAGGAAAGGAGCATGCTGATTAGAATCCTAGCAAAGTAAATTAGCCGTCAACAAGTACAGCTGCAAAAGAGAAAGACAATTAGAAAAAGTATAGTGCAACGAAGGAGCAAGCAGATAAGAGGGACATCGGTGTCAAAGATATAGAAAAAGTCACATCTTTTAATTTAGAAAGTGAAATTGCTAAATTGAAAGTGTCCATTCCTTTGACTGAGCTTGTTAAGAATAACCATTACAAACACCATGTGTCTAGAATACTGCAAATTGATCCTTTATCCAACATGGTGAATGTTGAGGACGATCATCCTGAACTTATTTTTGGTTCAGCTATAGAAGGTCAGCTAGAATATAGCGAAGTCCCACCCTTTTATTTGAGTCTTAGACTGCATGAGTATATTCTTCATAATGCTATGCTTGATTCCAGAGCTTCCCACAATTTGATGCCCAAGGCTGTCATGGAAAAGCTGGGCCTGGATACCACCCGAAAATATCATGATTTATATTCAGTTGATTCTAGTAGAGTTTGCTGCATTGGTCTCATCAAAGATTTGGTGGTTTCCTTAGATCGAATCCCAGCCAAGAATCTTTTGATGGACGTGGTAGTAGCTGATATACCACATCGATTTGGTATGCTGTTGTCTAGATCATGGGGAGACAAAATCAAAGGCACTTTACAACTTGACTTCTCTTATGTTACAATCCCCGTTTTCGGTCAATTGAGGAAGTTGTACCAGGAAAAAAAGATGAAATATATGATCATTAGTAAAGAGAAGCCCATAATTCATCTGATAAAAGCTATACATACAGATTTAGAGTCTTTTGTTTTGTACACTGATAGTGGATTGAATGATGTATATATCTAGCTCGTAGAAGTAGATGATGTACCAGAAATTTCTGAAGGTTTTAGAGCAGTTCTTAATCAAGAAAAGAAAAAAGTGGAAATCCCTTCTAAGCAGCATCCATAGGAGCAGAAAGTCAGTGAAGCAGAATTCCAACATCTGGAAGACGAAGACGGCCTTTGGAGCATGGATTTTGATGGTGCTTTGAGTAAAGATGGTGCGAGTATTGGAATTTGGATTCGAAGTCCTGTTTTTCAACCATACAAAGTTCCAAGTAATGTTAGAGTATGTTCCTATAAATTAGATTTCGATTGCTCTAACAATGAAGCAGAGTATGAGGCATTGATTACAGATCTAAAGATTTTGAAGAAGCTGGGTGCGAAAAGGATTTCTGTTTATGGTGATTCAGAGCTAGTGATTAAACAAGTCAAAGGAGAATATCAAGCGAAACATGTGCGGATGAGGGCTTATAGGAACGCAGTCCTGGATATCTTGAAGATGTTTCCAGAATACACATTGACAACGATGCTGAGAAATCAAAACATCATTGTTGATTCACTTGCTATAACAACGAGCAATCTGAAAATTCCAATGAATTCTAGTAATAAATTTGAAATTCATGTCAAACATAGGCCTACTGTTCCCGATAATTTGAGATATTGGCATGTTTTCTGGGATGACAATGAAATTAATTCCTTTTTGCAGAATGAAGGGAATTTTAAGGATGCTTTCATTGACGATGTTTGTGATTCTGCTGAACAAGACATTGAGGTAACTCAGATGGATGTTTTACAGTTGAAAGATAATGTTATTCCTAGAGGTTTTATACCTTTAGAGGAGTTGTTTGATCAAGATGATGTGGCGAGAAATCAACCTTGGTTCCTACGGACAAAGGAGTTGAAGATGTAAACATCGGGATAGCGGACCAGCCCAAACTGGTTTAAGTTATCAAAAACATTATCTCCCGAGTCAAAGGCTATGTATGTCAAGTTGCTTTCTGAATTTTTTGATGTTTTTGCGTGGGATTACTCAGATTTGAAAGTGTATGACAAGAACATCATTCAACACACCATTCCTATCAAGCCAGATCAAAAACCCTTTAGACAAAAGTTGAGGAGGATCAACTCAAAGCTGCTGCCATCTATCGAGAAAGAGGTAAATAGATTGTTTAAATTTGGTATCATTGTTCCAATTAGATTCTCTGATTGGGTTTCAAATTTGGTACAGTACGAAAAAGACGAGAGAGATAAGGTTGTGCATTGATTTCCAGAACCTAAATAAAGTATCCCTAAAAGATAATTATCCTCTTCCTAAGATGGACCATATTTTGCAAAGAGTAGTTGGAGCATCACAGATGTCACTATTGGATGGCCTCGGGTTACAATCAGATTTTGGTGCACGAAAAAAACCAAGACAAAACTGCCTTCACAACACCATGGGGGAGTTTTTAGTATGTCAAGATGCCATTTGGGCTAAAGAATGTCGGGGCCACTTTTCAGTGGGCCATGGATATAGATTTCGCTAACGAGAACGATGTTTTCTTAGTGGTTTACTTAGATGACTTGACAGTGTTTTCTGGTTCTGATGATGAGAATTTACACCACCTAAGGATTGTTTTTCAAAAATGCAGGGAGTTCGGGATTTCTTTAAATCGAAAGAAGAGTCTTTTTGCCATGGAGGAAGGTAAGCTCCTTCGGAATATAATTTCCAAAGATGGTATTCACATTGATCCTTCTAGGGTGGAGGCAATTTAGCAAATAGACTTTCCACGCAACAAAAAGGAGATCCAAGCCTTCAACGGTAAGATGAACTTCTTATGCAGATTTATACCAAATTTGGCTGAGCATTTGTGTGAGTTAACTAATATGTTGAAGAAGGATAGCACTGTGAAATGGACTGAGGATGCCATGAAATCTTTCAACTTGGTAAAGCTTGCTTTGACCACAACCCCTGTTTTAATCAGTCATGATTATACTCATGATTTTATTATATTTTCATTCGCATTTGAGCACACTTTAGCTGCGGTGTTGATGAAAAATAAATATCAGGTGGAGCAGCCCATTGCATTTTTTAGTTGGACTATCAGAGATGCTACTCTTCGCTATAACATCATTGAGAAACAAAATGTGGCTCTTATAAAGGCATTGAAGGATTTTCGAGTTTACATTCTGCATTCGCATACCATAGCATATGTTCCCAATGCGGCTGTCAAAGATGTCCTCATGCAAACTGATCCGGAAGGAAGAAGAGGTAAGTGGATAACAACGATGTTAGAGTATGATCTTGAGATTAAGCCCACGAAACTGATCAAAGACCGAGGCTTGGCAAAACTCATGTTTGAGTTGAATCTTCATGCTCTAGACATAAATCTTACTGCAGCAATGTCAGATGACGAAGATGGTGGCACACTCATTCAGGTATCAAAGATGTTTCTCAACTCACCTTGGTATTCCGATATAGTATATGTTCTTCAACATCTTTCTCCTCCTCCTGGAATGTCGAAAAGTAAAGGTAGATCACTAAAACTGAAGTCTGCAAAATTCTACATTTTAGATAGTGCTCTCTATTGGAAAGATCTGGGATTGGTTCTTCTTAATTGTTTGGTTGAAAATGAAGCTCAACAGGTGATGAATTATTTTCATAGAGGATATTGTGGGGATCAATTGTGTTGGAAAACAACAGCTAATAAAATCTTGAGAGAAATGTATTATTGGCCATCGTTGTTTTTAGATTTATATAAAACATTCATGAGCTGTCACAAATGTCAAGTTTTTCAGGGAAAAAGGAAGCCGCTTCCTCTTCCTTTGAAGCCAATTGTAGTAAATGTGCCTTTCCAATAGTGGGGGCTTGATTTCATAGGAGAAATTCATCCTACATCATCAGCACAACAAAGATGGATTTTGACAGCTACCGATTACTTCACCAAATGGATCGAAGCTATTCCTACAAGGCAAGCTATGGACATGGTAATTATTCAGTTTTTAGAGTCTAATATCTTGTCTCATTTTGGTTGCCCTCACAAGATTATTACATATAATGCAACGATGTTTAAGTCAAATAAAATGGTTGAGTTTTGCAACAAATTCAACATCACATTGGGTGATTCCACGACATATTATCCAAAGGGAAATGGACTAGCTGAGTCTTCAAATAAATCCTTGGTAAACATGATTAAGAAGATGTTGGAGGCAAACAAAAAGAATTGGCATCGAAATCTTGTCAATGATTTGTGGGCCACATAGTGAGCAATAAGAAATCAATAGGTATGTCACCTTTTGAATTGGTTGATGGTACTGATACAGTGTTTCCTACATCCCTTGCAGTTTCAGTCATGAGATTATTGCAAGAAGCCGACAGTGAAGAAGATGATATTCAGCGTCGGATCAATCAAATGATTCACCTTCAACAAACAAGGGAAGAGGTTTCTCAAAATACTTTCTAGCTGCAAGAGAAGATAAAGAAAATTTATGACCGCAAAACTAAGGCATAAAAGTTTCAGCTGGAAGATGTAGTGCTACGATGGGATGCACGAAATGAAGAAAAAGGGAAACATGGTAAGTTTGACAATATGTGGAAAGGACCTTATAAATTCTCAGCACAGCAAGGACAGAATGCATTTTTATTGAAGGAAATGGATGGTCGAGAATGCTCAGGAGGACCAGTGAATGGTAGGCTCCTGAAACACTATTATTTCTGATGCAACTTGCTAAAGTTGTTTCATTGTCATTGTATATACCAACTTAATTTCCTTGCAAGATTTGAAGTACAATGTCATTTGAGCTTGGGGCCCGAAGTGAAGGCTATAAATCTTAAATGCTTGGTGTTGCTTTTAGTTGGTTTTCAAGTTAGTCTAGAGTCGATTGTGAGTCAGTTTTCAGTTTGTATCGAGTCAATTTTCAACAATTTCAAAAAGTTTTCAGTCTTTCATTTGTTTGACCGTATTGGCCCAATCAGTTAGGCACTTGGTCTACGGTGTTCTTGACACCTCCAAGGAGCTGCCGTCCCTAATAAGGCCAATGTTAGTGTCAGTATATGCATACTTACATCTAGGATCAAATCTGCTCTTTGCATTTTCATTATAGGTGTCTCATACTGAAATTTTTAATCATTCCACTAGGTGATGCCAAAATGGTCCACTGGTGGTTGTCTTCTTCTCAGAAAATCAATTTTTCCCTCATGAGGTATATTTGCTGACCCATCTCGATGTTGCATTCAGTTATGGTTTTAGTTATGTTATTTTTAGAGTCAAAGCAGTCATGTTTCCATTAGGTCTTAGGGTTCATTTTCAAGGTCAAAAGCATAGTTTCAGTGCAAATAAAGGGAAACAAAGGTATGAGGAATACCAATAAACCAAGAGTGATTGGTAGCAAGTCATGGTTATTGTGAAAAGTTCTTATTTCACTGATGTAATTTTCATCTCAAAAACACGTTTTTAAGATGAAAATAGAGTATTTTAGTTAGTTTGTATTTTTTGATGTAATTCAAGTCATTTTATGTAATAAGTGTTCTCATAAGCTGCCAAGCATTTCTCCTTGCTGCAAGAAATGAGCCATTGAAGAAATAAGCTCAATCAAAGCATCATCCACCTAAAAGAGGTAAAGAAAGAGAAGCATCAGACAGAGATTTGAAAACAAAATAAAAGTTCCAAACAAACATTATAAAGTGGGTTTTTTCTAAAGAAAAATAAAAATCATCCTCTTTATAAAATTTCAAAAGCATTTTCAAACTTCATTAGTTCTTTTGCACCCTAATCTCTCCTTGACAAAGAGGAAATTGAGTGAAGGTTTGAAGAAATCAGAAGGGCGCATTTGCCTGATCGAGCTAGAGTAAATTTCAACGGTGCTGCACGCCTGTGCGTGGAAGGGCGCGTTTGTTGAGGCCAATAATGCAATGAGCAATAATGGAGTGGGTGCATTCAAGAGATTTGTATTTTCCTTCGTTTATTTTGCTTGCCTTTGATCTTCTCTCATGGGATCCTCTAGGTCTATGCTTCATGTCCATCCTCACCACAATGAACACAAAAAAGATCAAATTTCTTCGGGGGGTTCTGGTTTGAAATTCTGATTTCCACATCCTCTTCTACTACCTTTAGGTGGTCGACCAAAGGGAGTTTGTCAAATTCCCAAGATACCAAATGTTGGAATAAATGTTGCGCCAAATCCTGGAGTTGAAAAGGTATCAACCATTAGAGTAGACATGGAATAATATGATCTCAAGGGAGTCTATGTGGCTTCAAAAATGTCAATTGCTTCATGAAATCCACCCTCTTATAATGGGCATGAATTATTTTCAATTATCTCCCTTCTCATTTTTCTTTTCTTTGGGTCCCAAGCTTCCATTGCCTCATTCTCATCATCCAAACAATGTTCCAAGGCATATCTTCCATACCCTAAGGTTGGATGAGAAAATAGAAACAAATCTTGACAAATAACAATAACTACCTTTTTTCCCTACTCATTGACTCTTTCAAGGCCTGAGAAGAGATGTCTAGAAGGTAGTGACCAAGTGTATCATATTTCTAAAATCCTAAGCTGCAAGACCTAGACTTTATAATTGAATGTCATACCATGATAACTTTGCATCCAACCCTTTTGTATCTAGATACAACTCAATAACATTTATTATTTAGCCTAAGAATCAACATTTACCATTTTAGGTTTGATAGAGGTGAAGGCCAAGAAGTTGGTGAAGGTTATGGATGTTGAGTTTAAGGAACAAACTTAAGTTGAGGGAACAAGCATGGGAGAGGAGTTGAGTTGAGGGAATGGGTATGGTAGCAAAGCTGACTCATGAGAGTAGAGTTGAGTAAAGGGAAGGGGCATGTGAGAAGGCTTATTTGTAGGATACCAAGAATGGGTTCTAACACCAAGCAAAGGAACAATATGGTTAATGTTGAAGAAGCAGAGATAGGAGTCATGACTACTTATGATACGGGAAGTAGAGATTAGAGGGAATAGATAGAGAGACAAACCTGTAGAGGGAATAATTAGGGAGTTAAAATAACCAACTCCGATACCACTGCCGAGCTTTGGAATAAATCCATGGATATAATTTCCATTAATGTGAGCCATACATAAATACATTATTTAAGTGACCTTTTGTTTTGTGTTCCAAGATCTAATGGCTCTTGATATTTACCTAACTCTTGATATTTCTCCCAACTTATTTTTTTACATAAATATTTACAAAATACCATAATCATGAGGATTGGGTATCTAACACTTTTTACAAACATAATAATTAAACTCGGTAAGAAAGATGTGTAAAATTATGCTTGTATAGTCTAAGCGAGTTGAGATTTTTTCTAGAATTTTATTTAGAACCGTGGCAAAATTTCATTAAAATATTTAACTCTTTATTTGCTATCCATTTTCATCCTTTAATTCTAATACCAAATTGGTATAGTTAAGTTAAGATACTAAGTAGAAGTGTTTTCCTTCGAAGGTATAAGGGAAAGGGCAAGATACAACATCCCCATGTTGCACATTCATTAATCAAAGTACTAGTGTGGTTTTTTAATATGATCTTCAAGTTTTTTTATTTTTCTCAAGATCAAATTTGGGAAACAATCACTAAGGGTGTTTTAGAAAATCATGCATTTTTCCTTGCAAAGCTATAGTAGCTTGAGCTTACCAAGAAGATTGTACATTCTAATTTAGATCAACCATAATATATTATTAAACTTTAGGTTTGTGTTGTTTAGTGGATTTGGTTTCAGAATAGGAACCAAGAAAACTCGAAGAATCAATAGATGGATTGGAAAATGGAATTGGTTTCAAGGTTCAAGGATTTCACATAAAGAATGACCAATCACATCATCTAAAACAATGCCATCTTATTTAATTTATATAAATTTTGGTACACCTAAGCAGCTGATGAATAGGAGGTAAGTATCGAATTTTGTTAGCAAATGTGTGATACAATGAAAGCTTGGACATTTGGGTGAGGAAAAACAAAATAATAGTAAGTTATATGTTTAATTTCAATGTGTTTCAATTTTGAATGATCTAATGTTTTCAAATTCAATCTCCCTGTCCTAGAAATTGGACTCTAAATTAGCAATTTGACTAGGTTGAGTTTCAACCTTTGATTGAGGGTTGGTTGGATTATTTGTTGCGATCATCTGTATTTTTGAAGAACCCACATGGTAGAGAACTACCACTATTGGTTGAAGTTTTAATTTTTCTTATATTCTTTTCCATGCCTTTTTTTGTGTGGATATTGAGCACATCTTGGCTTTGCCCTTATAAATTTTGAGTTGCTTGTAAAGCTCTCTCTCTGCATAATTTAATTCATATTGAACTTTCGATCCACAATCAATCAACTTTGCAAAGTCATATTGTTTTGATTTATAGTATTCCATTGATTTTCCAATAGTGTTATCCTAACATGGTAGTCTTCCATACCATTAATCGCATATACTAATTGGTTTATAGCGGCTTAAGCATCACAAGTTTTACACATGCCATTATTGTTAGGCATGATTACTTAACATCCAATGCAATAGTTTTTTTAAGTAACCACAAGTTCCTAATCAATGGTAATTTTTCTTCTCTTATGAGTTTATTTGACTATCAGTTTCTTCCTCCTATCAAATGTGAACATATCCAAAGTAGCCACTTCATCAATAAGCATAAAAATTGGAGTTTATCTTGTTGTAACTAGTCTTGGTATAAACATAAAGGCAAAACAATGAGGAGTGTTGTTTTCTCCTATTGGTTCTCCCCTTGCTATATTAATATCACTCTCATCCTTTTCTCCAATCTAAAATGTATACAAACCTCTACCAATCTTGCATTCTAATGATATGTCACCTTGTTGACTACTTGAATAACATCATTTAAAGGAATCTAAGTGAAAAGTTGTACTACATCAACACTAATAAGCATGTAATTTGGGTCAATTCTATCTTCCTTGATGAGGTTCAAAAATTCAAAGGAGTATTATTGATAAGACAAGATGGGATTCTTAGGTATCAAGTATTCAAAAAGAAGACTCACACTAATAGCTACCGCAATGTTCACTCTCACCACCACCGGGTCCAAAAGATGAGGGTGTTAAGTATATTAGCCACAAGAGAAATAAGAGTATTAAATAAGGAACATTTGGAGCGAGAAAACGATCACCTAGCTAAAGTGTTTAGAAGCATATGCTACAAGGATAGCAACAATAAAAAGGTTTTCTTGAGGATAGAAAGAAAGACCTGGCAATCCTTGAGCATTCAACCCCCCATTAACATGAAGGATTAGCATCCCTATATCACAGGAGTAACTAATAAGATTGCTATGGTACTTAAAATACAGGATATCCTACCCCGTTCAAGCCCTCAATAACTATGAGATAGAAAATGAGGTCTATAAATGTTAACATTGTCCATCTCCAATGTGAGGGTGTCTACAAAATAGCCTGTTCATGTGGTAAATGCTATATTGGAGAAATAGGGAGATCATTTCAAAAAAGGATAAAAGAACACAGTGTTTACATTAGGTATGAATCAATTTTGTGATAATCATGATCGATATTAAATCTGCGAGGGTCTGAAAAAAAAAAGAGAGAGAGTAAAAATCAGGAAAAATATTTGCAAAAAAAAAGGTTCACTTTTTTTCCCCATTTTTCTTAGTATCTAAAGCATCCACAACATAAAATAAACGAATTTACACATAAATATGAAAATATAACTAATATATACGATGTGTAATATGTATAGTGCTACATCACACATAATAGTGAATCATGTCCTGACTCAACCTTAAAATATTAACAAAAAATATAATAATGTATATCATATCATGAGTCATATACAATGAAATGAACCAAGTAACTAATGATTTACTTTTCCCCTCTTATGAGAAAATGTAGCAACTTTCCCTCCAGATGAAGAAGTCCTTGGGGCTGGCATTGGACTCTGATGTCCTCTAGAAGTTAAAGAACTAGGAGCTATAGGAGGGAGACCACATCCTCTATTAGTGACCATGGTAGGTGGTGTCACCTCGTCCTCCTCCTCCTCTGCAGCTGTTACCCCGACCCCTACCCCCTTCTTTAACCAAATAAGGGTCAATTCCATGATAGACCTCTCGGCCTCAACTCTCCATGCAAAAATGGTGTACCATCCAATGTGATGACCTCCACGTCAGGTGTCCTCTAAAGTCGCCTCACCCACAAGTAGGGTTAGGGATTATAGTATATGTAGACCATGTCATTAAGGAACCAGGACTCCAACCTATACAAGGGTTATAAATTATAAATTAATAATTATAAAAATAATCAATTACATTTTTTATTATCTAATAGATTCAAAAAATTAATTGGAAAAATTTTAACCTGTTCCGCTCCTTAGTGTGTATTTTTTCAAATACACTCTAGTTGCGCTCACATCCGAAGGAGCTACATGTTTGGCTGAGCACTTGAATGACAAGATTTTGGAGATTGGGTAATCTGCCACCATAGCTTCTGCACCTTACATATACAAAAAATAAGAGAAATATAAGAAAAAAAATTGAAATTTGAAAGTTGAAGCAAAGTATGAAGAGATAATGAAATTTGAAAATTGAAACAAACTAAATCTTACATGGAATTCTGGTTTTCCTACCATGGATATCCATGTGAAAGCTAATTGTGCCACTTGCCATCCTGTATATCTCCATTTCTTTAGAAATTTTAGCACATTCTACTAGAGATGACACCATCTTTTGAACACAAGTGAGGAATCCATCCATGACCTCAACATCAAATAAGAAACCATAAGAGTAAGAGAAAGTGGGGTTTAGGTAGTTCCCTACAACACGAATGGGAAGATGGAGTGTATTGTTCCATCACTCATCAATCATTGCTCATATAAGTTGTTGTTTCATAAACCCCTTATCATCATAACAACTGCAAATGGATTTTTTGGCCCTATCCATGGCCTAATACAACTAGCTCATTGCGGGCTTGTCTCCATCGACTAATCTAAAAACCTTTACCAAAGTTTCACTAATGATATACACCTCCTAAAATCCAACCCATAAACTTTCCTATTATGAAACTAGCCTGCATATGGCCTCTCCCTCTAGTTTGCAGCTAAATGATAAAGAACACCACTCCTCTGAAAGAAAAAATTTCTTCACATCCCACATAGAATTCAAGAGGGATTGAAAAGATATGAAGCTAGTGGAAAACTGTGTAATAGCATGGCGCACCAAATCCTTGTTATCAGTGAATGTTCTCATCAAATGAAGCATATATGCATGATTATATATAAAATTTGCAATGTTTTTTGATGATTCAACAATATCCTGAACAAAAGGAATTTTTCCTATGTCCTCCAACATCAAGTCAATGAAGTGTGCAACACAAGCTGTCCAAAATAGGTTAGGATGCCTCTCCATAAGCATCATGGTAGCAATAACATAATTTGCAACATTTCCCGTTATGACCTGGACAACATGTTGTGGACCCACTTCCTAAATGAACATGTCCGACAAATCACATAATAACTGTGTATCCTTGATATGTGAAAATGCATCAACATATTTAATAAACATTGTCTCCTTCGGACAATTAACCAAGGTTTTAATAAGGGTTCTACACTTTTGATCAGTCCAACCATCTGACATCTAAGTGCATCCCGTCTGTACCCATAATTCCCTGAACTCCTCCAATCTTGCAGTGTATTCAACCTTTTCATTCTAAACAATATGCCTTCTAAAGTCATCATAGGAAGGGGCTTTGTACCTCGGGCCAACAATATCAGTAACATTAATCGTGGGCTAGAAAAATGGATTGTTCCTAGCAATTCTAAAGGGAACATCATTCCCAAGAAGACACTTGCCTAATGACTTGTCAACTTCTTCCTTTTTTTTTAAGAGTTGACCTGATAGATGGTTGTGCACTAGGTGTGGTTCTAGGAACAAAAATGACGAGGCAATTGCGGGGTTGGCTATAGAAATTGATGTTAAAGAAGAACCACTCTCATGGTCACCTCCCATCACTCCACCCCCTGCCATTTTACGCTTCAACGCCGCCTTGATTAGTTTGGTTATCTCTATATCTTCCAATGATTTGAGGGCTCTACGAATGATCTCTGGATTTATATTTGTGCAAAGCCCTACTTCATGTCCAAGAATTTGTGGAAGGTGGAATTTAAATTGGTATACTCTGTTAAAAAAAAAAAAAAAACATAGAAAATGAGGTCTATAAATTTTAACATTGTCCATCTCCAATGTGAGGGTGTCTACAAAATAGCTTGTTCATGTGGTAAATGCTATATAGGAGAAATAGGGAGATCATTTCAAAAAAGGATAAAAGAACATGGTGTTGACATTAGTTATGAATCAATTTTGTGATAATCATGATCAATATTAAATCTGTGAGGGTCCGAAATCAGAACAAAGAGTAAAAATCGAGAACAATATTAGAAAAAAAAAATACAAAAAAGTTCACTTTCCCCCCATTTTTCTTAGTATCTAAAGCATCCACAGCATAAAATAAATGAATTTACACATAAATATGAAAATATAACTAATATATAAGATGTGTAATATGTCTAGTGCTACATCACACATAATAGTGAATCATGTCCTGAATATTGTGTCTTGACTCAGCCTCAAAATATCAACAAAAAATATAATAATATATATCATATCATGAGTCATATACAATGAAATGAACCAAGTAACTAATGATTTACTTTGCCCCTCTTATGAGAAAATGTAACAACTTTCCCTCTAGATGAAGAAGTCCTTGGGGCTGGCATTGGACTCTGATGTCCTCTAGAAGCTAAAGAACTAGGAGCTATAGGAGGGAGACCGTATCCTCTATTAGTGACCATGGTAGGTGGTGCCACCTCATCCTCGTCCTGATCCTCCTCCTTTGTAGCTGCTACCCTGGCCACTACCTCCTCCTTTAACCAATCAAGGGTCAATTCCATGATAGACCTCTCAGCCTCAACTCTCCATGCAAAAGTGGTGTCAATACCATCCAATGTAATGACCTCCACGTCAGGTGTCCTCTAAAGTCGCCTCACCGACAATCAGGGATTATAGTAGATGTAGAACATGTCATTAAGGAACTAGGACTCTAACCTATACAAGGGTCATAAATTATAAATTAATAATTGTTGGGCGCGGGATCCCCCAAGGAAAGTTTTGGGGCTTATAGCCCAGATTTTGGTCACAAATTGTAACTTCAATGTAAAGACTCCGCATTTTGTGGGCGCGGAGCATGTAGCTTGTGATATGAGTCCTAGGGTTGTCCACCCTTAATTTTGTAATATAATGTCAGATGTAGAGATCTACCCATGGTCCACGGACCATGGGATTGTGCAACCTTCAACTCCGCTAGAGATTAAGGAACAGTGTGCCAGCACCATTACAACAACCATAGCAGAGGTCAACAACATAGTGAGTTTGCACCAAGCTGTTTGAGGAGTCATTTGAGGTTCTCAATACTTTGTAGGAGGACCCGAACATACAACTCCTAGAAACAGAGGCGCGCGAGCTACAACATAAGTACAATGAAGTAAAAGGGACCGCACAGACGGTTTCCCTTACATAGAGGCTTGTGCGGATGCAGCAGGAAAAAGCTCTCAAGGAGCAGGTGGATACTTCTCGCCACAAGGAAGTCATTTTGAAGGTGTAATACAGTCGTGGATTGATGAGGCTTTTGTCATTAAGGCCTCTATTGAAGCAAAGCTCGCACAGATGCAGTGAACACAGGAATAGGTTTAGGGAAGCAGTTCAGCTACAACGGTTTCTAAACAGCACGTCCAGGAAGTGCAGCAGGCAGCCGCTCAGTGTGCCGCTGATCTTGCAGCAGTCCAAGCAGAGTTGAGAGGTCTTCGTGCAAAAATATATGCACCGACAAAGTGACTTGAGGGTGAGCCATGATGTTTGTGTTGGGGGCCTATTGGGCGTGGGATCCCCCAAGGAAAGTTTTGGGGCTTAGAGCCAAGATTTTGGTCACAAATTGTAACTTCGATGTAAAGAATCCACATTTTGTGGGTGCGGAGCGCGTAGCTTGTAAATGAGTCATAGGGTTCTTCACCCTTAATTTTGTAATGTAATGTCGGCTATAGAGATCTACCCATGGTCCGCAGACCATGGGATTGTATAAATAGAGTGAGGCTCTAAGTGTAAATCAGGAATGGAATCAATCAATTGATGATGATGGAATAGAAGCATAGCGGAGTATGTGAAGTCTAGTTGTGGGTCGTAGAGTAGGAGAAGTCTCTGTAGCTGAGTGTGCAGAGGCCTAATAGTCCGCAACTGAGTGCGTGGACCCCTGCAGCTAAGTGCATAGTGCGAGTCGAGTCTGTAATAGTTGGAAGCATTAATAAAGAGAAGTTTTATATCATTCTTGTGTATTTATTTCCCATTTTCTGCATTAAATGTATTGGATATGAATTGCATTTCTACTGTTTATATGATGCACAAACATATGTGACTGTGATAATTAAGTGAATGTGAGATAAAGTATATGTTTACGCGAAGCTAACTAATATATTTAAGAAGATAAGTAAGATCCGCAGTATAGTTTGGGGAAATAACGCAGATCGCTACCAAAGTAGCACGAAAGCACCTCAGCCCCTGGTTAGGGCTGCACGAAGGCGATTATAACAGATCGCGAAGGTCTCGCAGGTTAGCATAGTGCGCGAAGTGACCTGAGCGAAGGCAGGCGTGGTTGGACTAAATTGACACCTTAGACATCTCAAGGGTGCGGAAACTTGGTTCCAGCACCCCCCCATACTACTTCAGGTGAGACTTCAGTCCGCGCTCCGCGGGATGATGCCAAAAGGGCCAATAGTGTATGGATTTGTTTGGCTAATTAACTCCGAACCTGGGTCAGGCCCCATCAAGCCAACAATAATTATAAGAATAATCAATTATATTTTTTATTATCTAATAAATTCAAAAAATTAATTGGAAAATTTTTAACTTGTTTTGCTTCTTAGTGTGTATTTTTTCCAATACACTCTAGTTGCGCTCGCATCCGAAGGAGCTACATGTTTGGCTGAGCACTTGAATGACAAGATTTTGGAGATTGGGTACTCTGCTACCATAGCTTATCCACCTTGCATCTACAACAAATAAGAGAAACATAAGAAAAAAATTGAAATTTGAAAGTTGAAGGAAAGTATGAAGAGACAATGAAAATTGAAAATTGAAACAAACTAAATCTTACGTGGAATTTTGGTTTTCCTACCAAGGATATCCATGTCAAAGCTAAATGTGCCACTTGCCATCCTGTATATCTCCATTTCTTTAGAAATTTTAGCACATTCTACTGAAGGTGACACCATATTTTGAATACAAGCGAGGAATCCATCCATGACCTCAACATCAAATAAGAAACCACAAGAGTAAGAGAAAGTGGGGTTTAGGTAGTTCCCTGCAACACAAATGGGAAGATGGAGTGTATTGTTCCATCACTCATCAATCATTGCCCATATAATTTGTTGTTTTGCAAACCCATTATCCCCCTTATAATTATATGTTAGGCCCCTATACTACTAGTGTAACCCCTTATTGTTATTAGTACAACCCCCTTATTATATTGTTGTGCCCACGTAATCCCCATATTGTTATTATTGTGCCTCATAGAAGCCCACTATTGCTATTATTGTGCTCTTACATTATTATTGTTATGTCGGCTCTGATTATATTATGACCCCTTAGACTCCTATATATAGAAAGGAGGTCTTGTCATTTGTATCATCCAAGAATTGTTCTTTTGTGTAATGTAAATGAGGTTGCCCCCTCAAAGAGGCTGAATTCTAAGGCGTTCAACTATCTTTTCTATCTTTTTGTGAGTTGGTTTCATAACATTTGGTATCAGTTCTTGGATTCTAGGGTTTCGCTGCTCCAAATTGGTCATCGTGGCATTTTCGCTATAACTTTTTTTTCTGCTACATTTCAGAAGCGAAAAAAAAAACCCATTTGAAATGAAATCGCGCCGAAACTCGGGTCTGAATTTCAGAGCTTTTCGCTCTATATTTGTGGAGATATGATCTGAGGAAGTTGGCCTTTTTGCAGACTCCAGAATTACATTCGAAACAGGTGACCTGGGGAAAATCGTCATAAATTTTGTTTTGAGCATCAAATTGAAATTTCGTAAGAAGTTATAGAAAGAGGGCAGACTGTAGTTTCCTATGTATATTTTTCATATTCAAAGGTCAAAACAGTGACACGTGGCACTTCATACAAGTTAGCTCTTCTGAAAAGGTATATAATTAGGCCATCTTGGGAGATTGTGCATAACTCTTTCTTAGAGAATCCAATTTTGATCAGACTAGTGGCATTGGTAAGAGGACACATAGGGCTACTGCAGGTTGAAATTTCAGAGCTGGAAGAGCCAAAATTACAGAGTTATAGTTGTTTCAAGATCGAACTCCTAAAATCAAGAAAAGGCGATATGAGGAAGTTTGATGGCAAGGATCTGGTAAATTGGATACTTCATATAGAGCAATATTTTGATCTACATGGTGTACCACTGTTACAAAAGGTATGCATTTCATCTTCATATTTAGAACCGGATCAATTTTTGTGGTATAAAGGGATTTGTTCTTGTAAACAACTTGTTACGTGGTCAATTTTCACAGAGGAAATGATAGCACATTATGAGGATACAAAGAAAAACACCTTCTTTAGCCAATTGATAAATCTCAAACAAAAGTGTTCAATGGTAGAGCACATTGAGGACTTTCAAAAATTGAATATAAGGATAAATGATATTCTAGAGAAGCAAAGGATTGATGTCTTCATAGGGACTTTAAAGGATAACGTTCAACATGAGGTTCGTTTTTGGGAACCTGATTCATTGGAGGAGGCATTCGAGTTGGCAAGGAAAATTGAAAGCGAAATTATTGCAACAAGGAAGTCTACCCCTCACAACTATAAAGATGAAAGTGTTGTTTCTCCTAACCTTCCACAACCTACAAGGGTTACACCACAACTATTGGAAGAAAAAAGAGAAAAAGGGCTTTGTTACAATTGTGATAAAAAATACATTAAAGGTCATAAGTGTGCTGAGAAGAAATTATTTTACATAGAGTATGAAGAGGAGGAAGAAAAGGATCGAGAAACGTCAAAAGAAGAGTATGTACACCAGGAAGCAACCCCAGAGAAAGAGGAAATGAATCCGACCATATCTTGTAAAGCATTGGAAAGAATTACCACTCGTAAAACTCTCAAGATAGAAGGACATATCAAGAAGAAAAAGGTTCAAGAAGTGAAAGATCACATCGAGAAAGAAGAAATGAATCCGACCATATCTTGTAATGCATTGGACGGAATCACCACTCAAACTATTAATATAGAAGGACATATCAAGAAGAAAAAGGTTCAAACAGTGAAAGATCACATTGAGCATCAACAACAAGTTATCCAAATTTTAAAGGATAATGCCACTTTGGTGCAGAATTGAATGAAACAACAGGCATATCAACATCACAATGAAAGAAGTTTTGATGTAAGCAATTGGGTATTTTTATGGTTACATACATACAAACAAATGTCCCTGAAGAAAGATATTTATGAGAAGGAAATGTTGGCAATACTACACGCACTTAAGAAATGGCAACCTTACCTAATGGGAAGACACTTCAAGGTAAAAACGGATCATGATAGTATTAAATACTTTTTAGAACAAAGATTATCATATGAAGAGAAACAAAAATGGGTCACAAAGATGTTGGGTTATGACTTTGAAATCATCTATAAAAAAGGGAAGCAAAATGTTGTGGCAGATGCACTCTCAAGAAAGGATGAGGATGTGGAAGCATTGTTGTGCGCCATTTCTATTATCCAACCAGATTGGATAAACGAAGCAAGGGATGAATGGAATAAAGAAAAAGAAGTGTGGCCACTCATTCAAAAGTTGCAGAATATCCCAATTCAAACAATATTGCCAGAACTTGAAGAGGAAGGAAAAATCATATTGGAACCTGGAGCAGTCACAGAAACAAGAACCCGATAACTACAAAATCGATCAATTTCAGAGTATCTCATCAAGTGGAAGAAATTACCCGCTAAAGATTCCACATGGGAGGACAATTTTTTTTATACAAAAGCATCAAGAACTACTCAAGCGTTGAGGACAACACTTTTTGAAGGAGAGGGGCATGTTAGGCCCCTATACTACTAGTGTAACCCCTTATTGTTATTAGTGCAACCCCCTTATTATATTGTTGTGTCCATGTAATCCCCATATTGTTATTATTGTGCCCCATAGAAGCCCACTATTGCTATTATTGTGCCCTTACATTATTATTGTTATGTCAGCTCTGATTATATTATGACCCCTTAGACTCCTATATATAGAAAGGACGTCTTGTCATTTGTATCATCCAAGAATTGTTCTTTTGTGTAATGTAAAGGAGGTTGCCCCCTCGAAGAGGCTGAATTCTAAGGCATTCAACTATCTTTTCTACCTTTTTGTGAGCTAGTTTCATAACATTATAATAACTACAAATGGATTTTGTTGGCCCTATCCATGGCCTCATACAAGTAGCCCATTGCGGGCTTGTCTCCATCGACTAATCTAAAAAGCTTTACGAAAGGTTCACTAATGATATACACCTCTTGAACTCCAACCCATAAACTTTCCTAGTATGAAACTAGCCTGCATATGGCCTCTCCCTCTAGTTTTCAGCTAAATGACAAAGAACACCACTCCTCTGAAAGAAAAATTTTCTTCACAACCCACATAGAATTAAAGAGGGATTAAAGAGATATCAAGCTAGTGGCAAACTGTGTAATAGCATGGCGCACCAAATCCTTGTTATTGGTGAATGTTCTCATCAAATGAAGCATATATGCATGATTATATATAGATTTTGCAATGTTTTTTGATGATTTAACAACATCCTTGACAAAAGGAATTTTTCCTATGTCTTCCAACATCAAGTCAATGAAGCGTGCAACACAAGCTATTCAAAATAAGTTAGGATGCCTCTCCATAAGCATCATGCTAGCAACAACATAATTTGCAACATTTCCCGTCATGACCTGGACAACATGTTGTGGACCCACTTCCTAAATGAACATGTCCAACAAGTCACATAATAATTGTGCATCTTTGATATGTGCAAATGCATCAACAAATTCAATAAAAATTGTCTCCTTAAGACAATTAATGAAGAATTTAATAAGGGTTCTACCCTTTTGATCAGTCCAACCATTTGACATCTAAGTGCATCCCGTCTGTGCCCATTATTCCATGAACTCCTCCAATCTTGCAGTACATTCAACCTTTTCATTCTAAATAATATGCCTTCTAAAGTCATCATAGGAAGAGGCTTTGTACCCCGAGCCAACAATATCAATAACTTTAATCGTGGGCTGGTAAAATGGATTGTTCCTGGCAATGTTAAAGGGAACATCATTCCCAAGAAGACACATGCCCAATGAATGGTCAACTTCTTCCTTTTTTTTTAAGAGTTGACTTGATCGATGGTTTTGCGCTAGGTGTGGTTGTAGGAACAAAAATGATGAGGCAACTGTGGGGTTGGCTATAGAAATTGATGTTAAAGAAGAACCACTCTCATGGTCAACTCCCATCACTTCACCCCTTGCCATTTTACGCTTCAACACCGCCTTGATTAGTTTGGTTATCTCTATATCTTCCAATGGTTTGAGGGCTCTATGAATGATCTTTGGATTTATATTTATGCAAAGCCCTACTTCATGTCCAAGAATTTATGCAAGGTGGAATTTAAAATTGGTATACTCTGTTAAAAAAAAAGTATTTTTTTTCTTACTTTGATAATAGCTTTTGATATATTTGAATTAATTTGATAATAGCTTGTGATATATTTGAATTATATTATCTTTTTATGTCTTATTTTCATTAGGAAACTATCAAACCATAAAGAGCATGAAGATCATAAGAACAATAGAACACATTATGTAGGCTTTCAGCCAAGGAAAAAACCCTTTCTTAGGGGAAAACCCAGTCAAAATTATCTTCTTCTTATAGAACCAAGACAAAATGAGACATCCAAGACCTCTAGAATAAGACAAAAATTCCCTCCAATCACCAATTCAACCCTCGAGAAGATTCTCCTTCAAACAAGTTAATGTCTCTCAAAGTCAACAAGAATCAACACTTCAAAATTCTGCCTTAATTAGGGTTTTGTCCTTCACTTCAAGTCTGCAATCTCGAGCTGCAACTTCAGACCTGCAATTTTCCCATAAACCCTAGAAACTCACATATGTGAGTGAAAAAGGTCAAATTTCAAGTCTTCTCCCTTCGCTTTTGTTTTCTCCTTGAATTTTTGTCCTTTCCTCTCATCTTTCTCCTTTTATTGCAGATCAAACTTATGATCATTGGATGCACAAATAGGTCAAAGTTTCTGCTAATATATACCTTCTCCAGGAGGTGGAATAGCCACATCAAGGCCGACTTGTCACAAGTAGGTCTGACTTGGTCTTGGAGGCAAATCTGACTTTCGTGACTCAAAATAAATTTTATTTCTTGATACAAATAGCCTAAGAAGGGTCTAGTACATATGCAAAAAATTAATTTGACTGATGACAAACCCGAGAAGCATGAAATTCATCATTTGACCTAATAGACAAATAAAATAGCATGAAACCAATGCTTAACAATAATTTTCTTTTTCTTCTTTTTCACTTTTTACAATAACTAATGATATAAATACATAGATAATTATGAAGACCGAGCATAGTTACATTTTTCAACATACCCCCCCATCATATGGTGCCCACATAACTTGCAAGTCAAATTTGATTTGTCAAACCCCCCATCGGGTTCACCAAATTCCCACACAGGGTCCAATTTTCTTGGCATTTTTGTAAATTTGTCGAACTCTTGAGTCTTAATGTAAGATTGAAGTTTGAACCAAGGGCACGAGAAGAATTTCAAGTTAAACAAATGAAATTAACATACAACGTTTTGGATTTTTGACCAAAAAAAATCCTCCACGCAATGCAACAATAATGAAAAAAAACACACTCAAACCCAAGCAAAAAACATGGAAAAAACTAGGGCACAAGAAGAGTTTAAATAAATAAAACTATCAATCAATATTTTGAATTTTGACCAAAAAAGACCCCTCTCCACTAAATGCAACAAAAATGGCAAAAAAAAAAACACTCAAGCCCAGGTAAAAATCATGGGAAATATATGGGTGACTGAAACCCAAGGAAAAACAAGGAGAAAACAAAAAAACTAGGTCCAAATTTGATGCCCATACCTGAAATCCACACCCTATTGAAGAAACTCGGTCCAAATTCGTTTTTTTTTTTTTGCTTTGGATTCTAAATTCCTTTAGTTCTCTCCTCTTTGGCCCTTATAGATTAGTTCTCCTCCTCCTTATCTCTCACCCTTGTCCATTGATTGTAAAATGAAACAAAAAATCTAAAATTTGCTTTTAAAAACTCATTTCCATCCGTCACAATTTATTAAGATCAAATCACGTTTTTTTTTTCTTCGAAATAATCGCGTTTTTTTCAAATTGAAAAATCGTCGATTTAATCGGGTGATTAAAACAAGAAAGCAAAAAAATCACAATTTTACAATACTAGTATGAATGCATTTGCATGTTGACCCTTGCAAAACATTCAATCAAGACCAAGCATCATGTATGCTTGGGAGACACTAAGATCTTTTTGAAGGAGGATCACTACTATAGATATTGTGTGAGGGAAGCATTAGAAATTAACAAGTTCCCAGGAAGCCTAAATAGAGATAGTGGCCTGAAGGTAAGTACGAGTTGACTCTCCTTGATGATCTTGTTGTTGCACAAACTAGCAGGCCTAATAAATAGGCAAAAGCTAGAGGGCAAAACAACATCTTAGGATAGAGGCCCACTGTCACCATAGCATTAGTCCCCTTCTCTTCTCGGCTTTTCAGAAACGGGAAGATTCCGAGTAATCCTCACTTGTGATAAATAAATGCTTATGGTAAGCTAGTAGTGATGCAAGGTGGTTTGTGCAATGAAAAGGGTCAATAAGTCGTGTTATCACTCCGTAAATTCCCTTAAGGCTGAGAAAAGGGTTATAGAGGTAACCACAAACCGCTTTGGGCTAGAAACTGGTCTTTTCTAGCAGGAGGTGGCTCCCTCACTCTAAAATATAAAGACTTTAAAGCACAAATTTATAATAGAGACAATTTCTAACAAAGGAATTATGAAAGTATTTGGTTGAAGTGTGAATGGCATGATAGGTAATAACACATTATCAATTTAGCCTTTTACTCATTTACTTATGCAAGTAAATCGATAACGATTACAAGGGCTTGTAAGCATGAATCTGGGATACAATGATAGGTTGTAGTATAAATAAGATCAACTGAAACAAAACAAGTTCTTCCTCTACAATAAAACAATGTTGTTTATGTAGGAGAAAGATAAATTAAACATAGAAGATAACATGCACGAGTATATATCATTTCATTTGAGATTGAAATGTGAAGACAATTGGAAAAGAACAGTTAAACTGAATTCTAAATCAATTGACATCAAATGCTCATAAAACAAAGAGAAGAAATGAAACAACTAAACAGAAAAGAACAAATCCCATGCACCATAACGTAAGAATCCTTGGATAATGAGATTGATAACCCTCAATACATAAGCAATATGCACCTTGAATTGATCACACAAGCATTGAATTTCTGAAAAATTAGCACTAACACGTCACTAAACCATCAACAACCATTTCTATATGCATTAATCTATTTAAATAGAACTACAATAACCAATCCATAATGTCTAGATGCATCACATATTTGATCGAATCAAAGTAAAATTAGGAAACCTTTTTGTTGTTTCAAGCCTTTTTCTTCTAAATAAGAAAAAACATAAAGCATCCTTATCTTAAGAAAAACACTAAATCACTGGAAAAACACTTGTCTTCGAAGCACATCTTCTTGAAATGAAAATGACAAAAAGCACAAAAACTGACTAATGATTGTGTGGCACCTATGCAATAGATTTTCAACGACCCATATCTCCCAAACAGTAATACCTGTTTAAAAACTTAAGGAGGTTATTTTAGATTATAGATTTTTGAAGATAAGCCTCTCTCAGTTTTTATGAATTCTTCCCCAACTTCCCAGAAAACACTCTTCAAAAACATGGCTAAAATAGAGTATTTGCAAAACATGACTAAATCTCTCGATCCGTGACATCTGTGAAAACTCTGGAAGAGGTTATTTTTCTTTACCTTGTCCTTGAGAAAAACCTCTTTCAGTTTCCAAAAAATATCCTTGATGTGGTTGGAAACCTTTATGCAAAATGGTGACTAAAATAGAGTGTTTTTGCAGCAAATTCCCACAGTGATGAGTATAGGGGAGTGGTAGTGGTGTCATGGGGATAGGTTTAGAATGAAGGGAGGGAAATAAAATGTAATGTGAATAATATGTGAAAAGTGGATAGGATGTAGATGATATATGAAGGTATGTATAAAGGGAAATAGGATAGGGAATAGGGAAACATGGGGTAGATAGGAATATGGGATAAGAATTTAAAACACATTTTATGACCAGACCTCGTGACCATCAGAACTTTAGACTAACACAACTTCATTTCAGATGGTATTGATCAATGAACAACTGACACGTAACCCTTTTTGACTTAATGATGCAGGAGCATCCAGACTTAGCCAGCAATGTGATTGTATGTTCACATGTTGTGGGTAACATGAAGTGAATTTCATTGACCTGAGTGGTCAAATCAATTCATAGTAGAGAGGGTTGGATCTCTCGAAATTGTATTTACATCAATTATTGTAATAATTAGATCACTGTATTATTTTTAGAATAGGCGATAAGTTGTTAGGACAGGTGTGTATCAAAGCTTGAGAATAGAGATTTAATTGTTGAGCTGATAAGAATAGAGATTGAGTTGTCAATGCAGTTAGGATAGGATCTGTTCCATAAAAGAGGGATAAAATGTAATTATAGGAGCGAGAGAGAGATAGGACATGAGAGTAAAAGAAACAGAAGTCAGACAAATTGATGTAATCGAGCGAGAGGGCCAAGACTCTGTAATTCCTATTTGATTGAATAATTGATTTAAGTGTGGTGTTACGTATTATTCTGGTGCAGAAGTTCCTTCATATCTACGTATTCATGTTTAGACCCTAACAGGGTATTATTCTTTCATTTATGTATTTTATTGACAGTTGCATTTAATTAACATTAAGGGATTTATTTCAAGATTAAGCGCTAAACCCTTTTCCATTATAAAAGTATTTCCTTCAAAGTTCCGTATCGGGAATGTGGGCAATATTCAAAACAAGAAATGGCATATCGTGTGGAAAATAAATGGTAAGTGGTATTTTTATAAATCACGCGATTAACCTAAGGTGTTGACATGTAGCACAAAGAAACCACTTATCTCGCGCGCTCTCGACCTGATATCGATTGTGCTAGAAATCGCATGATATTGCATGATATTCGTTGGATCTGGGTAAGTGAGATCAAGGGTGGAGATTAAAGATCTCGGGGAGAAATAAATAAATTCAATGTGTGACCGGCTGATGATTAGTCAGGTGAGCATGACACTTAGTAAAAAAAAATCCACGCGCATAGTCTGATTAAAGTCCAATTCATTTTATTTCATGTCAAACACTATTTTAGTTGCGGGTTTCCACATCATTTGTCGGTTGTCCTCATCATTTTGTATTAGAGCCCAAGGATTAAGTTTTGCTATAGCAAACATGCCACCTAGGAGAGGAGCTGGCATAGGTCGGGGGAGACCTGTAGCCAATGTAGTTTTCCTAGAAGAGATTTGAAACCTGCGTACAAGGATGGAGACAATGGAAACTACTCAAAGGAGAGCACCTGATGAAGGAGATGCCAGTGCTACAGAGGAATCCTCTAAGGAAGAAGAAGAGGATGAAAGCGAAGCTGCCAAAGTTCTCAAAATATTGGCCAAAGCAAGTGGAAGACCAAAGGTGAAGATACCTTTGTATGATGGGGCATCAATGTAGAAGAGTTTATGGACTGGATCAATTCATTAGACAAGTATTTCGGCTATGAGGAGGTTGATGATAAAAAGAAGGTGAAATTCACAGTTACTATATTAAAGGGTCATGCAGATATCTGGTGGGATGAAATACAAACATCCAGAGAGAGAAAGGGGAAGCCCAACATCAAACAGTGGGACAAAATGGTGAGTAGATTGAAAGGTAAATTCATGCCAAAAGATTATTAGCTAAATCTTTTTCGACAGTTATAAAGTTTGAGGAAAAAAGGAATGTCTGTCAAAGAATATATGGAAGAGTTTTTTAAGTTGAGCATTAGAGCAAGGCATGCAGAGGATGATGTAGAAAAAGTAGCCAGATACATCAATAGCTTGAGATATGACATACAGGATGAAATCAGTTTCTTGAGTCTGAAGACAATTGAAGATGCCTACCAAGCAACTTTGAAGGTAGAGGAGAAGATGTCGAGGAAGCAAAATCAGAGGAATAGAGGAAAAAGTATAGCAAGAGGTAGAGGAACTACCAGATCAAGATTCCAGCACCCTCAGGGTGAAGCAGAAGGTTCAAGTAGTAGACCACGACAGAGAGGAGACTTTGGGAGAGAGATTTGCACCCAGAGGACAAGGCCGAGGAAGAGAAATTTGGTGTTACACATGCAGGAATGGGGACATGGATCATGGGACTGTCCTCATAATAAAGCAACAAATCAACAGAATGTGAATATGGCTGAGGCAAAGGAAGAAAATCTTCAAATTTCAAGGAAGAATCACCCTAAGTAGGAGAATCCTTGTTATTGAAAATGGTATTGCTTAAAGCAATAAAAGAGACATGAGAACCAGCTTAGAGAAAAAATATATTCAGGACTACATGCAAGTCCAAAGGAAAATTATGTAAAGTGATAATTGATAGTGGAAGTACTGATAACCTTATTTCTACAGAAATGGTGGACAAGTTAGGATTAGTGAAAACAATAGACCCTACTCCTTACAACATATCATGGCTGCAAAAAGGACATCAACTTATTGTGACAAAACAATGCAAGATAGACATCCAGATTGGTACTTATAGGGATATGATATTACGTGATGTAATGTTGATGGATGTATGTCATATATTGCTAGGAAGACCTTGGTAGTTTGATCAGAAAGCTATACATGATGGGAGAAGAAACACTTACACTCTAAAGAAGGATGGGAATAAACACTCACTGCTGTCATTGAAGGATGAAGCAGGAAAAGAAGCGCCTGGAAACAGTGTCACGCTGATAAGTGGGAAAGAATTGCTGCAGGAAGTCAAGAAGGATGAAAAGATACATTTTGCTGTCATAAAGAGACCTAAGGTAATTTTGACTTCCACAAACTTAGATGATTTATCTGAAGAAATCAAAATTCGGTTGAATGATTTTGCTGATATTATTGTCGTTGAACTGCCAAATGCATTACCACCAATAAGGAGTATTAGTCGTCACATTGATCTAATACCTAGAGCAAGTTTGCCAAATAAAGCAGCATACAAGTTAACTCCTCAAGAAAATGTAGAAGTTGGGAAACAAGTATAGGAACTGATGGATAAGGGATTAATTAGAGAGATCCTTAGTTCATATGTTATACCAACAGTACTCAATCCAAAGAAAGGTGGTGAATGGCGCATGTGTACTGATTCCAAAGCCATAAACAAGATTACTATCAGGTATAGATTTCCTTTACCATGCATGGATGATTTGAGGATTGTTTAAGTGGGTCAAAGTATTTTACTAAAATAGATCTGAAGAGTGGATACCATCAAATAAGGATTAGAGAAGGAGATGAATGGAAGACTGCATTTAAAACAAATAGTGGGTTGTATGAATGGTTAGTGATGCCTTTTGGACTCATAAATGTACCCAACACATTCATGAGATTGATGAATGAAGTATTGAAGGAATATGCAAGCAAATTTGTCATTGTTTACCTTGATGATATTTTAGTTTTTAGTTGAAACAAAGAGGAACATCTCGAGCATCTTAAGTTGGTTCTGAAAACTTTGCAGAAAGATAAACTGCTAATAAATATGAAGAAATGTAGTTTTATGAAAGAAGAGTTAATTTATTTGGGATTTGTAGTTTCTAAAGAAGGACTGAAAATGGATACAGAGAAAGTCTAAGCAATTTGGAACTGGCCTATTCCAACAAACATATTTGAGGTAAGAAGATTTCATGGTCTTGCAAGTTTTTATAGAAAATTTATCAGAAGTTTTAGTCAGATTTGTGCACCAGTTATTGAACCAATCAAAGAGACTAATTAGCCATTCAAGTGGATGGAAGCAGCGGACCGAAATTTCAAGTTGCTGAAGGAGAAAATTATAGAAAAACCAGTTTTAGCTCTGCTTGATTTTGGAAAAGTTTTCAAAGTGGACATTGATGCTAGTGGAGTTGCAATTGGAGCAGGTTTAAGTCAGGAACAAAGACCAATATCATATTTTAGTGTGAAACTAAATGAAGCTAAGAATAAATATTCCTCTTACGACAAAGAATTTTATGCTATTGTGCAAGCTTTAAAAAAATGGAGACATTATTTGCTACCAAAGGAGTTTGTATTGTATTCTGATAATCATGCATTACAGTTCATAAATAACCAGCCAAAATTGAACCAGAAGCATGCCAAGTGGGTAGAGTTTTTGCAGAGTTTTACTTTTGTGATTAAACATACAAGTGGTAAGCTGAATAAAGTTGTTGATGCTTTGAGCAGGGTAAATTTCATTATGCAAGAATTAAAAGTTGGGGTTGTAGGATTTGAAGAAATGGTTGATATGTATAAAGATGATGCAAAATTCAAAGATATTTATGCAGTTGTACAAAATCCAGCAGTTCATAATAGAAGCCAATGGTTGGATTATCTTATCCAAGGAGGTTTACTGTTCAAAAGTAACAAACTGTGTATTCCCAAATGTTCTATGAGGGAAAACATAATCAAGGAGAAACACAGTGGAGGGTTATCTGGACACTTTGGACAAGACAAAACCTTTGCTCAGGTAAATGCTTTTTACTATTGGCCAAAGATGCAAACTGATGTTAAGAGATTTGTTGAGAAGTGCAGGATTTGTTAACATGCTAAGGGGAGAATCCAAAATACAGGATTGTACTAGCCATTACCAATACCAGACCGACCATGGGATGCAGTTAGTATGGATTTTGTTTTGGGATTACCTAAAAATCAAAGAGGAAATGATTCCATTTATGTTGTGGTAGATAGATTTTCTAAAATGGCACATTTCATTGCATGTAAAAGGACTAGTGATGCAACACATATTGCTAATCTGTTTTTTTTTTCAAAAGTTGTAACATTACATGGATTTCTTATAAGTATTGTGTCTAATAGGGATGCAAAGTTTGTTGGGCATTTTTGGAGAACTCTTTGGAAGAAACTAGGTGCCAATCTTAGTTTCAGTTCAGCATATCACCCTCAAGTAGATGGGTAGACCGAAGTAGTAAACATAAGCCTGGGAAACATATTGAGGAGTTTAGTGTATAAAAATCCTAAGCAGTGGGATTTAGCACTTACTTAGGTTGATTTTGCTTATAATGATACTCCAAACCTGAGTACTGGGATGAGTCCATTCTATATTGTTTTTGGGATGAATCCAAGAGATATGTATGAGCTCAGAAAATTGAGTAAACGGGAAACAAGAAGTGAAAAGGTTGAAGAGTTTGCAGAGTAGATGCAGAGACTACAGGAAGATGTCAAAAATAGATTGTAGGAAAGTAATGGCAAATACAAACAGAGAGTTGATATGAAGAGGAGAGAAAAATAATTCCAAGTGGGTAATCTAGTGATGGTGTATTTGAGGAAAGAAAGATTTACTGTTGGGACTTACAATAAACTAAAGATGAAAAAGATAGGGCCATGTAGAATTGTGATGAATTTTTCAACCAATGGTTATGAAATTGAATTGCCAGAAGGGGTTGGAATATCTCCTATCTTCAATGTTGCAGATTTGTATCCATATAAAGAGACAACGTCAGAACTACAAGATGAACCTGCACAAGATGAAGTTCAGACTTTAAATTGGGAAGAAAAAATGCCAAAGACAATCAAGAAAGTAGTGGAAGCTGTCTTAGAGAAAAGAGTATCCAAAAGAACCAGATGACAGGTTTATTTTCAGTATCTAGTCAAATGGAAGGGAGAACTAATGGAGGATGCCAGTTGGTTACAAAATTACAAAAGTATGGAGTAAATCCTGAAAGTTTGATGAATGATTCTTTTCTTCCCCGGGAGTCTGATGCAAGAGCATCTGGACTTAGCCAGCAATGTGATTGTATGTTCACATGTTGTGGCTAACATGAAGTGAATTTCATTGACCTGAGTGGTCAAATCAATTCTTAGTAGAGAGGGTTGGATCTCTCGAATTTATCTTTACTTCAATTATTGTAATAATTAGATCACTGTATTATTTTTAGAATAGGCGATAAGTTGTTAGGACAAGTGTGTATCAAAGCTTGAGAATAGGGATTTAATTGTTGAACTGATAAGAATAGAGATTGAGTTGTCAATGCAGTTAGGATAGGATTTGATCCATAAAAGAGGGAAAAATTGTAATGATAGGAACGAGAGAGAGAGAGATAGGACTTGAGAGTAAAAGAAATAGAATTCAGACAAATTGATGTAATCGAGCGAAAGGGCCAGGGCTCTGTAATTCCTAATTGATTTAAGTGTGGTGTTACGTATTATTTTGGTGTAGAAGTTCCTTCGTATCTGTGTATTCGTGTTTAGACCCTAATATGGTATTATTCTTTCATTTATGCATTTTATTGATAATCGCAGTTAATTAGCATTAAGGGTTTTATTTCAAGATTAAGCGCTAAACCCTTTTCCATTATAAAAGTATTTCCTTCAAAGTTCCGTATCAGGAATGTGGGCAGTATTCAAAACAAGAAATGGTATATCGCGTGGAAAATAAATGGTAAGTGGTATTTTTCTAAATCACGCGATTAACCTAAGGTGTTGACACGTAGCATGGAGAAACCACTTATCTTGCGCGCTCTCGACCTGATATTGATCGTGCTAGAAATTGCACGATATTTGTTGGATCTGGGTAAGCGAGATCAAGGGTGGAGATTAAAGATCTTGGGGAGAAAAAAAGAAAGTCAACGTGTGACCGACTGATGATTGGTCAGGTAAGCGGGACCCTCAGTAAGAAATCCACGCACATAATCTGATTAAAGTGTGATTCATTTTATTTCAAGTCAAACACTATTTTAGTTGCAGGTTTCCACATCATTTGTCGGTTGTCCTCTTCACTTCACTATATAAGCATGTGTGACCTCATGAATCCCACTGACTTGACACTCTTTCGTGCTTTAGATGAAATCTCTATGGAATAAATTCAAGGATGTCAGACAATAACTTTGAGGTTATGACAACAATAGTGGTCATAGGCTCAACTTCAAAAACTTAAAATTAAAGGACATGGAAGATACATCTAACAATGAAACCAATGACCCTAACATTGGCTCCAAGGGAGATGGCAACCTCTTAGCAAGGTGCCAAGAACAAAAACGTAGACTAGTAGCCTTATTAGACCATTGGGCCATGGAGTCAACCATAGACACTAAAAATTAACTAACAGACTGACTAAAATACATATGGCAGTGACAAGTTAAGATCTTATGGCCTTCACCAAGGGCTTTAAATATCAACTCTGACTACCCACACCTGCAATATTTCAAAGGTAAAGTGGTATGTACAATGGAATCTTGCATATGTTGAAAGTATGTACACTAGGTAATCACCTCCTTCCAATGTAGCCAGTCAAGCAAAAGGCTACTTGATTGAATTTTGCTCACACCCTCTGTAAGAAGACAAAAAGATGTAAATACTGGCAACTTGATATGAAACCTACCTCCAAAACCTATGCTGACGAACAAAACGAACTCCACCTTTTCTGATGCTTCCAATAGGCTAACCAAAGGATCTTGAAGGATTGCTTCTTGTTGATCAGCAAAAGGAGAAAAATAAACATCATTCCTAACTATTGGTTGTTCTTGTTCTATGTCATCAGTTTCAAGACCACTCTCAAAATAAAGGGAAACAATTTGTTTATCATCCTCATTATTAATAACAAGGAGAGACTTTATATTCTTGAACAATTCTTTTTGGACTGTGTCATATACCGGGTTGTTGCTTTCTTGCAGCTCTATGATATGTGATGTTTGAGTGTCTAAAGTTTCTACACTTGTTGATTTAGAAAACTGATTTAGACCAATTTTTTCTTGAATGAAAGATTCAAGAAATGTACAATCTGAAGAGACATATGGACGACTATCCTCATACCTTTGATCACAAAAAGATTGACAAGATTGTTGCAAATGTTCATTAAACTCAGAGGATGGAACATGATTGCTGTATGTAAGCATTGATTCTTCATTATAATTGAGTTGACTGTTCTTTTGTTCTTCTAAAATGTCTAAAGGTTGTTGAATGTCATCAACAAGTTCAGGAGAAAGCACGTCATTGAAATGCAAATTTATTTCATTTTCAGCCCTTGGAGAAACTATTGCCTTTTGTAAATCCACCTAAATATCATGGCAACTATCATCTACATTTACCATGTCCTTCTGTTGTTTTAAAGAATTCTCATACTTTTAATAACAAAAAGGCTGACAAGATTGTTGGAAACTTTCATCAAACTCAGAAGCTGAATCATAACTATCTGCATAGAAAATTGATCTACTTCATTTTTGGGAAAGAGAGAAGCTACCATATCTTCTTGGTGATGAAAAGGGTTCTCATGAAGGGCCTCTAAAATTTCCTCATCCATGAACTCATCATCTTCATAACAACTCTCCAAATATTCAATGAAACACAAAATGTTCACAACAGTTTTGAATCAACAATAAAGATGGATAATATACTTTAAATTTTTCAAAGAATATTGCATGAAATCCTTTAAACAATATAAATTAGTAGTTGGCAATTTTTCATACCATAACCTTGCTTTTCCTTCTAGAGTGGCCATTAACATATTCATGAGACAATCTTCAGGAAATTGAATCATCATCTTGCGTACATGCATGTGAAATTTAATGAGATGTTGAGTAGCATCCTCTCCGTCCCCATCGTTGAATATTGGGAGATAACTTGACCAATCGACATGAGGCATCAGATTTGGAAAGCCAAGAATATGAGATCTATCCACAAGAGCATACCTGGCATTTGTTCTTGCAATTGAACCCATCTTGATTCTTAGATCCTATTGCCAGTGGAATCACCATGAAATTTCAATCTGCTGGATCCTTTGAACTCAGAGTCGCCAGGTGAATGATTCAACCTATCTGTGTCTGTTTGTTGTTCACCATCAATAACCATATCTCTAACTTTGACAATATTTCCTGGAGAATATGAAATTGTTCGCTCCTCGACAACAACGCCACTATGTTATCACTCTGTAAATTCCCTTCAGGCTGAGAAAAGGGCTATAGAGGTAACCATAAACTGCGTTGGGATAGAAACTGGTATTTTCTAGATGGAGGGGGTTCCCTCACTCTAAAATTTAAAGACTTTAAAGCACATATTTATAAAAGGGACTAGTTTTGATAAAGTAGTTCTGAAAGTATTTGGTTGAAGTGTGAATGGCAGGATAGGTAATAACACATGATCAATTTAGCCTTTTACTCATTTACTTATGCAAGTAAATCAATAACTATTACAAGGGATTGTAAGCATGACTCTGGGATACAATGATAGGTTGTAGTATAAATAAGATAAACTGAAACAAAACAAATTCTTCCTCTGCAATAAAACAATGTTGTTTATATAGGAGAA
This sequence comes from Pinus tabuliformis, assembly GCA_031772625.1. Classification (NCBI taxonomy): domain Eukaryota; kingdom Viridiplantae; phylum Streptophyta; class Pinopsida; order Pinales; family Pinaceae; genus Pinus; species Pinus tabuliformis. Next base: position 729,896,475 of record CM062819.1, read on the forward strand.
AGAGAAACTGAACATAGAAGATAACATGCACAAGTATATATCATTTCATTTGAGATTGAAACGTGAATATAGTTGAAAAAGAGCAGCTAAACTGAATTCTAAATCAACTGACATCAAATACTCATAAAACAAAGATAAGAAATAAAACAACTGAACACTAAACAGAACAAATCCCATGAACCATACCGTAAGAATCCTTGGATAGTGAGATCGATAACCCTCAACACAAAAGAAACTTGCACCGTGAATTGATCACACAAGCATTGAATTTATGAAAGATTAGCACTAACACATCGCCCAATCATCAACAACCATTTCCATATGCATTAATCAATTTCAATAGAAATACAATACCCAATCCATAATGTTTAGATGCATCGCATCTTTGATCCAACAAAGGATCGAATCAAAGTAAAATCAGGAAACCTTTTTGTTGTTTCAAGTCTTTTTCTTCTAAATAAATAAAAAAACATAAAGCATTCTTATCTTAAGAAAAACACTAAATCACTCAAAAAGCACTTGTCTTCGAAGCATATCTTCTTGAAATGAAAATGACAAAAAGCACAAAAGCTGACTGCTGACTATGTAGCGCCTACGCAACATATTTTCAACGGGCCATATATCCCAAACAATAATACCTGTGTAAAAACTTAAGGAAGTTTTGTATATTATAGTTTTGTGAAGATAAACCTCTCTTAGATTTTCTGAATCCTTCCCCAACTTCCCAGAAAACACTATGAAAAACCATGACTAAAACAGAGTATTTGTGTGGTCCGAAAAATATGCTTTGAAGATGAAATGAAATCACTCAGTCTATGACACCTGTGAAAAATACGGAAGAGGTTATTGTTCTTTGACCTATCCTTGATAAAAACCTCTTTCAATTTCCAAAAAATATCCTTCATGTGGTCAGAAACCATTCTGCAAAATGGTTACTAAAACATAGTGTTTTTGTAGCAAATTCCCGCAGTGATGAGTATGGGGGAGTGGTAATGGTGGCATGGGGATAGGTTTAGAATGAAGGGAGGGAAATAAAATGTAATGTGAATAATATGTAAATGATATGTGAAAAGTGGATAGGATGTAGATGATATATGAAGGTATGTATAAAGGGAAATAGGGAAATAGGGTAGGGAATATGGAAACATGGGGTAGATAGGAATAGGGGATAAGAATTTAAAACACATTTAATGACCAGACCTCATGACCATCAAAACTTTAGACTGACACAACTTCATTTCAAATGGTTTTGATCGATGAACAACTGACACATAACCCCTTTTGACTTAATTGTATAAACATGTGTGACCTCATGAATCCCACTGACTTGACACTCTTTCGTGCTTTAGATGAAATATCTATGGAATAAATTCAAGGATGTAGGACAATAACTTTGAGGTTATGACAATAGCAGTGGTCATAGGCTCAAATTTTTCAAAAACTTAAAATTAAAGGACATGGAAGATACATCTGACAGTGAAACTAATGACCCTAACAAGTCACGAGCTTTGGGAGAAACTAGAAAGACTTTCCATGAAAAACTCCTTAAAATTAAAGCCACATGAGACCTAGGTTTGAGTAATGACACGGTATATATGTGCATCCAAAGTCAAGGTACGAAATAGAAAAGGAAATGAATGATTTACTTCACCAAGTACCTAAATATTGCCTTAAAAGAATCACCAAGTTGAAGGACTAGCCTCTAGGGTTCCTTCTTGATGTGATAGAAAAGGTATCAAATTTTACGGAGAATTCACCGTGGGAATTCCATCAAAACTTGAGCACCTTTAGAGGAGACACAAAGGAATATTTATATCCGAACAACACTAGAAAAATTCCTCCTGCTTAGAATTTCACACCAAGCCCTAGATGACCTCCTTATCCTTAAAGGGACAAATTTTAAGAAGAGAAAAGAAGGAAAACTTATGGATTAAATCCAAGTTTGACCACAAAGGGACCTGACTAGTGCCTAGACCATTGGGAGCATGGAGTCATGGGTTCTTATAGTAGGTTAAATTGACCTTCAAGGAGGCTAAAAGAGGAAGCCTTACCTATATGCTTTCAACAATCACCTTCATTATCATTATTTAATGGAGTTTCATGGGTAAATTATGACAATATTCCACAAGGAACATTCATTTCATACCATCAATGAGTAACACATGCAAAACTTCCCAAGATCATAATTCTTCACCATGTCAAGTGAATTAAGGAATAAATCTTCACTATGAGAAAAAATTCCATACAGTAGGCATTTACATAAAGATATTCAATAATAAAAAGAACTTATTAGACAATATGAAGTATATCCATCCATTAAAAATTCATTTATAAGCTCCAAAAGGATAACAATATATCCATACATCAAAGTGCATCCAAAAAACATCCAAATCCTCTTCAAAGTTGCAGTCTGAATCCGCTAATGAGTCTAGCAAAAATCTCTAGTGTGATGCTTTGAGAGAATGAGGCTCTCTCTTATTTATACGAGTTCTAAAATGTGAAAATATCAAAATGAAGCCCGTCCTATGCTTAAAATTCCAAGTAACCCACCCATGGTTACAAGCCAACCATGATATCTCAAAAAGCAAGTCGAATTAGCCTTCTTAGGGCCATACTAGGTTGAAGTGGAGGCCTAGAAGGGAAACTTTGAGGCCTCATGTGCTAAATATGAGAGTGAGGGCCTAAAACATGACAGATAAGAGGGGGATGCCCTCTAAATGCTGCAAAACATCTCCAAACCCCAATTTGGGCCCCATGTGTCCAAATGGATCTCATGGGTCTCCAAATGGCTCAATATCAAGTCGATGCTCCATCAATGAGGGCTAGAAGATGACACATGCCCTCCTATGTCTCCCTAGAAGAGACAAAACCTCCTCTTGGCCTTGGATCAATTGCCAAGTGTCAGGTGCAATGTGTAACTGACTAGGCAACATGGTCCAAGTGCATCATCATATATATATAACCAAGGCACAAACAAGAAATGTGGTGGTGTTGAGAAAGCCCATGGTGTGACAATCAATGCTCTGCATGGTTGGAGGCCCATAACTCTCAACGCTTACCCTACAAGCTCCATTATGACCCTCTGAAGAGCTTGGACTATGTGTAGGGAAACCAAGTCCAATATGAAGACCCACCTGCAATCTTCTATAAGATCCAATGTGTCTCCTCACCTTTTACTATAATTAATCATTAGTGCAATAGAGTAAATAAGCGTGCTAATCAAGGGCAGAAGTGGGAAATTCATAGTGTCATGCCCTTTCAAATATGCCTTGAACATTTACTAATGTTACCTTGCACAATAAGAGAGGTCAATGAAGGACCCTATTAGGTGGTTTCAATCTCTAAGGAAGTGACAGGTCTATGATACATCCATCAAGTGGTAGGTGTCATGTGAAATGATGATGAATGGAAGTGGGGGCAAAAGGGAGGCTCCAAGCACATGCAATGGTACAAGGGTAGCTGTAATGAAGGAAGTCCACACCTTGGGTTTTGTTGAAGCCTCAAAAATCAGGTCTACAACAAAGGGGATACCCACCCGGTCTGGACCTTGAAAGTAGCTCCTTTTCTGTTTGGGATGGTGGGTCCGATTGGGGATAATGGGACCAGTTTCCCAATTTGTTTGTGATGATGATAAAAATTTGATGTTTCCTTTCTAAAGATTTCTAAATAGAATGATTTTAATCTAAATCTAATCTAAAACATGCAATTTTAATCTAATCAATAGAAATATCTAATTCTAAAACTATCCCGGGATTAACTCTTCACTTATGTGATCTAAAATAGTTTCTAACAACAATTGGTAATAAAGATCATTCAATTGCTACAAGAAAAGAATTCATTAAAAGTGAATTGTTTCGTATAAGAAATTAGCTGAAACAATTGTGAGAAGCATATCGCATAATAAGCTATTCATACATTAAGCATAAACACAATAGTCACCACCGTACAAAAAGTGCCAAATGATAACTTAAACATTCAAGCTTTCATATATAAACAACTAAACATAACATATTACTTGACACATATGTAGAAATCATTAAGAGATAAAAGTACCATTGATAACAAGTCCTACTCATGAGCTTCAACAATATAGATTTATCTTCTCATAATTCAATATCTACTAAGAGTACAGAAGTGCATTTCAGTAGCAGACATTAAACACAGATATCAATAAATCTTATTCCATTCATTCATCAAAACCTCCTCAGAGGGTGCAGAAGTGCATGTTCTGAAGAAACGTTTTTAACAAATTTCTAGACCCCTCTCTAAATGCATGATAGGGGTTAAAATACTACTAACTAAAGATTTAAAATAGTTTTTTACAAAAATATAGGAGGAGGTTTAAATGACCGTCCTCATCTAAAGCAAAAATAAATAAAAAAATAAAACTAAAAATGTATCTGAAAATTAACTATGCATCTGTTCTCTTTGATCGCAAGCATTCAGCATCGGCTTCAGGAGCGTCAGTTGGCTGACCTCTGATTTTAGTTGTCCTGCGAAAATAGAATCGACAAGTGTTGGCACTATCTTATCGGTAGAGTTTGTGAGGCATTTCAGAGTCATACACTGACTGTGCGGTTTAACCAAGTATTGCCAGTAAGTGTCCCAATTCAACTTGGTTAACTTCTTGATTGACTCTGCCTTTTCTTCAGCTCTCTGTCTCCAGCTTGTCTGCAGTTGCTGTGCCTTTAGGAGAAATCTCAGAGCGGTTTCTAATATCAGGTTTTCTCTATGCAAATTTTCGTTGACATAGTCGATGACATTGTTCGCTGCTGTTGTTGCTTCTTCTGCTGCCTATTCTGCTTTTTTAATCTGTGCATCCCACCTATTGAACAACATTTCTTTGTGGGCTTCATTGATCTTGAGTAAACCTGCTTTCTTGCCTTCCTCCGATTCCTGCCATTTCAAATAATCAGAAATTTTCTTATCAATTAAATCATAATCGAGTCGCAAATCCACGACTTGACTTGTAATTTTATCGCTCATCTCGCAATGGGAACTCCATTGCGATATTTTTTGGCAGAGTGCCTCTCGCAGTTGTAAGAGTTGGTCGTTCAAGGCAAGGGCTTCCGAGACAAATTTTATGATTTTGGGGTCATATTTATGCATTTCTAATATGCCTTGTAATTGATGTTCCTTTTTGGCCAAACTACTATGATACCCCAGCTACATCTATTGAAAGTCCTATTGTAATTTTTCTAATTTCTCTTCCGCTTCCTGGTTAGCGCTAGCCTGCTGTAATTGTTGTTGCAAAACTAAGATTTTTTCCTCTTTATCCTTGAGCAATAGCTGTACTTCAGATGCTTTATCAATAGTAGCAGAAGCATAGGCTCCTGCGATTTGGGATAACTTAGTCAAATTTTTTGTAGAATCAGTGGTAGGGTCTTGCCAAAGGACATCTAGCTGCTCTACCTCAGATGAGAGCACATTGTCTAATTTCATTTCTTTCATTGTCTTCTTACCACTGCTTTGTGCTGCGGACTATAAAATACATCTAGAGGAGGAATCTCCTCTATCTTCGGCATGATTTCAGATGATGGGACTATGGGAACATGCTCCATTTCTGGAGCATTGCTGGCTGTTTCAATGACCATATCTGTCATTGTCTGCACTATATTCTCAGGTGTCTTCATGTTCTGCTCCTTGATATTGATCAATTCATTAAATGTTTCCCACTCTTTCTCCAGCTCAATTCTCACTGGCTTTCGTGGCTGGATGAGGGGAGCGGGAACCTTCACCTGTGGTTTTGACAACACTTGTTTCTTTGGGTGCTCTTTAGATTGGGTAGTATCCCTGACTGACCAATCACTTTTATTATGGTCGCTCTCGGACCGTTTAGAGCGTTTTGGTGATTCTTTCCCAGAGTTAGACCTAGATTTGTCTGTACCCGAGCTTCCACTTAAACTGATGCTGGGAGTTGGCTCCCTTATTGGTTCTAAGCACAACTTATCCAAGGGGATGTTTGCTAATCTCCGCTCTTTTTATAGTTTGAATTCCTAGAATTCTTCTGGGCCAAATTGAATTTGAGCCATATGCAAAATGTCTTTCAGTGTATTCTTCTGCTGGAAGACGTCATCAAAGAGATCGTCTTCTTTAGTGAATACCTTTATCTTGATAGCTGTAGTGAAATTCTTAATTACATCAAAGGGATCGAATTGTCTCCCTGGAAATTTAAATAGTCGTAGACTCAACATGTTGTCTACTTCTTTGAAAGCATGACCTAAATCAAACAGTGAAAAGGCCCCATAGGCGATAGGGAATTGTAGCCAGACGACCTTTTTCTTGTCTTTCAATTCTTTGCTCATTCCTCTAACCCGACAGGTTTGGTAGGCTATTTCACGTGCCATTAACTTATAAGGAACATAGAATGGAAGTACATGAGGGGAAGCAATGCTTCTGAATACTCTAATGTAAGTGAAAAACTCTTCTCCGAACCATCTTCTGACAGGGAGAATATCAACTTCAGCTTCGGGGGAAACTCTTGGGGCATATTTATTATACAACATTCTGTGAAGGGGTAACATAAATCCATGACAAATTCTGTGAAAATATGGGGTAAACTTGGAATCCCACAATTCCTTATGGTAGACCTGAATGGGTAAGGGATTCTATATAGTCCACTTCCAACCCATTAGAGGAAATCTAGAAACATAACAGATTGCATCCATAACATAAGAAGCTAAAAAGAAAGGAGGGTAAATCCTCTGAGAGGGAATTCTTTTAGACCGGTAGCTCCAAATAGTTGAGGCTAAATTATCAAAAAATATCTGGGCCCAATCCATAATAGTGGCGTTGATGGCCACATCTAATAGGGGTAGCTACTCAGATGAAAAATTATTGATATTAGGCCTTTCAAATAGCCTACATAGCATAGCAGCAACAAAACAATATGGGGAGGAGAGGGAACCAGTACTCTACATACCATGTTTGTCTTTTTTCAATGGTTCTTCCTTTGCCGACTAGTTCTTGGTGCACTCTACCAAATCTTCATTTTCTTTGGAAAATTTCTCCACGAACTGCTTGTTGTAGCTTGCTTGTAGCTCTGGTAAATGATACATGAGCCTTAAATCCTGTGGGGTGAATGACCCAATAAGCTCCTGGCTCCGAGACTTGAATTTCCTGCCTGTTATATCAGCGCTGTCCAATACGCACTTGACCATGTCTATATAGGGAAGTATCTTAGGCCTTGCCGCTATGAGGTGCAGGAATGAGCATGTAAGTTCAGTAAGTGATGCTTAAGATGACCCGCATGCGTCTGTTGTCACTGTAACTTCCATAACTCTAGGGTTTTCTTCTTCCAGCAGACTGTACATGCCTTCCCAAGTGGATATGCCGGCTTCTCTAGTACAAGTGGTGTCCGTGAATAAGGGAGTCATCTCTGTTTTCTCAGCAACCGAAGCTTTTCCATCCTTTCCCATTACTTTTTGCACACTGGTCTGTATATTATTCTGCTTGCTGCTCCTGCAAGTTCACGAGTAAAGAATGAATAATGGTAAGTGATAAGTTGACGGGAAAAATATTAATTTCGAAATCATATCAAATATATCACCCTACATGAAACAATCTTTCGATCAGATGTAAATCTTTTCTCATAAATGACCATCAATAAACCACTAAGTTGACATTAATGCCCATAAATCAGTATCAAATTACGAGAAATATTTCATTGAATGATGAGTCCTTTTGATCTGCGATAAAGCGATTTTCTTCGCAATATCGTAGATCGCAATATCGCAGATTGCCATATCGCTAATCCTTTTCGTTAACAATCATTTATTTCTTTTTTTGCGACTGCGAGATGCGATTTGCGAGATGCTTGATCGCATATCGCAGGATCAGAATGTTTTACCTTAGATGGTGCTTGCGACATATGAAGTCTGTGAAATGCGATGAATCTATAAGATGCGCGATCTCGCATCATCGCGTTTTCGTAATTCCGAAATTTTGTTTATATGATATCCTCCTTTACCCTTTTGCGATGTGATGTTTATTGTTAAGAGAACAATTTTATTTGAGACTTATCATAATACTTAAGTTTTGGGGTTTGCAAATGTTTTTCCTAAGCTTATGATAGTGTGTTTTATTGCAAGGGCAATATAGGTGCTAGTTTTTTATTTTTTTAGAAGGGTCCCCATTTATTTAGTGTTATTACTAATACTAAATAAAAAGGGGGGTTGTTGCTGGCCACAACAATTGGCGATTCACTAGGAAGAACCAATTATCTATGATTATCTTTTGAATTTTCTAAAACTTCCAAAACAGAAAAGTCTTCTGGAAAATCAAACTTTATTATAGAAATATAAAGTGCATCATGATTTTAGCCATTAATAATAGTTTGTCTCTTTCGTGCTAATTCTGATTATTTTCTTCCCAAAGTTAGTCATTGTATTTACATAAGCAATTATTTGGTTTATAAAGATAAAAAAAAAGTCATCTCTGTAGATCAGTTTTAAGTATGCTCATTTGTCGTAGGTAGAGCCTCTGTTGCCAGCAGGCTTTTCATAGCCTTGACAGGGTTACCTGTTACCCAACAATGATCATGTATCCTACTTTGAGAAATATACAATTTCAAAGATAAATCCATATCCACACTTTTGTTTTCTTTTAATTCTTAAAGAACAATGTCTTGGTTTGGTGGCCAAATTATGACAGTGCCATTCACTTGATTTATAATTTTGCTGAACAAGCTGGCTCGTGATGAGACCCCTTGTCTTTTGGTTACAACAATCTTGAGTCATTGCCCTGTTTTGGTATGCAGTTTTGGCAATGTCAGTAAGTTATAATCTCTATGATCATGATAAGTCGGCTCGTGATGAGACCTCTTATTCTTTAAGTCTATAGTGTATCATTGGATTACTCGTTGAAACTTGTAATTCCCTAGGTGGGGAGGAAGTCGTTGGTTCTTTAAGAATAGCTCTAGACAACAATTATAGAGCTTTTTGAAGACAACTTTTCTACAGAGAACCTTCATTTTGTTACTCATGCTTTTCATGACTGATATAAAACAAATTCCCACTGAAGGTTGTTTTTATCAAAATTCATAAGGCTGAAACTAGTAAAATTTTCAGACTTGTAGCATTTGACTGTATCTTTCAATAATAATGATTAATTTTCCAAATCAGTTCTATTTATACAAGCGAAAAACAAAATTTAAAAGAAACACTAATCTTTTTCGTGAAATCCAAAGGTAACCATTTACAACGTGTTTTATTATCAAAATAAAGCTATAAACAATAATTTACAAAAATAGAAGAGGTCATCTTCTATGGAAGTATTTTTTAAGGATTTGCCCATTAACATGTAGAGATGCTCTTTTCCCTGCTAAATCTTGCAACATGAAAGTCGATGGACCTATAATTTCAACAAGTTGGAATGGTCCAAGCCACATTCATTGGAATTTAGAATGTTTGCCTTTTTCTTCGTGAGCCTTATCCCATTTCAATACTAAATCTCCAATTTGAAGATCCTTCCTAGATACCATGTTTGAATCGAAGGAAGCCTTTACTAATGCTTGATGATGAGCATGTGTAATTTTATCCTGTTCTCGTTGCTCTTCCAGCTTAAGGATCTGCAGTTGTCTTAGCTGTAAAGATGAAGATGGTGTTTCATCTATAAATTGAACTAAGGCCAAAGAAGGAATTGCTAGATGTGTTGGGAGAACTACTTCTTTCCCATAAACTAAATTAAAGGGAGAAGTGACAATTGAAGCCTTTTGAGTTATTCGGTCTGCCCAAAGAGCATACATCAAAGATTTGTGCCAACTTTTATGATTCTGATCAATAGTTCGCTTAATGATTATGATTAAGTTTTTATTTGTTGATTTGGCCAACCCTTTCCCTTGTGGGTAGTAATTGGCAGAATACTTAAGCTTAAAACCTATTTTAAGTGCAAATTCAATCATAGTATTGCTAGAAAAATATGATGCATTATCAAACATTAAAGTAGAAGGTAAGCCAAACCTGGTGATCATGAACTGATCTATGAAATCGATGATATGTTTAGCATTAGCTGTCTTGAGAGGAACTGCTTCTACCCATTTAGTAAAATAATATGTAGCTGTAAAGATGTACCTATGTTGTTTAGAAGAGTGAGGAACGATCTCACCTATTATATCCAATCTCCATTGATCAAATGGTTGATTGATATCGACTAGTTGCAATGGAAATGATGGTTTCTTCTGTCTTCCAGCAGTAGTTTGACAAACTTGACATTTCCTTACGTAGCTATGTGCATCTTTAAATAGTGTAGGCCAATAGTATCCTGCACGCAAAATTTTATGTGCTGTTGCATCTCTCGCATAATGTCCACCTGTTGGTCCATCATGGAGTTCCTGCAACACTTTTTCAGCTTCAGATTTCTCAAGACATCAAAGAAGAATAGAATCATAATTCATCCTAAAAAGCACATCGTTTACGAGTTGATATTGCTTGGCTTTCAATCTTAGGGCTCTTTTCTTTGTATAATTCAGATTTGAAGGAGCATATCCATTTTTTAGATAAAACATGATATCAACATATCTCGATTCAATATCGTTTAGGCTTACCTCATACATTTGTACCTCTTGATTAGGAGATGATATTTCAGAAATAAGCGATGCTCCAACCAACATCTTGCAAAAGCCTTGACCTTTTACAATATTTGCTGGCTTGATCTTAGCATCATATTCTTGTAGGGCAGTGACCCAATTTGCTCTCTTTTCACCCACGTCTTTCTGCACTAAGAGATTTCTTACTACTGGAAATGGCACTATTATCTTTGTATGGGTCTTAAGAAGAAAGGGTCTAAAATGTTTGATCGCTTTGAAAACAACATAAGTTTGTTTCTCAACGTCAGAGTAATTTAATTCAGCGCCTTGCAAATTTGAACTAAATAAGGAAATTGGGGCTTCCGCTTTGTCTTGATTGGCTTGCGTGAGTATTGCAGCATATGATTTCTCAGAGGCAAATGTATACAAAACGAAAGGATCGGAAAAATTTGGACTCGCTAGGGATGGGGCATTAACAATCACTTGCTTAATCAGATTGAACGCTTCATACTCTTCTTGGCCCCATTTAAAGAGTGAAATCTTCTTGATCATTGCTTGTAATGGTGACACAATTCTCGAGAAGTTTGGAACAAATCTTTTAACAAAATTAATTTGACCAAGGAAGGATTGCATTGCTTTCTTATTATGTGGTAAGGATATTTTGGAAATTTCCTTAATTTTATCTGGATCAATATGGATTCCAGATTTTGACACTATAAATTCAAGAAGTTTTCCTTCACTTAATGCAAAAAAGGACTTTTTTGGATTAAGTGAAATCCCGTACCTTTGACAACGTTGAAAGATCTGCTTTAAGTCTTTGAGGTGATTACCACGTTTTTTAGAATATACTGTTATGTCATCCAAGTAAATCACCACTGGTTTGTTTACTAATCCTTTAAATGCGATATCCATGGCCCTTTGAAATGTGGTGCCAACGTTAGTCAACCCAAAAAGCATCTTTTGATATGCATAAGTACCCCATTTGGTTCTGAATGTGGTTTTTAGCTGATCGTCAGGATGGACCAAAACCTGGTTGTAGCCGAAGAAACCATCTAAAAAGGACATTAATTCTGACCCTGCAACCACTTGCAATATTTGTTCCATAGGAGGCAGGGGAAAATTATCCTTTTGGCAGGCTTTGTTAAGATTTCGAAAGTCAATACAAATTCGAATGTCTCCGTTTTTCTTTCTGACTGGAACCAAGTTGGAAACCCATCTAGAATGTCGAACGGGAAAAATGATTTTGGCTTTCAATAATTTATTGAGCTCAGATTTAATCTGACTTTCTAGATTAGGATGGATCTTCCTCAGCTTTTTCTGGACAGGTTTTTCATTAGCTATCATCGGGATAGTATGCTGAATGATTGAAGTGTCGTAAGTCTTAAGGTCATCGTAATTCTAGGCAAAGACACTTTTATACTGTTTCAGGAGCTGAACAAAGGCTAATTTTTCTTCTGGGGCTAGGCCAAGACCTAGGTTGATATTCTGTGGCTTGGTATCTGTTCCTAGATTTACTAATTCATAATTCAGAGTTGAACTCTGAAGTTTTGAATTGGTAGACCTTTTAAATCTATCTTTCAAATCATATAGGTCTTCCAACTTGACTACAGATTTTGGTATGGCATTATTAGTGCTCTCTTGTTGTAACTGCTTGTCATGTTGGTCCTCATCAATTATCTGATTAGTGTAAGATCCTTCTGATGTTAGGAAACTTACAATATCAGGGTCATCGTTAAAAATTCTCCAGTTGGTAACATTATTAGGGATGGAAGGCCTAAAGATCAATTCAATTGAGAATTTGTCTGGGCTATAGTCTTCCGAGGGAATGAGCTTGGAAGCTACATGAGCCAGGAGGGCAGCACTAGCGTTTTGGAGTCTGGGAATGGATGAAATATTGAATGCTAAAAAATGTTCGGTAAGATCTTGTACTAAAGATTGATAATGCATTAAATGACCTGATAGACAATGTATAGTATTTCGTACCTGTTTAATAACAATCTCAAAGTCTCCAAAGACTTGTAGATACTTGATGTCCAGTCTGATTGCGTTGTACATACCTTATACTAGAGCTTCATATTCTGCAGTGTTGTTTGTACAATCAAACTCAAGTCTACAGGTTAGCATGGTTTTATTTCCGTCTGGACTAACTAATACACATCCTGCTCCTGCTCCATCCTTAGAATTAGAACCGTAAAAAAATAATTTCCAAAATAAAGAGTTATTTGCAGGACTATCTACAAAATTAATGCATTTAGAACTATCTGTTTGAGAAAAGTTTTCTACTTGAGACAAAACAGAATGTTCTAAGTAAGGCGAAGTATGAGCATTAAAGTTTCCTAAGAAAGAGTCAACATAATAGTTTCCAATTATATTGTTTCTATATGCTATAGGTTCATTTTCTCCTTCCAATTCCATCACTATGTATTTTTGGTGTCTTTCTCGCTCAACCTTTATCTGATTTGGTTTACCATTTTAAGGGAGCCACATGTGTGACCAGTCGGTCGCAAATTATCCATGAAGCTTTTCAGACCAATCCCTGCTAAGAATTAAACCATAAAATTCAGGAATGTCTGCGACTAAAATATCAATGACTTGACATACCTTTTGATTTGATGACAACCTTACGGTAACTTGATTTAGTTCAGCAATTACTTCAACCTGCGATCGATCCAGCTGAACTATGTGTATTGCATATTTTTGAGGTTGGACATTTACCTTTGCACAAATTGTTTTAAGCAGAATATTAGATGAAGCACTTAAATCTACCAAACAATTATGCAATTTTTTATTGAAAATTTCGTAAGTAAGAAGGAATGGAGGAGTATGGGATTTTGACCTACCTCCAATTAAAGCAATATCATTTGGGTCAACTTTATTTGTCATATTAGTTGGAGGTCTTCCGATCTCGTGAGAAGCTTGCGAGATTACAACGGCAGGAAGAGGTGTAACAGGTATTGCATGTAACTCTTTCAAAAGTAATTTCTGTTGATGTTTTAATTTGCTCAGTTCATGAAAAGTAATGTTATCCCTAGTCTTCTTCATGTCTTTAATGATATTATACTCCATCTCATTAGAAACAATCAGGGTTTTAGATGGAGTTGATGAATCAGATTGGACTGGGCTTGTTTGAGTCACTTTTGGTGATGATTTCTTACCTGTGACTTTATCCTTGGATATCGAGCTTGCGCTCTTCTGTTTAGAACTAGGCTGTGGGGGATCAAGTTGATTTCTACTTTTGGTACTGATTGGCGATGCCTCTTGATCCTCCTCATGTGGAAGAATGAAGTCCCACATTCCCTGTAGCTCTACAACTTCATCTTCATCAATAGATTCTTCATTGGAAACTTCCTCTTCTTCTCCTTTTGATTCTACATTTGTTATAGCATTGGGAGGTTTTGAATCAGTTGAAGGATTTTTTCTATAAGGCTTGTAGGGTTTCTTAGAAGAAGTCTCTGCTACTTGTCTTTTAATGTCAACCATTTTGTTAGACATGGTTTTTAAAACTTTCTGCAATCCTTCTAAATCAAATGGGTCCTTTGATTGTTTTTTCTTAGGGTCATCTTTAAAAGAAACCTTCTTAGATTTTCTCTCATCAACAACGTTTTTCTTTTCTAAAGCTAAGATAATTTTTTCTACCGCTATCGCTTCCTTCATGTTTTTGGCCAATGTTGTCTTGGCAACCCTATCAACAAAGATTGCTATGTTTGATGGTAGAGCATATATGTACCATTCGCTTTGAACTTCTTCACTAGGCTTGGAAGCGGTCGGAATTTTATTCAAAAGCTTGTTGAAATGCGAGTTAAAATATTTGATAGGTTCTCTTGATTCAGTCTTAAGATTTGATAGATCATTGATCAATGTTGCTGTAGACTTATCATCACCGAACTTTGTCAAGAATTGCTCTTGGAAAATGTCCCAACTAGTAATGGACCTTGATGGTAATGAAAAAGACCAGGATCCGACTGCTGCTTGTAAAGTATAAGGAAAAAGTCTAACAACAACGTCTTCATTTGTAACTCCATTTAAACTTATTGACAACATAAAGTTGTTTATGTGTTCTTCTGCTAGCATGCCTGCTTCAGGATTAAACTTGGGCAGCCATTTCTCAGGATGGGCTAGTAATTGACTCAAGGGTGCAGGCATTGAGACTGCCCCTAGAGTGCTCCATGGGTTTTGAGCCATCGTTGAACTACTAACAGAGGAAAGATAAGACGAAGTTCCTTGTGGTTGGGAAGGAGTGGATATTACAGTTCTAGATGGTGGAGAAGCAGATGTTGAAGTTCCAATACCCTGTTGTATGACAATTTGGAGTGGGGGAGTGGATGGTTGACTTCGCAGTGGAGAAGATGAAAAGGATGATGATGATGAAAGAGTCTCACTATCAGATCCTTGAGGTGTCTTCCTTGCTCTTTTCTTTTAGGCAGAGGTAATTCAGTTGGTTCGATACCAAAATTTTCACTCTGTAATCTGGTAAGAGGATGAGAAGGATTATATTGCGAAGTCACACTACCTTGGGATAATTCAGATTTTTGCGGAGATATGGAAAATTCTTGAAGTTTATGAATCAAAGACTCAACTTTAGGGGGTTCTATAGTAGATCTATCTGAAATGTTTGGGTTTGTGGCAGTGGTTGTTTTTTTCTCAACTTCTCGCTTAAGATTTAAAGACTCGGAATGCAATGGAGAAGTCGGGGAAGATGTTGAGGGCGATTTACTCTCAGAATGGTATTTAGATTTAGATTTAATAGCCATTCACAGTTCGGGCCCTCCTTCTAGCGCCAAATATGTCGATGCCCCGAAAATCGGGTCTACAATAAGGGGGATACCCACTCGGTCCGGACCTTGAAAGCAACTCCTTTTTCGTTTGGGACGGTGGGTCCGACTAGGGATAATGGGACCAACGTCCCAATTTGTTTGTGATGATCATAAAAAAATGATGTTTCTCTTTCTAACGATTTCTAAATATAATGATTTTAATCTAAATCTAATCTAAAAAATGCAATTTTATTCTAATCAACAGAAATATCTAATTATAAAACTATCCCGGGATTAAATCTTCACTTATGCGATCTAAAATAGTTTCTAACAGCAATTGGTAATAAAGATCATTCAATTGCTACAAGAAAATAATTCATTAAAAGTGAATTGTTTCGTATAAGAAATTAGCCGAAACAATTGTGAGAAGCATATCGCATAATAAGCTATTCATACATTAAGCATAAACAGAATAGTCACCACTGTACAAAAGTGCCAAATGATAACTTAAACATTCAAGCTTTCATATATAAACAACTATACATAACATATTACTTGACACATAAGCAAAAATCATTAAGAGATAAAAGTACCATTGATAACAAATCCCACTCATGAGCTTCAACAATATAGATTTATCTTCTCATAATTCAATATCTACTAAGAGTACAAAAGTGCATTTCAGTAGCAGACATTAAACACAAATATCAATAAATCTCATTCCATTCATTCATCAAAACCTCCTCAGAGGGTGCAGAAGTGCATGTTCTGAAGAAACGTTTTTGACAAATTTCTGGACCCCTCTCTAAATGCATGAGAGGGGTTAACATACTACTAATTAAAGACTAAAAATAGTTTTTTACAAAAATATAGGAGTTTTAAATGATCATCCTCATCTAAGGCAAAAATAAATCAAAAATAAAAATAAAACTATATCTGAAAATTAACTATGCATCTGTTCTCTTTGATCGCAAGCATTCAGCATCGGCTTCAGGAGCGTCAGTTGGCTGACCTCCGATTTTAGTTGTCCTGTGAAAACAGAATCGGCAAGTGCTAGCACTATCTTTTCGGCAGAGTTTGTGAGGCATTTTAGAGTCATACACTAACTGTGCGGTTTAACCAAGTATTGCCAGTAAGTGTCCCAATTCAACTTGGTTAACTTCTTGATTGACTCTGCCTTTTCTTCAGCTCTCTATCTCCAGCTTGTCTGCAGTTGATGCGCCTTTGGGAGAAATCCCGAAGCGGTTTCTGATATCAGGTTTTCTCTATGCAGATTTTCATTGACACAGTCAATGACATTGTTCGCCGTTGTTGCTGCTTCTTCTGCTACCTGTTCTGCTTTTTTAATCTGTGCATCCCACTTATTGAATAACATTTCTTTGTGGGCTTCATTGATCTTGTGTAAACATGCTTTCTTGCCTTCCTCTGATTCCTGCCATTTCAAATAATCAGAAATTTTCTTATCAATTAAATCATAATCGAGTCACAAATCCAGGACTTGACTTGTAATTTTATCGCTCATCTCGCAATGGGAACTCCATTGAGATATTTTTTGGCAGAGTGCCTCTTGCTGTTGCAAGAGTTGGTCATTCAAGACAAGGGCTTCTGAGACAAATTTTTTGATTTTGGGGTCATATTTATGCATTTCTAACATGGCCTGTAATTGATGTTCCTTTTCGGCCAGACTGCTTTGATACCCCAGCTGCATATATTGAAAATCCTGTTGTAATTTTTCTAATTTCTCTTCTGTTTCCTAGTTAGTGCTAGCCTACTGTAATTGTTGTTGCAAAACTAAGATTTTTTCCTCTTTATCCTTGAGAAATCGCTGTACTTCAGATGCTTTATCAACAGTAGCAAAAGCATAGGCTCCTACGATATGGGATAACTTAGTCAAATTTTCTGTAGGATCAGTGGTAGGGTCTTGCCAAAGGACATCTAGCTGCTCTGCCTCAGGTGAGAGCACACTGTCTAATTTTCGTTTCTTTCTTTGTCTTCTAACGACTTATTTGTGCTGCGGACTATAAAATACATCTAGAGGAGGAATCTCCTCTATCTTCAACATGATTTCAGATGATGGGACTATGGGAATATGCTCCGTTTCCGAAGCATTGCTAACTTTTTCAATGACCATATCTGTCATTGTCTGCACTGTATTCTCAGGTGTCTTCATGTTCTGCTCCTTGGTATTGATCAATTCATTAAATGTTTCCCACTCTTTCTCTAACTTAGTTCTCACTGGCTTTGGTGGCTCGATGAGGGGAGCGGGAACCTTCACCTGTGGTTTTGACAACACTTGTTGCTCTGGGTGCTCTTTAGATTGGGCAGTATCCCTGACTAACCCTTCACTTTTATTATGGTCACTCTCGGACCGTTTAGAGCATTCTGGTGATTCTTTTCCAGACTTAGACCTGGACTTGTCTGTACCCGAGCTTCCACTAAAACTAATGCTGGGAGTTGGCTCCCTTATTGGTTCTAAGCGCAACTTATCCAAGGGGATGTTTGCTAATCTCCGCTCTCTGTATAGTTTGAATTCCTGGAATTCCGCTAGGCAAAATTGAATTTGAGCCATATGCAAAATGTCTTTCAGTGTATTCTTCTGCTGGAAGACGTCATCAAAGAGATCATCTTCTTTAGTGAATACCTTTATCTTGACAACTCTAGTAAAATTATTAATTACATCAAAGGGATCGAATTGTCTCCCTGGAAATTTAAATAGTCGTAGACTCAGCATGTTGTCTAATTCTTTGAAAGCATGACCTAAACCATATAGTGAAAGGCCTCACAGGCCACAGGGAATGCAGCCAGACGTCCTTTTTCTTGTCTTTCAATTCTTTGCTCATTCCTCCAACCCTGCAAGTTTGGTAGGCTATTTCGCGAGGCATTAACTTATCAGGAACATACAATGGAAGTACATGAGGGGAAAAAATGCTTCCGAATACTCTGATGTAAGTGAAAAACTCTTCTTCGAACCATCTTTCGACACGGAGAATATCGACTTCAGCTTCGGGGGAAAACTTGGGGCGTCTTTATTATACAACATTATGTGAAGGGGTAACATAAATCCATGACAAATTCTGTAAAAATATGGGGTAAACTTGGAATCCCACAATTCCTTATGGTAGACCTGAATGGGCAAGGGATTCTGTATAGTCCACTTCAAACCCATTAGAGGAAATCTAGAAACAAAATAGATTACATCCATAACATAAGCAGCTAAAAATAAAGGAGGGTAAATCCTCTTAGAGGGAGTTATTTTAGACCGGTAGTTCCAAATAGACGAGGCTAAATTATCAGAAAATATTTGGGCCTAATCCATAATAGTGGCGTTGGTGGCTGCATCTAATAGGGGTAGCCACTCGGATGAAAACTTATTGATATCAGGCCTTCCAAATAGCCTACATAGCATAGCAGCAACAAAACAATACGGGGAGGAGAGGGAACCGGTACTGTACATACCATGTTTGTCTTTTTTCAATGGTTCTTCCTTTGCTAACTAGTTCTTGGTGCACTCCGCCAAATCTTCATTTTCTTTGGCGAATCTCTCCAGGAACAGCTTGTTGTAGCTTACTTGCGGCTCTGGTAAATGATACATGAGTCTTAAATCCTGTGGGGTGAATGACCCAATAAGCTCCTAGCTCTGAGACTTGAATTACCTGTCTGTTATATCAGTGTTGTCCAATACCCACTTGACCATGTCTGTATAGGGAAGTATCTTAGGCCTTGCTGCTATGTGGTGCATGAATGAGCTTGCAAGTTCAGTAAGTGATGCTTCATATGACTCGCCTACGTCTGCTGTCACTATAACTTCCATAAGTCTGGGGTTTTCTTCTTCCAACAGACCGTACATGCCTTCCCAAGTGGATATGACAGCTTCTTTGGTACAAGTGATGTCTGTGAATAGGGGCGTCATCTATGTTTTCTCAGCAACCGAAGCTTTTCCCTTCTTTCCCATTACGTTATGCACACTAGTCTGTATATTATTCCACTTGCCGCTCCTGCAAGTTCACGATTAAGGAACGAATAATGGTAAGTGATAAGCTGACGAGAAAGCTCTTAATTTCGAAATCATATCAAATATATCACCCTACGTGAAACAACCTTTCTATCAGATGTAAATCTTTTCTCATAAATGACCATCAATAAACCACTAAGTTGACATTAATGCCCATAACTCGGTATCGGATTACGAGAAATATTTCATTGAACGATGAGCCTTGTTGATCTGCGATAAAGCAATTTTGCGATTTGCTTCGCAATATCGCAGATTGCCATATCGCTAATCCTTTTTGTTAACAATCATTTATTTCTTTTTTGCGACTGCGAGATGCAATTTGCAAGATGCTTTATCGCATATCGCAGGATCATAATGTTTTATCTTAGGTGGTGCTTGTGACATATGAAATCTGTGAAATGCGATGAATCTATAAGGCGCACAATCTCGCATCATCGCATTTTCGGAATTCTGAAAGTTTGTTTATATGATACCCTCCTTTACCCTTTTGCGATGCGATGTTTATTGTTAAGAGAACAATTTTATTTGAGACTTATCATAATACTTAAGTTTTTGGGTTTGCAAATGTTTTTCCTAAGCTTATGATAGTGTGTTTTATTCCAAGGGCAATATAGGTGCTAGTTTTTTTTTTTTTTAGAAGGGTCCCCATTTATTTAGTGTTATTACTAATACTAAATAAAAAGGGGGATTGTTGCGCACCACAACAGGTTTATAAATGTAGGAGGGGGTAATCGTGGTACATGAGTTGCCACGACCTTTATTTTTTCACCCTTCTTTGTATTCATTTTTCCTTTTATTGTTTTTTCTTCTTTTTACTGCTTGAGGCTTAAGGGGATGAGAGCATGATGTGTAAGGTATAACAATGAATACCCCCTTAAGGTGGGGCAGTTCATCACCCACCAGAGGTTGGGACAATCACGAGCTCCTTAATGATGTAGGGGGCACACATAGGGGGCCTAGGAACTAGGGTGATGGCCTAATGATAGGGGGTAGACCTCATGTTTATCTTTTTCCAATGTGCTAAATTCTTTTGCCTTGACCATATTTTTCATTTTGTGGTACATTTCTTGTTGATTGTGGTCATATTATATTTTTATCTTTCTTTTTAGCTGCATCAGTCCATGTGGTATCATTCCAATCCCGACCAAAGGTGCAAATAAGGGGAAGGGGAGGCTAACACCTTGTGGACCCAATGAAAAAATTTGGACCCAAATGGGAAAAAGTGGAAAAGGGCTTGTAATGAGTGGAGGGGAGTGAGATATATGGTATCAGGAAGCGAGACCATGCAACGAAATTCATGGTTTCCCATGTTGTTCCACTCATAAATATAGTAACTAATAGGGGAGATCCCACGAGACTAGGATACAAGATTAACCCCCAAGTTAAGGCAAGAGAACGAGAGTACAATCTGAGCTCTTTATTTCTGCCAAATTCCCCCACTAATACATACCCAAATGTGCCCCAAAAAAGCAAGCATAAACACCTAATTACATAATGAAAAATCATACCTTTAGGGTAGGATGGTCCACCTCCAAACATACAATCATAACAGATGAGCGAGGACACACAAACACTGGCTCAAATGGCAGAGAATGGTAGCATATCGAGCTATCAAGTAGCTGCAAGGGGTTGCCAGCTGCCAACTGAAGATAAATCTAGGAGATTTTTTTTCCATAGGGGTCACCCAGTGATGGTGGGTAACATCTAGCTCCAACTGGGACACGAGCTCTTAGTAGAGTGCACAAACCGTGTACTCAAACGGGGAGGTAATGAGAACACCAACAATCTCTTATGACTGTATACCTGTTACTTGCACATTATAGACAAAGGAAATGAGGTAGCATGTTTTGATGGCATCTTTGATGGCCCATGAACTTTTTTTTTGTTTTTTTTTTCACGAAATCGGGTGTTGTATGTATTCAAAAAGGAAGGGGAGACTGATCCAGGTGGATATTGGTGGACACCTGCCAAGTCCACCTGGACCCCCACCATTGTCTTTCTCAGTATTTTCAGTTTCCTTAATTGTAGCACAACTTACTATTTTTAGCAGTTTTTCGGGTCCTGAACTTCCGGAGCCGTTTTGAGGCCCTAAACAACGTTTTTTGGGAAATCCAACCGCCAGCAATTTTTCTAATAAAAATTGTATTTTCCGTCGTAGTCCTCGGAGAGATCTTTCCGACGGGCTATCATGCGCGTCAAACGGAGATCATATGCCAAAGTTACGACCCCGGGAAGTTGATGTACCAACTTACCCCCAAACGGGGCCCACAGTTTGGTGTTTCATCTCCTAGGGTTAGGTTTTGGAATGTTAAGGGTTTTCCATTGTTTCTCAACAATAAATAGGCCTTCGAGCCTCATTGTAAGACAGTTCAGAGGCATGTAGCCATCACATCTCTTCTCAGAGATAAGCTACCATCGCCCTAGCTAGTTTATTTCCATTTCTAATTGTAAGCATATTTCAGTATTTCCTATTAATGAAATGAAGTATTATTTCCGCTGCATCTTTGTGTATATGGTTATCTCTGTAATTTGTTGCGTTCCTGTTTAAATCCGGATCAGTGGTATCAGAGCGGTCTGCTTTTTCTCTGTTTTTCTTTGCATGTCCCCAACAAGGTCGGGATATAAGGAGTTAGGGCTCGAACTGGTTGAACCTTTGCAAGACCAGCCTCGCAAATCCCGACGGCCTCCCATGGCGGACGAGAAGAAAGACGAGGGGGCAGGAGATCCCATCAAAATCTTGCTCGAAGAAGCGCTCGAGCGACAACGGAACGCGATGATGGACAACTTTGCGCAGATCCTTCAGCGGCTACCCAGAAGCGGCGCATCGGCTTCCAGCAGCTCTTCTGGAAACGCCACACCCTTTAAGGTACAAGTTAATTTTGAAATCCCCATATTCGAGGGTCAGATAGACGCCGATGCCGTAGATAAATGGTTAAATCTGCTAGAGGGTTATTTTTCTGTTCATGAATTTTCGAGTCGCGAAAAGATTGTTTTTGCTCTTCTCAAAGCAGCCCCCCACGTCAAGGACTGGTGGGAAACCTACTGCGAGCAGAAGGATGAAAGTACTGGCTCACTATTTTTAGCCTCACCCACCTGGGATTCGTTCCGGGATGCCATCAAGGAGCAGTACTACCCTGTCGGGAGCTATGAGGATGAATACATAAAGTGGACCATGCTGCGGCAGGGAAGGGACCAAGACGCGCCGGAGTTCACCAATCTTTTCCATACCCTTCGCACAAAGTTGGGTATCAAGGATTCAGAGCAACATTTGATACTCAAATACCGTGGCTGCCTTCACAAGTACATTCAGGAAGAAATACAGTTCCTAAACATCCCCTCGCTCGGCGCAGCATACCGGTATGCCGTCAAGGTCGAGCAGAAGTTTAAACAAAAGAAGCGAGACTTTGGATCTGCGAATCCAAAGCAGGGGAAAGGTGCCCCTAAACCACAGAACAAAGGACAAAGCCAAGGCGGGACAACCCAAGACAACCAGCCGAAGCTGCAAGCAAAGAACAGCGCCGCGAAGCCGAGAAAGGACACTGGAAAATGGTGCGAGTTCCATAAGAGCTCCACTCACAACACAAGTGAGTGTCGGGCCAAACAGTCACTGGTGGCTGAGCTAAAGGTTTCAGAATCAGATGCATGTTCCGACTCTGAGTCAGAACCCGATAAGGGGTATGAAAAAGGGAAGCAGATCATTGATGCGGACCCCAACGCCACTGTTGCTACCGCAAAGATCCAGAAAAGTGAACCCGAAGATCCAGAGGAGGAGGAGCGTCTCTTTCACTCCCAGATGTGGGTAAAGGGCTCCCCGATACAGTTCATTGTTGATAGCGGGAGTCAAAAGAACCTCATTTCGGCAGAGGTCGTGAAGCGGTTGGACTTACCGACCACAGCACATCCATAGCCATACACCATTGGGTGGCTTCACCAAGGACGAGATCTTCGCGTGAGCCAGCAGTGTCGTCTTCCGTACAACATCAAGCCCTTCACGGATGAGGTATTGTGTGACATTGCTCCCCTTGAAGTTTGTGATGTATTACTAGGACAACCATACTTGTGGAAGCGACATGCTGTGTATGAATCAAGGCCCCGTGCTGTTATTATCACATTGGGAAATAAGTTGTTTAGGATACCAGAGGTAGCACCACCTGCCACCATCTCTTTGATTACTGCAAAACAATGCAGTAAGATCATTTCCAAAACCAGGAAATTTGTTTTCCTGATGATACGCCCTCAAGGGAAGAAGAAGACAATGGCCGCGGCCTCCAAACGGGGTCCCTCTGCACGGCAGCTGCAGATGGACAAGATTGTGGAGGAGTACGAAGACATCTTCACCTCCCCGGCAGGGGTTCCTCTGCACTGTCAGGTCAAGCACTCCATCGATCTGACCCCAGGTGCGCCGCTACCCAATGGACCAATTTATCGGCGCTCCGTTCTGGAGAACAATGAAATCAAGAGGCAGATTCAGGAGCTCCTGCAGAAAGGTCACATCCGTCCGAGTTCTTCACCCTGTGGGAGCCCGATAGTGTTGGTACAGAAGAAGGATGGGACATGGAGACTCTGTATTGACTATCGGGCGCTGAACAAGATCACTGTCCGTAATAGGTACCCGATCCCGCGAATTGATGACCTCCTAGACCAACTAAAGGGGGCGAAATATTTCAGCAAGATCGATCTGAAGTCAGGATATCACCAGGTACCAATCGAACCCTCAGATGTGTGGAAGACTGCCTTCAAATCCAAGGAGGGCCTCTTCGAATGGTTGGTCATGCCTTTCGGATTGACAAATGCTCCTGCAACCTTTATGAGGCTAATGGATGACATCTTGCGGCCATTCACCAACTCCTTTGTAGTAGTATACTTGGATGACATTCTGATCTTCAGCCAGAGTTGGGAAGAGCACCTCCACCACATCCGACAGGTTCTCCAAACACTGCGGCAACACAAGCTATGTGCCAATTTGGAGAAATGCACTTTTGGCATGACCGAGGTTCAGTATCTGGGATACATCATTGATGAACAGGGGGTGCATGTCGATCCAGCCAAGGTCCAAGTCATTCGGGATTGGCCCTCTCCAACCACTCTAACAGAGCTCCGCAGCTTTCTAGGTCTTGCCAACTTCTACCGCAGGTTTGTGTTGGGGTTTTCTCATATTTCTTGGCCCTTGAGTCCAGTCACCAAGGGCGGGGCGAAAGCAAAATTCTTTTGGTCTGAATCTCAACAGAAGGCATTCAGGGAGTTGAAGGATCGCCTCTGCACGGCACCAGTGCTCGCGTTACCAGATTTACAACAACCATTTGAGGTCGAGACAGATGCCTCTGACTATGCTATTGGGGCAGTCCTTACTCAACGTGGACATCCAGTGGCATATCACAGTGAAAGACTTTCAGACACAGTCCGGAAGTACCCCACTTATGATAAAGAGATGTATTCCATTGTACAGGCCTGCCGACAATGGAAGCATTACATTTTGGGGAAGAAACGGTCATCCACACAGACCACCGACCTCTGCAGTTCATACAGACCCAAGGGAAATTGCAGAATGATCGCCATCAGAAGTGGTCTACATACCTGCAACAGTTTCACTTGAATATCAAGTATAAAAAGGGCAGCACCAATAATGTTGCAGATTGCCTCAGTCGACCACCGATCATGGCGCTAACCACCGTGCTCAACTCTTGCGGGCACGAGACTTCTGATTGGCCACTTCTCTACAAAAGCGACCCAGAATTCGGCCACACATACCAGACACTCTTAGAGGGTCGGCAGGTTGCAGATTTTCACCTCCAGGATGCCCTATTATGCCACCTCGGTCACCTTTGTGTTCCTTCAAGCGAGCGTGCCAAGATGATTTGGGAAGCACACTACAGTCGGGCTGCTGGGCATTTCGGGGTTGAGAAAACAGTGGCAGTACTGCAAAACTATTTCTATTGGCCG
The DNA here is from genome assembly GCA_031772625.1 of Pinus tabuliformis. Classification (NCBI taxonomy): domain Eukaryota; kingdom Viridiplantae; phylum Streptophyta; class Pinopsida; order Pinales; family Pinaceae; genus Pinus; species Pinus tabuliformis. The sequence goes on from CM062819.1 coordinate 729,921,706, forward strand.
AATCTTCGACAGGATGTTGGGAAGTACATCCGATCATGTACTGCCTGTGCCATTGCCAAACCGACCATTAAGAAGCAAGGCCTCTATACCCCGTTGCCTACCCCTAGTCGACCTTGGGAATCCATCTCCATGGATTACATGTCAGGCCTTCCTTCCACTAAGCATGGAAATGACTGTGTTTTTGTGGTCGTCGACAGGTTCTCAAAGATGGCCATTATGATGGCCTGCAAGAAGAATATCACAGCAGAAGCCACTGCTAAACTCTTCTTCGAACGAGTGTGGGTGCACTTTGGGATCCCACAGTCTATCATCTCAGATCGGGAAAGTCGGTTTCTCAGCACATTTTGGTCCAGTCTCTGGTCAATGCTGGACACCAAACTCACGAAGTCCACAGCCTTCCATCCTCAAACTGATGGCCAGACAGAGGTTGTCAATAGGATGATTGTGCACATCCTGCGCATGTATAATTCAAAGCATCCACGCACATGGGACGAGAGCCTCCCCTATGTTCAGCACAGCTACAACCGAGCTCTTCACAGCTCCACTGGCCATAGCCCTTTTCAGGTGGGTTTGGGATTCCAGCCACTATGTCCCATTGATGTGGCCATGCCACTTGCAGCCACTCACATGAATTCAGCTCATGTCCAGTCCGAAACAGATAAGGCCACCAGCTTCATTGAGCGCATCCAACATATTCGCCAGCAGGTCCATGACATTCTTGAGAAATCAAATGCCAAGTACAAGCAGCGACATGATCAACATCGGGTGCCACACAAGTTTCCGGTGGGCGACAAAGTCTGGTTGCATTTGCAAAAGGAACGCCTTACTGGAGCCTATCGGAAATTGAGACCACTCCGATATGGTCCTTACACCATTACTAAGGCTATGGGAGACAATGCATTTGAGCTCAGCATTCCCCCATTCCTTGGCCTGCACCCAGTGTTCAATGTGGACCGCCTTCGGCCATACTTTCCACCATTGCTAGACACATCCGACATTGCAGAACAGCTCAAACCCATAGAATTAAATCCAGATTGCATGGAACAAGCTGCAACTGATCGGATCATGGACACACAGATCAAGAACACTCGCCAACAGAATATCCAACTGTATCGAGTTGTCAAAGCAGGCCAACTCCTTCAGCAGGGCAAGTGGCTCACTAGGGAACAAGTTCAGCAGAAGTTTCCTCATCTCATGGAGGAGCTCAACGCAATGTGGACCATTGCTTCCTAAGGGGGGAGGAATGATCCAGGTGGATATTGGTGGACACCTGCCAAGTCCACCTGGACCCCCACCATTGTCTTTCTCAGTATTTTCAGTTTCCTTAATTGTAGCACAACTTACTATTTTTAGCAGTTTTTCGGGTCCTGAACTTCCGGAGCCGTTTTGAGGCCCTAAACGACGCTTTTTGGGAAATCCAACCGGCAGCGATTTATATGATAAAAATCGTCTTTTCCGTCGTAGTCCTCGGAGAGATCTTTCCAACGGGCTATCATGCGCGTCAAACGGAGATCATATGCCAAAGTTACGACCCCGGGAAGTTGATGTACCAACTTACCCCCAAACGGGGCCCACAGTTTGGCGTTTCATCTCCTAGGGTTAGGTTTTGGAATGTTAAGGGTTTTCCATTGTTTCTAAACAATAAATAGGCCTTTGAGCCTCATTGTAAGACAGTTCAGAGGCATGTAGCCATCACATCTCTTCTCAGAGATAAGCTACCATCGCCCTAGCTAGTTTATTTCCATTTCTAATTGTAAGCATATTTCAGTATTTCCTATTAATGAAATGAAGTATTATTTCCGCTGCATCTTTGTGTATATGGTTATCTCTGTAATTTGTTGCGTTCCTGTTTAAATCCGGATCAGAGACTAAGCTCCAACAATACAAGAGAAGAGCTCATAGGATGAGCTTGCATCTGAATTACATTGAAGGATTCCACTGAAATGTTTCCATAATCTACTTGAAAGACTCTAACATAAGTGTAAATTCGGACAAACTGGAGCAGTAACAAAATAACTTTACAAAACATCTAATCTATGCTTATGTGACTGATTTGTCGAGCAGTGGAGTTCTCCGGGTGGCTATCAGCTTCTGTGATTTGTATGCTAGAGGAGCTGGTACTTGAGGCGTTGATCTTGTCCATCATATACCTGAGAATGTCAACGGATTCCTGAATGTGCGCACAAGTGTTTTTGAGAGAGTTCAATTTCTCCTGCAGAGAGGAGATGCGATGAAGGAAGAGGGTGATGTCAGCTTCATATTTTGCTGAAATGATTCTGGAAGCAGCTTCAATTTTCTCATCCAAGAGACGCTGGTGAGCTCTAACTTGCTCTAGTTCTCCCTGTAGGTCACGGCAATGGAGGCAATCTTCACTGCGATCCATCCAAAGAACTTCAAATCAGACTTGAAACGACTCTGAATGAAGGCTCCCACAGGCTGTATTAACGATAATGATAACCAATATGTTGATCAGAGTGGCAGGGGAAAGAGTAGAAGGGGTTCTCGGGAAATTGAAAGCAGAACTGAGGAGAATTCCAGAAGTTGGGACAAAGTCTAAGGCTGTGCGATAGGAAGCAAGGTGAGATAAGGGAGGATTGCACTGAGGTGAGCTGGAGATGCTTGACAACCCAGAAAGGGAGATTTGGGCGGAAGGGAGCCTGATCGATGGAGCGATCACAAAATTGGAGGTCGAAAAATAACTGCTAATAAAGGGAGCGAGACCGGGGGATAAACGAGCGAGAAGAGGGGAACTTGAAGATGAGAGGGAAGCATCCCATGATATATAACAGGAGGGCAGAGACCCAAAGCGAGCCAGATCTCGTGAAGGAATCTAGGTTGATCACGGAGTCTAAAGGGAAAGCAATATTTAGGAGATACAACAAGATCTGCGATAAGATATGAAGGTATTATCTGAAGATTGCAACAGAGGGCCTCAGGATTACAGGAGATTTGGCCGGAGTACTCTTTGACAGTAGCGCAGGTCATATGACATAAATAGTTTAAAGAAATCATGAAAATCATGGGAGGAATTGAAACGAATCTTCATTGTTGCAGAACAAGCTTCCTTTGGGCCAAGAGCAAGCATGACTGGCCCGTTTGTCTGCCTCTCAATTGATGGATCAGAGGATGTGATAGAATTGGAATTCCGTATCATGATTAATCAGAACTTTGCATCTGTTGATGATTTGCTGCAAGAAAATATTAGAAGCTTTCCACTTGCTATTCATTAAATTGATAATGATAGCAGAGTCACCGAAGATGAGAGCTTTTTTGATTCCCTGTGTCTGTAGCTGAAGAATGCCTTGGTAGAGGGCCAGAGCCTCAGCTCTGTTGTTGGAGAGGGTCCCCAAACCCCATTCAAAAGAGACTAAGGGCTCACCAAAGGGATTGAAGATAATGCCCCCTGCTCCCGCAACGCCCAGATTAGATTTAGAGGCACTGTCAAAGAACAAGGAGTGAATGTTACTTGAGTGAAGCCAGTTGTCGAAGTCGATCTGCTTTAATCGAATTTTCCATCTGATACTGTTAGCCTTGCCCAGATTGCTGCATGAGTTCACTATCAATGGAATACTTATATTTTTTGTTAGATTTCTAATGAAGTATTTTTCTTCGACCCATAGGCTAGATATGTCATTTTTTTTTGTGAGCTTAGAAGCAATTGTTTCAATCGCCATATTTTTGCCTTAATACAAAGATGCCTGATAGAAGTCTCTTTATTTCTAAATATCATGTTGTTCCGAGCAATCCATATCCTCCAAAGAATAGGAAAAGGGAGAGCATCCCACACTCTCTTAGCAGGATTGTGTTCCATGGATTGCCAGGGGTAACTTCTTTTCCAGTTGTTTAGAGCTTCTTCGATAGATTGCTAAGAATTCCAGATGAGGGCCGTGGAAGGATTGATGCTACGCGAGCAAGAGACTGCGAAAGGGCATGAAATAAAAAGACGTTGAATAGAATCCTCTGCATCTTGACACTTAGGACATCTGGAAGGTCTAGCAATGCCTCTTTTTTTAAGGTTCTCAATAGTAAGAATTTTTCCTTTCAAAAGAGTCCACATGAAGAATTTAACTTGAGGTATTGCTTCTGCTTTTCATACAGTTTTCCAGTGTATCCATGTTGGCACTGGGTGTTCCTTGCTGTTCAAATGATCATACCCTGCTTGTATTGTGTAGCTAGTGCCTGTAGGATCCCATCTGAAATCATCCTTGTCATTTTCAAAGGTGGGAGCGATGCTGTGCAGATGTTTACAAAAGTTATCAAAGTTGCCTTTGAGACGTTGAGGAATGGGAGGGAAATTCCATTGCATCCAAGCATGGGATAAAGCATCCCATTGAGAAATTTGGTTTAATTTATATATCCCTTTACTTTGGAGGAAGAGTGTTATTGAGTTCATACCTGGGAGGCTGTTGATTGGCGGATTTCCCATGATTTTATCAGTGCCGATGTTAACTTCCTTACCTCCTTTGGGCACCTTAGAGACGTTTTGCGCCATGAAGATGATGGCTTTTTTACAAAGCTTCCAAATCTTTGTGCAGTTTCTGTTGGGGATCTCAGCTTCAAGAAGATGCTGCCTTGGTTGGCTGAGGTATTTTGCCTCCAGGACTTTTTTCCACCAGGCTGTTTGGTTTTCAATGAGTCTCCATATCAACTTTCCTCCAAAAGCTATATTCATGAGGATTGGGGATCTAATGCCAAGGCCACCTTTCTCCTGGTTTTGAGTGACTTGTTTCCATCCAACCAAGTTGAATTTTTTCTTCTCATTTTTCCCTCGTTGCCAAAGGAAGAATCTGAGAATACCGTCCATTTTACAGTGGAAAGAAGCTGGAGCCTGAGCCAAGGAAAATTGATAAAGAGGGAGGGAAGAAAGACCCGATTTTTGAAGCACTAGTCGTCCAACTGGATTGAGCCAAGAGGTTCCCCATCTCTGAACTTTTCTTTTCATCTTGTCTAAGGTTAATTCCCAAACATCTGCCCTTACATTCCCAATACTCACCGACATTCCCAGGTAGCTGAAATAGCCCCAATTTAACTTGCAAGGGACACCAAATATAGTGGCAATGATTTGTATCGTTTGAGCTAAGGCATTCCATCCATAAATGCAGCTTTTGAGATGGTTAATCTAGCCCCCTGAATATCTCATGAATTGATCTAATAAGGATTTGAATCTTCGAGCTATGATTGTAGTCGCCCCTCCCAACAACAGAGTATCATCAACGAATTGGGAGTGGTTGATTTTTTTCACTCCATCTTCGAATTTAATACCAGTGATGAGACCTGCCTGCCTCTTATGGTCAAGCGCACAACTGAAAGACTCTGCCATTAAGAGGAAAAGATAAGGAGATAAGGGGCAGCCTTGTCTTAAAGCCCTTGAGGAACGAAAAGAAGGTCCAGGTCTACCATTGATAAGAGGAGCAATCCAAGGGCCAGAGATACAGGCTCTTATAATATCAAGTAAGGAGGGAGAAAAACCCATTTTCTAAAGTATAACAAAAAGAAAGGAATGCCTAACCCTGTCAAAGGCATTTGCCAAGTCTAGTTTCAAAATGAAACCCTTTTCATTCCTGGAGTAACTAGAGTGAATGGCTTCCTGAACCAAGAGAATGGAGTCAGATATTTGCCTGTTAGCCATGAAGCCTCCTTGGTTTTCTGAAATTAAAATCGGCAAAAGAGGTTTGAGACAGGAGGCGAGGATTTTTGTGAATATTTTATAGGAGGAGTTGCATAAAGATATTGGCCTAAATCGGGAGAAGTTAGAAGGGCGGTTCTCCTTTGGGATGAGGGCCAGGTGTGTTGAATTTGTGTAGCCTCCTATTTTGCCTTTCCTCTGTATCCATTTGAAGTATTTTATGAGATCCTTTTTTATCAACTCCCAATATTCTCTATAAAAACATATTGAGAAACCGTCCGGCCTAGATGCCTTGTTGGGCTGAAGACACCATATTTCTTCCTTAATTTCTTCCTGTTTTATCTCTTTTGTCATCCTTTTATTTAAGTCTGCTGTGATCTTTGTTGGCAAATGCTGCAATAGGTCAGCGTAGGGTTCTTCCTCCCCTGTTTCAGATAGGAGCTCCTTGAAATGGTCTGAGGCAGCACTTTTAATAGCTGTTTGATCAGTGTGTTGGATCCCTGCATTGTCTATGATGGCTGTTATGTTGTTTTTAATTTGCCGAACAGTAGCTTGCTTATGAAAGAAAGAGGTGTTCTTATCTCCGCTTTTCAGCCAAGTCTGCCTAGATTTTATACGCCATTTTTCTTCTTCCTCTCTTTTGATGCTGCATAACTGATTATAAAGCTTTTCTTCTTGGATCTTTTCAACCTGATGATACTCTTGATTTTCTAATGTAGAATGGAAATCTTCAATTTTGGCTTTCACCTCTCTTTTTTGTTTCTCTGGTTCATCATATTGCGTTTTGGCCCAATTTTTGAGCGCTCTGTTCACATTTTTTAATTTTCTTTCCCATATAAATCCTGGAGATCCTTCAATGTGTTGACGCCAGGTTTGCTGTATCAGGCTTTTGGCTTCTGGATAATCGCTCCAAATGTGATTGTACTTAAAGGGAAGAGGCCCAAGAGGGCTGTACGAATCAATAGTTAAAATGATGGGATAGTGATCTGAGACAGCGAAGGGCAGAATGGTGACGTTGACAGCTGAATATGAGGAAAGAAAGGAGATGTTAACCAGAAACCGATCCAGTCGCTCCATAATGTTGCTGCTACCCAATCTGCGATTATTCCAGGTGTATTTTCGGTTTTTTGGTATGATGTCAATCAGATCACCGTGTTGCATTATTGCTTCCAGCTGATTTCTGAATGGATCAGGAGTAAAGCTGCCCCCACGTTTTTCATTGGCATGTAAAATCAAATTTAGATCGCCCCCTAAGATAATATTGCCACTGTCTTCTTCTGTTATATTCTCGTTGAGGGAATCCCAACAGGCTTCTTTGTCCCTATAATGATTGGGGGCGTAGACGTTGTAGATTACAATCTGCAGGTTGCTCTTATTGTTCCTTAACACTGTCTTTATCCAATGCTGTTATATCACTTCAGCTTCTCTGTTCCATTCTTCCTGATTCCAGATAGTTGTAATCCCACCTAAGGTACCTCTGGAGTCGTATGTGCATCCTGTGTAACGCTTATGATGGACAATGATCTTATCAATTTCTGACTTTCTTTGTTTTGTTTCCTGCAATAAAATAATGGATGGTTGCTCTTGATTTATAAGATCCTTTAAGGCATTGATTTTTGAGGGGTGCCCTAATCCCCCGCTGTCCCATGAAAGAATTTTAATCATTTCAAAAGTGTGATTCGAGGAGTTGCTCTCCCTCCTTTATCTTTACTTGCTGTTTCTTTGTCTATTGGTCCTTGTATGTATGATTCTATAAGATTCTGGAGTCCTAGAGCTATGTCTTTTTGAGCGTTCTCATCCCTATGCTGTTTGGAAGATTTTCTTCCCGGCTTCTTTTGACCATCTAGAGAAGATCCATGATCTTTGGAATTGCTTCGAGTGATTCTAGGAGGGGGAGGATCTGATGGGAGGGAGGAGGGAATGACCAAGATACGAGGAGAAGAGGGAGGCTCAGAATGAATAGGAGAGTCTTTAGGAAGGGAAAGAACCTGAAAGGGATTTGAGGAGGGAGAAGAAGGGAGGGGATTCAGCTGGTGGGCAGAAGAAAGAGGAGCTTGAGGGGAGGAGGGAAGAGGGGGAGAGGGTGGGGCAGAAGGATTGAGTGAGATGGGAGGGTTGGATGAGATGGGAGGGATATGAGAGGAAGGTCCAGCATCATTAGGCAGCTTGTGGCTAGGGGTTGTTTTTTTCTTTTTTACCATTTCCCATTGTTCCTCTTGCGGATTATTGTCAACATTAGAAAGCTTAGGACAAAGATTAGCAAAGTGACCATACTCGTGACATACCTTACACTTGAAAGGGATCTGCTCATAATCGAACTGCTGAATGTGCGACCAGTCGTCAACTTTAAGCTTAATGGCCTTAGGAAGACCTTTGCCCAGATCCACTTCAACACAAATTCGGGCACAAGCCTACATATTATCTCTTGGCTCGCTCCGATCAATGTATTTCCCGACTGCATTCCCAATGGCACGAACCGATTCGTCTCCCCAGTAATGCAATTGGAGGCGAGGGAGACGAACCCAAACAGGAACCACGTTTGGGATATCCAGCTCCAGATCAAAGTTCGATGTCCATTTGTTTAGGTACAACCATCTAGAATCCATGAAGTAAGGTCCGTTGTGGAAAATCAAATCCTTATCTTCCTTTGTCTCAAAGTGGAAGGTGAAGTAACCCTTCCCACAAAATCTGATAGAAAATTTCCCTTGTATTTTATCTGTCCAGTTCCTTTCCACCCACCTCTGAACTATTTTTGGTGAGGGCCAGAGACCAGTAAACTGTCCTATAAGACCTTTTTCAGCAAGAGCAAGAGCAGCCATTCTTGGCAAAGTAGGAGGGAGAGAGACTTCTTGTAACCCCTCGATTTTTTTAACAAACTTGGAGATCGAAGGACGAGTTCGCTGAGGAGGGAGTGAGTTTATCAGAGCCAAAAAAGCCTTCTGTTGCGTTGCCTCCTCCGGTGGAGCCTCCAGAGGGGCCATCCGAGCTGATGAGGAACAAACTCAAGCGAGTTAAAGGGGCTGGCAGGCAGGAGCCATCAGAGAAACGCCGTCCAGAGGGGAACAGGATGCAGGAGCTCTGGGAGCCCAGCAGCAGGGCTGCCAAGCAAGGGAAAGCTGGTAGCCTCAGGGCCGAAGGAGGGCAGGACGCGAAAAAAAAAGAAAAAAGAAAAAAGAAAAAAGAAAAAGAAAAAAAAGAGCCATCATAATATGACAATGTTAGCTATGCAAAAATCTATATGCAATGCATCCTGCTCTAACATGCATGCTTCATTATACAAATGCTAAGTATAATCATATAGCCAATGCAACCAACATGTCAGTAGATCAACATAAAGACACTTGAAATAACCCCACAATAAAAGATAGGAAGAATCATATGTTGGATCCCAAGGGCGATAGGTGGGAAAATAAGAAACTCATACATTATAGAAAAGAGTAGTGGATGAAGCAAAGGACACCAGGTTGTAGAACCAAATCTTCCTTTGCAAACAAATAATGGAGGAGTGAACAACCAAGCTCATGACTTCCATATCAGGGACCTTCCTAGGGGCATGGCACATGGCATCCACATTCCCTGGATATTCATGAAGGACATCATTCAACTCATTTTCCTGGATCAAATGACCGACCTCATTCTAGATTACTGAGCTTTCATTTTTTCCATTATTATATTCATTTTCCAAAGTTGTGGCCCAAAAATCTTCCAAAGTTTTTTGTTTGCTAGACTAGTTTAGGAACCAAAATATTGAATACTCGTGGCTCTACCACGATTTTCATTGATACTTTCACGTTGGTGGTTTATGGAAAATCCCTCTTCTTGATCTTTGGGTAAGTCACCATCTATCTCTTAGACAATATCACATAATATGGTGACCTCCCGATATCTTTGCAAGATATCCTAATATAGCTCCCATGAAGGACTATTCTTGTATTGGAGTCACATCTCATGCAGTTCATTTCTTCCGTTGTTGTGTAAATTGAGTAGGTAATTTGTGCAGTCTTTAACAAGATGCCTGCAATCTTCCCTATACTCGTCAGAATATTTGTCGATGAGATTGAATTCATCTTCATCTCGTTGCTCATTATGGGGAACGATAATGTGAGACATCTCTTTAATCTTCACCTAAGAAATAAGTGTGGAGTCATGAGGGTGAATTAAAAGTTATAAAATTCTTGCTTCACCCTACAAGCATTTACTCTTGAAGTTTAATGAGAAACAATGGCATCGTTCTTCCAATGGAGTTTCCAAAATGATATATTAATGATTTCATATGGGAACAAGTCACATATTTCATGTCCTTAACAAAGACGCCAAAAATGTTGTTGGATAAACTAACAGGCCTAGTAAAAAGGAAAAAATAGAGGACGCAACAACACCTTGGGATAGAGTCCCACTGTCACCACAAACTAGTCCCATTCTCTTCTCATTTTTCCACCAACGAGAGGATTCCTAGTAACCCTCACTTGTGATAAATAAATGTCTATGGTAAGCTAGAAGTGATGCAAGGTGGTTCATTCAATGAAAAGGTTTAAGAAGTTGTGAGATTTTGGATAATCTAGAAAGGCTTTCCATGAAAAAACCTTAAAAATAAAGCCACATGAGACATAGGTTTGAGTAATGATGTTTCCTGCGTGGGGCCTGACCCAGGTTCAGCGTTAGTTAGCCAAACAAATCCCTACACTACTAGCCCTTTCGGGATCAGCTCGTGGAGCATGGACCAAAGTCTTACCCGAAGCAGTATGGAGGGATGTTGGAACCAAGTTTCCGCACCCTGAGATGGTCGTGATGTCAGTTTATACCCTTTGTTCCTGCTTTCACGCAGGTTGTTAAGTTCTAGGGCTCTGTCAATCTAGCCCTTTATTCCGCCCTTTAATACCTCTGCAAAGGAGTGTGATTGAGCTTCGCGCAGCCCTAACCTGCGGTCCAGGTACTTTCTTGCTGCTATGACATTGTATTGTATAGGTTCCCAAGTTATCTTAAGTGTTTTACTTATCTTACTAAACAATCATAGTTAGCACTGCGTAATATGATATTCTTACATGCATTCATTTACCCAATATAATCACATATATTCACGCATTACATAAACATTGTAAATTAAACCCAAAATGCAATATAACCAGATGCATTAACAGGAAATAAAGACACAAAATTTGTAGAATACTTCTCTTTATTGATATCTCCAGATTATTACAGACTCTATTCGCCCTGTGCACACAGCTGTAGGGGTCTGCGCACTCAGCTGCGGACTTCCACCCTAGGCCTCTGCGCACTCAACTGCAGAGCCTTTACCTATGCTAAGACCTGAAACTTAGACTTCTCTACTAAGACTCCAAGACTTATCTTCTTCTTCCAAAACTCAAGACTACTTAGAGCTTACTTAGATATTTTTATACAATCCCATGGTCCACAGACCATGGGTAGATCTTTACAACCGACTTTACACTTTACAAAATAAGGGTAGACAACCCTTCATGACTCATGACACCTTCACCCTCAGCGACCACAAAATGTGGAGACTTTACAACTTTATTACACAATTGACCAAAACATGGGCTTTTAGCCCCAAAATTGTCCTTGGGGGATCCTGTTCCCAACAGGCCCCCAAAAAAAACATGGTGACTCGCCCTCGAGTCACTTTGCCGGTGCAGAGATCTTGATGCGAAGACCTCCCAGCTCAACCTGTATGACCACAACCTCGTGTTGTGCCCTACAACAACCCCCCATTTCATAACATTTTTATCACAAACAATTAACATATGAAATGGGTCCCTTTTAAAAATTTTAATTGGCATTAATGAATTTGTTCGAAAAAGGTATGATAATCAAATGAATTTGTTAACAAAAGCCTTTTTGAACAAATAAATAAGCAATTTTTGGTTAAGTCCGAAAAAGCAATCGCAAGACCGTTTGCTACCTTGGTTTTTCCGATGCGATATCGCTATCGGCCATCGGCGAAAGCCAATGCACACACAAAAAAAGCACACATCTTTTCCCCGATGCGACACGATATCGGTGATCAAATATCGGCGCTGCCTCTTATGAAAAGTCTTTTAAGCTTCGACCCGATGCGATATCGCTATCGGTAGTCGGCAGAATCCCATACCTCTTCATAAGACGTTCAGATCTTTTTCCCGATGCGATGTGATATCGCTATCGGTAGTCGGTAAATCAATTGATATGCATTTAGGGATTATGCTCGCACGCTAATATGATACAATGTCGCAATCGGCATTCGCCAAGATCTCTCCCAAATGATAATATCACTCACACTTCCGATGCGATGCGATGACGCTTAATGATGACCTGAATTCCTCAAAGGTGATTATTTCAAAGCATTAAAGTTATATTTAAATCCGATTTGACAAAAGCACAAATTTCAAAATGCCGTTAAGTAAAGGGATAAGGTAATGCATGCGTATTTAAAGCTTTGCCCCTTCGAATTAACGAGCAATTACGATTAGACCTTTGAAGAAATCTATTACACGCTTTAAGGGGTCATTCGGTTTAAGAACTTAAGTAATGGTCATTTATGGAGTTGCAGGCTGTAAAATCACCATCATTGCATCTGCGGTGCCCTCTCAAATCATTAGATCCGCAGCCACTTTTAGAATTAATCTCACCACGCTTCAAGTTATATATCTATCCCGTTATGGATCGTCATTGTTATTTCTTTGTTACGATTTCTCTTGCATTTGTGTAGAATTCAACCGAGAGAAGTCTAAATATGATGGGAAAGAAGTTCAAAAAGGTGGCAGGTTCTACTCCGACACCTGTCTCAGGCCAAGCTGCTATGGTTTCAAAGAAAGGCTTAATCTCAGATACTACATGCACTGGTCTTCCTGGTACTACATGGCAAGGTACATACAATTTGCTAGAAGCAGAACAACCAGAAAAGACAGTAACGGAGGCTAGTGTGGATGAACTAAGAAAGTCTGAGGCAACTCTTAAAGATTTGGCTGACTCCTTTCTGCACAGAATAGCAGCCATAGAACAAGTCTTGCCTTATACTGATGTGGTACGTTGGGCAATTGAAGAAATTACTCTCACTGATAGAACCTTCCATACTAAGGATGGAAGGATTTTCGGTTCCTTCAAGCCTGATGACTTGAGACGGATGTATCATTTGCCTCAACCCGAGCTAGTTTATAATAGAGCCTTTTTGGAGAAATTCGCGAAGGAGAATGAATCACCATCCGAACCTCTCCGAGATTGGAGGCAGAATCCAGCTAAACACAAGCATGATATGTCGGGTAAGTACTCCAATGCTTCTTTGGCTTCACCTTATTGCTACGCTGGGATTATGATGTGTAGATTGTGGGGATTTCATGACTCTGCAAATATCCATATTGATATGGTTCCTTTAATGGAAGCGGCCGTCAATAGTATAATCATGGATTGGGCCACTATTTTGTCTGATAAATTGGTCATAGCTATTCGTGAGTTTAGGGCCAAAACCAGAGTCACTGAGAGAAAAATCCCACCCTTCTATTATTCTGCTTACATTATGGATACCCTTTGTTTTAATTCTGAGTTTCCTGTCCTTGGTTGGAGATGGACAACCCATGACCCAACACCCATTCACTTGTACCATCGGAAATTGTGGAAACCCTCCCACAAAGACCATCTGTATCAAATTTGCAATGGTTTTATGGTTCCCGTTCACTATTCTATTTTTGACAGACCTATCCCTAGAATTTCCTATGAAGCTTCTTTTGACCTCCCAGCCATAGCCCATTGGTTCGGCGAAGAGCATTTTACTTATATTAGAGTTTTTGGAAGCAAGGCTAGGCCACATGTCCTCCCCTTGTACGTCCCAGATAAACTGTTAGCCCGGGAAATCTCCTACCAGATTATGTCTGAGAGTGTCACACAAACTCTCAAGGAGGAGAAGAAGAGAGGATGGCCCTCTTTTCCTTTAAGAATTGGAGTTTATACGCTGCTGAATTACAAACATGCAGAAAAGGAAGCAGCAAAACTCCAATTGATATCCCTGGCTTCTATTCCAAACAGACTTTATGATCCAAAAAAGACTGCTTTCATTGCCTTGGAACAGGCCAAGCTGTCAAAGGTTGTTCATCAAGAAGACCAGTTTGACGACCTGTTCATGAGTGCCGATTCAATAAGCCAAGTCAGACAACTCGCTTCACTGAGATATGAAGATGTGGAGTTAACTGAATTTAATAAACTTAGAAAGCAGAGGTTGCAAACTTTGCCTCTAGATTTATTATCCACAACCCCAACATCTTCCTCAAGCGAGTCTGGTCAGCAGCAAATACACCTATCTCCTGTTACAACTAAAGAATATGATAGACAACAGGAGGAAAGGCAAAACAAGCTGCAAGCAGAGAAACAAAGAAGAGAGCAGATAGAAAGGCAGCAAAAAGCACAAATTGAACAAGAGCAGAGAAAGCAAAAGGAGTTAGAAGAACAGAGGAAAAGAGAAGAAGAAGAGAAAGCAAAGAAAGAACTGGAAGATAGGCAGAAAAGAGAATTGGAGGAACAGCAGCAAAGAGCACAAGAGGAGCAACAGCTGAAAGCATTGGAGGAACAGCAGAGGATTCAACGGGAGAAAGAACAAAGTGAGCAAATCTCTACTGATTCTGAATTAATTAAAGAATGGAACCAATTCGATTCCATTATAAGTGGTAAGGAAGCCTCCAAAGACTCAGACGCCTCTAAGACTCCCGATACTACTTCTTCTCCGGTTCTAGAAGGAACCAGCGGCCCACCCATGGTACAGAATGTAGAGGTAATCACTCAAGACCCATCCGATCAAATTGATCTTCAGGTGGAGGAAATTCCTCCTCTAGACATTTTCTACAGCCCAAAGCATAGAGCTGTTGTAAGGCGCTCGAGGAAAAGGCGAAGGCTTGATCAACCTTCGGTTTCATCTGAGCAAACAGTCACGAGCAATGTCGTCTGGAAGGGAGAATTGGATCCCTCTGAAGATTTGACAAAGCTATCGCAATTTGCGGGAGCTTATTCAGCGGCAACTATTGACAAAGCATCCGAAGTAAGTCTTCTTTTGAAGACTAAAGAACATGAGATATACGCATTACAAGCAGAAGTGATAGAGGCAAGGAATAAGGCAGCGCAGGCAGAGGAACAATTGCTGGCCCAACAACAAGAGAATCATTTGTTAACCCAGCAAGTTGAACAACTGAGGATAGACCAAAGTGACATTCAGAAAGCAAAAGAATTGTCAGAGGCATTATCCCAGTTGAGGGCATCGAATGAGCTGATGATACAAGCTAAAGATGAGCAAATAATTCAGCTATCAGCTCAGCTTGAAGGTATTAAGAGCACCAAGAGTATCAATGATTTCAGAGCAGAGGCAACTCGAATAAACAGTGCACTGATATCTCAAATCAGGATCTTATGCCAACAACTTGTTGAAGCTGAATCACTGTGTGAAAAATCTACAGCAGTGTGTGAAGAAATCGAGAAAGCCAGAAGTAAGTTGGATCAATCTGAAGACGATATAACAGAGTATATTGAATGGCAAGACACTCCAGAAGGGCAAGCCGCAAATTTCTCCCGAATCTGTGTAACATACAAGGACATACTTTTCATGGAATGGAACACACAGATGATGAAAGCAGAAAGAGCAGCCTCCAGATGCAAAATGATTGCCAGTAACATGATCAATCTAGTCAATGATACATTGTATCTGGCAAACATGATTTCACAATGCACACCTGGAAACATAACAACGGCAAACATGCTGGAGCACAGGAATTACCCTGATCTGGAGAAACAAGGGCAGTTAATTACTGGAGTAAATACCTTGACCGCCGATGCATACTGGCTTTTCCTGATTAAACCACATTCTCAAAGGTCGGCTCTTAATTGTCTAACAGATGCTCTCCGATACCTGATTGCCGATATTCGAGATGCCACATATGATGCACAGCTGACTTCACGCCTCAATACTCCACCAGAAGTAGAGCCAATGCTGGCGATATGTCAGCAAAGGAGTAAAGGCAAAGAGACCTCTGACTGAAGCATCGCCGCCGACTGCCGAATCACCAAAATGCAAAATGATATTTGTTAATGCCGATTTAGTTGTTTTTCAGTTTTAGATATTTAGATATTTTAGATTAGCATAGTATTTATAGACCCTTTCATTGTTTTGGAAAGGGTCGTAAAATTTTGTAAAAGACTTAAAGGCTGAAGTTTGCACTATTGTGCTTCAGTCTATATTCTTTTTTGAAACTCGACCACTGGTTCTTAATTTTACTTGGAAGGCTGTTTTAAGTAAATTGTGCACTATTGTCGTTTGCTTGGAATGCTTTCTGGTCTGAAGGAAGAACCGCAACATAGCGATTAATATATTGGATTGATCAAACAGCTTGCATGGTACTATTATCTGTATCTGTTCTCTTTTCTATTATATGAATTGCTGTGTTATTACTTTTGCTATTGTTGATTACATGTATGCAATATAACAGCAAGTCTGCATTTCATATCACTATTGAATGTTTTGTGATTTGTTATCTCTTTTAATCATGCGCGTAACAATGATATAAATGACTGAGTGCAGTAATTCGCTATTATCGCTCTGCATAACTACTTATGCAGAGCAATCTTAAATGATTTAAACATTTATGCTTATTGTTAGTGTCATCTATATGCCTACCAGTAAGCCTAAATTATCAAACGCTGTATTCAAATGAATCGATAAGTCCCGGGATTAGCTTATAGTTATTATATTTCTTTTGTAGTTTAGTTATTTATTTATTATCACCTTATATCGTAAATCATTCATCCATCCCGTTTACTTATAATCTTTGGGAAACTGGTCCCATTATCCCCAGTCGGAGCCACTATTCCAAACGGAAAAGGAGCTGCACTAAGTTCCGGACCGGGTGGTTTCCCCAATGTTGTTGCAACGAATTTCGGGGCATCAACATTTTTGGCGCTAGAAGGAGGGCCTTCGACTGTGAATGGCAAGTAGGTCCAAATCTGCAAACCATTCTAAGAGTAATTCTCCCTCCAAATCCTCTTCCCCTTCTCAATCACATGCTGGTTCTCCGGCACACAATCGAGAAGAAGAGGAATCAACCACCACTGCTCATACCCATCATATTTCAGAACATTTAAGTCTTGAATCCCCTGAAGTTCAGTCTCTTATCCATAAACTTCAGAGCTTCTCGATTTCACCTCAGAAATCTGAAGTATCACAAAGCAGTGTGACCTCGCAGTTAAACTTATCCCATGCACTTACCAGACTTCAGAGCGAAAAACTCGGTATTGAACCTACTGAGTTCCCTTTACCGAAAAGGAAAAAGGCTAAAAAGATTACTGAAGTATCTGATAGTGAAGATCTTTCTTCCATATCTTCCATCTCAACTCCTCCTCTGCGAAGTCAACCATCCACTCCTCCGTTACACATTGTTTTTCATCAGGGAATAAGTACTACAGCATCTCAAGCTACTCTCTCTCCAACAACTTCTTCTCCTCAGTCATCTGGAATACCAATAGTAGTAACAACTATTATCGCCAGCATAATGGCAGATCCATGGACTACGCTAGGCGCAGTCAATATGCCCGGACCATTACATGATCTACCTGATGCTCCCGAAAAATGGTTGCCTAAATTTAATCCAGATAACGGAACACAAGCTGAAGAACATATTAACAATTTCATGTTAGCAGTTAACTTAAAAGGAGTGACAGAACAAGATGTTGTTGTCAGGCTTTTCCCTTATACCCTGCAAGGATCGGCAGGATCCTGGTACTTCTCTTTACCTTCTGGTTCTATTACCAGCTGGACCATATGCCAAGAGCAGTTCCTTACCAAATATGGAGATGACAGGTCTTTGGCGACTTTAATAAATGACCTCTCCAATTTGAGAATAGAGCATAGGGAACCAATAAAGGAGTTTAATGCTCGATTCAACAAACTCCTAAATAAAATCCCCACCGCTTCGAAACCAAGTGAACAAATTAGGAGCGAATGGTATATTACTGCCCTCCCTTCCAACATAGCTATTTTTGTTGACAGGGCTGGTAAACCTACCTTAGCTGAAAATATGAAGGAAGCACTTGCAGTTGAAAAGCGTATTAATGCTCTAGAGAAGAAAGCTGCCTTGGAGGATAGAAAATCCAAAAAAGTTTCATTTAAAGAAGATTCTAAGAAAAAGACCCCAAAGGACCCATACGACATGGAAGGTTTACAAAAGGTCCTTAAAACATTGTCTAATGAAATGGTTGAAATTAAAAAACAGGTGTCCGAAACTTCGAACAAAAGACCATTTAGAACTTTCAAGAAAACTGAAACAAAGCCACCCAATGTTATATCTAATGCAGACTCTGAACAGGAAGAAGAAGAAGAGGAATCAACCTCTCAAACGGATGATGAAGAAGAAGTAGTTGAGTGTCACGGCATGTGGGATTTCATACTCCCAAATTCTGACACAGAGAATCAAGAAGAAGCTTTTCCTGTTACTACAAGAAGTAAAATCGCTTCTGAACCTACTCAAACAACGCCAAAAAAGAGGAGTGCAGGTGCTGCCACACCAAAAGAAAAAGTTCTTCCAAAGAAGTCTCCGGTAGCAGCCCCTCAAAACCAGCCTCCAATTTCTAACTCTCCTTCAACATCCAAGACACTAGTGGTATCTGACTCCATGGAGTATAATATTGTTGATGATATGAAAAAGACTAAGGCAAACATAACCATGTTTGAACTAAGTAAGTTAAAACATCAGCAGAAATTGCTCCTAAGAGAATTTAACGTTGTCCCCTCTTCTCCTCTTCCCAGTTCAAAAGCTGCTAATGATTCAGGACAACCCCCTCCAGATATGGTCGAAGCTACCGATTCGGTTCTGATCGGAGATAGATCCAATTCTCATACCCCACCTTTCTTGCTCACCTATGAAATTTATAATCGAAACCTGCATAACTGTTTAATTGATTCAGGGGCTTCATCTAATATTATGCCAGCTTCAGTTTGTTCTAAACTGAACATAGAACCCCAGAAGTCCGCAATTCATATTGTACAGTTAGACAGAACCAAAGTGCAGGTTATAGGAGAAATTAATTCCGTGACTATCAGGTTGTCTGCTGATCCCATAATAGTACAGAGAATAGATATTTTGATTGCTGACATACCTGAATTCTATGGTTTAATTCTGAGCAGAGATTGGTCTGAGAAACTGCATGGATACATTTCCACGGATTGGTCACATATGTGGCTCCCCTACAAGGGTAAGCCAAATCAAATAAGGATCGACCGTGAGAAACACATGACTCACACAGTAACCGATTTCGAACAAGAAAACCAGCCTGTGGCCTTCAATAACAACATTTTGGGAAATTATTCCTCAGAATCATTCTTTGGCAACTTTGTTGCCCAATCTTCCCCTTTTTCAGTTAACCATTGTACATCTCAAGTAGAAAATTTTTCACAAACCAATTTATCCAAATGCTTCAACGCAAATCAAAAAGATGTAAATATTTTTGTTGATTCTCCTTTATTTTGGTCTTTGTATTTTGATGGCTCTAAGTCTAGTGAGGGATCAGGAGCAGGTTGCATTTTGGTTAGTCCGCAAGGCGAAAAAACAATGCTATCCTGTCGATTAGAATTTGAATGCACCAATAACACGGCCGAATACGAAGCTCTAGTGCAGGGACTATATAAGGCAATTGACCTTAAAGTCCAATATATAAAAGTATTCGGCGATAGTGAGATCATTGTTAAACAGGTAAGAAATACAATTCATTGCCTTTCAAGCCACCTTAAGCATTATCAATCGCTAGTGCAAGATCTTACTTTGCATTTCTCAGCATTCAACATTTCTTCAATTCCAAGATCACAAAACTCAGCAGCTGATTTACTAGCCAACGTAGCTTCCAAACTCCTCCCTTCCGAAGACTATAGCCTTGATAGATTTTCTATAGAATTAATTTTTAGACCTTCAGTTCCTGATAACATCACTAACTGGAGGGTTTTCAACCATGACGAAGACATCTTGCAATTCTTAACCTCTGAAAAGTCTTATGACAATCAAATCATTGAAGAGCATGACCATGATTCTCAAATGAAAGAAACATCTCAAGATAACGCGATTCCTAAGCCTGTAGTAAAGCTCGAAGACCTTTATGACATTAAAGATAGGTTCAAACCTGTAATTAATGCAAAACTCCAAAGCTCTACTCTTAGGTTTGAATCGATCAATTTGGGAACAGATCAAGCTCCTCAAAATATCAACTTAGGACTAGGACTTTCTATAGAAGAAAAGGAAGCATTCATCAAACTCTTAAGGAAAAACAAGCAAGTTTTTGCTTGGAAGTATGACGACCTCAAGACATATGATACATCTATCATACAACATACTATTCCTATGCTTCCCGATCAAAAACCTATTCAGCAGAAGTTAAGAAAAATACACCCGAATTTGGAGAGCCAAATAAAGTCGGAACTTAATAAGCTCCTAAAAGCTAAGATTATCTTCCCTGTCCGACACTCAAACTGGGTCTCCAATATGGTACCAGTCAGGAAGAAAAACGGCGACATCCGAATCTGTATTGATTTCAGAAACTTGAATAAGGCAAGCTTGAAAGATAATTTCCCACTGCCTACCATGGAACAAATCCTCCAATCGGTAGCAGGATCTGAATTAATGTCCTTTCTCGACGGTTTTTCAGGATATAATCAAGTGTTGGTCCACCCTGATGACCAACTAAAGACTACATTCAGGACAAAATGGGGAACTTATGCATATCAAAAGATGCCTTTTGGACTCATAAATGCAGGAGCGACATTCCAAAGAGCCATGGATACAGCCTTTAGAGGGTTAATTAACCGGACAGTAGTCGTCTACCTCGATGATATTACTGTATATTCTAAAAAGAGATATAACCACTTGCATGATTTAAAACAGATTTTTCAACGATGCAAAACATATGGTATCTCTCTCAACCCGAAAAAGTCTTTCTTTGCTCTCAACCAGGGTAAGCTTCTAGGGTTTATTGTATCTAAAAATGGCATTTATGTAGATCCTGATCGAATTAAGGAAATTTCTGAAATTCCTTTTCCGCACAACAAAAAATCGATGCAGTCGTTTCTAGGGCAGATTAATTTTGTTAAACGATTTGTTCCAGATTTTTCACAGATTGTACTACCACTACAAACGATGATTAAAAAGAATTCAACCTTCAGATGGGGAATAGAGGAAAAGCAAGCTTTTAATGATATTAAGCAATCAATAATCAATGTCCCAGCTCTGAATACTCCAAATCTTTCTAATCATTTTATATTATATACCATTGCATCCGACTTATCTTACGCAGCAGTGCTTACCCAGTTCAATGATCACAATTTGGAAGCGCCCATCTCGTTCTTCAGTTCAAACTTTCAAGGCGCCGAATTAAACTATTCCAATATTGAGAAACAAGCTTTTGCTGTCTTTAAAGCAGTCAAACATTATCGACCCTTTCTTTTGAAAACCCATACTAAAGTGATAGTTCCTTTCTCGGCAGTTAGGCAACTATTAATCCAAAAGGAATTGGGAGAAAAGAGGGCAAATTGGGTCACAGCTCTCCAAGAATATGATCTAGAAATAAAGCCAGCAAAGTTTGTTAAAGGTCAAGGTTTTTGCAGGATATTAGCAGGAGCATCAAACATTCCGGAATCAAGTGATACAGAGCAAACCCAAGAAGTTAATCAGCTAAGTATTCCTGATTCCGAATCTCAATATGCAGATCTGATCTTTTATTTAAAGAATGGTTATGCACCTACCAATTTGTCCTACAAAAACAAAAGAGCCATTAGATTGAAAGCTAAGAGTTTTTCCATTATTGGCGATGTGCTCTTCAGAAGAAACTATGATTCTGTCCTATTAAGATGCCTTGAAAAACCTGAAGCTCAAAAGGTTTTGCAGGAGCTACACGACGGACCAGCAGGAGGACATTTCGGAGCTGATACAACAGCTCATAAAATCATTCATGCTGGATACTATTGGCCTACTTTGTTTAAGGACGCTCACGAATATGTAAGGAAATGCATCAAATGCCAAACTGCCAGTGGAAGACAACAAAAACCAGCTTTCCCTTTGCAACCAATCAACATTGAACAGCCTTTTGAACAATGGGGATTGGACATCATTGGAGAAATTAATCCTTCTTCTTCCAAGCAGCACAAATATATTCTTACAGCAACTGATTACTTTACAAAGTGGGTAGAAGCAGTTCCGTTAAAAACAACAAACTCTGAGGCGATCATTGAATTTATAGATCAGTTCATCATTACCAGGTTTGGTGTTCCAAACGCTCTTGTCTTTGATAATGCTTCTTACTTCTCAGGTAATGCAATGATTGATTTCGCTATCAAAAGGGGATTTAAATTAAAGTATTCTGCTAATTACTATCCTCAGGGTAATGGCCTAGCAGAATCAACTAATAAAAACCTAATCAAAATCATTAAGCGAACAATCGAAGAGAATCATAAGAACTGGCACAAATCCTTGGTATTTGCATTATGGGCTGATAGGATAACACAGAAAGCTTCCATAGGGACCTCTCCGTTTAATCTTGTCTATGGAAAAGAAGCAATCGTACCAACCAATCTTCTTCTTCCATCTCTAGCCGTGCAATTTATTGACGAAACTCCTTCTTCCTCTATCCAGTTTAGATATGATCAAATTCTTAAACTTGAAGAAGAAAGGGAAAAAGCCAAGGTTACACACGCTAAACATCAGCAAGTCATTAAAGCAGCTTTTGATCTAGCCTCATCTAGTCCTAAACAATTCCAAGTCGGAGATCTAGTCCTGAAATGGGACAAAGCCCATGAAGACAAAGGTAAACATTCCAAATTTCAAAAATTGTGGCTCGGACCATTTCAGATCTGTGAAAAAGTAGGCCATTCCACTTTTATACTGCAAAATCTATCAGGGGTGAGGGATTCTCTCCCTGTCAATGGTCTGATCTTGAAGAAATTCTTTAGTTAAGGAGGTAACCCCTTCTCTTTCTAGTTTGATAGTTTTTATATAGTTTGTAGGATTTGTAGAAATAAGGACGTGGGACATCTTCCATTGACCTTTCGCTGTAATTAAAAATTGTCTCGCCACCGCACTATTAATATTTACTTTTGGATAATAGCGTCTTAAACCAAGAAAGATCATTTCTAGGAAATTAGATATCTTTTTATTCTGAACATCACAGTCTAACTTTTGTAAACTTCACTCTGAACGAAGTTCTATGAGTCATCTTGGGTTTTCAAAATAAGTCTCCAAAGGTTATCTATATAAAAAGAGGAGCTAATCCATCTTCAGCATCTTTAACTCTTAAACCTGTCATCCATTTACTCTTAAGAAGATAGTTGTTCATCCCATTCACTAAAAGTTTATGATTTCTCAGAGTGTAATTCTAAAATATAAAAGATCAAAGATAAGAGGTCTTATTACAAGCCTGCTTACCATGTTCATAGGAAAATAATTTAACTGACATTACCAAAACTGCATACCAAACAGGGTAATGGCTTGAAATTTCAAGACAAGGGGTCTCATCACGAGCCAGCTTGTTCAGTTTGATTACTACCCGTGAATGGCATTGTCGTTATCTGGCCACCAAACCAGGACAATGGCTTTTATCTTAAGCAAAGAAGAAAGTGAAATTCAAAAAATACAAAAATATCTTTTGAATTCATTCTGTTTAGTCACACTCTTAAGTGAATGGAACAATGGACAATGACATGGTTAAAAGGTAACCCTGCCGAGACTATGAACGTTTGCTGGCAGCAGAGGCTCTACCTGTGACAGAGGAGTTTATTTTAAAAAGTTGATATGGAGAAGTTTTCTATTTTACTTTTATGAACCAATAAGGACTTGTTTTAAAACTCAAAGTGTGTTTATAAAAAGAGGAAGTCAAATGAAGAAACCTGTTTTATTCAGAATCAATAGACATCTAGTTATATTAGAAGTTTCCTTTCTTTATAAAGATTCTATTTGAAAAGGTGTAAGTATATTTATTTGTCCAGAGATAACTGGTTCTACCAGCGAATCGCCAATTGTTGTGCCCTACAACAACCCCCCATTTCATAACATTTTTATCACAAACAATTAACATATGAAATGGGTCCCTTTTAAAAATTTTAATTGGCATTAATGAATTTGTTCAAAAAAGGTATGATAATCAAATGAATTTGTTAACAAAAGCCTTTTTGAACAAATAAATAAGCAATTTTTGGTTAAGTCCGAAAAAGCAATCGCAAGACCGTTTGCTACCTTGGTTTTTCCGATGCGATATCGCTATCGGCCATCGGCGAAAGCCAATGCACACACAAAAAAAGCACACATCTTTTCCCCGATGCGACACGATATCGGTGATCAAATATCGGCGCTGCCTCTTATGAAAAGTCTTTTAAGCTTCGACCTGATGCGATATCGCTATCGGTAGTCGGCAGAATCCCATACCTCTTCATAAGACGTTCAGATCTTTTTCCCGATGCGATGTGATATCGCTATCGGTAGTCGGTAAATCAATTGATATGCATTTAGGGATTATGTTCGCACGCTAATATGATACAATGTCGCAATCGGCATTCGCCAAGATCTCTCCCAAATGATAATATCACTCACACTTCCGATGCGATGCGATGACGCTTAATGATGACCTGAATTCCTCAAAGGTGATTATTTCAAAGCATTAAAGTTATATTTAAATCCGATTTGACAAAAGCACAAATTTCAAAATGCCGTTAAGTAAAGGGATAAGGTAATGCATGCGTATTTAAAGCTTTGCCCCTTCGAATTAACGAGCAATTACGATTAGACCTTTGCAGAAATCTATTACACGCTTTAAGGGGTCATTCGGTTTAAGAACTTAAGTAATGGTCATTTGTGGAGTTGCAGGCTGTAAAATCACCATCATTGCATCTGCGGTGCCCTCTCAAATCATTAGATCCGCAGCCACTTTTAGAATTAATCTCACCACGCTTCAAGTTATATATCTATCCCGTTATGGATCGTCATTGTTATTTCTTTGTTACGATTTCTCTTGCATTTGTGTAGAATTCAACCGAGAGAAGTCTGAATATGATGGGAAAGAAGTTCAAAAAGGTGGCAGGTTCTACTCCGACACCTGTCTCAGGCCAAGCTGCTATGGTTTCAAAGAAAGGCTTAATCTCAGATACTACATGCACTGGTCTTCCTGGTACTACATGGCAAGGTACATACAATTTGCTAGAAGCAGAACAACCAGAAAAGACAGTAACGGAGGCTAGTGTGGATGAACTAAGAGAGTCTGAGGCAACTCTTAAAGATTTGGCTGACTCCTTTCTTCACAGAATAGCAGCCAGAGAACAAGTCTTGCCTTATACTGATGTGGTACGTTGGGCAATTGAAGAAATTACTCTCACTGATAGAACCTTCCATACTAAGGATGGAAGGATTTTCGGTTCCTTCAAGCCTGATGACTTGAGACGGATGTATCATTTGCCTCAACCCGAGCTAGTTTATAATAGAGCCTTTTTGGAGAAATTCGCGAAGGAGAATGAATCACCATCCGAACCTCTCCGAGATTGGAGGCAGAATCCAGCTAAACACAAGCATGATATGTCGGGTAAGTACTCCAATGCTTCTTTGGCTTCACCTTATTGCTACGCTGGGATTATGATGTGTAGATTGTGGGGATTTCATGACTCTGCAAATATCCATATTGATATGGTTCCTTTAATGGAAGCGGCCGTCAATAGTATAATCATGGATTGGGCCACTATTTTGTCTGATAAATTGGTCATAGCTATTCGTGAGTTTAGGGCCAAAACCAGAGTCATTGAGAGAAAAATCCCACCCTTCTATTATTCTGCTTACATTATGGATACCCTTTGTTTTAATTCTGAGTTTCCTGTCCTTGGTTGGAGATGGACAACCCATGACCCAACACCCATTCACTTGTACCATCGGAAATTGTGGAAACCCTCCCACAAAGACCATCTGTATCAAATTTGCAATGGTTTTATGGTTCCCGTTCACTATTCTATTTTTGACAGACCTATCCCTAGAATTTCCTATGAAGCTTCTTTTGACCTCCCAGCCGTAGCCCATTGGTTCGGCGAAGAGCATTTTACTTATATTAGAGTTTTTGGAAGCAAGGCTAGGCCACATGTCCTCCCCTTGTACGTCCCAGATAAACTGTTAGCCCGGGAAATCTCCTACCAGATTATGTCTGAGAGTGTCACACAAACTCTCAAGGAGGAGAAGAAGAGAGGATGGCCCTCTTTTCCTTTAAGAATTGGAGTTTATACGCTGCTGAATTACAAACATGCAGAAAAGGAAGCATCAAAACTCCAATTGATATCCCTGGCTTCTATTCCAAACAGACTTTATGATCCAAAAAAGACTGCTTTCATTGCCTTGGAACAGGCCAAGCTGTCAAAGGTTGTTCATCAAGAAGACCAGTTTGACGACCTGTTCATGAGTGCCGATTCAATAAGCCAAGTCAGATAACTCGCTTCATTGAGATATGAAGATGTGGAGTTAACTGAATTTAATAAACTTAGAAAGCAGAGGTTGCAAACTTTGCCTCTAGATTTATTATCCACAACCCCAACATCTTCCTCAAGCGAGTCTGGTCAGCAGCAAATACACCTATCTCCTGTTACAACTAAAGAATATGATAGACAACAGGAGGAAAGGCAAAACAAGCTGCAAGCAGAGAAACAAAGAAGAGAGCAGATAGAAAGGCAGCAAAAAGCACAAATTGAACAAGAGCAGAGAAAGCAAAAGGAGTTAGAAGAACAGAGGAAAAGAGAAGAAGAAGAGAAAGCAAAGAAAGAACTGGAAGATAGGCAGAAAAGAGAATTGGAGGAACAGCAGCAAAGAGCACAAGAGGAGCAACAGCTGAAAGCATTGGAGGAACAGCAGAGGATTCAACGGGAGAAAGAACAAAGTGAGCAAATCTCTACTGATTCTGAATTAATTAAAGAATGGAACCAATTCGATTCCATTATAAGTGGTAAGGAAGCCTCCAAAGACTCAGACGCCTCTAAGACTCCCGATACTACTTCTTCTCCGGTTCTAGAAGGAACCAGCGGCCCACCCATGGTACAGAATGTAGAGGTAATCACTCAAGACCCATCCGATCAAATTGATCTTCAGGTGGAGGAAATTCCTCCTCTAGACATTTTCTACAGCCCAAAGCATAGAGCTGTTGTAAGGCGCTCGAGGAAAAGGCGAAGGCTTGATCAACCTTCGGTTTCATCTGAGCAAACAGTCACGGGCAATGTCGTCTGGAAGGGAGAATTGGATCCCTCTGAAGATTTGACAAAGCTATCGCAATTTGCGGGAGCTTATTCAGCGGCAACTATTGACAAAGCATCCGAAGTAAGTCTTCTTTTGAAGACTAAAGAACATGAGATATACGCATTACAAGCAGAAGTGATAGAGGCAAGGAATAAGGCAGCGCAGGCAGAGGAACAATTGCTGGCCCAACAACAAGAGAATCATTTGTTAACCCAGCAAGTTGAACAACTGAGGATAGACCAAAGTGACATTCAGAAAGCAAAAGAATTGTCAGAGGCATTATCCCAGTTGAGGGCATCGAATGAGCTGATGATACAAGCTAAAGATGAGCAAATAATTCAGCTATCAGCTCAGCTTGAAGGTATTAAGAGCACCAAGAGTATCAATGATTTCAGAGCAGAGGCAACTCGAATAAACAGTGCACTGATATCTCAAATCAGGATCTTATGCCAACAACTTGTTGAAGCTGAATCACTGTGTGAAACATCTACAGCAGTGTGTGAACAAATCGAGAAAGCCAGAAGTAAGTTGGATCAGTCTGAAGACGATATAACAGAGTATATTGAATGGCAAGACACTCCAGAACGGCAAGCCGCAAATTTCTCCCGAATCTGTGTAACATACAAGGACATACTTTTCATGGAATGGAACACACAGATGATGAAAGCAGAAAGAGCAGCCTCCAGATGCAAAATGATTGCCAGTAACATGATCAATCTAGTCAATGATACATTGTATCTGGCAAACATGATTTCACAATGCACACCTGGAAACATAACAACGGCAAACATGCTGGAGCACAGGAATTACCCTGATCTGGAGAAACAAGGGCAGTTAATTACTGGAGTAAATACCTTGACCGCCGATGCATACTGGCTTTTCCTGATTAAACCACATTCTCAAAGGTCGGCTCTTAATTGTCTAACAGATGCTCTCCGATACCTGATTGCCGATATTCGAGATGCCACATATGATGCACAGCTGACTTCACGCCTCAATACTCCACCAGAAGTAGAGCCAATGCTGGCGATATGTCAGCAAAGGAGTAAAGGCAAAGAGACCTCTGACTGAAGCATCGCCGCCGACTGCTGAATCACCAAAATGCAAAATGATATTTGTTAATGCCGATTTAGTTGTTTTTCAGTTTTAGATATTTAGATATTTTAGATTAGCATAGTATTTATAGACCCTTTCATTGTTTTGGAAAGGGTCGTAAAATTTTGTAAAAGACTTAAAGGCTGAAGTTTGCACTATTGTGCTTCAGTCTATATTCTTTTTTGAAACTCGACCACTGGTTCTTAATTTTACTTGGAAGGCTGTTTTAAGTAAATTGTGCACTATTGTCGTTTGCTTGGAATGCTTTCTGGTCTGAAGGAAGAACCGCAACATAGCGATTAATATATTGGATTGATCAAACAGCTTGCATGGTACTATTATCTGTATCTGTTCTCTTTTCTATTATATGAATTGCTGTGTTATTACTTTTGCTATTGTTGATTACATGTATGCAATATAACAGCAAGTCTGCATTTCATATCACTATTGAATGTTTTGTGATTTGTTATCTCTTTTAATCATGCGCGTAACAATGATATAAATGACTGAGTGCAGTAATTCGCTATTATCGCTCTGCATAACTACTTATGCAGAGCAATCTTAAATGATTTAAACATTTATGCTTATTGTTAGTGTCATCTATATGCCTGCCAGTAAGCCTAAATTATCAAACGCTGTATTCAAATGAATCGATAAGTCCCGGGATTAGCTTATAGTTATTATATTTCTTTTGTAGTTTAGTTATTTATTTATTATCACCTTATATCGTAAATCATTCATCCATCCCGTTTACTTATAATCTTTGGGAAACTGGTCCCATTATCCCCAGTCGGAGCCACTATTCCAAACGGAAAAGGAGCTGCACTAAGTTCCGGACCGGGTGGTTTCCCCAATGTTGTTGCAACGAATTTCGGGGCATCAACACCTCGGCAGTGCACTGTGTGGACGCATGCTTTGTTTTTCCAACCAACTGCTCAGTCACTGCTCCTGAATTGTCAGCCTGAAGCTTCTACTGAGTTTCTTTCAGATTCACAAGCTTTCCTTTAATAGAGGCTATGATCGTGTAAGCCTCATCCAACCAGGGCTTTAATCGCGCCTTCAACACTGCCTCCTTGTGCTGCGCTGCATCTACCTATTCTTTCAGTTTCTTGGCCTCCTGCAGCTTTTCTAGTCTCTGCGTGAGTGCGACGGTTCACACTGTGCCTTTTACTTCAACATAGCATTGCTATAGATCTCTCGCTTCTATCTCTAGCCGCTGTACATTAGGGTCCTCCTGCAGGCTCGTCAGGACCTCGAACGACTGTTCAAAAAGTTGTGTGCAGTCTGCTACTGCATTGTAGACCACTGTTATCGCCTCTATGATAGTGATTGCATGCTGTTCCTTTAATTATGGTGGAGTTGAAGGCTAGGCCTTCAACTGTAATTCGGTAATCTGTCGGTTCAACTCTAGCTGAACGCTATCCATCTCTGTGCGAGCGTCGTGCACCCCTGTAGCAAGCTTTCGAACACGCACCTCAATCGGTTCTTCCTTAGGAATGGCCAACTCTGGGACCATTTAGCATGCCTCCTCCATGACCTGAATTATACGCTTGTTTTTTTCGGTTACCTCGGTCACGACGACGATGACAGAGTCTTGCTGTAGGGCCATCTGCTCATTATTAATCCTCTACTCGTTGATCACCTGTAGAGTGCGGTGTTTGCAGGCCCTCAACTTTGCGATCACTCCAT
This sequence comes from Pinus tabuliformis, assembly GCA_031772625.1. Lineage (NCBI taxonomy): Eukaryota > Viridiplantae > Streptophyta > Pinopsida > Pinales > Pinaceae > Pinus > Pinus tabuliformis. Next base: position 729,951,364 of record CM062819.1, read on the forward strand.
CCTGTAATAGGCGGAGCACCTCACCAGGGAGCGCTTCCAGATTCAACCCAACTCCCTTGAGGGCGCTGACAACGGGCCTTTCAGCTTCATTCTTCGTGGTCAATGCTCCATTGGGCAGTACTATTACGTTGGAGACCGTCGCATGCAGCATCTCGGTAGCTTTTGAAGTGTCAATAGCGAGGCTGGTGGACACCGTGCCAGCCTATGATGCGCGGGTCTGCTGCTACTGCAGACCTGTCTGGATGGCTCCCAATAGTAGCTGCTGCTGTTGTTCAAACTGTTGTAGTGCCTCCACAGTGACATCCTGCACTGTGTCTCCGATGTCATGCAAATCACCCTCTGTGAGGGGTATTAGGTCTAGTGACGTCTTAGTGGCTTTGGATTTCTTCCTCGACCCGGCTTTCTCTTGTTCCCTTGGACGCTTGATGCAGGCAAACATCGCCTGCGAGCTTGTGCCGTGCTGCTCTGTTTGCTCGTCTGTCTCTTCCTCTGTCTCGGGTGAAGGCAACCTCACACCTTTGTCAGAGCCCCGCTTTGGTCCACCTTTCTGCTGGGCGGCATCGTGCATTTCCTGGGCCTTGTCAGCGACCTCCTTCTTCCTCTTCTCGGCCAGCTATGCCATTTTGAGCTTGGCCTCCTCCTCCTTGCGTTGCATGGTATACTTGCTTGCCCCCACTGCCAAGTTTGATGTAGTACTCCACTCTGCCGGCCAACGATCAAGCACTGCATCAATTGCGTCATCTGTTGATAAGTGAGGCAAGTCATACCATGTTTGTGCAGGGTCCTTTCATGCCTTGATCAACACATGGTGAAAATATGCCTTGAAATACGCGTAGCCCTACAGGTTGGAAAACATAGTAGGTGAGAACCGCGGTTTATGATTGATAACCATGTGAATGTTCATCTCCGTCAAGATCCAGAAGATCTTGCTATCTTTGATTCGTTGTGCATCCTTGGTCGCCCACAATGAACCATACTTCGCTGCATCTAGCAGGTTTGACGTGATAGAGGGGAATTGACTATCTTCCGGCAGCACCCATACTACCAGTACAATCGAAAACATGAGCCACACGTAGTGGAAGGTGTTGCTGAGCTCCTGTGCTTCGCGGAAGTTTGCAAGGAACTCACCACAGAGATAGTGCGCCCAATTGCACTAGACTCCATCAGCGCAATTGTCTGATAGCACGACGATAGGTGCTGACATCTCATCAGCGCGACACTTCCTCATCACCTTTCCTGCCAAAATCTACGTGGCCACCTTGAATGTACGTTCACTGATACTTGAGATGGCATAGCCTCACGGTTTCTTCACAAGCTTAAATTTCTCCTTCATGGCCTCCATAAGGGCCTGCTCGCAACCTTTTCCTCCAAACATCATGGCTAGATTTTCACTTGTGTAAGGAAGTTGTGTGATCCTATGGAACAATTTGTCGGTGATGGGTATTGGCTCCTCCAACCACAAACACCCATCATGCACCAAGCATAACAACTTCTTGATGACCAATACTGTAATTGGGGTGCGGTTGTAGTGCGGTACCCATAGCAGGTTGAGCATACCTTCCTTGTCTACTCCCTTGAGCCACGTCCGTGACTCCAATGCAGTCATCTCGGTGGTTGTGTCAATAATGTGGCGCATTAGTTGCTCAACCGCCAAGTGCGGGAACTTCTCATGGTCAGCTAAGTCCTAGTCTTCGAGATTTAATAGAGGAACACGCCCCAAGTGTGGTCCTTCAAAGACAATCTCGTCTGGCAGCAAAGGGATTTGTAAGGGGACCTTGCCCTTGTCAATGTCCTTTGGCACCTTGGTCTTGCCCTTGCGCGAAGGGACATACTCAAGCAACCGAGTGATAGGGTCAACACCCTAGACTTCAACTTCCTCCACATCTATCCCCAAGTCCTCATCATCCATTGCGATGTCTTCAATTTCTTCCTCCTCCGGCTCCAGATTGATGGCTTTTCTCTTTTCCTGTGCGGTGGGCTTTTCCTTTGGTGGGGTTCTTCTCGGCGATGCGCGCACCAGTATTGCAGGTTGCTTGCCCTTTTTTTCCTTCACACTCTCCTTAGTTGGGGTCAGCTTCAGTCTAGGTGTTCGTGGTAATTTGGGAAATTCCGCTAATACTTCTGCAACCTCCGGGGCAACTTCTTCTACCTCCCTAACAACTTCCGGCACAGCCTCCTCGGCTGTCACTGCTTCAGTGTCCATATCTTCTACGAGTGCCGACATGACACTATTCAACAATTCTTGTGTCGCCTTTGGTAATTGCTCAAACACCGAACTTGCTATCAGAGCTTCGAAGAATTCTTGGTTCATGTGCGCCTAAGAGCTCAACAAATCAATTCTCAAAATGCCAAGTGTTTTCTGTTGGGCAACCACCTGTAGTTTATAGGGCATTTTGAATTCAAATCCAACTGTTCCCCCACATTCGGTTCATTAATGTCGGATTGGTGACATATTTTCAAGGATCTGACCCATAAATTTTGTCTTAAATGCTGGTTTCTTGCTGCATTTGGCCAGATTTTTACTGTCAAATTATGAACAGTGACTTTAAAGGTCACTTTCCAGCTGACCTGCGTGATTTCTCCCCGGGTAGCGCAACTCCTTTCGCGCTATCGCAAACCCTGTGACACTTCCTTGCTTGCACAATCCTCCAATCGTGCAGTTTACCAACCCAGGTAGTGTAGTTTATAGTCCCACACCGCCTTTGAGCTGCCTAGAGTGATAAGACTATGCTACCCTCATATAGTCACATGGTTAGACCACTAGTGTGTGGCTTCAATCGGCTGCCATTCACCTTTCTTGGGAAGGGATCTCCATTTAATTTAACTAATTGAACCGCTCCACCGTCAGTACTCTCCTTAATGATATAGGGCCCTAACTAGTGCATTCTAAATTTCCATGGAAATTTATCAAACTTGTTGTCATATAACAAACCACGTCATTTACATTAAAGGTGCGCAACTTAATGTGTTGATCATGCCATGCTTTTTCGCGCTACTTTTGGACTTGTTGGTGGAATCCAGCTAGAAATCTCTCTTCCTCAAGCTCAGCCAGCTGCGCGAGCCTCTCTTCTAGGGCTACGCGATCTATCATACCCATGAGTGTCGCTATGCATAGACTAGGCACAATGTATTCCATGGGCATCACTGCTTCAACACCATATACAAGCCTAAAGGGTGTCTGTCCAGTCAACTTTTTGCATGTCGTTCGATAGGCCCATAGTACTGCGGGTATGCGTAGGTCCCAATCACTTCGCTGAGCATTGCAAACCTTGGTCAGCACATTCTCCAACACTTTATTGAATGCTTCCACCATCTCGTTAGCCTGTGGGTGATAAGGCGTGCTCTTCTGGTGATATACCTGAAATTCCTCTGTCAGTGCGCTGATCGTCTCATTCAGAAAGTGCGTACCACGATCACTCATCAAAATATTTGGACACCCAAATCGTGTCAGTACATACTCAAAGAGGAACTTCGCACAGTCGCGCCTGTGCAATCCTTCACAGGCTATGCCTCCACCCATCGAGTCAAATACTCTATCACGGTGATAATGTATTGCGCTCTCTTCTTCTTCCCTTGGGGCTGAATGGGTCCCACAAAATATATCACCCATTTCAGAGGCAGGTCATCCATCCACGATGGCCTACCCATCCTTTGAGACACATCACACGCCTTACAGTAAGATTTTGAATCCTGATGGAGGGTTGGCCACCAAAAACTTGCGCGTAGAATCTTCTGCGCGGTCGCTCTTCCTGCATAATGACCTCCTGCAACGCCTCCATGAGCATCCATGAGATATCGCTCCTTTCAAACTCCGGTACATATTGTCGCAATATTTCATTAGACCCCATTTTGTACAGATTCCCAGCAATGACAGAAAAGTTTGTCGTGCGCACCACTAACTCCTTCTGCTGGAAGGTGTAACCTTCTAGGGCAGTGCCTATTATTAGGAAGTGTATGATGTGTTCAAAATGACTATCCACAACACACACTGCAAATAACTATGCGTCAGGCAATCCATCCTCCAAATTAGTGGGCTCTTCTCCTGGAACAATAACAACCACCTGCAGATTCTCCCCCACAACACATAATTATTGACCATGTATTTCAACGCGGAATGATCCATATACATCTTAAAATGTCCACCCAACAAATAGTGTCTAAACTTCTGGAGCACGTATACCATGGCTAACCCTTCGTGCTCGATGGTGGAATAGTTCTTATCAACCTTGGATAACCTTCTGCTTGCGAACACTATAGGATTGTCCAATTCTCCACCACCAGCCTGTGTCAGTACTGATCCCAGTGTTCTACATGACGTGTCGACTTGTACATGAAGCTCCTTCTTCCAATCTGGGAAGACTAAAATCGGCACGGTGACCATATTTTCTTTCAATACATCCAAGCTTTTCTTATAGTCCTCGTTCCAACAAAACGTGACATCCTTTTTCAACAACTTCTCCATATGCGGGGTGATCTGGGCATAACCCTTAATAAACTTCCTATAATACTCAGTATGTCCTAAGGTTGCATGCAGTTGTTTCACACTCCTTGGTGCTTCCAAGTTAAGTATCACCATGATCTTCACGGGATCTACCATTAGTCCCTGCCTACAAACCACATAACCAAGAAGAGCCCCAAAATGAACACAAAACAGGCATTACTTCAAATTGAGCGCAATCTGGTACCTTCGATAAGTATCTAGCATCAGGCGCAAACTTGCGACATGGCGTTTGACCAACCCAAACACAGTCTAGTCATCAAAGTACACTTCTAGAAACTTATGAATAAATTCATTGAACACATCAATTACTACACGCAAAAAAATCACAAGTGCATTCTTCAATCTGAAAGGCATTACAGTGTACTGAAAACATCCCCACTCAGTCGTGAAGGTCGTCTTGCTTCTATTGTCCGACGTGATTTTGATCTGATGGTACCCAGATAACCCATTAGTGAAGGAGTATGCTTCTTGGCCACCTACATTATCTAATACCTCATTAGTGAATGGAGTTGGGAAAGGATCATGTACACAAGTGTCATTCAACTTCTTGAGATCTACGCATATCCTTATTTCATCCTTCTGCGTCTTTTCCTATACCACCATTGGGCTTACCTAATCAGATTCTCCTACGGGCTCAATGATGCCTGCCACAAGCATCTTGTCTAGCTCTAAGCGGACCTTCTCCTTATACTTTGGATTCAGACGGTAAGGTCTTTGCTTAACCAGCTTCGCGTCGGGTTTTAACATGATCTTCATAATGCTCAGGTCTCCTATTATGCCTTTTAGCTCCATAAACTTGGTAGGGAACAAATCCTAGTATTCGCGGAGTAATTCAACAACCTTATCCACCGTCGCGTCATCCCAGTAATCTCCAATCTTCCCGAATTTGGGCTTTGCCTCCGAACCAATATTTGCTTGTTTCGTTTTCAGTGGCGCGGTTATATCAGGATTCTTAATCTACGGTCCCTCAACCTCGCGGCGACTCTCTGTTTCAGGGATGTTAATCTTTCGTGGATCCTCATCTTCTTCTTCAGTAGTCACGTTATAGCATTCTAGCGCGTGGCTTAGCTGAGTTGTCCAATCGGGTTGAATCAAATCCAAAGGATCCTATGGTATCCTAAAGATTCCTGCTTTCACTTCTTGTAGCGCTTCGTCAATACAGTCAAAACCGTCTTCAAAGCTAAATGTCATTATGAATCCTTTGCACAGAAAATCCCCTTCACCTTTACCATGGTGGAGCTCTGTTTCCAAGTACCAGTTCATCGAGATGACATCCAGGGTCTGACAGAACAAGTGTACCCATTCGGGTTAGGGCTTTGCTCCATAAGCCTTAGCCCATTTGGCCAAGTGTGCACGCGGATCATCCTTTCTGTCATACTTTTTTGTCATTCGTACCTTGGGCTTCCCAAAGCATGTGCGCATCATCCTCCTACACTCGCGCAAATCATCAAAGCTACCCTTGTGCATACCCCACTAACTTGCGAGCGTAGCGCGCAGTGCCCAGTCCAAAGCCTGGAAGTGCTACTTCTTGGGTACTTCCCTCTCAAATGCATCCAAAAATACATCTACATCATTCAGGCCATCATAAGTGGGCTTTTCTTACCTCTGACGACACACAGCGCAGCAACCGGGTCATCATGTTACATCTCAGTGTGGTTACTACATGTAATCGATTCTGCCACTGCTCTAATTCTTCATTAGAGTTCGAGGTGCAGGAACTCTCGCAATCCCATGTAATTTGTCCATCCGCTGTCAAATTCACCCAATTTTGGTCTTGCGATGTTATCTTATATATACAGTCCAAATCCTCATCGCTCTCATAATTGCGAATTGATCCAGTATAGCGCAATCCTTCAATGGGATCTAGGGGTACTATCACGCGAAGCGATTTCTTCTCAAATATCATCTTTTTCTTCTTTAGGTTGATTACCCCATTCATATCAGTAGCCCAATTAATGCCAAGGAGCGAAGGGTAGGGGTTGCTGTCATCCACAATTTCTATTACCTCAAAGTCAGCCGATGCGCTCGTGCCCTCAATATCTACAGTTACTCCTTGTTGAAAATGGCAACAAGAAATGCTAAAAATAGCATTGCTATAAATGGAATTTTAGGATATACTCCAACTTTGTTGGAAATAGCAAAAAATAGAAATGCTAAAAATAACATTGCTATAAATAGCATTTCAGGATATATTCCAATTTTAGTTAGTCTCTGAACTAAAATTGAGAAGTCAAATTCGAATTTGATCTTAGCAGATGTTTGTAAAATAATTAATTAATTCATCTTGAGTTAATTAGTTGTAGAAAATCAAACATGAAGTCTATGTGAAGACATGCAACAGTTTCTCCATTGACTGAGAAAGTTATCCCTTGATTAAAGGAGATCAGGATGAGTTGTACTTTGAGTTGTAATTAGTTAGCTCAGTTAACTGAGTTAAGCCCAGTTAGATTAGTTCAAATAGTTTGTTGAGCTAATTGTGAGTTCAGTTAGTTAATGCATGCATGCATGTAACTGCTGCACTTTAGATAACTGAATATTCTGTCATAAATAACTCATGCATGTCAGTTCAGAGAAAGACCCAGTTGAGTTTAAGGAAGGGACAGTGTACTATCAGTTGGAGGAATTTTCCTATAAAGGAAACTTATCCATGCAGAAGGAATTATCTCCTTCAGGATTATGTAGTTACTTCTGAGTTTGGTGAGTTGTGTGAGAGGTGAATTCACATAGGTGGCAACATTGGACCCCAGGAGAAATTGTGCAAGGAAATAGGAGGCTTGGAGGGCAGAGGAGAAGGTTTGTGAGAAGCCTTTGACTGTCTATGAGCAACAAAGGGATTGTACTGAGAGCTGGATAGCTTGTGATCTAAAGCTTTGTGTAATCTGGACATATTTCCACTTGTATGATAATACAGAGATCGAGGTTTTTAGCTGAGGCTTTCCCGAGAGTATTCTTCTGTGTTCATGTGTGATTGATTTCTCATTCTCAATTATATGTGTTCTATTTGATATTGTTCAAATTTGATTAAGCTTCTGCAAGTTTGTTGTAGAAGTAGATCTTGTATTTTGCTTTAGTATATTGCATAATCTGTTGATCTACAGTGGGAATTTCTACATGGTATCAGAGCAAAGGTGATCGAAGCAGTGAACAATATACGAAGAAGAGAATTCAAAGTAAGAAAAAAATTTGGGCCGTGAGTTTCCAGAGCAGATCTGAAAATATTTGTGCAAAAATTTTAGAAACAAATAGTAGATCTAGATTTAGAATCGGAATTTGGATGAGGGAGATATCGCTGATTTAAAATAAGCTCTTTTTCCAGAAAATTTCGTGATGGCGGGATAGATGAAACATATTGGTGTGCTAGCCAAGAACCTGTATGCACTTGAGGTACAAGATGCATGAAAAGCCTTGAGGAGCAAGGAAAAGGTTAGATACTTGGTGGTTGAGAGGGAGAGTAAATTACCTTTTTAACATGCAGCGGCAGAAGAAGTCTCAGACAATTATGGAGGGGCCACAACTAGTGAAGCAACTTCAGGAGGTTGTGGAGCAGCCACAACTGGAGAAGCTAAGAGGAGACTGAGTAGAGGCATTCACTCACGCAGAGACCTATAGTAGGGGGAAATTTCGAGCCAAGTGGGCAGAGGGATCACATGCAGCCATACCTCCAGGTGTGAGGTGGGGCGATATGAAGTGATAGTCCCAAGAAGACTGAAATAGGGGCAAGATCCTTGAGGTACCCAATCTCTTTGATTAGACCTTGCTATGGGAGCCCTGACAAGGAGTAGTAGGACTGATTGAGTGGGTAGAGACGGATGCCGATGGAGCGACAGAGAGAGCTACAGAGCAGGAGTCCCAAGACAACACAAAGCTAGCAGCCTGCAACAATGTGAGAGGCACAAGAGTGTTGCACCAGTGCAGGATGGCACATAGAGGTGTGCAACAATGCAAGATGTAGGGGGTTGTTGTAGCAACGCAGAGGTCAGAGATGGAGCACTTGTCAGTGGCAGAGGGAGCTTCAGCTTTAGTTGGGAGATCAGTTACTTACTTCTTAGTAACTGAGTTGCAGTGCAGTAGTGGGCATCATGATGCAACATGATGAGAGGAGGTGCAGTGTGGATGAAATGCTGGGAGATAGGACCAACAACAATATGGATGTAGCAGGAGGAATCAGTATGATTGATGCAATCAGAGATCAAAGTGACAGAGCCTAGAGCAGTCAGATACTGAAGGGCATAGAGGTGCAAAGTTTTTAATCGACAGAGGCAATAGAAGTTAGAGACTATGATGATAGAGACATCATTCTGATTCAGGTTGGATATTTTTTGTGTTCCTAGAGTTGTTGGAGCAACAACACTTGAGAAAAGTGTTGCATGCAAAACATTCCAAAGGTTCAGGATCGGGTTTGAGTTGAATGCCTTTCTTGTTGAGAGGGAGTGTTGAAAATGGCAACAAGAAATTCTAAAAATAGAAATGCTAAAAGAGCGTTGCTATAAATAACATTTCAGGATATACTCCAACTTTGTTGGAAATAGCAAAAATAGAAATGCTAAAAATAACATTGCTATAAATAGCATTTCAGGATATATTCCAATTTTAGTTAGTCCCTGAACTAAAATTGAGAAGTAAAATTCGAATTTCATCTTAGTAGCTGTTTGTAAAATAATTAATTAATTCATCTTGAGTTAATTAGTTGTAGAAAATCAAACATGAAGTCTATGTGAATACATGCAACAGTTTCTCCATTGATTGAGAAAGTTATACCTTGATTAAAGGAGATCAGGATGAGTTGTACTTTGAGTTGTAATTAGTTAGCTCAGTTAACTAAGTTAAGTCCAGTTAGATTAGTTCAAATAGTTTGTTGAGATAATTGTGAGTTCATTTAGTTAATGCATGCTTGCATGTAACTGTTGCACTACAGATAACTGAATATTCTCTCATAAATAACTCATGCATGTCAGTCCAGAGAAAGACCCAATTGAGATTAAAGGAAGGGACAATGTACTATCAGTTGGAGGAATTTTCCTATAAAGGAAACTCATCCATGCAGAAGGAATTATCTCCTTCAGGATTGCACATTTACTTTTGTGTTTGGTGAGTTGTGCGAGAGGTGAATTCACACAGGTGGCAACACTGGACCCCAGGAGAAACTGCGCAAGGAAATAGGAGGCTTAGAGCGTAGAGGAGAAGGTTTGTGAGAAGCCTTTGACTGTCTATGAGCAGTAGAGGGATTATACTGAGAGATGGATAGCTTGTGAGCTAAAGCTTTATGTAATCCATACATATTCCCACTTGTATGATAATACAGAGATTAGGGTTTTTAGCTAAGACTTTCCCCAGAGTATTCTTCTATGTTCATGTATGATTGTTTTCTCATTCTGAGTTATATGTGTTCTATTTGATCCTGCTCAAATTCGATTAAGGTTCTGCAAGTTTGTTGTAGAAGTAGATCTTGTATTTTGCTTTAGTATATTGCATAATCTGTTGATCTACAGTGGGAATTTATACACTCCTTGCAGCCGTACCATGGGGATGATCTTTTGTTGATTTTCCATCCTTAACTGAATCGGAGACCACTGCAGCGCGGGTTTTCCCATCCGCTCCCAAGTCTACTTTGGTATAACGTTCGCGTCTGACCCCAGATCCAAAATAACCTGATCCATTTCATATTCTCTTATCTGCGTGGTCAGTCTCATCTTTCGTCCTATCCTTTATTTATGCTTACCAATATTTCGTACCACGCGCGGTTCACCCGGAGTGTTTCTGGCACATTTGTTTATAAGCTCCTGTAATCCCTTCACAGCCCTCCTATCGCACAACAACTTCATGCAGGTCTCTAGAAAGGTCATAAGCATAGAAGGGTCCAATTCTTGATCAAGCTTATCCTTGCTCCCTAAGGTGGAGGCCTCAGCGAAGATCTTCTTTGCTTCCATGAATGTTTCGCGTGCATGATCTAAGTCAAACTCAGCCTCCTTCGTCAGAACTTTGTGAACCCATGCGCTGTCTTCGGGTTGTTTCCCCTTATCATCCCCTGTTGCAATTCCACTTCAGAGCACTATATTCACATTCGGATCCTCTTCGCGAGGCTCAGACCTCATCATTTGCAGGTTCTGATTTAGTTGAGGTGGTAGCACCACTTTGTCGCGTATCCTTGCTATCAGCGTAGGGCAGTCCTATGTTTCATGATCAAACTGAGTACAATATTTGCACGATGGTCGCATATGGTTAGTGCATTTGCGGGAATAGTGTCCCGGTCCTCCGCAATTGTAGCAGATTAGCTGTACTCAACCTATGCTAGGTCCTCCTACGCCTCGGTCTCATCCGCACCCTTGAAAGCCTATTCGCGCCATCCATGCGCTCCGGTCAGGGGGCCGCGTTTCTACCTGAACCCTATAGGCGAGTGTTCTATCCATCATCAATTCATAACTTCTCTAGTTACGCTCATCATGCCCTACCGACCTACAAAAGTTGTAGAACAGTTGTTGCAATGTTTGTACAAACTTCTGCAACAAATGATAGTTATTTGTCATATGTTTTCCTGCTACCTGACATATAGTGCACCACAACATAGGCCCCACACTCAGTCCTGCTTAAGCTTCCGGCCTCAAAGGCATCGATCCTCCTCCTGCAATATAGTTCGCAAAGACCGGGCAATGGTCTTTGTCATGCCCCTGACCTTTACATTTCAGGCACCATACCTCTTCGCACACCTCTAGTCGAACTGTTCTGTCCTGCTTCAAACTTTGCATTTCAAGGAAAATATTTTGCAATTGCGCATGGATTTGCTGAACCCCTAGATTCGAATATTGCATCATTTTTTCATGTAGTCTCATTGCAATCTCCAAGGCCTCTGCCTGAGTCGTAATTTTCTGTTGTGATAGTACAACCCTTAGGTGTGGCAGGAGCGAAGCCACGAACCACTCGCAGTGTTGTCCATCTGTTAAGTTCATATTAGCTTCGCGGATTTTACACTTCAACCTCTGATCTAATTCCCAAGGTGTTTTGTTTGGTTTCGTCATGATTTCCTTGAACCCCACAATCGACTGTGCCTCAGATTTAGGCCTACTGAATTCTTTATTTAGCGTGGTCTGGATGTATGCCACCCAAGCATTTGGGTTATCATTAGAGTACTTGATGTACCAGGTTAGTGAGCGATCCTGCAAATCACTAACCAATGTTACCTTCTTCAAGTGATCATCTTGTTTCAGGGAAAACAAGTGTCGATTCGAAATGCTAGTCCCATTAAGGTGGGTAACTATCTTAGAAACAAATAATGAAAGCTTTTCAGGAGTTCCTTTATGTGTGATAGACTAGAGGGAAGAAAAGAGGACCAACCTAGATCTTCCGCTTTGATCCTAGCTTTATTTCTCCTTTCTTTGATAGAATTTTCCACTCCTCTCCTACTTGTCCCACTTTAAAGAGTACCTGTAGTTTCAAAGTAACAACAAACCATCAAATCATCTCCATCTAAAACATCATAAACAATGCGGAATCTGAAACACATTGACCATACAATAGCATTCATAAACACATGATTATATGGAGGAAAACTCAAAGAACTTTATTAATAGTGGTGAAAGAGAGGATTACAACCCAGCTGTCTGATCCAACATCATCCTCCCAGTGTAGAAGCCCTCTTCACCTCATGAACAAGAAAATCACCCAAAAATGCAATGTCTCTTCTCACCAACAAACCAACAACACTTCCTTACAGAATACAAAATTCCAGCCTCCAGATCTCTCAGATGAGGGATCCATTTATAAATGTCTTGCAAGGGTGTGAGTCAGCTCTGGGTTTTTGATTAGTGTCATTCCACTGATAGTTCTTGGTTCCACTTGGAGATTTCATTGATCTCTTACTCATCCCTGGGCGAATTCAGAGAGGCAAGTGTCACAAGAGAAGTTTCTGGAAGATTCCATGATCATCCACTTAGCAAACTATCACTTCCATTTTTCTCTTCTCACTCATTGCACCCCATAGAAGGCCATTTCAGTATGCATCACACCTGGCTAGTTTGGCAGCCAGTATGCATCAAACCTTGCCCATGGAGCAGTCTGTATGGTCCAGTTTTCGCCAGTTCTGAGTAGTTTTTCAGGTGGAACTTCTGGGAAATGATGTAATCAATTGACCATGATCCTTTAGGGTATGAAACAATACTTTTAGGTACTTAAGAGCCCTTAGTTTAAGTAAATATGAGTTTGGGGTTGTAGTGCCCAAATATGTCTATAACAGCTGCCCCCTAAAGCATGAGGTCGTAAATCTTCTGATGTCGAGTGAAATGCTTTATCATGAGGATCCGAGGTATTCGTATTGGAAGGTGACCTGTATAAGATACAATACAATACATCATCATCATATTATTTTCATGATCTAGCTGAGGCGGGCATTCCCATGCTCAGCTTTATAAATTCATTTTCATGTACATAGGACAGACAATCATTTGCTGTTGCAGATTGGTGATTCTTCGCATGAAGAGTCATCTTCCCTCGCTTAGATGACTATCTGTGTAGCTTCTGTGTACAATTGATGTCTTTATTTTCCTGAATATTTCGCAACTCAGATGGATGAAACGAGATCCGGGGTCTTCAAAACTCGTTCAATCTTTGCCTGATGTACAAGTCAATCCATGTGAAAAGATGTTCTGAAGTCGAACATGGAAAGACATCTCCTGATTACCAACCAATAATGTAAGCTGTTAACATACGTGAGAGATGTCACCGATAATGATGATGACCTTCAAGGTACTACAGTACAATTCATGTGGTGTGAATATATGAGCCGATGTCGAACACCACAGAAAAGTCTTTTTATTGAAGGTCATTGATGTAAACCTGTCGCCAGAAGTTAGAAACTTTCCATTGAGGCATGCAAGCTTCAAAGTAATGAAAGGGTTGTTTCTAAGTCAACTTCTTGGATAATGAGCTGATGTCGACAAGAAGTGACTTGTCGTAGAAGGGCCTTGATGTATCCCACATCTACGATGTGAAATGAAGCAAATGATTTTTGTGGAGGTGAAAATGATTTGATGATATAAGGTTCAGGAATGGCGGCCATGAAAAATGAAGGGTGGATGTATTACAGTGGATGAGGCGTTTGCTGGATGGTGAATTCTCTGAATGACTTCTCTTGAACATATTGGCGACACTGATATGGATTGGTAGCGTTAACCCCATGGATGGGATGGAGGACCAATGGTGATGGTGAATGGAAAAACCCAACCCAACTTAATCACAGTGATGGAGTGAAAGTGTCATGTTCAAGAGCGACCTGCTACCAATAAAGTTCTTCAAGTTTTCTTCCCATTTTTCCCCAGTCATTGCTGACCAGTACCTCTTTATTTTTGTCAAGCTTGAGGAGGATAACATATTCTTGGTCTATAATTTGCCCTTCGGGCAAACCTGTCGCTTTGTGTTTAGCGAGCCTAAAGTTAGTGAGACTCGTTCTTGTCTGTGCAGACAAGTTTGTCGCTATTGTTTTAACGAGTTTAACGACAAAGATAACTCGGTCCTTTTCATGTTTAGAGAGTTTGAAAAGGGACGAAAAGGAGACTCCAACAGTCCTTTTTCGTCGAATAATCCCTTAAGTCCGAAAAAGTATAAAATAATATGAAAGGGATGACTTTTCGATATCTTTAACGAGCCGACAAAGACAAGTGCTCGATATTTTTTCTTAATAATCCCTTAGGCTCAAAAAGATTAAAATATATGAGAGGGATGGTATTCCTTTTACTTTAACGAGCTAGAAAGGCCAATGGCTCGACAATCTTTTTATATTTAACGAGTCTAAAAAGAGTTTAAAAGGGACTCGTTTTTTAGGAACGAGTGGTATTTTCGGGTAGCAACCGGTTCTAGGTAAGTTTGGAACTTCTCAAAACATGGCAGTGTGAAGAGGGTGGTAATCAGAATCACTCGTTGCAGATGTTCCTAAAAAGGGTAAACGATCAAGTGGAAGCGTATGGTCGGCCAAATGAATGGAGGTGACGATAGGAACACAACCAAGGATCAAAAGGGCTGATAGAAAAGCGATCACAAAGGTTATTTACCAAAGGCGGGTTGATTTTTTAATGATTTTGAACCTTGTGCCAACATGTGCTCGGTGTAGGTTTATTTTCTAACGAGCTTGAACCTTGCGGGAACATTGCTCTTACCAGTATTTGAATAATGTCTCTTGGTAGATTTATTTTTTAATGAGCTTGAACACTACTATAACATGTGCTCATTGCTTTTTTATGTAGGCTAGAAATGACTGAGCTACGAGGTTAGAGGGTTGAGAACCTACAAACTAAGAAAATCAAAGGTCGTTTTTCACTTGCATAAAAAGGTTTGCGTGCCCCCAGGTGTTTCAGTAAAAGGAGAGTTTCCAGGTTACCAAATGGAAGTCCTTGTGGTTAGGAAAGATTGTTTCTGTCAGTAGACAAAAACTCTTCCTTTGCTTTATCCATCGAAATAGACAAAGGGGAATGGTGTGAGCTTCCAATCACATAATGTATGAAGGTGAATGGTGTGAGCTTCCAACAACAATCGTACAAAGGAAATAAGTGTATTAGACTGATCACATAACCTATATAGGAATGTTTCTCAGTCCAAGCATTATAACCTTTCAAGAAAATCTCTCTTTTCCTCTGGGTTCGCCTGCCGAAGCAGACTAGGGTGCATGCCCCGTAAACTTCATCTCACTCACCGAACTACTCGCGGTAATTAGGTGGATGGAATGAAGGTTGAAGAGAAATTGTTGACGCGGAGAGACCATTTAGGGATGATGGTTGATTCATAGCTATGTTTGAACCAGGAAAAGATAGCTGGTTGACAAGTTGCACCAGTCTGCCTTCATGTGGAAAACACATAACTCGAAATAATGTGGAAACAATAGCTTCCATGCTATATATATAGTCACGTCCAAGGAATAGATTGTATTCTAGTGGACCTTGGACTGCCATCATGTTCAAATGAACGATTTTCTTTCTCAAAGTTATCGGTAACTTTGGAAGGATCCCTAATGGTCGACTAGTTCCTTTGTTGAAGCCCAACAAATTTTGTTTTTCAGGAAAAAGAGATGGCGAACCAAGTGCTTTCCAAGCAGTTGAGGAAATGATACTCACTGAAGCCCCTTCATCTATGATAGTGTCAGGCATGATCATCTTGTAAACTTGTACTATGATTCAGAATGGTACATTAGATGGAAGGCAGGGTTTTTCTATTTGATTCCAATCAAAGAAAACGACTAGACTATTGGGAGGAGGTACCGGATAAATATCCGGATAAGTTTCATGAACTGGGGGGTCTCTTCCTGTTGTAAAGGAATGGGTGGATTGCCCCCAAGTTGATTAGACTCTGTATCGACAAAAATAATTTGAACGATGTCGTTCTCGTTCTCTTTGGAAACTGTATCATCTAAAGGTGGGCCTTCTGAAGGCAAGACTGGGTCAATTTCCATCTCGACCAGTTGACTTTGGTCTGGTGTGGACTTAGGAGGTTCAGTTTCAATGATAGGCGATTCGATCGACAATTGAGTTATGTCAATCGGGTTTTCAACTAGCGAAGGACTTAGTAAGAGTTTCCTGTATCCAGGTGGAAGATGCTGCGGTGAAGCAGGATGGTTATCCAAAATTCTTTTGGCTTCATCCAGAAAAGGACAACGATGAAGAGTACGATCACCTTCACATAACCTACATGGAACTCTGACTTTTCCTTTTTGTCTATTGACTTCGTTTTCACTAGTTGATGGTGTGCTGTCAACTTGACTGTCAGAGGTTGATGACACCGAATGGTGCAAACGGGGAGACCATTCTCTCAAGATCCACGGGATGCAAGGGAAATCTCAATGGTAATGGCTCCCCTTGCAAATTGCGCATGGAGTTTTTGGTTTGGAAAGTTTAGTGTGCGGATTTTCGCCAGATGATGCATGGTTGTTCCCTTGTTTAGCTGGCTTCTTCTTCTTCTCCTTCCCTTTCTTTTTCTTCTCAGCTACTTGGTTTTTAGTGTCACTAGTTTCACCAAGAGAAGAGGAAGAAGGGGAAGGAGAAACAAACGAAGTAGAAGGTGAAGGGGTAACTTCAATATCATCTGGTTGCTGATTAGATTGTTGAGGAATTATGGTTTTCTGAACGACAGAGGTCGAGAAAAGCCATACTGGCAGGCCGATTGTGATTCCTAGAAGGGACAATGTAGCCATATATGGAGAACCATTATCTCCCCAAGAGGAGAAAGGACTAGGATTCCCTCCAAGAGGGACCCCTTGATTGGTGGACTCCATTATCTCAACCTCAGATCAACGAAGGAATAGGGATGTTATTATGGTTTAAATAAATTTTAAAGACACTTTGATGAAACTTGCTTTTTCAATTTTCAAGAGTCGAGAAAAAGCTAAAGGTGACTCTAGTCGCCTTCAATTTTTAATGAGTCTGAAGTGACAAGTGCTCAGATGGACCTTTTCTTTTAATGATTCGAAAAGGAATGAAAGTGACTACTCTGGAAATCTAGATAGAGGATTACCAAACCGATCGCAAAACTGCAAAATACACCTTGGTGATAAATGATAGAGAAATTACCAAGGACTTATGTACGACAGTCAATCTTCTCGAATGTTGTGTTCAATGCATTGCGATCGATAGGGCGACAGACACAACTTCCTAAGGATAAAGGATATCAGCCTATTATGGTCTCCCAATATATACTCGACGGTACGAGGAGCACAAGTCCATACTGGCACTTGTCGTATCAAAGAGGAGGAATCACCCAACCTTCGATGAAAATGATAGTTACCAGGTTTTACGACACGGGAGCACCTCTCTAGCCTAGACTTCTAGATGTGTTGCGTTAGGTTCCAAAGCATTTTTATGTTCATTGAGATTTATTTTAGAGTTGATCTTGCTTAGAAGTTTTTCTTTCAAGGTTCTCCGCGTGATGTAGATGTGAAATTCCTAATATGCAATCTAAAATGATAAACAATCATTTATGTTATTTTAGCAATGAAATCCCTAGCTACAAAGGAAAGAAGATTATGATTTTTCTTTCAGCAGAGAGCATAGAGCACACACTAAATGCACTTTCCTAAATCAAATTTCTCATGCAGTCAAAATGCAGACGCACATGCATGTATTTGTTTTCCGCTTCCTTAATGTGTGAATGCAAAAAAGGAAAGCTAATTAAGATGTGAACTATCTTCTTTTAAAGTGAGATTTCTAACGATTTCTTTTCAAAACAAAAGGAAGACTAAGACGACACTTTTTGATTTCGAATTGGAAACTGCAAAATGACACTTCAAATACTAATAACTCAAATCAAGTAAAATGACAAAAGTACAATCAACTATCTAGAAGAGGAAGACTTTACGACAATCTTCTTTTGATTCAAAATGACAATTATGACACTTGCATAAAAAACAATAGTTCAATTAGGCTACTTTCAACAAAGGAAGACTGTAAATGACTCACAAATACACAAAAACATTTACAATTCCTAACTGATGGAGGCTGAAATATGTGAAGGAAGAAGGTTCCAACAAGAAGGTACTGATCATGAACAACAAAACTACTGAATAAAGCTGAAAACAAAGAGAAAAAACCCAACTCTTGGAGAGAAAAATAGTATCACTCAATCATCGCACCTATAACACAGGGAAATAGGGATGCATCTCACTTGCAACACACGGGAGGTGCGATGCATCTAGGTTTCACAGTTATCGATAGTGCGATGGACCAGGGAGCGAAACTGAGCCTGATTTTTGCTCAAAATTTGCAGCTAAGTTCAGTGATTTAGGCTGAGTAATGATGGAAAGTAAAAACAAAGCATAGGGGTAAGATCTTATGAGGTTCTGAGCTACCACAAGGGCACTTAGAATGCTTTGTAAGTCAGATGTTTAGTTCATAAACCAACCCGGAGATTGACTGAAGCAACATTCATCTACTTCACTATTGCATAGCAAAGGAATTTCGAAGGCTAGCTGGCTAACTTAAGGTTCTGTCTGTAGTTTATAACGAAAACAGTAAACAAACAAAACAAACTGTTTGTTCCCCAGCAGAGTCACCATTTTGTTTAAGGGAAAACTAGTGTCGATTCGAACTGCTAGTCCCACTAAGATGGGTAGCTATCTTAAAAATAATCAATGAAAGCTTTTCAAGAGTTCCTTTAAGTGTGATAGATTAGAGGGAAGAAAAGAGGACCAACCTAGATCTTCCGCTTTGATCCTAGCTTGATTTCTCCTTTCTTTGATAGAATTTGCCACTCCTCTCCTACTTGTCCTACTTCAAAGAGTACTTGTAGAGTCAAAGTAACAACAAACCATCAAATCATCTCCATCTAAAACATCATAAACAATGTGGAATCAGAAACACATTGACCATACAATTGCATTCATAAACACACGATTATATGGAGGAAAACTCAAAGAACTTTATTAATAGTAGTGAAAGAGAGGATTACAGCCCAGTTTTCTGATCCAGCATCAGCCTCCCAGTGTAGAAGCCCTCTTCACCTCGTGAACAAGCAAATGACCCAAAAATGCAATGTCTCTTCTCACTAACAAACCAACAACACTTCCTTACAAAATACAAAATTCCAGCCTCCAGATCTCTCAGATGAGGGATCCATTTATAGATGTCTTGCAAGGGTGTGAGTCAACTCTGGGTTTTTGATTAGTGTCATTCCACTGATAGTTCTTGGTTCCACTTGGAGATTTCATTGATCTCTTACTCATCCCTGGGCGAATTCAGAGAGGCAAGTGTCACAAGAGAAGTTTCTGGAAGATTCCATGATCATCCACTTAGCAAACTGTCTCTGCCATTTGTCTATTCTCACTCATCGCACCCCACAGAAGGCCATTTCAGTATGCATTGCACTTGGCTAGTTTGGTAGCTAGTATGCGTCACACCTTGCCCATGGAGCAGTATGTATGGTCCAATTTTGGCCAGTTCTGAGTAGTTTTTCAGGTGGAACTTCTGGGAAATGATGTAATCAGTTGACCATGATCCTTTAGGGTATGAAACAAAACTTTTAGGGACTTAAGAGCCCTTAGTTTATCGACATATGAGTTTGGGGCTGCAGTGCCCAAATATGTCTATAACACATCTGTAACGCCCCGAGCTTTCCATACAACTTTCACGACGAACCAAAATTGGTTTGGGTCCTTGTTTCCCAAGCCTTTAAATAAAGGCATATTCACTGAATTTGCCATATTGAACTGCGGTGGAGGTGGTGGTGGTATGGGTGAAGTCACAAGTGATGGTGGTGAAGTTGGAGGTGGTGTGGGTGGAGGTGGCAGTCACGTGAATCCTTTTCTTATTAACTGAATTGCACTTCGCGGAGAAGCCTGCACTAATCCCTCTTCATCACCCAATGGAGGTGAAATCAGTGGGCTATATTCAAGACCCTTCCTTCCTTCGTTCCTGTAAGTCTTTCCACTTCGCGTAGCTCTAAACACCAAGGTAGCTGCATAACTCGTTTTTCACACAATAACATCTTAATCTAGGTATTCAAAGATTTCAAGTACTTACCTCGCGAACCCTTGAAAAAGCGTCACTTTACCGTGATATAACTAACTGAGGTATAGACTTCTAATTCAGTCAGAAATCCTCATATGATGCGATCGAGCCAATGATCAACAACATGGGCGATCTTGTCCTCAGAGGCTTCCAGTCTATGTACTAACTCTAGGGTCTAGACAATAGCACCATTAAGTCTCCACCTTCCTTATCTATCCGCTAGCTTTGTGATCCACTTGTATAACTCAACTGGAAAGGAATAGGAAAAGATCTCGTGAATTTATGTGTACAGGTACCTATCCGACCACTGTTCCTTTGTTAGTCGCAGATTTCTTTTCTCTTGCGCTGCGAATTCGTGGATCCTCCTGTCTAACCAATCTTCAACCTCTTTCTTAGTTGGATTCCAATGATATGACATCACACATCTCTTATGCGGATTCCTGTCCCGCAACAGAACCATTTGTTAGCCACGTGGGGCCTGACCTGTTAGAGCCTAGATTTGTCTCAGGTTGAAAAGACAAGGTTCTAGGTCCACATCAAACCACGCTCAGCCTCATAGCTAGCCCCACGAGGACAGGAGAGGGCTCTCTCCGTGTCAATATCAAAAAAATGTAATAGATGAGGCTCGAGATGACTAAATTTGCAACTGATCTTAGGCTAGGTATTAAGTGCAAAGGATTTGATTTGAGTTTTTGAGGGTTTTGTTGAAAAAACGGGAAAGGCAAATTTGGGCTTGGGGATGAGGCACAATTTCTGCAGAGTTCCGATTGGGGCAAGGAAGGCAATCGTTTTGATGCTTTAAAGCAAGTGAGATGGATAGATCAGACTGGTGTGGAGCTAATGAGAGAAATAAAGTCTCAAGAATTCTGCTTAAACAGATGAAAACATGGAAATTTAAACAAATTCAAAGGCAGAGCATAACAGTTATGGATTCCACCTTAATCACTCATCTGTTTTAAATTCAGAAGAAGAAGTAAGAAAATGATACACATAACACTAGATAAAATTACAATTACTCAGAGAAGCACACCATCAAAACATAAAGCCACATGGATCCCAAACAGTGCTGCAAAACCCTGGTCTTTCCTTAGCCAAAAATGCAGAGATGAATGTACAATAGAGTGCCAAACTTTTCCCAAGAGTCCAACCCTGAAAATGACTTAGAAAATACATGATATAGACTATCCCAACCCATTCCCTTGCATCTAGGGGTTGAGCTCATCATTCTAAGAGCTGTTTCAACCAATTCTAAACAAAGCACTAAAATCTAGGCAATCAAAACAACTAGCCTCTATAAGGTAGGAAACTGATTCATTCATTAAATTTTCACTCTTTGGTGAATGAATCCTCTAGAACAAGTAACTAAGTGTCAAAATTACATCATTTTCATTCAATTACATCAAGATAGGTCAAAAATAACATCACAAAGCAAAACTAGTCAAACTGGCTGAATTTCTGAGCTGCAAGGTGAAAAATTGGTCAAAAAACCTCTGTGCGCCGTGCCAATTTTTGTATGCGTCGTGCCACTTTGATGCTGATTTTGAGGCACTTTTTGAAGTCCAAATTTAGCCCAAGTGTGCTTGTTGGAAAGCCCTACTTGTCTACTTTCCAACCCAAGTATAATTTCTGAATTTGGTGCCCATTTGCACCTCCAAAATCTCAATCTCCCAAGACTGCTTCCTGTGTGTGAAATTAGGGGCAGAGAGGTCATTTTTAGGGTGTTTTTGAGCTCTTGAGGACTCAAAACTTGCCCAGAATCCTTGGCCATGCATGAACAGTCATGATTTTTCATGAAAAATCCAAAAATATAATGTTTTTTGCATTTGGAGCTTCCAATCATAAGCGCGCGCCACGTGGCGCGACGCACAGGGAGAAAAACCCTGTTTTTTGCACAAAAAATTACAAAAATACCAAAAAAGCCCCAAATTTCTTGAAATTTGGGCTGGAGCTTCCTTATCAAGTGTTATTCTGGGCTAAAGAGGCTTCGGCCAATATCTGAAGATGATCGAGCTCCCTTTGCCTCTTTTGCTTCCTTATGGCCTTCCTCAATTTCGCCTTCAAATTCCTGATTCGGACCTTGCACACCTTGTTTCGTGCCATGTAGTGGAAAACCATGTGTCTTAGTAGTGCATGGTATTTGTCGGCCTTGTCCAACAACCTCTCTAGGTTCATGTTAACTCTCTCGAGATTGGCCTCCTGATCCTCATTAATCTCTTGCTCCAATGACGTGAGCTCAACTCTTCTCCTTTGTGCAGCTTGGCGATGCTCATGAATGTTTTGTAGCTCCATGATCACTTGCTGATCCTCAAGATGTTTGTTCCTCTGCTCCAAATATTTCTTGGTCCACTTAGCCCTCTCCAAGTCAAGGGATAAGTCTTCGATCTCTGTTTGCTACTCCTGGATGATCTCTCTAAGTTTGGCGCTTTGTGGACCTGTATCTGTATCATCATCATGAAGGAGAATGAAGTCGGTCTCTCGTTCACTTGATGACCCCTCATCTTGCATTGACCTCTTGCCTTTGTCCTGTACCTATTATGCTGATGTAGGAAGCAAGGCCCCTTCCACCCCGGGTGGAGATAACACTCGCTTTGCCCTGCAAACAAATGTCTGGTGCCTCTCTGATACGTGATGAATACCGACACACTAGCAGTCTCATGGCGCTCATACTGATGAGAAGGTTTACCCTCATGCTTAACCTCTGATACTCCCAGTGAAGCTCTGAAGAAGTCACGAGAGATGAAATCATCCCAAGTGATGCCCTGCAATCCAAGCTGATGAACCACCAAAATCTTAATAAGAGCAAAATGATAGACATTGTTAAGTTGCTGTTGAGGGGTTTTATGCTATATAAAGGTGGTCATCCTCTCTATGTTCCAGCAAATGAAATACATAATGTTCAACATCCACACCCTGGTGAAATGCATGAGCAAGCTGATGTGATAAGCATAAAGACGAGAAAACCGTCCCTCACAGCTGAAATATTTCATGATCAATCTCATTAGTGGAGCATATTCATCTTTCGGATATTAGAATGGAAACACTCTCTTGAGCTGCCTCAAGAAACTGGTTTTAATGTATGGCTCATAATGCTACTGGTCAATCTTCTATTTCTTGTGGCATGGTTCACCAATGTTCGGTATACCGGTTGCTAATGAGACAGATTCTGGTGTAAGTGTGAAGGTGAAACCAGCCAAGATAGCTTGATCTCCGTGCAAGTGCAACACAAAAAGATGAGCCAACTCATGATGAAATTGGACACTAGCCACCTTTTGACAAAACTCATAGCATTACTGATGCTGAAAACACTGCATAGCAAGAGGGCAGGCCTGCAATTCTGTAAGGGTGATCGGTTATTCCATAACATGTCTGCCACTTTTATGAGGCCTCCGGGGTGCCTGTTATTCCAAGGGAGAGTCACTTTGGGTTTCCACCTCATAGTCCGATGAATTCTCAGATGTCATGGATGCTGTACAAAATACCTTGAAGACAAAGCTACTGCTGTATATAAACTGTACTTGGACTGCTCTTTTTGGTGTTGTATTCAAATTCTGCCACCAAGGGAAAAAAAATTGCAATAGGGACTGTTAGGAAGGGGAAACAATAGTGAGGAATGGGAATTATTGGGAGAAATTTAATAGGGAAATATGGAGAGGGTTTGAGGGATTGATGTATGGGAATAGGGTTTAGGGTTTGGAATTATTTTATAGGTTTTGAGGTGTGAGGTTGGAGTATTTGGGATAGAGTATGTAGGAGAAGGGAGTAATGAATTTAGGTGATAGGGAATTAGGGATTGGTGAAGATAAGGGAACAAGGGGAAGGAGAAATGATTTTGGTGGCAAAACTGTGAGCTCTGAAACCCTGGCAACAAATTTGTTTGTGTTTATAGAAAGAGGGTTTGAATTTTGTTTCAACCTTTATCACCCTTACACCACCATCTCTTATCATAAAATTTGATGCAACATCAAGATAGAAAGCCTACTTGGCAAATCCACGCAAGGAATGAGCAATTTGGAGAAGTTTGAAACAATTTCTGGCTTTGAAATGTGTGCGCCGCGCCAAAAACCCAGTGCGCCGCGCCCGTTCAAAATAACACTGGGTAAAAACTCCCAGTGCGCCGTGCGCTTCCAGTGTGCCGCGCCACCTGTTATGTGCGCCGCGCTGGCTAGCTGCGAGCTCTTTCGTCTGAAAACACACACTTGCTCACTCAATTCGCTTTGAAATGCTTTTCCTCGACCTTGGCATGCAGAATGACATTCATCCTCATGGAAAAACCTTTATAAAGACATCAATTTGATTTTTATTTCTCCAAAACCCATTTTTGTAATGTTTTCTAATTGACACTTTTTCAAAATTAATAGAGCTCTGAATTTTTTTTCCTCCTTGATTTTTGGTTGAAATGATGAATTTCTTGGAAATTTTTTACAGGGATAGTTATCATGGAATCTGGCAAAGGAGACCAGGGCTGCGCTTGAAGAATTCAAGAACTGAAAATTTTTGAAAATTATTACAAATAACAAAATGTCGACTTGTCTTCAAAACAGAGTTTTGAAGAAAAGTCATAATCCATTTATATGACGATAAAAATATTTTGAAATAACAACTTATCAAGGACCTCCCTCTGGCCTGCTGGATTTATTAGACCTTGTGAAGACACAGCTTGACTAACCCTAGACCTAATGACTAAAATGACTGTTATGACCTAGAAACTGAAACATGACTGCAAATGACTTTTAAGACTTGATTTTGATGGACAGACCTGAGCCAACAGTGCAAAGCATGAGGGGTATGAATGACAAAATCCTTCCGTTAGATTTATGGCATGCTCCTAATGAAATGCAACTGATCAAGCGAGATGGTACACCTAAAAATGAAATGCAAAAAGAGTTTTGATCTTTGACGGAGGGATGCCCAGACCGAATCTAACATGACCCAGGCTTAGCGTTAGTTATCCAAACAAATCCCTACACTACTGGCCCTTTCGGTATTAGTCGGAAGAGCACAAATCGAAGTCTCACCTGAAGCAGTATGGGGGGTTGTTGGAACCAAGTTTCCACACCCTGAGATGGCCGTGATGTTGGTTTATACCCTTTGTTCCTACTTTTGCGCAGGTCGTTAAGTTCTAGGGCTCTGTCAGTCTAGCCCTTTATTCCGCTCTTCAGTACCTCCGCGAAGGAGTATGATTGACCTTCTCACAGCCATAACCTGCGGTTCAGGTACTTTCTTGCTGCTATGATAGCGTATTGTATAGGTTCCCAATTTATCTTAAGTGTTTTACTTATCTTACTAAAAAATCATAGTTAGCGCCGCATAATCTGATATTCTTACTTGCATTCATTTACCCAATATAATCACATATATTCACACATTACATAAACATTTTAAATTAAACCTGAAGCGCAATATAACCGGATGCATTAACAATAAATAAAGACATAGAATTTGTAGAATACTTCTCTTTATTTATATCTCCAAATTATTACACTATCTATCCGCCCTGCGCACACAACTATAGGGGTCTACGCACTCAGCTACGAACTTCCACCCTAGGTCTCTGCACACTCAGCTGCAGAGCCTCTACTTACACTAAGACCCGAAACTTAGAATTCTCTACTAAGACTCCAAGACTTGTCTTCTTCTTCCAAAACTTAAGACTACTTAGAGCTTACTTACTTAGCTCTTTTTATACAATCCCATGGTCCACAGACCATGGGTAGATCTTTACAACTGACTTTACACTTTACAAAATAAGGGCGGACAACCTTTCATGACTCATGACACTTTCGCGCTCCGCGACCACAGAATGCGGAGACTTTACAACTTTATTACACAATTGACCCAAAACATGGGCTTTTAGCCCAAAACTATCCTTGGGGGATCCATGTGATATATGTGAATCCAACGTCAAGGTGGGAAAGATAAAAGGAAATGAATGATTTACTTCACCAAGTACCTAAAGGTTTCCTTCAAAGAATCCCCAAATTGAAAGATTAGACTTTATGATTCCCTCGTGATATGACAACTAGGGCGTACATTTTTATGGAAAATTCACTATGGTAATTCCACCAAAACTTGAGCATCATTAAAGGAGACACAAAGGACCAAACAACACTAAAAAAATCCTCCTCCCTATAATTTTTCACTAAGCCCTATATGGCCTCCTTATCCTTAAAGGGATAAATTTTAAGAAGAGAGAAGAAGGAAAATTTATGGATTAAATCCAAGTTTTACCACCAAGGCACTTGACTAATTCTCATACCATTGGGAGCATGAAGTCATGGGTGGTTATAATAGGCTAAATTGACCTTCAATGAGGCTAAAATAGGAAGCCCTAACTCCCCCCTTTCAAAAATTACATTCATTAGCACTATTTACGGAATTTTCATGGGTATATTATGACAATCTTCCACTAGGAACATTCCTTTCATAGCATCATTGCGTAACACATGCAAAACTTCCTAAGATCATAATTTCGCACCATATAAAGTGAATTAGGGCGTAAATCTTCACTATGAGAAAAAATCTCAATGCATTAGACATTTACATAAATACATTCAACAAGAAAAAAAACTTACTAGACTATATGAAGTATATCCATCCATCAACAATGCATTAGAAGCTCAAAAAAGATAGAAATATATCCATACATCAAAGTGTATCCCAAAAACATCCAAATCCTCTCCAAAATTGTAGGTTTGAATCCTCTAATGAGGCCAATGAAAATCCCAAGTGTGATTATTTGAGAGAACGAGGTTTTCTCACATTTATAAAGTTCTAAAATGTCAAAATATCAAAATGAAACCCATCCTATGCCTAAAATTTTAAGTAACCCACCCAAGGTTACAACCCAATCACGATAGCTCAAAAAGCATGTTGAATTAGCCTTCTTTGGGCCACATTAGGCTGACCTGGAGGCCTAAAAGGGCAACATTGAGGCCTCATGTGCTAAAGATGAATGTGAGGACCTAAAAAATGATGGATAAGAGGGGAATGCCCTATAAATGCTCCAAAACATCTACAAACCCCAATTTTGGCCCCATGGGCTCCAAATGGGTCTCATGGGTATCCAAATGGCTCAAGATCAAGTCGATGCTCCAGTAACAAGGGCTGGAAGATCATACATGCCCTCCCATGTCTCCTCGGAAGAGACAAAACCTCCTATAGGCTCTAGATCAGCTACTAAGTGTTGGGTGGAATGTGTAGCCAGTTGGGAATTGTGGTCTAAGTACATCATCATCTTTGTATAACTGGTGCACGAACAAGCAATGTGGTGGTGTCAAAGAAGGCCATGGTATGGAAATCAATGCTTTGCATGGTCAGAGGCCAATAACTCTCAATGCTCACCCTAAAAGTGCCATTATGACCCTCTTTAGGGATTGGACCCCGTATAGGGAAACCAAGTCCAATATGAAGACTCAACTGCAATCTTATATAAGATCCAATGCATCTCCTCACGTTCCAATACAATTAATCATCAATGCAATTGAGTAAATAAGCTTGTTAATCAAAGGAAACAATGGGTACTTAATAGTGGCATGCCCTTCCAAATGGGCTTTGAACATGTACTAATGTTAACTTTCTTAATAAGAGAGGTCAATGAAAGACGCTATTAGGTGGTTTCAACCTTTAAGGGAGATACAAGTCAATGATACATCCAACAAGTGGAAGGTGTCATGTGAAATGATGATGGAATGGAGTGGGGGCAAAAGGGAAGATCTAAGCCACATGTCATCATATAAGGGTAGTTGTAATGAAGGAAGCCCACACCTTGGGTGTAAATGTAGGAGGGAGCAATCATCATACATGAGTTTCCCCAACCTTTATTTTTTCACCCTTCTTCATATGCCTTTTTCCTTTTATTGATTTTTCTTCTTTTTACTACTCGAGGAGGATAAAACCTTGTGGACACAATGGAAAAATGTGGACCTAGATGGGAAAACGTGGAAAAGGGCTTGTAATGAGAAAATGGGAGTGAGACGTATGGTGTCAGGAAGTGGGACCATGCAACCAAAATTAAGGTTTCCCATGTAGTGCCACTCCTAAAGCTATTATCTAATAGAGCAGATCCCACAAGATTAGGATACAATATTAACACCCAAGTTGAGGTAAGGGAACAAGAGTATAGTGCAAGCTTGTTCTTTCGACGAAATCCCCCCACTAATCCATACCCAAATCTTCCCAATAAAAAAATGTACAAACACCCAATTACATAATGAAAAACCATACCTTCGGGGTTTGATGCCCCACCTTCAAACATACAATCATAATACATGAGTGAGGGTACACATTGAATAACTCAGGTGACAGAGAATGGTCGCACATTGAGCTATCAGATGGCTTCAAGGGGCTATTGGCTTCAAGCTGAAGACAAATCTAGGAGAAAATTTTCTACATAGGGGTCACCCATTGATGGTGGGTAAAATGTGGCTCCAACTGGGACATGAGATCTTAGTAGAGTTTACAAACCATGTATTCGAATAGGGAGGTCATGAGAACACCAACAATATCTTGGGATCGTAGACCTATTACTTACACATTATAGACAAAGGAAATGGGGTAGCATGTTTTAATGGCATCTTTGGTTTCCCATGCTTTTGTTAGTCTATAAAAATAACTAGGAAATAAAATTAATCTAAGATGTTATTTATAATCTAAATGCACCTAATCTAGAATGTGAACATAATATCATAATATGATGATGTTATCTATGCAAAAATCAATATGCAATGCATCCTACTCTAACATGCATGCTTCATTATATAAATGCTAAGTATAACCATATAGCCAATGCAACCAACATATCAGTAGATTAACAAAAAGACACCAACAATAAGCCCACAAGAATAGATAGGAAGAATCATATGTTGGATCCCAAGGGTGGGAGGTGGGAAAATAAGAAGCCCATAAATAATAGAAAATAGTAGTGGATGAAGGGAAGGACCCCATGGTATAGAACCAAAACCTATCTTACAAACAAAGAATGGAGGAGTGAACAACCAAGCTCATGAATTCCATATTAGGGGCCTTCCTAGGGGTGTGGCGCTCTAGGGTATCCTTAGGAGCATGATAAGAAAATATTTCCCGCTTCCCTTCATTTACAAGCATGAAGTCACTAAGGTCAACTTGAGGGGAAGCGATGGTATCCATATTCCCTAGATATTCATGAAGGAAATCATTCAACTCCATTTCCTGGATTAAATAACCAACCTCATCCTGGGTTACTGAGCTTTCATTTTTTACATTATTATAGTCATTGCCTTGAGTTGTGGCCCATGTTATCACTCAGATTTTCCTTGAAGTCATTGGGAAGAGGAAAGGGGTCTGAGGTAACCACAAACCAACTTTTAGATACAAAATCTAGCCAATCTGTATCCAGAGGGGGCTCTCTCTTTAAGTTTTAGCTTTGTTTTGAAAGATATTAGGCTAGTTATGAAGTTTAGGAGTTTTGGTTGAGTTTGGGTGGTGAAATTCAATAGCAGAGGGGTAAAACTGAGTAGTTTAGGCCATTGGGCTAATGGATTCAAAGAAGATGGCTTAACTGGATTTGGTTTCTTAACAAGGGATGGTTTCACATGGCAAGATAGTCAAACAGGGAACAAATAAAGACTTAAAATAGATGGAATGGACTCTGTTAGACTCCGTCTCATGTCAGAGATTGATTCTTCTTCAAAACACTGTTTTGAAGAAGAAATCATTAATGTGGTGTTTTCGATTATGTAATTTATTCTTCAGCTCTTCAAAAGGCAGTGATTTCAAGCTCCTATCCCTGCAAAAGCACAAACAAAAGAAACAAAACATCATCAGCAATCATGTCCATTTGTTTGATCTGGTCTAGAAGTTGTCTTCCGTTGTCATTTGGTTATACAGCTCTCCATACATCTGGTTACTCAGACCTGGTTACTTAGCAAAGAAATCGTTGGAATGAAAGGCATACTTTAATCTCTTGACAAGCATATGCCTGCGGCCTTGTTGCTTAACCTCTGCTGCAGACTTCTTGGCACATGGATTTACATTATGTAGGGAATTCCTGAAGCAGTTCTTGATCTGAAGGTTCGGCTTGGTATGCCTGCTACACAATGGATCAGTGTTTATAATGCTCGTTGGCCGATGAAAACAGAGATATCACTATAATGTGGCTGATACAAGACTTACCAGTAGTGAGCTTCTTGCTCAAATTTGTGGGCTCTTATTATGGATGCGGGAAATGGATTCACTGCACAAGTTTATGAGCTTTCTCAGTGATTTTTTCACAAGGAATGGATCATGGAAAAATGGGAGCATGGAATGATTTGTGTCAGAGCGCTGGAGACACAAAATCTGATGCGAAATTTAGAACTGGTGGGCCTGACAGTTATGTAACAGCCACTTTAAATGAAAATATTTATGATCCAAAGGCTGTAACTGCTTTTGCAATCCCATCACATTCTTGTGGTCCTCGATCAGACCAGGTAGATATGATGGATTCTTTAAAACAAGTTGATGTTTATGAAAATGAACTACCTACTGCTGTCCAGCAAGCAATATATAATTGGCCTTCTTCACTGCCACAATTACAAGACAGGGAGGCTGACAACAATGCACTTGCTTGCTTGAACTGTGCACTTGATAAGAAGGAAACCCTTTTAATGGAGTTGCGGTATATGAATGATGAGATAAGCAAAAGCGGAAAAATGGAGAGATTTTGAGAAATTTTGTGGCTTCCCGAAAGCAATATGCTTATGTTCTTGTACAGCTTAAAATTATTAATGATCAGGTTATTTATGCTCTTAGATCCTTGAGGAGAGCAAAGAAATTGACATTCAGGCAGATGCATCGTGCTAAGTTCCTTAGAAGCCTTCAGAAAATGGTAGATGAGTTTGGTGTGGCAGTTCTGGTGACTAATCAAGTTGTTTTGCAAGTAGATGTTTCTGCTATGTTTGCTGGTCCCCAAATTAAGCTTAATGGAGGAAATATCATAGCTCATGCTTCCACCATAAGGCTTGCTCTTCGCAAAGGTCGAGGTGAGGAACGCATTTGCAAAGTGATTAGCTCACCCCGCTTAGTAGAAGTAAAAGTGGGAAGAGATTTTCCTGAGTGCTGAGAGCTGGAGGAAACTGAGCTTCATTGTGCAGTTTTGTAACAGAGATTTTTAATGAGAAAACCACAGCTCTGACTTCAGAGATTCATGTGGTATGTTAATTTAACATTAGTTTTCCCTTTGTTGCATATGTGATCTGTTATGTTTCATTTCACTTCATGATCGTTTCTAGTTGAGCAAATGAAGTGTTTAGGTAGGAATTCATAGTATTGTATGCTCCTCCTATAAATTTGCTCACGTTCAATGTTTTCTTCTGTTTAAGGAGGATTCAAAGCATTGTTTGCCCTCCTTAGCTCCTCACCAGTCTTGCCATCCCATGTAAAAATCTAGTTTTGATGCTAAATTCCTTGCCTACCTTGCCTCCGTCGTCAACCTGTGTTGTTCATTATATTTCTCTGTTTGAAGCTGTGATTTTGCCCATGCAGCCCAGAAAAACCCCGTCATTAAAAACCCCCAAATCAACCTTCCTTATCAGTTTACTAGCCTAATATCTTTGATCCTAATTGGTCAGCTCACACCATTGAGAAAATACCTTGAGTCTGACCGGAGAGAGCCTTCTCCTTCCTCGTAGGGCTAGCTACGAGGTGTAATGGTTTGATGTTGCCTTGAAGGTTTACCTTCCTCAGCCTAGGGTGAAATCTCAAGCGCTAACAGACTCAAAATGGGTGAAGGGAGGTTAAGAATCCTTCAACACATTTGAAAGAGGGAATTTGAATGATTACTAATAAAGAGCATTTAAGAATTCTTTACTAAATAATCAAAGTGAATAAACTAGGAAACAGGAGCAATTAAGAATTCATTGTTTATCCTAATTCAAAGGAAAACATTAAGAATAACAACGATTGAAAACATATTGTATTTAATCACTTTTCGAATTATTATTTTTCGTTTATCATTCAGATATGAAACACAGATGATATAATAAACAAGGAAAACTTTAAAACATGAGATATAGAAGACTTATTGATCTGGTGTCTAACTCAAGAATTCTGTGAGAAGTCCTTTGCATCAATTCTTTATCCAGCTAGCCATATAAAATTTTGTCCAACAACACTTTATTCCAAAATCATCAGTATTACAACAATGTCTAAGAATTCACCCTCAGTACTCCAATTGAGGGAGTATTTATACAAAAAAATTTACAAAAAATATCTCCTAACAGAGTGAGATATATTCTAGGATGACTATGAACGAATTACAAGAAAATAGAGATAAATGGTCTCGTAGATAGGAGAAAAGGTAAACTGATGTTGTGCTATTCCTATTCTTGTGAATGTGCTGGAGGCAGGCCCTATGATTTGGCTTGCTACTGTCTTCTTTGGTAACTCTGTGCTGGCTGCCCTATTTTCACTGATACTCTTTACCTGTTCTGATACACTTCGACCTATTTGATCTCTGTTTATCCTTTTTACCATTACTTACTACAGTAAATAACCAAAATTTACCCAAGGATAATTTTACAAAATGTCTAACATTTCTTCCCACCATTGTGCTTCTGGTATTCTGGTTCTTTGAAACTTTCTCAAGGTCTCATCTGTTTCTGTGTACCTGAAAAAGGAAACAAGTGATTTATCTCATGTTCAACATAGAACAAGTTCTCTAGCCTATCATAGAGAACTCTGTCCATAGGCAATGCTTTTGCTACTGATGCACTTGTTGATGGACCTGCCTCGTTGCCTGCATACTGATTCAATTTCTCCACATAGTCTTTATGACTCATTAGTTTGTAGAAATTTTGAATAATTTAACACATATTCAATGGAGATTATCCTGATCATGTACTAATGCGGAAAACATACACAATACATAAGCTCCTCTACGTTGATCAAGAATATAACAGCATCAATAACAATAAAACATCAAGAGCATTCACACATTAACACAGTATGTATCACGGGGAAAGCATCTCGCTAAAAACCCCACACTATCTGTATATTAATGATTGAGTCATGTAACATTACACAGCATAATACTTCTCACAAGTATCTCCA
Source organism: Pinus tabuliformis (assembly GCA_031772625.1). Lineage (NCBI taxonomy): Eukaryota > Viridiplantae > Streptophyta > Pinopsida > Pinales > Pinaceae > Pinus > Pinus tabuliformis. The sequence continues at coordinate 729,984,403 of CM062819.1, forward strand.
CCTCTGTTACACACAATACAACTCAGATCTGATCTCCAAATCTCTTCCACTGCTTGCCTGCCTCCACTGCTCAATACCTGCTCAAGAACTGATGAGAATTGCTTCCCAAACTCGATTTTCACCTGCAAAATAGTCACTCACTCTTTGTGGACGTGAGCAAAGGCTAAAATGCGGGCCAAATACGTGAGCAAACTCATTGGCATACTCAATCCTTTGATTGTGCAAGATCTGGTGCACAACTATAGTCACAACTGATAGCAATCTGATTCTCTACCACCTGTCCCTGTTGAACTGAACATGCACTGACATGCAACTGAGTTAACCGATGTATTCTTTAGTTGTATTATGAGTTAATAATTAGTTTAACAGCTCATCATTAGTCTATCTGCAGTTAGACTAACTACAACCAGTTTAACTAAGTTAAACTGAACACAACCCCATCAACTGTACCTCCAGTCCACTAAACTCAACTCACTTGAGTTCTAACTGAAGTCATGCATGCAACAACTCAACTGACTCATAAGAAAAACGAATTTCCTTCTGACAGCTGCATGTGCCACTTCCGTAGCTCAAACTGAAGTGCTCCAAGAGAATAAGATTAAGTTTATAGTCCAAATATTATTGTGAGATAATAATATTTGACTTTTCTATTTTTGACAGCCAGTCTAAAAATAGACTTGATCACTCACACTGTGATCACTCACACTTTCATCAAAAATAGAAGTCCATCTATTTTTCCCAACTTGATCAATCATCCATAAACATAGACATGATCCATATGTCTAAAAATAGACATAGTCTAAAAATAGACTTGCGCCAAAAATAGCTTGCGGGCCCACTTAGTGAAGGCGACTCTTTTCACTAAGCTCCATCATCTTGTTGCAATCTCAACACTCCCTCTCGACAAGATATGGATTATCAGCAACCCCTATCCTGCCTCGGTGGTACTCGAATTTGCTCCTAGAGAGAGCCTTCGTCAGAATATCAGCATCCTGATCCTCCGTTGGAATGTACGAAAGTAACATGATCCTCCGCTGCACACAATCTCTGATATGATGGTACCTGATGTGCTTGGACCCAAAAAACCCGACCAAGATCATCCTCATCCACACAGATCTCTGCTTCCTGCTGTACCAAGAAACTACTGTCGATCCGATATTGAAGACCCCTCCTGATGTGCTCTTTCTATCCGTTGGGCTCCCTACCCACTCTGCATCCTCCTGCCTGTACCAAGATCCATATCCCGATTTGCCTCTCAAGTGGCTCAATACATGCTTGCCCGCCTTCCAGAAGAGCTTGGTAGGCTTAACCATAGCTTGTGAAAGCTGGTTAACTGCATAGCATATATCAGGTCATGTATTGACCAAATACATCAGCGACCCCACCAACTGTCGATAAACAGTGGCATCCACTTCTTCTCCCGAAGTGTCATCCTCCTTCCTCCAACCTCCAGGAAGAGGAGTATCAACAGGCTTGCAGCCATGCATGTTGAACTTCTCCAGTATCTCCCGAGCATACTTGCCCTGAGAAACAAACAGTCCACCACTGCGCTGCCATATTTCCAATCCTAGGAAATAGTGAAGGAGGCCCAAGTCCTTCATCTCAAACTCTGTAGCAAGATCCTTCTTGCATGACAGTATCAACAGCTCATCACCCGTTAGAATCAAATCATCAACATACAATACAATGATAAGCAACTTACCCTCCACCACAATCTGGTATAGGTTCGGATCCGCCTCACTCTTGGAGAATCCAAGTCCTGTGAAATAGCTGTCTATCCGTGTGTACCAAGCACGTGGTGCTTGCTTCAACCCATACAGCGCTCTCTTGAGCCTGCACACATGCAACTCGCTGCTGAAGACTTCAAAGCCTTCGGGTTGCTCAATGTACACCTCCTCCTCAATGACTCCGTTGAGGAACGCAGTCTTCACATCCATCTGATAAATGTGCCATCCCATCTGCGCTGAGAGAGCAAGAATCGTCCGTATGGAAGAATACCTTGCGACAGGTGCAAAGGTCTCCTCATAATCGATCCCCTCAATCTGTGAAAAGCCTCGAGCAACAAATCTTGCCTTGTACTTCTCCACACTCCCGTCAGCTGCCTGCTTAACTTTGTAGATCCATCTCGAACCCACCACTGATTTCCCTTCCGGTCTAGGAACAATCTCCCATGCACTGTTTCTGACAATAGAATCATACTCTTCCACCATGGCGTCTACCCATGCGGGATCCTCCACAACTTCCTCGAAAGAGGATGGCTCAGTCACAACACACTTGCTCATAAGAGCCATGTATCCAGTGTACCGATCAGGTGACTGTCTCTGCCTGCGTTGGGCTGTAGGTGGTCCTACAACTTTCTCTGCATCTTGAGCCAGTCGCTCAGCTTCTGTCAAGCGCTTTCGCCCTCTGATGGTTGGCGCTGCATGAGTGGTCTCTTCCACTCCATGAACCTCGTCCTGTGGCTGATCCACGTCCTGAAGCTCATCCTTAGGAACTAATAGCTCCTCATCTGCATGCAAGTGTAGCTCCCTCTCAAGCGAACACTTCATGGCTTTCTCCTCCTGCAATTTTATATCCCGTCGCACAACAGTTTTACCACTGTCTGGCAAATACACACGATAGTTGTGGGGCGTATCAGTGTACCCCACAAATATCCCAACCTCTGCAGTCGGCTCCAACTTCTTTCTGGCATCCTTCGTCACATGCATGTAAACGTTAGCACCAAAAATCCTCAAATGAGAAAGATCAGGCTTCTTACCAGAATAAGCCTCCTCGGGTGTACTCATGCCAAGTATCCTATGAGGACAACGGTTCTGCACATAAACTGCTGTATTGCATGCTTCCGCCCACAAGTGAAGGGGTAGGCCCTGATCATGCAACATTGCCCGTGCAGCACCCACAATCGTTCTGTTCTTCCGCTCAGCTACCCCGTTCTGCTGTGGGTTATGGGGAGCTATGAGCTCTCTACGAATCCCTTCTGCCTTGCAGAAATCCTTGAACTCGTCCGAGATGTATTCACCACCATTATCGCTCCTAAGAGCCTTCACCTTCTTCCCCGACTCCTTCTCGACCAGTGCTCTGAATTCACAGAACTTTGAATATGTCTCGCTCTTCTTCTGCATGAAGAAGATCCAGCACTTACGAGAGAAATCATCAACAAAAATCACATAATACATGTGTTTTGCTGTCGAAGCAACTGAGAAAGGTCCACACACGTCTGTGTGAATTCTCTCAAGGATCGTCGTGGCGCGACTATCCTTCTCGTGAAAGGTGGCTTTCACAAACTTCCCCAAAGTACACCCCTTGCATTGATCTGACTGCGCAAGTGTGCCTTTAGGAAGTCCTGTAGTGATCTGCTGCAGTATCTTCAAGGCTCCATGGTGAAGGTGACCCAATCTCCTGTGCCACAACTCGCCATCATCCCGGCTCACCAATCCTTCTGCCTTGCCTGCCATTGCTGCGCATCCATCTACATGCAACTGATAAAGGTTCCTCACTCGAACCCCTATCTTCCAGGTCTCACCAGTTGTCTTGCTGCGCAGGAAGGCCTTTCCCTCGCTGAAAACAACATCATACCCCTTGTCTTCTAACATCGCCACTGAGATGAGATTCTTTTTCAATCCTGGAACATGCATGACTTCCTTCAATACAAAGGGTTTACCAGACTCCCTCTCAAAGGAAATGGTACCGATACCGGTTGCACTGTATCTACCATCATCGCCCATCTCGATGTGCACTCCAAGATCTTTGTCCTCCAGATCAGAGAACAAATCTCTATCTCCCGTCATGTGAAAAGACGCACCACTGTCCAGGAACCACACTGATCCCATCACACTTGAAACCAAGCATGCGATCAATGAAAAATCAAGCTCAAACTGAGAAGCTAAAGCCTCTCCCCCTGCAGATCCAGCAGCTTGCTTGTTCTTCTTCTTCTGCGGACAATTTGTGGCATAGTGTCCGTGCTGGTGACAGTGAAAACACTTCACTTTGGACATATCCTGCTTCTTGCCTTTCGCACCGGAATGAGAAGCTTTCTCGTTCTTCCCCTTCTTTGCTTTGGCAGCCAAAGCACAATTCTCTTCATCAGATACCTTTGATGAAGATCCATTCTCACCTTTATTGTTATTGAGTTTATCCTTGAGCGCCAGGTCGCTCTTGCTTTGGAATAACATTCGCAATCTGTTGAAAGACATTTCAACAACACTGTTGCAAATTCGAATTCCACCAGCAACCAACTCAACTGCTTCCGATCAACCCTCGCTTGATATCCTGTAAAAATCTCTTCTACAAATCAAGCTGCTCCGATACCATGTAGAAATTTTTCCTACAATTATCTAACTCTGATACCATGTAGAAATTTTGAATAATTTAACACATATTCAATGGAGATTATCCTGATCATGTACTAATGCGGAAAACATACACAATACATAAGCTCCTCTACGTTGATCAAGAATATAACAACATCAATAACAATAAAACATCAAGAGCATTCACACATTAACACAGTATGTATCACGGGGAAAGCATCTCGCTAAAAACCCCACACTATCTGTATATTAATGATTGAGTCATGTAACATTACACAGCATAATACTTCTCACAAGTATCTCCACCTCTGTTACACACAATACAGCTCAGATCTGATCTCCAAATCTCTTCCACTGCTTGCCTGCCTCCACTGCTCAATACCTGCTCAAGAACTGATGAGAATTGCTTCCCAAACTCGATTTTCACCTGCAAAATAGTCACTCACTCTTTGTGGACGTGAGCAAAGGCTAAAATGCGGGCCAAATACGTGAGTAAACTCATTGGCATACTCAATCCTTTGATTTTGCAAGATCTGGTGCACAACTATAGTCACAACTGATAGCAATCTGATTCTCTACCACCTGTCCCTGTTGAACTGAACATGCACTGACATGCAACTGAGTTAACTGATGTATTCTTTAGTTGTATTATGAGTTAATAATTAGTTTAACAGCTCATCATTAGTCTATCTGCAGTTAGACTAACTACAACCAGTTTAACTAAGTTAAACTGAACACAACCCCATCAACTGTACCTCCAGTCCACTAAACTCAACTCACTTGAGTTCTAACTGAAGTCATGCATGCAACAACTCAACTGACTCATAAGAAAAACGAATTTCCTTCTGACAGCTGCATGTGCCACTTCCGTAGCTCAAACTGAAGTGCTCCAAGAGAATAAGATTAAGTTTATAGTCCAAATATTATTGTGAGATAATAATATTTGACTTTTCTATTTTTGACAGCCAGTCTAAAAATAGACTTGATCACTCACACTGTGATCACTCACACTTTCATAAAAAATAGAAGTCCATCTATTTTTCCCAACTTGATCAATCATCCATAAACATAGACATGATCCATATGTCTAAAAATAGACATAGTCTAAAAATAGACTTGCGCCAAAAATAGCCTGCGGGCCCACTTAGTGAAGGCGACTCTTTTCACTAAGCTCCATCATCTTGTTGCAATCTCAACATAGTTTATCATGAATAACTAAAGGACTTGGCAACCCTTTGCTCTGCAAAATATCAAATCTCTTCATGAAGGCATTGATCTCTTCCTGCATGTCATGGCACCTTGTTTTTAAGTTTTGCATTAGATCTCTTTTAGTAAAAACCCTTTTGACTTCCAAAATTGTCCCTGTTCTATCTTGAATGCCCAGCTCTTCAAGCTGGTACTTATTCTTGGTATTCAAAAACTGTATGAGCCTGCTGGCTTCCTCAGGCATATTTCATAACTCTGCCCTTGCCTTTTGAACTTCTTCTTGAGCTAGTTTCACTAAATCAATTTGCTAAAAAATTATTTGAATTGATAGCCAAACATCATTTATTGATTGAGTGATGTTGGACCAAAGAATTTTCTTAACTTCTGTCAAAGGTTTCTCAAATGTGAGATCCTTTTCTAAAGATTTTACTAGGTTTTCTAACCCTTTTATCTCTCTTGTATTTTCTGCAATGTTTATCTTTGAGAGATCATACCTCTATTCCAAGTTGGCATACTGTTCTTGTACCTTTTTAAGCTCTAAACTTGTAGTTTCATGTCCTCCATTGATTTTATTAGTTCTTCTGTGCTCAAATTGACAGTATCCTGTGCTGCTCTTGCTGCACCTATTGTTGTTGTACCTGTGACCATTTCTGCTGTGGCTGCTGGAATGTCTGGTGCCAGGGCTGCTCCAAGAGTTGAAGGGACTGCAATTGATACTACTGGTATCACACTGGGAGGCTAAGAGGTCGACTCTCCCTGCCTGTCCTTCAATGTTTTTTTAAGTTCTTGCTCAGTCTCATTTAATCTTTCATTAAGTTTTAAGAGCAAATCCATCAGCTCTACTTCAGATTTTTGCTTTATAATTTCAGCAGTCTGCGGATGCCTTGAAGGTGACAGCTTTAGTTGTTTCCTAAGGGCAGCAATATCTTCATCTTTCTTCTTGATTAAGGCTTCTGTAGCCTTAACATCTTTGGGATCATGGCCCAATCCAATAATTATTTCTTCTAAAGACTTTATTCTATTATCTTTTGCCTGGGAAGAAGCTTTCTCCAAATGTAGTTGGGCAGTTGTGTTATCCAAAGAATTTTCCAACCTTTGTGCCATCATAGCCTTACTAGTCAATGTGGAATAAATCATTTCTCGAGTTTGTTTGTGCAGCTCAATCTAATCCAAAGGATGAATATCCTTTGCCATAACTTCAAAATTGGTTCTAAGGTAGTCTGCTGCTATTTGAGGCTGCTGCACTTTAGGCTTGAAATAACTCATGATCATTTTTCCTTCCTTGATGTCATAGGCTGACATCAATCTGTTTTGATTTGATGGAGCCATTTTCAAGTATTGATTATAGACCTGAAGTCTCAATGGATCATTTTTCGCTTTTATGTCAATAAATGTCTTTTTGATATCCCAAGTGTCCTTTACTGGTGGTTTGAAGGATGATACCTCTGCACTTTGTTGTCTTTCTAGCTCCTTTCTCTGTGAGCTAGTAGATGTCCCACCTATTGGGAAAGTTTGCTGGCTATCTACTCCTTCTATCCTTTGACTATCTGTAGTTTCTTCAACAAATTATTCCTTTGAAATGGGATTTAGCCTTTGCCTTTTGGTAATAGGCTGTTCTGAATGTCTACTAGCAAGGGTGGCTGTTTCTCTGTCTCTCTTTTTACTTCTTTCCTCATTTAGAGGAGTTTTGCAAGATTGGAGGTTCCTGCACATTGCCGTAAGTGGGAGGAGTCTACATTTGGGCTTGTTCTTTGGAAGTTTCATGCTGCTTAGATATTGTAGATTGTTCTGTGGCCTGTGTACTGGTTTCTAGTTCCTTGCCTTTGGATGTTTCTGTGTCTGGTGTGCTAGTTTCTTGTGAATGTTGCTGAGAGGTTCCAGTTGAGGAGGGACCAATCCCTGATCTTTGTACCTACCCAAAAGAATCTAGGTCAAGTGTTTTCTCAAGATCTCTCATAACATTTTCAATATTGACGTGTTCACTATCTTTTTCTACTAGGGTCCCTTCCACCCATTCATCCATATTTGCAAATTGTTCAATATCTGGAACCCTATGGTGAATGTATGGTGACAATCTGTTCTTCATTCTTCTATCACATATAAAACTGTTAGGGTCATATTGTACCCACCCAAAACTCTTTTGCAACTTAAGATGATCTTCTAAAATTCTTTCTACTTCTTTCCATGCATCCCTAGTGTTACAGACAAAAGGGACTAAATGATTCTTGATTCTAAGCTGAGCTTTCTTCTTGGCATTATAAAAATGGACTAGGTCTAAATTTATCATTTCCCTGAAATATTCCAAGGCAAAGAGTCTCATTGGAACATACTTTGGTAGCTTAAAAGGATAGAGCTCACACCCATATATCCTGATTTCTGTATGGTTCTTGTATAGGTACCAATCACCTATCCTGTATTTCTTAGAGAGCTGGAGGATCTTCTTCATATCACCATTGATCCTAGGAGGGGAAACTCCTGTCAACAAGGTGGTTGCTGGATGAACAAATAGGTCAATAAATTCATTGTAGGAGTAAGGGGTTTCAAAGGAATTGTGGAAGACTGCAGACCAGAAGATTATAGGCCTTGGATTTCCTCTGGTGTCAAGTTTCATGACAGGGAAGGTGAAGTTATCTGACTGATAATACAACATAAGATGATAGATGAAAGTGGTGTATTTGAATTCTCCTTCATTGTCCAGTCTTAAGAACTGGTCATGAATCTTATTGGTAATGTAGGAGGCATAGTCATACTTAACAGCAGGGGGCTGTCTAGGAGTGAAAATTGACAACAACGCTAGGGTTATCTCATCAACATACTCACTAGTGTTGAACCCCATGATCAAAGATATCATATCAATTATGAGTTGGCCCATATATGTGAAGAAAGTCTGCATGTAAGGAGGTGGGCCATCAGGCTGATGCTTTGGTGACATGAAAGTCTGACAGATACGTTTCAGTTCTGACTGAGACAATTGAGTGGATTTCTCAAGAAAATATCCCATGGAAATGGGGGTGAGAGCTTGATTGGAGCGGAATTGCAACATTTCGTTGATGGATTGAGCAATTGTTGGAAAGATGACTGTTTGGCTTGGGGACTTAACTGCTCTGAGGTTAGGGTCATAATTGGCCTGGAATTGGTGGATTATATAAGGAAAAACATGGACTGAGGGGAGAAAATACATGGGAAGGTTGAATTCCCACAGTCCTAGGATGTTAGAGCCATTCAGATAATTATCCCTACTTTGACAAAAGACTTTAAGGTGGTTTTTATCAGTGGATAAGTCTTTTTTCTCTGAAAGTCTTTATCCGCAAGACGCAGATGGTACAAATCTTTATGAGGGCCATTCATGGGTGCAACAGACAAAGCCACAGGGGTTTCCATTCCGGTTCTTGTGGATTCAGAAAGGAATTTGGGTTTTTAGTGAAAAATGAGCAAATTCACAGGTCTGGGAGCTTATATGGTGAAATAAAGACTAAATTTGCAGTTAATTTTGGCCTTTTATGTGGAATTTGTAGTGTAAAATGTGAACTTGCAGGGTTTCGGCGGAAACTGTATAAATACCTGTGTTCAGGGAGTGAACAGTGCGAAAACAGGTACAGGCAGTAGCTGATAGGTTCTGGGCTGGTTTGGCTGCAAATTTCTTAGCAAGGTGGCGGTTGGAAATCTTCGACAGTTGACCTCGACGTTCTTTGCATGGGAACACTGGTATACGGTAAAAAACAATGAAAATGACATTCACTTGTTTTATTAGCAAAGTCAAGGTTGGCGGGGGGTTTTTGGTTTTCGGGCGGATGACGTGCACGGGGAATGAATTGACGTTTTGTCGTATATGGAACAACGGTAAGTGGTTTCATCACACCGCTTTTGGGGACCGGCAGTATTTAGTCGGGAGCTAGCGATTCCATAGATCGCTTGACGCATGGTGGAAGTACGGGAGAAAACCACTTAGTGATCGCGTGCTAACGCGCGGTTACTAAGGGGTGCGTGATAATGATTAAGGCCGTCAGATTTGGAGAGCGCGACCGGACGGCTGACGGGAGGTGCGATAAGGCGGGGTTTAACAACAGTGGGCCCAACATAATTAGGTATTAATTAATTATATTAGGCACGATATGATAGGTCGGGGAGAGTTATTGATTAGTCCTGATGACTAATTAATCCTCATTAAACAATGGCGGGGTTGGGTTCTTAATTAACTACCGGTTAGTTAATTAATCCCAGTTTAAAACATATTATGGTTATGTTTAACCATCGGGGCGAGATATATATAGACTTTTGGGGTTTTTTAATATATTTAAATAATACGGGAAAATGTATTTTTCTTTTATTTGGGATTTATATAATGAAACATTAAAATTTAATATGATCAAATGAATGGAAAAAGCACTAAGTACAATGTTTCCGAATATATTTCATTATATAACATATTGACGTAGGCTAAAGTGTATAAAAGGGTTTTTATGAAGATTTATTTCAATTTACCTAAGTAAAATAGGATTTTACATAGGAAAAGACTTATGAAAGTAAATGAATGAATTTATGGATGATTTTAAGTACTTAAGCTTTTTAAATTGTTGGGTCGAGGGTGCGGTCCCTCCAGAAGTCAGAGAAATGCTCTAAGTCCCTTTAATTTTCAAATGCCTTAGTAGTTAGGGGGAATTAGTGAAAATTAAGGGAAAGATGAAAAGGGGAGTTAATAATTTAACCTTGTCTTGCTTGAAATGCTTACAATGTAATGTCTGCCTTGCACTTGTGATGAAAGTAGAGATTTAACACATTTAGGGTCATTATCCATCACATGTAATTCTACAACATCATCTACCTACCCTACCTACTTTAACATAACATTTTTTCTTCTTATTAGGGTGCACTTAGACTGGAAAACCCTTATCAAACTTTCTTTTCTTTTACATGTAGAAATCTATCTAAGTCTAGACTTATTACATCCAAGGGCTCAGATTAAACTGTTGAGCTCCTTTTATTCACTCTACCTATCTTCTTATCTGCTAAGATTAAACTGTTTGGTCAAATTTTATTTTCTATCTCTAAAACATGAAATTCAAATATGAACTAGCTAAGCTTGAGCTATTTGACTGTTCATCAATTGTGGCATAGGTGACAAGTTGCACGCAATTTGTTTATTACATAAGAGTAAAAAGTAGTGGCATTTAGACTTGCACACTTTCCTTGGTATTTTCACCCTTTTATTTTTCTTTTAGGGTATACCATCTTTACATTTTTTAAATTTTTTGATTTTTTGACAATATGGAAAACATTTGCAACAAGTAAAGGTATGAACATATTCATAGCTCATCAAGTCAATCATGAAATATGACACCTATTGGTATAGGAGCATAACACTGGCTCCACTTGGGGATGGATTTTCCTGGTGGAAAGTCAATAAAAGCGGGTCAGATGGCCTTCAAATGATTTTGGATGAACTATGAAATCTTCTTCTGCTTGTTGCTTTATTGTTTGTATGACAATGATACTTCTGAAGCTTTAGGGCCTTCTTTTCGAGCTTCAACTCCACAGTTAAGCGCGCTTTAAGCCAGAGGAGTTCTGGGATGGGTGACCTCCTGGGAAGTCCTGGTTACCGGGTGCAAGCCCCGGAAGTGATGATTGATGCTATGTGATTCGTTCTCCACATTTCACTAGTTTCAATCCCACTTCTTCACCCCTGTGAGCATCACCCGATGCAATGAGTGCTAAGTGAACTATTCAAAAATCATGAGAAATTAGTCACTTTACGACTACCTCTCATGGAAATGGTCATACTTTGAATGACTTACTTAACGCAGTTGAATCCCAAAAATGATATCTAATATAATGCACTGCGAAAATCCCCCATACTAAAATTCAAAAAGAGTCAAGGGATCTCTACCTGAATGGTTCATGAGGCACAATACTTGCTAAGGTTTTGCAAATGGGGTAGCAAGCTAAGTGGGCTTGATTGTGGGAAAAACTCCACAGTTAAGCGCGCTTGAGCCAGAGGAGTTCTGGGATGGGTGACCTCCTGGGAAGTCCTGGTTACCGGGTGCAAGCCCCGGAAGTGATGATTGATGCTATGTGATTCGTTCTCCACATTTCACTAGTTTCAATCCCACTTCTTCACCCCTGTGAGCATCACCCGATGCAATGAGTGCTAAGTGAACTATTCAAAAATCATGAGAAATTAGTCACTTTACGACTACCTCTCATGGAAATGGTCATACTTTGAATGACTTACTTAACGCAGTTGAATCCCAAAAATGATATCTAATATAATGCACTGCGAAAATCCCCCATACTTAAATTCAAAAAGAGTCAAGGGATCTCTACCTGAATGGTTCATGAGGCACAATACTTGCTAAGGTTTTGCAAATGGGGTAGCAAGCTAAGTGGGCTTGATTGTGGGAAAAACTCCACAGTTAAGCGCGCTTGAGCCAGAGGAGTTCTGGGATGGGTGACCTCCTGGGAAGTCCTGGTTACCGGGTGCAAGCCCCGGAAGTGATGATTGATGCTATGTGATTCGTTCTCCACATTTCACTAGTTTCAATCCCACTTCTTCACCCCTGTGAGCATCACCCGATGCAATGAGTGCTAAGTGAACTATTCAAAAATCATGAGAAATTAGTCACTTTACGACTACCTCTCATGGAAATGGTCATACTTTGAATGACTTACTTAACGCAGTTGAATCCCAAAAATGATATCTAATATAATGCACTGCGAAAATCCCCCATACTTAAAAAAGTTACCATCCAATCAAAACCATGACATTAAAAAGGATATAGTATGTACATGTTAAAAATCAGGATACATTAATAAGTAGGATCAAAGTAATGTTTTAACATCCGACCATTAACTGGCCCTTCTTCTGTTTCTATGCCATCCAAGTTTTTCAGATAATATGTATTGTTTCCTTGTAAGGCATAGATAATATAAGGTCCTTTCCATAGGAAGTCAAACTTCCCATGTTTTCCTTTATCTTCTCTCCTGGAATCCCATCTTAATACTTTGTCTCCAAGGTAGAAATCTTCTGCCTTGGTTCTTTTATCAAATATCTTCTTAAGCTTCTCCTGCAACACTTGGGGATCTTTGATATACTTCCTCTCTGGTCTGCTGTGGTCTGGTTTATTCTCCTTTAAATATCACTAGGTTCCACCTGAGCTGCTTGAAGTAGTTTCATTACAGGAACTCCTAAAGATGAAGGAAATATAGCTTCCATGCCATAGACTAACTCATAAGGACTAGTCCCAATAGATTTCTTGGTGGTAAGTCTATCTGCCCATAGTGCATTTGTAAGTTTCTTGTGCCAATTTTTCTTGTTCTCCTCCAATAATTTTTAATGATATTAATGAGGCTCTTGTTGGAAGACTCAGCCAGTCCATTACCTTGAGGGTAATAGGCTATGGAATGGCCTAAAGTGATATGGTATTTGTTACAAAAACTTATCATCTAGTTGGATTTGAAGGCAGCAGTATTATCAGTTATGATTTTATCAGGACAACCAAATCTGGACAATATATTGGTTTCTAAGAATCCTATGATCACTGTGTCATTGGCTTGTTTGGAAGGAATGGCTTCTATCCATTTGGTGAAATACTCTGTGGCAGTGAGAATCTATTTGTGTTGGCCAGAAGAGGGAGGATGGATTTCTCCAATGAAGTCAATGCGCCATTCTTGGAAGGTTTTTTCAGTGGGAATTGGTCTTAGGGGTAAAGGTAATAGTTTTCTCTTGCCTTCAAAAATTTGAAATTTATGGCAAGCAGTGACAAATGTCTTTACATCAGCGAACAAGGTTGGCCAATAAAATCCAGCCCTTAGGATCTTGTCTGCAGTTGATTTCCAGTTAAGGTGTCCGCCACAGTCTCCTGCATGAAATTCTTGGAGAGCCTTGTTAAATTCTTCTTTTAATAAACAATTCAATAGAATACCTTCATGATTTTTCCAAAAAAGAGCATTATCTAAAATAAAAAACTTTTAAGCTTTCATATTTAAAAACATTTTCTTTGTTCTGGATAACCCTGGAGGAGCCTGCAGGTTTAATAGTACGTAAATTATATCAGCATACTAAGGTGAATCTAAGAAGGCCTGGCTGATTTGTGGAGTCGCCATCTCCTGTTCGTTATCCAGTTCATTAATGTCCAAGGCTTGACAATTTGTTTCTGTCATGAGCTTGGCCAATCCCTGTCCTTTTATAAGCTTTGTAGGTTTTATTTCAATATCATACTCTAATATGGTAGCAATCCATTTACCTCTTTTGCCCTCAATTCCATCCTGAGTTAAAATGTCTTTGACAACAACATTTGGTACATAAGCTATCACATGGGAGTACAAAATGTAGACTCTAAAGTCTTTAACAGCTTTTACAAGTGCAAAAGCTTGTTTCTCCATGATTTTGTATTTTAATGGTGCATCCCTAAGTGCTTTACTAAAAAAGGCTATGGGTTTCTCACATCTTTGATCATCCTTTTGTAATAAAACAACTGCTATGGTGTGTTCTGACGCAAATGAAAATATTATGAAGTCTCTATCAAATTGTGGACTTGTAAGGACTAGTGTTCTAGTTAAAGCCATTTTAATTTCTTCAAATGCTTGTTTGGCTTCTACTATCCATTTAATACTTGAATCCTTTTTTAACATATTATTAAGCAATCTTACCAATTCAGCTAAGTCAGATATGAATCTTGTCAAAAAATTTATCTTTCATAAGAAAGCTTGAAGTTCTTTGACATTTCTAGGGTGGGGTATCTGCATAATTGCTTCTATTCTAGTAAGTTCAATTCTAATACCATCTTTGGAAATGGTATGTCCCAAGAGTTTACCTTCCTCTAGACCAAACAAGGACTTCTTTGGATTAAAAGAAATACCATATTTTCTGCATTTTAGGAACACTTGTCTGAGATGATCCAAATGATGCTGATCTGATTTAGAAAAAATAGTCAAGTCATCCAGATATATAACCAGAAAATCATGAATTTCTTTTGCAAATGATATGTCCATTGCTCTTTGGAAGGTTGCTCCTGCATTTTTAAGTCCAAATGGCATTTTTATGTACTTGAATGTGCCCCATGGTGTTGTAAAAGCAGTTTTTTCCTGGTCATCAGGATGAACCAGAATCTGGTTATACCCTGAGAACCCATCTAAAAGTGAAATCCTAGAAGCACCTACTACCCTTTGTAGAATATGATCCATCTTGGGTAAAGGGTAATTATCCTTCAAAGAAACCTTATTTACATTTCTTAAATAAACACATAATCTGATTTCTCCAGTTTTCTTCCTAGTAGGTACTAGATTAGACACCCACTCTGAAAACCTAATAGGAGCAATTATCCCTGCTTTATACATACGTTTGATTTCCTTTTCAATGAAGGGCAGCAGTATAGGGTTAATTCTTCTGAGTTTCTGTTTGAATGGTTTTTGATTTTCTCTTAAAGGTATTGTAAGTTGAATTATAGAGGTGTCATATGATTTCAAGTCTTCATAAATCCAGGCAAAGACATCTTGGAGTTCCCTCATTAGTTCAACATATTTTAGTTTTTGGTCGGGGGCAAAGATTTAGATAACTTTATCATTTTGGATTTTCTTCAGTCCCCTAGTTATATTCCTCAATATCCGCTTTTAGTGGTTCCATCTTAGGTTTCTTTGGAATATCATTAAAATCAAAGAGGTCTTCCAGAGGAGTTAATCCTTTAGGCAAATAATTGTCTTTTAAATTAATGACTTCAGATTCTCCTTCAATATTCTCATCAATATCCATTTGTTTAAGGTCTTGCATTTCTTTGTTGGCGAACTTTATGGGATGAAGCATTTGAATTGTGCTTTCTTCTGAAATGTCTGTTTCTACCTCATTTGTTTGATCAAATTCAATAACTGTATCTACATATATGTGTCTGTTAGAAAATTCTTCATCTAAAGTCAAGAAATTATTAATCTACTTATCACTATCAAACACTTGCCAGTTCTTTAAATTGTCAGGTATGGCTGGTCTGTGTCTAATCTCAGCTGTGAACTGATGATTAGGTTCGAATGGTAATTTGCAGGTGCTGGAAAACATTGCTAGACTATGGGATTGCAAGTTATGTTTTCTTGGGATTTTGGCAAGCTGAGTTTCCAGAAATGTATTGAGAATCTCTATAACTGTTCCTCTGTAGTATCTCAATCTGGGATCATTTATCAGATACTTCCCTTTGATCTGTTGAATGATTAAATTAGAATCTCCTATGACAGATACTCTAATTTCCCCTAATCTTCTGACAAGTTTAAGACCTAGCAAAAGAGCTTCATATTCTGCCATATTATTGGTGTACTTAAAGTCCAATCTATAGGCATGGCCCTCAACATGGTCATTTTCAAGGTTGTACACCCAAACTCCAGCTCCAACTCCTATTTTGTTGACTGAACCATCAAATTCTAAGTGCCAAATAATTTCATGTTCATAATTGGTATCAAGAGTGTCAGGAATTTGTTTAATAGTGAGATCTGATTTTTCTACTTCCTTCTGGTTTCTTTTGGGTATCTAATTTTTCATTGTTCTCAGAAATTTCCTGGATTTGAACACTAGACTTTCCTTTTGTAATTTCTTTTGGTTCCATTGCTACAACTTCTAATTCATTGGAGGGATCACTTTTAGCATTGTAACGAATGAAAGAATTCATATCAGAGTGTACTGAGTAGATGGGGAAATTCTGAGGTTTTTCCTGACTACTTACTACATATTTCATTAAAGTTTCTTTGTATATTTTCTTAGGTTGGCCGAAAACTGAAATAGTAGCCTATGACATGTCCAATTGAAGAGATCGTTGAAGCTTTGCACCCCAAAATCTGGACAATAACATGCCATACTTTGGTGGAATATCTGCTACTACTATGTCCATCAAAATTGTCTTTGCACGATATTAAACCAATGAAACACACAAGTCTTTGATTAATCCTAAACATCTCACCTGACTTGAATCAAAAGAAAAGAGGTCTTTGTATGGCTTGGTGATGTCTAGGTCTATTTTTTCCATTACAGACTTGGGCATTAGGTTGTGAGATGCCCCAGAATCAAACATGGCATTATGAAGTATTTTATCATGTATGTTTAAACTTACATAGAAAGAAGGGATTCCTCCATCTACTGGTTTTCAATTCACTTCAGGGCCAAAGATTAATCCAGGTTGGTCATAAAAAACATTTACTGAGTCTTCATTTATAGATATTTTGAGTGATTTATTGATTTGGCTTCGGTAGACATCATGTTTAACTAATTTAGAAAATGGAACAACTACTTTTAATTTGCCTACTTCAGTCTCCAGATTAAAAGTTTTTTCAGCCTGAGTTCTTGTATTTCGGACAGTTGGATTCTCTTTATCTTCTGTATTTTCTGTGTTTTTCTCCTTTTCAGGAGTGGGGTTATGGGCTGAAGTTGTTTCCAAATCAACTTCCGGAGGTTATTCCACATTTCCTTTGGGAGGAAGAGAGGTGGAGAGTTGTTTGTTACTAAGTTTATTATCAGATACCTTTTCAATAATTGGATTAGCAGGATTAGGATATGATCTAGAAAGAATATGTACAGGGGTGGTATTGGTCTTACCTTTGTTGGGCTGTTTTGTAGCTTTCTGTTTGTTGGTTTTAGGGACATCAATTCTTCTGCTCCTCAGATTATATTGCTTGTGGACTTCATAAATGGCTGTATCATATCCCTCCCTGAAGTCAAATGATTCACCTGACTGAGTTTGGAATTGTTTAAGAATGTGAGCTTCTTGATCCTCTTGGGTCAAGAAAACTTGTTGTTCATTATTGAGTCCCATCAAGTTTATTTGAGTATCTTCTGATGGTTCCTCAGAATTTGAGGCTTCAACATAATTTTCCTGGAATGGGGGCCTAATGTTTTGGTCAGGACCAACCTTTCTAGTGTTTTGGTTTTGATTTTTCCTGAAATTTGGATTTCTTCCAGTATTGCTCGGTTGACCATCCCAAGGGGATTTCCTTTCAATTGTTTCTACTCTATCTCCTAGCCTATCCATCCCTTTAATAATAGCATCCAGTTTCTGTTCAAAGGCTGAGGGTTCTTCTTTCAATGGTATCCTTCTTTCACTTCTGGCCTTAGCTCGTTTGGATATCAGGTTGGCTTCAACACTAACAACTATACTTTGCATATCTTCTAAAGTTCAAGGAGCTCTTTCCCTAAGCTGGTATGCCATATCAGAGTCAAATTCATCAGGGAATTTGATTAATGCTAAATCTGGAGGATGTCTGAGGTTTTGAGGGATAGCATTGTAAACATTATTAAACCTAGTACAATAATCTTGCATAGTTTCTTGTGTTATTCTCTTCAGGTTTTCATATTCTGATAAGATTTGGAGAGGATATTTCTTCTTTTCCTAGCTGTTCAAGAATGTTCTATAAAGAGATTCTAAGTCATTGATACTGTTTGCAGGGAGGGCTCTAAACCAGGTTCTAACTTCTCCAGTCAGGCTTTGAACAAATATTCTCATTCTTACATCATCTGCATCTATTTCATATATATCAAAGTAATCAGTCATATTTTTGGTGTGTTGTTGTGCAGTGTAAGTACCAGAACCATCAAATGGAGTGATTTTACTTTGATAATCTTGGGGCATAGCCCCTGGATTGGCCGGTAGTACTAAGGGAGTATATTTGTTTGCCATTGCAGTAGGTAATGATGAAACAACAACTGGGGTTGGTCTTGGAGTGCTAGATCGAGGGGTAGAAGGGGTGGTTTGAGGTTGAGATGTCTGAGGAAATGATGAGGAACTTGGAGAGGCTGTAGTGATCACAGAAAGGTTGGGTGTTCCTTCAGAGGTAAGCTCAGATTGTATGGAGTTCTACAAAGGTCTATCAAGATGTGAAGTGACAACTTCAAGTTGTAAATCTTCAATGAATACTGGGTCTTGAACCAAGCGGGCTAACTCAGAGTCAGAAAAGGTTACAAATAAAGAGGTCTCAAATTTATCATCAAAGGGTTCATCCTCAAGGTAGATCCACTTTACAGGGCAAGATCTTGATCTATAGAGATGCCGAGAACTAGCAGAACTTTCTTGGCTTTCCTGTCTCCTAAGAATTCTCGGGATTAGATTAGGATTTTCAAACACAGGTGGTGGATTTGGATTAGGATTAGCTCTAGTGTAATGAGTCCTTTCTGAAGCCAGGTTTCTAGGTGAATTTTTTGGTTTTTCTCTAAATGGGATTAACAACACAACTTCAACAGTTTCTTTAAGAGGCTTTATATATGGGATTTGAACTTTCTTAAAGACTTATTTGACAAGAGGAACTGATCAAGTGTTTGAAACCAGATGTTCAATCTATAAACTAGACCAGAGATAGACTGAAGCAACATTTATTTACTTATGCAATTGCAAAGTAAGAGCAGTTCAAAGGCTACCT
Organism: Pinus tabuliformis; assembly: GCA_031772625.1. Taxonomy (NCBI): domain Eukaryota; kingdom Viridiplantae; phylum Streptophyta; class Pinopsida; order Pinales; family Pinaceae; genus Pinus; species Pinus tabuliformis. The sequence continues at coordinate 730,003,296 of CM062819.1, forward strand.
GGCTAACTTCAGCCTTCATCTGTAGTTTATAAAGTAAACAATAGTAACAAACAAATTATTCACTCCCCAGTGGAGTTGCCACTATGTTATCACTCAGATTTTCCTTGAAGTCATTGGGAAGAGGAAAGGGTCCGAGGTAACCACAAACCAACTTTTAGATACAGAATCTAGCCAATTTGTATCCAGAGGGGGCTCTCTCTTTAAGTTTTAGCTTTGTTTTGAAAGATATTAGGCTAGTTATGAAGTTTAGGAGTTTTGGTTGAGTTTGGGTGGTGAAATTCAATAGCAGAGGGGTAAAACTGAGTAGTTTAGGCCATTGGGCTAATGGATTCAAAGAAGATGGCTTAACTTGATTTGGTTTCTTAACAAGGGATGGTTTCACAGGGAAAGATAGTCAAACAGGGAACCAATAAAGACTTAAAATAGATGGAATGGACACAAAATGGGTGAAGGGCAGTTAATAATCCTTCAACACATTCGAAAGAGGGAACTTGAATGATTACTAATAAAGAGAATTTAAGAATTCTTTACTAAATAATAAAAGTGAATAAACTAGGAAACAAGAGCAATTAAGAATTCACTGTTTATCCTAATTCAGAGGAAAACATTAAGAATAACAACGATTGAAAACAGATTGTACTTAAGCACTTTCCGAATTATTCTTTTTCATTTATCATTCAGATATGAAACACAGATGATATAATATATAATAAACAAGGAAAACTTTAAAACATGAGATATAGAAGACTTATTGATCTGGTGTCTGACTCAAGAATTCTGTGAGAAGTCCTTTGCATCAATTCTTTATCCAGCTAGCCATAAATTTTTTTGTCCAACAGCACTTTGTTCCAAAATCATCAGTATTACAACAATGTCTAAGAATTCACCCTCAATACTCCAATTGAGGGAGTATTTATACAATTTTTTTTACAAAAAATGTCTCCTAACAGAGTGAGATATATTCTAGGATGACTATGAATGAATTACAAGAAAATAGAGCCAAATGGTCTCGTAGATAGGAGAAAAGGTAAACTGATTTTGTGTTGTTCCTATTCTTGTGAATGTGCTGGAGGCAGGCCCTATGATTTGGCTTGCTGCTGTCTTCTTTGGTAACTTTGTGCTGGCTGCCTTGTTTTCACTGACACTCTTTACTTGTTCTGATACACTTTGACCTATTTGATCTCTGTTTATCCTTTTTACCATTAATTACTACAGTAAATAACCAAAATTTACCCAAGGATAATTTTACAAAATTTTTAACATTTCTTCCCACCATTGTGCTTCTGGTATTCTGGTTCTTTGAAACTTTCTCAGGGTCTCATCTGTTTCTATGTACCTGAAAAAGGAAACAAGTGATTTATCTCATGTTCGACATAGAACAAGTTCTCTAACCTATCATAGAGAACTCTGCCCATAGGCAATGCTTTTGCTGCTGATGCACTTGTTGATGGACCTGCCTGGTTGCCTGCATACTGATTCAATTTCTCCACATAGTCTTTATGACTCATTAGTTTATCATGAATAACTAAAGGACTTGGCAACCCTTGCTCTGCAAAATATCAAATCTCTTCATGAAGGCATTGATCTCTTCCTGCATGTCATGGCACCTTGTTTATAAGTTTTGCATTAGAGTCCTTTTAGTAAAAACCCTTTTGACTTCCAAAATTGTCCTTGTTCTATATTGAATTCCCAGCTCTTCAAGCTGGTACTTATTCTTGGTATTCAAAAACTGTATGAGCCTGCTGGCTTCCTCAAGAATATTTCACAACTCTGCCCTTGCCTTTTGAACTTCTTCTTGAGCTAGTTTCACTAAATCAATTTGCTAAAAAATTATTTGAATTGATGGCCAAACATAATTTATTGATTGAGTGATGTTGGCCCAAAGAATTTTCTTAACTTCTGTCAAAGGTTTCTCAAATGTGAGATCCTTTTCTAATTATTTTACTAGGTTTTCTAATCCTTTGATCTCTCTTGTCTTTTCTGCAACATTTATCTTTGAGAAATCATACCTCTGTTCCAAGTTGGCATACTGTTCTTGTACCTTTTTAAGCTCTGAAACTTACAGTTTCTTGTCCTCCATTGATTTTATTAGTTCTTTTGTGCTCAAATTGACAGTACTATCCTGTGCTACTCCTGTTGTACCTATTGTTGTTGTACTTGTGACCATTTCTGCTATGGCTGCTAGAATGTTTGGTGCCAGGGCTGCTCCAAGAGTTGAAGGGACTGCAGTTGAGACTAGTGGTATCACACTGGGAGGCTAAGAGGTCGACTCTCCCTGCTTGTCCTTCAATGCTTTTTCAAGTTCTTGCTTAGTCTCATTTAATATTTCATTAAGTTATAAGAGCAAATCCATCAGCTCTTCTTCAGATTTTTGCTTTATAATTTCAGCAGTCTGTGGATGCCTTGAAGGTGGCAGCTTTAGTTGTTTCCTAAGGGCAGCAATATCTTCATCTTTCTTCTTGATTAAGGCTTTTGTAGCCTTAACATCTTTGGAATCATGGCCCAATCCAATAATTATTTCTTCTAAATGCTTTATTCTGTTATCTTTTGCCTGGGAAGAAGCTTTCTCCAAATGTAGTTGGGCAGTTGTGTTATCCAAAGAATTTTCCAACCTTTGTGCCATCATAGCCTTACTAGTCAATGTGGAATAAAACATTTCTCGAGTTTGTTTGTGCAACTCAATCTGATCCAAAGGATGAATATCCTTTGCCATGAATTCAAAATTGGTTCTAAGGTAGTCTGCTGCTGTTTGAGGCTGCTGCACTTTAGGCTTGAAATAACTCATGATCATTTTTCCTTCCTTGATGTCATAGGTTGACATCAATCTGTTCTGATTTGATGGAGCCATTTTCAAGTATTGATTATAGACCTGAAGTCTCAATGGATCATTTTTCGATTTTACGTCAATAAATGTCTTTTTGATATCCCAAGTGTCCTTTATTGGTGGTCTGAAGGATGATACCTCTGCACTTTGTTGTCTTTCTATCTCCTTTCTCTGTGAGCTAGTAGATGTCCCACCTATTGGGAAAGTTTGTTGGCTATCTCCTCCTTCTCTCCTCTGACTATCTGTAGTTTCTTCAACAAATTCTTCCTCTGAAAGGGGATTTAGCCTTTGCCTTTTGGTACTAGGTTGTTCTGAAGGTCTACTAGCAGGGGTGGCTGTTTCTCTGTCTCTCTTTTTACTTCTTTCCTCATTTAGAGGAGTTTTCAAGATTGGAGGTTCCCCCACATTGCCTTAAGTGGGAGGAGTCTGCATTTGGGCCTGTTCTTTGGAAGTTTCAGGTAGCTTAGACATTGTAGATTGTTCTATGGCCTGTGTATTGGTTTCTAGTTCCTTGCCTTTGGATGTTCCTGTGGCTGGTGTGCTGGTTTTGTGTGAATGTTGCTGAGAGGTTCTAGCTGAGGAGGGACCAATCCCTGATCTTTGTACCTGCCCAAAAGGATCTAGGTCAAGTGTTTTCTCAACATCTCTCATAACATTTTCAATATTGACCTGTTCACTATATTTTTCTACTAGGGTCCCTTCCACCCATTCATCCATATTTGCAATTTGTTCAATCTCTGGAATCCTATGGTGACAATATGTTATTCATTCTTCTATCACATATAAAACTGTTAGGGTCATATGGTACCCACCCAAAACTCTTTTGCAACTTAAGATGATCTTCTAAAATTCTTTCCGCTTCTTTCCATGCATCCCTAGTGTTACATACAAAAGGGCCTAACTGACTCTTGATTCTAAGCTAAGCTTTCTTCTTGGCATTATAAAAATGGACCAGGTCTGAATTTATCATTTGCCTGAAATATTCCAAGGCAAAGAGTCTCATTGGAACATACTTTGATAGCTTAAAAGGACAGAGCTCACACCCATATATCCTGATTTCTGTATGGTTCTTGTATAGGTACCAATCACCTATCCTGTATTGCTTAGAGAGCTGGAGGATCTTCTTCTTATCACCATTGATCCTAGGAGGGGAAAATCCTGTCAACAAGGTGGTTGCTGGGTGAACAAATAGGTCAATGAATTCATTGTAGGAGTAAGGGGTTTCAAAGGAAATGTGGAAGATTGCAGACCAGAAGATTACAGACCTTGGACTTCCTCTGGTGTCAAGTTTCATGACAGGGAAGGGGAAGTTCTCTGACTGATAATACAACATAAGATGATAGATGAAAGTGGTGTATTTGAATTCTCCTTCATTGTCTAGTCTTAAGAACTGGTCATGAATCTTATTGGTAATGTAGGAGGCATAGTCAACTTAACAGTAGGGGGTTGTCCAGGAGTGAAAATTCATAACAACACTAAGGTTATCTCATCAACATACTCACTAGTGTTGAATCCCATGATCAAAGATATCATATCAATTATGAGTTGGCCCATATTTGTGAAGAAAGTGTGCATGTAAGGAGGTGGGCCATCAGGCTGATGCTTTGGTGACATGAAAGTCTGACAGATACGTTTTATTTCTGAATGAGACAATTGAGTGGATTTCTCAAGCAAATATCCCATGGAAATGGGGGTGAGAGCTTGACTGGAGCGGAATTGCAACATTTCATTGATGGATTGAGAAGTTATTGGAAAGAGGACTATTTGGCTTGGGGACATAAATGCTCTGAGGTTAGGGTCATAATTGGCCTGGCATTGGTGGATTATATCAGGAAAAACATGGACTGAGGGGATAAAATACATGGGAAGGTTAGATTCCCACAGTCCTAGGATGTCAGAGCCATTCGGATAATTATCCCTACTTTGACAAAATACTTTAAGGTGGTTTTTATCAGTGGATAAGTCTTTTATCTCAAAGTCTTTATCCGCAAGAGGCATATAGTCCAAATCTTTATGAGCGGCATTCATGGGTGAAACAGACAAAGCCACAGGGGTATCCATTTCTGGTTCTTGTGGATTCAGAAAGGAATTTGGGTTTTCAGTGAAAAATGAGCAAATTCACAGGTCTGGGAGCTTATATGGTGAAATAAAGACTGAATTTGCAGTTAATTTTGGCATTTTTAGTGGAATTTTTAGTGTAAAACGTGAACTTGCAGGGTTTCGGCAGAAACTCGATAAATACCTGTGTTCGGGGAGTGAACAATACGAAAACAAGTATAGGCAGTAGCGAACAGGTTCTGGGCTGGTTCGGCTGCAAATTTCTTAGCAAGGTGGCGGTTGGAAATCTTCGATAGTTGACCTCGATGTTCTTTGCATGGTAACACTGGTATATGGTAAAAAACAATGAAAATGACATTCACTTGTTTTATTAGCAAAGTCAAGGTTTGTGGGGGTTTTTTGGTTTTCGAGCGGATGACCTGTGCGGGGAATGAATTGACGTTTTGTCGTATATGGGACAGCAGTAAGTAGTTTCGTCGCACCGCTTTTGGGGATGGGCGGTATTTAGTCGGGAGCTAGCGATTCCATAGATTGCTTGATGCGTGGTGGAGGTACGGGAGAAAACCACTTAGTGATCGCGTGCTAACGCGCGGTTACTAAGGGGTGTGCAATATTGATTAAGGTCGTCAGATCTGGAAAGCGCGATCGGACGGCTGGCAGGAGGCGCGATATGGCGGGGTTTAACAACGGCGGGCCCAACATAATTAGGTATTAATTAATTATATCGGGGGTGATATGATAGGTCAGGGAGAGTTATTAATTAGTCCTGATGACTAATTAATCCTCATTAAACAGTGGCAGGGTTAGGTTCTTAATTAACTACAGGTTAGTTAATTAATCCCAGTTTAAAATGTATTATGGTTATATTTAACCATCGGGGCAGGATATATAGACTTTTGGGGTTTTTAAATATATTTAAATAATACGGGAAAATGTATTTTTCTTTTATTTTGGATTTATATAATAAAACATTAAAAGTTAATATGATCAAATGAATGGAAAAAGCGCTAAGTATAATGTTTCCGAATATATTTCATCATATAACATATTGACTTAGGCTAAAGTGTATAAAAGGGTTTTTATGAAGATTTATTTCAATTTACCTAAGTAAAATAGGATTTTACTTAGGAAAAGACTTATGAAAGTAAATGAATGACTTTATGGATGATTTTAAGTACTTAAGCTTTTTAAATTATTGGGCCGAGGGTCTGGTCCCTCCAGAAGTCAGAGAAATGCTTTGAGCCCCTTTAATTTTCATATGCCTTAGTAGTTAGGGGGAATTAGTGAAAATTAAGGGAAAGATGAAAAGGGGAGTTAATAATTTAACCTTTTCTTGCTTGAAATGCTTACAATGTAATGTCTGCCTTGCACTTGTGATGAAAGTAGAGATTTAACACATTTAGAGTCATTATCCATCACATGTAATTCTGCAACATCATCTACCTACCCTACCTACTTCAACATAACATTTTTTCTTCTTTATTAGGGTGCACTTAATCTGGAAAACCCTTATCACACTTTCTTTTCTTTTACATGTAGAAATCTATCTAAGTCTAGCCTTATTACATCCAAGGGCTCAGATTAAACTGTTGAGCTCCTTTTATTCACTCTACCTATCTTCTTATCTGTCAAGATTAAACTGTTTGGTTAGATTTTATTTTCTATCTCTAAAACATGAAATTCAAATATGAACTAGCCAAGCTTGAGCTGTTTGATTGTTCATCAATTGTGGCATAGGTGACAAGTTACACACAATTTGTTTATTACATAAGAGTAAAAAAGTAGTGACATTTAGATTTTCACACTTTCCTTGGTCTTTCTTTTGGTGGGGTTCATTTTCTTTCACTTTTTGGACCATTTTATTCTTTTCACCCTTTGATTTTTCTTTTAGGGTATACCCTCTTTACATTTTTTAATTTTTTTGATTTTTTGACAATATGGAAAACCTTTGCAACAAGTAAAGGTATGAACATATTCATAGCTCATCAAGTCAATGATGAAATATGACACCTATTGGTATAGGAGCATAACATCCCAAAATCCTTCCACAAGTTATTTGTTTTCTAGATTGCTTTGGGAACCACAATCTTGAATACTTGTGGCTCTATCAGGATCTTAATTGATACTTTCACCTTGGTGGTCCAAACCACATCCCTCTTCTTGATCTTGATGTAATTCATCGTGTATCTCTTTGAAAATATCACATAAGATGGTGATCTCCTATTGTCTTTGCAAGATATCCCAATATAGCTCCCATGAAAAAATCTTCTTTTATTGGAGTCACATCTCGTGTACTTCATTTCTTCCCTTGTTTCATAATTTGAGTAGGAAATTTCTACTTATGCACTCTTTAATGAGATACCTACAATCTTCTCTGTACTCATCGAAATATTTTCTGATGAGATCGAATTCATATTCATCTCCTTGCTCATTATGGGGAATGATAGTGTGATACATCTCTTTAATCTTTGCATAACAACCAAGTGTGGAGTTTCCAGGGTGAATTCAAAGTGCCTTGAATAATTCTCGCTTCACCCTACAAGAATTTACTCTTGAATTTCGATGAGGAACAAGGGTTCTGTTCTTCCAATGGAGTTTCTAAAAGGATATATCAATGATGTTATATGGGAACAAGAAACACTTATCGTGTCCTCAACAATGATGCGAAAAATTTTGTTGCACAAACTAGCAGGCCCAGTAACTAGGAAAAATCTAGAGGTAACAACAACACCTTGGGACAGACATCCACTGTCACCACAACCTAAGTCACCTTCTATTCTCGTTGTTTCATTGATGGGAGGATTTCCAGTTGTTAATTTTTCTAGGGCTATATTGTTCTTAGATTTGATATTGCATCTCTTCATTAACACATTAAGTTCACCCCATAACATCATAACATTATTTAGATTTACATCATTATTCAACAACATATGCAAATATGTAGAAAGAAAAACATCATCATCATCAATGCAGTGGAACATAAAGGAAAAATAGAATAAAATCATTCACACATAGAGACACCCGGATTCATCAGAGACTAGGGAAAAATCCACTATGGGGAAAACCCTTTCAAATTATTCTTCTTAGTAGATAGTCATCAAATGATTCAACAAAATATATTACAAAGATTCACATCTTTACCTATGCAACTAACCAGCAAAAAGACTGCAACATCCTTGAGATGAACCCAACAATGTATATACTCAAAAGCCTAATCCTGAAGTCTGTAATGAACTGTATCTGTATGTGGTCTCTGTAGTCAACTGTTGAACACTGTGGTCAATGAGTGAAAACTTTGGAACACTGAGATTTCATATTTTAGGTCCTAGTTGCATGAAGGAGGAGATATGCGAGTGACAATGGCTGACCAATCGCTCCCTTAAGCCTGGAAAATGAGCAACTGGGGTTAGATTTGAATTGCAGAAACCCTAACTCCGAGTTGCATCCATAGTGAGTTGTCCGTGCAACTGGAAGGCTCCAGCCACATGCATGAGCCTTTGAGAGAGCGATTATAGTAAATTCCTTCTATGTTATGCCTACGAATGTGGCCCAAAACCCTAGATCTGAAATGCAAGATTCAGATCATGCAATTTCACCTCAAATCGAACCTAATCGTCTGCGGATAAGCCTTAGAATTGTGCGAGCCAAAAATAAGATAGAAGTGTGTCTCATAATTGTGTCTAAATGAGGTAGAGGTCACTTATATATATAACCTTCCAAGGTGGTCCTCTTTGCTTTAGGGCTAACCTTATCAAATATGCACATGTGGGTTTTTCTTTATAATTACACTTTCCCTTATCCGATTTGAGTGATCTTTATGTCGATTTTGGTCCTCTCGAAAATATAATTTCAATTCAATCATTATCTCCATAAAGTGAGCTTTCAAAAGTGGAATTTGACCACAATTTCATGTTTTTAACACTCCCTCTCAACTAGGGAGAATTCCACCTGCCAATATCTGACCATCGATCAACATATCATCCTATCATCATATCCAATCTCAAGTATCTCATCATCTCGTATCATCACTAATCATCTCGATTCATCTCTTCCTTATTCATGCTTATCTCTTGATTGTTCTTGCGCATGTGTTGAACATTCTCAAATCTAGAACAAGAAGAATTTTGACATGAGAGGGGAGCTTAATCTACCACCCTATGTCCATCAAGCTACTAACCGATATCTTTGATAGCGTGCTACTACTCGAGGATATCGACGGGGAGCTAAATTTGCGATTTGTATCATCATCAGAGAGCACCTCTCAACCTAGAACGACATCGGTGAGCACATCTCGACACGAAATCTCATGGGGGAGCTACTACTATGACCACATATTGAGCAATAGGATATCCAAACACACATGGGAACACATATCAACCCTGAAATCACATCGGGGAGCTCATTATTAAGCCAAAAGTGCATAGGGGAGAAAATCTCAACCCAATGCTATTACCTATTTATCTTCCCATCGATGACTCTAAGAAGTCATGTGGTAGAATACCTGCATCATAATCAATTTGGGTTGTACACCCCAAGTAGACTCTCAACTCGTTGGCCAAACTGAGAGCGATATTAGAAACAAGCTGTGCTTGTGGGTATGATGCCAACTAGAGTATACTATGCATAGACTAGATAGGGGAGAAACATATCCAATTCTATGGGTAATAGATAGGGGTGATGCTTGGTGGAAAATCTATGTGAGTGAAGCGACTCAATCATGAACTCATTCAGGTCCTATGCACATCATATATATATATATATATATATATATATATATATATATATATATGGATGGGTGTGCAAAACAGAACATCAATACTTCAATCAACTATGGTTGCCGAGATGAGTTCAACAATATTTCTTCACAAAATCTTGAAATTCAATAAGAGAGTCCATGGATTTGCATTTCCACTTTCCAATACTTCTTCAATAGCTTCATAATATAGATTATCTTTTCCCAACTTCAGAAATCGATTCATCATGCCATGATTCATCATTTTGAGCTTCAGAACCATCCCCCTCTTACTTAGGTCCTCAGAGGCTCATTACCTATCAATAATAGACCACCATTATATAAAACCAAAACCAAAACCAAAACCAAAACCAAAATACAAGTCATACCTTGGAACACTTCTAAAGTAGATGTTTGTATCAACACATCATCCCGACTTCACTAGATAACTGTCAATGCAGACATATCAAGATCAAGGAGCTTGCTTCATATAGTGTTATGTGCAAACATAATACTTTTCCAAACCAATATGCTCAGACTTACAATATCGTACAATTAAATCAACATAGTCAACTTATCAAAGTTTAGATGCTAGATAGAAACCAATATCAAAATCATCACAATATCACAGTATCAGATTCTTTAGACCAGGTGAGAGGTAGAGCTCTCATCAAGTCATGAATTCATATATTATCATGTCAACAAGTTGTCATAAGAAATATCAAACCAAACTTCATCAATTCATCCTTATGATCATAATATAAGTTACTAGATGAAAATTCATACACCAAGAATAAGTCATGCAGGTTCCATCCATTTATCGTGAGGTTACTTCATACTGAATCACATATGTTAATACTTCAACCATTGTGCTAAGAACAACGAGACCAATAAAAAACCATTATCAAACACCAATATTAGCCATTAAAGGTCACTATGCCCATATAACATTGTTATCGATGCAAATCATCAGGCGTCAAGTCAAATAATTAGTCATTAGGTCAAATCTTAATTTTGCTATCACATTGAGATCTATAGTCCAGAATATATCAAGTCAAAGTTCTTAAGTCATTATCAAGCATTATGTCAAAACTCCAATACTTCTCATCTATATCAATTAGCCAAATCATGTCAAAGTCTTCTAGGACAAACTTCAAGCATAATGACATATCTATATGCATGTCCCGATCACCTGCAAACACAAGTTCAGTCTATATATTCATAGTATACTAAACATTAAAAATTTCCTGCTCATAGATATTTATGTTGTCCACTCCACATATATAGGCCTGACATCTTTCAGGTGTGCTTCTGATTTCATACAAAAAACTAAATTTTGTGTCCTGCAGACATAGTTGCACCCATATTCCTTTCTCTGTGTGGCTGGGAGATTATAGTCGCACCCTTCAAGGTGTTATGCGAGTGACTGAGGCTTCCCAGTTACTCTTTGAAGCACTATAAGGGAACTACTGTGATCAGATCTACCCAAAACTATCTCAGTGCCTCAGTCACACCCTAGAGATTGCTTCCGTGTGGCTGGGTCATTATGGTTGCACCTGTAGGCTTTCTTCCATGCTACTAAGGCTTAGAGTAGAGAAAGTTGTCTCACCTCAGATCAAAACTTTGTTGCAGATCAATAATGTCAGATATTTGTCTATTCATTACCATAAATCATACTTCAACAATAAAGAGTATATAATGAAAATTATAATAAGTGAAGAGATCTTATGGAGAGGTTCTGCCTCTGAATGGGAATCCACTTCAGTCATATTCATTCATGCCATCAACCTGTCTATAATGATATCATTCATCAATAGATCTGGTAGATCATAAAATGGGACCATATCACATATTCATCATGGTTATATTATGTTATCATCAACTACTTCATAATGACATCAATATGTCATTAAGGGTTTGTGTCAAAGAGCTAATAGGAGTAGACTTCAAGAATCATGATAACATGCATTACTTCTTTGTCACATAACTCAATCCATCAAGTGAGGGCATTCAATTTTACCAAATTCCATAATTACTAAACACATCAAAACATAACCATGGCCAACAAGAGATCTTTAATATCAACGTCATTGTTATACTTCTATTATTATGGCTACCATGATTTTCACAAACAAATAGTGTCAAGTTACCATATACTAGAATCAAGGTGCTAACCGTCTTTATGGGATCAAGATATCAAAAAATGACAGATGTTAGCTAAGTATACCAATATATGAAAAGTCAATATTTCCAAGTAGCTTCATAGAATCAAGAAGTTCATTATGTTAGAAGGTAGGATACTTGTTCAATATCAAGTACACCATTTCATCATAAAAACCATGAATCCAAATCACTTTCTTATGTATGCATGAACCATTTGAGAAGGATACATTCTCATCATACCTTAGGGCTTGATAATATTACAATTGAAACATAGCATTGAAACAATATACCATTCATACCTTGTAGTATTCAAATACCTTTGCACTTTTTCATTTGACATAGGCAACTTGTAACACTTAGTCATATTTTCATCAGGTGCATCTTTACCTTTTCTAGCTCTAGCTTTTTCTTTCCTACATCTCAAATGATCCTCAAGAAGGATCCTCTTGTTACGTCTCATCAAGGAGGTTAGAAACATCAAAATACTCAAATATACATGCAGGAAGTATAAGTATTGATCAAAACAATAATCAGATCTATAAATCTAGACAAAATTAAAGACGTAAATGAGTATCATAAGTCAAGAAATACTTATCTTCAATGAGAGGTGATACTCTCCCTCTTTAACCAACCTTCAAGAGCCATCACTGTCCATTGTCTACATAACAATGTTGTCTTCAATGAACTATATCAACAAGCATGCCTACTAGAGACTATCACATCTAGGGCTTCATCAGATCTGTCACAAATGCTTGAGCATCTTCATATTAACCATGCTAGGTTTCATGTCTCTTATCTTTTCCATAAATAAGGATTTCTCTCAAATCCTAACTTCATAATATCCATCAAAGCTTAATATAAAAATTGCCTAAGGTTTTATTAAAACGCTATAATTATTTTAGGTCTCCTCCATCATCTCTTACTTCCATCAAAGGTGTCTCCATGAGGGTGATCTTCATGACTTTTCTTCAACCCGACTCTGATACCATGTTAATTTTTCATATATCTATATTGTTCTTTGCTTTAATAACTGTATTTATTCATGAACACAATAAGTTCATCCCATATCATCATAATATTATTTAGATTTACATCATTATTCAACAACATATGAAACTATGTAGAAATAAAACTATCACCATCATCAATGTAGCATAACATAAAAGAACAATAGAAGAAAAACATTCACACATAAATACACCAGGATTGGTTGGAGACCAGGGAAATATCAACTATGGGGAAAACCATTTCAAATTATTCTTGTTAGTAGATTGTCTTCAAATGATTCATCAAAAGAGAGTACAATGATCCATATATTCATCTATGCAACTAAAGAGAAAAACAAGTACAACATCCTTGAAATGAACCCAACAATGTATATCCTCAAAACCATGATCCTGAAGTCTATAATGAATTGTCTCTATCGGTAGTCTCTGTAGTCAATTACCGAACACTGCAGTCAACGAGCAAAAACTTCGGAATACTGAGATTTCATATTTTAGGTCCTAGTCAAATGGAGGAGGAGATATGCGAGCGACTATGGATTCCCAATCACTCCCTTAAGCCTTCCAAGCGAGTGATGTTGGGCCTCAAAATAGTCCTTATTCTCACTCCATTATTCACCAATACCTTCACATTACTTCCATATTACCTTCATGTCACCTCCATTCCACCTCCACATCATTACATTTACCTCATCATTGGGTTATAACTATGATTTTCCAAAGTTTATTAATTCTTAACATTTTAAAGTGGATTTATGGTTAAACTTTAGAAAATAATATGCTTATACTTATACCTAACAATTAGAATGGGTTTGTTGACATGTGTAGGTACAAAGGAAGCTTCCAAGGCATCTTTATGTGGCCTTGAATGATCAAATTCGAATTTGATAAGATAAGCCTCATGGAAAATATCATGATCTCATGGAGAAGATCAAGGACAAAAGGGGGTTATGTGTCTAGATGGTTGAGAGATGTATGGAACTAAAGAGAGATTAGTGGATCATCATTATGAGTTTGTTATCTCATCCCATTGTATAAATAGGAGTACCTCCTCCATTCCAAAGGGGAGGACTCTTGGAGCATGTATCCAACTTATGATGGAATAGAATAAAGCTTCATTTTACATAAATTTCCATTATATAGTTTTAGATAAAATTGTCTTAATGTAGTATATGGAATAATTTGTCACTTTGTTCTTAAGAGAATTGAGCTCACTCTAAAAGGATCAAAGAAACATTTTATTTCATAATAGATCTTATTTCATTTAATTGCCTAGATGTTTGAGGATTTGTTTGTGATTGATGAATGAGTTTTAAATTAAAATCTTATTAGCATATGAGGGGACAACCAAGGGTCTAAGTTAGGCTCTCTCTCTATTTGATTTGCATGATAATTGAAATTCATTCTTTTGCTTTTAAGATTCAAGTTATTTCATTTCTTATGCTTATGAATGAATCTTAGTTTAGTTTGGATCAGTATACGAGGGGACAATCAAGGGACTAAGTTAGTCTCTTTCTCTATTTGAATCTAAAGGACAATCAAAATTCATTCTCTTGTCTTTATTTCAAGCTTCTGGTTTTATGTAATCAATGATTTCTTTCCAATCTATAATACTATAGGGAAGGACAACCAGGAGCTCCTCAATTAGGAGCCTCTTCCCTTGCATATTATATTGAATCATAAATCATTTAGTTAGACATAGAGTTAGTTGCCTACTCCTGCATATATTTTGTTGGCATCGTCACAAGCTTACGAGTATCGCAGGTTGATAATTTAATGAAAGTAATTTAAGCAATTAAATTGCCCAACAAGCGACCGGGGTCAGATCTGAACCAGGAAACACTAACTCCTAGTCACATGCATAGTTAGTTGTTCATGCGACTGAAAGGCTCCAGTTGCACAAATGAGCCTGTGAAAGAGTGACTGTAGTTGATATCCTTTTGTGTTGTTCCTATGACTGTGGCCCAAAACCTTATATCTGAAATGCGAGCTTTGGACCTTGCAAATTCACCTCAGAGTGAACCTGATCCTCTGTGGACGAGTCTCAGGCCTATGCGAGCTAAGAACAAGATAAAAGAGTGTCTCATCATTGTGTCTAAATGAGGTAGAGGTCACTTGTATTCATAGTCTTCTAAGGTGATCCACTTTGCTCTAGGGCCGACCTTATCAAATATGCACATGTGATTTTATTTATAATTACACTTTCCCTTATTCGATTTGAGTAATCTTTAGGTCGATTTTGGTCCTCTTGAAAAGAGAGATTCAATGCAATCATTATCTCCATCAAGTGAGTTGTCAAAAGTGGAATTTGACCGCAGTTGCATATTTTTAACACCAATAACCCTCACTTGTGATAAATAAATGAATATGGTAAGTTAGAAGTGAGGCAAAGTGGTTCATTTAATGAAAAGGTTCAATAAGTTGTGAGCTTTGGGAGAATCTAGAAAGATTTTCCATGAAAACCCCTTAAAAATAAAGCCACACAAGACCTAGTTTTGAGTAACGACACATTATATATGTGCATCGAAAGTCAATATAGGCAAGAGAAAAGGAAATGAATGATTTACTTCACAAAGTACCTAAATATTTCCTTCAAATAATCCCACAACTGAAGGATTAGCCTCTAGAGTTCCCTTTTGATGTGACAACTAGGGCATCATATTTTATGGAGAATTCACCGTGGGACTTCCACCAAAACTTTAGCACCTTTATAGTAGATACATAGAGAGATTTCTATCCAAACAACAGTAAAAAAATTCCTCCACCCTATAATTTCACACCAAGCCCTAGATGGCATCCTTATCCTTAAAGGGACGAATTTTGAGAACAAAAAGAAGGAAAATTTATGGTTTAAATCCAAGTTTGACCACCATGGGACTTGACTAGTGCCTATACCATTGGGAGCATGGAGTCATGGGTGCTTATAGTAGGCTATATTTACCTTCAAAGAGGCTAAAAGAGGAAGCCCTAAATACCCCCTTTCAAAAATTACCTTTATTAGCATTATTTAATGGAGTTTCATGGGTAAATTATGACAATATTCCACTAGGAACATTCATTTCATATTTGTTATAGACATATTTGGGCACAACAACCCCAATCACATATGTCCATAAACCGAGGGCTTCTAAGTCCCTAAAAGTTTTGTTTCATACCTTAAAGGAGCAAGGTCAGCTGATTACATCATCTCCCAGAAGTTTTCCATGAGAAACCACTCAGAACTGGTCAAAGCAGGACCATACAGATTGCCCAGTGCAAAGGGTGCGATGCATCTCACCTGCCACATGCAAAAAGTGCGATGCATACTGAACAACCCTTCTGTAGGGTGCGATGAGCAAGAGCAGACAAATGGCACAAGCAATTTGCTAAGTGGAGACCCTGGGAATCTTCTAGAAGCTTCTCATTTGACACTTGCCTCCCTAAATTCGCCCAAGGATGAGTAAGAGATCATGAAATCTCCAAGTGCAACCAAGAACTATCAGAGAGATGACACTAATCAAAATCCCAGAAGCTGACTCATCCCCTGCAAATATCTATAAATGGATCCCCCAGAGGTTGGAATTTGGTAATTTGCAAAGAGGTGCTGCTGGTTTCTCTTTGAAGACATTGTTGGGTGATCTTGCTTTGTGTGAGGTGAAGAGGGCTTTCAACCTGGGAGGATGGCGTTGGGTTAGACCAAGTGGTTGTAATTCTCTCTTCTACTACTGTTATTAATAAAGCTATTTGAGTTTTCCTCCATATTCTTGTGTATCTCTGAATATTGTGTTGATATATGCATTTGTATGGTCAATATATATCTGATTCTATATTTTTTATAGTGAAAGATCTCTATGCTTTGATGGTATTATGCTACTGTGAATCTACAGGTGCTCTTTGAAGCGGGACGAGTAAGGAAGCAGTGGCGAGATTCTGTCAAAGGGGAAAGGAAACAAGCAAGGAGCCAAGCGGAAGATTGAGGTTGGTACTCTCTGCTTCTTTCTCATCTCTCTCTCGTAAAGGAAAAAACAAGTGACTTTAATTTGTTTGTTTCTAAGATAGCTACCCATCTTAGTGGGACTAGCAGCTCTGAATAGACACTAGATTTCCCGATAACAATATTGTCAATGAGTAACACATGTAAAACTTCCCAAGATCACAATTTCACACCATATCAAGTGAATTAGGGCATAAATATTCACTATGAGAACAAAATTCCTTGCATTAGGCATTTACATAAATATATTCAACAAGAAAAAGCACTTATTAGACAATATGAAATATATCCATCCATCAATAATGCATTTATAGGCTCCAAAAAGATAGCAATATATCCAGAGTGGATCCCAAAAACATCCAAATCCTCCCCAAAATTGCAGGTACAAATCTTCTAACGAGGCTATCGAAAATCCAAAGTGTGATGATTTGAGAGAATGAGGCTCTCTCTTATTTATACAAGTTCTAAAATTTAAAAATATAAAAAATAAGCCCCTCCTATGCCTAAAATACTAAGTAACCCACCCATGATTACAACCCAACCATGATAGCTGAAAAAGCCAATTGAATTAGCCTCCTTAAGGTCACATTAGGCTGATGTGGAGGCCTAAAAGGGCAATGTTGATGCCTCATGTGCTAAATATGAAAGCGGGGGTATAAAAAATGATGTATAAGAGGGGTATGCCTTATAAATGTTGCAAAACATATCCAAACCCCAATTTGGGCCTTATGGGCTCCAAATGGGTCTCATGGGTCTCCCAATGGCTCAAGATAAAGTTGATGCTCCATTAATGCGTGCTAGAATATTACACAAGCCCTTCCATATCTCCTCGAATGAGACAAAGCCTCCTTTGTGCCCTGGATAAACTACCAAGTGTCGGGTGTAACGTGTAGCTGACTGGGCAATGTGGTCCAAGTGCATCATCATCTATGTATAAATGGGGTAGTAACAAGTAATGTGGTGGTGCTAAAGAATCTTATGGTATGATAATAAATGATCTACATGGTTGTATACCCATAGATCTCAATTCTCACTCTACATGTGCCATTATGACCCTTTGGAGGGCTTGAACCTTGTATAGGAAATCAAGTCCAAGATGAAGACCCACCTACAATCTTGTATAAGATCCAATGCGTCTCCTCACCTTCTTTTACAATTAATAATTAGTGCAATTGAATAAATAAGTTTACTAATCAAGGGCAAAAGTGGACACTTGATAGTGGCGTGCCCTTCCAAATGGGCTTTGAACATGTACTAGTGTTACCTTGCTCAACAAGAGAGGTTAATGAAGGACCCTATTCGGTGGTTTAAACCTCTAAGGGAGTGAGAGGTCCATGGTAAATCCATAAAGTGGTAGGTGTCATGTGAAATTATGATGGAATGGAGTGGGGGAAAAAGGGAGGCTCCAAGACACATGTCATAGTGCAAGGATAAATACAATGAAGGAAGCCCATACCTTGGGTGTATAAATGTAGGAAGGAGAAATCATGGTACATGAGTTTCCTCGACCTTTGTCTTTTCACCCTTCTTCATATTCCTTTTATTGATTTTTCTTATTTTTACTGCTCGAGGCTCAAGGGGATGAGAGCATGATGTGTAAGATGTAGCAGTGAATACCCTCGTAAGGTGGGGCAGTTCATCACTCACCAGGGTTTGGGACAATCATGGGTTCCTTAATGATACAGGGGGAACTCATAGGGGCCCTAGGAACCAAGGTGATGGCCTAATGATAGCAGGTAGAGCTCATGTTCAACTTTTTCCCACGTGCTAAATTCATTTGTCCTGACCATCTTTTGCATTTGTGATACATTTCATGTTGCTTGTGGCAATACTATGCTTTTATCTTTCTTCTTAGTTGCATCAACCTCCATGGCATCATTCCAAGTCCGACAGAAGGTGAAAACAAGGGGAAGGGGAGGCTAACACCCAGTGGATCTAATGGAAAAATGTGGACCCAGATGGGAAAAAGCGGAAAAGGCTTTGTAATGAGCAAAGGGGAGTGAGATATATGGTATCAGGAAGCGAGACCATGCAAACAAAAAATATGGTTCCCATGTAGTACCACTCCTAAAGCTAGTAGCCAATAGAGGAGATCCCACGAGACTAGGTTACAACATTTATCCCCAAGTTGAGGTAAGGGAAAAAGAGTACAATCCAAGCCTGTTCTTTCCACCAAATCCCCCCACTAATCCATACCCAAATGTGCCCAAGAAAATCAAGCATAAACACCCAATTGCATAATGAAAAATCATACCTTTAGGGTTGGATGAACCATCTTCAAACATACAATTATAAGAGATAAGTGAGGGCACACAATGACTGGCTTAGGTGTCGGAGAATGGTAGCACATTGGGTTATCAGGTGGTTGCAAGGGGCCACTGGCTACCCGCTGAAGACAAATCTAGGAGAAAATTTTCTCCATATGGGTCACTGACTGGTGGTGGTTAACAGATCCAATGATTGACATTGAACAATCAAGTTTAATTCTCATTTCTTGTCCTGCTCCTTGACTTTGGTTCTTTGTTTTCTTTCCCTAGTTTTTCTTGGCTTTCCTTCTTATTTACTTTTATTTTTTGAGTTCTTTTTCAATGCCTTACTTTTGAGTTGTTATCCTCATTCCTTTGCCTTTTGTCTTGTCTTATTACTTGTTCTTTTGTTTTCCCTTTGATGATTTTGTCCATCTTGTTCTTTTGTTTTCTTCCTCTGGTTCTTATTCTCTTTTTGTAGCTTTTCTTTTTTTTAGAGTTTATTGTTCTCCTTAATCCCTAATTAAATGGAATCCTTTCTCTCTATATTTTTCTCTTATTGCACTACTTTATTTCTAGTTTTAGGTCCTTTTTCTCCCCTCTTTTGTTTCCTCTTGTTTTTCTTTGTTGCCTTTGTAGTGATGGATATTTTCTTTCTTCCTTTTTTGTTCAACCTTGTTTCTTTTGTTTATCAGCTTGCATGCCTTAGATTTACATTCTCTATTTGAATTTCTTACTTAGTGGACCTTTTATTTCTCTACTTAAATAATAATATAGTTTTTTTAATTCTTTGTTATTATTAATACTTTATAGCATTACACTGCAATCCTAGTATTACTCTCTATTTAATAATAAGTTATTATTAATTATATATTCATAGTTTTTACCATTAAAAATATATTCATATTTATTACTTATATTAGTAATAGGTTCTATACTCTACTATTATAATACTTCACTCTTAAAATATTTAAGACTTAGGGTTTCTTCTGATTATTATGTCACTGCTCCACAATGACATATATTATCATTGCAGAGGTATTAGTTTGTTCATATTGATTTTTTTTCCCTTTACAAAGTTAACTTTGGATTTCCATTCAATTTTTAGCAGATGTCAGCTCCACTGTTGGCATAGGGATCCAAATCCCGAGGGCCGTTATTAACAACTAAACGAAATTTAAGTGATTTTTAGGCTATTTTGTAGGGCTTTTATTTTGACTTGTGTGTCATTTCTTTGAATCCACCTCTTGTCCTGACGATGATCAACACCATTAAATGAACGAGTGTGCCTACTGTGAAATGAAACGATGTTGTGGTATCTTCTCTTAAGTTCTCTCATCTTGTGCATTGTTAATCAATTTCGGATGAATTTGGGGCAAATTTCATTTCACGTGCATTCGACCCCTTTCATTTTGTGATCTTGTCCGACTGTAAAAGGGATTCATTGGAGAAGAGGAAAGCTTTGGGCATGAGTTCCCATAACATCATGGTGCTATACAATGAAGAATAAGAAGTACATGTGCAAAGTGACAATTTTTTCTAATCATCACAAACCATCAATTTCATAGTGGGAATAAGTTGTCTTATTTTTACAGCTGACATTTTTTTATTTAATGAAATATTGAATATGAAAAGTGCCGAGGGTTTCCAGAATTCAAGAAATTTAAATTTCCAAGGAGAAGCAAAGGGAACACCATTATTAT
The DNA here is from genome assembly GCA_031772625.1 of Pinus tabuliformis. Taxonomy (NCBI): domain Eukaryota; kingdom Viridiplantae; phylum Streptophyta; class Pinopsida; order Pinales; family Pinaceae; genus Pinus; species Pinus tabuliformis. The sequence continues at coordinate 730,023,999 of CM062819.1, forward strand.
GGGTCAAAGGAGTTCAAACCTGAGTGGGGTCAACCATCAGCTCTTTATAGCATGGTTACGACCCATGTTGACAAAAGCAAAGGCCCTAGCTATCGTTGCTCGAGGAGATGTAGTTGATGTGGTAGTGATATTAGTGTTGGTCATGGATTCTTATCTCAAGTTTGCAATTCTTCATCCCTTGTGACATTATCTTCGGTGAGCAGTTGTTGCTTCCAACTTGTCTTTGAGGTCATTATTTGACTATTAGGGCCATGAAATAGATTAACTGTGAATTTTGGGCCATTTTTTTTTGTTTTATTTTTATTTTTTTGTGCCAATACTATGGCATTGGCACGAAACCTAGAGCTATATAGGTGTAGTAGCATAGGCATTGAATTTTGGGGGAATTTCCCTTTTTTGGCCACATACGTGTGGGCATTTTCATCTCGCAAGATGGCCACAAATGTGTGGGCATTTTCATCTCGCAGGACAATTGCTAGTTCTCTTGGTCTAAACTAAGTAATATTTTGTATTTTAGCTTTAGATGTGTGCTGATTTTCCTATTGTAGGAAATTGGTCGTTCTGTAGTTCCATGCCATGTGTATTTATATGGTAAGCATCTTCAGTTTTTTCTAAACATTGCTTGTTTTTTGCTCTTTTCGCGTGCACTTGCACACATAAATATATCATTTTCGCTTTATATATATATATATCTGTGTGTACATTTTTGGTGTTATCAACAATTTCTCATTTTCCATTATTTATCATGTTAACTTTTTACAATAGCGTGCAACTATCGTCTACTAGCTCTCCATTCCAATAAATTCTCCATATGTTTTATTCAATCGTGTCTTATTTTCATGTAGTCTTGATCTATTACTTGTTTCCTATTAAAAAGATTAACATCCTATTTTTCAATCTGCATTAAATATTTATGTTAATTATAAGTTCAATATCTTGAACTGCACATTGAAGTAGATATCTTCCAAAAACATTTACCCTTTTTTTTAATGTAAAAAACAACCAAAATTATTTACACTGCTATCTTGTCAAACACAACAAAAAAAGGTTCATACGACTATCAAATTTATTTTTTGTTATTTGTGTGGTCCCCTGATTTTAGCTTAAGATACATTTACGTTACATCTTGTAGTAGGCAGTGTCCTATTTTTTTTTATCGTCGAGAACATTTTTTTTTTTGAGTTACACAATTTTTATGCAAGAGTATTACTTCTATTCTTAGTTTTTGCATGAGAATAAATGTCCTAAACATCTATTAATAGAGACATTGTTTTAGACCATTAGATAGCCTTGAACAAATCCATCTTGAAATTCATTCTAGACGTGGTGGTACTTTTGCCTAAATGACTTTCTCTTTAATGGTATCAATTTTTAGTCCACTATTACTCAGGCCATATTCAAAGAAGTTAACATATATTTGTTCAAAAAGTGCATGGAGACTATTGAAAAATGCTTGCGAGACGTCAAGATGGACAAGATCTTGATCAATGATGTGATTATTGTTGGTGGGTCTACTAGGATTCCTAGAGTTCAGTCCTTATTGTAGGACTTATTTAATGACAAGGAACTCTACAAGAATATTAACCCTAATGAGGCCGTTGCATACATAGTTGTAGTGAAGGCTATTATTTTGAGTGGACATGATCATAAGTAAATTCGAAATACACTTCTTCTGGGTGTAACTTCTCATTCACTAGGGATTAAAGATGAAAAATGGTTGCATGACAATCTTAATCCCAAGCAACACTGTCATCCCCACAAGCAAGGAGCAAGTCTATTCTACTGAATGATCATAATTTATCCTTTTTTTGTGGACTTGAACTCAAAAAATGGAAAAGAAATACATTAAATTCGTTCCAAGTCAAACAAAATAAGACTACATGCACAAAATTCATCTATACCAAAAAACAAAAAGCAGTGACATGCGACGATGTGGGTCTTGTTCCTATATTTATTATTTTACTAAGCGAATACTACATTTTTATTAATAATACGACTCCATACTCTAATGCTACTTTATTACTTTAACTCTTATACTAATACATTTATTAATTCCATTAGTATTAGTTAGTCCATATTATTTATATTATCAGCATTATGTTTTTTTTCCCGAGGAAAAATCACAATTTTCTATTAAAATGAGAAAATTACATGTTGTATATGTCTGTGCGGAATATTCCATATGTTGGTCCGTAGCCATTAAAATAAGTCTATAAAACATTACCCATACAGGGTATACTGTGATTGTTCATGAGGATGTTATATATAGATAAATATATACCATAGACTGTGAAAAAGTGCAAATATATAATGCAATATTAGGGCATATTGGCCCGTTGGTAGAATTGATCTATGTATGGCTGATGATAGTATTGGAAATGATTGTCACCTTGCTGTTACCTTATAATCCATATCCCCCTGGCCTGGACCGTGGTCGCCTTGGATAGTTGGTCGGCAGCCTGATTACGCTCCCTGTAAATATGATGACAAGAAATATATTCAAATTGTGATTTAAATAACATAACTTCATCCAATATATTCATGAGTGGGTGCATATTACATGCACATGCATTTTTGAACCAATTATTTATGATTTTTGAATCCCCAAATATCTGTAGATGTTTGCATTCATGTGCAAGTGCAAAATGGAGCAAGTGTCGAAGGGTGACTAGTTCGATAAAGATATTTATGCCAGTCCCCAACCCCATCTGGATGTGAAAAACATGGTTTTTATATTGGTGTAAAGAATACCCTCCAAACATCCTTGTTCTTGTGCAACGCCATCAAAGCATGCCCATGGTAGATTGAGATTAATAACTTTTGGGGTCATTGCCTGAACAGGAGGAGTGGAGTCCTCATCTGGTATTTCATGATATGCATTGATGATACATGCTATGGATATGGGCCAACAGACTGCTATGTATTTGAAGATAATTCCATTCCTATTCAGCCAAATGGTCCAGCTAATGATCAGGGGTCGACAATGGACTTTTAGGTTCGAGGTCCCCTCCTTCCAGTGATTCCATGCCTCCACAGTGGTATTGCTGAGCCATCAAATAGTAATGGAAAGAGAAGTGAGAACCTGTGATTGTATGCCAATCACAGTGGAACAATGAATACAAGTATGGTCATTTGTTTCCTTTGCCTGTTGACATAATACACACTAAGAAGTGCTGTAAAAGGACCTTTGCATCGGGTTGCTCCCAGTGGGTGTTTTGTTCCTTAATATATTCCACATTAACAGTCTTGTGCGAGGAGGGGCTTTGAGCTTCCATATAGTCTACCACCAATATATAAGCACAGGTGGTGTGTTGATGGCATGGATGATGGAATATCCTTCTTTAGGTGTATATAAACCATGTCTAACATGTGCCTAAATGAGTTTGTCAGCTCCCTCCTTTATGTGGACATGTGATTTTTCCAGAGCGTCTGTATAATCAACCCATATCTAGTGCCACTGATCAGGGATGCCTAATAAATATGTCGTTTTCCATGATTGAGTGAAAATAGTTATATTCTCCATATTAGAAATGTTAGCGAGCCTGTAAATATTATTGTGCTTGAGGAATTGGATAAGGTCGGGTGGAAGCCGATACATATTACCACTACCTATCTAGGGGCCCATACCTATCCACATTGATTGGCCATCACGAATGCGCCATACGAGACCATTCTTGATGGTGGGTAGTGAATGAAGGAAAACTCTCCAGATCGAAGAAATACCTATTTTATGCCATGATGGGAGCGACATCTAGTCCATAATCTGTAAGGGCCAAATATATTTGTAATGCACCACCTCTGTCCATAGGTTGTGTGAGGTAAGGATAGTCCATCCCATCTTAGTTGCTAGTGCATGAGTGAAAGATGGAAGGTATTTTAAACCCCAACCACCCCACTTCTTAGGGAGTGCAATGTGCCCCCATCCCACCCAAGCAAAAGGTATCCCTTCCTTATATCCATGCCAAAGGAATCTGCAACATTTTTTTTGAATCCATGAAAGAATACCTTTGGGGATACATGCCAAGGACATCCAATACACCGACATTGCCTCCAGGACTGATTTGATGAGAACTAATCACCCTGCTCTAGAAAGGAACCTATGGTTCTAGTTGAGAAGTCTCTTTTCAAATTTATCCGCCAACCATGTCCAATCCGCTATTTTGTAACAATGAGGTTTAATCCAGAACCCAAGGTATTTGAGCCCTTCTTCTAGTTGTAGTCTTTGGAAAGGAAATTTCTATGTGGCAATCTGCATTTCCTGAGGAGAGCAAGTTGAGAAGGTAATTGTGGATTTCATCCTATTTGATTCCATACCTGTAGCTGCTGAAAAGGGCATCAAAATATCATGGAAAATAGAGGAATCTTGAATACTACCATTGATAAAAATGAGCACATCATCCACAAATAGGAGGTGGGTAATTGTACAATGTTCATCGATATTAAGGTCTTGAATTCGCCCCTCCCTTCTGGCTTGATGGATTAGTCTACTAAATCCTTCCATTACCGGGAGAAATAGGAGAGGGGACAGAGGGTAGCCTTGTCTAATTCCACGCTCAACATGAAAGAAGTTGGAAGCTGAGCCATTGATGAGTACACTGAATGTTGTTGTGGTGATGCAACACATGATCCAATTAATGAAGGATAAGGGGAAGCCTAAATGAGTAAGGATCATTCTAATGTATAGCTATCTGACCCGATCAAATGCCTTGTATAGATTGATCTTGAGAGTCCACTTTGGGGATTAGTGCTATGAAAGTGGAGTTTATTGCCTCGTACAATCGTCCAGTGAGTCTACATTCCTCCATGACATTGAGAAGATCATGTCCAATGCTGTCAAAGAACGCAATATAAAATTCAATAGACCACCCATTCAGACCCGATCTCTTATCTTTTTTGAACCATTTAAGTGTGCTCTCCAATTCCTCCATGGTGACTGGTTTGATTATATCTTTAGAGTCCTCTCTATCAACATAGCGAGGGAAAAGCCCAAATTTCCGAAAAATTTCAGCAAGAGATGCACCAAGGGGGACCTTGAACATCTGTTGGAAGTGTGAATTTCTGATATGGGTCAGATGATTAAAGGAGGAGGCAAATTGTCCATCCTCAATGGGCATTTTCCAAATAGTGTTGTTGGCCATTCTCCCCTTCGCAAAATTATGATTTTTTTTTTGTATTGTCATCTCCAGCATTTAATCATATCGCTTGGCTCCTAAGTCTCCAAGTTTCCTCACGATATTTGAGAATCTTGGATCTTTGGGTTTCAAGATAAGTGAGATAGGATTTAGCTTCTTCAAATGTGAATCCTCTACCTTTCTCATCTAGTAAACCGACCAACTTATCTTTTATGATCCTGAGGGTTTGATCATCCTGATCTCTTTTATCCTTGGCCCATTTGATAGATAAACTCTTGATATCAAGAAGGTTTTTACAAAAGCATTCGGAAATGGATCTCCCCTGAGAAGGTGGATGTGCATGCCAGTAATCAACGACCATCTTGGTGTAATCAGGGTGCATCATCCAGGGGGAGTTGAATTTAAAAGGGTCCCTGGGCTTCGAGAAGGGGCCAGAGAATTCTGGATAGATAGGAGAGTGATTTGAGATTCCACCTGATCCCACCCACTATTGATAGTTTGTCAATGCACAAAACAAATGTTCCTTGATGAGAAATCGATCCAATCACCTAGCCAGGACAATGTCTCCCATTCTTTTGTTGCTCCAAGCTGGTTGTAACTTGTTCATGGCAATGCCAATCAATTGGTTTTTCTCCAGAAGTTGGGTCATGGAGTCTGAAAGGGGGTCTCGTTGTGCATTTCTTCCCCAAGATTCCCCAAAAATGATAGAAAAGTTCAATTCCCCACATAGGATGAGGTTGTCTAAATTGTCTAGGGATAAATTGAGTAGATGAGTCCAGAAATCAGCTTGGTTGAGACATGGAGAATATACATTTATGATTTTGAAATCCATCCCTAGTTCTGAGGAGTAGATATCCATGCCAATAAACCCTATTCCCCCCAGGTTGAAGCAATCTTAATAGCGCGAGGGCTAATGCCCAATCCAATGCCACTAGATCTTCCAATGACATAATGTGCATGGAAGATTCAGCCTGGATTCAGAGCTTGTAGAACATGGATAATTTGATCAGCTTTTGCGAGGGTTTCTTGCAGAAGTATAATGTTAGAAGGTTCAAAATCCAATAATATTCTAAGGGATAGTTTTTTGGTAGAGCTAGCCAAACCCCTACAACTGAAAGAGAGATATTTCATGATAGAAAATGAGGGAGGGTGTTCGATGCTCTAAGTACCCTGTCGAGTGTGGTTTGCCAGCCCATAGCCACATCCACCCTTGCCTGTATGATTTCCTTGGAGATATAGGAGTGCCTACCCTTGAAGATCTTGGTATTTTTGGGAGGAGAGATCAACTCGATCCCAGATTGTTCCAGGGGGGGGGTGAGATACCCAAGAGCAGAGGTTATAAGAGAGTGAGTGACTAGTGGTGGCTGAGAGCTCTAGAGAATGAAGAGTATCCAAGCCAGGGATAGAGGGCAGAGAGGTGGAGATAGATAGAGTGTGGACGTCTCGAGGGCATGGTAAGGGGGACAATGAAATGTCAGGGATGGATGCATATGCAACATCAAGGTTCTGTGTAGAAAAAAATAAATTAAAAGAATATGCAGAGCAAAGAGGAGAAAAAGTACTCGATGAGCGAGCAGCCGCAACAACAGCCCAGGATCTCGTCATAGGTGGGGAGGGTGGCCTTGGAGAGGTCGAAGACAACATCTGAGCAACCCCACAGTCTGTGGTTTTTGGGCCTTGTGATCAAGAAGTTGGACCTTCAGCAGATGAAGGTGAATTTGGAGCCGCTATAGCCGAATATTTGGTGGGAGAAGTAACATAAGTAACTAGTGGGCATTCTTTGCAAAGGTGACCCACCTTGTGACACCTTATGCACCCGAAAGGCACACCTTCATAGTCCAAGATTTGGATGCAAGTGAATCTTCACTAATGTAGTGTAATATGTTCCTCCAGTCCCTTTTTGGTATCCAAATACACCAGTATACGAGCCATGGATTTGTTGCCAAATGTTTCATAAGACTTGTCGTAGTCAAGGAATGTGTTAAGTGCATTTCCAATACAAGAAAAAATATCCTCTAAGAAAAAATGAAGGGGTAGGCTAGGTAGCTTGACCTAGAGCAGACCTACTCCTAGTTTTTCTCACTCAGGGTCAAATAATGGGTTCCAACGCTTGAGCAGAACAGGGGCCATCTCAATGTGCCAATAGCGTGAAAGGACCCAAGTGGTGTAATCCTCCCTCAAAAAGCTCAGTGCAAACCAACCCTGAGCTAAAGTAGTGACAGTCGAGAGTTCCATGAGGATGTGCCCCCAAATTTCCATAACCCATAGACGTAAACGAGCAACAGAGTATTCTCTCCCTCTAACTCTTCCAACCAAGAACTTACTAACAGTGTCCACCACCTCCCCCATTTGCACTCCAACACTAAGTAGAGCTCTAAGTTCTTTCGGGAGGGTTTTCACACTTCAACTTCTTATCTTTTCCAGAACGCGGAGCAGTCAGGTGGTCCTGGAGAGGGTTCTGTGTGCCCGAAGTGTGTTGCTGAGATTGTGGAATGCCAGTGCGAGGGTTCACTGTAGGGATATCAAAAAAAATAGACGATGAGGTACAGAGTTTGGGAAAAACCAAGGAATGTGGGATATACGAAGGATTAGATGAGAGTGGAGTGGATTAATCTATAGAGACCAGCCCTGCCACGGAAGGGATAGTAAAGGAGGGTGCCAGATGGGGGAATTCCGGCGGCACAAAATCAAATGTAGGGGATGGAGGAATGAAGGTAGCGAGGGGATGGAGGATAGCTAGAGAGGGGGGAGGGTAGTCAAGACCCGACGAAGATATAGAGAGATCGACGAACGAAATGGTGTGAGCGGAAGGGTCGGGGTCAGAATAGAGGTGAGGTAAAACCAGTTATAATGGAAGGGTCGTTCCTTGAGACCTAGTAATCGACACCTCTGATGAATTTCTGGGGCTCATATAGATGGATTCATAGGGGTTAGGATCCGCTGTGTAGTCCACCACATCTTCATCCATTTTCGATATTCTACAGCCAAACCAGAGACAATGAGAGATGGGCAGTGGATCCAGGTGACAACAAAACAGAAGAGGTTGACCTGCCGACCATGACGGTGAGGATACTGGCGTAGTAGGTGTTACAATAAAAAATGTCACCATGGCTATTTACAGTTGGTATGGCTCTATCAACAGTCATACTACCCTCTTAAGCAAGTCTTATGCCTCTGCTATTCATGTCAAACTCCAAGAAAGAGAGAAAGTCTTTATAAATATGTTTATCTCTGGGTACGCAGGTTCTCTCAAACCTTGCCTGCGGGTACGCACCTATTGTTCATAAGGTCTGCGTCCAAGGACGCTCTGTATCTAAAGGGGCAGGTGCGTCCCTCTGAAAAGGTTAAAATGCGCAAGTTTTATCTTCAAAAACTTACTTATGGTCATTTCTAGAGCATTCTAGAAGGTTGTTTGACGTGTATTGAGCGCCTCCAGATGGTTCATGCACTCCTATCAAAGAGGAACTTATCCCATCAATAAGGGAGTGATCCCATCCAAAGAGGGGGACTATCCCATTGATGGTGGACCTGATTAACTTCCTCTTGAGCACTATAAAAAGAGGCATTGAGCCAGAAGGAAAAAGGTTGAAAGCTATACATTTCTAAGGGTAAATGCTGCAGGAATTAGGACTCCCATTTAGAAGCTTGTGAGGAGAGATTGCCATCTTTGCTTGTTCTATTTGGAAGTGGGTGAGCTTTTTCAAAGTAGAGGAAGACTCTTGTGGACCCTGGAAGGAGCTTGCACAACACCAAGGCTCAGGTTGTAATGGTTCCTTTTGATTACCTTTAATGCAAATTGGTCCATTCTTCTCAATAACTTGTTGTTTATGGGTTATTTCATGTACTCCTTGGTCTATATGTTGAATATGCTTTGTTTTATGTTATAATCAGGTGCTATTTAGTTGTTTGACTGTTGGTGGTTGCAGGTTTTGGAGAAAAGGAGGAGCTCATCCGGATCAACAAAGCTTGGACTTCTACAACAGCGTTTGGACAAAGGTAAGAACGAAACACTTGATTTCTCATATCATAATGCATGTTTAGAGAAGGATAGCTCCAGTTTGTTTTGTTTGTCATTAGAATGTCTTAGACTTCTAGGAAGGTCGGTTGTGTCCGCACTCTTGACTGATTCCGTGTGACAGTAGGGGGAGATGAGATGCAACAGTATCTGCAATAAAATATAGTACAAACCATAACCTTTCTCAGCCAAGGTTTCAAACCTGCGCACTCTCGAGCCTTCATCATGATAACTCATCACATGATTCATGTGTTAGACGATCTAGTGATGTGCTTCTTTCTCCACTCACAAAGTTGTAATGAATGCCTATCAATGTTATGTTACTATATATATATATGCATTATTAAAAGCATTATTATTTTTCATTGCTTGAAGTTTTACATTTTTGGTTCATTTTAGGGTTTCTTGTTATTTGGGTTATTGGAATTATCTTCTTCTCTTGCATCTTAACTTAATTATTTATCGTTTTCTTTTGTCTCTTTCTCAACTTTTGGTCCTAAAGATGGATATTGTTTGGTATTCGAAACATCGATAAATGATAATGGATTCTATGTATTTATCTCAAGAAAACCTCCAAAACAATTATATTGACTTGTAAATTGTCGTGGATATTCCACTGGAAAATTCGTCTCAACAAATATGATAAATTATACTTAAAAATGAAAAATGCATACTACGAGGGTTTATTTCTCTTTAGATTTTTGGATTTGTAAATTATTGTTTATTGTGTATGCATGCAAATTATAATTATGTAGGAAATACATAACAATGAAGTAAAAACTCACAAACCACAATTGACATAAGATATAACTTGGGAAATCCTTTGGGGAGAAAACTTAGCTAAAAGGTAAAGCTTCTATGCTCTATTTATCTAAATAGAAAATGGTTGCAAGTACAAATAACTAAGACCTCTGGCATATGGGCCACTATAGTGCATAAATCCTCTCTGTGTTCTCTCTCCCTATCCCTCTTGACTACTCTGCTCAACTATGGAACACAATTCACTCGAAAAGAATAGAGCGCATTTTCCTCCTAGTGGCGTAGCTATAACACAACCTAATAGCCTACTAGTAGTTAGCTTTGCTCTTTTAAATCTTAAATAGGACTATAATATTGACTCTTCTAGAGTCTTCCTCATGATCACATGGATAACCAATTTTCCTTTAGTAATGGGCACTAGCATGGAATCCTCTTGAATTATGGTGGTTCAAATAGGAAGGTCAACTTGTGAGTGGTGTAACTTTGCATATGGACTCTGATTGCGGAAATTCTTGTGATGTTGGAAAGCTATTTGTGTGAAAAATAGGAAAAATAGGTTTATATTAAAGCATCAACGTTTTACCAAAAATATTTAATGCCTCAAACTAATCTCGAAAGGTTTCAGACCCCAAATTTCCAAACTGGGTCTCCCTGGTAAAAATGGTCTTGTGAGCTGATTCCTCCATTGTTTCCACTTTAGAAGCATCAAGATGGATGACAAACAATATAATGATCCAATACAAATCACACATCCCATTTGGGAGGATTTTGGTCCCTAAAATATCCTACTTAATGAGGCGAGGAAAATTTTCCTTGACCTTTTCTTGGGTGTACCATTTCTCTTTGCGTGGAAGCTATCCTTTCAACCCAAAATGACAAAGGTCATTTTGCCCCTTTCTGGTAGCTCTAGAACTCTTCTACAAAATTGTATCCTCTATCATCTCTACCTGAGCATCTGGTGCGAAATCCTCTATATAAGGCAGGACATGTTCCTCTTCCTTATCTAGCATAGAAGGCACCTAAAGTTTTAGATTCTATAGATTCATCTCTAAGTAAATGTGCATGTATGGGGGTAGATCGAGTCTATAGGAATTATCTCCCACCTTTTCTAGTATCTCAAAGGCACCATATCACATAACCTTGATTTACTTACCAATACCTTGTAGCCACTTCTTGTTTAGTGATAACCATACTTTGTCTCCACCTTGAAATACTTCTGTATTTTATGTTTATCATGCCTAGCCTTATATTTTTCTTGTGACTTTTGCAATGTCTCTTGTACTTGTATATGGATATGCCCAATCTTCTTAAACAATTTTTTTTGTCCTTAAGGCATTGCTTGTAAGATTCTTCGTCACTCCTCCTTGTTGCCCATATGCAATATCCAAAGGTGAAGGTGGAAAATATCCAAAACAAGTTTCAAATGGGGACTTACTATTAGAAGTGTGGATTGATCTGTCATAAGAGTGTTGTGCATATATTGGATTTTCATCCAAGGTATTCGAATGCTTCTTATTGTAGCTGTAACACCCTCCTCCCACATCTACCCTAGTAACATTCCAATCGGGGTAAACATGAGATGAGAGGGTACTATGATTGGATTCGACCTCCTATGTGACCTTAAGGAAGTGAAATCAATGGAAACATCACAAAAAATCATCCAACATTAGCTTCAGAACCCTCAGGAGACATACCAGCCACTCATACATCCTGTCCCTGGGTCCCACGGATGTTTTGGACATTTTAGGCCTTGGTTGTTGTTGGCTTAGAAGGTCCTGACCCAGGTTTAGAGTTAGTTGCACCAAAAAAATCCCTACCTACTGGCCCTTTTAGCATCAATCCGTGGAGCGTGGATTAAAGTCTCACCCGAAGCAATATGGGGGGATGCTGGAACCAAGTTTCCGCACCCAGAGATCAGCCTGATTTTTTTTTTGTGCCCTCGATATGAATTCGTGCAGATTGATAAGACCTTATGGCTTATCGATGTAACTTCCTTTAATCAACCCCTAGACCTCTGCGAGGGTCTACGACTGGCTTTCACGGACCCTGAATAGGTAAATCAACTACTTACGTGCATCAAAGATTACTCTTAGCCCAGTGTTTACTTAGATCTGCTTAAGCGTTCGATAACTCTAACATACAATGATATAATCTTCGCATAAACCCTTAACATCAATTGCATTCATATAACAATATAGATCAAGTAAAGTCGTGCATTAATACAACATTATTTCATGAACCCATAACAGAAGTAAATGGATGAAACACAAGAATTTTCTGTAACAACCTTCTTGATTGATATTTAGTGAATTCTTACAGACTCAAGACTTCCCTGCGCACTCATTTACAGGGGTCCGTGCACTCAGATGAAGACTAGACTCTAGGCCTCTGTGCATACAACTGCAGAGCCTTCCTTCTTACTCTTTTGAACTAACTTTCTAGACTCTTTCCATAGCCCCAAAATTCATTACTTTTGTTATGCATCCCTAAGACACACCTATTTATACAATTCCATGGTCTGCGGCCATGGGTAGTTCCTCAAAAAGTCAACTTAACTTACATAAAAGAGGGTAAAACCCTTTTTATCTCTTTAATTATTTATGCGCTCTCTGACCACAATTTGTGAAGACTTTACATTTCTTTACGTAAAACTTGGGCTTTTGCCCCAAATTTGACCCTAGGGGACCCCATCCCAACAATCGCTCCCATGATATAGGCAAGAGAGTGTCCAGAAACCCAAAGTCGCACTCACAGGCTTGCCTGCCAGCGACCAAATACTGAAACTACTAGTTCTGTGTCGATGACACCGGGATTTAAGCCACTTTTGTAGGCCTAGAGCCCAGGTCAATGTCCAATATGGAGTGATAGCTTAAAATTAGTAAAAGTACAGGGAAACAATGATGCAAAAGTAATAATTTGAACAAGACCTTAACTAGACCCCTACTAGCCATGACAGGGATTTTGTCAAACATATCATCAACATGTAATCTAAGTGTGTAAATAATATAATTAAGTGTAGGGATCTCATACTTATCTAAGAATCGCTCTGAACCATTGTTCCCTTATGTAATTCGCAACATTATCATATATTAGGTCATAGACACATTATCCATTCATATACAAGTAAAAACACTCTGAGAGCCATACATAACTGTTGTCATAAAACATACATATAATTAGAATAATAGGAACAATAATATCATAAACATATCAGCCATAAAATACACATATACATCAGTACATTTACACATGAGAATCAAGGGAATGCATTTCTCCTTAATGAATGTAATAAACCAACCAGAGATGGGACTACCACGTTCCATCCGACCATAGATTGGTTGATCCAAGTCTCTCTTCAAATAATCACCCCCAAGCCATATTCCAAGCATGAATGTGGGACTCATAGAACACACCAAAAACACCAACAAGCATGAATTACACTAGAGTTATTCGCTTACACCATGAGGAATTTGAGTGTCTCCTAGTCTCTCAGGCTTTACCGCAATCCAGAGTTTGATCTAGGAATCACTAGGCCCTACATTGAGACACACTCTCCATGATTTACCATACATCCCATCTCGGGACTACTAGGTCCAACGCAGAGAAAATCCACCACTTGGCTTTAGTGTACATCCTGCCATTCACTAACAAGGATTCCTAGACCCACCGAGGCACACATTCTGGCTTTACCGTAACCCACAATCTGGTTCATGGGTTACCAGGCCAATGGCTTTACCATGATCCATAGTTCGATTCAAGGGCCACTAGGCCACGTGTTTTTCATGGAGATCCTCCCCACTTAGCTTCAAATCCAATCCAGCCATCCCACATTAACCGAATATGAGAACCCATCTCATCAAGGCTATCAGGAAATGGCAAGGCTAGGATGAAGAACACTGTCACACCTAGAAAAACCCATGCCATGATAGAAAAGAACCACATGCAATCCCATGCATGCCAAATATAGCAAGGAAAATACACATGCAAGTGAATACTTGCAATGAAGCCTGATGTAGCTACATGATCTTGCCTTTCCCTACTTGATATTTGCTTCCTCTTGCCTTATTTTCCTTTCTTCCTCCAATATCAAAGTGATCCAAGAAAACTCTAAGTGTCCAAGAGTAAGAGAGAGAGAGAGAAAAATGAGAGAGCTCCAAAGCTGAACTGACAGAAGGTTACCAACTGATCCTTAGAAGCCTTTTTATGGATGAGGCCTGTATTTTCTTCATTTTCCATTATTTTCCTTTGTTTTCCTCCTCACATGCAACCTGTGATCTTTAACCTCCTTTTTCTCGTAATTTCCATTATTTTCATAAATAATTATGCCAAAAATGCCATTTTTCCTTTCCAAAGCCTTAACCATTTCCTTTGCCAATTTCATTAGCCATAAACAACCAAATGAACATCCACTAGGATGTCTTGCGCAACATTAAGGTTGGAATAAGTTTCCCATCCTTCGTGGTTATTATTTTTAACTTTTATAACATGGAATTTTCACTAGGGTTGTTACAAAACACTTCCCTTGGGGGACATCGTCCTCAGTGTTCAATCACACATTTACCTCAACAACACGCTGAAAGAAGACATACTGTTCATGAAGCTTTATAACATAGCTCGATGTAGTATTTCTATTTGATCCAAATTGGATCATTAGATTGTTTTTCATCCATCTCGATGCATTTGGAGTGGAAAAAGTGGAGGAATTAGCTCACGGGACCATTTTTACCAGTAGGACCTAGTTTGGTGAAATGAGGTCTGAAACCTTCAGGGAGAATTTTGAGGCATCAAATGAAATTTTTTAGGGGTAAAAATTTGTTGATCTATTGTATCACTTTTCCATGCTATTCTACACATAGAGAGCTTTCCAACGGCATAAGAACCGCGTCAATCAGAGTCTGTATGCAAAAGTTATGCCACTTAGAAGTTGACCTTCTTGTTTTCACACCTATAGTTCGAGAGGATGCCGCATCAACACCCATTATTCATGGAAAAGGGGATAACCACGTGTTTCTGATGTAAAAGAATCTAGAAGAGTCTATTTTATACTCTAGTTAAGGGTTGATGTAGTCAAACTTAACCACTAGTAAGCTATCGGGCTGTGTTATAACCGAGCCACTAGGAGGAAGAGGCATTCGATTATTTCGAGATAATTTTGTTCCATAGTTGAGTAAAGATACTCAGGAGAGATAGCAGGTAGAGCACACAGAGAGGATCTCTGCACTGTAGTAGCCCACGAGCCACAAAAATTACTTCTTTGTATTTGCATCCATATTTCCATACAGAAAAAGAGAGCGAAGCAACCTCACCTTTCAGCTGGGTTTTCTCCTGGAAGGGTTTCCTAGAGAGAATATCTTGTGTATTATGTGTGTGACCTTATTTCGTCGTTCTCTAATTTTCTGCTGATTTACTTTTACATGCATACACTAATTACAATTAATTTTATAGATCTAGAAATTAAATAAAACTGTAATAGTGTAGAATCTCAGATTTTTTAATATAATATTATCAGATTTGTTGTGACGAACTGTCAAGTGGAATATCCACGGTAGTTTACGGATCATTTAGTATCATATCTAGGTTTATTTGGGTATTTTCTAGAGATTGTAGGGATCTAGATCG
Source organism: Pinus tabuliformis (assembly GCA_031772625.1). NCBI lineage: Eukaryota > Viridiplantae > Streptophyta > Pinopsida > Pinales > Pinaceae > Pinus > Pinus tabuliformis. The sequence goes on from CM062819.1 coordinate 730,039,524, forward strand.
GTGAGGCCAAAAATCGTAAAATCCTAATCATGGGTGACAAATCTATAAACGAACCTCATGATCCTGCAAAGGTGAGGTTTTCGTAGCTCGAAAAAGAAGTCATGGATATAAAACACAATTTCAACCTCCTCACGACAGACCTAAGCAATAAGCTGGGGATATTTGGAGAAGAAGGGGGTTCAAATGCATATGAAAAATCAGAAGGGGGATCGGGAGATCGTGAAGACGCATATAACGAGCCAAAGAAAGAACCTGAAAAAGATCAACCTAGTTCGAGTGTCGTGAACCAATACCTGTTTAAATTGGAAGAAAAAGTCGATATCAATCCATACCATGACAAGATTGGTGCTCTAAAGCTGAACCACTGGTTGCAGCAACCAGAAGTTTATTTCGGTGTCCATCAGATCGAGGAAGGGTAGAAGATCTCATTCACGTGATTGAAATTGGAGGTCCATGCACTGAATTGGTGGGAGAGCCACATGGAAACCCTGAGGTTGGAGGGATAACCACCAATGAATAAGTAATATGATTTCAAAACCCTCATTAAGTCATAGTTTTATCCCATTGGGTATGTGGAAGACCAGTGGATTCGGTGGCATTACTTTAGGCAAAAGCGGGCCAAAGCATGCGGAGTACACCACAAAAAATAGAAATATGGATATAATGTTGGGTATCACTCCAAAGAACCCATATGTACTCCTCAAGTATTTGGGGGGTCTGCACCGCCATGTGCATGAGCAAGTGAAGTTGTTCAAGCCCAAAACGATGGATGAGGCTTGTGTACAAGCACGATACCTGGAGAACATAGGCTTGAAAAGAGCGCAATCAAGTGGATCAAAGCAAAAGGAGCAAGAAGATGCTTCTAAGGAGGGGAATAAGAAGCAAAAAGGGGGAAAAGATAAAAAGATGAGAACCACAACACACTAGTGCAAAGATCCTAACAACCACTGCAAAAATGATAGCCATACATAGGAGAAGTGTTGGAAGTTGTATCCAGAGCTAAACCTGAAGAACAAGAAGAAATATAATAAGAAGAAGAATCTCGTGGCCATTGATTCAAGCAACCAAGTTGAAATAAAATCAGACATGGGTGAGAAGATCGTTTGTACAATAGTGCAGAAGGAGGTGAATCTGATTAGCCTTCAGCAACAGGAAGAGAAATAAATGACCAAACTCTTCTATGTAAATATATAGGTCAAGAAGATGAATATTGATGCTATATTTGACTTAGGATTGTAGGGAAATCTCATTGCAACAGATCTAGTCAAGAAGTTGGGGTTGGAAGTTTGTGATCATCCAAACCCATATCCACTAGGATGGGTATATAAGGATGCAGAGTTGAAGGTAACAAAACAATGTAAAATTATATTTTCTATTAGTGTTGATTTTATTGATGAAGTAGATCTGAACGTGGTTCCCCTTGATGTATGTGGAGTCATGTTTAGGAGTCCATACATGTACATGCGTGATGCAATATTCACGAGGACAACTAACCAATACTAGCTCATCAAGGATGGAAAATAATTCATCATCAACGTGCACAAAGGAAAGTAAACAATTTCATTGGTAAATGCCAACCAAGCCAAGAAATTGATCAGTTCCAGCAAGAAGTATGTTTTATTATTTTTAAGAGAAAATCAGTCTGTAGAGGAGTCAATAAGAGGCAAGACATCCCTAGAGGGGTGTACTAAGAAACAAAAACAACAAATGGAGGAGTTTTAATAGGCATACAAGGACATGTTCCGAGAGCCTAAAGGGCTACCCCTAAGAGAGAAGTAGAGCAAGAGATCCAACTATTTCCAGACTCCCCATTGCCAAATATTGGGCTATACAGGCAGTCTGTTATAGAAGTAAGTGAGGTGAAGAAACAATTGCAGTAGCTGTTGGAAAGGGTTGTCATTCGATCGAGTACATCACCATGTGTGTCACCCATCATCATTGTGCCAAAGAAGGATGAGACTTGGCATATGTGTATGAATTATAGGGAATTATATAAAATCATGCTCAAGAACAAATACCCCCTACCCAGGATAGACAATCTGTAATATCAGTTGCAACAAGTAAAGTATTTCACCAAGTTGGACTTGAAGTCTGGGTATCATTAGGTTCTAGTCAAAGAAGAAGATACATGGAAGGTCGCCTTCAAAATAAGGCAAGGTTTGTATGAGTTGTTAGTTATGTCATTTGGCCTATGTAATGCACCAGCTACATTTATGAGATTAATGAATGATGTACTATGCCCTTTTATAGATTCATTTGTTATTGTCTATTTGGATGATATATTGGTATATAGTGCTACCTAAGAGGAGCATATTTCACATTTGACTTAGGTGCTAGAAACATTGAAGAAAAACCAATTGCTAGAAAATCTCAAGAAGTGTGAGTTTGCACAACAGTCCTTGGTGTATTTGGGATATGTGATTGGTGGAGGAGAATTGAAGATAGATCCTTCCAAGATGGAGGCCACCATGAAATGGCCGGTGCCTACTAATGTTAATGAGGTTAGGAGTTTCATTGGAGCAACATAGTGCTTGAGAAAATTCATAGCCTAGTTTTAAGCGGTAGCAACACCGCTCCACGCCATAACAACAAGTGGCAAGAGTTTCCAATGGGGAAAAGGGTAGCAGAAGGCTTTCGATGAGTTAAAGAAGAAGATCAATGAAGCACCAGTTCTGGCATTACCAAATTTGCAACAACCCTTTGAAGTGGAGACAGATGTGAGTGCATATGTTGTGGGAGTTGTCTTGATGCAAGGAGGAAAGCTTGTCTGCTACAATTCTGAATTATTTCATGGGGCACTTATTAACTACCCTACCTATGAAAAGGAGCTCTATGCCATGGTGCAAGATGTGAAGAAGTGGAAGCACTATCTGATGGGAAAGGAGATAACAATTCGTACGGATCACCAGCCGTTACAGTACTTGTAGGCCCAACATAAGCTATGACAGACCAGGCATTACAAGTGGATGGGGTTTTTACAGTAGTTTCATTTGGTGATCAACTATAAGAAGAGAAACACAAACAAGTTGGTTGATATGATTTCAAGGCCACCCACATCAAAGATTACAAATTTGGGGACTCTTATGCACATGGAACCATTCACCCATGATGAATACAGAGAGGCATATTCAGAAGATGAGGACTTCAAGGAGGTTTATCAGTAGTTATAGAGTCAGATTCATGTGTTTGATGGCAACAACGCCATTGACTACCATCTCCAGGACGGGTTACTCTACAGGTTGGATAAGCTATGTGTTCCTAACGGTGAGCATTTGCAGCTGATTAGAGAGGCTCACACCTCCAAGGTAGCAGGGCACTTTGGTGTAGGGAAGACCGTGGGTAACTTACAGAGGTATGTGTATTGGCCTAAGATGCAAGAACAAGTAGCTAGGTTCATAATAGGATGCATGTTTTGTCGTACCAGCAAGTCCGGAAACATGAAACAGGGTTTGTATCATCCCTTACCTGTACCTACTCATCCTTGGGAAAGCATTTCCATGGAAATTGTGGGATGGTTACCAAGAACTTGGAAGGGACATGACTACCTGTTCGCGGTAGTTGACAAGTTCAACAAGATGTGTGTTCTGATGCCCACATTAACAACTTCTTGACCAGATATAATGTTGGCAGTTGGATTAGTGGCAAGGTATCAATCAACACCTAAACAAAGCCATTTGTTAGCAACAAAAAGAATAATCAGGTATTTGAAAGGGACTAAAACTCACACTTTCTACTAAGTTTATTAAAACTCACACTTTCTACTAAGTTTATATCATACCTCTATTCGAAGCTAGCTCTGCAAAACTAAGTGGCAACTGAGCCCACATATCGGAAGGGATCTCCAACACACTCAGTGAAGGCTCTAGTTGGGAACCTACACCAGAGAGATCCCCTTGACTGTTGGTGATAAATTCCATCCCATCAACAGATTTGGTGCTAGAAGGAGGGCCATGGCAAGCACTAAAATCCCTCCTCACACAGAGACTTCCCATCAAGGAAGTAATCAACCGTGGCCTCCCACGAGCCCCTGAGGTATGGTATAACCCTCCGTTCGGGCCGCCCTTCACAAAACCCCTCCAGGAAGAAACTCCTATTCCCCCCCTTGAAGACACCCTTGGGGGGGAGGAACTTCCCATGTACGAAGTCACTAATGAACAACTCAGGGCTTTGCACCCTATCACACACCAATTCACTAGGGGTTTAAGATGTATCCCCACCACTAACTCCCTAGCCAACTATTGCACCTCCAACCTTCAACATATGCATCACGGCGTCCTAGTTAACTCTATATCGCAGTTAATTGGCTTAGCCTTGGATGATTATGTAGGCATCGTCGAAAGACTATCTATCAAAGGGTTGGAAAGCTAGCCAGAAGATGAAGAGGGGGAGCCTAAGAATACCTTTACTGGCAAGAATAACTAGATGCATAGAAGGGAAGTGAGCGGGAACAATCAAAGAATCACTGAGGAAACCCCTGCCAATGATCAACCTCTCACCAAGGGAACTCATGGGATCTTGGGACAAGAGGCTAGGGACTACCTTAGAGACCGAATAAAATTGTACAACAACCAACATCTCCTTAGGAACCTAAGATACAACCGGAATGTGAGAAACATGAGGGATCTAGGACATCTCAAAGTGCCAAGGAGAGAAGCCAGATGCCCCCCTCACACCAGCGGCAGGTTAGGTACAGACAGTGAATCAAAAGGCAATGATTGCCACCCCCTTTTCAACCCTAGACCAAACCATCGTCCACCACCACTGGCTTGGATAGCGCAGTCCCCTTTAAACCTTAGAGGCCTCCTACATGATATGCCCCGACATTCTGAGAAACACCTCCAAAAATTCGACCCAAAGAAAGGGACCTCAACTGATGACCACATTAGAAATTTCTATTTAGCTCTGCAAGTGATGAAGGTCCAATACGACAATGTAGCATGCAACCTATTCCCGCATACCCTTGAAAATAAAGCGACCACTTGGTATTGATCACTACCCATTTCCTCCATTCGAACGTGGGATGAGTTTAGGAAATCCTTTCTGGACAAGTTTTCAGATGATAAGACACCTTCCATTCTCCTCACTGAGCTCAACACGCTGAAATGCAATAAGAAGGAGAAGGTAAAGGGTTTTAATAAACATGTCACCACTATTTTAAACAAGTTCCCCATGGATGTAGCTCTTAATGATTCCATCATGATTGATTGCTACACAAGGGCCCTGCCACGGGACATTGCTATTTCCGTTAAGCGCGAAGAAAAGCTCACTCTGGTAGAGAATTTTTTCACGGCACTCGAGGTAAAAAAGGATCTTCTTTCAATTGGTGCCTTGGAACACGAGTCGTGAGAGGATCCAAAGTCCTCTAGTAAGAGGAACCAGGCTTCCTCAAGTAAAACAATCGATAAAGACAAAGATCCTTTTGATTTTGAAGGGCTAACCAAATCGCTAAAACAACTAACCAACGAAGTGTCTGAGCTAAAGTGAAGAACCAGTGATGCTTCTGGAGGGTCCAAACCCACTAAGCCATTTTTTCGGAAAACCAATAATTTCCCCCTAAAGTTTCACAAAACCCTAGTCCTACCTTCAACGTAGAAGAATTAGGCAAAGATAACTTTTGTACTTTCCATCAGGCTTCACACTCCAATAAAACCTGCCCACAATGGTTACATAATATGATCATCATAGTCATCCAATAATTAGAAGACCAGACTGCCGTCAAAGCGAAGGATGAAATAGACAAATCAGGAGAAGATGATTCCCCCCTTGGTGAGGATTCCCCCTCCGTTGTGCTAACTCTCGAGATCCTCCGGGGAGGAGACGTGTGCACTACACAAGAAACCTGTGTCGGAGAGGCTCCCCCCCCCCCCCCCCCCCCCCCCCACAAAAGTTACAATCTCAGGAGTAAAGGTGCAGTAACAGACTCTTCCTTAGAAGAAAAGAAGAAAGCTTTGTTGTGTAGGATCTTGCCCCTGACTGATACCAGTCAAACATCTGTCCCCTCACCCAGAGGAACGAATGATTTACACCTGACCAAATCACCTGCCAGCGTGAAAAGGAACCCCTCCACACCTAAGGATGCACGCAAAGGGTTTACTACTAAGCCTATCAAGGCTATGCCATGCGTAACACCATAATCTTTGCTTGTCGAGTTAGATTACAATATCATCGAAGATTTAAAGAAGACACGAGCTAACATCTCATTATTCGAGTTGTGCAAATTGGTGAATCAACAGGAACTCATAGCCAAAGCCCTCACTTTCTCCCTTGACCCTATTAAACCCATCGCTTCAAGCAAGGGAAATCCCGTAAGCCGATCCCCAGCCATAGTCGACCTCCAAGCTATAGTTAATGCCACCAACACCAACTTGAGAGGCTCAACCTCCCCATTCCTCTTAACCTTTGAGATGTTTAATTTCAACATCCGAAACTGCCTCATCGAATTTGGTGCGTCAACCAACGTTATGCCCTGGTTGGTATGCAAGAAACTAAATGTTCAACTAGAGAAAACTGATGCTAAAATTATCCAACTTGACAGATCTCAAGTCCTAGCCGTTGGAGAATTAAATAATGTCATCATTCGGTTATCCTCTGATGCCCAAGTGCACCAATGCATTGACATAATCGTTTTAGAAATCCCGGAAGCTTACGGTCTTCTTCTAAGCAGAGATTGGTCTTACAAGTTGCAGGGATACTTTGCCACCGATAGGTCTCACTTATGACTGCCTTACAAAGCAAAAAATAACCAAATCAGGGTAAATAGTGAACCTTGTATGAAACATACTGTTTCCAACCTTGAAAGCTCTAATGAACCAATTGGTTACACACAATAAGATCTATGAGTATGCCTCCTCAAATAATCATTAAGGTGCTATCAACCTTAGACCTTAACCGTTTCCTCGGATACCTAGATTTAAATCCCCACGCAAACCCCAAGCTGTGATGACGCAATTTTTTCTTTAAACTTGCATACGTTAGGTTTACCCTTTCCCAACACAGAGACGTGGACATTGTACTATGATGGTTCCAAAACCCATGATGGAGTAGGGGCTGGATGCGTCCTGCTAAATCCCAAAGGAGAAAGATTTTTGATCTCTTGCAGGTTGGAATTCCAATGTAGCAACAACACTGCTGAATACGAGGCATTGGTGATGGGCCTAAAAAAGGCCATTGACTTAAAAGAAAATTGCCTGAAAGTCATTTGGGATTCAGAAATCGTCACAAGACAGGTACGCAATAGCATCCATCATTTGTCTCCGCATTTAAAGAACTACCATCAAGAGGTATGGCGTCTCATAAATTCTCTTAAAGCTTTCAATATCATGTCTATTCCTAGGTTTAACAATGATGCTGCTGATACTCTAGCTAATGCCGCAACTAGGTTCACACCCCTTAGAGATGGTTTTTCTATTGAAATTTTGTATAAACCAATAGTACCAGATAACCTAACTAAATTGCATGTGTTTAATGATGACCAATAGATTCTCGAATTCATGGCAAATGCTGAAGTATTCTGTTATCACTTAGAACTAAAATTGATATATGTAACTTTTTATCCTAGCCCGATGACAAGGGCCAGTGCTAGTTTATTTTTGTTTTAATTTTCTTCCCTTAGAATCTGAAGTTTTGAAGAGTTTTTGAGTCAAGTTATTCTCAGCTCCCATTGGTTCCCCTCCATCTACCATTGTTTTATAGCCACCTGTTATCTTATGTCAGTCACCGTGCCTTTTTGTAATTTCGCAGCGCAATCCTGATTAGGCAGTTTCACAGCGCATCATGATTAGGCAGTTTCGCAGCGCATCATTCAAATTTAAAACTGACAGCGCTGCGAAATCATGGATTCGTACATTTCGCAGCGAATCTTTCCCGAAATGTCAAATCTGTTAGGTGAGTCATAGGCCGTGTCTTCTCATGTCAGCTCATGTACCCCTCTTATCACATTTCACCACTCATTGCCACTATCACCACCACTAGATCTGTTGATACGCATGAATCATCATTTCCAAGAAAGACCACTGTGCATAAAACTTAATGATGGTCGTAAGTCTTGCATGAAATGACAAATCTGCAAGATTACAACTTGAAAGATTTTAAACGACAAAATTTAAAATTCAACTGCAAAGATAATCAAGCGAGGCTGATAATCAAGCGAGGCTGAATTCAAATAGAAGCTGAATCACAATTCCAACCGGAGCTGGTAGTCATTGACTGCGAAGATTTGGAAGAATCAATGGAGAAAAAGGAGCACAGATCCGACAAATGTCTATGGACTGAGCCTGAAGGCTTAGATATAACGCTGAGAAATAAAGAGGTGGAGAAAGCATTTAAAAAGGCCGGGTGCTGGAATTTTTGCAAAAAGTTACAAGGAGGGCACGCACAGGTAACCAAAGAATTTGCACTTAACTTCACAGGCTTGAATTCAAAAGTAGCCATGATAGAATTGCAGGTTTCGCCAGAAGTGATATCTACTGTGACAGAGATACCACGAGGACAAGAGAAATGGTTTAAAAACTTCAAGTTTGACATGAATCCTTGCAAGGAGTTTTTGAAGGATGAATTTGTAAATGAAGATTTAAGTAAGGCAGTGCCCAGGAGTTATGTCAAAGAATATTATTCTCATTTACTTACCTGCATACAGAAATATCTGACTTGTGAAGGAAGGTATAACAAGGTTTACTCTTACCATTTTAAACTCCTTTTGCATTTCACCGGGAAGGTCTCCATAGACTTACCTTTTTATCTTTTCCGTAGTTTGAGTAAGATGTGTGATAAGGTACAACTGAGGAAAGAGGATTGTGAAACCTCTTTGTTTCATCATGGTTTGATCAAACTACTGGTTTTAGATGGGCTCCAAAAGATAGACAGAGATTGGAATTCATTCATTTTTATGGCTGGCTTCAAAAGCCAGACTAGCCTCACTCCTCTACCTGTTAGAGATTCTACAATAGCTGAGCTCCAAACAGAAGCAAGAGCTAAAAGAGTTCCAAATTCACAAGTAGGAAAACAAGTGAAGCCACTCATCATCCAAGATCAACCTCAGCAATCAACTAAGGAAAAAGCTCATGGTAAAAAGACTGTACCTGAAACAAGCACATCTGAAGTAGTCTCAAGGATAAGAACAAGAAGCCAGATGAATAAGGAAAAAGGTAAAGTTGTAGCAGTCGAAGAAAGTCCAGTGTCCAAGGGAAGTTTAAATGCCTTATTACAGGCTATTGACTTTGAGCAGTCTCTACCAGTTCAAATTGAGTTGATACAGTCAGAACAAGAAAACACCAAGAAAGCCAAGGCCTCAAAAAGGCTTAAATCTGATGAGTCAGCTGAAGAGTTTGATTTTAAACCTAGAAGACCTATGACAAGGAGATTCCAGCAAGTACATGAAGCACTGTCAAGAACAGAGGAAACAGGGGAAGGGACACAACGTTGGCAAAAGAAAAACACAGGCAGAACAGTCATCACATCTAAAGAAGATAATATAGCAGCCATGAAGAGCCAATTAGAATCAGCTAAGCATGAGATTGCCAAATTAAAGAAAGCTGTTAGAAGACATGCAGTCATACACGCAAACTATTATAAAGCTCTATGGAAAGGGAATGCAACTGTAGAAGCCCAGTTGAATTCAGTGGTTGATGGCCATTCACAATTTCACACCTGGACAGTACCAGAAATCAAAGAAGCCAAGTACATCAGAAGGATCAATATGCAACTGAGAGCTGGGAATAAGGTTATGAAGAAACAAATTGAAGAGCTGAAGGCACAGTTAAGCCAGCTTAAAGGACCTGCTAAATGAGTTTTCATTTCAAGTAAGATTATGTTTCAAAAATTTTGATAAGTTTGCTTGATCTTATCTTTCTGCAGAAATCTAAATCCCTATTTGGCCTTTGGAAAGTCTAAAGAAGTTTTTGGCAATCAAGCACTCGATTAATAAAGGTCTCAGGTTAAAAACAAGCTGTTTTAAATAACTCAGCAGTTTCGTAGCGCGCTACGAAAATGCTGAAAGTGATGATTTCAACATAAATCAAGCAGTTTGGAAGTTGAAGCGGGAATTTTGAAAAGGAAATATATATAAGGCATATAAGGCATCATCTAAAACTATTAACATTAAACCAGGACAAGACAGGTGGAGAAGATATGTATTCGAATCCAATTTTAATTTTTTTGTCATAAAGTGAACATATTTACCACAGTTCAAGATATTTCATAACAGCTTGGTGCCTTCACACATGAAAAGGGTGGACAACACATCATGGACGTGGCAATCTTTTCTATTTGGGTAATCAAAGATAAAAGGCATGCTTCTTTGGATTCGAACATTTTGACGCAAATCAAGGACCGACAAACAGGGGTAGTTTCCTATGTTTCAGGGCAATGGAAAAGATGTGTCATTAAAGATCAAACATGGAGCCTTGAACATCCATTACAACCAAACTAAAGGGGAGCAGATGTCAAAGAATGAGAACCATTGTAATCAAGGCTATTATTAGCATAACACGGTGTTAGAATCCTGCTTGATTTAAATCTCTAAAAACTCCAGTCAACACTTTGTTGTATTTATTAAGTAGTTAAAGTTTAAGAGTGGTCAGTAATAGAAGTAGTTTTCGAATTCCCCTCATGCTGGAGGAGGAATCTCGATCAGTTAGAATAAGAGCTCTATATATAGCTGAAACAACAATGTAATCAGGGTTGGAAATTTTATGAAAAAGCTGGTATTTGGCCTATGTAAGACTCATTTTCAGTAATATACATGCTGAACTTTACTTCTCAGGATTCATGAAGGATTTTTTATGTTCAGAATATGTGATGTTGTCCTTTTCTTAATTCTTACAGTGGTATGGATGTATAATCACTCAGAATTCACTGAATGTGCTCTGACTTCCTGTATACATTTATAAACTGTGTGGTCCCATATGAGTTTATGTTCTGAATGTTTAAATGCTGAATGCCCTGACTTCCATGTAAGGTTGAGTTCATTGTTATATTGAGGTGTTGTTGACTCCATAAGCCCAATGGATAGTTTTGTTTAATGTGTTTCCACCATTCATATTTTTCACAGTTGTTCTACAAGAGTTAGCCATCTTATCTTTAATCAAAATCATTAACCCATCAAGAGAGAGCCCTCTCAGGTTGAGGAGGCTAAGCCTCAGCCTAAAGTCGGTTTGAAATAGTTACTTGAAGTCTTCCTGGTCTGCAGCCTTCCAGGGTCTGATTTTGAGATAACATATTCAAAGACGCAGTTATCGACGAAGAGGAACATGAAAAAACATTACAAGATGAGGTGGATTCCCGGAAGGGAAATACCTTACCGAAAGGGGTGGTGTCATTGGAAAAACTGTTTGACCTTTAGAATTGCTTCAGAGGTCTACCAAATGCCAAGACACATATTTCCACCCTCTTACGTGAGAAAATCAATCTCGGGACTGAGTGTGACCCCAAAAATGTTAACCTGGGAACAAAATGCACCCCAGAGGAAAAACAAGCTTTCATCAATTTGTTTCGAAAGTATCGAGATGTATTTTCTTGGACTTACGATGACCTGAAAGTGTATGATACTCAGATTATTCAAGATGTCATTCCTACCAGAGAGGGGGTCAAACCATTTCAGTAGAAACTGAGGAAAGTGCATCCCGCCTTGATAACCCCTCATACAAAAGGAGTTAAAGGAAATTTTTGGACACCCACATTATTTTTAAGGTCAGACACTCGACATGGGTATCTAATCTGGTACCAGTAATAAACAAATCCAGAGAAATACACCTTTGCATCGATTTCTGGAACCTTAATCAGGCATTGGACAAAGATAACTACCCTATTCCATCCATGGAGTAGATCCTTCAAACTATCTCAGGTTCCAAGCTCTTTTCTCTACTAGATGGGTTCTCTGGTTATAATTAGGTCCTGCTCTCAAAACTTGATAGGATTAAGACCACGTTTCGAACGAGGTGGGGAACATTCGCTTTTTGTCACATGCCGTTCGGACTAATAAACAATAGGGAAACTTTCCAAAGGGTTGTGGATATCACTTTTCGGGGGTTAATGGGGCAGAGTGTGGTGGTCTACTTGGATGATGTCACCGTTTTTAAAAAAAGAAGAAGTGATCATCTCCAGCATTTGAAGCATATTTTTGAAAGATGCCAAAAATATGGGATCTCTCTCAACCCTAAGAAGAGCATATTTTCAGTTTCAGAAGGCAATCTATTGGGCCACATAATCACCAAGAAAGTGATCACAGTCAACCCTAACCACGTGAAAGCCATAGCACAAATCCCTTAGCTAAGCACCAAGAAAGGGATGCAATCTTTCCTCGATAAAATTAATTTCTTGCGCAAATTTATTTCAGATTTTGCACAAATTACCAAACCTCTACAAAACATGATAAAGAAAGATACAGTTTTCAAATGGGACTGGGAAGAAAAGGAATCATTTGATCGGATTAAGGCAGTAATCGCGGAGTCACCTTCACTCTCAAGCCCCGATTTCTGCAAAGATTTTATCTTATACACTTTTGCTTCAGATTCGTCACTGGTCGTGGTCCTCACTCAAAAGGGCTGTGAACATGATGAATGTCTTATATCTTTCATGAGTATAGGACTCCAAGGGGCAGAGTTGAATTACCCAGACATCGATAAGCATGCTTATGTTGTCTACAAAGCAGTGAAACACTTCAGGCCTTACATCCTAAAAGACCACGTCACCGTAATGGTCCCCCATCCCGCTGTTAGATCCCTTTCGCACAACAAGAGTTGGGGGAGATAAGAGACAACTGGATGACATCCCTCCAGGAGTACAACTTAGAATTTAAGCCCTCGCACACAATAAAAGGGCATGGTCTTTGTACGTTGGCCACTAAGGCCACATATCTGCAGAGCCCGGAAGCTGACCGATTGGCCCAAGAAACAGAAGGATGGGAGCATGAAATTGAAATGTACCACAACGAACTCCTCAGCTCACATGACTCCCCATCATGGTATGCTGATTTAAAGCAATACCTAACAAAGGGTCGTTACCCGAAACAATGTCCTCTAAACAAAGAAGATCCATCAGACTGAAAGCAGCCTCATATCAGATGGTCCAGGGGAACCTGTTTAGGAAGCATCACCTTGGTGTGTTGCTAAGATGTCTAGAATATGAAAAAGCACATCAGGTGATCAAAGATCTACATGACGGATCGAAAGGAGGTCATTACGCGGGCGACACCATAGCGTACAAGGTTATGTGGGCAGTGTTGGAGAGGTAAATCCCCTCTACGGATAGAGGCGATCCATACTAGCCCAGCAAGGGTCTAGAAACAATCAATCAATGCTGCTATGCATGTTCCTAATTACAATTAAACAAGAGGTAAAGAGCACTTACTTGGATTCCAGCGCTGTCGTTTGATGAAGAGATGCTGCCTTCGCTTTGGCTGGTCACAATCCTCCGCGATCCCCGCGAATAGATACCTGCACACACGAAGAGGAAACAAACACAAGCGTAAAATCTAGTAAAAGCAACCATACATCAGTTAGAAAATATGTAATTCACATTAACCATTGCATAGACAAATGAGAATGGAACAATAATAGCAGTCATCTATTATTAATCGAAACAGAGAAGAGTACAACCAAATGTTCTGACGTCGGTATCCTTCTCAGGAGGGGCCAGTCAGCAAGCGTCTCAAGCATTCACCTTTGGAAATGGTTCTCCCAAGACAAGAAACTCTCTCTCACACAAGCAACACAAAACAACCTTCCCTAAGCTATCAATCACTTCCACACTTAGCACACCAAATACCTATAGTAGCAGCAATCTGAGCACTATAAGCTCTACACAATCCAAGCTATTCCAAACTAGCTGCTCATGGTAATGGTGGAGGTTTATATAGGAGAAGGAGTCTCCTAAAAGGGTGGAAGGATGAGCTTATCTTCAAGGGAAGTGGTTGCAAAGGGTCGAACAGACATGCCATAGAAGGGAGTCGATATTCACAAGACCAACAACCAAGTCTGGAGTTATCTGGAAGGCTGGCTGTTGGAACAAATTCGCCAAAACTGGATCAGCGCGGGTGCATAACTGGTCTGGCGCGCTGACGTCGCAATGTCATAATGTAAAAGGCCATGTCAGCGCGGGTAGGTACACAGAGGGGCTGCGCTGGTCATGAAATTTCGATCAGCGCGGGAAAGGCGTGTGCTTCCGCGCTGGCAGCGCCCTCAGTCTGTTATAAAGCGCCAGTCATCGCGGATATTTTAGAAACAGACGCGCTGATGAGGAAAACTTTGGAAAAGTGGGTTTTGGGCCAATTCAGAAGGCATGAACTTGATTATTGTGAATTCTTGACACAGTAGGGTGACTGACAGGGAGACAGTGACAAATTACTGTGTAACAGATGCCCCCTAAAGCATGAAGACCGAGAGAGTGGGAGGGGTGAAATTCTTTACAACACTTTGCCGAACTGGAACACCACCAGGAAGGACCGAATATCTCTGATAATCAAGTACATGCAGTCTAGGCATGGGCGCAGCCATCCAAAAGACATGCGAAGAGGTCTGTGGAATGGACGCAGCCACCCAGCTAAAGAGACCAGAATAATGATAAGGTATGGTCGCAGCCATCCATGAAGACTCAGGTATGGGCGCAGCCATCCATCAATGAGTCATGTAATGATCATCCACAAAATCGCAACCTGGACTATAACAGACAGAGATCCAGGGTCTCGCGCTCCGTCCCGATCCGAACAAAGTACAAATCCAAGCATGTGAATACAGGAGCTGAAGTCGAACATGCATGGACGTCATATGATTACTAGCCAATGATGAAAACTGTTAACAGACGCGAGAGGTACCACCAATAATGACAATGGTCCTCAAGGTACTATAGGTACAATCCGTGGCGTGTGAATCAATGAGCTGGTGTCGAACACCCACAGAATCATTCGATCGGAGGCCAATGATGTAAACCTCGCGTCGAACACGAAGAACCTGCCATTAGGGCATGCAGGCTCTAAGGCACCTGAAGGGAGTCTCTAAGTCACCTTCCCGGATAATGAGCTGAAGTCGACAGGAAGTGACCTTGATCGAAGGTGGGCCATAATGATTCCCACATCATCGACATGAGACAGAGGTAAAATGATTTGTGTGAGATAGCAGATGAGGTTGTATTATTGCAGAGGTCAACTTCTCTTGAACATACCGGCGGCACGACAGTGGATTTGGCAGTATTTGACATCAAATGAGCAGAGGGTAAGATGACGGTGGAAATGAGCAAATGAGAGGTCAAATAGGATAACCCATACCCACGGAGGTCAATTACGAAACAACATGAGAAAGTCCCACCCGACACGAATGCAGACCAGTGCCTTGTTCAAGAGCGACATACTGCCGACGCAACGATTGCAGTTCCATTTTCCCCACCATTTCTGGCAGGTACCCCGGTTATTTTTGGATGACAAGCTTGACGGGGATAGCATATGCTTGAAGAGTGTCATTTCGACAATGCCCGATGTCATCAAGTGTTTAACGAGCCTGACAAAGGAAAAACTCGGCGTCTTTTCATATTTAGAGAGTTTGAAAAGACAGCGGAAAAGGAAACTCCAGGGGGGTCCTTTTTCGTAGAGTTGTGTCTCTCGAGCCCGGAAAAGTATAAAACAATACCTGAAAGAACCGCCCGACCAGTATGATCGAGGAGTACTTTTCGTGAATAGTGACTTCGACCCGAAAAAGTAAAAAAGCGGTCAGAAGCACGTCGTTTTGGAGCCAATAACGAGTTCGAAACGACAAAAACCCGACAATCTTTTTAGTTTAAACAGTCAAAAAAAGAGCTTTAAAGGCGACCGCCTCTCATTCCTTTTAACGAGTCAAGGGGAAACTCGGCAATCTTTTCATCTTTAAACGGTCGGAAAAGAGCTGAAAGCAGACCTCCATTTTTATTCTCTTTAACGAGTCAAAAAGGGAAAAATACTCGGCAATCTTTTCACATTTTACAAGTCAGAAAAGAGCTTAAAGGTGACTCGTCCTAGAGGAACGAGTGGTATAAAAGGTAGCAACTGGTTCCGGAAATGGTGGAACTGCTCAAAACATGTAATGGTCAAGAGGCTGGCTAATAAAACCACTCATCGCTGCGGTTCCTCAGGAAAGGATAAACAACCAAGTGAGAGCATATGATCGGCCAAAGAGATGGTAGCAATGGAATGAAACAACCAAGGCTCATCTAGCAGAATTTAGCGGATAAAAATGGCAATCACGAGATGTAAATCGGGTATGGGTTCATTTTTACACAAGCTTGAACCGTGGAGAACTTTGCTTGGATTCGGTTTCATGTTTACACAAGCTTGAAATGAAAAACTATGCTTGTTATAAGTTCGCATGCCCCCAGCATAATAATGCAAATCGAGGTACATGCCCCCCAAGCTTCATTGCATTCGACAAAGTGGATGGAATGAAGGTTCACTTTCGAGATCTTGGAAAGACTCGACTGGGATTTTACGAGATCTTAATCAAAGACTCGATCTGAAAAGGGAGTTGTTTCATTTTTTTAATGAGGTTGACACAGTAAAAGAACTATCCTCATAACCCTTGTTTCATGTTTTAACGAGCTTGACACAAGATCAGGAACTATGCTCGAACACCTAGTTGCATTTTTTAAGGAGCTTGACACAGGAAAGCGAACTATGCTCCGACCAGACCTAATTTCATTTTTTAGGGAGCTTGACATAGGAAAGTGAATTATGCTCTGACCAGACCTAATTTCGTTTTTTAGGGAGCTTGACATAGGAAAGTGAACTATGCTCCGCCCGAACTTCATCATAATGAACAGGAAGTCGGGGCTTCCAAGAGTGGCGCTCCCGGTGGGAGGTCAATATCTCGGAAGTCAGGACCCAACGCCCCCAGGACACTATGCACGACGGCGACATTGTTGGATATAGGCACGGGGGAGGTGGCCACGTAGTTGATCTGGGGTGAGACAGATGCAACAAGTGGATGAAAACCAGGAGGGAAGGACAATTGTGCCGAAGGGGCTTGTGGAAGAACGAACGATAATTGATCGATCGTCACTATTCTTCCATCGTGTGGAAAGCAAACCACACGGAAAAGTGAAGAAACAAGGGCTCCCATGGCATACACATAGTCACGACCAAGGAGAAGACTGAAGTCTAAAGAACCTTGGGTAACCGAGACGTCTATATAGACGGTCTTGCCTCCCAAAGTAATAGGAATCTGCGGAAGGATCCCTAATGGTTGACTCGTTCCTCCGTCAAAGGCGGTGAGATTCGGTACGACAGGTACAAGCGATGGGGAACCCAAAGCTCGCCAAGTAGTAACGGGCATAAGACTAACCGATGCTCCTTCATCTAACACAGTGCCAGGCAGTGCCTTATTGAAGGCATAGGCGGTGACCCAGAAAGGCACATGGGATGGAAGGGGAGGGGTAGTCAAACGACTCCAATCAAAGGAAATGACCGAACTACTTGGTGGGGGAACCATATGGTTGCCCCCCTGCTCGGAAAGAACCGACTCTGAATCCTCTGGAGAGATTGGGATAGGAACACCATTATCAGGCTCCGGAGAATTTGACGAGACGAGAAGAACATGAGAATTTGGCTCTTCCGAAACAGAGTGAGCGAGCGGCGGACTCGAGTCGACACTATTTCCGACCAATGGTTGGTCTGGAACAGGCTGGACACAGCTGGGTTCGGGAAGAGGAGCCTGGACAAGAGAAGAATGTGAACCAATCTCATTGTCAGGAGGTGGATGATCTGCAGCTGCAGAAAGACGTTGATATCCAACGGGGAGTTGGGGTGAGGGAGCTGGGAGACTTTCCAAAACAGTGGAGGCTTTATCCATGAGTGGACAAAGGTGAAGGGGATGATTGCCTTCACAAAGTCTGCAGGGGATTCGAATCTTCCCTTTCCCTTTGCCATTCCCAACTGATGAGGTAGCATCGCCGTGAGGTTCAGTGGACGATGAGGGGCGGGCCGGATCACGAGACCATACTTCTAAGATCTTGGGAATGCCAGGACAATCATGAAGAAGATGGTCCTCCTTGCATAATCGACAAGGAAACTTAACCTTCCGCGGAGGAGTGAAAGGTGACCCGACTTCAGGTGTACTGGAGTGGATAGTTGGACTTGAGAGGGGGACTGTGTGTGTAGGCTCTCCCTTAGGGGATTTCTTCTTCTTGGTCTTCCTCTTCTTCTTCTTAGCCACCTGGTTACTCACATCGAGAATTTCACCAGGCGAAGTACAAGAGGATGACGTAGAAGTAGGCGTCGAAGGGGAGAGATCCACCTTAGGATCAACATGATGTTGTTCAGGTGGAGGGACTGATGGACTAACAACCGACACGACAGGGACCAAAGAGGTTGAAAACAACCAGACATGCAACCCAACAGTTAACCCTGGTAGGGACAACGTTGCCATATACGGAGCACCAACATTCCCAAGAGGAGGGAAATGCCCAAGATTCCCGTCAGGAGGGGAGCTTGGGTTGGTGAACCCTGGAAAAGTTGCCATTGAGAAATAAAACGAAACCTACTCAAGCTAACGCACACAAAATCTAACCAGGTAATGTTATCGTGGCCGAATAAATTTTTAAGACACTGGAACTAAACTTGACCTTTTCATGTTTCAAGAGTCGAGAAAAGGACGAAAAGATGACTCCAGTCTCCTTCGAATGTTTAATGAGCACGAAGTGACAAGACGCTCACAGGCACCTCTTCTTTTAAGGAGTCCGAAAAGGATCAAAAGTGACTTCTCTGGAGATTCTAGGCAAAAGGGTTTACCAGGCAATCCGTAAAACTGCTTATACACCTTAGCAATCGTATGAGAACCAAGGACTTTACGTACTGCAGTCAATCTTCCCGAATGCTGTGTTCGGTGCGTTACGGTTCGCAAGGCGGCAGACTCGGCTTCCTAGGGATCAAGGATAAAAGCCTAGTGGGGTCTCCCTATATACGCGACGGTACATGGGAGCACAGTCCGTGTTAGACCACTATCGAGTCACAGAAGGAGGAATCACCCAACCGTAATGTGAAACAATAGTGACTATGTTTAAAGACGCCGGAACACGTCTCTAGCCTAGACCTCTACAATATGAGCGTTATGTTCCAATGCGTTTTTAGCTTAATTCGGTTCATTTTATGGTTAATCTTGAGTTAAGTTTCGATTTCAGGCTCTATCGTATGTTCTCTCACAATTACCTAGA
Organism: Pinus tabuliformis; assembly: GCA_031772625.1. NCBI lineage: Eukaryota > Viridiplantae > Streptophyta > Pinopsida > Pinales > Pinaceae > Pinus > Pinus tabuliformis. The sequence continues at coordinate 730,058,688 of CM062819.1, forward strand.
TGCAAACTACATGCTAAAGAAAACCATTTTGTTCGATGAATTCTAACTATGAGAAGGTGAAGAATTTTCAAACAAACAAAATGAAATCAAACAATCAAGCAGCCTAATGCAGCTAAAAGCGAGGAAAGGAAACTTTTCTTTTGAAAATGCGAATCAATGAAATGTTCTTTTCCTTTTCAATTCTCAAAAGCAAAGCTACTAGTTTGATTTTCTTTCAATGGCACAAAGCATCTAAATGAATTTGGAGGAACGAGAACACCAAGCCAATCACTTAGTGAAAGCACACAAAGTTCCCAAAACATCCAACAAAGATTTCCAAATCGAAAGGAAAACCAAGTTCTGCACGAGCTATGTGATCTAAGCTCGGCAAGACAAGCAAGGATTCAAGCAAGGAGGAAGTGAAAAATGCTCGGAAACACAACCAGAGAACACTTCAACAATCACTGAACAAGCGTAAAAACAAATCTGAAGTTGGCTGGTCAAACAAGAAAACAAGATCCCGACGGAAGGCTTGACACACACCCGGCCACTAGATGCCCTAGGGCTAGAATGCGAAATCAACGGAAAAAGGCAAACACCCGGAGGATAAGAGCTACAACCAGTCAATTAGAGACTCAACACAATCCAGCAACTGCAAAAGTGATGGTGGAAATACAAACCAAGCAGCGAAAGCAAAAATGAAGGTATTCGCAAAACCAAAAACGAGCAAAAACGAAATCCTATGGAATAAGACTTCGCAAACAAGCGGCTCAGAGTTTAGGTAACGAAAAACAAGTCACAAACCAAGTGGAGAGAAGAGGGGAAAGTCACAGCAACAAGTTCAGGAGGTTAATTTGGACAAAAATGAATTCTACAGGATCAGCGCGGGTAGGCTTCAGCAACTCGGCGCTGAAAGGAGGATGCCCGTAGCAACTTTGCGACGTCAGCGCGGAAGGACACGGATAAAGCGCACTGTCTCAGAAAAACGAGGTCAGCGCGACTATTAATGGTACAGGCGCGATGACAGGGAGATCAAAGAAGCGGGGGTGCGGCGTCGGCGCGGAAGCACACGAATAAAGCGCGCTGTCTCAAAAAACGAGGTCAGCGCGACTGTTAATCGTATAGGCGCGATGACAGAGATAACAAAAAGGCAGGTGCGCGACGTCAGCACGTCTGTTTTCGTCAGCACGTCTGTTTTTAATTAAACCGCGCTGAGGGTAAAAATGAGTAGAATCAAAGCAACAAACTCCCAAACGAAAGGCAGAAGGTCTTTTAACAACCAAGACACTTCTCAGATGGACCCAGGAAGACTATAAGCAAAGAAAAAATCCCCAAATCTTGAAAAAGAGAACAATCAAATTCAAGCACAAAGGATGGACACGAGAGACAAAAGGCTGATCCCCAGTGGAGTCGCCAAATTGTTGGAGAGGTAAATCCCCTCTACGGATAGAGGCGATCCCTACTAGCCCAGCAAGGGTCTAGCAACAATCAATCAATGCTGCTATGCATGTTCCTAATTACAATTAAACAAGAGGTAAAGAGCACCTACTTGGATTCCAGCGCTGTCGTTTGATGAAGAGATGCTGCCTTCGCTCCTTCGCTTTGGCTGGTCACAATCCTCCGCGATCCCCGCGAATAGATACCTGCACACACGAAGAGGAAACAAACACAAGCGTGAAATCTAGTAAAAGCAACCATACATCCGTTAGAAAAGATGTAATTCACATTAACCATTGCATAGACAAACGAGAATGGAACAATAATAGTAGTCATCTATTATTAATCGAAACAGAGAAGAGTACAACCAAATGTTCTGACGTCGGTATCCTTCTCAGGAGGGGCCAGTCAGCAAGCGTCTCAAGCATTCACCTTTGGAAATGGTTCTCCCAAGACAATAAACTCTCTCTCACACAAGCAACACAAAACAACCTTCCCTAAGCTATCAATCACTTCCACACTTAGCACACCAAATACCTATAGTAGCAGCAATCTGAGCACTATAAGCTCTACACAATCCAATCCATTCCAAACTAGCTGCTCATGGTAATGGTGGAGGTTTATATAGGAGAAGGAGTCTCCTAAAAGGGTGGAAGGATGAGCTTATCTTAAAGGGAAGTGGTTGCAAAGGGTCGAACAGACATGCCATAGAAGGGAGTCGATATTCACAAGACCAACAACCAAGTCTGGAGTTATCTGGAAAGCTGGCTGTTGGAACAAATTCGCCAAAACTGGATCAGCGCGGGTGCATAACTGGTCTGGCGTGCTGACGTCGCAATGTCATAATGTAAAAGGCCATGTCAGCGTGGGTAAGTGCACAGAGGGGTTGCGCTGGTCATGAAATTTCGATCAGCGCGGGAAAGGCGTGTGCTTCCGCGCTGGCAGCACCTCAGTCTGTTATAAAGCGCCAGTCATCGCGGATATTTTAGAAACAGACGCGCTGATGAGGAAAACTTTGGAAAAGTGGGTTTTGGGCCAATTCAGAAGGCATGAACTTGATTATTGTGACTTCTTGACACAGTAGGGTGACTGACAGGGAGACAGTGACAAATTACTGTGTAACAGGCAGGTTTCTACTGGCCCACTTTATTCAAAGATGCTCATGACTATGTACGAAAGTGTTCGATTTGCCAAAAGCATGCTGGCAGGTAGGCAAGGTCATCCGCCCACTTATAACGCATAGCAGTTGAGGAACCTTTTCAACAATGGGGTCTGGACATCATAGGTGAGATCAATCCTCACTCGTCAAAGCAGCATAGGTATATACTCACGACCACTGACTACTTCACTGGATGGGTAGAGGCAATCCCACTTCGAAAGGTTAACGACGATGAGGTAATATCTTTTATTCAGCCAGACATCATCACCAGGTTCGGTGTTCCAACCTCGCTTGTTTTTTATAACACTACTTACTTTTCATCTTTGAAATTATATAATTTTGCTCTGGAAAATAGCATAGTGTTAAAACATTCCGCTAATTACTACCCTCAAGGGAACAACTTGGCTGAATCGACCAATAAGAACCTCATTCATATCATCAAAAAAACCCTTCTTTCAAAGCAGAGGAATTGGCATAACGTCCTTAGTAACACTCTTTGGGCTAACCGGGTCACTCCCGGAACCTCAATAAGCACATCGCCGTACTTCCTGGTCTACAGGAAAGAAGCCATATTTCCCCCCAATCTATATTTCCCCACCCTTAAGCTAGCCCAAGAGTCGCGAGGCACCCCTTTCCCATCTATACAAAGCCGGATCGATACCCTGGTGAAACTAGAGGAAGAAAGGTTCAAAACTAAGGAGAAGTTTGTCATTCACCAAGCCCGGATCAAAAGAGGGTTGTATTGGACCCAAAATTCAATAGCCCATTTATCAAACACCTATAATGAAATATAAGGATTCAAAGGCCATTCATCCCTTCGCAATGGCTTTCCTATCCTCTGACACACATCACATGCCTTGCAATATGCCTTAGAATCCTTATGCAACATTGGCTATCATAATCATGCACGCAGAATCTTCTATGTGGTCACTCTACCTGCATAGTGTCCTCCCGCCACTCCTCCATGTGCTTCGGTGAGGATACTAGATTGTTCAAATTCCGGAACATATCGACGTAGTATTTCATCAATACCGATCTTATAAAAGTGTCCCAAACTCACAGAAAAGTCAGCTACACGGACTACCAACTCCTTTTTCTGCTGAGTACAATATCCTTCTAGAGTTGTTCCAGTAGTTAGAAACTAAATTATATAATCAAAGTAATCATCTACAACTTGTACGACAAAGAGTTGCGCATTCGAAAACCCTTCTTCCAAACTAGTTAGTTCTTCTCCTGTCTCAATTTTGGATAGATGACACGGTCCCTCATTCAACCATCCAGGCTTCACAATCACCTCAAATTCATACTCTTGAAATAGTAATAACCACCTGCAGATCTTCCCCACCAACACAGGCTTGTTGACCAGGTACTTGAGAGTGGAGTGATCTGTATACATTTTAAAATATGCGTCCAATAAATAATGTCGAAACTTTTGTAGCATGTAGATCATCGCCAATCCTTCGCACTCTATAGTCGAATAATTCTTCTCATCCTTTGACTATTTCCTACTTGCGAAGTCTATGGGGTGATGTATCTCATCTTTGCCCGGTTGGGTAAATACCGCACCCAACACAATACAATAGGCATCGATATGCAGAGGAAATTATTTCTTCCAATCAGGGAACACCAAAATAGGTGCAATCACCATCTTTTCTTTTAACAAATCTAGACTGCGCTGACACTCTTCATCCCGGTAGAAGGTCATGTCCTTCTTTGGTAATTTTTCCATTGGCATGCTTATCTGTCCATAAGCTTTAATTACCTTTCTATAGTAACTAGTGTGCCGCAACATTGCGTGCAATTGCTTTACATTCTTTGGAGCTTCTAAATTGACAATCATTTCTATCTTCACAAGAACTACCATTAATCCTTACTTGCATACCACATGGCCTAGCAGTATCCCATAAGGCACGAAAAATATACACTTATTCATATTTAGAGTGATTTGGTATCTGTGACAAGTATCCAACATGAGGTGCAGACTTGCAATATGGCGATTTACCAACCCAAAGATAGTCCAGTCATCAAAATACACTTCTAAGAATTTATGGATGAATTTTTTTGAATGCTGCAATTACAACTCTTGAAAATATCGTGGGCACATTCTTAGGCATGAATGGCATTGTTGTGTACTGGAAGCATCCCCACTCCGTTGTGAAGGTAGTCTTGCTGCGATCCTCCGATGCGATCTTAATCTGATGGTACCCTGAGAACCCATCAATGAATGAATAAGCTTCCTGTCCTCCAACATTTTCCAAAAATTCGTCCGTAAATGGTGTTGGAAATGGGTCATGAATGCATGCATCATTGATCTTCCTCGAGTCTATGCATATTTTTATTTCACCCTATTGTTTCTTCTCTTGAACTACCATAGGGCTCACCCAATCAGATTCTTCTACTGGCTCAATAATTCCGGCTTCCAGCATTTTGTCTAGTTCTTTGCATACATTTTCCTTATACTTGGGATTTAGCTGGTAAGGTCTCTGTTTCATGGGCTTCACATCGGGCTTTAAAGTGATCTTCATCACTCCTAGATCCCCTACTATTCCCTTCAGGTCCAAGAACTTGGTAGGAAACAAGTCCTGGTATTTGCACAACAGCTCTGCAACTTTATCAACTGTATCTTCATCCCAATAATATCCTATGTTTGTAAACATAGGTTGCATGTGGGATCTAATGTTTATTTGCCTAGTCTTCAAAGTTTCTAATATATTAGGGTTCCCTGCTTTAGGTCCTTCAACCTCACGTTGTCCTTGAGTCTTTGGAATATTTATTTTTCATGGATCATCTTCTTCTTCTTTTGTAGTCACATTGTAGCATTCCAACACATGGCGCAACTGTGTACTCCAGTCCGGTTGAACCCATTCTACCTAATCTTTAGGCATTCTAAAGGTAGCGGCCATAATTTCCTGAAGCGCTTCATCAATGCACTCGAATCCATCCTCAAATTTGAAATTTAATAAGAAGCTCTCCCTCAAGATATGCCATTCATTCGTCCAATGGCATAGCTTTGTTTCCAAATACCAACTCATCAGGATAGTATCGAGGGTATGACAAAAGATATGTATTTATTAAGGAGTCAGGTAAAAAAGATATGTACCCATTGTGGTTGTGGCTCTTATCCCCAAGCTTTAGTCCACCACACCAAGTGTTCACACAGATCATCATTTCCACTATATTTCTTAGTCATCCAAGTATTAGCATATCCAAACCTCAACTTCATCATTCGCTTGTATTCCTTCTAGTTAGCGAAGCTTTCCTTATGCGTACCCCACCAATGGGAAGGCGTAGCGTGCACTACCAATTAAAGTGCTTGGAATCAATGTTCCTTGAGAACCTCCCTTTCAAACTCATCCAAAAAAATATTACCATTATTTAAGCCATCATAATACGAAAGTTTCCTTACCTCCGTAAATACGCACCACAATGATTTGGTCATCATATTGCAACGTAGCATAGATACTTCATGCAACCAATTCAACCAGTGTTCGAGCTCTTCATCTGAGTCTGAGGTACAAGAGTTGTCTCTATCCCAAGTGATCCATCCATTCGCAATGGGATTGATCCAATCTTCATCATGCGTAGTTATCTTGTAGATTTGATCCAAATCATCGTCCTCTTCATAGTCACGAACTGGCTCAGTGTAGCATGCTCCTTCAGTAGGGTCTAGTGGCACAATAACCCTAAGCACCCTCTTCTCGAATGTCATCCTTCGATTCTTCAAATTGATCACCACATCCATGTCAAAGGCCAAATAAATGCCTAGTAATGCAGGGTAAGGATTGTTGTCATCCTCTATTTCAATTACCTCAAAGTCAACCAATGCACTCGCTCCTTCAATGTCCATTGTTACCCAAACACATGTGCTCCATAGGAATGATCTTCTGCTGATTGGCCATGTGTAACTATATAGGAGACCATTGTAGCGCAGGTCTCCCCATCTTTTCCCATGTCTGCTTTGGTAGTACATTCACATTAGAACCCAAATCCAGGATGACTTGGTCCATTTCATACTCCTCGATCCGCGCGGTTAGCCTCATCTCATGCTCGGTCCGTTTCTTGTGTTTACCTAGTTTTCTCACAACCCATTGTTATGAAGGAATCTTAATTTTTCCTGTACAATTGTCAGTCATCTCCTAGAGCCCTTATACCACCTTCTAATCCATCAACAACTTCATACAAGTTTTGAGAAAAGTGGCTAACAACGAAGGATCCACATCTTGCACTTCACCATTTCCAACCGGTTTTTCCTGAATCCTTGACGTAGAAGCCTCAACAAAGTTCTTCATAGCCTCTATGAAAGTTTCTTTATCCCTGTTGAGGTCAAACCCAACTTCCTTTTCAGCAGCCTTGCACACCTATCCCTCAGTTTTTGGTTGCCTTCCTTTATCTTCTCCTATATCAATACCACTACGCGTTACAATATTAATACTATGGTCTTCTTCACGAGGATCCACCCTCATCATTTGGATATTCTACATAGGTTGTTGTGTGTTTTTCTCTTGCATCTTGATAATCAACACCGGGAAATATTCTATCACATGATCGAACTGTGTGCAATATTGACAGGACAGATGCGTTGGGTTCCGGTAGTCACGCACAAAATGTCTAGCTTCACCAAAGTTATAACAAATAACTTTTCCTCGACCTCTGTTGGCCCCTCCTCCTCTTCCTCTTCCATGGCCTTGGAATCCTCCGCGCGCTGCACCCGTGCCCTAATCCTAAGGCCGATTTTCTGCCTGCATTCGATAGGTAGGGGTCCTTTCCATCATCAACTCGTGACTTCAACAGTTTCACTCATCATGTCCAACCAATTTACAGAAGGTACAAAACAATTTTTGTGGTGTCTAAACAAACTTCTGCAAGAGGTGACAATTATCAGTTGCATGCTTCCCAACTATCTGACAGATAGCGCACCATAATGGTACTCCTGTGCTCGGTCCCGCGATATTTTCAGGCTTTAGAGTCACATGACCTCCTCCAATCAGAGAATTCTAATACATAGGGAAATGATCCTTATCATGTCCCTTGTCCTTACATTTTAGACACCAAACTTCAGCACACAACTCCAATTGAGCTTCCTTTCTTGTTTTAAGTTCTGCAACTCCATGTGTAGACTTGTCAACTGCAACTGAATCTATTGTACTCTAATGTCTGTATCTTGTACTAGAAAGGCTTCCAACCTCATCGTGATCTCCACAACATTTTCTTGTGTTCTTATCTTCTACTGTGATAATGGTAATCTTAGGTGAAGCAACAACAAAGAAATGTACCAGTATCTGTGTTGATCATCTATGATGTTCATATTAACCTGTTGGATCAGGAATTTTAGCCTCTGATCGAAATCCCATGAGGATTCATTTACCCTTTGTTGTATCTCCTTAAACTCTGTGATAGACTGCGCCTGAGACTTAGGCTTCTTAAACTCACTGTTCAATGCTTGCTGAGTCTCTACCAACATTGCACTGGGTTTTGTCTTGACAGAACTTGATATACCAAGTCAACACCCTATCCTGCAATGTTGTGACTAGCTGTGCTTTCTTTAGGTTATCATCAGCTATCTGTTACACTATCCACACAACATTTGCAACAAACCATAATTTCTTGGGGTCTTCGCTCCCTACCCCTTTAAAAATCAACATCTTCATTGTGTTTTCCATGTTGAATGGTTGAGGTGGAGGTGGAGGTGGAGATGGAGGTGAAGGTGGAGGTGGAGGTGAAGGTGTAGGTGTATGCGGTGGAGGTGGAGGTGGAGGTGAAGGTGTAGGTGTATGCGGTGGAGGTGGAGGTTGAGGTGAAGGTGTAGGTGTATGCGGTGGAGGTAGAGGTGGAGGTGAAGGTGTAGGTGTATGCGGTGGAGGTGGAGGTGGAGTGGATGGATGAGGTATCCTCGGGATACTCTAAATCACCAATTGCAGTGCACTTCACAGTGTATTCAGAATAGTTCCTTCATCGTCGCTTGGAGAGGATCCCAATAACGAACGGTATTCAGAGCATGACTCTCCATTCCTTCTGAAGGGTTGTCTGCTTCACGTAGTCCCAAACATCAAGGTAATGGCATAACCCATTTTTCACACAACAACATATTAATCCAAGTTTTTAGAGATTTCAAATACTTACCTCGCAGTCCCTTGAAGAGCATGCACTCTGATTCGCTATAGCTGATGGTCGTATCAATCGTGAGCTCAGTGACGAACCCTCCTATGATACGATCAATCCAGTGATCAACATTCCGCGTGATGTTATTTTCGGAAGCTTCCAAGTGCCTCACTAGCTCTGGAGTTCACACAATAGGACCGTAAAGCCTCCACGTACCCTGACTGTCTACTAATCTCGACAGCCATTCGTGCAATTTGCAAGGGAAGAAAGAGAAAAATATCTCAGTCTCATCTATGTATAGGTATCTATTCAACCACTACTCTTTGAATAACTGAGGGTTTCTGTTCTCCTTAGCTGCAAACGCATGCAACTTCCAATCGATCCACTTCTCAATTTCCTTCTTCGTAGGAAACCACTTATTCGACATCTCAAATTCCTCAGATAGATCTTGGTCTCAACAACAAAACCATTTGCTGTCTTGATGGGGCCTGAGCCAGGTTCAACTTTAACTACACCAACCAACAAAACCCTAACTCCTGGCCCTTTCAGCAACAACTTGCATAGCACAAGCTGTAGTCTCACCTGAAGCAGTCTTGGGGGATGCTAGAACCAGGTTTCTGCATCCAGAGGCCTGTGTGATGGTTTCCCTAATCCCTTGCAGCTTAGATTTGCCTTCGCACAGATCTAATCCTTCTGACAGAAAACCACTGAAACTCTATCTAAATGACCTTCAGATCTTCGCGAAGGTACTTAATTGTACTTATCATGCGTGAATATTACAAATCTACCAGTTTCACACAATAAATAAGCATTAATTCATATTAAACAAATTACAGAGTGCAGATATATAGACATATTAGAAGTAAATAAAAGAACATAGATGTATCATTTTCGGCCCCAAAACAGACTTTATTAGATATAAACATTCAGATACAGACTTATTATTCCTGCGCACTTAGATGCAGTGGCTCATGCACTCATCTTGTGGACTTACCAAGTTCTTTACAAACTCAGCTGCAGGAGCCTTCCCCTTTCGCCTAAGTACAGGAAACAGACCTTTCCTGCCTTAGCACCTTTCCCTTACAATGATTCCTCACTAAAATTTATCTTCTAAGACTCTCTATGACTCAATTTTATATAGCCTTTTCTTTACACTACCATGGTCCATGGACCATGGGAGGGTCTGAAAACAACTCTATTACCTACCCACCAAATGGACTAAATCCCCTTTGACTCTACTTAGCTTCACGCTCCACTTTCCACATTTCACGGAGACTTTACATTCAATACAAAAAATAATACAAAACTGACTCAAAACTTAACAAAATTTACCCCAGGGACCCTATCCCAACAGCACAACTTGCCATCTACCCTCCTTATAGCGCCAAATGTTGAGAATGTTGGAAATCCATCAACCATGGGGGTCTCCCCAATATGAATTCCCAATTAAACCTCACACCATTTAGAGTAGGAGCCCCAAATGGGAAATAAGGTTGGTTTCCATTATCCTTAGGAATTTTCCTTGGTTGCAATTATCAACATAAGAGATCATACAAAAAATATTGGAAACAAGAAATTAAGTTGACATTGTAAGGCATACAACTATAATGTATATAAGTTACTTTCTTATCAAGGAAAGAGAGAGTGACCTTATAGAAGAAAAGTAATAGTACTATCCTAAAATAGACACACAAGAGCATGGAAAGAATCATTGATTAACTTGCAAAAACATTCACAAGATAAAAACAATTATAAAAGAAAATAAAAATTCACATTCAATGAGATGCATACCGAATCCAACGAAATAGTTCATTTTCATTACTATGTGTTAGCATAAACATACACCACAAACAATGAAAGAATAGTCTCGCAATCATTAATGACAAATGCATGAAAGTGTGATGGCCCTAAGAGCTTCATATATTAAGTGAAACTCTCAAGATGCATAATTAAAATGTTGCCGCACTAGCCCCAATAGTGGAACAATAAGTCACTACTTTCTCCTCCAAAGAAATATATTCTCTCCTATGCCAAACTAGAGAAGCCAAGGTGAAATTTCCAAAGTCCCATTCTCTTGAAGCATGAGGATGTATTTATAAAAAAATGAGGTATTCTTCACCTCCCATGTGATTCTTGAGCTCCCTCATGACTCTTTAGCTTCTACTATGACTTTTCAAATTCCTATGTTACCTTTCAACTTCTAATGTCTCTATAAGTTTCTAGTGACTTTTCACATTCCATGTGGGACCCTTGGTCTTCAATACATTTTACATTTTCTCATTTTTTGGAAAGTAGAATAATTACATTCCAAAAATGATGTGGCAAAATACATCGACACATATGACTCTTGTGATGACACTTTGAGAATCCATGACTTAGTGATGGTGACATAAGACTTCATTGCATCAATGCCAAGCTCTTCTCTCTACTGCTATGAATTTGACTTATTCATGATATATACTTGCTTGTTCTTCATCTTCACCCTCCAAAGTGTCTAGAAGAGTGTTAGAACCATCCAAGTTAGCATGATTTTCCATGTCTTTGTCTTTATCCAAGATTCTTTCAGGTTCTTCATGATGGTACCTTTAGTGCTTTTTCTCCAAGTGCTCTCTTATAGCCTCTCCTTGATGACCTACCTTAAGGATCACCTTTCCATGTTGAAATGATAAAATTTGCGGATGAATTTCACTCATGAAAAGCCAACATTAGTTCAGAAACCACCTATTCTACCTTTTCTTGCTCATGGAATAAGTTGACTGAGATGAGGTAATAAGAAATGGTTTTGAGAGAAAGAGGCTAAAAAATGAACATTTGAGGACTCTAAGGACGGAGGGATGATCTCACGCTCTAATGGAACTGTACAATGCAGAGTAGGAGGAAAGATAGAACAAGGTACTGCACAGTGAGGGGTTGCATTCAATAATAAGAAATAAGACTAGCCACTATAATTGCACAACGCTCAATGATTGAGGGACAAGTTGAGTGAATTGTGCAGATGAGGACCTCAATGACCTATAGGTGACCTAATGCTCACTAGAAATGTGTAGTAGGAGGCCCACCAACTGAAGGAATTGCACAGTTGAGAAAGTTAAGGAGGCAAGGTTACACATTGTAACTGCAGAATGCATAGTAGATGAAAAAGAGTCTTAGGAGACTACACAATTGGGAAAGTTGGTGACACATGGAGGCTTCACTATCCACTACAAATGCACAATTTGTAATCTAGGGTAGGAGGAACTAGGAACTAGGCAGTTGACAAGGCTAAACAACCATATTGATGACCTAGAATCCAAGGTTGTTCAATGTGTAGGTGGAGAAGGAGACTATCCTCTAGGAATGTGCAGTGCATAGTTCCAATAGGCAGAGAATGCTTCAATGTGACTTAATATTGTTCAGCATATAGTTCCATGAGGGAGAATGGTTAGCAAGTTTCTGCAAGATAGTGGAAGCTCTAAAAATGACTAGGTGTGGGATTTTTGAAACAAGAGAGGATAAGGCATGAAAACAAGTCCTGAAATAATGGTCTCATACTCTAATAACATCAACAATATCCAAGAGAATTAAAATTACTCAAACTCCACATGCATACCTTGAAGTCAGCGACACTTATTTCTAAGTGCGACAATTAAAATGTAGCTTTGTGATAATTAAAATACAACCTATGATAATAGTGTCAACTGTAACCATATTGCAGCTAGATCTGCAAGGATCTCCTAGGCAACTAATGATAACTAAAATAAAACTCATCACACGCACACCTATATAAACTATGTACAAGTGTTAAAATTGGAAACCAAGGAAAAACTTCATGTGGGTCATATTATTCATGGCTGATAATATTTTTATTAGATTCCTCTCGTTGAGAGGTGTAGGATTGATTTAAATATCATCCGATTCTGATAAGTATTCATGGAGATATGAATTTATTTTGATTATGAAATTATTATCAAGCCGACCTACAACTCATGTAGGCTCAAAAGCCCAACAGTCGCATCTATTCAAACACCAACATTGTGTATAAATACAGGAGGAGTTTTCCTCATTTGGACTCACTCATCTCATCACATCTCTCTCTCTCTACTGCGCAGAAAAGAGTCTCTTCTCTACTGCACAGAAAAGGGTCTCTCCCTCACACATGTGAAGCTGGAAGCTGCTGAAACTAAAGTTGCTGCAGAAGTAAAGATTGACCTGCTTGGACTAGAAGATCTCCTCATTTGAACTGTGTTGTAAGTTCATCTAAACCTCCTCTAAAAGCCAAAAATTTTGGTGGTGGAATCAAGTCAATCTGACGGATGGTTTGCAGGATATCGAATACCCTACTTTGAAGCCGGAAGCTGCCGAAACTGAAACTGCAATTGCAGAAGTAAAGTTTGACCTACGTGGAATAGAAGATCTCCTCATCTGAACTATGTTGTAGGTTCATCTGAACCTCCTCTGGAAGCTGCAACTTTTGGTGGTGGAATCAAGCCGATCCAACGGTCGGTTTGTGAGATATCATCTGCCCTAGTTTGATGATGAAGCCGCTAATGCTGATGCTACTGATCTAGGGTTTGCTACTCCTGATATGAATAAGATTTATTGTGCTATTTCTCTCTGCTGAATTATTGAAGATAAAAGAAGATTTGATCAAAGGGTTTCCCCACACATTGTTGGGTTTGTCCCTGGCTAGCCACCACATCTTGTGTCTCTTGTCTTGGCTTGTTTTCTATCGATCGTTTAATATTCTATCTGCACTTTACTTTATGTACATGTGATTTCTAATATGTGGAATATAATAAGGAAAAGAAGTAAATTATTATAAGCATAGAACATACCATAACTTAACATGGTATCAGAGCTAAGGTGAAGACAAAGCTCGAGCAAGAGCAAGAGCAATCACCGAAAAGAAGATTGGCAAGGCTATCCTAAAAGAACGATGGGGTCCTCAACACTCTTTCCTACCGAAGAAAAGCTCCATGAGAAAGCTGACTATCACAGATGGAAGATGTCTCTCGATCTAACCCTTGAGGATCAAGGAGTGTTGGATCATGTGAGAGGCAATATTGTTGAGCCTTCATCAAATGCACCTCATGCTGCTAGGAACAAATGGAAGAACAGAGAAATTAAAGCGAAGAAGATCATCCGAGACTCTATCAACAAGTGCTTGGTGGCCTACATCTCTAAACTAGACACCTCCAATGAAATCTATGATAGACTGGTGAGTTTATTTAAAGTTAATGATGCAAATCAAGTTTTGTTTCTTAGAAATAAGCTGAGGGAAATCAAGAAGGGTAAAGATGAGAGTATGAGAGCATACTTCATAAGAATCACCGAGATCAAGAACGATCTCCTATCTATTGGGGAGACTATTATTGACAGAGAAATGGCACTCACAACTCTTGGAGGATTACCATCCAAATGGTACGTGTTCACGACTACTCTTCTGAACAATAATGTAATTCTTGGTTTCAAGGAATTAATGGCTAGATGCATTCAAGAAGAAATAAGGGTAGAAGAGCAAGAAATGCCCTTGCCTAAAGGTCCTCTTGCTGCTTTTTCTTCTCATGCTAAGAAAAGAAATAATTCTGGGTCTAAATCAAAAGGAAAGGTTGGATATAAGGGTGGAAGAAAAGGATGATGTTACATCTGCAATAAACAAGGTCACTATGCAAGGGAGTGCCCTAATAGAAAGGACTCACACCGGGACAATGATCAAAATCCCTCTGATGGCAATCAAAGGAATGAAAAATTCAATAGCAAAGGTAAGAGGAGAGCTGGGAATCAAGGAAGAGGACAACCATTCAAGAAGGCTAGAAATTCTAGGATTTATGAAATGCACCTGACCTTTGAAAGAACCTGGTATCCATCTCGGCAATGGAAGACAAAGGCTACAAGGTAACCTTCAGCGATGGCAAGGTATGTGTATCGAAGAATAATGTTAAAGATGCCTTTACTCTTGGGTTTCGTGTTGATTCATTATATCAGGTCGATGGAAGTCCACTAGGAGTCATGTCTTATGACACATCTCTTCAGTCCAAACTTTGGCATCTGAGGTTTGTCCCCCCTTCATTATAAAGCTATACTTGGTATAAGACAAATGGTGACAGGGATACCCGAATTTCGAGTAGATAAATAAGGTGTATGTCCAGGATGTGCCGAAGGAAAGCTCAAAAGGGGACCATTCCCCTCAAGCCAAAGAAAGACCTCCGATATATTACAGTTGGTTCACTCAGGCATATCTGAGGCTGGCATTAAGAGGGAGACTACTACACCACATACTCCTGAGCAAAATGGTGTGGCGGAAAGGAAGAACCGTATGATTTTGGAAGCTATCTCTATGGGTAGATGATGTAACAATGCCTGATGTGGAGGAACCCATGGATCCTATATATCCACCTGAGCCTTCCTCTTATAGGAAGAGGCCTTCATGGCTTAGGGGGATACTTAATGATGTTGAAGGACATGCTGCACCCCGAGGAACCTTCCGTGAAAGTAAGAAACCTAACAGGTATCAAGGGTACCTGACCATCATGAGCACGATCATACAAAATGAGCCTTCATCATTCTCAGATGCCATCAAGCATCAAATAGGAAGGATGCTATGACCGAAGAACATGAGTTTATTATGAAGAATGATGCCTGGGAAGTAGTTCCCAGACCCCGGGACGAGACAACTGTAACTTCAAAATGGCTTTACAAGATAAAGCTGCAGCAGATGGAAGTACGAAATAATATAAGGCCCATTTTGTTGCTCATGGTTTCTCCCAGAAGGAAGGTATAGACTATGATGTGATATTTACACCTATTGCTAGATATACAACCATCTGCTTGATCATAGCCCTTATGGCTTCACAAGGATGGAACCTACATCAGATGGATTTCAAGACCGTGTTCTTGCACAGTTCGATCAAAGAAGAGGTCTATGTGGAGCAACTCGAAGGATTTGAGATTTATGATTGAAAATCTCATGTATGCAGGTTGAAGAAGGCTCTCTATGGGCTGAAGCAAGCACCATGAGCATGGTATGAGAGGATCAATAGCTACTTGATGAAGCTGAGATTCACTAGGAGCGAAGCTGATCCTAACCTTTACCTTAAGGTTGAAGATGAAAAGCCTCTCATACTAGTGTTGTATGTGGATGACCTCTTTCTAATAGGTGCAGACCCTCTCGTTCACAAATGTAAGAGGGAGTTTTCTTCTGAATTTGAAATGAAGGACCTAGGACCGATGCACTATTTCCTAGGACTTGAAGTGTGGCAGAAGCCAAGGGAAATTTTCCTATCTCAAGGAAAATATGTGGTGAAGATTCTAAAAATATTTGGTATGATGGACTGCAAGCCTGTGACTACCTCAAGGATCTTAACTTTAAGAAGTTATATGGTAGTGATGTTGGACTAGATTTTGGATATGCCTCTGAATTTCAAAAACTCATTCGCGTTGATGTTCTTGGTGAACCTCCGTCCGAACATATGTTTTGCAGTTAGCATTGTGAGCTCATATTTGGTTGAGCCTCACTAGATTGGTGCCAAGAATATTCTGAGATGTCTTCAGGACACAATCTCTCATGGATTGAGATACACTGTCGGAAATATGAAACTGCATGATTATTCAAATGCTGATTAGGTAGGTAGTGTGGAGAATCACTGGAGCACTTTTAGTGTTGTTTCTCTTTGGATTCTGCTTCGATATAATGGATGAGCAGGAGGCAGAAGTCGGTTGCCATAAGCACCGCCGAGATCAGATACATATCTACGAGTATGATCTCGTATGAAGCTGCCTGGTTGGGGAAGCTCTTCAGCGACCTATTTGAATTTACATTGGATAGCACTGTGATTCTCTGTAACAACCAGAGGTAGGATTCGATTATTAAGGAATCCCGTATTCGCTGATTGCTCCAGCACATAGACATCATCTGAGATATGGTAAGTCGATGAGCAAGGAGGTTCCATCGCATTAAGATGATGTATAGGTCGATACACCTTGTCAAAGCTATGAGGAAAGATCTAATTTGTTATTTTCCTTAACGACTTGGAGTCGTCAAGAAACCCTTGTACAAGGGTCCTGCATGTTGCATACATTGACCTCTGGGAGCTCTGAGGGCTTCCGGTTCTTACTGGAGCAACATACGACCACAGGGTGACTCACACTCCCCTGGTGGTGTGCACTGGAACAAGATGATTCGCTCTCTTGTGGGACAAGACGATTCACTCTCTTGTGGAACAGGATGATTGTTAAAATTGGAAACTAGGGCAAAAATTCATGTGGGTCATCTTATTCATGGCTGATAATATTTTTATTAGATTCCTCTCGTCGAGAGGCGTAGGATTGATATAAATATCATCCAATTCTGATAAGTATTCATGGATATATGAATTTATTTTGATTATGGAATTATTATCAAGCTGACCTACAACTCATGTAGGCTCAGAAGCCCAACAGTTGCATCTATTCAAACACCAACGTTGTGTATAAATATAAGAGGACTTTCCTCATTTGGAATCACTCATATCATCACATCTCTCTCTCTTTACTGCACATAAATGAGTCTCTTCTCTACTACACAGAAAAGGGTCTCTCTCACACATGTGAAGCCGGAAGCTGTTGAACCTGAAGCTGCAACTGCAGATCAAAAGTTTGACCAGCATTGACCATTAGATCTTCTCCTTAGAACTGTGTTGTAGGTCCATCTGGATCTCCTCTGAAAGCCGCAACTTTTGGTGGTGGAATGAAGTCAATCTGACGAATGGTTTGCAAGATATCGACTGCCCTAGTTTTAAGTCGAAAACTGCCGAAACTGAAGCTGAAACTGCAGAAGTAAAGTTTGACCTATGTGGACTAGAATATATCCTCATATGAACTACATTGTAGGTTCATCTAAACCTCCTCTGAAAGCCTCAACTTTTTGTGGTGGAATGAAGTCAATCCGACGGACGGTTTGTAAGATATCGACTGCCCTACTTTGAAGCCAGAAACTGCCGAAACTGAAGCTGCAATTGCAGAAGTAAAGATTGACCTGCATGGACTAGAAGATCTACTCATCTGAAATACGTTGTAGGTTCATCTGAACCTCCTCTAGAAGCTACAAATTTTGGTGGTGGAATCAAGTCGATCTGACAGTCGGTTTGTGAGATATCGTCTGCCCTAGTTTGATGATGAAGCCGCTAATGCTAATGTTGCTGATCTAGGGTTTGATATTGTTGGTATAAATCAGATTTATTGTACTATTTCTCTCTGCTGAATTATTGAAGATAAAAGAATATTTTATCAAAGGGTTTGCCCACACATTGTGGGGTTTGTCCCTGGCTAGCCGCCACATCTTGTGTCTTTATCTTGGCTTGTTTTCTGTCGATCGTTTAATGTTATATCTGCACTTTACTTTATGTACGTGTGATTGATAATCTATGGAATATAATAAGAAAAATAAGTAAACTGTTATAAGCATAGAACATACCATAACTTAACATGGTGTGAAAGTTGAGGTGAAGACAAAGCCCAAGAAAGAGCAAGAGCAATCACCAAAGAGAAGATTGGAAAAGCTATCCTAAAAGAACAATGGGGTCCTCAACACTCTTTCCTGCCGAAGACAAGCTCCGTGAGAAAGCTGGCTATCACGGATGGAAGATGTCTATCGATCTAACCCTTGAGGATCAAGGAGTGTTGGATCATGTGAGAGGCAATATTGTTGAGCCTCCATCAAATGCACCTCCTGCTACCAGGAACAAATGGAAGAACGGAGAAATTAAAGCGAAGAAGATCATCCGAAACTCTATCGACAAGCACTTGGCGGCCTACATCCCTGATCTAGACACCTCCAAGGAAATCTACTATAGACTGGTGAGTTTATTTAAAGTTAATGATGCAAATCAAGTTTTGTTTCTTAGAAATAAGCTAAGGGAAATCAAGAAGGGTAAAGATGAGAGTATGCAAGCATGCTTTTTAAGAATCACCGAGATCAAGAACGATCTCCTATCTATTGGGGAGACTATTACTAACAGTGAAATAACACTCAAAACTCTTGGAGGATTACCATCCGAATGGTATGTGTTCAGGACTACTCTTCTGAACAATAATGTAATTCCTGGTTTCGAGGAATTAATGGCTAGATGCATTCAAGAAGAAACAAGGGTAGAAGAGCAAGAAATTCCCTTGCCTAAAGGTCCTCTTGCTGCTTTTTCTTCTCATGCTAAGAAAAGAAATAATTCTGGTTCTAAATCGAAAAGAAAGGCTGGATCTAAGGGTGGAAGAAAAGGAATATGTTTCATTTGCAATAAAACAGGTCACTATGCAAGGGAATGCCCTGATAGAAAGAACTCTCACCATGACAATGATCAAAATCCCTCTCATGGTAATCGAAGGAATGAAAAATTCAATAGAAAAGGTAAAAGGAATGTTGGAAATCAAGGAAGAGGGCAACCATTCAAGAAGGCTAGAAATTCCAGGCATGAATCTAACACTGTTGACAAAAAGCAGGCTAAATATTATCTACCAGCTGCTCTATCTACCTCTACTCCTTTGGACTCAATGGGAATTTGGCTCATTGATAGTGGTGCCTCAAGACACTTCACTGGTTACAAAGAAGTACTCCATAATCTGGTAGATAAAGAAACTAACCTGGAAATTTTCCTTGGAGATGACGTGAAATACCCCGTGAAAGGTGTAGGCAATGCTTCTCTCAAATTGAATCAAGGTAATACGATTCACTTACAAGATGTATTATATGTACCTGATCTCAAAAAGAACCTGGTATCCATCTCGGCAATGGAAGACAAAGGCTACAAGGTAACCTTCAGCAATGGCAAGGTACGTATATGGAAAAATAATGTTAAATATGCTTTCACTCTTGGGTTTCGAGTTGATTCTTTATATCAAGTCGGTGGAAGTCCGCTAGGTGTCATGTCTTGTGACACAACTCTTCAGTCCAAACTTTGGCATTAGATTTTCCCACCTTCATTACAAATCTCTACCCGATGTAAGACAGATGGTAATAGGGATGCCCAAATTCCAAGTAGAGAAAGAAGGTGTATGTTCGGGATGTGCCGAAGGAAAGCTCAAAAGGGGACCATTACCTTCAAGTCAAAGCAAGACCTTCGATATATTACAACTAGTTCACTCAGACATATCTAGTATGATGCTTCTGAACTCCTTGGGAGGATATTCATATTATCTCACTTTTACTAATGACTATTCTTGAAAGACCTGGATATACTTCTTGAAAAAGAAGGATGAAGTGTTCTCTTGGTTTCGACACTTCAAATCCCTAATTGAGAATCAAACCGAAAAGAAGATCAAGATCTTAAGAACTGATAATGGGACTGAATATGAATCTAATGAGTTCCATGATTTTTGTAAAGAGGCTGGCATCAAGAGGGAGACTACTACACCATATACTCCTGAATAGAATGGTGTGGCAGAAAGGAAGAACCACACAATTATGGAAGCTCTATGGGCCATGCTACATGATCGAAGACTTCCGAAGTTTCTATGGGCTGAAGCTGCAAACATTGCCGTATATGTACAAAATCGATGCCCTCATCAAGCACTGGGTTCCAAGACTCCTGAAGAAAAGTTCACTGGTAAGAAACCTGATGTTTCTCATTTTAGAATTTTTGGAAGCCCTGTATATTTTCATGTGCTGAAAGAGAATAGAAATAAATTGGGTGCATCTAGAAAGAAGGGAATTTTCGTGGGCTATGGTGAAAATACTAAAGGCTATAGAATCTATGTAGTCGGTCAAAGGGAAGTCATAACTAGTCATGATGTCACCTTTGACGAAGATATGGCTCTCAGCAAGGTGAACAATCTTCCGACTTTGAGGAGCTCTCATGAAGCCGACACTATGGAACCAAAAGGAAAGGATGATGAGTCAATGCCTGATGTAGAAGAACCCATGGATCCGATTGATCCTCCTCCACATGAGCCTTTCTCTTCTAGGAAGAGGTCTTCATGGCTTAGGGGGCTACTTGATGATGTTGAAGGACATGCTGCACCCTAAGGAACCTTTCATGAAAGTAAGAAACCTAATAAGTATCAGGGATACCTGACCATCATGAGCACGATCATACAAAATGAGCCTTCATCATTCTCATATGCCGTCAAGCATCAAGTATGGAAGGATGCTATGACTGAATAACATGAGTCTATCATGAAGAATGATGTCTGGGAAGTAGTTCCCAAACCCCAGGACAAGACAATTGTTACTTCCAAATGGCTTTACAAGATAAAGCATGCATCAAATGGAATTACGGAAAAGTATAAGGCTCGTTTTGTTGCTCGTGGTTTCTCCCAAAAGGAAGGTATAGACTATGATGAGATATTTGCACTTGTTTCCAGATATACGATCATCCGCTCGATCATAGCCCTTGCTGCTTCACAAGGATGGAACCTACATCAGATGGATGTCAAGACTTCGTTATTCCACGGCTCAATCAAAGAAGAGGTCTACGTGGAGCAACCCGAATGATTTGAAATTTATGATCGGAAATCTCATGTATGCAGGTTGAAGAAGGCTCTCTATGGGCTGAAGCAAGCACCCCGAGCATGGTATGAGAGGATCGACAACTACTTGATGAAGCTGGGATTCACTAAGAGTGAAGCCAATCCTAACCTTTACTTTAAGGTTGAAGATGATAAACCTCTCATACTAGTGTTGTATGTGGATGACCTCTTTCTAACAGGTGCAGACCCTCTCATTCTCAAATGTAAGAGGGAGTTGACTTCTGAGTTTGAAATGAAGGACCTAGGACTGATGCACTATTTCCTAGGACTTGAAGTGTGGCAGAAGCTAGGAGAAACTTTCCTATCTCAAGGAAAATATGTGGTGAAGATATTGGAAAGATTCGGTATGGTGGACTGCAAGCCTGTAAATACCCCGATGGAGCTTGACTTCAAGAAGTTAAGCGGTAGTGCTGCTGGACCTATTTTATGAAATGCTACCGAGTATCGGCAACTTGTCGGAGCATTAATGTTCTTAGTGAACTCCCGTCTAGATATATGCTTCGCAGTCAACACGTTGAGTCAATATATGGTTGAACCCCACCACATACATTGGATTGGTGTCAAGAATCTGCTGAGATATCTTCGTGGCACTATCACTTATGGGTTAAGATACACTGCGGGAGATGCGAGACTATTTGGATACATAGATGCTGACTGGGTAGGCAATGTGGAGGACCGTAAGAGCACTTTCGAGTGTTGTTTCTCCTTGGTATCTGCTTCGATATCCTGGATGAGCAGGAAGCAGAAGTCGGTGGCCTTATGCACCACCGAAGCAGAGTATATTGCTGCCAGCATGGCTTCCTGTGAGGCAGTTTGGTTGCGAAAGCTCTTCAGTGAGCTGTTTGGATTTACATTGGATACCACCGTGATCCTTTGTGACAACCAGAGTGGTTGTCAGAGAATCCCATATTTCATGATCGCTCCAAGCATATCGATATCAGATACCACTATATTCGAGATATGGTGCAGCAGGGAACTATAAGGCTCCAACATATCGGTACAGATGAACAGGTCGCCGACATTCTGACAAAACCCCCTGGGAAAGTAAAATTTTTGACTTTCCGAGAGCAACTTGGAGTTGTTCAAAGACCCTCCCATGAGGGTCATGTATGATGCATTGAGCTCTGGGAGATCTAGGGGGGTGCAGGGTGCTTCTTGGAGCAACATATGACCACAGGATGATTCACTATCCCCTGGTGGTATACATGTACACCCCGTGGTGACATTGTAGTAGGATTGATGTGTTCTCCTGTGAGGCATGGATTGATGTGTTCTCCACGGAAATTGTAGCAGGATTGATGTGTTCTCTTGTGAGGCCTGGATTGATGTATTCTCTTGTGAGGACAGGATTGATTAGTTCTCCTGTCGAGGCATCCTACCCATGCAGTCTGGGACTCATGGGAAGTACCTCTCATCTAATCAATGAGTAGGGAAATGAAGTTAGGGACCATAGTAATACCGATGGATGCATCATTGTATATACCATACTCCCTATGCTAGGATGACCTCCATTGATCTGGGATCAATGATACTGGTATGGGACCAGTGGTAGGAGTTATACCATACTATGACACTGACTTCAGGTCAGTTGAGACAGGTCTGGGACCAGTGGTACATACTCCGAGACTGACTTCGTGTCAGTGCAGTATTGGTCTAGGACAAGTGAGAGTGGTACATACTATGACGCTGACTTCGGGTCGGTTGAGACTGGTCTGGGACCAGTGGTACACTCTCTGAGACTGCGATACTAGTTTGGGACTAGTGGTAGGAGTGGTACTTACTATGAAGCTGACTTCGGGTGTTGAGACTGCTCTGGGACCAGTGGTACGCACTCTGAGACTAACTTTGAGTCAGTGGAGGATGATACTGGTCTGGGACCAACGGAGTTGCACTCACTATGATGCTGACTTTGGGTTGGTTGAGATTGGTTTGGGACTAGTGGTACATACTCTGAGACTGACTTTGAGTCAGTATGATACATCCTCGATCATTTCTTCTTCTTCATAATTCAGGCAAAAGAAAAGCAGAACAGAACAATGCAAGAGCAGAGCAGAACAGAGCAAAACAATACAGATCGGTACAAGGCAAAACACGACAAAGTAGAATAGGAAAAATAAAGCAAAGCAGGGCAAGGGACAAGATGTACAGGGCAGTGCATTTGATGGATGAATAGTAATGACCAATAGATAGATTGCAGATGAAGTTCTCCCTAGTTGAGAGGGAGTGTTAAAATTGACAACTAGGGAAAAACTTCATGTGGGTCATCTTATTCATGGCTGATAATATTTTTATTAGATTCCTCTCATCGAGAGGTGTAGGATTGATATAAAGATCATCCGATTCTGATAAGTATTCATGGAGATATGAATTTATTTTGATTATGGAATTATTATCAAGCCGACCTACAACTCATGTAGGCTTAGAAGCCCAACAGTCGCATCTATTCAAACACCAACGTTGTATATAAATATAAGAAGAATTTTCCTCATTTGGACTCACTCATATCATCACATCTCTCTCTCTCTCTCTCTATTGTGCAGAAATGAGTCTCTTCTCTACTGCACAGAAAAGGGTCTCTCTCTCACACATGTGAAGCCGGAAGCTGTTGAACATGAAGCTGCAACTGCAGATCCAAATTTTGACTAGCATTGACCATCAGATATCCTCAGAACTGCACTGTAGGTCCATCAGGATCTCTTCTGAAAGCTGCAACTTTTGGTGGTGTAATGAAGTCAATCCGACGGACGGTTTGCAAGATATCGACTGCCCTAGTTTGAAGCTGAAAACTGCCGAAATTGAAGCTGCAACTGTAGAAGTAAAGATTGACCTGCATGGACTAGAATATATCCTCATATGAACTGCACTGTAGGTTCATCTTAACCTCCTTTGAAAGCTGCAAATTTTGGTGGTGTAATGAAGTCAATCCGACGGACGGTTTGCAAGATATTGACTGCCCTACTTTGAAGCCGGAAACTGGTGAAACTAAAGATGCAACTGTAGAAGTAAAGGTTGACCTGCATGGAAAAGAAGATCTCCTCATCTGAACTACACTGTAGGTTCATCTAAACCTCCTCTGGAAGCCACAACTTTTGGTGGTGGAATCAAGCCGATCCAATGGTCGTTTTGTGAGATATCGTCTGCCCTAGTTTGATGATGAAGCCGATAATGTTGATGCTACTGATCTAGGGTTTGCTACTACTGATATAAATCAGATTTATTGTACTATTTCTCTTTTATGAATTATTGAAGATAAAAGAATATTTTATCAAAGGGTTTCCCCACACATTGTGGGGTTTGTCCCTGGCTAGCCGCCACATCTTGTGTCTCTTGTCTTGGCTTGTTTTCTGTCGATCGTTTAATGTTCTATTTGCACTTTACTTTATGTACATGTGATTGTTAATCTAGGGAATATACTAAGAAAAAGAAGTAAACTGTTATAAGCATAGAACATACCATAACTTAACAATGATTTTCTCTCCTGTGTAGCAGGATGATTAGTTCTCCTATGAGGCCTGGATTGATGTGTTCTCCTGTGAGGATAAGATTGATTGGTTCTCCTATCGAGGAATCCTACCCATGTAGTCTAGGACTCATGGGAAGTACCTCTCATCTGATCAATGAGTAGGGAAATGAATTTAGGGACCATAGTAGTACCAATGGATGCATCATTGTATCTACCATACTCCCTACGCTAGGATGACCTCCATTGATCTGGGATCAATGATACTGGTCTAGGACTAGTGCTAGGAGTTGTACCATACTATGACACTGACTTTGGGTCGGTTGAGACTGGTCTGGGACCAGTGGTACATACTCCGAGACTGACTTCGTGTCAGTGCAGTACTGGTCTGGGACCAGTGAGAGTGGTACATACTATGACGCTGACTTCGGGTCGGTTGAGACTGGTCCGATACCAGTGATACACTCTCTAAGACTGCGATACTGGTCTGGGACTAGTGGTAGGAGTGGTACTTACTATGAAGCTGACTTTGGGTCGGCTGAGACTGGTCTGGGACCAGTCGTACGCACTCTGAGACTGACTTTGAGTCAGTGGAGGATGATATTGGTCTGGGACCAGTGGAGTTGTACTCGCTATGACGCTGACTTCGAGTTGGTTGAGACTGATCTGGGACCAATGGTACATACTCTGAGAATGACTTTGAGTCAGTATGATACATCCTCGATCATTTCTTCTTCTTCATAATTCAGACAAAAGCATAGCAGAACAGAACAAAGCAGAGCAACACATAACAGAGCAGAGCCGTACAGATCAGTACAGGGCAGAACAAGACAAAGAAGAACAGGCATAATAGAGCAGAGTAGGGCAAGGGTCAGACTGTACAGGGCAGTGCATTTGATGGATGAATAGTAACAACCGATAGACAGATTGCATATGAAGTTCTCCCTAGTTGAGAGGGAGTGTTAAAATTGGAAACCAGGGCAAAACTTCATGTGGGTCATCTTATTCATGGCTGATAATATTTTTGTAGATTCCTCTCATCGAGAGGTGTAGGATTGATATAAAGATCATCCGATTGCGATAAGTATTCATGGAGATATGAATTTATTTTGATTATGGAATTATTATCAAGCCGACCTACAACTCATGTAGCCTCAGAAGCCCAACAATCGCATCTATTCAAACACCAATGTTGTGTATAAATACAAGAGGAGTTTTCCTCATTTGGACTCACTCATATCATCACATCTCTCTCTATCTACTGCACAGAAAAGAGTCTCTTCTCTACTGCGTAGAAAAGGGTCTCTCCCTCACACATGTGAAGCCGGAAGCTTCTGAAACTAAAGCTGCAACTGTAGAAGTAAAGATTGTCCTGCATGGAATCAAAGATCTCCTCATTTGAACTGTGTTGTAGGGTCATCTGAACCTCCTCTAAAATTGAAACTTTTGGTGGTGGAATCAAGTCAATCCGACGGACAGTTTGCAAGATATCGACTGCCGTAGCTTGAAGCCAGAAGCTACCAAAACTGAAACTGCAACTGTAGAAGTAAAGTTTGACCTACGTGGACTAGAAGATCTCCTCATCTGAACTACGCTGTAGGTTCATTTGAGCCTCCTATAGAAGCCGCAACTTTTGGTGGTGGAATCAAGCTGATCCGACGGTCGGTTTGTGAGATATCGTCTGCCCTAGTTTGATGATGAAGCCGCTAATGTTGATGTTGTTGTTCTAGGGTTTGCTACTATTGATATGAAAAAACATTATTGTACTATTTCTCTCTGTTGAATTATTGAAGATAAAAGAAGATTTGATCAAAGGGTTTCCCCACACATTGTGGGGTTTGTACCTGGCTAGCCACCACATCTTGTGTCTCTTGTCTTGGCTTGTTTTCTGTCGATCGTTTACTGTTCTATCTGCACTTTACTTTATGTACATGTGATTGCTAATCTATGGAATATAATAAGGAAAAGAATTAAACTGTTATAAGCATAGAACATACCATAATTTAACAACAAGTAACCATGTAGACATACTAAGCATAGTAATGTTTGAGGTAGAGCCTATTACATGGCTCTGACAGTGGATTCCCTTCATAGTCTATTAACTCATAGGCTCCCTTCTTCAGAACAAGTTTAACAATGTAGGGACCATGCCACAACGGTTCGATTTTACCAGCACCTAACTTATCATGGTCTTGATAATAAACCAAAAAAAGATCACCCTCAAAGAAGACATGCAGGGAGAGAAAGCATGTTTCATCAAGTTGGTTAAGTTTTACTAGGCATTCTTCTTCGGCTAAGGTGTCAGGGAGTAACTCAACAACTAATTAAGAAGAGATTTCACACTAGATAGGAAGGACGGATTCAACCCCATACATCAATTGGAATGGAGTAAATTCAGTAACAGATTTCACTAAGGTATGGTATGCCCATAAAGCAGAGAATAGCATAATATGCCAGTTGTATTTGTGTCTTCCCCCTCTTCAACTTGGTCAGTTGAGCCTTGAAATTGGTCAACATCCCTTCACACCAGTTAAACACGGTGGGTTCTAAGCATCTGAGGCACAACTTTAAATGAGGAATGGCCACTACATGGGGTGCTTGGGTCCCCGCTACTTGAGTTACTGTATATGCTAGGGTGCACAATGTCAAATCCCGGTGTTATTATTAATACTAGCATAGCCATGAAGAGCACTAGAAGAATCATAGAGTTAATTCATGTGGAAGAAGATCAAAACAAGTGGGTGTTTCGTCCATATGGGACTACTACATATTTTTTTATCCAGATGGGGCCATACAAAGGAGGTTCTGCTACATTTTCTATAGTTGGGCTTGCTTCCAAGCCTCTCCACATTTTTGGGAAGACACAATTTGAATGTGAATGGATCCCCAAAAATGCATCTGTTGCAAGAATAAAGAGAAAGGCCCACAAAATTCTACCAGACTGGGGCTATGGCATAGTTTACACAGTAGTGGTTATAAACTGTATTTTTTCTCAGAGCGTGGGTGCTGATGGTAGTGGTGGAGAGCTCATTCT
This sequence comes from Pinus tabuliformis, assembly GCA_031772625.1. Taxonomy (NCBI): domain Eukaryota; kingdom Viridiplantae; phylum Streptophyta; class Pinopsida; order Pinales; family Pinaceae; genus Pinus; species Pinus tabuliformis. Next base: position 730,086,330 of record CM062819.1, read on the forward strand.
TCATGCACTCCATGGAAACAAATTTGGGAAAGATGAGAGAATCATTACTCTCATAGAAGAAAAAGGTACCTACAATGGCTCTATTTACAGTCAGGTTCCTCCATATGATTATCTCTACTATGTTTCCTCGTTGTACGATGACCTGAATCCTCAGAGAATGAGAGAGTGGATGGCTTATCATGCCAAATTTTTTGGGCCTAGATCACACTTTGTTTTTCATGATGCTGGTGGAGTGCATCCCCAAGTTAGAAAGGTGTTGGAGCCATGGATTAGGGCAGGTTGAGTGACATTGCAGGATGTAAGTGAGAAAGAACAATATGATGGGTATTACCATAATCAGTTCCTCATTGTAAATGATTGTTTGCATAGGTACAAATTCATGGCCAATTGGATTTTTTTCTTCAATGTAGATGAATATTTATATATTCCTTGGTGGAAAACACTGGAATATGTGCTGAAGGAGCTCTCTGGCTATACCCAATTTACCATTGAGAAATGTTCCATGTTTGGAAAAACACCAAACTAAACATTCTTAGTGGAACAAGGAGCAACTTCCCAACTTTTGTAATAGTGAATTACAATGATGCACCTGCTTTTGACTTCCCAAGCATCATCAAGAATATCCCATCAATCAATGTTGAGACCCATTGGTCATTCATTTAGAGTAGTTTTTAACTTTCATGTAAATTTAACATTGGATGATAAAGTTTAAAAATGAGTACGACAATTAAATAGGTATTCCCTATTGAATTTGGAAGCTCCTTTCCAATTACAAAATATACACATCTATCAATGTAACTAGTCATAAATAAATTTATTTTGTCCATAATTACACCCACCCACCATTTTTCATCATTCATAATGATATTATTAATGATAATATTTCAAATTATTAAAATTATTAGATTCTTCCTTATTAATAATTATAGTCTAATAATTTCATTTTGTTTTCTATTCATTTCTATTTTTTATTTTTCTAGGGTTTTCAAGGTTCTTCCTTTTGTGTGGACTCTTTTTCTCCCTTGACTCTTCCTTTATTATTTATTGCTTTTTGGCATGATCAATTTTTTCGCACCCTCATCTTGATGATGAACCTCTTAAACAAAGTTCATAACATCGATAACTCCAAACTCCCATGCAATGGATCCAGAAACAACTTCCCAAAACCAAACATATCGACCAAGATAATAGAAATATGCTCTTAGAATTATTTTTAGTTGAACGGGAACAATTTGTGATAATCCATGTTCTAGGGTTAAATTCTCCCCAAAGAATGTATCAAGTTTTCACTATTGAAATGGTCATGGGACCATCTGTTAACGAAGATTTTTGTCAACATTATTTGTCTTGCCTCAACTAAGATCTCTCACCTCCAAGAATTAATTTTTTTTACACCCCAATATTGCAATTGACATCTTCAATGCTTTCATACTTATACCTCCTAGTTGTATTTGTATATCATGCCTTACAAGTTTTTCATGTGATTGAAAAAAAAGTGGGCCCCTTCCTTTATTCTAAAGCCAGAAAAAGAAGAGGAAATCTTTTTATAAAAGTTCATTTAAAAAAGAAAATACCTAAGTGTATAAGGATGGTGTCTCTCTCATGATCTCTCACAAAGCTCTCAATCATAACTGTATTATTATTAAAATCCTACATTATTATCAAAGTCCAATGTGTATCAAGGGGAAAGTGGGCTTATATACTTATCCATCACTCCATCCAAGATTTTTACATGGTCTATCTAAACGATCCCAAGTTCATTCATCTAGATATTTTTGAGTATATATCAGCTCTCATATTAAAAGGTTTAAAGAATCAATGTTGGCTTTCACACGACCAAAACATATACATCCCATACTATGCAACTCATATTATTGGATCATATACCATGAATAAAGAGTGTTGGAGCAAATTAAAAGGGAAAACTAACTGGCATGATGTTGCCTCATTGACACCACATTGGGGTCACTTTGGTAAATCATAGTTATTAATGAAAAAACCCAAAAGGAAAAGAGAAAATAGACACATAGTGAATATTGACATGGAATTTTTAAAGAGGTCTTTGCAGAGTCTAGGGCAACCCATAATTTGTGCTCGACACCGAGTTGTTCTACATGGTTTAAGTGAAAAGTATGTAACGAGTGAATCATTAATTTTAATGACATCTATGAGGCTGAGAAGCTTAAAGGACTTATAAAAGAACAATTTTAATTCATCTTTATATTATTTTTGATGTCGGATCTTCTGCTATGAACCTTGACTAGAAAGTTAGCAATCCAATTGATCTTTCATAAATTCATGTTCATAATACTGATCGTTCCAAGTGGTGATATGACTCAAATTAATATTGGAATAGAAGAGGACATGGTCTATCTTCTTATAAAGGATATCAACATCATTGTCAGTTTAACAACCTATATAACAATGGGGGGAAGCATATGTAAACAGTGAAAGAAAATGTCGAGCACTAATCCCAACGTTGTGGTCCAAGACTATATACACCTGAGAGCTACTCCTCGTGCCATTTTTTTACTTGAAAAAAAAGTCAAGCACGAGAATTCTATTAAAAAATGGGAAAAAGTTGATTTTTCAAATAAACTTATTCCACCTGGAAAATAGGTCTCCACCGGGACTTCAACAATGCATGGGCATTGCCAATATGTTGTTTGATTGCATTAATAAAGGAGATCATTTCCACAACAAATATCATGGAGAAACTACTGTTAAGAACGGGCCTTCTTGTGACGTAGAGATTCACCAGAGGGTGACGAAGGTCAAAATCCTAGACGATTATGGTGAAGGCTATAGACAATGATATTTCGTGGTGAAAGCATGAATAAGGGAAGTGTTTAGCTTGTGACCAAAGAGATATCTTACCTGGGTAACTACTTTTTGTTGATGTTTTTATTGCAACTGAACACCAAAAATATGTGGCCTGGGCACATTTTGTGATTAGGTGTGTGAATTTATAGAAGTAGGGAATCTTTATGTTGATTGTGGATTCTCCAAATACTTTGAGATTTGATAGGTATACATGAGGTCAAATAATTGACTAGGCTATATAAAATATTCTCGAAATATGCAATCCACTTAAACTCAAAGGAAAAAGTATACTTGGTTCCATACTGACTATGGAGAAGATTAGATGAATATCCATGGATTTAAACCAATATTACAAGTGTAAATGGGAGAAATTATACTAACTTATTTTGCCACGTTTGGAAAAACGCCAAACTAAACATGCTCTAAAGGGTCTTCCACCAAGTTAACCCTGCAACTGGACTTTTGGGGTTCCTGAATTTGAATGACAATAAATTACAATCTATGAGGCTACTTCTGAGCTTCCACATACCATTGGAAATACATTTCGTATCTCTTTCCAACAAAGTGGGTCCCAACTACATTTGAGATAATTTTCCATACAATAAATGGCTCTAAAGTCTTTGCACTATTTCCACCTTTTCATTTTACACCTTGAGTTGATCTTCATTCTTCCTACAATCTACTATGCTTTTTCCTTCATCCTCATCACCTTTTCCATCATTGGAAACATATTTCTAACACAAATATTATATAGGTTTAACATAAATGGGGGTATATTTGATTTCCCGAAAGGGATGAATTTTTACACACATGTTTCATAATTATCCAAGTAAATCAAATACAATTTGAATAAGTGCCTTGTTTAGGCTTAATATCTCTAAATGTTCTTATGCAAAGTTATGAACTTCCATTTCATCTTGTTCTGAAATGATTAGGAAGTATCATTATTAACAACTCTCATTGATCATAGATGGATGTCTTAATAGTACACAAGGGAGAAAAAGTATGTCGTGTAACTGATAATTCAATATTGTAAGTGAGTTTAATCACTTAATTGATTGGGTTAGGAGTGATTTTGAGTAGGAATTTGAGGATGACTTTATGTATGGTTGGTTGGAGGTAACTCTAATTGTTATTATGGAAATTTTCATGTTTATGGGAATTGTTAGCGCAGTTGTTGTGTCACGTTTTCAAAGGGAATTCCTCACCAAACTTGTTTCTAATGTTGGTTATGGGCTTGTGGCGGTACCCATTATGGCCATGGCATGAGCAGACACAATTTATTAGGAAAATAATGTGTTAGCTCAAAATGAATTAGAACACTGATATATGTCTTGTACTATACCTGGTGGTTGAGGCTTCCATGATCATTTTTTAGCAACAAAAAACATTTTATTTCTATCCTCATTAACCCTTTGGTACAAATATTTTAGCTTATGAAATGATAGGAAACTATTGGTTGCATATTTATGCTTATGGATGTCAAAGGCTTTTACTTTGTTAAACGAAAAATTCCTTAAGGGATGTTTCTTCCAACATTTGGAACAAAAAAGTGCTGATGCTAACTCTAATTCATCACATTTATGCTTATATTACAACATGCCTAGATAAGAAATGAGGAAGCTAACAATATTATTATTGAAATCTTCAATTAGATTTCCAATCTCAACACATGTCACCCTTCCTCTAGATGAAGTTCATAATTCAGATAGAAATATATTTGGGGCATCTTCCATGTTTTTTTCCTCAAGATTATTATTTACATAGCTCACAAATGTCTATAGTTTATTCCCAAGTAGTAAGGTAGTTGTCAGTGTGGGATTTAGTTCCCATCTTGTTAGTTATTCAAATCTTGTGGGCACCTTTTTGATAACCCAATCCTCTTCAGAGTCATCAATTTTTGGAGGAAAAATACTTCGGCAATAAATATCATTGGCTCCTATCAAATTTAGTGGGTCGATAAATTCATCTCAAATCCCCCTAAAGTGAATGGTTCATTGTCTCTTTTCATAACCTATTCTATTTTTACCTTTATAAATTACACTGGAACCTTTCAACATAATCTTCCAAGTTTTATTTTTTTTAGGGTAATTTTCAATATCTCTTCCCATAAATATATATCCTTGAAATAATATTGATATCTCTTCAAGAGCATTTGCTTAATGTCATCCCATGTACAAATGTTGTCACTGCCAAGTCCCATGAATTAGAATAATGTGCCATTTTTTAGTGTGGTATGGAATTTTTTTAGCTTTTAGGCATAAAAAATATAAGCATAATATATACAAAGGACCTCATATTGAAAATAAAAGTATCATAATATTAGTTTCTATTCCAATAATTTTTTTCAAGGCTAAAGGTGGGACATTCTCTAGTTAAACCAATCTTCTTGGTTCCTAAGTTAGAAACTCAAAAGTAACATGCTCTTATTTGGTAGAGCCTACTCCTTTTTGCCTTATCCATGCTATTCAAAGGATTGAAATTATAGTGATATTTCTCAACTTGTACCATTAATCCTTTAGAGGACATGGCCGCTTTAGAAAATTCTGGTTTTTAGAGTCGGTTTACTTCAGATTCCAACTTTACCAATCTAATGACTAGTTCCTTTATCCTTAAAAGTTTTGCAATAGAAGGAATAATTTCAACTTCAGCTATAGAATTGGTTTCATTATTTATTGCAACATTGGATTCAACAACCTTATTGTGGCCTAATTGGGATGTGGAACTTACCTTCAAACGACCCTGATCTACCAACTTTCCTACAAGGTAGTTAGTGGTTTAGAATGTTATTACTTCACCATGAAATCTCTCTCTTGAATCCCTAATTATACTCACGCATTTTATATGACATAAATTGAAATGGAAGACAATACATATGATATATGAAGAAGAGGTTGTCAATAGTTCCTTTAGTTAATCTCCTTACCTTGTGTTTTCCTAGATGAATGCAAAAGAATTCACTATGCCTTTGGAACCTCCCCAACAATGACATTGAAAATGATAAATAAAATAATCACCCCACTATTAACAATAATAGTGGTTAGATTTCTTGTACATTTATTATCAACCGAAGGATATAAATACTTAGAAGATGTCATTTATATTTGTGTCTTCAGATTCTTAATTTCCTCTAGTCATTTACAATGTGGTTTGCAGAAGGAAAATGTAATTGCATATTATTCTATGAAGTGGAAAATCACATCTATAAATAAGGTCTATTCATACACGTTTTAATAAAATCACCCTTGTTGAATTAAAGAACATTTTGTATTAAATAATAATTGCAAAATCCAAACATACATACATATATTATAGAGTAGTTGGTTGTTTGATTGTAATACAAATTAGTTAAGAAACACAATGAAATTACTCCCTTAGCCTGAAAATCCACTTACTTAAAATAAATCACTCACTTATCATAACACAAAAATACCTAAAGGAAATTTCTCACTTACCATAACATAGGTCAACATAAAGGAAATTAACCCTTATTCCATTGGGTTGCTCCTTGTACCTATTGAACAGATTGTTGCCTTGCACTACAACAAGAGTAGAGTTAAACCAATAGCTCACATGATTTATGAAAACATTGATATGTCAACAACTAATAATTATATTAAGGATATCGAAATCATGTTCTTCAAAATATGCAAATATTTATTCCTTGTTTTTAAAGGCATTGATCTTCTTTTTTACACAATGTTTTCTTAACAAGTAATTTAAAAATAATTAATATAAACATGCTTGAGAATAATAGATTATCAAGCATTTTAAAAACAAAGTTCTAAATTGAAATTCAAGAAAATAACTAATTACTAAAGCAAATCCTATGTAGTCATCACATCTTCAAACAATGTTTCCTTATTCGTGTAACCATTTTCAATAAGGAATTAATGACAAAATTATGCAGCATTTTACATGATCCATACCAACATGTACAATATGTAGCATGTGAATCTCTAGCAAATGGATATGTAACCATTTTCCCACTTACACATTATTTAACAATAAATACCTAATACTATTAAAATCCATTTTTATATATTTGTCTTCCAATCAATGTGATCCTACTCTACTTCAAAACCTAACCCACCACATTGATCTCTCCCAATGACTTCATCCTTGAAATGGGATGGTTCCCCCCCCCCCTTCCCTTGAAATTGTCGCTTTCAACTCTCTGATTACCTCCATCAACAAGAATACTAAAATAGAACCTTAAAGGTTCATAAAAATCTTGATGGGATCCCCAAGCTTGTTGTGAAATCCTTATATTCTTGCAACCTGGCCTTGCACCTAATAGAAAAAGGCTTGAATAGATAGATCACAAGGATCTGGGCATCCCACAAGCTATGTCCATATCGGTTGAAAAAAATTGGAAACCAATAATTAAATGGAAAATTTATTTCTCATTTTGTGGTAGAGGCTTCTTTTCCCTCGTTCGAAGAGAAAGATGGTGGGGATATTATTTTTTATGGTGGACCTTACTTCATGGGCTCCCATGGTATGTATATCAAATGCTAGACATTTGAACTTGAACACAAAGGATGACATCCCATATTCTATACGTGTTTGGGTTTTCTTGCCTCATCTATTGTTACATTGTTGGAATGATGAAACAGTTTGAAATATTGGCAATGACATGAGGAAATACATCGATCGTGTCAATTCCCCTCGAAGAATTCAAACTTGCACATATATTTGTGTTGAAGTAAAACTAAAAAGAATTGCTAGAAGTTGTCCAATTAAATATTGATTCATGGTAACATTTGTAGTATGTTGACTATGAACAACTCCCCTTAAAATGAAAATCGTGTCAAGAGTATGGATACTTCACAAAATACTATCCTAAGTATGTCCCTAATCCCTATCATCCAAAATATAATGGCCAATGGAAATAACCAAAGAATAGGAATTTTCGTCTCAAGGAAAACCCCCTCCAATCATAACTACATTAGTCTGTCTCTCACCTCCTCTCATATGGTGTTGAACTATGTTTTTCCACCCTACCCCACCACACCTGTTTCCTTCTCTAACAAAGGGAAGGATTAAATTAACCCTTCCCTTCACTCCAATATGTACATGATATTATCTCAAACTCTTGAAGACCAACCCAAAGTATTTTAGAATGGGTTCAAGACACCCAGTGATGAAGATGTTTCTCCCCTGTAACACATCCTTAAATTATTCCCCTCTTTTGAAAGCATGGATTTAGACCATGAAGAGGAAATTGATTGTTCTTCCAAGAAATATCAACTTGATATAGATATCCCAATTGTTTTAGAATAAGGGGATAAAAGGGAAATTTCAAAGGATGAACTAAACAAAGAGGACGTTCAAAACAAATAAACTTAGAAATTAGCTCATAAAACAAATGAACACAAAAAGAGGAGATTGTAGACAAGAACAAAAATATTGACACTTTGACTACAATGGAAAAATAATTAGTATGGACATGAGAAACGCAAGGAACAAGGTGGGCTCTCATCCTCCAAAGAGAGGAACCCAAAAATCCTTAATAAATAATGAATACAATTTCTTGGAATTGTGGGGGCTTAGGTAGCAAAGGCATGTTAGACTTAGTAAAGGAATTAATCAAAGCATAAAAGTCACAACTTCTCCTACTCTTGGAGACAAAATTGAAGGATTATGAAAACGTTTGAGAAATCTTTTGTATTTGGAATTGCAGTAATGGTCTTGTAGTCAATTACTGAGGTGCATTTATGGACCTCTGCATCTTATGGAATGTGTCAAACTGTTTCAACTAAACTCTAGTCAGTCTACTTTGCATGGTCTCTTGGTAAATCTAACCCACCTTCCATAAGGAGAAATATTTAAATTATTCAATGTTTATATTCCTATTAGTTATCAATAAAGATTCCATCATTGTATATCTTTAATGGACATGAAAAATAGATAAACTAAAGGGAAATTCATAATATTGGGGGGATTTAATATTGCCCTATATCAAAAAGAGAAGAGAGGATAAATTTCTAAGCTTGACCCATTTTGGGAGCATACGAAAGACCTCATCTCCTCTCTAGATTTAATTACGTCAAAGCTACAAAGGGGAGATTTTCATGGTTAAACAAGTGTTCAGACCATATCCATATCATGGTAAGGATAGATGGATTTCTTGTGTCTAGTACTTTCCTTGAGAAATGTTATTCCTACAAAATATGTTGGAAGTTGTTGTCGTTGGTGTCAAATTCCAATCATTGATGTCAAGTGATATAAAATTTTTTCTAATATTATGATGCCATTGATGTCTTGGTTGCTTACTGAGAGTTAGTTTTCTAGTTTGTTTGTTGATGGTTGGAAGTGTCTCATAGCAACTTCCCTTTGAAGGAATTTTATTTACTGGTACCTTTCTAAAAATACCATGAAAATTGCTTGAATAGATAGATCTCTCAGAGAGATTTCCAATGGTATATGACACATAGTCAAATTTCTAAGGAATGAGGAGAAGAATATTTTTCTAGAAAAGACAATGTTATTGACCAAGGATGACCTCAATGCATCACGTCATATGGGGTCTGGGACCGAAAATCTGTACTTACTCAAGTGGAAGGCTAGATGGGTGGATTAAATAAAATAATTCAAGCGGTTCAAGGCTATCCGTGCATCCGAGATTTGGGAGGCTCAACATGAAATGAATAGTGAAATAGTCAGATCTTGTATTTCCCAGTGCTCAACATGCGGTGGACACAAAACGAAGGGGAAACAAACGTGGTGCTTGTTGGAAGAGACATGTGGAATATTGATGGCATAGCATCATGAGGGAAGAAAACGTGGCACTATACTGGCATGGAAAAGTGATATCGCATAAAGGTGGCAGTGATGTGCCAAACAAGCCAATGACATGGTAGCAAGTAGACATGACATGTGGTATCTGTTAATTTTCTAGTGTTCTATGCTTAACACAATCACTTATTCCAATTCTTCTTCAATTACCAATAAATTTTTAATATAATTCAATCTTCCATCAATAATAAGAAATTGTAGATAGAATATTAAATCAAATGCACAATAGAAGACGGCTAAGAACAATAAAGACATAGTAGTTTGGTCAAAGACTAGGGAAAATCGCCACAAGGGGGAAACCCCTTTCCAAATTCTTCTATTACATTGTCCTCAAATGTTTATTAGAGAGATACAATGTCCAAGTACATCAACAAAGAGTCAAATTTCAAAGCCTTGGCTATCCCAAACATTAATCCAATATCTAATCAAAGATTAGTCAAAAAGTTAAATCTTGTTTAAAGTCAAATCTACAAATTTTGGTTGAAGTCCATATCAGTATTAGTAGCACTAACCAATCAATAGTCAATAGTCAAAGTAAGCTCAAAAATATTCAGTCAACCTTCCGAAAGATGTGGCCTCCTTTCTGTTGGTGTTCAGATATGAATTATAGAATTCACCCTTTTCCCACATTAATTGTCAACCCGCGGCTTGTCTGGTTATTTCAAGGTTACCATGCAAGGCCTATGCAGGCCACAGTTTCCCTACCCAACATTGAGAATTCAATCAACAACATAACAAAGGTGTAACAACAAGTAATAACAGAAACAACAATCAGAGTAACAATAATTTAGGATTCACAACAACACAACTTAATAAATCGTTACAACAATAAAGAAGTAAACATAAAAGAAATAAATTTTTGCACACCACTAATCCAACAACGCCTAGTTAGGAGAGTGGGCCCAACTCCCTGATCAAGGTTGTGGTAAAAGATAAAGAACTAATAAATACTTAAAAGATCAAGATTTGCATTGATCAAAATAAAAGTATAGAAGCCTATTATTACATGCTCAGAACTCTCATATCTCTCTTTAGAGGTGGTTAGATTTCTCAGCCCCATAACCTTCCTTATATAATTCAATGTTACAAAGATAGTATCAATGATACCCAAAGATTACGGCGGTTGTCTGCCTACAAATACATAGTGATAATTGAGACATAAACAGAATACGAAGATAAAAAATGTATTGGTCCAATGGACTTTCTTCGGTGGAATCATCATTGCAGCGAGCATTCAAAGATAACGTTTCCAGCTCCTCAATAACCATATGCTGAATTTTACTCTGCTAATCATCATCCTTTCAAATCTACAAAGAAACATAAGTTAGCAAGTCGCATAAGCAATGCTCCCCTAGGACTATGCTTCATTGATTAATAATTCACAAGGACATGACAAATAGATATACCTTAGTTGCTCAAGATACAATTAACCTTGCAAGGACATGAAAATAGGTGAAGGAAACTGGTAAAAAAGTAGGTAAAAAGTAGGAAAATTTAGCAACCAACACTTTCTTCACTCAAAATCATTGAAAATAGTCCCAAAAATCTGCCCATAAAATACGGTCAATGTCAAACTTTGACCTATGGAAACCCTAGCCGAAATTCTGTAGTCAATGCTGGTCAAATAGCCTAAAAAATATTGGACAATGTGCAAGTCAACTCGTCCTTCCAAGCAAATCCAATATCCAAAGTCAAACCATGCTCAAAATCCCAAAATTCAATGCTAGTCAAAGGCCCAAAAGAGAAGTCAAACTCATTCAAGAGAAACAAAATCTCACTCCTTCGCACATGTGAACTTGAACCTATAATTTTAGAGCTACATGAACTAATCAAGAGAAGATGTGATGTGTTGGTGATGCCTTGATTTGATATTCACCCTATGAGTGACATCAGTTGAAGATTTATTAGCTAAGGTATTACAAACTCATGTGCTGGTGTGTGTGTCCTGTGTTATTGAAGCAACGGATCGATCAGATTGCCAAGACACATACAGTAATATGGAAAGACAACAAAGAAATATAGTAAGAAACACGAAGACACAAGAAATTTAATAAGGAGTTCACCCTATTCTCTAGGGCTACGTCTCCGGTCCAGCTCTCAGTGGTGGCCTTGTTTTATTGTGTCTTTAAGTAGAGAAATTACAATACAGGGACTCAATGTGAGTTCTCCTGAAGCAAGTTTTGCTTGGCAGGGTGGTTCTTGGATTCCCCAAGCCACTAGAGTACACAAAATCTTCTTCTTCCTACCAGCTTTGTGACCTTCTGGTCTACAGTGGAAAGAGCCAAATGTGATGCTCAGTCCAAATAGATTCCTCTATGGGATGGCTTGAATCTTCAAGCTCTCTAGTGCTTGATGCTGCCGCTGGTCAACTCGACCCTCTGTCTCTTCTGCTTTGCTTTAATATTCTCTGTGTCATGTCCTCCTCTCGGGATTCTGGTTCCTTTCTCTGTCTCTCTTCGTCTCTTGGACTTCGACTGACTTCATTGTCTCCTTGATTCAACTATCTCTGTTCATGGCTTTAGCCATTCGATCCCTATGCCCATTCGATTCCTCTTCCACCGTTGTCAATTCAACTTCTGCAGCTACGTTTGGAGTTCCGTGGCTCGGCGTTCTCATCAGCTCACAGGGAGTGGCCACATGTCCTCCTTTAAACGGCACCAACCTGTGTCGTCGATTTGTTTCTTCAGTTACGTTGTGGATGAATCTTTCCTCCAATGTGGCGGTCAAACGGATTCCAAATCCCTTCTAAAACACGGCGTATTCCCTTGTCGATTCTGCTTCCTTCGTCGGGCGCGATCTCAGCCGTATGATCTAAGCCCTCCAGATCTGACGCCATACACACATTTTGCGCAATTGACTTGCTCGACCGATAGCGTGCGATCAACGACGGTTTTCTCTCACCTCTGGTTGCCACACGTCGATCAATGTATGGAATCGCTCCGCTCTCGTCCAAAACCTCTTACCGTTCAAGGGCGCCCCAATCAAAACCACCAGCTTCTAGAGCACGGGTCTCGCCATTGCGTTTTAGCACTCTTTCCTTTTCCGCCCACGGTCCTCCGGTTTCCCCACACGATCGAGTGCTCGGGCTTTTCCTTCACGACCTTGTTCACCCAGCAATGCTCTAGCACTAATCGCGCATCAAATTCCACCTCCTTTTCCCATTTTGGGGCTCCTAGGGCTACTTTGACCTCCTATGCGGTCTCCATGGGCCTCGATCAGCGTGCTTTGACCGAGGTCCTCGTCGTTCCATGTTGGCTGCCATTGCCACTGGTTCAGGGTGTTTTTGATCGCTGTTTTGGATTTCTTTAAAAATTTGTTCGACCTGATATAGTCAAGTTCTTTGTCAGTCTTCTATGGATCCAATTGGATCATTACCTTCCCATTGAAAAAGCTTTTGGACCACCAAAAGTTGGTTTTCAAGCATCGACTAAGTGAGGGTATTGTTTCTTCACTTGTCCAATCTCAATCCACTTTGCACTGCTCAGCTTTGAACCTTTGATCCCAATCCTGAGGTATTCGACATCCCCCCTATGCGTTGTCCTCACCATCCTGTCCAGCACTGTGTCTTCCTGCAATTCGTTAAGATATTCAGGTAGCAGGTCATCAATAGAAGGCAATTGAATCTGCTCTTCAAGGTCCTCAATCATTGAAGGTTCAAACAATCTCAAGCAATCTGCATTTACAACTGAGTAGATGTGCATGTAAGCTGGTAGATCAATGCGAAAAGCATTTTCACCAATATTCTCAAGTATCCTAAAGGGTCCATACCTGATAGGCTTTAGCTTTTTACCTTCACCTTGCATCCTATCCTTGCTGATATACAGCCAAACTTGGTCTCCAACTTGAAAACTATGCTCCATCTAATGCTCGTCATGCCTAGCCTTGTACTTGGCCTGGCTCTTTTCCAGCTGTTCCTGTACTGCCTGGTGGATCTCCTGGATCTGTTCAATCAACCTAGTTGCCTTGTCCACATCACTATGTCCATCAACCATGGTATCTTTACCAAGGACAAAATCCAAAGGAGATCATGGTGTGAAATCAAAACAGGTCTCAAAAGGATATCTCTATGTAGAAGAGTGCTTGGCTCTGTTGTAAGCATGCTGCACATAACACAAGTGTTCATCCAAAAGCTTAGGATGTTTGCTGCAATAACCTCTCAGTAACTAGATCACTGTCATATTTACTACTTCTATTTGGCCATCTGTTTGTGGATGAAAAGTTGTGCTTTTCTTCAACTTGGTGTCCGTCAGTTCTCACAGACTTGACCAAAACTTCCCCACAAATCGGGTGGCTCAATCAGATACAATGGAAGTGGGTAATCCAAAATGAACCCATACATGTTCAAAGAACAATTTTGCAGTCTGTTCAGCTGTAATCTATTTACTACAAGGTATTAGAATACACATTTTGTTGAACCTATCCACAACAACATATAAATAATCATGACCTTTCCTAGACTTAGGCAGCCCTCCAACAAAATCCATGGAAACACTTTCCCAAGGGTGAGAAGGAAATAACAATGGAGTGTACAAGCCTAGTTTTCTGTTGCTGGGCTTGCTTTTAGCACACATGGCACACCCTCTTACATTTCTAGAAACCGTCTCATTCATTTTCGGCCAATAGTAGAATTTTTGTAGCTGTGCAACTGTTTTACTTACCACAAAGTGACCTGATATCAGAGAAGTGTGTGCTTCCCTAATTATCTTTATCCTCTCAATTTGTGGAATGCAGAGTTTCCCACAATGATATAAGAGCCGGTCCTTTATATGATAGTCCAATTCTTCTACTCTTTTGCCTTGACTCAAAGTTGCATATACATCTTTAAAGTCCATATCCTAAGCATATTGTTCTATGTAGCTTCTATGTAGCATAGAATTATGCTTAAGTATGGTGGATGCATTTATAATGGGTCTAGATAACATGTCTGCAACCTTGTTATGTATGCCCTTTTTATATCTGATGACTAAATGAAACTGTTGTAGAAAACCCATCCATCTTTAATGTCTTTATTGCTGCAACTTAGTTTGGGAGTGTATATATTGAAGTAGTTGATGATTAGTATGTATTACTATCTCTTTGCCCATTAAGTAACGTTTCCACTTTTTCACACTCTGAACTAATGCATACAATTCTTTATCATATGTAGGATAGTTAACTACTACATGATTAAAAGTCTCAGAATGATAACATATGGGTTTACTGTGCTGTGTCAACACTGCTCCCATGGCATAGTCACTGGCATCAGTGTGGATCTCAAATGGTCTTTGTAAATCTGGCAGTGCTAATACAGGTGTTGTACTAATTCTCTCTTTCAAGGTGTCGAAGGCTTTCTGATGTTTGCCTTCCCACTAAAACACCTTATTCAATCCTGTTAAAGCATGTAAAGGCGTTGCAATCGAGGAGAAGTTAGAAATGAACTTCCTCAAATATTGTGCTGCTCCTAAGAAGCTTCTCACTTCTGTAGCAGACCTGGGTTTAGGCCAGTTCACAATGACTACCACTTTAGAGGGATCTATTTTTAATTCACCTCCCCTTACTATATGACCCAAGTATTTTAGAAATGTTTTGCCAAATTCACATTTTGAGAGTTTAACATAAATTTTTTCTCTTTTAAAATCATCTAATGTCTGCTTAACATGCTTTAAATGTTCTTCCCACGTTTTACTAAAAATTAGAATGTCATCTAGATACACAATAACAAAATCATCAAGAAAAGGTCTGAGTACATCATTCATTAATCTCATGAAAGTAGCAGGAGCATTGGTCAAGCCAAAAGGCATAACCAGCCATTCATACAATCCCTGCTTTGTTTTGAAAGCAGTCTTCCATGCATCTTTCTCTGTAACTCTGACCTGATGGTATTCACTGTGCAAATCCAGCTTGGTGAAATGAACAACTTCCTTTAATTGATCTAGAATATCATCTATGTGAGGAAGGGGATAATTTTTTTTTATTGTTATCTTATTCAGTGCTCGGTAATCAATGCACATTCTCCATGAGCCATATTTCTTTCTCACCAAAACCAAAATGATTGGTGACCCACATGGTGATGTGCTAGGCCTGATGAACCCTTTCTCGGGCAACTCCTGCACCTGCTTCTTGATTTCAACATTCTCTAAAGCAGACAACCTTTTATACCTATGGCTTCTATAGTTATTTCATCTCCTAAGTTTGACCCCAAATCTTTCTGAATAGCTGCAACAGCCTTCTTCTTCTTGCCCTCAGACTTCTAAGGTCTTAACTCTAGATGCAGAATCCAACAATGCTCATCATCATGCCCATCCTTTTTACAGTGAGTGCATGAAGCTTTGGCTTTCTGTGCAGTGTTAGCCTTCCTTGCTTTCCACTTCTACTTTCTTTTCTCCTTACTCTTGCTTTTAGTGGGTTGGGATGATCCCCCAACTTCTGGATTTCCATTCTTTCCTCTAGCTTCTAGATGAGTAGCTTGTACAAATACCTCATCTATACTAGTGGGATTTGTCACACGGAATCAGTCAAGGGTGCGGACACAACTGACCTTCCTAGAAGTCTAAGACATTCTAATGACAAACAAAACAAACTGGAGCTATCCTTCTCTAAACATACATTATGATATGAGAAATCAAGTGTTTCATTCTTACCTTTGTCCAAACGCTGTTGTAGAAGTCCAAGCTTTGTTGATCCGGATGAGCTTCTCCCTTTCTCCAAAACCTGCAATCACCAACAGTCAAACAATTAAATAGCACTTGATTATAACATAAAACAAAGCATATTCAACACATAGACCAAGGAGTACATGAAATAACCCATTAACAACAAGCTATTGAGAAGAATGGACCAATTTGCATTAAAGGTAATCAAAAGGAACCATTACAACCTGAGCCTTGGTGTTGTGCAAGCTCCTTCCAGGGTCCACAAGAGTTTTCCTCTACTTTGACAAAGCTCACCCACTTCCAAATAGAACAAGTAAAGATGGCAATCTCTCCTCACAAGCTTCTAAATGGGAGTCCTAATTCCTGCAGCATTTACCCTTAGAAATGTATAGCTTTCAACCTTCTTTCCTTCTGGCTCAATGCCTCTTTTTATAGTGCTCAAGAGGAAGTTAATCAGGTCCACCATCAATGGGATAGTCCCCTCTTTGGATGGGATCACTCCCTTATTGATGGGATAAGTTCCTCTTTGATAGGAGTGCATGAACCATCTGGAGGCGCTCAATACACGTCAAACAACCTTCTAGAATGCTCTAGAAATGACCACAAGTAAGTTTTTGAAGATAAAACTTGCGCATTTTAACCTTTTCAGAGGGACGCACCTGCCCCTTTAGATACAGAGCGTCCTTGGACGCAGACCTTATGAACAATAGGTGCGTACCCGCAGGCAAGGTTTGAGAGAACCTGCGTACCCAGAGATAAACATATTTATAAAGACTTTCTCTCTTTCTTGGAGTTTGACATGAATAGCAGAGGCATAAGACTTGCTCAAGAGGGTAGTATGACTGTTGATAGAGCCATACCGACTGTAAATAGCCATGGTGACATTTTTTAGTGTAACAGATTGCCCCCTAAAGTGCGAAGCCTGGAATAGATTATGGTTTTGTATTATCTAGGAAGGGTGAAGCGCTTTATCATTTCGAGGATTATCTCGTGGAGAACCTGGTTGGAACCTGCAATTTTCAACACAAAATACATGGATAAGATTATATCATCACTGAGGTAGGCATTCCCATACTCAGATAAAAACTTTAACTAACAGACTAACTACTCTGATACAGAAATGATTTTGCAGTACATCATAATCATAGACTTTTGTAGACACAGTATGGGCGCAGCCATCTGTTTATGGTTAGTCTACTTAGATAATGAATACAAAACTCCTCGCAGCCTGGATGGTAAAAATTCGATCCAGGGTCTTCATTCCTACTTCTCGAATTGGTACGATTCTAGCCATGCGAATAAATGAGTCGATGTCGAACATGGTAGAAACCACTTGATTACCAGTCGATGATGTGAACTGTTAACAAGCGTGAGAGAGACCACCAGTAATTTCAATGGTTCTCAAAGTACCCAGTACAATCCATGAGATGTGAATGAATGAGTTGATGTCGAACATTTCATGGAATCCTTCGATCGAAAGTCAATGATGTAAACTGATGTCAAAGGCGAGAAACCTGCCATTGATGCATACAGACTTCAAGGCACTGACGATATCTAGGTCATCTCTCTAGATAATGTGCTGATGTCGATAGAAAGTGACCCGTTGCGGGCAAGCCCACAACACGAAATCATTGTTCAAGTTGAAGAAATATTGCTGTAAGGACTGACTCAGGGATGGTCAAATGGATGACAAGTATTTTGCAGATGAAAGTTTTGTTTGCAGACCTCTTGGACACATAACGACACGACAGATGGTTTGGTGTTAAATAACTCAAAGTTAATCCCCAGAACCCGGTTGAAGACTTTCAAAAGTGGTTTGATCGACTGTGAGGTAAAAGATTTCCCAACCCAGGTGAATGAAAAGTGTCGTGTCCAAGAGTGGTAATAAAGTTTCTTCTGAGACAAAAGGTAACAAATAGGCTCATTCTTCTCTCTTTTCCCCCACCATTTCTGGCAAGTACCTCTTTATTTTTAACAAGCTTGAGGAGGATAACATATGCTTGATTATAAGCTCATCCTTCGGATGAGTCCAACCAAGTTTTGATTCGAACCCTAGGAAGGAGTGGTTCGTTCCTGTTTGTAATTGAACAGGTCCTTTACTGTGAAATGTTTAACGAGCCCAGTATAGGAGAAACTCGGCGTTTTTCAATTTTAGAGAGTCTGAAAAACTTAAGGAGACTCCAAGTTGAACTTTTTCGTAAATTTGTGTCCCTCAAGCCCGAAAAAGTATAAAATAATACCTGGGGGAACCGCTTGATCTTGCGACCAAGGAGTACTTTCATAATTAGTGTCACTGACCTGAAAAGTAAAAAGCGATCAAGGACACGTCGTTTTATTTCCGTATCGAGTTTGAAACGACAAAAACACGGCAATCTTTTCCTGATTTTATGGTCAGAAAATAGCTATAAGGGGACCGTCTTTTAATTCCATTTTAACGAGTGTAAAAGAAACGCTCGGCAATCTTTTCATGTTTTAGGAGTCGGAAAAGGGCTTAAAAGGTGACTCTGAGGTTTCACTTTTTCGTAAGTTTTAACGAGTTCGAAAAAGGGATAAAAATGTACTCATGGTTTTCATTTTTTCGTAAGTTTTAATGAGTTCGAAAAAATGATAAAAATGTACTCATATGGCCGACTTTCAATTTAATTTACGAGTAGGAAAAGACGGAAAGAACTCGGCATTTTCATTTGTTTTACGAGAATGAAAGATAGCAAAATAATCTCGGGATTTTCATGAGTTTAACGAGTCTTGAAAATAACCGAAATTGACTCGAGATAGGTTTCATTTTTACAAAAGCTTGAAACAAAGAAAAACTATGCTTCAAAGTAGTTTCATTTTTAGACAAGCTTGAAACAGAGAGAAAACTGTGCTTGATGCCCCCTAAGCGTAACTGCTAGAGTGCATGCCCCCCAGCTTCATTTCATTCAACCAGTTGGATGAAATGAAGGTTCAAGTACGAGATCGTTTGAAAGACTCGACCTAAAACTGTAAGAAAATTATGCAAAACACTGAAATAACTAACCTAAATATACAACTTAACATTTATGAGATCTAGTCAATCTCTCGACTCAAATCTGAACGAGGATTTGTTTCATTTTTTAACGAGCTTGACACAGTAAAAGAACTATGCTCGGATTCGGTTTCATGTTTACGCAAGCTTGAAACGAAAAACTATGCTTGTTATAAGTTCACATGCCCCCAGCATAATGACGCAAAACGAGGTACATGCCCCCCAAGCTTCATTTCATTCAATGAGGTGGATGGAATGAAGCTTTACTTTCAAGATCTTGGAAAGATTTGTGGGAGTTGTTTCATTTTTTAGTGAGCTTGACACAAGACAAGGAACTATGCTCATAGCTACTCTCTACAATCTACCTAACAAAAACTTTACTCTAAAAACCTTGATTCATTTTTTAACGAGCTTGACACAAGACAAGGAACTATGCTCTAAAATCCTTGATTCATTTTTTAATGAGCTTGACACAAGACAAGGAACTATGCTCTAAAATCCTTGATTCATTTTTTAATGAGCTTGACACAAGACAAGGAACTATGCTCTAAAATCCTTGATTCATTTTTTAAGGAGCTTGACACAAGACAAGGAACTATGCTCATAACTACTTTACAATCTACCTTCTTAACCTACCCTTGTTTCATTTTTTAACGAGCTTGACACAAGACAAGGAACTATGCTCAAAAAGTTCGCATGCCCCCAGCATAATGATGCAAAGCGAGGTACATGCCCCCCAGGCTTCATTGCATTCAACCGGCTGGACGAAATGAAGGTTTACTTTCAAAATTTAACTTGAAAAGGGAGTTGTTTCATTTTTAAGGAGGTTGACACAAGAAAAGAACTATCCTCATACCTGATTCATTTTTTAACGAGGTTGACTCAGTAACAGGAACTGTCCTTATAATCCTACTTTCTACCATCTATATAACCTATCCTTGTTTCATTTTTTAACGAGGTTGACACAAGACAAGGAACTGTCCTCGAACTAACTGATTCATTTTTTAACGAGGTTGACACAGTAAAAGGAACTTTCCTCGGACACCTGTTTCATTTTTTAACGAGGTTGACACAGTAAAAGGAACTTTCCTCATACCTGATTCATTTTTTAACGAGGTTGACTCAGTAAAAGGAACTTTCCTCATACTAACTGATTCATTTTTTAACGAGGTTGACACAGTAAAAGGAACTTTCCTCGGACACCTGTTTCATTTTTTAACAAGGTTGACACAGTAAAAGGAACTGTCCTCGCACACACTGATTCATTTTTTAACGAGGTTGACACAGTAAAAGGAACTTTCCTCGCACACACTGATTCATTTTTTAACGAGGTTGACACAGTAAAAGGAACTGTCCTCACACACACTGATTCATTTTTTAACGAGGTTGACACAGTAAAAGGAACTTTCCTCGCACACACTGATTCATTTTTTAACGAGGTTGACACAGTAAAAGGAACTTTCCTCGCACACACTGATTCATTTTTTAACGAGGTTGACACAGTAAAAGGAACTTTCCTCGCACACACTGATTCATTTTTTAACGAGGTTGACACAGTAAAAGGAACTTTCCTCGCACACACTGATTCATTTTTTAACGAGGTTGACACAGTAAAAGGAACTTTCCTCGCACACACTGATTCATTTTTTAACGAGGTTGACACAGTAAAAGGAACTTTCCTCGCACACACTGATTCATTTTTTAATGAGGTTGACACAGTAAAAGGAACTTTCCTCGCACACACTGATTCATTTTTTAACGAGGTTGACACAGTAAAAGGAACTTTCCTCGCCTGCATCCAGTTTCATTTTTTTAATGAGGTTGAGACGGGAACAAACTATCCTCACACTCACTGATTCATTTTTTAACGAGGTCGACACAGTAAAAGGAACTTTCCTCGTACCATCCAATTTCATTTTTTAACGAGGTTGAGAGAGGAACAAACTATCCTCGTTACATTGATCATGGCTTCCAACTAGAAGAAAGACATGTCAATGGACACACCTTGATCATGGCTTCCAAAAGGTCTTCATCCGAAGGAAGAATAGTTTTTTGGAAGGAACACACGTCAAGGGACTCAAAAGGGATAAGAACATCGTGTTCAAATAATCCCATAGAGTTTTCCATGTCAATTACCGGATCTAAATCAACAGTGAGAGGCTCACTTACATCGGTAACTGAAAACATGGGACCGGTTGCCACATAATTAACCCGTGGCAGGGTAGATACCACTTTAGAATCAGGAACATTTAGGGGTGTCATATTACTGGTAGTTGAAACAAGACTAGGGAACGAAATCTGGTCTACAGTCACAATACTACCATTGTGAGGGAAAGACATCACGCGAAAGAGTGTCGATACGACAGCTTTCATTGCATAAACATAGTCTCGCCCAAGGAGTAAATTGAAATCCAAGGGACCTCGAACTACCATAAGATCAATATAGACAGTTTTACCTTCCAAGGTAATAGAAAACTTAGGAAGGATCCCTAAAGGTTCACTAATGGTTCTGTTAAAAGCTTTCAGATTCTGCGTAATAGGCGCAAGCTGAGGGGAACCCAAAGCTTTCCAAACAGTTGAGGATAAAATACTAACAGAAGCACCTTCATCTACCTGAGTACGATGTATGTCCCTACTACCAGCCTTGACAATGATTTGGAAGGGGATGGAGGAAGGAAGACGAGGTTCTGTCAGTCTATTCCAATCAAAGGAAAAGACCTCAGTACTTGGAGGGGGTTCTGTAGATACAGGTGAAATGCCCCCTGGCATAGAAGAATCTGATGTAACAAGAAGAACCTGAGCGGTATGAAGTTCACTCTCCAAAGGGAAAGTGGGATCGACCGAATGTGAAATTGAATCGACCACTTGATCAACTAACAGATCATCAACCTGAGTGACATGAGTTTCACTCTCCAATGGAAGAGTGTGATCGACTGTACTTGAATTTAGATCAATCACTCCGTCAGTTGACGGTAGGTTGGGAGAAAGTTTACGGTAACCAGTTGGAAGTTCTTGCTGTGGAACAGTAAGGTTTTCCAACAATGTTGAGGCTTCATCCATGTGAGGGCAAATGTGAGTTTGATGACTTCCTTTGCATAACTTACAAGGAAACCTAACTTTACCCTTTTTCCCAGGAACCTGACTATCACTGGTTGATGGATCAACGGAAAGTTGATGAGATTTTTCTGACCAAACTTCCAAGACCTTTGGAATACCAGGACAATTGACAAGGAAGTGGTCACCCTTACAAAGCCTGCAAGGGTATTTGGGTTTACGGTGCATGTCGGAATTTTCCTCAACACAACTAACACTTACATCCATGGTTGGTTGGTTGACTTCTTTCTTATCTTGCTTCTTCTTCTTCTTCTTCTTCCCTTTCTTCTTCTTCTTAACCTCCTGGTTACTAGCATCAAGGCTTTTACCAGGCGAAGAGGAAGAAATGGAGGAAGAAAAATTAGGCAAAGAAGGTAAAGGGTCAACAGAAGGTTGGTGATGTTGAGATGGTGAACTCTGTTGAGGTGAAGCATCCGGTTGAGATGGAACAATTGGAGTATTTTGGGCCAACGAAGTTGAAAATAACCATATCGGTAAACCTATTGTAAACCCAGGCAATGACAAAGTAGCCATATAAGGAGGACCAACATTTCCAAAGTAAGGAAAAGTACTAGGATTCTCGTTAGGAGGGGTTCCTAGGTTGATAAATTCCGGAACATTTGCCATTATATTCAACTTCAGTGAATTTTATTAACAATTTTTTAAAACTAAAATTAACAATTCACAATTCACACCTAACAATTAAAATTCACAATTCACACCTATGGTCTCTAAAAGTAAAAACAAACAAATTAACACGCGCTATCAAATCTAGGAGTCAAACCACACACAAACAGTAGCCTTCCGGACCGAAAACACTAGTTGGTGATGAAATCCAACATCACAGAATTCAGTACAGAAGTGGTGGGTGGAACAGTTACCCCGACAACCTGCTTAATGAATAGACTGGACCAAGTTCCTCCACTTTAACCGTCTCGAGTGAAGTGAACCCCCCAGAAAATCCAAGTGAGTATAGCCGACGTCTGCTCCAGGTACAGTGGGATCTTCCCTCCACCGTCACCTTGGGTAGAATCCTAAAGATTATGGTCACTAAGGTTACCAACGGCCATAAGTACACCTGGGGGAACAGTCTAAACTCCGACAGCACGCAAGGGCAGAGTAGCAAGCTCAATCCCCTTACCGGCTCCTTGACAGTAATCCAAGGTTTACCGATAAGTGACCCCTGGCTCCTCGACAATGGTTAATCCGAGGTTTACCGTTTGTAATACGTACTGTCTGGCGTCGTTCCCAACGAGGGAGGATGGATCCCCTCACTGGTTCGGACACGAGCTCGTGCTTCTCCTTTAAGAGGAGCTTTCCCAGAGTGTAAATGTGACAATTGGATTTGATTCTATCACAAGATCAGCTACTTGTTTGGTTTTACTGTCTTGGAGAGTTAAGTACTCACCTACTCCAAGACACTAGCCTAAGCTATGTTGGTGCTTCAGAGCCCTAGAAATGTAAAAATTACTAGATGAATTTTAATTAAGCGCTGTGTTATTAAGGCTGTTATTACTCAAATGGGTAAATGGAGATGAAACCAATGGTGTCATGACCCGACTCAACGGAATGCAATTGAATATGATAATGTAATCTTTTCAATTCGATGAATCCTAACTAAAATAAGGAGAGAGTTTCCATTCACTTCCAACAATGCAAAAAAATTGATCACTAAGAGAAAATATAACAAATTCTCTAATGCACTAATTTCATTAAGAAAAACTAATGCAAATCAATTCCAAACCATTTTTTTATTTTTATTTTTGTGTAAATTCAAATCAAAGAAAACTGATCTAAATCTACGATTGATTTTTCAGAATGTAAACTATGCAATTGTAATCTAAGCACAATTCACTTGAAAAGTATGCAAAGGTAATCTATGCACATTTTTCATTCATATTCCGAAAATGAGAATTCTAATTATGCAAATGTGATCTATGCAAGAGAATTCTCAAACACAAGACGATTCTAATGTGATCTAAGAACCAATCAAGTGCAAGTCGAGAAAATTGGGTGAGAGTTCCAAAGATCAAAAAATAAAAACACTCAAAGGCGATTAACACTCATACACAATTTAGCCCCCCCCCCCCCCCCCCCCCCGGCGAATGAGGGGGAAATTTTTTTGCAAAAACGAAAGCAAAAAGATGCAAAATTGTGAAAGGACTGAGAGAAACCTCCAAGTAATGACCAAAGGAAATCAAATCAAGAATTTCTCAAAAAAGAGATTCAAAACACCCAATTGATGAAAGCTTAAAGCAGGAATGCCAAGGAAACAAGCCTAGGTGAAGATTTATGGCAGGTAACCAGTGGATCTGGGCAGTAAAAACTAAGAAAAAACAAAATCTAAGAGCAAAAAATGCAAAAAATGGAATTTTCTCAAATTTTGGCAGGGGACGCAGGCAACCCGTTAGCACAGGTGCAGGCCCGCTCTGTGCACACAGCAAAAATGCGTCCAGGGACGCACTGTGCAGCGCTCAGAGGGTGCGTCCTACTGAAAAACTCAAGAAAAACCAAAATAAAACTAATCCTAAGCTAACCCACCCAGAGACAAGGTCACAGAGCCAAAACCAGAAAAATAAACCAATTTTCTCAAAGCAAAGTTCACACAAAAGAAAAGACTCTTCTCATCAATGGAATCTATCCCCAGTAGAGTCGCCAATTTGTCACACGGAATCAGTCAAGGGTGCGGACACAACTGACCTTCCTAGAAGTCTAAGACATTCTAATGACAAACAAAACAAACTGGAGCTATCCTTCTCTAAACATACATTATGATATGAGAAATCAAGTGTTTCGTTCTTACCTTTGTCCAAACGCTGTTGTAGAAGTCCAAGCTTTGTTGATCCGGATGAGCTCCTCCCTTTCTCCAAAACCTGCAATCACCAACAGTCAAACAATTAAATAGCACCTGATTATAACATAAAACAAAGCATATTCAACACATAGACCAAGGAGTACATGAAATAACCCATTAACAACAAGCTATTGAGAAGAATGGACCAATTTGCATTAAAGGTAATCAAAAGGAACCATTACAACCTGAGCCTTGGTGTTGTGCAAGCTCCTTCCAGGGTCCACAAGAGTTTTCCTCTACTTTGACAAAGCTCACCCACTTCCAAATAGAACAAGTAAAGATGGCAATCTCTCCTCACAAGCTTCTAAATGGGAGTCCTAATTCCTGCAGCATTTACCCTTAGAAATGTATAGCTTTCAACCTTCTTTCCTTCTGGCTCAATGCCTCTTTTTATAGTGCTCAAGAGGAAGTTAATCAGGTCCACCATCAATGGGATAGTCCCCTCTTTGGATGGGATCAATTTGTCACACGGAATCAGTCAAGGGTGCAGACACAACTGACCTTCCTAGAAGTCTAAGACATTCTAATGACAAACAAAACAAACTGGAGCTATCCTTCTCTAAACATACATTATGATATGAGAAATCAAGTGTTTCGTTCTTACCTTTGTCCAAACGCTGTTGTAGAAGTCCAAGCTTTGTTGATCCGGATGAGCTCCTCCCTTTCTCCAAAACCTGCAATCACCAACAGTCAAACAATTAAATAGCACCTGATTATAACATAAAACAAAGCATATTCAACACATAGACCAAGGAGTACATGAAATAACCCATTAACAACAAGCTATTGAGAAGAATGGACCAATTTGCATTAAAGGTAATCAAAAGGAACCATTACAACCTGAGCCTTGGTGTTGTGCAAGCTCCTTCCAGGGTCCACAAGAGTTTTCCTCTACTTTGACAAAGCTCACCCACTTCCAAATAGAACAAGTAAAGATGGCAATCTCTCCTCACAAGCTTCTAAATGGGAGTCCTAATTCCTGCAGCATTTACCCTTAGAAATGTATAGCTTTCAACCTTCTTTCCTTCTGGCTCAATGCCTCTTTTTATAGTGCTCAAGAGGAAGTTAATCAGGTCCACCATCAATGGGATAGTCCCCTCTTTGGATGGGATCAATTTGTCACACGGAATCAGTCAAGGGTGCAGACACAACTGACCTTCCTAGAAGTCTAAGACATTCTAATGACAAACAAAACAAACTGGAGCTATCCTTCTCTAAACATACATTATGATATGAGAAATCAAGTGTTTCGTTCTTACCTTTGTCCAAACGCTGTTGTAGAAGTCCAAGCTTTGTTGATCCGGATGAGCTCCTCCCTTTCTCCAAAACCTGCAATCACCAACAGTCAAACAATTAAATAGCACCTGATTATAACATAAAACAAAGCATATTCAACACATAGACCAAGGAGTACATGAAATAACCCATTAACAACAAGCTATTGAGAAGAATGGACCAATTTGCATTAAAGGTAATCAAAACGAACCATTACAACCTGAGCCTTGGTGTTGTGCAAGCTCCTTCCAGGGTCCACAAGAGTTTTCCTTTACTTTGACAAAGCTCACCCACTTCCAAATAGAACAAGTAAAGATGGCAATCTCTCCTCACAAGCTTCTAAATGGGAGTCCTAATTCCTGCAGCATTTACCCTTAGAAATGTATAGCTTTCAACCTTCTTTCCTTCTGGCTCAATGCCTCTTTTTATAGTGCTCAAGAGGAAGTTAATCAGGTCCACCATCAATGGGATAGTCCCCTCTTTGGATGGGATCAATTTGTCACACGGAATCAGTCAAGGGTGCGGACACAACTGACCTTCCTAGAAGTCTAAGACATTCTAATGACAAACAAAACAAACTGGAGCTATCCTTCTCTAAACATACATTATGATATGAGAAATCAAGTGTTTCATTCTTACCTTTGTCCAAACGCTGTTGTAGAAGTCCAAGCTTTGTTGATCCAGATGAGCTCCTCCCTTTCTCCAAAACCTGCAATCACCAACAGTCAAACAATTAAATAGCACCTGATTATAACATAAAACAAAGCATATTCAACACATAGACCAAGGAGTACATGAAATAACCCATTAACAACAAGCTATTGAGAAGAATGGACCAATTTGCATTAAAGGTAATCAAAAGGAACCATTACAACCTGAGCCTTGGTGTTGTGCAAGCTCCTTCCAGGGTCCACAAGAGTTTTCCTCTACTTTGACAAAGCTCACCCACTTCCAAATAGAACAAGTAAAGATGGCAATCTCTCCTCACAAGCTTCTAAATGGGAGTCCTAATTCCTGCAGCATTTACCCTTAGAAATGTATAGCTTTCAACCTTCTTTCCTTCTGGCTCAATGCCTCTTTTTATAGTGCTCAAGAGGAAGTTAATCAGGTCCACCATCAATGGGATAGTCCCCTCTTTGGATGGGATCAATTTGTCACACGGAATCAGTCAAGGGTGCGGACACAACTGACCTTCCTAGAAGTCTAAGACATTCTAATGACAAACAAAACAAACTGGAGCTATCCTTCTCTAAACATACATTATGATATGAGAAATCAAGTGTTTCGTTCTTACCTTTGTCCAAACGCTGTTGTAGAAGTCCAAGCTTTGTTGATCTGGATGAGCTCCTCCCTTTCTCCAAAACCTGCAATCACCAACAGTCAAACAATTAAATAGCACCTGATTATAACATAAAACAAAGCATATTCAACACATAGACCAAGGAGTACATGAAATAACCCATTAACAACAAGCTATTGAGAAGAATGGACCAATTTGCATTAAAGGTAATCAAAAGGAACCATTACAACCTGAGCCTTGGTGTTGTGCAAGCTCCTTCCAGGGTCCACAAGAGTTTTCCTCTACTTTGACAAAGCTCACCCACTTCCAAATAGAACAAGTAAAGATGGCAATCTCTCCTCACAAGCTTCTAAATGGGAGTCCTAATTCCTGCAGCATTTACCCTTAGAAATGTATAGCTTTCAACCTTCTTTCCTTCTGGCTCAATGCCTCTTTTTACAGTGCTCAAGAGGAAGTTAATCAGGTCCACCATCAATGGGATAGTCCCCTCTTTGGATGGGATCACTCCCTTATTGATGGGATAAGTTCCTCTTTGATAGGAGTGCATGAACCATCTGGAGGCGCTCAATACACGTCAAACAACCTTCTAGAATGCTCTAGAAATGACCACAAGTAAGTTTTTGAAGATAAAACTTGCGCATTTTAACCTTTTCAGAGGGACGCACCTGCCCCTTTAGATACAGAGCGTCCTTGGACGCAGACCTTATGAACAATAGGTGCGTACCCGCAGGCAAGGTTTGAGAGAACCTGCGTACCCAGAGATAAACATATTTATAAATACTTTCTCTCTTTCTTGGAGTTTGACATGAATAGCAGAGGCATAAGACTTGCTCAAGAGGGTAGTATGACTGTTGATAGAGCCATATCGACTGTAAATAGCCATGGTGACATTTTTTAGTGTAACAGGATTAAACATGAGGATGGTATGCGTCAAGTAGCTGTATAGACCACCAATGTACTTCAAAAGAGTCTCTGGCGAGTCTAATGAGATGCCCAACATCAATGCTCTCTTTCTAAATTCTTGAGTATACCCTTGCACACTTTTCCCCTTCAATTGTTGAAGAGTTTTCCAACTCATCATGGCTTGTTGCATGTAGGCCAATGGATAGAACTTCTTTTTGATTGCAGAAACAAAGTCACTCCAGACATAGATGGTCTTACCATGTCTTTTCATATTAGCTTGGGTTATACCTTCCCATCAAACCAAGGAAATGCCTCCTAGGTGTAGGCTTTCCAGCTGAATATTACTCTTGTCTGAGTTTATGTTCTGTACCCTACAATACACATCAATTTGTCTAATCCAATTGTCCAACTTTTCAGCATTTAGCTCTCCATCATATATAGGCAAATCAACTTTAACATCTAGTTTAATCAAATATGCTTTCTTATTACGGACAGGGCTATTAGGAAGTGTGAGAAATCTTTCCTCTTTCCCCTTTCCTTTGGAGTGGTCATGGCAGTGAGACTCATCTTCTTCTTTATCTTGCTTAGAACCTGATGAATCTTCAACCTTATGCTTTCTAAAGTCTTTATACATTTTTTCTACCATAGACTTTATAGCTAGGAAACTTTATATGAATTGAGGGTCTGGCCCTACAGAACCTTCTTCTAACATTGTCTTTCGCGGATAGACTCTCCCAATTTCAGGATTAGTTTCCACCAACTCTCCTTCTCCTAATTTGAGCTTTGATCTTGTGAGCATTCACAGCTAAACCAACACAAGCTTGTCTAACCTTACAGCCTAGAGCTCTGATACCACTTGATCTGGTATTCACCCTATGAGTGACATCAGTTGAAGATTTATTATCTAAGGTATTACAGACTCATGTGCTGGTGTGTGTGTCCTGTGTTATTGAAGCAACGGATCGATCAGATTACCAATAAACAAACAATAAAATGGAAATACAACAAAGAAATACAATAAGAAACACTAAGACACAAGAAATTTAATAAGGAGTTCACCCTATTCTCCAGGTCTACGTCTCCGGTCCAGCTCTCAGTGGCGGCCTTGTTTTATTATGTCTTTAAGCAGAGAAATTACAATACAGGGACTCAATGTGAGTTCTCCTGAAGTAGGTTTTTCTTGGCAGGGTGGTTCTTGGATTCCCCAAGCCATTGGAGTACACAGACTCTTCTTCTTCCTACTAGCTCTGTGACCTTCTAGTCTACAGTGGAAAGATCCAAATGTGATGCTCAGTCCAGATAGATTCCTGTATGGGATGGCTTGAATCTTCAAGCTCTCTGGTGCTTAATGCTACCGCTGGTCATCTTGGCCCTCTATCTCTTTTGCTTTGCTTTACTGTTCTCTATGTCCCATCCTCCTCTCAAGATTCTAGTTCCTTTCTCTGTCTCTCTTCGTCTCTTGGACTTCGACTAACTTTGTTGTCTCCTTGATTCGACTATCTCTATTCATGGCTTTAGCCATTCGATCCCTATGCCCGTTCGGTTCCTCTACCGCTATTGTCGATTCACCTTCTGCAGATGCGCTTGGAGTTCCCTGGCTCAGCATCATCATCATCTCACAGGGAGTGGCCACATGTCCTCCTCTAAATGGCGATAGCCTGCTTCGTCGGTTCTTTTCTTCAGTTACGTCATGGATGAATCTTTCCTCCACCGTGGCAGTCAAACGGATTCCATATACCTTTTAAAACGCAGCATATTCCCTTGTCGATTCCACTTCCTCTATCGGGCGCGATCTCAGCCATCCAATCTGAGCCCTCCAGATCCGACACCATATGCACGTTTCACGTGGTTGACTTGCTTGACCGATAGCGCGCAATAAACAACGATGTTCTCTCACCTCCGCTTGCCACACATCGATCGATGTATGGAATCGCTTTGCTCTCGTCCAAAACCTCTTACTATTCAAGGGCGCATCAATCAAAACTGCTGGTTTCCAGAACGTGGGTCCCACTATTGCGTTTTAGTGCTTTTTCCTTTTCCACTCGCAGTCCTCCAGTTCCCCCACGCGACTGAGTGCTCGGGCTTTTCCTTCACGACCCTGTTCGCCGAGCCTAATCGCGCATCAAATTCCACCTCCTTTTCCCATTCTGGGGCTCCCAGGGGCTATTTTGACCTCCTGCGCGATCTCCATGGGCCTCGGTCAGCGCGCTTTGACCAAGGTCCTCGTCGTTCCACGTTGGCTGCCATTGCCACTGGTTCAGGGTGTTTTTGATCGTTGTTTTAGATTTCTTTAGAGATTTGTTCAACCTAATACAATCATGGTTCTTTGTCAATCTTCTATGGATCCAATTCGTATCATGCCTCCAAGTGATGCAACATGCAGTCTATTTATATGTGGTTGATGAGGTGGATTTTCCTTGCTCAGACCGACTTGTACCTTTGTGAAGTTGTGCGTTTAATATTAAAAATAATATTTTTCCTTGAGAAAATTGAATTGTTCCAAGGGCTAGAGGAGTCTTCTCAGGGTGAGGAAGGCTTCCCAAAGGAGGTAATTTCTCCCTGAGTTGCCAAATTTTAACACTCCCTCTTATCTAGGGAGGAATTTCTGACTGTGTCATAAATCTCATCTCGAATGTCTCATCATCATTGTCATCATATCATGTCATGTCTTGGCTCTGATCATCTCAACTCATCTATTGAAAACTCTCAAGTCTAAAGAAGAAGAATCATCATTGGGGATATAAATATGCCACCCTATATCCAATGAAAATGGGTGAGGTACAACTTACCATGAAAGGTAAGGATCACAACCATCCCATCGTCTATTGATCTGCACACCTTGATGCTCAAGAGTCAAGTAGTAGAACACATGCATCCCTAAACCTAGGGGAGATACCCAACTTACCAGTGGTAAGGATCGTACACACCTAGGTTACCTCACCCATTGTCCATATGGGTGACAATCCCAACAAGACCAACTTCTGGGTAAGATTCCAATTGTGGTATACTCTGCTAACCTGATAGTGGGAGATACCAAACTTGTCATAAAATACAAGGATCATGCACACCCTACAGTGACAATAGGGGAGATACCCAACCTACCACAAAGGGTAGGGATCATACAAACCTATTTTCCATAGATATCTCAATCCTAGGAGCTCAAATAAGGGGGAAGAGCATAGATCAGTGTCCTCGATCAGCAATGACCCTTACCCGGGAGGGTCACATCCACTAGGCCAAGCTTCTCTTTGAAGACCAAGAAATTCCCTTTCAACAAAGCCTTGGTGAGAATACCTATTATCTTCTCATCAGTCGAAATGTGATGGAGTCTTACAGTTCCTCTCCGCACCATATCTCGAATGTAGTGATATATAATCTTTATATGCTTGGACTTGTCATGGAACACAAGATTATTTACTATTCAAATCCCACTCTTGTTGTTGCAATATATCACCGTTGTATCCATAACCTACTCAAACAACTCTCCAAAGAGATTCCTCAACCATTCTACGTCACAAGTAGCCATGCTAGCTATAATATACTCAATGATAGTCTTGCTAAGGGCAACAAGACTTCTTCCTACTCATTTAAGATATCATGGCAGATGTTGGCATTATGATGCATGTGTTGTACTTGATGGCAAACAACTCATAGAAGATCAACTCACTTATATATATCTAGATGAATCTACGAAAGAGATATCAGATGACAATTCTCAGTATGACAAGTCCAAAGGGGGAGATTGTTGGCATTATGAGACAAGTGTTGTACTTGATGGCAAATCACACAAATGATAAATTATAGTGCAACAAATTTATTTGATAAATTATAGTGCAACAAAGTTTCCTTCATGTAGAGAAAAGTTCACGCACTTTTATGCAGAGAAAAGTTTATTCCATGTAGAGAAAAGTTCACACACTTTTATGCAGAGAAAAGTTTATTCCACATAGAAAAAAGTTCACGCACTTTTATGTAGAGAAAAGTTTATTCCATGTAGAGAAAATTTCATGCACTTTTATGCAGAGAAAAGTTTATTTCATGTAGAGAAAAGTTCACGCACTTTTATGTAGAGAAGAGTTTATTTCATGTAGAGAAATGTTCACGCACTTTTATGCAGAGAAAAGTTTATTTCATGTAGAGAAAAGTTTACGCACTTTCATGCAGAGAAAAGTTCCCTTCATGCAAGAGAAAAGTTCACACACTTTCATGGTTGGTTCATGGTATTAGTCCGACAATTTTTGATCCTATGGTTTTAGTCCTTGGTATTGCATCCAAAAGTGTTGATCTCACGCACTTTCATGGTTGGTTCATGGTATTAGTCCAACAGTTTTTTGATCCTATGGTTTTGGATCGTGGTATTGAGAAATGACTAAGGCTATAAAAGAGGAAGGAGATCATTTGGCAAAGCATCATCTGAATTATTGAATATCTAATAAAATGCTAGATCTGGAATACCGTGATTGGGTTATGGTGCAGATCTGGATCTGAGCTAAAGAGGGATCTCACCGGTTGATGGAAAACAAGATCTAAGGATAGATCGGGATCAAATGGTTTGAAATGAACTATCTCTATATATTTGATTATGCTTATTCTAGATCTGTATACTGACGCTTGTAATGATCTGAACTGGGTATAACTTGAGTTTGAAATCGCTGCAAGTCATGTTTGAATATTTATAGATCCGTACACGGGTTGGCTTTGGTATAAGCGTGTATGTATGCAGGTTTGGTTCATTGTAGTAGCGTATACAATTTGAGCTATGATATTTGAAGTCACAGGTGGTTCTGGTTGTTGATGGGTTCTGATGATAGTTTAAAGGTGTCAGTATTCTGCATATCCTGTTTGGTTGATTGTGTTTAACTTTAGTATTGATGGATGAGAACTAATATTGGATCAGGATCATAATGACTCATATTTATGTGATCTGATGGACTAGATCTGGGTGCTAACACATATATTATCCTTGTATATGTATTGATCTAGTGTTTGGGTGATTCAGAAGATTGATTGATTATGTGTTTCAATGATATTAATGGGTCCAGTATGAAAATTGGATGAAACATGGCCTTTCAGATTATGTGTTCTGCTTCAGGAGTATCCAGTATGAAAATGTATGAAACGTGGTACCTGGAGGAGAGAAGATTGTAGGCCGGTGCCTACGTACTAGTATCTTAGCTAGTACAAGAGCTAAGGGGGTGGTAGCTCCCTTCCAGTAGTAGTTGAAAACTTTGGAGCATTGTAGTAGGTAGCAACCTGCGTACTAGTAAATGGATCGGCTAGTACAAGAACTATGGGGGTTGTAGCTCCCTTCCAGGAAAGACTGAAGAACGAGAGAGGGTTGCAGCTCTCTGCAGGTAGAAGCCTGCGTACTGGTATAAGACTACACCAGTACAGAAATATTGTAAAAGGATTTTCTTATTAAGAAGAAGATTGAGATGACTTGCAGCAGGTGGTTTTCTCCCACATTGGGTTTCCACCTTATATCATGGTGTTCATGTGTGTGGCTTATGTGTGATGATCTGTTCTATTTTACTGCACCTGTTTATTGTTAATATGGTTAATAATGTTCTAATGCACTCATTAAGGATCAACTAACTGAATCATAAGAAGTTGTGGAAGTAGCATATATGAATCTCAATATGGAAATGAAAAAGTTTTATTGATGTGATAATACTGATTCACCCCCCCTCTAAGTATTATTTCCAACAGCAGATCCAAGGATAATACAACACCCTGTTGTGCTCTTCTTGTCAATAACATTTATGGCCCAGTCAGCATTAGTGTAACCATGAAGTCTCACATCTCCGACAATATATCTCAGACCAATATTAATCATCCCATGTAAATATCTCAACACATGCTTAGCAACAACCCAGTGTGCATGTAGAGGATCAGTCATAAATTGACTAAGAGTGTTAACTGCAAAACATATGTTTGGTCGAGTGTTCACCAGGAATATTAGTATGCCAATCAACTATCAATACTCAAAGGGATTTTCCAATTCAAGCTCTACAACTTCTCAACATAATTTATTAAATTTCATCTCCATTGATGTGGCCATTGATTTGCATTCCACCATACCAAATATTTCTAGCAGTTTCATAACATATTTCCCTTGTGAAAGGAAAATTGCATTGGGCCTCTTCCACACCTCTAATCCTGGGAAGTAGTGCATCAATCCAAGGTATTTCATATCAAATTCAGAGGCTATCTCCCTCTTACACTCGAGAATTAGAGGCTCTCCACCTGTTAAAAATAATTCATCAACATATAATACCAAAATAAGGGGCATACCTTGTACAACTTTGAAGGAGAGGTTTGGGTCAAGATTGCTTCTTGTAAATCCAAGCTTCATTAGGTAGTTATCAATTTAGGCATACCAAGCCCTAGGGGCTTACTTCAATCCATAGAGCACTTTCTTCAACCTGCACACGTGGTCTTCTTTTCTTATACTTCAAATCCCTATGGTTTCTCTACATATGCTTCTTCCTGGGGTATGCCATCTAGAAATGGGGTCTTCACATCCATCTAGTTTAGATTCCATCCTTTAATAACAATAATGGAAACAATAGATTGAATAGTAGTATAGTGGGAAAATGGTGCAAATATATCATCATAGTCCTCTCCCTCTTTCTAGGAGAAACCTCTAGCCACAAACCTTGCCTTATATTTCTCGATACTTCCATCTTCCCCATGCTTGATCTTGTACAACCATTTTGAAGTCACAACGGACTTTCCTTCGAGTCCCAAAACCTCTTCCAGTACACCATTATTCATTATAGATTCATACACTTCGGCCATACCATATTTCCATACCCGCTCTTTCACTACTTCTTCAAAGGTGTGTGGTTCAACTTGTATGGTGTTTCTCATAGCCACAACATATCCTTGATATCGACATGTCTTCTTACTTTCCTTGAAGATCCCTCTAGTAGTAACATATCTCTCAACATCTTGTAAAGTATCACGAAGCCAAAGTGGTCTCTTCCTGGCAGGAGGACCACACGAAGGAGGATCCAAGGTGTCCCTAGGTTCCAATGGATCATCAACAATATTAGACTCAAGTCCAAGCACAGACAGTCCTTCTAGAATATCCATGGCATCATCCTTATTTTCAACATTAGCAGGGGAAGGAATGTCCCTTTCGTTTCCAAGGAAAACATATTCATCAAATGTCACATCCCTACTAAACTCTATATTCCTTTTACAAGGCACATATATCCTATAAACTTTATAATTTTCATAGTATCCAACAAGTGTACCTTTATTTTTGGTAGCTTCTATCTTATTCCTTTGGTCCTTTGGCACATGAAAGTATATGGGGGAACCAAATATCCTCAAATTACCAACATCAAGCTTTACACTTGTGAAAACTTCTTCAGGAGTCCTGTCCCCCAAGGCCTGATGAGGAGTCTTGTTTTGAACATAAACAAACATATTTGAAGCTTTACCCCATAAAAATTTTGTCAACTTTTGATCATGCAACATAGATTAGGCATCTTCCATGATGGTCATGTTCAATCTTTCATCTCTCAATTTTGTCCTTATTTATTCCTTCTTTCTTGCAAAAGTCAACGAACTCATTTGAAATGAATTCTCCACCATTATCGGACTTGAAGACTTTGATTCTATACCTTGTTTGATTTTCTATCATCACCTTTAAATCCTTGAACTTATCAAATGCCTCGTCCTTATGCTTCAAGAAGAATATCCAATATTTGCTAGAGAATTCATCCACAAAGATTATATAGTATAGATAACCACCAATATATTTCACTGGCATGATCCACATAGATTAGAATGAATGAGTTGTAAAATTCCACAAGTTTTTCTCTTACTAGAAGGGAATGGTCCCTTTAACTTCCTTCCACTTGCACATCCTAGAAAAACCCCATCATGACTTGCTTAAACCTCAGGCATACTATACATCATCCTTATCACCTCAGGAATGGAATCATAATCAAGTTGAAAAACGTTTGGTGCCATATTTCACATTGATGATTGTTATCTTGTACTAATGATCGGATTGGTCTTCCATTGACTTTATAAATGCCTTCAATTCTTGATCCCAAAGTGAAGGCATCTCGCAAGCTAGACTCCATAGGCCAAGTAACAACCTTTCCTTTTATAAAATTAACCTCCATGCCCTTGTCCTCTAAGGCATATATAGATACCAAATTGTTTTTCAATCCTAACACATATGGAACATCCTGTAGATGTATAATTTCACCATAATCCAAGTGAAATGAAACAAAACCAAATCCATTTATAGGAGAGATAGAATTTTCCCCAAGAATGATCTTCAAATTTTTCTCCCTCTCAACCAGGTCTGAGAGGACTTTATGACACCCAGTGAAGTGTCTAAAGGCCCCACTATCTACCAACCAAATATCAAATGAATCCAGAGGAGAGGAACTAGACAGAACATAAATAAGAAAATAGTCAGATTGAGTAATTGAATTAGTTTCATACATTGAGTTCCTTGATCTATTTTGAGGACAATGGGCTTCATCACAATCAATAGTAGTATCTCTTATTCTTCTATAGTTATACATGTTGTATTTGTAGCCACAAATTTTGTTTTAGGACCTAGAAGCATCATTCTTCTTTAGGAAATCTCAGGCATAGTGACCTCGCTTATGACAATTGAAGCATTTAATATGTAACAAATATTTGTCCCTCTTTGTTCTTCTATTATAATCCCTAGATGTTGGAGTAGGAATTCCTGAATTAGATGGACCTCCTCTTCCTTTCTTCTTCTTGTCTTGAGTAGAAAATGCAGTAGGCTCCCCTTCTTCGTGCTTTTGAATTCTCCCTCTATATATCATTCTGGTCTCTTCTTGAGTGCGCTTTCCAATGAGCTCATCAAATGTGAGGAACCTTTAATTTTTGATAAAATTTGTGATAAATGTCTCTCAGATAGGTGGAATACCTCTAAGTGAAATTAATACCAATTCTCTATTAGAAGTAATTTCACTAGCAGAAAACAATTGATCCTTGAGTTGGGATATCCTCATGAAGTATGATTGCACAATCTCTCTCATATTCATCTTGGTGTCCTTAAGTTAATTTTTCAAATAAAGAATGTGACTCAATTTGTTGACTTCATATATCCTAAACAACTTATCATACATTTCATTGGACTTCTTCAACTTCAAAATATAAAAAATCAAATGTTCTCTTAATAAATCAATAATAATATTCTTTGCTTTGATCTCACCTTTGTTTTACTTGGAGATAACAATGGAAGCATTCTCAAGTAGCTTCGGTACCTTTCCTTCAACATATCCCAAGGCATCATTCTCATCCAATGTCACATCCAACCTAGTTATCCAAACAACATAGTTAGATGAGTCATCCAACTTCTCATCTATCTTGAAGTGTGAGGTAAAACATCTTGACCAAGTCAAATAAGCTTCTTCAAATCAGATTCCTTCAAAGGTGATTTATCTTGTCTCCTTGGGATTGTCTTTACCTCAGCTCTGATACCATGTTAATTTTCCAGTGGTTTATGCTTAACACAATCACTTGTTCCAATTCTTCAATTAGCAATAAATTTCCAACATAATTTAATCTTCCAACGATAATAAGCAACTGTATATAGAACAATAAATAAAATTCACAATAGAATATATGAAAGAAAAATAGAGACACATTAGTTTGGTTACAGACTAGGGAAAAACCCCACAAGGGGGAAAACCCCCTCCAAAATATTCTTCTATTAGATTGTCATCAAATGTTCAATAGAGAGATACAATGTCCAAGTACATCAACAAAGAGTACAAGGTCAAAACCTTCACTATCCCAAAAACCAATCTAATATCCAATCAAAGATGAGACAAAAGGTCAAATAAGGTCAAAATTCAAATATGCAAATTTTGGTCAAAGTCAACAGTAGTAGCAACAACCCTAACCAGTCAATAGTCAATGGTCAAAGTCAGCTCCAAAAGATTCCTTCAACTTGCCAAAAGATGAAGCCTCCTTTCTTCCATCAAAATTGGTCAAACAAATCCCAAAAATTTTCCCATAAAATACGGTCAAAATCAAAATTTGACCTATGAAAACCCTAGCTGAAATTCTACATTCAACACCGGTCAAACAACCCATAAAATCTCTGTCAATGTGTCATTCAACTTGACCTTCCAAACAGATCCAAAATCCAAATTCACACCAAGCCAAACCATGCTCAAAATCCCAAAAGTTGACATTGGTCAAAGTCCCAAGACATAAGTCAAACTTAGTCAACTAAAATAGACTCTCTCTCATTCACACGTGTGAACTTAGACCTGTAATTTAAGATTTGTACGAACCGACCAAGAGAAGATGTGATGTGTTGATGATGCCTCCAAGTTGACATGTGGTCTATTTAGATGTGGTTGATTAGGTGGATTTCACTTTCCCAAGCTAACTTGTACTTTTGTGTAGTTGTGAGTTTGATAATAAAAAAAAAAATATTTTTCCTTTAGTAGATTAAATTCTTCCAAGTGCTAGAGGGGTCTTCCCAAGGTGAGGAAGGCTTCCCAAAGGAGGGAATATTTCCTTAAGCTGCCAAATTTTAACATTATCCAGATGGCAGAATAAGTGGCATCCAAGTGGCGCCAGGTGGTAGTGATATGGCATAAATAATGATGTGGCACTCTGAGCTCATGGTATGTGGAAGGTGTATTCTTATGCACTAACTCACAAAAATATGGATCAACAACTTAAAAATTATCCTCTTTAAGGGGGAAACCTCCTTTACATTACATAAATGAACAATTCTTGGATGATACAAATGACAAGACCTCCTTTGTATATATAGGAGTCTAAGGGGTCACAATATAATTAGATCCTACATAACAATAATAATGTAAGGGCACAAAAATAACATTAGTGGGCTTCTATGGAGCACAACAATAACAATATGGGGGCTACATGGGCACAACAATAACAATAAGGAGGGATACACTAGTATTATAGGGACCTAAAGTGCCCCTCTCATTCAAAAAAGTGTTGTACTCAATGCTTGAGTAGTTCTGGATGATTTTGTATAAAATTATCATCTTCCCATATGGAATCTTCAGTGGGTAAGTTCTTCCACTTAATGAGATAATCTGAAATTGATCGATTTCGTAGTTGTTAGGTCCTTGTTTCTATGACTGCTTTAGGCTCAAATAGGATTTTTCCTTCTTTGTCAAGTTCTGGAAACACTGTTTGAAATGGAATATTGTCACCGATAACCTTATTTAAGCATGAAACATGGAAAATTATGTGTACTCGGGAAGATGTAGGCAACTCCAATTTATATGCCATAGTACCAATCTTTTGCAATACCTTGTAAGGACCACAGTACTTGGGTGATAATTTATAATCCTTCTTATCTTGCTTGAGAGACATTTGTTTGTGTGGTTGTAGTCGTAAAAATACCCAATCACCTACGTCAAAACTTCTTTCATAGTGACGCTAATATGCTTGTTGTTTCATTTGATTCTGCGCCAGAGTGAGGTTCTCCTTTAAGAGTTAGAGAACTTGTTTTTGATGCTCGATATGGTTTTCCATTGGTTAAACCTTATAATTTTTTCTTAAAGATGATGTGATGGATGGTGATGATATCCATAAAGTGACATAAATGGGGTCATTTTTGTTGTAGTACGGAAGGAAGTGTTATACCACCATTCAACTAGAGGTAACCACTTAACCCATTGTGTTTGTTTATTAGATACAAAGAAATGAAGATAGCCTTCCAAACATTTGTTCAGTATCTCAATTTTCCCATCATATTGAGGATGATAAGATGAGCTATGAGCTAATTGAGTACCAAGACAAGAAAAATCTCGTCCAAAAAGTTCCATTGAAAATGGGATCTTTGTCACTTACTATAATCTTTGGATTTCCATGAAGCTTTTTAATTGTTTCCATAAATGTAGTAACAATTGTACTAGCTTTAAAAGGATGAGATAATGCACAAAAGCATGCATATTTGGTAAGTCTATCAACTACCACCATGATGACACTCTTTCCTTCAGACTTGGGTAAACTTGTGATAAAATCCATTGAGACCTCCTCCCAACACTAACTTGGAACAGATAAAGGTTGTAACAGACCCGGGCTCTTAACTATCTCAACTTTATTTTGTTGGAAAACCAAACATTCTACCACACACTTCTAAATATCAGTGTTAAGGACATCCAAAAAAAAAATCCTTCTTGACCCTATGGTAACTTTTTTAAAATCCTGAGTGCCCTCCTAAGGGAGAGGTGTGCAATTCCAAAAGAATCTTTTGTTTGAGTTGGGAATTCTTACAAATATATAAGTGATGTTTGTACCATAATGAATAATTTTTCCAGCTAAATGTATCAGATGTATTGGGATCTTGTTGCAAATTTTGAATGAGTGACTACACCTCTTCATCATTCTGCCATTCATCCCTTTCTTTGGTTATCCACTCAAGTTGGATAATAGAAATGGCACAAAGCAATTTTTCCACATCCTCATCCTTTCGTGAGAGTACATCTGCAACAACATTTTTATTCCCTTTTTTGTAGATGATTTCAAAGTGATAACCCAACATCTTTGTCACCCACTTTTGTTTCTCTTCTGAATATAATATTTGTTCCAAAAATTATTTAAGGCTATCATGATGTGTTCTTACCTTGAAGTGTCTTCCCATTAGGTAAGTTCACCATTGCTTTAGTGCATGTAGTATTGCCAACATTTCCTTCTCATAAATAAGTTTTTGTAAATATGTACCTTTGATTGCATGATGCTAAAAATAAATGGGTCTTCCTTCTTGCATTAAAACAACACTAATTCCATTTCCTAAAGCATCACATTCCACAATAAAAGTTTTTGTGAAGTTCGATGTAGCTAAGACCGGTGCTTGGCACATTGTCTCTTTAAGATGTTCAAAGACCTTTGTTGCTTCTAGAGTCAACGAAAATGCATCTTTCTTCAGTAATAATGTTAGGGGTGCCACTATTCTCCCATAATTCTTAACAAACTTGTGATAATACCCTGTCAACATAAGAAATCCTCGAAGATTATTTATGCTTATGGGGATTTTCCATTCCTTAATGGCTTTAATTTTTTTATGGTCTACCTTAACGCCCTAATGATATACAATATGACCCAAATATTCCAGCTCCTATACTCCAAAGAAAAATTTAAAGGTTTTTACATATAATTATTTCTCCTCAAATAGTTTGAGCACCCTGTCAGCATGTTGAACATGATCCTTCCAAGACTTGTTGTAGATCATTATATCATCAAAAAATACTAACACAAAATTTCTAAGAAACGGTTTGAAAATGGAATTCATCAAACCTTGAAATGTCAAAGGTGCATTAGTAAGGCAAGAAGGCATGACCAAAAATTCATAATGACCCTCATGAGATCTGAATGTTGTTTTCAGAATGTCTCCAGTCTTCATTCTAATTTTATGATATCATGAATGAAGATCTAGCTTGGTGAAGTAAATTTCTTCATGTAGTTCATCCAACAATTCATCAATGACAGGAATGCGAAATTTATCTTTAATAGTGAGCTTGTTGAACTCCATATAATCTGGAATCATATGCCGTGATCCATCCTTCTTCTGCACCAATACCACTAGAGTAGAGAAAGAACTTTGACTAGGTTGAATTATACCAACCTCTATGATTTCTTCAACTACACATTCAATTTCACTTTTTTAGGCATAAAAATATCTCTAAGGGCTGAAATTTGGAGGAACATTTCCTAAAATCAAGTGAATCACATGATCATGATCACGAATAGATGGGAGGCATTTGGGAGTTTCAAACACCTTGGAATGATTGTCCAAGACTTTTCGATATATGGAGAAACGGATGATTTTGATGTTTGAACCACTGGTGAGAATAATTGTGAAATTACACCCCTTTGTTTTTTCTTCAAAAGCTTTGTCATGCCATTAGAGATGATTATCTTTCATGTTTTCCCTGTGATACCCCTTAATTCAACTTATTTTCCTTCCCAAAAGAAATTCAAGAAAAGTTCTTGAAAATTGAAATCTAGCATCCCCAAAGATTGTAACCATTGGACTCCTAGTACAACATCAGCACCACCCATTGGAATGGAAAGCATTGGATTATTCAATACATATTTCCCCATGGTTAGCTTGATATTATGGCACTTTCCACAGAAATTTTTAGTTCCACAATTTGCAACCATCAATTGACACTTTGATGTTGGATATAAGAAGCAATTCAATTCCTTAGCTATCTTACAATGAATAACATTATGGGTACTACCCAAATCGATCAACATTATTAACTTTTTTCTTCTTGATATATCCTTCTATATTGAGATTTTGAGGACTAGTAATTCCTGCGAATGCATTACAAGATATGCTTGGATTCATTTCTTCTTTCTCTGGGGTTAGTTCCTAGTGTATATCCTCCTCTTTTGATGTTTCTTGTTCCTTTTTTCCCTCCTCTTCACAATCTATGTAGAATAATTTCTTCTCAACACACTTATGAACTTTAGTGTATTTTCTATCACAATTGTAACAAAGCCCTTTTTCTCTTTTTTCCTCCAATTGTTGTGGTGTCAATCTTGTAGGTTGCGGAAGACTAACACTTCCATATTTATAGTTGTGAGTGGTAGAATTCCTTATTGGCATAATTTTGCTTTCAAATTTTCTTGCCACCTTGAATGCCTTCTCCAATGAATCTGATTCCCAAAGGTGAACCTCATGTTGGATGTTATCTTTTAAGTCCCTATCAATACATCAATTTTATGCTCCTCTGGAATATCGATTACCCTAATATTCATTTTTTGGAAGTCTTCAATGTGCTCTGCCATTGAACCTTTTTGTTTGAGATTTATCAATTGGATAAAGAATGTGTTTCTCTTTGTATCTTCATAATGTGTTATCATTTCCTTCGTAAAAATTGACCAAGTGACAAGAGGTTTATGAGAAAAAATCCATCTATGCCATACAAATTGATTGGGTTCTAAGTATGAAGATGAAATGCATACCTTTTGTGAGGGTTTCACATCCTTTAGATCAAAATATTGATCCATTTGTAGTATCCATGTTACCGGATCCTTTCCATCAAAATTCCTCATATATATCTTTGGAATGTGGTGGTTCTTAAACCCCACATTGGAGTCTCTAAAATCACAATTAATATTCCTTTTATCTTCATCATGATTTTCATGGATTACCTTGTCACCGCTAGGAAGCCTTTCTAGTAACAACTTTTTCAAACCTTCCTTTAAACCTTCTATGTCTAATTTTAAACCATTCATGTCTCCTTGTAAACCATCAATGTCTCCTTTTAAACCATCTATGTCAC
Source organism: Pinus tabuliformis (assembly GCA_031772625.1). Classification (NCBI taxonomy): domain Eukaryota; kingdom Viridiplantae; phylum Streptophyta; class Pinopsida; order Pinales; family Pinaceae; genus Pinus; species Pinus tabuliformis. The sequence goes on from CM062819.1 coordinate 730,130,317, forward strand.
CTTTTAGTTCATATTTGGTTGCTCTTTGTGAGAGCAAAATTTGTTGCACTCAGTCCTGTAATTTTTATATATCATGTTGCAAGTCTTCCTCTTCATGTGTCATAGTAGAGCTTTCTGAGGGCTTAACGGGTGTAGAATTATTTTTCTTAGGAGGACTTTTAGAACCCAATACTAATATCTATGCTTCAATATGCCCTTAGAATCACTTCCTTTTTCCTTGATAGTGCATCTACCACAATATTTTGCTTTATTTTTTGTGGATAATTTCAAAGTCATAATCCAACATCTTTGTGACCCATTTTTGTTTCTCTTTTGAAGATAGACTTCACTTCAAGAAGTACTTCAAACTATCATGATATGTTTTTAATTTTAAGTGTCTTCCTATCAATTATTGACATTGTTTCTTAACTAAATGAAGTATGACCAAAATTTCTTTATCATATATGGTTTTCAGTAAGTTATTCCCTTTAATTTCACTACATTCAAAGGAAAGGGGTATTTATTCTTGCATTAAAAGTGCAACAATTCCTTGCCCTAAGACATCACATTCCGCAATAAATATTTTTATGAAGTCAAGTGTTTCCAAGACGAGAGTTGTACACATATTCTCATTGAGTTCTTCAAATGCTTTGGTTGCTTCTTTAGTCTAAGAAAATTCTTCATTTTTCAATCATTTTGTTATAAGTGTTTCTATTTGACCATAATTCTTAACAGATTTGTAGTAATATCTTGCCAATCCTAATAATCCTCTCAACTTATTCAAGATATTTGGGGTTGGCCATTCCCTTATAGCCTTGATTTTGTTCGGATCCACCTTTACCCCACTGTGTGATACAATATGACCCAAAAATTCCACTTCTTGAATGCAAAATACACACTTGGAAGGAATTGCATATAGTTGTTTCTCTTCTAGAAGTGTCAAACCTTTATTGACATGTTCTACATGTTCTTCCCAAGATTTGTTGTAAATTAGTATGTCATCAAAGAATACTAGCACAAATGTTTTAAGGGTGGGCTTGAAAATAGAATTCATAAAGTATTGAAATATTGAAGGTGCATTTGTAAGTCTAATGGGCATAACAAAAAACTCATAATGACCTTCATGTGTTCTAAAGGTTGTCTTTGGAATGTCTTCTTCCCTCATTATAATTTGATGATATCCAAAACAAAGATCCAACTTAGTAAATAAAATTTCTCCATGCAATTCATCTAACAATTCATCAATCAAAAGAATAGGAAACTTATCTTTGATAGTCACTTTGTTGAGCTATTTGTAGTCTACACACATACACCATGAACCATCATTTTTTATAACCATCACCACTAGTGAAGATAAAGAACTCTAGCTAGTATAAATGATTCCCACTTTTAACATTTTTGAACCATACGTTCAATCTCACTCTTTTGTGCATGTGGATATCTATAAGGCCTAATGTTAGGTGGTACACTTCTAGTTTGAAAATGAATAACATGGTCATGTTGTCAGACAGGTGGAAGACTCTTAGGAATTTCTACAAATACTTTAGCATGATTGTCAATAACTTTTTGAAGATCAACTAGAGCAGAGGATAGAGATATTTGAACATCTAATGAACATAATTTTGAAACTACACCATGGTGTCCCTTTTTTTAGAAATTTTGTTATGCTATTAGAGCTTATCATTTTATTGGGTTTCCCTTGGATACCTCTAAGCTCAATTTCCTTTCCTTCTAAGAAAAATATTGTGAAAAGAACTTAGAAATTGAGGGCCATTGTTCCAAATGATTGTAACCATTACATCCCTAATACAACATCAACACCACATGTTTGGATTCGAGTCATGGGAATAACCAATAAATACTCCTCCATATTCAACCAATGTTTTAAAAACTGACTCGCTTGAACCAGAAACTAGTCAAACTGGCTGGATAATTGGTCAATCGAGTTAAACTAGTAGAAAAACTAGGTTTAAGCCTCCTTTTCGCCCAAAATTCACAAAAATCGGTCCTAATCGGTTGGTTTATGACGAAACCACTTGGCTTATGGTCAAATTGGTCAGTTCCATCCTAAACCGGTTGGTTCACTGCCAAGGCCACGAAAGACCCACACATCGCAGTTTAGGAAGGTTCCAGGGTTTTTTGGAGGGAAAATAAGGGTTGTTTCCCTCCAAAAACACCCTCTCCAAGCCTTTAAAAAGAGGCTACCCCTCACATTTGTCTCAAACATCTCATTTGGAGTTTTTATGTGTTTGATTGGGAGATTGGAAAGTGTTGAGGTTTTGTTGGAGTAGTCATCTTGGAGGATTGGAGTTGCAGTTGGAGCTATTTTGGAAATAGTTTGGAGATGTCAGTGGAGTTTGCATTTCCAGGTAAGGATTTTCACTTGAAAAATCCTCATTTCATTGTTGCCCATGTATTATATTTTTTTATGTGTTCTATGCTATCAAATTTTATAGGCTACATGTCCATTTTTTTCCCTAAATTTAGCTTTGGTTTTCCATTTTTCTTAGCTGCAATTTTTTTTAAATGGCATATTTATTTGCAAATTTTCATTATTTCAAGCCAACATAGCTCCAAAATCCAAGGACAACACATGGATTCATTGTGATTTGATTGATGGGAAAATGAAATGCAATAAATCTATTGGAGGTGGTGGTGTTCTTAGATTGAAACAACTCTTGGCTGGGATAAGAGGCCAAGTAAATCCATGTGAAGAACCAAATGAAGTGTTAGGTCCTGTTAGGGAATAATACCTTTCCAAGTTTGAAATTTTTGAGGAGAATAAGGCTAGGGAGAAGGCCATCAAAGATAAAATTGCAAGGAAGAGGGAATTATTATAAGCCATGAAAGAGAGTGGGTATAATGATTATGAGATTCAAGGATCCTCTTCTATCCCTTCCACCAATGACCCCTTTCACTATGTTCCTCCTTCTCTTGGACATCAATCAAAAGGCACAAAGAGAAAAAACATCCATAATTATTTATCATACTCTTCCACCATTGCCTCTTCTAATCCCACTTCCTCCTAGCCAAGTCGTCAACCCACTTTGCATTTACATTGGAAAAAACAATGCAAAGAAACTTCTTATCAATACATTACTAGATGGTGGCATGATGCAGATATCCCATTTAATGTTGCTCACTCACCTTATTACCAAGTTATGTGTGACTTTGGTATAGCTATAGGAAAGGGCTTCAAAGGCCCTACCATGCATGACTTGAGGGGAGCTCTTTTGCAAAAAGAGATTTCTTCCATTGATGAGTATTTGGCTGAGTATAAATATTCATGGCTCAAAACAAGTTGTTCCATCATGTCAGATGGATGTACCGATGGAAAGAACCATACTATCATTAATTTCCATGTTTCTTCCCCTCAAGGAACCATGTTTTTGAGATTAGTTGATGAATCTTATAAGGTGAAGGATGCAAGCCTTCTATTTGAGATTTTAGATGACATTATTCAAGAAGTGGGGGAGCAAAATGTTGTGCAGGTCATCACAGATAATGCCTCAAACTATGTTCTTGCTGGAAATATGCTTGAGTCAAAGTATAGGACCATATTTTGGACTTAATGTGTTGCACATTGCATAGACCTCATGCTTGAGGACATAGGAAAAGTGGAGTGGGTAAAAAAAATGTGGAGCATTCCCAACGAATTACAAAATATATTTACAACCACTCATGGGTATTGATCCTAATGAGGAAAAAAACTCGAGGGAAACAAGATTATTAGGCATGCAATTAGGAGATTTGCAACTCACTTCCTCATGTTGCAATGTCTCAATGCTCAACTGGGAAAACTTGTAGAAAATGTTTTCTTGTGATGATTGGACTGAATCTCGGTGGGCTCGTAGACAAGATTGCAAAGACACCAAAAAGAAAGTGCTTGACAATTAGTTTTGGAAAATGTTTGCAGAGCTTGTGAATATTACCGAACCCCTTGTTAAGATGCTAAGGATGGTGGTTGTGTTGAAAATAACAACAAGAAATGCTAAAAATAGCATCGCTAAAAATAACATTTCAAAATATTCCAATTTTAATTTGTCCTTGAATTAAAATTCGAATTTAGTCTCACCAGTTGTTTGAAAAATAATTAATTAATTCATCTTGAGTTAATTAGTTGGAGAAATTCAAACATAAAGTCTTTGTGAAGTCATGCAACAGTTATCCCTTTGATTGAGGAAGTTATCCCTTAATTAAGGAGATAAGGATGAGTTTTATTTGAGTTGTAACTAGTCAGCTCAATTAACTGAGTTAATTCCAGTTAAATTAGTTCCAAACAGTTGGAGGAACTAATTGTGAGTCCAGTCAGTTAATGCATGCATGCATGAAACTAGTGTACTCCAGATAACTGAATATTCTCTCATAAATAACTCATGCATGTCAGTTCAGATAAAGACCCAGTTGAGATTAAAGGCAGGGACAATGTACTATCAGTTGCAAGATTTTTCCTATAAGAAAATCTCATGCATGCAGAAGGAATATAATTCCTTGAGGATTGCACAGTTTTATGGTGTGTGAGATCGATGTCACACAAGGTTACAGTTGGAGCACCCAGGGAAAACTACGCAAGGAAATAGGAGGTTTGGAGGATAGAGGATAATGCATCTGTGTTGTCTATTCTGTCTATAAGCAGTAGTGAGGGATTGTACTAAGAGCTGGATAGATGTGAGAGCTAAAGCTTTGTGTAATCCTGAGATATTTCCACTTGTATGATAATACAAATATCAAGGATTTTAGTTGAGGCATTCCTCATAGTATTCTCCTGTGTTTCATGTGTTATTTATTCTTCTTCTCTATTATATGTGTTCTATTTGATCTTTCTCAAATCGATTAAGCTTCCACAAGTTTGATTGTAGAAGTAGATTAAGTATTTTGCTTTAGTACATTGCATAATCAATATAATCTACAATGAGAATTTTCTACATGGTATCAGAGCAAAGGTGATCAGAGCTGTGAACAACATACTGAGAAGGGAAAAGTTTAAAGTTTGAAGTTCTTGATTGCAGGTACAAAATCGATTTCTTATCACACCTCAAAGTTCACCAATGGTGTTCAATGGCTTGAGACTCGAGTATGCCCTGATGGCAGCTCAAATTACATAGCATGGAAGGATCACATGGAAGCGGTATTAGAAGACAATGGTTTGAAGGATTTCATTGATAAAGAAATCCCCAAGCCAGCTGCAACTAATGCCCAAGAATTGGCTAAATGGAAGAAGTGTGTGGCGAAAGCGAGGATGATTCTTCTGGAGGGAGTTCGAGACCATATTGTCTTGGGTCTCCATGGGAAGGAGACTTCGTTTTCAATGTGGAAGACATTGAAGGACCTATATCAGAACAACAACAACCAGAGGACGTTGGCGCTCAAGGACAAGCTTCAGAAAATCAAGTGTGAAAAGGGCAACACTATTTCTACATATCTGAACAAGCTCACAACCTGCATAGATGATCTTGGTAGTGTAGGAATAATGACAGCTGATGATGATATGGTAAGCCTTGCTCTCCTCGGTCTTCCAAAGAGTTGGAATAACTACCAGGACTCAATGAATGGAAGAGAGAAATTGTCGAATTGGGAACGACTGTGGTCAAATCTGATGCAAGAGGAGATCAGAAGGAGCACTAGAGATGGTTCTTCATCTAAGCATGATGATGAAGAAAATCTAGCCATAGAAAGTAAGGCAAGGAAGGGGAAAGGGAAGGCTTCCCATTCCAAATCGAGTTCTTCTCATGGAGGGAATAAGATTGACAAATCTAAAGTGAGATGCTTTAGTTCTCATGAGGTGGGCCATTACACAACTAATTGCCCATTGAAGAAATCCAAGAAGGGATCCTCGAAAGGATAAGAAGGTGAGGCACTGGCCTCTCTGTTCGAATTGGATTTTACCCTCATCACATGTATGGTTTCATCGATAGTGGGCTGTGTTTGGTATCTAGACAATGGAGCCTCATACCACATGACCGGCGATAAGAGTTTATTCAATACCTTGGAGGAGAAAGACCTCAAGATGCGCATAGAGATGGGAGATGATGGAAAGTACCGTGTTTTAGGTGAAGGTACAGTTGTTTTTTAGAGGGAGCATGGAGATCCTCTCACCCTGGCTGATGTAAAGTATGCGCCTGGACTGAAGAAAAACTTGGTATTAGTCATTACGTTGGAAGACAAAGGCTATGATGTAGTCTTCAGTAAAGGAAAGGCATTCCTGAGACACATAGCCATAGGTCAGACCAAGAGGATTGGGATTCGAGTGAAGAATCTCTACAAGCTGGAGGTAGATGACTGTGTTGCATTGAGTTTGAAAGCAAAACTGGTGCAAAGCCAAGACATTGGCGAGTTATGGCATAGGTGGTTGGGCCACTTGCATCATGGGGCCTTGAAGATAATCCGGCAGTTTTTACCGAACTTCCCAAAGATAAACTTGAGCAAGTAGACACAAGCAAAGGTTGTACCTTGGAAAAGTACGCCAAGTCTTCCTTTCATGATCGAGACAGTCGAGCTGAAGCAATCTTGGAGCGAGTTCATACAGATGTGTGTGGACAATTCTTGACAGCCTCCACCGCGAAACAAAGGTATTATGTGATTTCCATTGATGAATTTTCTCGTAAATGTTGGATCTATTTCATGCAGAAGAAGGATCAAACCTTCTCAAAGTTTTGTGAGTTCAAAGCTTTGGTTGAGAAAGAATCAGGGAAGAAGATCAGGGTCTTGAGAAGCAACAATGGTGGAGAGTATGTCTCTCAAGAGTTTAAGGACTTTTGTGCAGTAGCAGGAATTAAACGGGAGTTGATGACACCTCATAACCCACAACAGAATGGGGTGGCTGAAAGGTAGAACAGAGCGGTTGTGGGGACATCTCAGGCGATGCTGCATGACCAAGGCCTACCACTTCACTTGTGGGCTAAGGCATGCAACACAATGGTCTATTTGCATAATAGAAGCCCGCATTGCATTCTTGGGATGAAGACACCATAGGAAGCTTTCTCTAGGAAGAGACCAGATGTGGGTCACTTCAGGATCTTTGGCTCGTCGGTATATTGCCATGTGACCAAGGATGCCCGGAAGAAACTTGAACCGACAACAGAGTTGGGGATACTTGTGGGGTACACGAATACACCCCACAACTATCGGGTGTATTTGCCTACTAGTCGGAGGATAGTGGTTCACAAAGATATTAAGTTTGATGAGTAGAAGGCCATGCGAGTTTCCCTTGAGAGCGAGCTCCAACTACAAGCTCTGGAGGAGCCTCAGACTGATGCGGAGTAGCCATAGGCAGAGGTTCTAAGAGTGGAGACATACACTCAAGCAGGTTCTTCCAGAGATGGGCAGAAGCACACGAGAGAAGTTGACAGATTGTTGTCGAATGCGAGAGAGAATGTGGGAGAACCATCTTCTCAGCGCAGATAGAGGAGGTCACCTGATAGGTACATTGGATACATGGCCCTTGTTGGGGAATGTGTTGAGACCAAGCCATCTTCCATTGAGGCAGCAGTGCAACAACCGATTTGGGTTGATGCTATGGTGGAGTATGACTCCATAGTTCGGAACAGTGTTTGGGATGTGGTTCCAAGACCGGAGAACAAGTCAGTTGTGAGTTCGTGTTGGTTTACAAGGTAAAGCAAGCTGCTGATGGTAGTGTGGAGAAACATAAGGCAAGGTTCGTTGCCCGTGTTTTCTCACAAGTCAAGGGGATTGATTATGATGAGACTTTTGCTCCTATAGCAAGGTATTCATCTATCATATCGATGTTGGCACTATCAGCACAGATGGGTTGGAAGATCCATCAGATGGATGTGAAGACTGAATTCCTCAATGGCAAGATTAAGGAAGAGGTGTACATAGAGCAGCCGGAAAGTTTTGAGACCTTCGATCGTGAGTCACATGTGTGTCGACTCAAGAGAGATTTGTACAGGCTGAAGCAAGCACCTTGTGCTTGGTACACCAGATCGATAACTACTTCACTGGGTTGGGCTTCACAAAGAGTGAAGCGGATGCGAACCTGTACCACATCATGGTGGAAGGTAAGGAGTTGATCATTGTACTTTATGTTGATGATATGATATTGACAGGTGATGATCAGTTGATCATGTCTTGAAAGGAGGACCTTGCAAGAGAATTCGAGATGAAAGACATGTGTCTCATGCACTACTTTCTAGTCATGGAAGTGTGGCAGAAGAAGGGGAGTTGTTTGTGTCTCAAGGCAAGTATGCCAATGAGATACTTAGGAGATTCCACATGGAGAAGTGCAAGCCCATGAAGACTCCTCTAGCAGGTAATTGGAGGAAGGAGGATGCTACTTCAGGAGAAGTAGTAGAAGCTACTGTGTATCAGCAGCGTGTGGGTTCAATGATGTACTTTGTGAACACACGACTAGATTTGTGTTATGCGGTGAACCAACTAAGTCAAGTTATGGTTTAGCCTACCAAGCTGTTTTGGAAGGTAGTTAAGCATGTTTTGAGATACCTTAGAGGCACATCTCAATATGGATTATGGTACAGACGGTCAGAGGGAGTGAAGCTACAAGGCTTCATAGATGCAGATTGGGCAGGGAATCCATCATATCGGAAGATCACATTATGAGGAATTTTCAACCTTGGTTCAACTGTAGCTTCTTGGTACAACAGGAAACAGAGGTCAATTTCACTAATCTCAGTAGAGGCTGAATACATATCTACAAGTCAGGCAGCAAGTGAGGCCATTTGCATGCGGAAAATTCTAGCTGGTTTGTTTGATCAGAGGATGGATCCAACTATGATCTATTGTGATAATCAGAGTTGTATCAAACTCTCTAAGAACCCAGTATTTCATGACAGGTCCAAGCATATCGACATTTGGTATCATCATCTCAGGGACTATGTGGCGAGGAGGATCATGTTGTTGCATTATATTTCAACCGAGGAGCAAGATGCTAACATTTTGACTAAGGCATTGTCAAAGTGTAAATTCGAGTTCCATATAGACAAGATTGGGGTGGCAGATAATCCCTTTCTTGTTGAGAGGGAGTGTTGAAAATAGCAACAAGAAATGCTAAAAATAGCATTTCAGAATATTCCAATTTTAATTTGTCATTGAATTAAAATTCGAATTTAGTCTCACAAGTTGTTTGAAAAATAATTAATTAATTCATCTTGAGTTACTTAGTTGGAGAAATTCAAACATGAAGTCTTTGTGAAGTCATGCAATAGTTATCCCTTTGATTGAGGAAGTTATCCCTTAATTAAGGAGATAAGGATGAGTTTTATTTGAGTTGTAATTAGTTAGCTCAATTAATTGAGTTAAGTCCAGTTAAATTAGTTCCAAACAGTTGGAGTAACTAATTGTGAGTTCAGTCAGTTAATGCATGCATGCATGAAACTAGTGTACTCCAGATAACTAAATATCTTCTCATAAATAACTCATGCATGTCAGTTGAGACAAAGACCCAGTTGAGATTAAAGGCAAGGACAGTGTACTATCAGTTTCAAGATTTTTCCTATAAGAAAATCTCCTGCATGCAAAAGGAATGTAATTCCTTAAGGATTGCGTAGTTTTACAGTGTGTGAGAGCAGTGTGTGAGATCAGTGTCACACAAGGTTACAGTTGGAGCACCCAGGGAAAACTGCGCAAGGAAATAGGAGGCTTGGAGGACAGAGGAGAAGGAATATGTGTTGTTTATTCTACTATGAGTAGTAGTGAGGGATTGTACTATGACCTGGATAGCTGTGAGAGCTAAAGCTTTGTGTAATACTGGGATATTTCCACTTGTATGATAATACAGATAGCGAGGTTTTTAGTTGAGGCTTTCCCTAGAGTATTCTTCTGTGTTTCATGTGTGATTGATTCTTCTTCTCTGTTATACATGTTCTATTTGATCTTGCTCAAATCAATTAAGTTTCCGCAAGTTTGATTGTAGAAGTAGATCAAGTATTTTGCTTTAGTACATTGCATAATCAGTTTAATCTGTTAGTGTCAGTCTTTACAGCCTTCCTCCAGTGATCAAATGTGCTCTTACAAAGTGATTTTGAAGTGTCAAGGTCAAATTTTGTCATTTCAGTGAGTCTTCAAGCAAAATTTGGTCACTAGGCATTAGGTCTAGGGTTTGTCCAAATGTCAGTCCATGTCATCATTCAGCTGAGCCTATCATCATTCAGAGGGTTTTCATTGTCATGTCAGTGTCTAATGAGTCATTTTACATCTTGTTCATGCTTCAGTTGTGCCTAGGCAAGCTCATTTCCCTCTCCTAGGGTTTTGAAGCCAATTTCTCTTGGGCGGCTAAATAACCGGAAAAACTTGTTTCCTGATGTTCATACACCTTCCCCTATCCTTAAAGTATCTTATCAAACACTTCCCATCCCTTAGATCCGCCAAATTCCTCATTTTTTCACAAACCCTAGTTTCTAGCTACAACTTGGCAATTTTCTAGGTTGGGCCTGTGTTTTGCCCTTTTGGACCCCTTCCCCTCACTCAATCTCTGAGATTCCACTTTCCCCTGCTTCCTAACATCCCTCCCTACTCCCAAAAATTTAGAAGCCCTCTATCCCCTTCATTCCGCTTCATTTCGACAAAATTCCTTGTTTCACACATCGGGACAAGTTGCACTCAAATGATGTTTTAGAGCAATAAAAGATGAATTTTGGAAAACTGAGAGAGGTTTTTGTCCACAACATGCCAAGGAAGAAAAACCTCTTTCACTTTTTTCACAGGTGTCATGGTTTTAGAGAAATTCCAAAATTACAATCGCCGGATCCAAGGAGTTTGACCGAGGCACTAAAACGGAGAAAAAGGCCAACCCGCTCCGTATCTTGGCTGAGGCTTCTCTCACTCACCATGATACTCATTAGTATCCTCCCAGCATCAAGCACAAGAAATTTTGAGGATTTTGAGGCATTTTTGGTATTTTTTGGCATTTTACAGGTTTTGGTCATTTGAGTGGTCTCACCCCCCGCGCGACCACTCATGGGGACAGCTCAGATTGAGGAAAACTCTACATATTTGGATTTTCCATGACAAAATACACTTGGATATGGATGGGTTTCAAATTTTATGGAGATTTGGACCTCCAAAAGCTCAAAATACATGCAAATTTTGACTTTCTACCCCTTTTTTGAGTTGCAGAAAGCTGCCTTGGGAGAAATGATTTTTTAGGGGTCAAATCAACTCCAAATTCATAAATTTCACTTGGGTTGGAAATTAGACTCCCAGACCTTTCCAACGAGCTATCTTGCACCTGATTTGGACACTGGGAAGGCCTTCAACCAGAGCTGAAAAGGGGCGCGACCACTCAGGATCAGGGGCGCGACCACTCAGGGAAAATTGCCAGATTTGACCATTTCGGCCAGCAAAACACTGTTTTTACTCTTGGATGACTTTTGGGCATGTAAATAAGAAACTTTGGTGTAATTTTCATGGCACATGGATGCATTTACTCTCCTTTGACACTTCTAGAACTTTCTTTGATGTAAATAGTGAAAATTTAATGCATGGATTAGTTTCCTAAGTTTTAGAGGCAAGTTGTTTTGACTGCCTATTATCTAGTTCTTAGTTTAGAATTAGTTCAAACTGCTCCTAGGAAGCTGAGCTCGACCCCTAGAGGCGGGGAAAGGAGTTAGATCAGCTATATGATGCCTTCTCATCCTCATTTTGATGGTTGGACTCTTGAGGGAGAAGCTCCTATTGTATATTTTACTTGTATCTCTGCAATTTGAGGAAAAGGAAGACCAGGGTTTTGCAGACATCATTGGGATTCTTGTGGACTATTGTGTTGATGGTGTGTTCTCTTATTGTAATTTTAAGTGTGTTTATGTGTTCCATCTCTTTCTTTACTGCTGCTAATTAAACAAATGAAGTGATAAAGTTTGAATTCATGCTTGCCATGCTCAGCTTTCAAATTTGTTTAATGTTTATGTTTTCCACTGTCTAGAGAGGATTCAAAGTCATTGTTTGCCCTCTTTAGCTTCTCTTTTTCTTCCTTGATCATCCATCTTAGCTAAAGGCATCAGCACAAACTCCTACCTTGCCCCAAAGACCCACCTGCAAAACCTGAGCTCAATCCCCGCACCCTAAATTGCACTCCCTCCAATTGCCACCAAAAACCCCCAAATCAACCTTTTAATCAGTTTACTAGCCTAATATCAGCGTTACCTTGATTGGTCATCTCTTCCCATTGAAAATCTAACGAGATTGACCGGAGAGAGCCTTCTCATACCCCGTAGGGCTAGCTATGAGGTGAAATGGTTTGATGTTGCCTTGAAGGTTTACCTTCCTCAGCCTAGGGTGAAATCTCAAGCGCTAACATAGTGGCGACCATACTGGGGAGAACATCTAAACCTTGGTTCATTGACGTGTTATTTCATAAGTCTTAGACGGAGCCTGAAGTTACGCCAGGTAGCCTTCGAAAACGGTCTTGTTTTACATCAGCGTTAGTAGATAAACGCTGCTTCAGTCAATCTCCGTGAGCTTGTGAACGTAGCGCTTCATTGACTCTTTACCCCAGTACATGTATCAAGTTCAGATCTGATTGTTGATAGTGGACAACGATCAGACACTTGCAAGGCTGAAATCATTCACTTGGCGACTCTAAATCAGTTTTGAAGATCAGATCCAAAGACTCCACTGGAGGATGATCCCGACCAGCAGAAACATGAAAGGACAACATGGACATATCAGGTATTCAAGTTGGAATTTTATCCAAGACATTTTGTTCTTTGTCATAAATTATTTCTTCTCTTTTCCCAAGAATGTCAAGAAGGCTTTGCAAAGTATATTATGCTTGAGAAAAGAGCCTCGGCCTGCAGTTGATTCTTTCCCTTTGAAGACTGTGAATACCAAAGATTTGCATACCTTTGAGCTTGATCAAGATCCTTTTTCCGAATTTTGTGATGGCCATCTTCTAATTGATGAATCCCAAGCAACCAAGACTGATTCTATACCTGCTGTACATACCCCTACACCTTGTAAAATTCCAGATCGGTATAAACCTCTTGTTTTACCTTCTGTTCTTCATGTTTTCCCCAAAAACTATGATCTATACTTGCCGATGTTTGATGGTGAATGTAAGAATGTCAACGCTGAGCAACATGTGCAGAATTTTGAGAATTTTCTAGATCTTTTTGAAGTTGATGAAGAAGATGTTAGTATAAGGCTTTTTGCTCTTTCTTTGCAAGCCAAAGTGAAGAGTTGGTTCAAAACCCTGCCTGATGCAAGCATCTCAGATTTCCAGCAGTTCGTCAAAGTTTTTCTCGATAGGTGGATGATCGGGCAGAACCTTTTCTTGATTGTAGAAGAGTATAACCAGCTGAAAAGATTGCCAGGTGAGACAGTACAACAGTTTTCGGCCAGATTTAATCAAGTTTATTTTTCAATCCCAGTTGATATAAGGCCTACTCCTAGATCTGCTCTCTTGCACTATCCGGGTGCCTTTGATCCGGAGATGGAGTTTCAGTTGAGAGAAAGGGATATTGCAACACTTCATGAGATGCAAAATAGTGCAGTGAATGTAGAGGCACATCTGCTGATCCGAAGGGCAAGGATGAAGGAAGAAGAGATGAAAAACATAGATCCGGCCGAATCAACATCTCTAGAGGTAAAGCTTGACATTTTGGTAAGTGGAGTGGAAAAGATGATGGACAAGATCAATCCAAGGAATGATTATGATGTTCATGGCGCGCTGATTGAAGAAGAACAAGTTGCTGATCCAAAACATTTTGTTTCTTACCCTAGTTGTCGTAGTGATTGTTTTATAGATCATTGTGAAGAAGAGAGAGCTGTTGATATGATGTGTATGTTTGATGATGACTTGCCTCATTATGATCAGTATGATGATGATTATGTTCTTCAAACAAACGCTAATCTTGCAGACGAACCAGCAGCTAGTTTGTGGGAGGAAAAAGTTCATTTTCAGCAGCTTGAATACAATGTTCAGCCATCACATATCAGCTATGACAGTGACGAGGAAAGTGCAGCACAGTTTGAAGTAAGTGGCGGATCTTTGCCTTTTTGTTTTGATTCATGTCAGTTCATCACAGACAACTTCCATGCAATCAGAAATCAATTTTCAACAAGTCTTGATCCAGACCATCTTGAGGGCAATGAAAATTTTGTTCAAGACTTCTCATATTCAGATTTGCAACCTTCGAATGCCATTGGTTGTCAAGTTGCAGATGAAGGCATGGAAGTTGACATATTTGATCAAATGATACAAGAAGGTTCCCTACCTTTTTGTTTTGAATCAATTCAGTTTTTGAAGGGTAGATTGCATAGTAAATCATTTAATGTTGAGGATGAGACAGATGACAAAATTCTTGAGCAGCCTGTAACATCAGATTTGCAGCCACCAAATGAACTTGAAGGGAAGATTACAGATGAAGGTATGGCAACCGAAATAGATGATTTGATGATACAGGAAGATTCTATACCCTTTTGTTTTGAAGCATTTCAGTTTATAAGGCAGAATCTTTGTAAAACTTCTCAAGAAAAAGATGAACAGCTAGAAGGATGTCATACATTTTCAATGGATACATTGCAGCGGTCTTTTCAAGTTTTTCATGATCCAGTTGCTGATGTTTTGGATGAGGTTTGCAGTCAAAGTCTTTCTCCATTGACCACATGTGAGCTTGAAACATGTGCTGATATGAATTTGATCCAGCAGTCAGTTTCTTTGTCATTTTCAGCAGAGGTCTCGTCACAAGGCTCAGATCAAAGTTTGCATTCATGGTATGAGGAAAAGAGAAGTAATCCATTCGATGAGCTAAGTTCCAGTGTGCTTGAATTTCAAGATCCTTATGCAGTGTTTTTGGAGGCGGATAGAGAATTCATATCATTCCACAGATCTGTTTCTAAGTTGTCATGGGAGTTGCCTTTCAGCAGTTCTCTTTTGTTGTTCATAAGCGAGAACTTGTGGAGAATTCGAACAGCAGATCGGATACTTGCTTGGTTACATTGGTTGTTTCATTTCACTTGACCAGGTGATGAATGAAACTGTTATAGTAGGTTTTGATGAATAAGCTCCACTTTGAGCATCATTTTTAGTTGGTCGATTATGTTTAAGTATTGAGTCAGTTCTTAGTTGAGTCATGAGTCCTTTGTTAGTCCATTTTCAGTCTTGTTGTTAAGTTAGTTTGAGTCGGTTTTCAGTCATGCATTTCAGCTTGAGTTTTTGACTCCATTGCCCAATGATTGTAAGGCACTGGTCTGCTCTCCCAGAGGTCTAAGGTTCTTGGCACCTCCAAGGAGCTACCATCCCCATTGGAGCCAATGTTAGTCTCAGTCTTTACAGCCTTCCTCCAGTGATCAAATGTGCTCTTACAAAGTGATTTTGAAGTGTCAAGGTCAAATTTTGTCATTTCAGTGAGTCTTCAAGCAAAATTTGGTCACTAGGCATTAGGTCTAGGGTTTGTCCAAATGTCAGTCCATGTCATCATTCAGCTGAGCCTATCATCATTCAGAGGGTTTTCATTGTCATGTCAGTGTCTAATGAGTCATTTTACATCTTGTTCATGCTTCAGTTGTGCCTAGGCAAGCTCATTTCCCTCTCCTAGGGTTTTGAAGCCAATTTCTCTTGGGCGGCTAAATAACCGGCAAAACTTGTTTCCTGATGTTCATACACCTTCCCCTATCCTTAAAGTATCTTATCAAACACTTCCCATCCCTTAGATCCGCCAAATTCCTCATTTTTTCACAAACCCTAGTTTCTAGCTACAACCTGGCAATTTTCTAGGTTGGGCCTGTGTTTTGCCCTTTTGGACCCCTTCCCCTCACTCAATCTCTGAGATTCCACTTTCCCCTGCTTCCTAACATCCCTCCCTACTCCCAAAAATTTCCCCAAGAATTTAGAAGCCCTCTATCCCCTTCATTCCGCTTCATTTCGACAAAATTCCTTGTTTCACACATCGGGACAAGTTGCACTCAAATGATGTTTTAGAGCAATAAAAGATGAATTTTGGAAAACTGAGAGAGGTTTTTGTCCAAAACATGCCAAGGAAGAAAAATATCTTTCACTTTTTGCACAGGTGTCATGGTTTTAGAGAAATGCCAAAATTACAATCGCCGGATCCAAGGAGTTTGACCGAGGCACTAAAACGGAGAAAAAGGCCAACCCGCTCCGTATCTTGGCTGAGGCTTCTCTCACTCACCATGATACTCATTAGTATCCTCCCAGCAGCAAGCACAAGAAATTTTGAGGATTTTGAGGCATTTTTGGTATTTTTTGGCATTTTACAGGTTTTGGTCATTTGAGTGGTCTCACCCCCCGCGCGACCACTCATGGGGACAGCTCAGATTGAGGAAAACTCTACATATTTGGATTTTTCATGACAAAATACACTTGGATATGGATGGGTTTCAAATTTTATGGAGATTTGGACCTCCAAAAGCTCAAAATACATACAAATTTTGACTTTCTGCCCCTTTTTTGAGTTGCAGAAAGCTGCCTTGGGAGAAATGATTTTTGAGGGATCAAATCAACTCCAAATTCAGAAATTCCACTTGGGTTGGAAAGTAGACTCCCATACCTTTCCAACGAGCTATCTTGCACCTGATTTGGACACCAGGAAGGCCTTCAACCAGAGCTGAAAAGGGGCACGACCACTCAGGATCAGGGGCGCGACCACTCAGGGAAAATTGCCAGATTTGACCATTTCGGCCAGCAAAACACTGTTTTTACTCTTGGATGACTTTTGGGCATGTAAATAAGAAACTTTGGTGTAATTTTCATGGCACATGGATGCATTTACTCTCCTTTGACACTTCTAGAACTTTCTTTGATGTAAATAGTGAAAATTTAATGCATGGATTAGTTTCCTAAGTTTTAGAGGCAAGTTGTTTTGACTGCCTATTATCTAGTTCTTAGTTTAGAATTAGTTCAAACTGCTCCTAGGAAGCTGAGCTCGACCCCTAGAGGTGGGGAAAGGAGTTAGATCAGCTATATGATGCCTTCTCATCCTCATTTTGATGGTTGGACTCTTGAGGGAGAAGCTCCTATTGTATATTTTACTTGTATCTCTGCAATTTGAGGAAAAGGAAGACCAGGGTTTTGCAGACATCATTGGGATTCTTGTGGACTATTGTGTTGATGGTGTGTTCTCTTATTGTAATTGTAAGTGTGTTTATGTGTTCCATCTCTTTCTTTACTGCTGCTAATTAAACAAATGAAGTGATAAAGTTTGAATTCATGCTTGCCATGCTCAGCTTTCAAATTTGTTTAATGTTTATGTTTTCCACTGTCTAGAGAGGATTCAAAGTCATTGTTTGCCCTCTTTAGCTTCTCTTTTTCTTCCTTGATCATCCATCTCAGCTAAAGGCATCAGCACAAACTCCTACCTTGCCCCAAAGACCCACCTGCAAAACCTGAGCTCAATCCCCGCACCCTGAATTGCACTCCCTCCAATTGCCACCAAAAACCCCAAAAACCCCCAAATCAACCTTTTAATCAGTTTACTAGCCTAATATCAGTGTTACCTTGATTGGTCATCTATTCCCATTGAAAATCTAACGAGATTGACCGGAGAGAGCCTTCTCATACCCCGTAGGGCTAGCTACGAGGTGAAATGGTTTGATGTTGCCTTGAAGGTTTACCTTCCTTAGCCTAGGGTGAAATCTCAAGCGCTAACATAATCTACGGTGAGAATGTTCTACAGGATGGGGAAAAATTGGCCATGGGCTACATTTATGAGGCTATGGATCGGGCAAAGGAGAATATACAGGCAACTTACCAAGATAAGTTAGCTAAATATGTCCATATATGGGAGATCATTGATAACTAGTGGAACAATCAACTCCATCGTCCTATACATGCAACTAGGTATTTTTTGAGCCTAAAGTATCATTGTAAAGCTCAGCCGGAGATCTGCAAGATGGGGAGGTCAGAGATGGATTGATTGATTGCTTGGAGTGCATGGTCCCTATCCATGCGGGCCAGTTGGAAATATATATACAACTTTCTCTTTTGAGTATGGCAACTGGTACTGTTGGCAAAAATTGGAAAAGATGGCAAGAGATGTGGATCAACCAGGTAACCAATTCCAATTTGTTTTTCTTTTCAAGTTAAATTGTTTAAAAGATTACAATTCAAATGATCTATAAATACTTGTACTTTGTAAATAAGTAGTGAAATGAAATAAGTTACTAATTAATGTCTTTTTCTTTGCATCACATTCGTGGGAGTCATTTAGCGGCCAATGTCCTCAATTGAAAAAGTTTGCAATTAGAGTCATCAGCCAAACCTGCAATGCTTCAGGTTATGAGCGCAATTGATTAGTTTTTGAGCACATACACACGAAGAAGAGAATTTTTTTGGAAAAAAAATAGTTAAATGATCTTTTCTTTGTGAAATACAACTTTTGACTAAGGTGGAACCAAATGATGAACAAAACACCTGATCTAGATCCCATTGTGTTGGACGATATTGATCCAACAGAGGAATGGGTGTAGGAGACTAAAGATCATGTGTTTGATGTTTATTTTGATATTGACATGGCATTAGCGAGGGATGAAGAATATTTGGTGGCACCATCAGTACCAAGATTAGTAGCCACATCAAGGAAAGCCAAACAACCAATGGAAGGCACTAGTCATGCAACTCAACTAACTCGTGTTTCCATTAGGTCCACTTCTATTATTATTGGTGGCAGTGCTACTGAAGTTGTAGATGAGGCTGAGGCATCCTCAAACTCTGAACCAGACGATGTCTATGTAGCTCCTGATGATGATCATGTGTGTAGTAGTGGTGATGAATTTGATGATTGATCATGTGTAGAGTCTAGAGTTGTAGTCTTGTAGTAAGCCAATGGCCTCATGGCTTGTAGCATTGTTTTTGGACTTTATAGGCTATTTAGAGCTTCATTGCTTATGTATTTTTTTTATGATATGTATTTCACTCGGTGCCATTTTGATATATTCACCTTTACATGGTATATAAATGAGAAAACTTTGCATATTCTGTCTCTATTCGCTTGGAATTATGGTTTTAAATCTTAAAAGTAGTTTTCTTTTCATTAAAAAATAATTATTTAATGTATTTTTAAAAAAACCAATTCATTGAGATCTGATCAGTCCTGGTTTGAAACCCTATTTATTAGGTGGATCGGTCGACTTGATATTCTGTTCTTGGATATGAAAACGAATTAAGAAGTTTTTCTAATTTGTAGTTAATGAAGTTATGGGTACTACCTAAATCAATCAATATTATTACCCTTTTCCTTTTGATATATCCTTCTATCTTTAGGGTTTGTGGAGTACTGATGTCGACTAATGCATGGAAAGATATTGTTGGAGTAGTATCTTCAAGCTATAGATCTTGTGAAGTTTCCACATCTTGATCTTTTTCATCTTCAAACTTCATGTAGAATAATTTATTCTCACTGCATTTATGCCCTTTACTATACTGTTGTCACAATTGAAACATAGTACCTTTTCTCTTCTTTCATCCATTTTCTAAGGAGTCAACCTTGTAATTTTAGGAAAGGGAGAATGGTTTTCTATATAGTTATTAGTGACCAATTTTCTAGTGGCCATATTTTTACTTTCAACTTTCCTTACTAGACTAAAAGCATGCTCTGGAGATTCAAAGAGACACACATCATGTTGGATGTTTTCCTTTAAAGTACACACAAATAGGTCTCACAAGTTATCCTCTAAAATATTCTTTACTCTGAGACTCAACTTTTGAAATAGTTAAATGTGTTATGTAACAAGACCTTTTTGTTGAAGATTTACTAATTGACTAAAGAATGTGTTTCTTTTAATATTCCCATAATGTGTTATCAAGTCCTTTATAAAAATGGACCAAGATATAATAGAATATTTTTTACTCTCACAAAGTAATTGATACCATAAATGTTGGCCTTGTTCTAAAAACATGGATGCAATATTGGTCTTTCGTAAGGATGCCACTTGTTGTAGATTGAAGTATTTCTCCATCTCAAATATCCATGTTACGGATCATTAGCATAAAATTTCCTCACATCAATATTTGGAATGTAGTAACTCCTTAGTGTTGACTTTTTTGTCAAAAAATTACTAATTGACTAAATAACGTGTTTCTCTTAAGATCTCCATAATGTGCTATGAATTCCTTTATAAATATGGACCAAGATATCATAGAATTGTTTTTTCTTTAAAAAATCCATTGATACCATAAATTTTGGTCTTGTTCTAAAAACATGGGTGCAATATTCACCTTTCATAAGTATTCCACTTGGTATAGATCAAAGTATTTCTCCATCTGAAATATCCATGTTACGGGATCATTACCATCAAATTTCCTCGTATCAATCTTCAGAATATAGTAACTCCTTGGTGTTGACTTGAAGTCTTGATGATGTGGATCTTGGATTGAAAATTAATATGGTTCTACGATTCAACTTTTTTCTCTCCAATTGTGATAACATAATCCCCATATGAGATTGATTCTCAACAACATTCTTCTCCTTATTTTCATGATTTCTTTGGATCTCCACATCCCTTTTAGGAAGTCTCTCCAAGATAACAATCATATATTTTTGTATTTCTTCCTTATTTGAATTCACCTTCATTATTATTCCTTCTATTTATCTTTTATATTCCTTCCTTATCTTCATTCATCTTCTTTTACATTTCTCTTTTAATATTTTCTTGAGAACCTGAAAATCCACCTTTTTCAACATACTACCATCTATTTCATTAACTTTCTTCTCGAATTGAGCTAACCTAGCTTCTAGGTCTTCACTTTCTTCATGGGTCATGGATATGATTTCATTAGATTTAATTAGTGTAGTAGATTTCTTTGGAGGCATGTTGCAAAATAATATCCTTCATCTTTGTCACAACAAAAAAATGGGTTCTTCTAATGAACAATTAGGTCACTAGTAAGTTGTGTACCTTAATTCGGATAATATCAGAATGACTGAAGCTTTATCAATATTTCTCTAAGACTTGAGGTCTTTTGGAATTGAAAATTCATTCTGAAATATTGTGATATGTAGTTTTACAATTACATAAGTGTGAACTAAATCCGATGTGCTAATTGAATGTTATAGTAACTTTCCCCAAAACTCACTATTTTTTCGGACTCTTCCCAGAAGCAAACTTGTTTAGCATGACACATGTCCAATTCTTGAAATATAATTTTAGAACATATAAATAAGGTTCTGATGCGGGAGCATGTGACTCAAAGGGTAAAAATCTTCCAAATTATTCCAAAAAAAAAAAAAAAAAATCTACAGGCAAGGGAGTGGGGTCCTTTAGCCTGCAATTTATATGCTTTCTTAGTTAAAAATATAATAAATTCTAGCAATAAATCATGCTATTTGTAACTAAGCCTTCAAGCTTTAAATCATTCTGTAAAGCATGCTTTTCTTTGTATCGGATAAGGACCGAGAGGGCCTATCCTTAGTTATAAATAAAGAGGCAGCAAAGCTCTCAAGAGAGAGGAGAGGAGCGAGCGCCTTAGCATTATTTTAAAGAAAGAAAACTATTCTCTCGGCGTCTCTTATTAATGACTCTGTAATATGCATGCATAGATTATTGGATAGTGTTGACGGTGTTGAATGGTTCTAATTCCTCACGCTGCAATTACTGTATATTAATCATCGAAATCATTTCCCCTTTTTGTTTTATGTTTATACAGGCTTGAAATTCAATTGCGCATATGTCTCTGTTTATACCAAGAACTCTTGCAAATTTTCATTAAGTGGTTGTAGTAGATTTGAAATCTTATAACTATAAGTTCTTACCATATTGGTCCGAGACCATATTGGCGTCGAGAGGTTCGTTGGAACTGTTAGTTGTATGCCGGTTTACAAAGCCTTCCGTCCGAAAGGAGCCATAGCGTGACAAAGGGCCGAGTTCCGAATTTGGGAGTCGAACTAATATAAACTGCGACATATATATATCGCCAGGTCCGTCATTTCGGAGGTAGAGAGTTATTACTTGAGTCGACCAACAAATTTGAGAGCCGAATTAATATAAACTGTAATATATCCATATCGCTGAGTCCGTCATTTCGGAGGTGGGGAAGTGTTGATTGAATCGACCACCGAATAGCGAAACTGCCGAAGTATTAAAGGCTGCATATAAGTGTATCGGGTCCGTTGAGAAGACCATTGTTTGAACGATCGCCGACTTGTATATACATTGGACGAAACCAACATAAAGGGCAGAGATATATAGCCGACTTATATACATATCGACCCGAACAGTATAAAGAGTAGAGATATATATATTCGTCAGTCCATGATATACGAGCCTTTGTCCATGGTAAAGCCCAGCCTATAATCGTCGCCGATATCAAAGAGGAAGGGGAGAACGTACCGTGGGCATATATAACGCAGATATATATATATATATATATATATATATATATATATATATATATATATATATATATATATATATATATATTTTGTGTGCGTAAGTCCTCCAATGGGGTATTTCTTTTAAGTATTCCCTGAAGAGCCACAATTTGTTAATAAAGCACGACAGTGGGGGTTTTTTTTAGAAATGAAATATCAGTTTAATGACTGATGCGCCCAGAATAGAAGAAAGGGAAATTGATCAAGAGATTGAAGAACTTGCGGGTAGATTAGGGAGATTGTCTCTAACGCCTGCACCCTCGCCGTCATTAGTGGTATCAGAGCCATCAACTGACATTGAATTGAATCTCAGGAGCAAAAAAAGGATGGATTTCAGAGTTGGAAGAGGACGAGGACGTGGTGGAAGAGGACCTGCTGTAAATGCTGAACTAATGGAAACAATAGAAGAGTTGCGAGCTAGAGTGGATGCATTAACTTCAGATAGAAATATAGATGATGGAGATGTCAGTGAGCCCGAAATTGAAGCTGCTGAAGAGGAGGAAGCTGTACAGGTTACTCTTGAGATGAGGTTCTTCCAGTCAGTGTTAAAATCTACAGCCAGGCCATGGAACCAATTAGTACCGGTATATCAAGGAGGACTGGACCCAGAAGAATTGATCGACCGGATTAACAACATGGAGAAATTCTTTGATTACGAGGAAACAGAGGATGAGAAGAAAGTAAAGTTTGTTGTCACCAAGTTAAAAGGCCATGCAACACTCTGGTGGGATGGTGTGCAGGCGGAAAGGAAGAGACTTGGTAAACAACCAATCAAAAACTGGAGCCGAATGGTAGCAAAGTTAAGAGGTAAGTTCTTGCCTAGTAATTATCAGCAAACATTGTTTAGACAAATGCAAAATCTTAGACAGAGAGCTTTAACAGTAAAAGAGTATACATAAGAGTTTTATAAAGTAAGCATAAGAGCAGGAGAAGCTCAAGACACAGATGAGAAGGTGGCTATATATATGAATGGCCTCAGGATGGACATTCAGGAAGAGATAAGTCTGTTGTCTCCTAAAATAGTAGAGGAAGCTTATCAGATAGCGCTGAAAGCTGAGGAAAAACTCATAAGGAAGCAGTTTGCCAAAGGGAGAGGGACTTTCAGAGGAAAAGGAAGTCAAGGTGGTGGAAGTCAAGGACTGGCACAAAATATTTTTCAAAGTTAGATCTTAAAAGTGGCTATCATCAGATAAGGATAAGAGAAGGGGATGAATGGAAAACCGCTTTTAAGACCAATGAAGGATTATATGAGTGGAGAGTGATGCCTTTTGGGTTGTCCAATGCACCAAGTACATTCATGAGGCTTATGAATGAAGTTCTTAAAGAATTCATTGGTAAATTTGTAATAGTATATCTGGACGATATATTAGTTTATAGCAGATCCAAGGAGGAACACTTGAGGCATTTAAATTATGTTTTACAGAAGCTGTAGCAAGAAAAATTATTGTTGAATCTGAAGAAGTGTTTATTTATGAAAGAGGAGCTGGTGTACTTGGGATTTGTTATCTCAGCTGAAGGATTGAAAATGGATCCAGAAAAGATCAAAGCAATTGTGGAGTGGCCTTCACCCAAGAGTATTTTTGAGGTAAGGAGCTTTCATGGTCTTGCTAGTTTTTACAGAAAATTCATTAAGAATTTTAGCAAGATTAATGCACCTATTCTTGAGACCATAAAGAAAGATAAACAACCATTTAAGTGGACTACTGAAGCAGAGAGAAATTTTCAGCTGTTAAAAAACAAAATAACTGAAAAGCTTGTTTTGGTTCTTCCTAATTTCAACAAAACTTTTCAAGTTAAGTGTGATGCCAGTGCAGAAGCAATTGGAGGAGTTTTAAGCCAAGAAGATAGACCAATAGCTTATTTCAGTGAAAAGATAAATGATGCAAAAAGGAAGTATTCTTCTTATGATAAGGAGCTTTACGCAGTTGTGCAGGCACTAAAGAAGTGGAGGCATTATTTAATGTCGAAAGAATTTATTCTTTATTCAGATAACCATGCATTGCAGTTTATAATGTAGCAGCCAAAACTCAGCCAGAGACATGCTAAATGGGTAGAGTATCTCCAAGGCTTTCATTTTGTGTTGAAACATATAACTGGACAATCAAACAAAGTCGCAGATGCCTTAAGTAGGAGAAGTGTATTGCTGCAAGAAAGTCAAATACAAGTGGTGGGTTTTGATTTTCTTAAGGAATTATATGAGACTGATTCAAATTTTAAGGAGGCATTTGAGGCTTGTAAAAGTCCTGTTTTGGCAGATAGGAGAAAGTGGCTGGATTATTTTATACAAGATGGACTGTTATTTAAGAAAAATCAGTTGTGCATACCCAACTGTTCAATGAGAGAAAATTTAATCAAAGAGAAGCATAGTGGAGGACTTGCAGGACATTTTGGTAGAGAGAAGACCTTTGAACAACTCAACAGATTTTACTTCTGGCCGAAAATGAAATCTGAAGTAGAGAAGTATGTAAGGAATTGTAAAGTCTGCCAGTATGCAAAAGGAAGGAGCCAGAACACAGGGTTGTATATTCCATTGCCAATTCCAGATAGGCATTGGGATATGGTAAGTATGGATTTTGTGCTAGGATTTCCAAAGACTCAAAGAGGCTATGATTCAATTTTTGTTGTAGTGGAGAGATTTTCAAAAATGGCACACTTTATTCCAAGTTATAAAACTAGTGATGCTTCTCATATTGCTAACTTGTTTTTTAAAGAAATTGTAAGATTACATGGAATGCCAAAAAGCATTGTTTCAAACAGGGATTCAAAGTTCGTTGGACATTTCTGGAGAACACTATGGAAGAAGCTGGGAACTAAATTAAGTTTCAGTTCTGCCTATCATCCACAAACTGATGGACAGACTGAAGTTGTGAACATAAGTTTAGGAAATATTTTGAGGAGCTTTACTGCAGAACATCCAAAACAATGGGATCAAGTGTTACCACAAGTTGAATATGCATATAATGACTCACCAAATAGGAGCACAGGACAGAGCCCATTCCATATTGTTTATGGAATGCACCCAAGAGGAATATCTGAATTAAGGAAGTTGGGAAAAGAAGAAATAAGAAGTGCAGAAGGTGAAGACTTTGCTTCAAGAATGCAGGCGATACATGAGCAGGTGAAACAGCAGCTACAGGACAACAACATTCAATATAAAACCAGAGCAGACATGAGGAGAAGAGAAATGAACTTTGAAGTTGGAGACTTGGTTTTGGCACACCTCAGAAAGGAGATATTTCCAAAGGGAGCATATAATAAGTTAAAATCCAAGAAAATTTGACCATGCAGAATACTGAGGAAATTCTCTGCAAATGCTTATGAGATTGAATTACCACCTGGTGTGGGAATATCACCAATTTTTAATGTTGCAGACTTGTACAAGTATGAGAATGAAGCTGCAGATGATACAACACAAGATCAAGAGACTCCAGAAATTGATTGGGTAAAACAATTACCCGCAGCCAAGGATTTACAGCCAGAAAGAATTCTGGATAAGAAAGTATATAAAAAGACAAGGGGACGAGAATATTTCCAATATTTGGTGAAATGAAAGGGACAGCCGATCGCTGAAGCTACTTGGGTTACAGAAGACATTTTACAGAAATTGGGCAAATCTGTAGATGAGCTCATGGACAGGAGTCCATGATGAATTTTGTCCTCAGGAGTCTGATGCGGGAGCATGTGACTCAGAGGGGAAAAATCTTCCAAATTATTCCAAAAAAAAATAAAAAAAATCTACAGGCAAGGGAGTGGGGTCCTTTAGCCTGCAATTTCTATGCTTTCTTAGTTAAAAATAGAATAAATTCTAGCAATAAATCATGCTATTTGTAACTAAGCCTTCAAGCTTTAAATCATTTTGTAAAGCATGCTTTTCTTTGTATCGGATAAGGACCGAGAGGGCCTATCCTTAGTTATAAATAAAGAGGCAGCAAAGCTCTCAAGGCAGAGGAGAGGAGTGAGCGCCTTAGCATTATTTTAAAGAAAGAAAACTATTCTCTCGGCGTCTCTTATTAATGACTCTGTAATATGCATGCTTAGATTATTGGATAGTGTTGACGGTGTTGAATGGTTTTAATTCCTTACGCTGCAATTACTGTATATTAATCATCGAAATCATTTCCCCTTTTTGTTTTATGTTTATACAGGCTTGAAATTCAATTACGCATATGTCTCTGTTTATTGCAAGAACTCTGGCAAATTTTCATTAAGTGGTTGTAGTAGATTTGAAATCTTATAACTATAAGTTCTTACCATATTGGTCCGAGACCATATTGGCGTGGAGAGGTTCGTTGGAACTATTAGTTGTATGCCGGTTTACAAAGCCTTCCGTCCGAAAGGAGCCATAGCGTGACAAAGGGCCGAGTTCCGAATTTGGGAGTCGAACTAATATAAACTACGACATATATATATCGCCAGGTCCGTCATTTCGGAGGTAGAGAGTTATTACTTGAGTCGACCAACAAATTTGAGAGCCAAATTAATATAAACTGCAATATATCCATATCGCTGAGTCCGTCATTTCGGAGGCGGGGAAGTGTTGATTGAATCGACCACCGAATAGCGGAACTGCCGAAGTATTAAAGGCTGCATATAAGTGTATCAGGTCCGTTGAGAAGACCATTGTTTGAGCGATCGCCGACTTGTATATACATCGGCCGAAACCAACATAAAAGGTAGAGATATATAGCCGACTTATATACATATCGACCCGAACAATATAGAGAGCAGAGATATATATATTCGTCAGTCCATGATATACGAGCCTTTGTCCATGGTAAAGCCCAGCCTATAACCGTCGCCGATATCAAAGAGGAAGGGGAGAACGTACCGTGGGTATATATAACGCATATATATATATATATATATATATATATATATACATACATACATACATACATACATACATACATACATACATACATACATACATACATATATATATATATATATATATATATATATATATTATTGTGTGTGTAAGTCCTCCAATGGGGTATTTCTTTTAAGTATTCCCTGAAGAGCCATAGTTTGTTAATAAAGCACGACAGTGGGGGTTTTTTTTTAGAAATGAAATATCAGTTTAATGACTGATGCGCCCAGAACAGAAGAAAGGGAAATTGATCAAGACATTGAAGAACTTGCGGGTAGATTAGGGAGATTGTCTCTAACGCCTGCACCCTCGCCATCAGGTTCTTTTATTTGTGTCCTGAAATTCTTGAAGATTTCATAGTCTGAAAATTTCCAAAAAAGAAAATATAACAAAAATATCAAGTTGTCATGTTTAAAATTTATTGCATGACTATTCAGAAACCCTAGCTTCCATAGAGTATAAATCTCAAAGTATAGCAAACCAAATTATGAAAATAGAACCAAATATTCCTAGATATTTCTTCTTAATATGGTCAAATTTTTTCTTTATGAAGCCTTACAGAAAAATATTTATAGTACAAATGCCAAATTAAATTGTTTGAGACTGAATTATGGAGCATACATAAACCCTGAGTTCATTAGAGCATATATCCTAAAATATAGTGAAACAATATTTGTAACTTGGACCAAATGTTCACCACGATTTCCCCTCAGCGTGCTCAAAATTTCATGGTTTTAGGCCTCACATAAAAAAATTATAGCGAAAATTTTGAACTAACCTATTTAAGACATAATTTAGAATCCTTTAGAAACCCTAACTTCCTTGGATTATATCTCTGAAACTTAGGCTCCTCCTGACACAAAATATGAGAAATATTAGCAATCAAATATAGAACACCAGAAGACACCAAAACCTTATATTATAACGCAATGCCTACCCCTACTCTCCTCGGGATACTTGGAACATTTTGACCATAAATCCTAGGATTAAAACTTGCAACGCTGAGGGGAAGGCCCCTCCATTGATTTTTCTTGTCATGAAAAGTATTTGAAAAAAAAAAAAACATAGACTACTACCTTGTCCACTCTCTCCACACACATAACAACATAATGATGCTAAAGCAACTTACATGCTTTGGCCCCTTGATATCCTTTTCCCATTTAAGACACCATCCAAGTGCCATGCACCACTGCCACCACCTAACATAATCATAGGATAGGATGGGATAGGGTGGTGAGTCACCCTCTCATTCACAATGAGGGTTCCCACTTCATAAATTATAGCCCAATTTTCCATTTGATCCACGATTTCATTGTTGTGCTTTAATACATGCCACATTGTGACCTCCTTTATTGCCTTCAATTGTGTTTTGTTTCGAATAAGAAGGGAATTGAAAAAATGGTTACTAAAAGGGCAACTAAAATGGATATGCCTAATAATGACCTTCAAATCCCCTAGTATAATTAACTTTTGAATTTGAAGATAAAGAGATAGAAGGTCTCCTTCAAGGACGACATATCTCTTCAGCTAGTTATTCGTAGCATTACCTAAACTCTATCCATAAGATAATTCAAATTTTCCACCAACGCACACTAAAGTCATCTACTTGCGTCTGCCACCCTTATTACAATAGCATTTTGTTATTATATTATAGGGTGATAATAATTTATGGGTTTTATGTATGAGGTACAACCTAATTGGTTTATGTGAGGTTTAATCCTCATTATATTTCATGTTTAAATTTTATGGAGAGTGAGTGAAGGTGGGAATCAATTATATTAGTAGATATCTAGACTTAATTGAGTTTAGCACAATTACGATGACAACATCCACCATTGAGTATATTGTTATTCTATCCCACATGTAAATGAACCTCACAATATAATAATGATTTACTCGAATTAATAACGAAGAGAAACAAAAATTTTAAAAAACTTGCATACTTCAATGTAAATTAATATATTACCAGTTGAGTATAGCAATATAATTTAATATGTTAATTCCTTAATATTAGTAAACATTTATTTTATTTTTAGATAATATTCAAATATAATTATTGATAAAAAAGGATAATTTCTTAAAGCAAAAAATTTCAATTTTGTTTTATATTTTATAAAAGTTTGTATTTATTTTATGAAATTTGTTTCCTTCACTTTAAGATTAATTTATAATTTATATTGATTTATTTTTTTATGGTAATTAAAAAATTATTTATTATTGTTTAATAATTATTTAATTACATTTTATATTTTCCAAATTAATTTAATAACATAATAGCAATATTGATTTATTTTGTCATGCTAATTAAAAAAATATTTATTATTGTTTAATAAATATTTAATTATATTTTATATTTTCAAAATTAATTTAATAACATAATAGCAATATAACAATAAAATATAACTATTTCACAGATATTGTATTAATTTAATTATTTTTTTTGTGTTTCACGAACCTCGAAGATCGATGACTACTACCTCCATAGTGTATTTGTATCAGGGAGATCCAACCAAAGGTATCACTTCATATTGGTTAAGCCACAGAGCCTAACACTCGGCCCCGAGAGTGTCAACAAAATTGAACTAGTAACCTCTCAATAGAAAAAATGCTTTAACAATAGAAACTCGATTAAATTGAACTAGTAGCCTCTCAATAGAAAAATACTTTAACAAAAGAAACTCGATTAAATTGAACTAGTAATCTCTCAATAGCAAAAATACTTTAACAACAAAAACTCGATTAAATTAAACCAATAACCTCTCAATAACAAAAATACTTTAACAACAGAAACTTGATTAATTATATTAACTCTTAAAATTATTTTATTTTTATCAATTATATTATACAACTTAATTATCTATATATATATATAAAATTATTATTTCATTTTTATCCATATAAAAAAAGTTTTTTTTAAAGAAATTTGATATACATTCAATTTACAAGTGTATTTCATTGAGTCAGTAGAAAATGTATTTCTACACCATAATCATAACATATTACATCATACTTTTTATCAATTAGTAATTAAAAAACGAGCCAAGAGTCAATGAGTCAATACATTATAATGATAATTATATAAATATATACATATTTTTAAAAATATTAATATTATTCTATATCAATTAATATTGGTTCGATAGTGTGATTATATAAATTTATGTATATATTAATTATTTATTTAATTAATATTATAATAAATATAAGAAAATATTAATCATAATATAAACCATATATTATATAAAATAAATTTACAAAAGAAAAATGATTATATAATTAAAATATTATATTTTAATGTAATTGTAAAATAATTAGTTTGTATTTCAATTTTAAGTTTATATTTTTTTAATTAACATAATAATAATTAGTTATTTTTTATGGCCATTTAGTATAAGCATGTATCACATTAAGGGAAGAAATTAATCACAATGAAAACATAAAAGTTGAAAATAATCTAGAAATGATTATATCAAGTCTAAATTGTGAACAATAAATATAATGCAAAATTTTCAAAGTAATAATTTTAATAAGTTGCAATCTAACAATTCTGTTGGGTGATTCTAGATTAATGATTTAGGATCCCTTGGATAGTGGATGGCGGGGATTTTGTTTTGTATATTTTTTGGAAATTCTGTTGTAAGTTTATTTTTGATAATGAGGTTAGTTTTCTCATAATTTTTTGTCACTTATGGTGAAAAGAGATATGTATGTAACCCCTAGCACAATGAGCATTGATGATAAGAGATGTCAAATTCTTAAATGCAACTTCTTATTCTAATTTTATAACTATTTTAGTCATCGAAAGGAAGAGGATATGATGTACATTATATATACCCTTTTGTTTTCTCTAATTGTTGATATAAATATTGTTTTATGTATATAAAATGTAACCTTTACAAAAAAGAAAACAATATTCCTTTTAAAAATTATAAAGACTAATGAATACCACAAGAATGTCCCATCATAAAAGGGTTGATTTAAAGTGCAATACGTTGCATCACAACAAAGTTTATTTATGTGTGATATGCCACATCGTACCAAAATATTTTTAAGTGTGATACACATGAAAAACACAATGTGCATAAGACAAAGTTTCACAAGCAAAAACAATCTAAATTCCTCTTGGGTGTGTTACAAAAGCTACATAAAGCATGTCCTCTGAATCATTTTTGGTGAAATACACAAAGTTTTCAAACATGTCACACTGAAGTTTAAAAGAGTTATGATACACATATCACATTGAAGCTTAAGAAAGGTGCCACATCACTGCAATATCTCTTTTCTTCTATACATCACATCAAAACCACATTCTTCCGCAATGAAACAAGTGAGCATTCTTCGTTGCATAAAAAAATTAAGAGATTGAAATTTTTATCCTTGTATCACATCGAACATTTTTTGGTGTGATTTGGCATTGTACAAAAAATTGTTTAAATGTGATATATTGCATTGCAACAAACATTGTTTAAATGTGATATAATGCATCACATCAAAGTTCCTCTAAGTGCAATATGTTGCATGTTAACAAAAACCTCTTTAAGCACAATACATATGAAAAACATAATACAAATAAATAGGACAATTTCACAAGAGAGTACAATCCAAAGTCTTTTGGTGCATTACACAAGCTTCATAAAACATATCAAACTTAGAATCATAACCTTCAAACTCACATCATTGATTATGACATCATTGATGACACTCACATCATTGATTATCATTAATGGCATTATGGCATATATTACTATAAACATCATTATGGGATTCAAAATTGGATTGTTTATGAATGTTTGTTAAAACTGGAATGGATATGACTTTATGTTTTTGGGGTTAGACTAACGCAACTTAGATCCATCTAAACTCAAGAACTAAAGCAACCTAGACTTTCTTTATGACCCCTATTGACCATGAGCCTATACTAGATAAACTAAAAATCCATATTATGCATTTAAACAAGACTAATCATCAGAGGACTAACCAATGTAGGGTATTTAGCATTGGAACCCGACAATTAAGATGAAGGCATATAGGGAATGTGCCTCTCAATTCATGCAAGGCGAGAATTCTACAAATGTATCTGGCAATCAATTAGTTGGAATTATCTATGAATTTCCTAAATCTCCTCTGAAGGATTTTTGTTTCCTGTAAGGGGTGACATTAAAGCATTGGCTATAATTGTCTTCAACATCCAAAATAAGTGAAGATTTTGCAAAAACAGGGTGTGGCGATCTTGAGTATTTCTTGGGTCTAGAATTATACCTCCAAAATCATCCAGAATTTCATGTTTACTGGGTTCTTGGCCTCTAATCTCGACTTCCCACTCACTAATGGCTTGGCGAGCCGAAGGGTGGGTGTCGTTCCTGTAAGAACTAGTTGTTGCAGAGACTCAGCGCTGATTATTCCCTTGGCCTCGACCCCTGGTGGGTCTCAGTTTCCCACGACCCCAGCGTCGGTTGCCCACGACCCCAACCTCAACCCAGCCCCCAACTGGTGCTTGAATTTCAACTGTGTTGTGACGCAAGTCACGCCATTTCCTTAAACAATCAACTGTTGGAGAGTTGGCTGGGGGTTTCAATTAAAATAGGCCAACAAACTTGGTTCCTCGTAGCAAGAGCATCGAGAGGGGTCTTTGACGTTCGTCCAAGAAAAAAGAACTCATAGGTCAAGTGAGGTTGAATACTTGTAGCATCCACAAAGACAAGGACAAAGAAATGATACCACACTCTCGAAATCCTGGACCTAGGCACTGTGCTCGCCTCTGACAATTACCATGGTGATTCTCCCTTGCCACATGTTACCTATAGAGAGTTCTGTGTTTCTGTCTCTCAGTGATCCACCACTTGAAAATGCTTTAGTGACCACCTTCTCATCTACATCCAAATGCCTCCTTCAGCTATAATATCGCTATGACGTCCCGCACATGGGATTACTTTTGTGGGGGTGACCACGCCACGCCCTTCTCTCTTTATTATCATTAACTTCATTACGGTAGCTCAGATCCCATGACAACCCTTATCTCTCACCCTGATTGAAGGTATAATTATAAATATAGTTATTAATTTTATGTTTTTTATTTTTATTTATTTAATGTAATTTGGCCAAATCAAAATATTAGACACAACATTACATTACAATATATCCACTATACTAAGCTAAAAAGCACCTCTCAACGTTATGATAGATAAATGATTATTATTTATTTTTTTGAAACCGTGCATAATATTTAACCTAATTAGATCACATGTGATGATTATTATTCTTGAATTTTAATTATTAAAAAAACAAAAGAAAAATCCGTTAGAAGAATTAGATTAACCATTGATAACTACAATTCGATAATGTACAATGTACATATCTCCTTTTTAAAGTAAACATTACGCGCACACTCCAAGCATGTATCTTACAATCGAATGTTTTTTTGAGATTAATAAAATTATGGTGTTTTAATTATTTTATTTTATATTATTTTAATTTTGTTAATAAATATTTATTTTTATAAATGTTTTTGTATTAATACAATATTATTTGATTGTATATAAATTTTGATATAAACTAATAAAATAATAATTAAAAATTAATAAAATTATAGTATTTAAAAGTTTATTTATTTTATTTTTAATAAATATTTATTTTTATAAATATTTTTTTATTAATATAATATTATTTTATTGCTATATAAAATTTTGGTAGAAATTAATAAAATAATAATAAAATATTATTAAATAAAATGGTTAGTATATAATAAATAATAAAATAATGTATATCATATGATGATCAATGTGGTTAATTTGGAAGAAAAAATCCAACATAATTCAAATCACAAAAGTTTTAATTCTGAAAAAAAATAACGTATATGATGCACGGGTCCTCCAGCATATAACCATACTCAGCAAAATGATACCAGGGTTACCCAACATATACTCACAGTATGCATTTAACAATGCATAAATACAACCGTCCCAGGCAATTAACTCACAAAGGAGTCATATATTCAACCATACAATGATTAAGGCCCTTTTCACCATAGTTCCTTTGTATCAAAACTAATCACCCCGCTTTACACCTTCTATCGAGACTATATCAGCCCTTTAAAACATTCATTATTCCTTATAATGAGGCCTTCCTCAATTTACTTTATCGGTACCGTTAAACTACCATAAACCTTCGTTAATCCTTTAACAAATGAATTAACTACAAACCATACCTTTTTCTGCTATTTCTACGACCCTTGCACAGATTTTGATGCACCCTTATCGCAATCACTCCTCACTCTTTCGCAGGTATTGTTAACAAAAGGCTCCTCTGGCTCTGATATGCGATTAACGCAATATTGGATTTCAAGCCATAGATAGTTGCGTCTATAGTAATATCGGATCTGCGCTTACCATCCACTTCCGATCTCTGAAGCCCCGACGCCCGATCGTCGATAAATCTCGACGCCAATCGCCAATATATCGCTATCGGTGATATCGCAACTCCACTAAACACTGTCGCTGACCTTTACACCTCTGACGCCCAATTGTGATTTAAATTGTGACCATTGATCTGGCCACGATCCAACGGTCCACGATTAATCGTGCACGTTCATTGTGATTCCCCAAGACTCGGTTGCGATTCAATCTCAATGGTGGATCTTCCAAATCCAACGGTTGCTGAACGTTATTACTTAATTCCTATGCCTGCCTATTTACTTTGATCTTACACCATTTTCTTCAGTTCTTATGGATTTCAGGATTTCGATAATGGTTCCTGTTCCTTGCTGTTTCGTTCTGCTGCTACGCGATTAAGTCCCATTTGAACTTGCCCCTGTGATTTATCTATCACAGTCATCCCATAACACTACTTTTTCTCCAACTGGGATCTCACCTAGTTCGCTTCCTCTCTGTGCATTCACAACACTTTTCCCTGCATAAATATACATATGCAATTATCTAATGCACTCAATCTATTAATTAACACTCAATCACGCATTATACAACTTGGAATTAAATCTCTGCACATATATAAGTCCACACATAATTACAAAATGGGACTCTATCTCTTGGCCTCATTTATCTTTACAGTGGCCTTTGATTTACAAATCTGCCCGTAGGCTTCAAAGCCACACTCTATTATCTATCTAGCCTCTCTATCTCTTCTATCAGGCACGTGGGTCCATCAAACATATATTTGTATGGAAACATTGGATCAGATCACATCCTTTCCTTGAATCACTCAACTAAAGCCCTAAAGCTCGCTACATGCATACATATGTGGAAGATAAAGTCTTCTAGAGACTTACCGCTTCCATCTTTTTCTCTGTTTTAAAACAGATTTGTCCCTTTATTTAGCTCGATGGTCCACATCCTCTCTTATCTAATTAAATCACTGAAAGGCCTGAATTACATTAACTTCAGACTAAGGAAAACTATTTCCTAAAAATACATGACCCCCTATGTCTACTATTTACAATGATTTTCCCTTGGGTGAATGCTCCTACATCAGACTCCTAAAGTAGAAAATATTCATGATCTCCTGATCATGTGTCTTCTGATCTTTGTCTTCCTAGATCCCACACTTTTTTATGTAACTATCCACATGATTTGTTCCCTTGTTGCTGCACTTTTGCTGTCTTTTGCTCCATTTTCCTCTTCTTGTCAATTAGGTTTAACTTCTGATTGATCTTTCTTTCTGCTGCTACCATTTTCCTCCATTTGGTCTGCTTCATCATCGACTGCCACATTTCTTCAATCTCTGTTTCCAGTACATCTTTGAACTGGTCCATTTTCTACTTTGTATTTCTGCTTCCTTCTCTTTGTTTCAGGTTGTTGTTGTCTTCTATGCTGACTCTTGCTTTACTTGCTTCGCTGACTCTTGCTTTACTTGTTGCCTCCCTATCATCCTTTCCCTCTTTCATGATTGAATCATGACTGTTTAGCACTTTCTCCAGTAAATTAACTTCTCTATTCCATGGATTGATTTTTTCCACAGAATCTCCTTCTTCCATCTTTAAGTGGCTTAGCTATGCCAAATCTCCTCCAGCATTTGCAACAAAACCTGCACTCACAAAACACTTGCTAGAATTAAAAACACAAGGTTGTTATGCTTTGTTTTCCTTTGGCAACAATTCAGTTTGTTGCATTGTTTTTTCCTCCTCTATCAGCGCATCAGTATGATGATTTGAACTCTCAACTAAATTCGTGAAACTGTCCATTAGTCTCTCTTTCATACCATCTTCTTCAATGATATCTCTCTGCTTTTGTCCACTACAGTGAACTCCTCTTGCAGTGTCAATCTGTTGAATTCTCATTATCACCTCCTTTCTTTTGTGACTGTTATTCATGACAATTCTTTTGTCTTCCTTCAACAATCTCTCTTGAACATCCATTCTCTGTTTTTCCAACTCCCTTCTTTGAAAATCTAATTTTCTATATAACTCAACAACTTTAATTGGAGTATATTTTGGAAATTTTACACAATTCTCCATACCTTCCCTTGTTATGAATAGATAATCAGATGTCCTTTGTCCTTTTGTTAAGTCTTTTGCATAGACTTCTTCTTCCTTAACATCTTTCAGTAGATGTTCTTCTTCTTCACTAACTGTCTCAACAACTCCCATAGCTATTTCAATTGTGCCTATCATCATGGTGAATTTTTGGTCCTTTACTATGTTTTCAGCTAACATAGTTTCTTCTTCTTCAGTACATTTTTCCTTGTTGTCCCTCTATAACTCTTCTCCAAGAGCTATCCTTGTCTCACCATCTTCATTAATATTCTCCTGCATTTGCCTTTCATCAATAACATTAATCAAACTTATGTGATTATCTTTCTGAGACTGTATTTCTTCTTTCCTCATCAAAATAACATTTTGATTCCTCATCTCCATGGAAACTTCTATAGACTCATCCATAGACCTTTTCTTCTATATGTAGTCAAAGTCCTCCTCTTCTTTTGAGAAGTTTTCTTCGTCACCTTTTGCTTCTAGGCCTTCATCTCCTCTGAAGATATCTTCAAAAGGCTGTCTTTCTTCTGCAATATCTGCCATCATACACAAACTATCAGTTTTAAGAATATAAGACCCTATGGTCTCATTTGATGGTTCAACCATCATATCTCCTTGTTGTTCTAAATCATTCATATGATTCAGAAATTCTTCAATGCTCTCTTCTTCAATCTCCTCAAGCCCTTCACTTGGTTGCTTGATAACTTTCCCCAGTTGTATATGAGATCTATTTATCTCATCTTCTTTCAAGACAGAAATTAGATTATGCTTGTCTTCTTCCTCCTTCATGACAATATCAGCAATTTGTCCTTCATTACATGTTTCACCTTCATACATACACAAATTGTCAGTTTTAAACCCATGCGACCCTTTGGTCTCACTTGAAGTTTCAATCTTCAAGTATTCATCTTCAGTCTCTCCCATAATTTCTCCTTGTTCTGGTTCACAAATGGATTCTTCCATTTCTAACTCAACTTCCTTGAGTTTTTTCCTCATCCACTTCACTTGCATTTGTTGTAGCCTTCTCTGTATTTCATGCCACTTCACTAGCTTTTTCCTCGAGACCCAACCTAGTCTCTAGCTTTCCTCAAGCATTCTCCTTAATGCATGGAGTTGTTCTTTTAATTCAGCAACTTCCTGGTCAATTTCCTCTTGACTCATCTTCCTGCCATTTGCCTTGGCATCCTTCTTCTCATATCTTCTATTGTGGCTTCTCTCTGAACCTCTGCTATGACTATCAATAATCATCTTCTTCTCTTCTTTCTTCATGAGCTCCTTTGCAACAAGCCTCTACAACAACTAGTCCTCCTTGTTGTAATCTTACCTTACTCAGCTCTCCTCACTCAGTCTTTTGGTAAGCACAGGTCCTTTTTCTGGAACCTTCTCTTGAGCAACACCTTTGCTCCTTCTAGGCTGCTGCAATCTCTCACTCTCTCTTGAGAACACTTCAGTTGTTCTCTCTGTCCAATCTCTTGTTGGGTTCTTCAAGTTCACTGCTACTTTTCCTTTAGAGTATTCTCCTTACTCTGTCTTCAAGAACACATATGTTCTCTTCTCACAACTTATCTTGTTGTCCCTTACTGAGATATTTTTATCTACAACAAACAATCTTCAATTCAACTTTGAGATAAAACACACTATCTTACATTCAAGATCTATGCATGATATTGCTTCACCATTCTTCTGCACTTTGAATGGCTTGTCTTCTGTTTGGTCTCCAAGTCCTCTTTCCTTCAGAACTTACATTAAATAATCTTGCTTTCTCTTTGATCCGGATTTAAACAGGAACGCAACAAATTACAGAGATAACCATATACACAAAGATGCAGCGGAAATAATACTTCATTTCATTAATGGAAAATACTGAAATATGCTTACAGACAGAAATGGAAATAAACTAGCTAGGGCGATGGTAGCTTATCTCTGAGAAGAGATGTGATGGCTACATGCCTCTGAACTGTGTTACAATGAGGCTCAAAGGCCTATTTATTGTTGAGAAACAATGGAAAAACCCTTAACATTCCAAAACCTAACCCTAGGAGATGAAACGCCAAACTGTGGGCCCCGTTTGGGGGTAAGTTGGTACATCAACTTCCCGGGGTTGTAACTTTGGCATATGATCTCCGTTTGACGCGTACAATAGCTCATTAGAAAGATCTATCCGAGCACTATCATTGTTGGAACGGGCAACACCAGTCCATTCCATGGACTCCATGGACTCGTGTTGCCCCCGGAGTCCCCAAAAAACGTCGTTTAGGGCCTCAAAACGGCTCCGGAAGTTCAGGACCCGAAAAACTGCTAAAAATAGTAAGTTGTGCTACAATTAAGGAAACTGAAAATGCTGAGAAAGACAATGGTGGGGGTCCAGGTGGACTTGGCAGGTGGCCACCAATATCCACCTGGATCATTCCTCCCCCCTTAGGAAGCAATGGTCCCCATTGCGTTGAGCTCCTCCATGAGATGAGGAAACTTCTGCTGAACTTGTTCCCTGGTGAGCCACTTGCCTTGCTGAAGGAGTTGGCCCGCTTTGACAACTCGATACAGTTGGATATTCTGTTGGCGAGTGTTCTTGATCTGTGTGTCCATGATCCGATCAGTTGCAGCTTGTTCCATGCAATCTGGATTTAATTCTATTGGTTTGAGCTGTTCTGCAATGTCGGATGTGTCTAGCAATGGTGGAAAGTATGGCCGAAGGCGGTCCACATTGAATACTGGGTGCAGGCCAAGGAATGGGGGAATGCTGAGCTCAAATGCATTGTCTCCCATAGCCTTAGTAATGGTGTAAGGACCATATCGGAGTGGTCTCAATTTCCGATAGGCTCCAGTAAGGCGTTCCTTTTGCAAATGCAACCAGACTTTGTCGCCCACCTGAAACTTGTGTGGCACCCGATGTTGATCATGTCGCTGCTTGTACTTGGCATTTGATTTCTCAAGAATGTCATGGACCTGCTGGTGAATATGTTGGATGCGCTCAATGAAGCTGGTGGCCTTATCTGTTTCGGACTGGACATGAGCTGAATTCATGTGAGTAGCTGCAAGTGGCATGGCCACATCAATGGGGCATAGTGGCTGGAATCCCAAACCCACCTGAAAAGGGCTATGGCCAGTGGAGCTGTGAAGAGCTCGGTTGTAGCTGTGCTGAACGTAGGGGAGGCTCTCGTCCCATGTGCGTGGATGCTTTGAGTTATACATGCGCAGAATGTGCACAATCATCCTATTGACAACCTCTGTCTGGCCATCAGTTTGAGGATGGAAGGCTGTGGACTTCGTGAGTTTGGTGTCCAGCATTGACCAGAGACTGGACCAAAAGGTGCTGAGAAACCGACTGTCCCGATCTGAGATGATAGACTATGGGATCCCAAAGTGCACCCACACTCGTTCAAAGAAGAGTTTAGCAGTGGCTTCTGCTGTGATATTCTTCTTGCAGGCCATCATAATGGCCATCTTTGAGAACCTGTCGATGACCACAAAAACACAGTCATTTCCATGCTTAGTGGAAGGAAGGCTTGACATGTAATCCATGGAGATGGATTCCCAAGGTCGACTAGGGGTAGGCAACGGGGTATAGAGGCCTTGCTTCTTAATGGTCGGTTTGGCAATGGCACAGGCAGTACATGATCGGATGTACTTCCCAACATCCTGTCGAAGATTCGGCCAATAGAAATAGTTTTGCAATACTGCCACTGTTTTCTCGACCCCAAAATGCCCAGCAGCCCGACTGTAGTGTGCTTCCCAAATCATCTTGGCACGCTCGCTTGAAGGAACACAAAGGTGACCGAGGTGGCATAATAGGGCATCTTGGAGGTGAAAATCTGCAACCTGCCGACCCTCCAAGAGTGTCTGGTATGTGTGGCCGAATTCTGGGTCGCTTTTGTAGAGAAGTGGCCAATCAGAAGTCTCGTGCTCACAAGAGTTGAGCACGGTGGTTAGCGCCATGATCGGTGGTCGACTGAGGCAATCTGCAACATTATTGGTGCTGCCCTTTTTATACTTGATATTCAAGTGAAACTGTTGCAGGTATGTAGACCACTTCTGATGGCGATCATTCTGCAATTTCCCTTGGGTCTGTATGAACTGCAGAGGTCGGTGGTCTGTGTGGATGACCGTTTCCTTCCCCAAAATGTAATGCTTCCATTGTCGGCAGGCCTGTACAATGGAATACATCTCTTTATCATAAGTGGGGTACTTCCGGACTGTGTCTGAAAGTGTTTCACTGTGATATGCCACTGGATGTCCATGTTGAGTAAGGACTGCCCCAATAGCATAGTCAGAGGCATCTGTCTCGACCTCAAATGGTTGTTGTAAATCTGGTAACGCGAGCACTGGTGTCGTGCAGAGGCGATCCTTCAACTCCCTGAATGCCTTCTGTTGAGATTCAGACCAAAAGAATTTTGCTTTCGCCCCGCCCTTGGTGACTTGACTCAAGGGCCAAGAAATATGAGAAAATCCCAACACAAACCTGCGGTAGAAGTTGGCAAGACCTAGAAAGCTTCGGAGCTCTGTTAGAGTGGTTGGAGAGGGCCAATCCCGAATGACTTGGACCTTGGCTGGATCGACATGCACCCCCTGTTCATCAATGATGTATCCCAGATACTGAACCTCGGTCATGCCAAAAGTGCATTTCTCCAAATTGGCACATAGCTTGTGTTGCCGCAGTGTTTGGAGAACCTGTCGGATGTGTTGGAGGTGCTCTTCCCAACTCTAGCTGGAGATCAGAATGTCATCCAAGTATACTACTACAAAGGAGTTGGTGAATGGCCGCAAGATGTCATCCATTAGCCTCATAAAGGTTGCAGGAGCATTCATCAATCCGAAAGGCATGACCAACCATTCGAAGAGGCCCTCCTTGGATTTGAAGGCAGTCTTCCACACATCTGAGGGTTCAATTGGTACCTGGTGATATCCTGACTTCAGATCGATCTTGCTGAAATATTTCGCCCCCTTTAGTTGGTCTAGGAGGTCATCAATCCGCGGGATCGGGTACCTATTACGGACAGTGATCTTGTTCAGCGCCCGATAGTCAATACAGAGTCTCCACGTCCCATCCTTCTTCTGTACCAACACTATCGGGTTCCCACAGGGCGAAGAACTCGGACGGATGTGACCTTTCTGCAGGAGCTCCTGAATCTGCCTCTTGATTTCATTGTTCTCCAGAACGGAGCGCCGATAAATTGGTCCATTGGGTAGCGGCGCACCTGGGGTCAGATCGATGGAGTGCTTGACTTGACAGTGCAGAGGAACCCCTGCCGGGGAGGTGAAGATGTCTTCGTACTCCTCCACAATCTTGTCCATCTGTAGCTGCCGTGCAGAGGGACCCCATTTGGAGGCCGCGGCCACTGTCTTCTTCTTCCCTTGAGGGCGTATCATCAGGAAAACAAATTTCCTGGTTTTGGAAATGATCTTACTGCACTGTTTTGCAGTAATCAAAGAGATGGCGACAGGTGGTGCTACCTCTGGTATCCTGAACAACTTATTTCCCAATGTAATAATAACAACACGGGGCCTTGATTCATACACAGCATGTCGCTTCCACAAGTATGGTTGTCCTAGTAATACGTCACAAACTTCAAGGGGAGCAATGTCACACAATACCTCATCCGTGAAGGGCTTGATGTTGTATGGAAGGCGACACTGTTGGCTCACGCGAAGATCTCGCCCTTGGTGAAGCCACCCAATGGTGTATGGTTGTGGATGTGCTGTGGTCGGTAAGCCCAACCGCTTCACGACCTCTGCCGAAATGAGGTTCTTTTGACTCCCGCTATCAACAATGAACTGTATCAGGAGCCCTTTACCCACATCTGGGAGTGGAAGAGACGATCCTCCTCCTCTGGATCTTCGGGTTCATTTTTCTAGATCTTTACGGTAGCAACAGTGGCGCTGGGATCCACATCAATGATCTGCTTCCCTTTTTCATACCCCTTATCGGGTTCTGACTCAGAGTCGGAACATGCATCTGATTCTGAAACCTTTAGCTCAGCCACCAGTGACTGCTTGGCCCGACACTCACTTGTGTTGTGAGTGGAGCTCTTATGGAACTCGCACCATTTTCCAGTGTCCTTTCTCGGCTTCGCGGCGTTGCTCTTTGCTTGCAGCTTCGGCTGGTTGTCTTGGGCTGTCCCGCCTTGGCTTTGTCCTTTGTTCTGTGGTTTAGGGGCACCTTTCCCCTGCTTTGGATTCGCAGATCCAAAGTCTTGCTTCTTTTGTTTAAACTTCTGCTCGACCTTGATGGCATACCGGTATGCTGCGCCGAGCGAGGGGATGTTTAGGAACTGTATTTCTTCCTGGATGTACTTGTGCAGGCAGCCACGGTATTTGAGTATCAAATGTTGCTCCGAATCCTTGATACCCACTTTGTGCGAAGGGTATGGAAAAGATTGGTGAACTCCGGCACGTCTTGGTCCCTTCCCTGCCGCAGCGTGGTCCACTTTATGTATTCATCCTCATAGCTTCCGACAGGGTAGTACTGCTCCTTGATGGCATCCCGGAACGAATCCCAGGTGGGTGCGGCTGAAAATAGTGAGCCAGTACTTTCATCCTTCTCCTCGCAGTAGGTTTCCCACCAGTCCTTGACGTGCGGGGCTGCTTTGAGAAGAGCAAAAACAATCTTTTCCCGACTCGAAAATTCATGAACAGAAAAATAACCCTCTAGCAGATTTAACCATTTATCTACGGCATCGGCGTCTATCTGACCCTCGAATATGGGGATTTCAAAATTAACTTGTACCTTAAAGGGTGTGGCGTTTCCAGAGGAGCTGCTGGAAGCCGATGCGCCGCTTCTGGGTAGCCGCTGAAGGATCTGCGCAAAGCTGTCCATCATCGCGTTCCGTTGTCGCTCGAGCGCTTCTTCGAGCAAGATTTTGATGGGATCTCCTACCCCCTCGTCTTTCTTCTCGTCCGCCATGGGAGGGCGTCGGGATTTGCGAGGCTGGTCTTGCAAAGGTTCAACTAGTTCAAGCCCTAACTCCTTATATCCCGACCTTGTTGGGGACATGCAAAGAAAAACAGAGAAAAAGCAGACCGCTCTGATACCACTGATCCGGATTTAAACAGGAACGCAACAAATTACAGAGATAACCATATACACAAAGATGCAGCGGAAATAATACTTCATTTCATTAATGGAAAATACTGAAATATGCTTACAGACAGAAATGGAAATAAACTATCTAGGGCGATGGTAGCTTATCTCTGAGAAGAGATGTGATGGCTACATGCCTCTGAACTGTGTTACAATGAGGCTCGAAGGCCTATTTATTGTTGAGAAACAATGGAAAAACCCTTAACATTCCAAAACCTAACCCTAGGAGATGAAACGCCAAACTGTGGGCCCCGTTTGGGGGTAAGTTGGTACATCAACTTCCCGAGGTCGTAACTTTGGCATATGATCTCCGTTTGACGCGTACAATAGCTCATTAGAAAGATCTATCCGAGCACTATCATTGTTGGAACAGGCAACACCAGTCCATTCCATGGACTCGTGTTGCCCCCGGAGTCCCCAAAAAACGT
The DNA here is from genome assembly GCA_031772625.1 of Pinus tabuliformis. Lineage (NCBI taxonomy): Eukaryota > Viridiplantae > Streptophyta > Pinopsida > Pinales > Pinaceae > Pinus > Pinus tabuliformis. The sequence goes on from CM062819.1 coordinate 730,174,454, forward strand.
CGTTTAGGGCCTCAAAACGGCTCCGGAAGTTCAGGACCCGAAAAACTGCTAAAAATAGTAAGTTGTGCTACAATTAAGGAAACTGAAAATGCTGAGAAAGACAATGGTGGGGGTCCAGGTGGACTTGGCAGGTGGCCACCAATATCCACCTGGATCACTCTTCCCTTCAAGGAATCTTATGTTCCTGCCTACTCCAAGCCTCTGCTGGAATGCTACAATCTCCCAGAACTTCCAAAGTTCCCCTTACAGTATTATATTGCAACCTTATGCACATTACCTTCTTCAGTGTGCAACCTCCTTTTCATAGAAATCTCCCTCGTTCTGATTACAATTCTGCTCTGGTATAAATATGCTCTGATACCACTAATGATGCACGGGTCCCCCAGCATATAACCATACTGAACAAAATGATGCCAGGGTTACCCAACATATACCCACAGTATGCATTTAACAATGCATAAATACAACCGTCCTAGGCAATTAACTCACAAAGGAGTCATATATTCAACCATACAATGATTAAGGTCCTTTTCACCACAGTTCCTTTGTATCGGAACTAATCACCCTGCTTTACACCTTCTGTCAGGACTATATCAACCCTTTAAAACATTCATTATCCCTTATAATGAGACCTTCCTCAATTTCCTTTATCGAGACTGTTAAACTATCATAAACCTTCGTTAATCCTTTAACAAAGGAATTAACTACAAACCATACCTTTTTCTGCTTTTTGTACGGCCCTTGCACAAATTCTGATGCACCCTTATCGCAATCGCTCCTCACTCTTTCGCGGGTATTGTTAACATAGGCCTCCTTTGGCTCTGATATGCGATTAACACAATACCACATTTCAAGCCATATATAGTTGCATCTATAGTAATATCGGATCTGCCCTTACCATCCACTTCTGATCTCCAAAGCCCTGATGCCCGATCGTCGATAAATCCTGACGTCGGTCGCTGATATATCGCTATCATCGATATCGCAACTCCGCTAAACACCACCGCTGACCTTTACACCTCCAATGCCTGATTGTGATTTAAATCGTGACCATTGATCTAGCAACGATCCAACGGTCCACGATTAATCATGCATGTTCATTGCGATTCTCCAAGACTTGGTTGTGATTCAATCTCACCCATCGAACTTCTAGATCCAACGGTCGCTGATCGTTATTACTTAATTCCTCTGCCTGCCTATTTACTTTGATCTTACACCATTTTCTTCAGTTCTTATGGATTTCGGGATTTCGATAATGGTTCCCGTTCCTTACTGTTTCGTTCTGCTGCCGCGCGATTAAGTCCCGCTTGAACTTGTCCCTGTAATTTCTCTATCACGGTCATCCCATAACACTGCTTGGTTCTCCAATTGGGATCTCGCCCGGTTCGCTTCCTCTTTGTGCATTCACAATACTTTTCCCTGCATAAATATACATATGCAATTCTTTGATGCACTCAATCTCTTAATTAACACTCAGTCACGCATTATACAACTTGGAATTAAATCTCTGCACATATATATAAGTCCACACATAATTACAAAATGAGACTCTACCTCTCGGCTTGATTTCTCTTTATAATGGCCTTTGATTTACAAATCTGCCTGTAGGCTTCAAAACCACACTCTATTATCTATCTAGCATCTCTATCTCTTCTATCGGATGCATAGGTTCATCACACATATATTTATATGGAAACATTGGATCGGATCACATCCTTTACATGAATCACTCAACTAAAGCCCTAAAGCTCGCTACATGCATACATATGTGGAAGATAAAGTCTTCTAGAGACTTATCGCTTCCATCTTTTTCTCTGTTTTAAAACAAATTTGTCCCTTTATTCAGCTCGATGGTCCACATCCTCTCTAATCTAATTAAATCACTAAAAGGCCTAAATTACATTAACTTGAGACTTAAAAAAACTATTTCCTAAAAATACATGACCGCCTATGTCTACTATTTACAATGATTTTCCCTTGGGTGAATGCTCCTGCATCAATATACTATATATGCACAATAGTATATGAACATTTTCTAAAATTAAAAATAAATAAATATAGAAAAAAATTAATATTTAGATTTGTTTTTTGTTTTGTTTTGTTTTTGTTTTTGTTTTTTGTTTTTTGTTTTTGTTTTTTGTTTTTTTTTTTTTTTTTTGGTGTTCTTTATCCATAATGTTTGGTGTATTTAATCTATGCCATGTTTTCTTCTAAGGTCTTCTTCATACACAATATCAAATGTACTTAATTTATGAGTTGTAGATAAGTTGCCTTGTGTGGGGTTTAGTCTTGATTGGGTCCTAGTTTCAAACCTTATAGGGAGGAGTTGAGGGTGAGAACTATTTGTTTAAGAAATAGATTGTCCCTTGAGACATCAAGGCTAGATCATGGGGAGAGATTAAGAATAACACCCATTTGCAAAGAAAATAAATAATCTAAAAAAGCATCCAAAATCTTCCTAATATTGTAAAGTATAAAGATTAAAAAAAAAACATCTAAAATTCATTAAATATTATCAAATATTTTATCCTAAAATACAATGTAATATTATCAAATATTTTATCCTAAAATACAATGTTGATAACATTATATTAAAATCTAAAAAAATAATAAATAAATATATTTATAATAATAAATATTACCATAATTTAATTCATAATTCATAATTTAATTTCTATTATTTTTTCCTTTCTAAATTCTTAAAACTTATTCAACAAAATATTAAAATACAATATATAAAATTAATAATTTTATTTAATCATAATTATTACGTGTGTAATACTATATTTATTTAAAATAAATTTATATATAATGATTATAATAATATAAAAGAGGTTAGATTATTAAATTTTTAATATTAATATTATCAAAAATTATTTCAAAATAATCATATTTTCAATCAATTAATACCAGGAAAGGGAGATTCCAAATAGTTAAATCAATTTATATAGTTTTATATGACAATTAAAATATAAAAATATTATTATATTTTCAAATTTTAATCTATTTCTTTTCCAAAATGAATATTATCATAAACTTTTATGGATTTCTGTTCATATTGTAAGCTATAAGTAGGGAATGGGAAATGGGAATTTTTTTAAGTAAAAAATTGGATGATATAGAAAATTAGATTTATCTTTAATACATTTAAGTGACATCGATTTGTTAACATGACATAGAAGCCATATTTTTTTATTTGACATTTAAGCAATTATTAAGTAAGAAAAATGTTGATTTCATGGTTTCAAGGAGGGAAGAACTAATTTTCTTTAGGAAAAATAATCTCAAATTATTTTGGAAGGAGCTCTAACCGAAAAAGATACAAATTGGAAATAATATTACAGCTTCTAAATGGTTTGACTATGCAAGACAACTCTATGAGCAGGTTCCCAAGGTTGACCCTCCCCCCTTGGTCAACATTGATATTGAACTCTTCACGATACAAGAGGTAGAGATGGGTATCAAGAAGTTGGGTGTTGGAAAATCAAAAGACTTAACTGAACTCCAAGCAGAATATCTAAAGAGGGCTCCAAGATTCTTGCATCTAACATTACAAAAATCTTCAACAACATCATACAACAGGGGCTCCCCGCAGATTGGACAACTAATCTGGCAATACCTCTTTTCAAGAGCAATGACGTCAATAATCCCTCTAATTATAGGACCATCATGATAAACCCTTTGTTTGCAAAGCTATTTGGAAGCATGCTAGAAAACAAAATTAACAAGTGGGCAGAAGAAAAAGATAAGCGTGCTAAAGGGTAAGCAAGTTTTAAACCTAAACATTCCATAGTTGATTATTGTATAACTTTAAGGCACATATTGAAAAAGTTTGGGAGAAAAAGAAAGAAGTCTTTTGTTGCTTTGTTGATTTCAGAAAAGTGTTTGACTTGGTTCCTAGGGATAAGCTTTGGCACAAAATGGAGGAAATTGGGGTTCCTAAACATTTGAGAGTAGTTGTGCATAGGCTATATGAAGAGGTGAAAGTCAAAATTAGAACTTTAGCAGGCATTTCTGAAAGTTTTAGGAGCAATATTGGGGTCAAGCAAGGTTGCCCACTGTCTCCTACCCTTTTTGGTTTATATATCGACAAGCTTGAGGAGTGGTTAAATTCGCAAGGGGGTGATGGTATTTATTTGGGAAATTTTGTTATAAGGCTTCTTTTGTATGTAAATGACCTTCTTCTTATTGCTAAATTGGCTCTTGGTTTGCAAGAGCACTTACTATCCCTTGAGCATTTTTGTAGAAGTGTGGGGATGCAAGTCAATATCAACAAAACGAAAGTAATGGTTTTCTCTAAGAAAAGAAAACATAACTAGCATAAGTTCTACTTTGAAGGCAACATTCTGGAAGAAGTTACGGATTACAAATACCTTGGAATTGACTTCAACAAAAATCTAAGCTGGAACGATTGTAAAAAGAAAAGAACTTTGGGGGGTTGGAAAGCATTTAATGCTTTTCAAAATAGGTGTAGAGAGGCAGAGTTATGGGACTGGAAAACCACTCAAACTCTTTTTGGGCTTCTAGTGATTCCGGTGATTCTATATGGTTGTGAACCATGGGCCAGTAATACATTTGACATTCAATGGAGACAAATTGAAAAAATTCAAAAGCGTTTGATTACAAACAAATTTAAGATTAAACGTGCAGTTCCTTATGCTATCTTGTTAAGTGAAACAGGGACTGCTCCTATTGAAGCAATTGCTATGGTGCCAGTCATAAGGTATTTTAAAAAAATGAGCAAATGGAAGAAGGTAGATGGCCTAAGGTTGTCTTTAATGATAGATTGTGCAAGAGCCAAAAAACTTGGATGCAACAAAATAGCAAATGGTATAGTAAATGGGGTATTTGCTTGAACATGTATCACATAAACAACAAAGAGATAAATCTTTTGCTATGGAAAAGTTCCACAAGCGTACTTGGGATAAAGAGCTAGGAAGAAAGAAAAAGTACTATATTGAAGTGTTTAATCCCACTCATAGTCATCAACCAAAAGCATACATAGAGGCCAATATCTCTTGGAGAGCCAAAATTCTTATTGCTCAATTAAATATTAATTCTCATCAACTCCATTGTGAAACAACACGCTGGAAAAGGCCAAAGGAAGTGTGGGAGGAAAGAGTATACATTTTTTGTTCTTCCAAAAAAGTGGAAACAGAAAAACATTTCATTTTAAAATGTGAGACCTTCAAGGACAACAGGGAAAGTTATGCAGATATGCTGGGAGCGAACTCTTGGGATAATCTATTTAGCGAGGGGTTTGTCGAGAATCTAGGAGCATTTATTTTGAAGCTTCACAAAGAAAAGGTCAAATACATCAAGCAGATGAAGAAGCAATCTATCCCATAAGCTATCTTTAGCTTGGTGGATGTTAAAATAATTTCTTTCTTCTTTCTTTCTTTCTTTCTTTCTAATTATATAAAATCTCAAAAACAATTTGTAGGAGAATATGAGTATTTATTTAATGTCGCTTTTTTTCCAAAAGTATTATTCTTTTAAACTATATATCATTATTATATTAATAAATGTATATTAATAATTTCTACTATTTTTAATTATTAAATGTGTTTAAATTGATTACATTTTATTAATATGTTATTAAATTGGTAATATTAACCATGTGATAAAATAGTGATAAAAAATATCAAATAAGTGCTACATAGTATCTAGTCTTTACCGCTTAGTTTAAATGTAGTTAAATTAGAGTAAAAACAATAAAAATGTAATGGAACAAAGCCTTTGACTATTCCATTCAAAAGTGAAGCATTTTACCCAAAGAATATGTCATGTAATTGATTGTACCATTGAATTCCTTGAGTATGAGTGAATGGGGTAGATTGATTATTGTAGTGTGAAATTGGCCTTTAGTGTGATAACTATAAATAAACTTCTACCTGATAGAGTTATATTAAAGAGTGATATTAATATATATAATTCTCAAGATCAATGTCTTGAAAGTTATATGTAGCATCTTAGAGAGTAGTATACATGTGTATTGATGTTATTCGCACACACTAGTGTTATGTAATTAAATAAAATAGAGACTGAAAAATGCATGTTATCTTATTAAATATGCCAAAAAGTGAATCTCATATATTTGCATTGACCCACCAATAAATGAAAACTTTGAGCATGGGTTGTACTTTGTAGCCTCATCAACCTACCCTCAAGCCATAACTTTATGTAAAACGTAGTTTGAAAGTATATCTATATTGTGAAATGTAGACAATGTAGTAATTATAAATGTTTTTTTAATAATTTATTAATATACTATTATTTAAGAATGTGTTTATTTTAAAGGTTACAAGTTTAAATTTAAAAAGGTGAAATATATAAGTGATGAACTAGATTTTTTATTTTACAAATAAAGAAAATTCATAAAAAAATAAATTGTCTTTGATGTTATTATTATAAAAATGAAAAAAAAAAATATTAATTTAATAATAATAAATATAAATAGTGAATCCAATTAAAACATATTAAACCAAAAATAATTAAAAAGAATGAAGTATCGACTTTACAAAGTTTAAACATAAATGAAAAGATTAGTTTAATCTCATTTTAATATAATTGCTAAATTAAAAAATGATTTTTTTCATAAAAAATTTAATGTCATAAATGTCATCCATAAAATGTTAATTAATAGTAAAATATGAAAGGATTAAATTAAAAAATTAACTTAGAAATAAATAAATAGGTTAAAAATGAAAAGTAACTGTTATTTTAACTCATCATTAACTATCATCCATAAAAATTTAATTAATTGTTGTGTATGCAATCGTGAGCGTACGCTACATTTGACTTCAGACAAACTCACTTGAATAGCCAAGTGGACAGCGAATGTCACATGCTTCAGATTCGAGTTTGAGTTTGGCAATGATTTGATTCAGTTTGAGTTTGAATTTTTGATGAGGTTCAAATGAGGTTTGTCATTAGGATCGTGTGTATAGCCATTGACCTGGTCCATAGAACAAAACTCATAACTTCTATATGGAATTATAGGATAAAATAGTAAGAAATCAACATCAATAAATATCAGAAATGTTATCACGGACATGGAAACTGCAAGGATAAATTACAAGCTTGAGTTGTGACATGAAGTTATGAGTTTTGATCTATGGACTTCGTCAATGGCTATGAGATTCAATAAGGTTTGTCGAACCTCAAAAAATAAATTAAGGTTCGCCAAAATTCGAACCTCAAGGTTAAAGTTTGATGAACCTTATGACCTAGGTGGATAGTAGGTAGGAAAGGTACAAAACACTCATATGAACTATGGCTTCTCATTTATGTAAGGTGCAATACATCCATTTCAAGATGTAAATCGGGTTTGATGAACTTAAACGTGCATGCCTCCAGAAAATAATGATGCATTATATCTAATGTGTCAGCGATTCATATTTTATAAATTAATAATGGTTGACAATATATCGCTATCATTACAAAATAAAAATAAAATCACTTAGAATAATCAAAATTGAAAAATAAAAAATAAAAATAAAAATAAAATCGTTTTATAATATAAAAATTGTTATTTATTTTTTTAGTTAAATATAACACATTAATTAATGATCAAGGATTGAACGAATGCATCATTACTTACATGCTGCAATAATAATAATGTCACTATCAATAAACATTCATTAATTTAACTGAATTTCATGTAGCCATGCAATTACTTACATGCGGCAAAATAATAATAACGTCACCATCAATAAACATACATTAATTTAATTGAATTTCATGTAGCCATGCAATTTATTAGAAATATCGACATACTTCACCATCAACCAACAAAACATCTATTAAGTTGGATTTAAATGAGTCATATGATTTAATTCCAAACACATGCAAATTATAATTATTGTTACCTACAATTTTGCATATATTTACATAAAGCAAATGACTTAGTATAAAACAAATAATAAACAGATTATTAGCCATTAAATATCGAATCCCTCATTAATTGGTGAGTGGACTACACTAAAATGACATCTGACTTAAAAAAAATTATTTTTATAAAATAGTGATTATGTTTAATATTGATAGTTATTGATAACAGATTAAAGTTTAGCCATTAAATGTCGAATGCTTCATTAATTGGTGAGTGGACTACCCTAACATGAAATCTGATTTCAAAATATTTATTTTTATACAATAATGATTATGCTTAATATTAATGGTTATTCATAACTGCAAATTATACATTAGGGTAAATTTGAGGGGTACTCTTATCCGTATGTAAATTTGTATGATATTTTTCTAATTGCTTTTATAAGAAATTTGATTTTTATTTTTGCTCACTATTATACCTGCAATTGGTAGGACATAACATATTAAGTTTTTCTTTGACTTGCTATTAATTCCCCCTGATTAAAAAGATTTAGAATTTATACAAAGTTTAACATTATCAAGTAAAATTTAAATTCATTTATCTGAAATATTATTGGCTGAAATATTGTACCTCTTTGTGTAATGATGACATCACTAGTGTGTCAACTACATAAATTTGTAGAATTTCCCACTGTAGATCAACAGGTTATGCAATATACTAAAGCAAAATACAAGATCTACTTCTACAACAAACTTGCGGAAGCTTAATCGAATATGAGCAAAATCAAATAGAACACATATAACTGAGAATGAGAAATCAATCACACATGAACACAGAAGAATACTCTAGGGAAAGCCTCGGCTAAAAGCCCCGATCTCTATATTATCATACAAGTGGAAATATGTCTGGATTACACAAAGCATTAGCTCACAAGCTATCCTGCTCTCAGTACAATCCCTCTGCTACTCATAGATAGTCAAAGGCTTCTCATAAACCTTCTCCTCTACCCTCCAAGCCTCCTATTTCCTTGCGCAGTTTCTCCTGGGGTCCAATGTTGCCACCTGTGTGAATAGACCTCTCACATTGCTCATTAAACTCAGAAGTAACTACACAATCCTGAAGGAGATAATTCCTTCTGCATGGATGAGTTTCCTATATAGGAAAAATCCTCCAACTAATAGTACATTGTCCCTTCCTCTGATCTCAACTAGGTCTCTAACTAAACTGACATGCATGAGTTATTTATGAGAGAATATTCAGTTATCTGAAGTGCAGCAGTTACATGCATGCATGCATTAACTAACTGAACTCACAATTAATTCAACAAATTGTTTGAATTAATCTAATTGGACTTGACTCAGTTAACTGAGCCAACTAATTACAACTCAATATTACAACTCATCCTGATCTCCTTTAATCAAGGGATAACTTCCTCAATCAATGGAGAAACTGTTGCATGTCTTCACATAGACTCCATGTTTGATTTCCTACAACTAATTAACTCTAGATGAATTAATTAATTATTTTACAAACTGCTGCTAAGATCAAATTCGAATTTTTACTTCTCAATTTTAGTTCAGGGACTAACTAGAATTGGAATCTATCCTGAAATACTATTTATAGCAATGTTATTTTAGCATTTCCATTTTTTCATTCCTTGTTGCTATATCCAAGACTGGTACTTGAGATGTTATTTATAGCATTTCTATTTTTAACATTTCTTGGCAAATAGCATTTCTATTTTTAACATTTCTTGTTTCCATTTTCAACACTCCCTCTCAACAAGAAAGGCATTCAACTCGAACCCGATCCTAAACCTTTGGAATGTTTTGCATACAACACTTCTCCCAAGTGTTGTTGCTCCAACAACTCTAGAAACAAAAAAAATCTCCCAACTAACCTCCCTATTGGGCTAGAAACATCCTCTGATGTTTAAGCTTCCTCTGCCGCTAACAAGTGCTCCCTTTGTGACAGTTGAGCTGCTGCAACACTCCATGCATCTCACACCATTGCACACCTCTCTGTGCCATCTTGCACTGGTGCAACACTCTTGTACCTTTCGCATTGTTGCAGCCTGCTAGCTCTACACTGTCTTGGGATTCCTGCATTGTAGCTCTCTCTGCCACTCCATCCGTATTTGTCTCTTCCCACTCAGCTAGTCCTGCTACTCCTCATCGGGGCTCCTGCAGCAAGGTCTAATCAAAGAGGTTGGGTACGTCAATGATCCTACCCCTATTCCAACCTTCTTGGGACTATCACTCCACATCGCCCCACCTCCAACCTGGAGGTATGGATGATCCCTCTGCCCACTTGGCTCGAAATTTACCCCTACTGGAGGTCTCTGCATGAATGGATGCCTCCACTCAGTCTCCTCTCAGCTTCTCCAATTGTGGCTGCTCCACAACCTCCTGAAGCTGCTTCACCAATTGTGGCTCCTCCACAATTGTATGAGACTTCTTCTGGTGCTACATGTTGAGAGGTAATGTACTCTCCCTCTCAATCACCAAGTCTCTAACAATTGCCTTACTCCTCAAGGCTTTGCATGCATTTTTAACCTGAAGAGCACACAAGTTCTTGACTCGTGAACCGATCTGCTTCACCTGTCTTGTGGTGATGTGTCGAAGGAAAACCTTTCCCTTACTGAAGACTACATCATAGCCTTTGTCTTCCAGCATTGCGATAGACACCAAATTTTTTCTCAGTCCTGGTACATACTTGACATCAGTCAAGGTAATGCAAGCTCCATGCTCCCTCTGAAAAACAACTGTGCCTACACCTAAGACACTATACATTTCATCATTATCCATCGCTATGAGTATTTGGAGATCTTTCTCCTCCAAGGTATTGAACAAAATCTTGTTGTCGGTCTTGTGGAAAAAAGCACCACTGTCAAGAAACCAACCACATCCCACCATGGATGAAACCATGCATGCGAAGAGGGTGAAATCCAACTCGAACTGCGAGGCCAGTGCCTCACCTTCTGATCCTTCCACGGATCCCTTCTTGGATTTCCTCAGTGGACAATTTGTAGCAAAATGGCCCACTTCATGACAACGAAAGCATCACATTTTGGATTTGTCAAACTTCTTCCCACCATGGAAAGAACTGGATTTGGGATGAGAATCCTTCGCCTTACTCGCTAAGGCGCAATTTTCTTCATCCTCCTTGGATGAAGAACCATCTTTAGTGCTTCTCCTTATCTCCTCCTGCATCATATCCGACCGAAGTCGTTCCCAATCTCGCAGTTTCTCTCATCCATTTACTAAGTCTTGGTAGCTATGCCAACTCTTAGGAAGACCGAGGAGCGCAAGACTCACCATGTCATCATTGGTTTTCGTGATCCCTACACTTCCAAGCTCATCCCTACAGGTGGTGAGCTTGTTCAGATATGTAGAGATTGTGTCACCCTTTACACACTTGATTTTCCGAAGCTTATCTTTCAACGCCAGCTTCCTCTAATCGTTGTTGTTCTGATATAGATCTTTCAATGTTTTCCACATCAAAAATGGTGTCTCCTTTGTTGGCCTAGGTTGTCATCGATGTCAATATGGCAATATTTTGGATACTAGAGGATGACATGAAGCCAAGGGGATGCAGAGCAGATTCATGTAGAGACAGGAGCAAGGCCATCAGGATAGCCAAGCCATAAGCAAAAGGAGTTACTAGAGGAGCCATATTAGAAGAGCGTTGCATGTAATACATGCCCACGAAGAACCTACATGAGTAACCACATATATATATAATATATATATGCCAAAACAGAGTTAGCGGAGCTACAAGAGCAAACAGAGCATACATATATGCCATATATATGCCAAAGAAGAGGAGCAAACAGGAGCAGACAGAGCCACTAGAGGAGCAGATGGAGACGAGAGGAGCTAACAGAGCACCACCAGAGGAGCGATATATATGTATATGTCAGATATATATGCCAATGAAGAGGAGCAGACAGAGCCAATGGAGGCATGCAAATAAGTCATCGGAGAGCTTATATGCATGCAGGTAACAGCTATAAATAACCTTCGGATGCACAGAGAAATTAAGGAGCACGGTCTTTATGGCGGGTAGACGAACTAAATGGAGGAATGAGGCTGACCGTCGGATTGCGCAGATGGACGACAGATACAACACGACAGGCAGATCCAACGGTCGCGGGGTGCGGAAGATGCATAAGGTTTATCGGGTAGGGAGAGCAGGCTTAAGCAGTAAGCGGTAATGCTCGCACCGCCCTTGGGAGTCAAGTGGTATTCGTACACGGGCTCACAATTCCATTAGAACTGTGACGCGTGGCGGCAGGGAACAGTTGAAAACCGCTTTATCGCGAGTTAACACGTAGGCGGTTCACGGGATCAGGAGGAGCGAACATCGTCGGATCGCCTGATGAATGATCAGACGGTAGGTTTAACTTCACGTGTTTTTTGACTGATGTGACAGGAGAACGGCGTTACAGTGTGTCAAGTGGACCATTGCGATCGCCGATAGCAATTATCGCATCGGGAATTCAGAGCGGAAGTCATACAGTGGTAAGCGGCCCCTTTGCGATCGCCGATAGCGATACATATATATGCAGACCCATCGCAACATTGCAATATACGTTAATCTATTATCGCATCCGCCCATCGCAATGCTACACAGAGGGTTGTCCGACTAGAAGCGTCGATTGCGATAAAGCATGTGGACCCGATTAAACATTATAACATGGCTTAATATAATATCGCGTCCAATGGTGGATCGACTGTCAGCCATCAGCGATGTCATGAGCCCGATGTATAAAGGACCCCCAGAAGTCTTAAACGCTGATTGCGAATGCAAGAGCGGACCTGATGCTATATTGCGATTTGGCTTAATGTCTTATCGCGTTCATCAGCCATCGACGATCAACCATATGCTGCGACTGTCGATTGCGATTTCACTACGGACCCAACATAGGTATAGATACGGGTGCAATGATCCTTGAAGTACGCCCTTTAGCACTTTCACCTGTTTTTGCTCATATTTCCTGTGTAATTGATATTTGGCCTCGGGGTTTGGAGGCAAAAATGCAATACAATAACGCTCCCGATAGTTTAGGAGGTTGAAATAATGTCGATGGCGATTACAATCAGGACGTTGCTGTCCGTTAAATGAAGCGGCCCCTGCGTATGCCTGCTATCATGAGAAAACAAGAGTGTTGTTACAATTTTCTGAATATGTGTCCTCTGCATATGACTCGATCCTCGCCATTGATTCAACGTGTCCTATGAGCATGAATAGACAAAGGAAACCGAAAGATGGGAAGCTGAAGAAGCAAGCGAGCACAGAGGAAATGATAGCGAGCGTTGAGGAAGTCTAAGAGGCGGTGTAAGAGGAAACGAATGGACAGAGGCACGGGAATGCATAAAATAGTGAAAACAGAGGACTGTGGAGGTGGTTGGTGTTGCGAAGAACAAGAATATGAGGTAGCAGAAACAGCAGAGGTGGTTAAGCATTGTATGAAGTTGCTGGTGAAGGTTGCTGCAGTTGTTGAACACTGTTGAAGCAGTTGGAGAAAACAACAGAACAAAAAGAGGGTCCAAAATAACAGAAAGAGGGCCACAGGGCTAACAGGACAGCAGATAGTCGAAGGGGAGAAGTAGCTAGCAAAGAACATAAGCTTGAACAAGAAGTTGTTCTTTATGCAGAGCTTAGTGCAGCTAACAGTAGATTGACTAGAGCTGTGTGAAGACATTATCAGAGAGCATGAAGGCTATTGGAGACTATGCGTGGGCAGTGTGCAGAGTTGTAAAGAATCATTCATAAGAAGACTGGTTGTCATTGATATTGTAGTTCGGAGACTACAATGAAGTTGTAAATAGACAGAACTCAGCAGAGAAGAGTTCTGAGAGCAGAACAGTATTATCAAATGAATCTTGACAAGTAAGAAGGATTGGAATCCTTGGGGCTGGTGCCTCAAAAGCAAGAAGGATAGGAGTCCTTGGGGTTGGTGCCTCAAAAGCAAGAAGGATAGGAGTCCTTGGGGTTGGTGCCTCAGAAGTAAGTAGGATTGGAGTCCTTGGGGTTGATGCCTCAGAAGTAGGAAGGATTGAAGTCCTTGGGAGTTGGTGCTCTTAAGTCCAAGATTGGTGTCTTGGCAAAATAGAGTTGGTGCTCTAGAGGTTGGAACCTCACCAAAGTCCAAGTTGGAGCTTGGCAACTAATTGTAACCATCTATATATTGTATCTATTTTACTGCACAGTTTATATTAATAAAAGCATTTATTCTTGCTGTTCGTCTTGTGTTCTGAATATATATGTTTTAACAGGTAAAACAATAGTGGGAAAAAGAAATACTGATTCACCCCCCGTCTCAGTATTTCCAACATCCTTCCCATGGAGGCTCGAGACAATGTGGTCTCGAACTCCCTGCAAGAGGATTCTCCTTACTCTAGCCACACATTTCTTCCATTCTGCCAATTTTGTAGCATCAGATGTTGACGGCTTGGGGACTTCTTGATCAATGAAGTCCTTTAGATCGTTATCCTCTAATACTGCTTCCATGTGATCCTTCTAGGCTATATAATTCGAGCTGCCATCAAGGGCATACTTGAGTCTTAAACCGTTGAACGCCATTGGTGACATTGAGATGTGATAAGAACTCGATTTCTATATTCAGGAACCTCAAACTTTGAACTTCTCCCTTCTTGTATATTGTTCTTCGCTTTGATCACCTTTGCTCCGATACCATGTAGAATTTCCCACTGTAGATCAACAGATTATGCAATATTCTAAAGAAAAATACAAGATCTACTTCTACAACAAACTTGTGGAAGCTTAATCGAATATGAGCAAGATCAAATAGAACACATATAACTGAGAATGAGAAATCAATCACACATGAACACAAAGAATACTCTAAGGAAAGCCTCAGCTAAAAACCCCAATCTTTGTATTATCATACAAGTGGAAATATGTTCGGATTAACAAAGCATTAGCTCACAAGCTATCCTGCTCTCAGTACAATCCCTCTGTAGCTCATAGACAATGAAAGGCCTCTCACAAACCTTCTCCTCTGCCCTCCAAGCCTCCTATTTCCTTGCGCAGTTTCTCCTGGGGTCCAATGTTGCCACCTGTGTGAATTCACCTTTCACACTACTCACTAAACTCAAAAGTGACTGCACAATCCTAAAGGAGATAATTCATTCTGCATGGATGAGTTTCCTATATAGGAAAAATCCTCCAACTAATAGTACATTGTCCCTTCCTCTGATCTCAACTGGGTCTCTAACTGAACTGATATGCATGAGTTATTTATGAGAGAATATTCAGTTATCTGAAGTGCATCAATTACATGCATGCACGCATTAATTAATTGAACTCACAATTAATTCAACAATTTGTTCGAATGAATCTAACTGGACTTGACTCAGTTAACTGAGCCAACTAATTACAACTCATCCTAATCTCCTTTAATCAAGGGATAACTTCCTCAATCAATGGAGAAATTGTTGCATGTCTTCACATAAACTTCATGTTTGATTTCCTACAACTAATTAACTCAAGATGAATTAATTAATTATTTTACAAACAACGGCTAAGATCAAATTCGAATTTTTACTTCTCAATTTCAGGGACTAACTAAAATTGGAATCTATCCCGAAATACTATTTATAGCAATGCTATTTTTAGCATTTCCATTTTTTCATTCCTTGTTGCTATATCCAACACTGGTACCTGAGATGCTATTTATAGAATTTCTATTTTTAACATTTCTTGTTGCCATTTTCAACAAAACTCACTTCAGTAAATAAGAAAATTCAGTCAATGTTTTATATAGAATTCCAATGGGTGTGGACATGTCATGTAAATCTCAACCCTTAAGCTTTAGGCCTCAATGTTCATACTTTAGGCTTAAGTGTGTACAATGTAGGATAACATAGTGTGAGTGAAGGAGATGAGTTTTTCTAATAAGTAAAAAGATCCACTATGGATGAGTCTATGCTTATCTTGTAGTCTCGTCTTAAAGTCTTAGTATTGTGGGTGTCACATGGTGCAATACTTATCGAGTCTCAATCGATAGAATCCCTAACTTCTTTTGTTTTCTATAATTTTATTTGAAATTGATTGTATTTGTGTCGATACGTGTAATTTTTTATGTCACACATCAAATTCACAATTTGAAAAATTAGGTAACCATCATTGTATAGATTTTGAAATGGCCAATATTTGATGGTTAAATAACAAAATACAGGTAAATACGCGTCAAATTTAACCCCTAATATAGATAACTTTATAAGTGATATTTCTTTATATATTGTTGGAAACTTGGTTATACTGAAAGAGGGGGTGAATCTTTATAACATTGATTTGATCATTACTAACCAATTTGTACTTCTTATTAAACAATTAACTTATCCATTAATTAACCAACATAACATATGAGCACCAGATCAAAAACACAATACATGAAAAGACAAACTCAAGCCACATCAACAACAAAATCATAACATATGAACACAAGGGATATTAGGTGGAAAGCCTTCCGAGAAAAAAAACACCAAATGTTTTGTCGTCTTATTATCCCTGTCAATCTTTTTTTACAATGTATTGGCACCAACTAGTATACGAGCACTAACTTGTGAGATATGCAAGCACCCACTCGTTTTTTACATCAACTTGTGTAATCACCCACCTATAGGATGCTTCAACCTCTCTTTTCTTCTACAAGCTACAACTTGTTGGGAGCACCCACTCCCTCTTCTTACAGAGTCCAACCTATTCTTTTTCGGGCTACTACCTAAAATGAGACACCAATCGCCTAATAGATGAAGTTTTTAATATGATGGCTTACATGGCCTTTACTTCTGAATTTTTCCTTCTCTTTAACTCTATTATGTACTATGTCTTTGCCTCTTTTACAAATGTTTATCTCCTCTGCTCCTCTTCCTCAATTCTGCTTCACATCTGCTCCTCCTCTTTCTCTAAATGAAAAGCAATTCATGACGTAGTTCTCACAAAAATCCACCAACTTATTGTGTTGCATTCCAAACATCTATCTTTATATAACTAACCGTTGCTTTGTATTCCAATGCAAAATTTGAGATTGGAAAGGGAAATTGAAAAGTTGTCTCTTTGTATTCCAAAGATCTCTTTATGGTCCACAATTCGTTTCACATTATTCCAAAATTTGAAGATCAAAAAGAATAATTGTCCTCCAAATATCATTAAATGATTAACATCAACAATTGATGTGAGAAAAACTGCATTATTTAACTCCAGCATAGTATTCAATGTCAATATACTTTCAAATATAGGATATAGGACAAAGCACTTGAATCAATCGAAAGATTGGGAGTGGGAACAACGCACTGCAAGTTTTCTTCAGTTTCCTGCAAGTCTCCAATGGTAGCTAGCCATGGCTCTAATACCTTCCATCTAGAGAATATCTTTGACATCATGATGACATCACCAATAACCTCCCTCTTCGACATTGATGGCAACGTTAAACATTGCTTCTTCATTGCTCAATTTTGTTGATTTGGTCCATCCCCTTTGGTCCTAAGAATTATTTCTCCTTATTTCTCTTGGACAAGTGCACCATTTGCAATGTTTGTTTATTACCTCCCCCTTTAACATCAATGACGAGGTATTTTTCGTCTCTAATAGAACATCCATAAGATCTCAATATTGACTCAACTATGTTGTCTGCCTTCCCTACACAATTGGGAAGGCTCAGCAAGTCAAACAAACTTTGTAAACTTTGAGACCCAACAAGGCAATAATAATAATGAATTTAATCTAAAAATAAACAAGCATACAAAATTTGATCAACAAAACATTATGCCTCTTTCTCTTTTGTGACATCTGAATACTCTGATGCATTAGCATCCTTTGTTGTTTCCTTGCATTCTTTAGTTGGATTAATAGAATTTTCTACAAATTTGCAAGACCTGGTCCTAATAACATTTTAACCATTTTCCCTCAAATTCGTTTTCATTTAAAAGGTGGGGGAAATCTTTCGGTAACCATGGCACTAATAAAGATTATCCAGTCACATGCCTGGTCCTAATATGGCTCTTCCTTCACCAATATAGTCGAGAGGATGGTAGTTTCTATTGGTAGGTTAAGCATGCATATTTTGATTATTCTAACCTATGTGATGTGAGGCCCGCTAATGTGAATCACGATCAACATGATGTGAATGTGAACGAAGAAATCCTTCTCTTTCTTGTATGTAAGTCATGTGGTATTGATGCCACCTCACACTGTCTCCATCTTGTCTCCTCACAACTCCATAAATAGAGGGTCTATGTATTTGTCCTGGTTCCGAAGGGGCATGCTGTACAGATCATCCTGATGAAACCAATGGTATGCCCATTAATTTGAACCTTCTACTGTGGGAAATTAAGCCCCATGCAAGGCAAAGGCAACAGATTGTGGGTGATTATAAACATGACCTCCATGAGGACCTTGAATAAGGCTATGAGAATGACTAAAATTGGTTGTCACTGGTGGAGGAGCATTGCCATGTATTGTGTGTAGATAAGACCCCTCGGAAGTGTAACCAAAATGCACAAGTGATCCATTCCTTTGTAGCCTCTCAAGTTTTGTTCTAGGTAGTCTTAACCTTTCATGTGAATGTGTAGTTGGATCACCAACATTTTGAGGCCCATTCTGTGTAGGAAATGTTGCAGTGTTGTGCCAATTATGATGATGTGTTTCAACTGCAAGAAAGGTATGTGAGCCAAATGAGTCACTCAATCCCAATATTTCATTATGATTAAGTATATCAATATTAGTTAGGTTAGTAGAAGCTAGAGGACCATTGACAAGAATTCAGAGGTGTTTGGCCTGAGAAATACCATGAATGTAAATGGCTATTGACTGAACCATTTGAATGTTCACCATATAGGGCATTCCCTGTCATATTTGAATACGTCCCTAGTGGAGGCTTAATTTCCTCTAGAGATAGAGATTAATGTGATAATGAACCTTGATATGGATGCCATCGAAATCTAATGGGCATTTCATTATGATTCACATCATACAATTCTTCATTATCTGTAAAATTCTCAAGAATAATCTCTTCATAAGTATTACAACAATTTGTGTAAAGCCACTATCCATTCTTAATATTCCTACAACTTGGACATTGCACTACTCCTTTAGCTAACTAATAAACCAATACAATCTAGATGAAACAGGTGGCTACACTTGAGTTTGGAAATTGACTTGTCATCCTTTTTTGTAGCTGTGTCCAAACAGAGGAAATAGGAAATGAAGTCCTGAGCAGAGTAACACGGGCCCCGAGCCCTGCTTTGGCCCTTTACTGCAAGATTCCATGGTTTATGATTTTTTGTTAATTTTTAGGGCTAGATTGTTCTTTGTTGTAGATAATTGCATTTTTTATTTTTTTCAACAATTTACAAATTACATTCACCCTATTAACATCATATCACCATTAGCAATTATGTAGAGAGAGAAATAACATCAACAATGCATTGGAACATCAAGGAACAATAGAAGAAAAGAATACATGATAGAGACACCAAGATTTAGGTCAGAGACCAAAGCAAAACCCCACAAGGGGGAAAACCCAACCAAATTCTTCTTCTTAGATATTCATCAAATGTTCAACTAAGATACAAAGTACAATAATATCATGAAACATTAAGTCTTTCATCATTAATCACATTAGGGCACCTAGGGCCAATACTAGATCATCCTAGATCCTCATAAGATAGCAACAAACATACCTCTTAAGGAGGTATTTAGGATCCCTCCTATTATTGTCACAAGAATTAATGTCGACAAGCATCGCATATCCCTATCTCAAATCATATCACTATCACTATCACCATAGAAAGGAGATCGCATAGGCCGCAAATATGCCACAAAAGTGTGAGTTCAATGTGTTAAATGGAAGAGGATAAATGTCAATTTATAATTGATCCATCGTATGAAGGGACGCAACCTTTGGGTCAAGGTGACTTGCACATATATGAGGTCGACATGTATTTTGGAGAGAAACATAGATTCAAATTAACATTTAAATATATTTTCCACACGATTTGCAGATTACTTGCCCAAGTAAATTTGAGCCACATTAAATAATAGAGAAAGAAGAGCCAAACCAATTAATAATAATTTCCTTTATCCAATTGAATTCGTCCTTAGGGAAATATGGGATTCTTTTCGGGTAGTTGGGTTTCTCATGGGAAATTCATCCCATAGCTACCCAAAATTCAACAATTTTTACCCATCGCTCGCACCAAAATATACTTGCAATTTTCCTGAAATTATGTTATCGAACATACAAAAGTGGCCACTAGTTCTTTAAGAAAAATATGTAACCCTCTTCAATGCCTTCTTGAGGCTTGGGATTCCCCTGATTTCGCAGAAGATAACCCAAACATCTGCTACCACATAACATAAGCTAATTCATATTCCGTGTCTACTCTAACATAGGGTACGTAACACATCCACAGGTTCGCATATTGATAATGCTTTGTTCAATCATGTCATTAACGTATAACACTCCCACTACTATTCAATGTTGTCAATCAGGCATATATAACTTTCCACATAGTTTGCAGACTTGTAACGTCCCACAGGTCCATAATTATGTTAACACTTTAGACCATATCTTTCTAACACACAACTCAGGTCCATTGACTAGGTAACGTTCCCACTGTCATAACATATGCCTCAAGTCTACTCACCTTCATGTTCACTTAAGGCTGCATAACGCAATAGTATCATATAAAATATGTATGTTAATTTACAATTTCATATAAATGGCATAATAGGTTCTTGAATATTTAGTTCACTCTATATTGTTTAAGCTTCCTTTTGAATCGATGATAAGGAAGGTCTAGTTGGTTGGTTAAGGTCCTTAATCATGAAAACATCACCTAGTACAATTTTCTTGTCCAAAATTCTAGATGATCTCTTGGAATTGATTCTCTAAAAAAATTTGGTAAAATATGCTCTTAATGCTGCTCTGATTCTCAGAGATCCTTGAACTTCATCTTTCTCCCTTTCCTATTTGGTCGCCACGTTAATTTGGATCAGCTTAAAATGGCAAGTTTGTGTTGAAAAATGGTAGCTATGGTTGGTATTTTCAATGGCAAATCATGGAAGAAAAATCACATTCTGTTGTTTGACCAAGTTGGCCTGAAGTGCACAAGTTGGCCCCTCATTTGGAAAAGCCACATCCTAACACACATAAATACAACTTCGTTAGAGCTCAATTAGCACACATCACATCCATCCATTCAATTTGAAATCAACAGAAGGAGTTCACACATGTGAAGGAGACAAAAGGAGACATTTTGTTCTACATTGACCAACATCTATTCTCCTATTTCACCAATGTTGACTTGGGAGAAATTGCCTCTGTTGACTGAGCCTTTGATTGATATGAGAAGGTCGAGCTTGGCTGAGGTTCATTGACTCTTGGTGGACTGAGTTTATGTTCTATTTTTGGGTTGTTAACTGCAAGTTGACCACAAATCAACTTTTCCCTTTGACTGAGAACTGTAGTTTCATGTTTGACTCAGGTTTGACTAAATTTCAACCTCTTGTTCAGAGCTTCCACAGGCTGAAGTGACTTTGACTAAAATTGAATATTTTCTCTCTCTGTTGACTAGTTTGTCTTGGATCTTATTGAGGTTAGAAAATTTGGAATCTTGTTGGAATATTTTGATGTACATTTGATGAACTGAATTTCTCTCTCATAAGGAAAGATTGGTTGGGTTTTCCCCTTGTGGGTTTTGCCTTTGCTGCAAGCTTAATTTCTGGTGTCCCTTGTCCCTTATTTTATTGTTCATTGTGATCTCTATTGCTTTATTGATTGAAGTGAATGGTTGAAACTTTTCATGTTTAATTGCTTAATGATTGGAATATTATAAGAACTCAAATTGTACCATTGGAAGTAGTTATCAATTTGAAAAATTGTACTAGCCTTGTTTACACTAGTAAAATCAACATGGTATCAGAGCTTTGGTGAAGGGAAAGAGCATTGAGATCACCTTGAAGGGCATTGAGAAGCATTTTGAAGAATTTGGGATTATATTCCATGTTTTTGGTTGGTCATCTTCATCATGAATTCCTTCATCAAGTCTAAGAACAAGCTTGAAGGAGCTATAACTTACAGGGCATGGAAGGCTAGGATTGGCCTAGTGCTTGAATGGCACAAGGTATTTGTTGTTATTAAAAGAAAATTTACTGAACCAACTGGTCAAGCAGGAAAAGACAAATTTCAAGAAGATGACATTTTGGCAAGGAGCATCATCATAGAATTTGTTAGGGATCATCTAATTTCCTATATTGTTGATCATCAAACTTCCAAGGAGATATCTGATGACATTACTATATTGTACACTATCAACAACATCAACCAAACTATAATTTTGGGGGGTCAACTTTTCATATCAAAATGATAGATATTGACATTGCAGTGTCATATTTTGAAAGGATATCTCAAATAACAGATCAACTCAAAGTTATTGGAGAAGTATCCGATAAAGAATTGGTAAATATGGCAATGGGTAGTCTACCTGAATCCTGGGATCCTTTTGCAACAAGTATTAGTGGAAGAGAAAATGGCACCTACTTTTGACAAGCTTTGGGCTACTCGAACTCAAGAAGTCAAGACTCGCTTCCAGAGGGAAGATTCCAATTGAAGAATCTCAAGCCTTTGTAGCCCACTTAAAGCGTAATAGAAGAAGATCTAATTTTGGAAGATTTCAAAGAAGTTCTGGAAGAAGACCTAATTCAAGACTTGTTCTGAGATCTACTCCAAGAATGGGGAACCTGCTCCACCACGAAGACTTCATCCTCCCTCTCAAGATAGAAGAGAATTGGAAAATCTTCAAGGTTATCGTTTCCAAGCATATGGAAGCTATCAAAATGATTGTCCTCAAAGGAATCAAAGGGGTGACTATTAAAGGGAATAATGATCGAAAAAGGAAACAAAGGCACCATGCTTCTGTAACTGACCTTGATGAATCCTCTCATAAGAGGAGGCCTACAAAGAATGATTTTGATGATGAATACTCAATTTATTTTTCTTTCATAGGTTCAATTGCAGGTCATGATGAAATATGGTTGGTGGATAGTGGTGCCTCTAGGCACATAACTAAAAGTCGTGAGAACTTCTCTGAATTGGTTGAAAAGAAGATAGCTCAAAGACTTGAGCTTGGAGGTAATGCCAAATACGATGCCAAGGGTATTGGTTCATCTTCCTTCCAATTGGAATCAGGAGGTAATGTATCTATAGACAATATTTTATATGTTCCTAGTTTGAAGAACTTGTTGTCTATTTGTTAATTTTAGATAACAATGGTATGTTCTATGCTTAAGACAATTTACTTCAATGTTCCTTTAGTAGCCCAATGACAAATTCCAATTATATCCAATAGCAATCACATTAACTTATAAACATTGACAGTAAATGCAGATAGAACATCAAATCATATGTACAAGATAAGTTAAGACAAGAGGACACAAGATGTGGCAGATGCCACGAATAAACCCCAATGTGGGGAAACCCTTTGATCAAATATTCTTATTATTCTTCAATAGTTCAGCAGAAAGAGAGAGAGAGTACAAATATCATAAATGTAAGCCCAAAACAAATCTGCCAAATCAGTAGACAAACCAGCAGTCAATGCAGGCCTAACTAGAACGTCAACGATGGTCAAAACTACCCCAAAATGTCCTCTAATCATCTCAGTCAAGAGCAGTCCAATTCGGCCTTCCAAAAGAGTCAAAATCAACCCAAAACAAATCGGTCAAACCTAGTCAAAGGAGAGAGAAACACTTGTAATTTTCTGCAGTCAAATTTGAAGTCAACCTGAAGTCAACGTTGGTCAGCATGTCCCAAACTTCTTGATTTCTATGCCAATAAATGCGACCTAGAGAAATCAAACTTCTAGCCCAAAAACTGAGGTCAACGTTGGTCAAATCACCCTAAGTCAATGTTGGTCAACACCCTAAAAACTTTGCCCTGTTTTACCCAGAAAAAACTCGATCTCCTGCCACACATGCAAAGGACAGAAAGAGAGTTGCATGCCACACGTGCGAAGAAGAGAGAGAGACCTCCAAGTTGTAGGAAATAATCAAGAGAGAAGATGATGTGTTGAGATGATGTCTAAATGAGGAAAACATCACCTCTATTTATACAATTCGTTAAGGGTGAGGAGACCCATCCATTCGGCTTCATGACCTTGCATTTTACTGTGGTTGACCTTGACAATTTGTCCATAAGAGATAAATTCATAATTCCATTTCTGCTTGTCAAAAATGAGATGATCTTATATCAAAATTGTACCTCTCCGGAAGAGGAATCCAACGCAATAATCATCTCCATAATATGAGTTGTCTTAAGGTGGAAATTGGCCCTAGTTACCAATTTTAACAT
Source organism: Pinus tabuliformis (assembly GCA_031772625.1). NCBI lineage: Eukaryota > Viridiplantae > Streptophyta > Pinopsida > Pinales > Pinaceae > Pinus > Pinus tabuliformis. The sequence continues at coordinate 730,198,669 of CM062819.1, forward strand.
TATTTCATCTCTTGAGGACAAATGATATAGAATTTCTTTTTTTGATGGACAAGTTCTAATTTGGAAGAAGGATGCATATTTTGAATCTACTAACATCACTGGTGTATGAATTGGAGGCCTATATCGTCTCGTTTGTCGCTTAATCCAAGCCTTACTACACAACACTACTGATCTTTCTAAACTATGGCATCGAAGCTACGTTCATGTTTATTATAAAGCTTTATCTAGATTTAAAGATTTTGTTAAAGGTGTCCCTGAAATTAAGATTGAGCATGATGCAATTTGCAAGGGATGTAACCTTAGGAAAAATATTAAAGGAACATGTACTAGCGTGATAGTAGATCCAACGTAATTTTAGATCTTTTGCACTCTGATGTTTGTGGGCCTATGTTTGTCAAGACCTTGGATGGAAATTTGTATTATGTCTCTTTTATTGATGATTACTCTCGTAACACATGGATTTATCTCTTGAAATCCAGAGATGACGTATTTGAGAAGTTTCAAGAATTCAAGGCACATGTTGAAAATGTTGTAGAAAGAAGGATCAAGACCTTAAGGTGTGACAATGGAGGAGAATATGTGTCCAAAAAATTGATAGCAATATGCAAGGATGTTGGAATTAAGAGGGAGATGATAGTTCCCCACTATCCTCAACAAAATGGAATTGTCGAAAGGAAGAACATGACTAGTCATTAGGGGAGTTTTGAGGTCTAAAATGGGCCTCATAAGGAAATTATAAAATAATAGTGGAAATAATAAAAAAAGAATAGATTACACCATCAAATTTTAGAGGGAAAAAAAGAAAAACCATGTTTCAACTTGTATTTTCAACTTATCTCCCTATGGGTTTACTCAAATTCTGAGCGGCAACACTTATTGGATGCAAATTTTGATTCCTCATCTAAGGAGTACCCATGTTGCATACTTTCGTTGGACCCTTCTACATGAAAAATGAGAAATACATGAAAAATGTGATTGCAATTGTGTCTTTTCATGTATTTCTCATTTTTCGTGTAGAGGGGTCCATCGAAAGTATGCAACAAGGGTACTCCTTGGATGGGGAATTAAATTTTGCATCCAACGAGTACTCCCACTCAAAATTTGCTTAAAACCTTAGGGAGATAAGTTGAAAATAAAAGTTGAAAAAATAGTTTTATTATTTTATTATGTTTTAATACTTTTATTGTTTTACTCCAAAAATGGTGAATCATCCCCCATGGTTGACATCATCATATTGAATCCTATTGGTTCTTATAAAGTTTATTTTGGTTGTACATTTTTCTTAGGACGCCCATTTTAGACCTCAAAATTCCCCTAATGATGGAGGCTTCCAAGGCCATGGTTCATGATCAAGAGTTGCCGATGTTTCTTTGGGGAGAAGCTGCAAGAACAGATGCTTATGTTCAAAATAGATGCCCACATCGAATCTTGGACTGTAAGACTCCTGAAGAAGTCTTCACAATTGAAAGACCCAATGTGGAACACATGAGAATCTTTGGTTCTCTTTTTTATGTTCATGTGCCCAAGGAGAAAAGGACAAAGTTAGAACCCTCCGGCAAGAAAGGATCTTTTGTTGGCTATAGTGAAAATTCAAAGGCCTTTAGGGTCTATGTTCCAGGACATTTTTCTATTAAAACTTGCAGGGATGTTATCTTTGATGAAGATGTTTCTTTCTGGAATTCCAAGGGTTCACACTTGGGCTCTCATGAGGAGATACAGGTGGCCCCAAAAGAATGTGAAAGTGAAATCTAAAGAACTTGAACAAATGGAACAAGATCCTCATGAAGAATATGATGACCATGAACATGTTGAATATCCAAGAGCCATTGTACCTAAGAATAGAAAGAGACCTACTTGGGTTGAAAGAACAATGAAGTTGAAGGACAGGTTGCAACTCGTGGGACCTTCAAGGAAAGAAAGAGGCTGAAAAGTTATTCTAGTTATGCAAAAATGATGTGCAAGATCATTGAGTATAAGCCATCCACATATGAGGAAGCAACTACGCATCAAGTTTGGAAAGATGTTATGATCAAAGAGTACCAATCTAGAGTGAAAAATGATGTTTGGGAAATTATGCCAAGGCCTGAAGGGAAATTTGTTGTCTTCCAAATGGATCTACAAAATCAAGCATGCAGTTGATGGAAGTGTCGAAAAGTACAAGGGAAGATTTGTGTCCCGAGTATTCTCTTAAACAGAGGGAGAGAATTACAAAGACATGTTTTCTCTCGTTGCCAAGTATGCTTCTATTAGATTTGTCATTGATCTTGCTTCTATTACAAGTTGGAAATTGCATCAACTGGATGCCAAGACTGCTTTTCGGAATGGAGTCATTAAAGAGGAAGTCTATACTGAGCAACCTCAAGGTTTTGAGGTTCATAATAGAGAAACACATGTTTGCAAATTGAAGAAAGCCCTGTATGGGCTGACACAAACTCCTCATGCTTGGTACTCTCGTATTGATGGCTATTTTTCTAGTCTTAGTTCCAAGAAGAGCGATGTTGATCTGAATTTGTACTTCAAATTTATTGAAGGTGAGCCCTTGATGTTGTTGTTGTATGTAGATGATTTGTTTTCGACAGGGGCTGAAGTTTTCATTGTCCAGTGTAAGAGGGAGCTTATTTCTAAATTTGAAATGAAGGATCTTGGTCTTATGCATTATTATTTGGGATTGGAAATTTGGCAAAAGCCTGATTGAATCTTTGTTGTCCAAGGAAAGTACACTATTAAGATCTTTCGGAGATTTGGCATGATGGATTGTAAGTCCATGGACACTCCTATGGTGATGAATTTGAAGAAGATTTGGGACTGTGACTCTAATATGATTGATCCCTCTAAGTATCGAAAATTGATTGGCTCGTTGAACTATCGTGTGAACACTAGACCTGATATTTGTTATGTTGTGAACACATTGAGCCAATTCATGGTTGAGCTCTAACAAGTGCATTAGGTTGCAACAAAACATATACTGAGATATTTGCTTGGTACCATTGAATATGGTCTGAGATATGATTCTAATGGAAAATGGCAGTTGCATGGTTTCACTAAAGTTGATTGGGATGGAAGCTCTGATGATAGAAATAACACATGGATTTTATTTTAGCTTGGACTCCGTTATGATTGGTCAGGGAGATTGATCTTGATATAGAGAGAGAGAGAGACTTGTAGATTTAATCTCTCCCTTGGGCTATGGTTGAGGGACCTATGGATTGGTCGGGGAGATTGACCTTGAGAGAGAATGAAAAGTACCTCCCTCACTAACATGGAATGTAGAAAAATGGTAGCTATGGTCAGTGTTTTCATTAGCAAATCATGGAAGAAAATTCACATTTTGTTGTTTGACCAAGTCGGCCCCACATGTGGACAAATAGAACTTCGTTGGAGCTCATTTCGCACACATCACATCCATCCATTCGATCTGAAATCATAGAATGAGTTCACACGTGCGAAGGAGACAAAAGGATACTTTGTGCTCTGATTTGACCAACCTCTATTCTTCTATTTTCCTAACACACATATAAATAGAACTTCGTTGGAGCTCATTTCGCACACATCACATCCATCCATTCGATCTGAAATCATAGAATGAGTTCACACGTGCGAAGGAGACAAAAGGATACTTTGTGTTCTGATTTGACCAACCTCTATTCTTCTATTTGACCAACATTGACTTGGGAGAATTTTCTTTTGTTAATCGAGACTTTGACTGGGCTAAGAAGGTCGAGGTTCACTGAGGTTCGTTGACTCTTGGTGGACCGAGTTTCTTTTCTGTCTCGGGGCCATTGACCATAGGTCAACTCTTCCCTTTGACCAAGAATTACAAGTGTCTTTTTTTACTGAAGTTTGACTAAATTTCAACCCTCCTGTTCAAAGCTTCCATAGGCTGAAATTCGGTGTTTTTGTTGCAGACTTAACTTTGACTGAAGTTGATTATTTTCTCTCTCCATTGATTGGTTTGACTTGGCTTTTATTGAGGTCATAAAAATTAAAATATTGATGGAATACTTTGATGTACTTTTGATGAACTAAATTTCTCTCTCATAAGGAAAGATTGGTTGGGTTTTCCACTTGTGGGTTTTGCCCTAGTTGCTAGCCCAATTTTTGGCGTCTCTTGTCTCTTGTTTTACTGATCATTGTGATCTTTATTGCTCTATTGATGAAATTGAATAGTTAGAATTTTTCATGTATAATCGCTTAATGATTGGAATATTATAATAAGTCAAATTGCATCATTGGGAGTAGTTATCAATTTGAAAAATTGTACTAGTCTTGTTTGCACTAGTAAAATCAACAGGTTGGAGTGTATAATTTCTTCCCTTGCACGACTTTCATTTATATAGCAATGAAAATTATAGGAGCGGTCTACCTCAAATAGCTTATGCAAGTGGCTAAGCTATTTGGGGTGGAAGAGTGTCTAATGCCTAGTTTTGTGGAAGAAAGAAAGATGGATCTCTGATAATATATCCTCCATGCTTTCCTTTTCTCTTGCACTAATCTCACTGAGCTTACACTCCCATTACACTTTTTCCATCAAGATTCCAACCCATCTCTTGACTTCAATGATCTCATTACTTTTTACTTTGTTTCTGTGGATTTCACGATGACTAGTTAGTCTGCTTAATTTCTCATTTCCTCCATCCTCGTAACTCCATAACCTTAGCATAATCAAATGCAATGGCCTACAAAATCCTGATGTCTTTTCCCTCAACCTGACATATTTAGTGGGGCTAAAGAGTTACTCCATAGTCAGTTCAATATTATTCAACACGCCTCAATGCTTCCTCTGCCTTGGACTTTGGAAATCCCACGTCAACCATCATAGAAGTGGCAACCTTGTGTGCTTCCTCCATGTCATTTTCTCGCAAGCAATAACTACTTTGGCTCTCAAATGGACTATCAAGTTATGGGTTCAATATATGTTCCTTATATGCAGCATGGGTCTTCCATTATGCACAAAATAGAGTTATTTCAAACTACTTTGAATCTCGATTTATAAGGATTAAGTAATCATAGATTCAGCCCTAGGCACATAACCAACAAGCAACTTGAACAAGTGCCTTGTTTTCTTCCTCGTTCAACTTGTTTTCTTCATTCATTTCCTCATTCAACTTGTTTTCTTCATTCATTTCCTCATTCAACTTGTTTTCTTCTCCAAACTTTTGTAGGGTTTTCAAATAACTTTTGTTCTTTGATTTACTTAGGAGCCCACTCTATGCCACTTCTACAATCTCATGTTATATGTTCAAAATTATGACATTGATAGCATTCTATATTGAACTTAAATAATGGAGCAATTGAGTTATAATTTTTATTGTCATCGTCGTTCGAGATTCTATCTTGTCTACCTACACACTTACTTCTAGAATTTTGATGATAACTTTCATAATCATTTATGTGGTATTCTCTACAATCTTTTTCTTTATGACTGAAATTAGTGCATGAATTATAATAACCATAAAACATCCTTGGGCACCTGCATGAGTAGCATTATCTTGACGATCTTCTAAAGTTGTTATGTCTTGGAGGAGGTCTAATCTTCTGAAAATGCTTATTGTTTCTTGTATTGCGCATAGTTCCCTTGAGAGCATTAACATAGCTTCTTGAACTAGCAATACTTTCATCCTTCTTTCGACTTTCATTGTGATTTTACTTTTGAAGGATGATGGCTTCCAGTTTTTCTTCATACTTAACCTTTGGAAACTTGGAGCTTGCCTCACCTGTATAACCAAGACTTGTTTTGTCGTATGGTGATCTCTGGTGACTAAGGATGTCATCTAATACTTGTGTTCTCTTCAAATTTTTATTGAGCTTTTCTACCTCAACCCTTAGTGAGACAACTTCTTTCTCACACTTTTCGCAATCCTCTTCTTTCTTCAACATTTGGATTTTCATTACTTCTTTGACTCTTCTTGCTTCTTCAAGTTGGGTCTTCAAGGAAATGATTTCTTCTTCAATTATTCCTTCAAGGTCATGATTATTTTCTTCAGCGTCTTGGATCTACTTTTTAAGCTCTTTGTTTTCTTTCATGACTCTGTTTACTTCTTCCAGAGCACTAATTAGCTCCCCCTCAAGATCAACTTCACCTTCGAAGTCTTCCTTGCTTTCGATATTTCTTCATCATTTTTGTATTCTTGATCTACATTTTCTTGTTTTGTGATCACGAGAGAGCCTTCCTTCAAGTAGATATTTTGAAGCTTTTTCCAAAGCTCTTTGGCTAATGAGCATTGTCCCACTTTGACTCTCACAAAATTTGATAGGCCATTCAAGATGGCTTTCAATGTTTTTGTGTTGTTTTCCCTTAACTCTTTTGCAGTTGCTTTTGTTGATGGCATTTTTGAGGTTGTGTATTTTGTAAAAATTGAATCAAAGACATCAAACCCTAGAGCCATCAAATAAAATTGCATTCTTGAGCTCCATGATACATAGCTTGTTCCTTCAAACAAGAGGGGTTTTCCAACTTGATCAACTTTTGAATTCATGACTAGGGGAGAGATTCCTTCAGAGGGTTTGGAGGATTTCCTTCTTGATCATTCCATCTGTGTTCTTGGGATCTACTTCCAGTTGTTAAGTTGTGCTTGAAAGAACCTACTCTAATACCAATTGTTGCAAACTTGGTTATATTGAGGGGGGTGATCAATATAATGATGATTTCATCATTATTAACCAAATTTTACTTCTTATCAAATAATTAACTTATCCATTAATTAACCAAAAGAGCATATGAGCATCAAATCAAAAACAAAATACATGAAAAGGCAAACTCACACTACATAAACAGTGCAATCATAACATATGAACACCGGGGATTTTAGGTGGAAACCCTTCTAAGAGAAAACCACCAAACTTTGTCTTCTTATTCTTCTTGTCAATCTTCTTTTACAATGTACTGCACCAACTTGTATGCAAGCACCAACTTGCGAGATATGTGAGCACCAACTCGCCTTTTACATCAACTTTTGTAGACACCCACCTACAAGAGGCTTCAACATCTCTTTTCTTATGCAAACGCCAACTTGTTGGCAACACCCACTCCCTCTTCTTATAGGCTCCAACCTGTTCTTTTTTAGGCTACTATTTGAAAGGAGACACCAATCCCCTGATACATGAAATTTTAATATGTTGGCTTACCTTATCTTTACTTATGAATTATTCCTTCTCTTTTACTATGTTCTATACTATGCATTTGCATCCTTTACAGTTGTTTACCTCCTCTGCTCCTCTTCCTCAAATATGTTTCACAAATGCCCATCTTCCTCTTTCCCTCTTTGCCCAGCAATTCATGAAGTTGTTCTCACATAAATCAATCAACTTATTGTTCCGCATTCCAAACATCTATCTTTATATAACTCATTGTCTCTTTGTATTCCAACGCAGAATTTGAAATTGAATAGTTGTCTCTTTGTGATCCACTTATTCATTTCACATTCTTCCAAATTTTGAAAATCAAAACAAAATAAATAGTCCTCCATATATTATTAAAAGATTAACATCAATAATTGATGTGAGCAAAACTACATTATTTAACTCCAACATAGTATTCAATGCCAATATAGTTTCCAATATAGGATATAGGATCAAAGCACTTGAATCAATGGAAATATTAGGAGTGGGAATTAAGAGATTCTTAACATGAACATGAAGTTTTGCTTATTTTATATGGAGATTATTAACCTTTAAATAGGCTTTGCTACAATACTATGGGTTAATATCATGACTTATCAATACCACATATTCATTTTATAGTCAAAATATAATATAATTTAATTTAATTTTATAATGTTTTAAAATTAAATTGAAAAATAAAAAGGGACACTACCTTTAAGACAAATTTTAACCCTTTATCCTGATTACTACTAAAAATATTCAGTAAATATTCCATAAAAGTTAAATTCCTACTATCCACCTATTAATTATTAATAATTAAATTAAAATTCTAAAAATCTTATTTTAAAATAAGACACCTCTCTCTCTCTGTATATATATAAATATTCCAATTAGTATCAAAATCATTACTATTCCAAATATATCACTTAATTAAAAAAATCTTTAAATCATACAAATTAATAAAAATTATTAATTCATTTAAAACTATCTTAACTTGTCACATCTTCCTAGCACATCAGGTTGAGGATGGGCCTTGTTACCAAGGCAACCCACAATCAAGCACCCACAGTCAAGCCTCACGGGAGGTGGTTGTGCCATGTGCTAAGAGAGAAGACATGTTAAAAAATACAGTAAGCTTAAAGCTAATGTGGCTAAGGCCGAACGCAATCCCCAGCTAACTTTGACGGATGCCCATGCCCCTGAATCGCAGCTTCAAACCTAAAAAATTAGAGACAAACAAAAAAATCCATATCAACTCACCATTTTATACCATATTTATTTATTTATATTCTTTAAATTTATTTCTATTCTTTTTATAAGTTACGCTGACTCTCGACTTGTACGCTTAACTCGTAAATCATCCGTACGGAAATCAAACTCTCGCAAGGTCACGTTATCTGCCCTCCATACTACCCTATAAACATTTGGCCAATCTTTTGATCAACTTTCAAGTTCTGCATAATTAAAACTTCAAGCTCCCACGTAGGTGAATCTGGTGACTAAGGTTCGAGGTGGTTCGAGGTGAATATATATATATATAAACAGCAAAAATATATATATGATATAATTGTAAAATATTCTATTATTTCTTAAATATATATATTATAATTTTAAAATATTTTATTATTTCTTAAAAAAAATGAGTAATTATCTGTTTAAAAGTATTTATATTTTTTTATAAGAGATAAATCAATTTAATTATAGATCAATCATTATATTTTTTTAAAAGGATTAATAAAAATAATTTTATATAATCAAACATATTAATACTATTAAATAATAATATTAGATAATATTATTTTATTATTTTAATCAAAATAGATAATAAGTCAATAATTGATAATGTTATTATAATTATAGTTATTATTATATGATAGGTTTATGCTAATTATATGAAAAATATGCACATTCCTATGAGGATTAATAATTCATTCAAGACTCTTTTTAAATGGGGTGCTTCAAGGGGCACAGGGGCGGAACCACATTGTTTCCGTCTCACAAGCATTCAAGCATGAGAACATGGCAATGCATTCCCCCCAAGTTGATCAAGGCTCATTCATTCCCCTAGCGTTGCATGGCATTTAACAGTATTATTTCTTAAATATATATATGATATAATTTTAAAATATTTTATTATTTCCTAAAAAAAATGAGTAATTATCTGTTTAAAAGTATTTATATTTTTTTATAAGAGATAAATCAATTTAATTATAGATCAATCATTATATTTTTTTAAAAGGATTAATAAAAATAATTTTATATAATCAAACATATTAATACTATTAAATAATAATATTAGATAATATTATTTTATTATTTTAATCAAAATAGATAATAAGTCAATAATTGATAATATGTTTGATAAAATAATCTTGTTATTATAATTATAGTTATTATTATATGATAGGTTTATGCTTATTATATGAAAAATATGCACATTCCTATGAGGATTAATAATTCATTCAAGAATCTTTTTAAATGGGGTGCTTCAAGGGTCACAGGTGTGGAGCCACATTGTTTCCATCTCACAAGCATTCAAGCATGAGAACATGGCAATGCATTCCCCCCAAGTTTATCAAGGCTCATTCATACATTGTTTCCATCTCACAAGCATTCAAGCATGAGAACATGGCAATGCATTCCCCCAAGTTGATCAAGGCTCATTCATTCCCCTAGCGTTGCATGGCATTTAACAATATTATTTCTTAAATATATATATGATATAATTTTAAAATATTTTATTATTTCTTAAAAAAATGAGTAATTATCTGTTTAAAAGTATTTATATTTTTTATAAGAGATAAATCAATTTAATTATAGATCAATCATTATATTTTTTTTAAAGGATTAATAAAAATAATTTTATATAATCAAACATATTAATACTATTAAATAATAATATTAGATAATATTATTTTATTATTTTAATCAAAATAGATAATAAGTCAATAATTGATAATATGTTTGATAAAATAATCTTGTTATTATAATTATAGTTATTATTATATGATAGGTTTAAGCTAATTATATGAAAAATATGCACATTCCTATGAGGATTTATAATTCATTCAAGAATCTTTTTAAATGGGGTGCTTCAAGGGTCACAAGTGCGGAGCCACATTGTTTCCATCTCACAAGCATTCAAGCATGAGAACATGGCAATGCATTCCCCCCAAGTTGATCAAGGCTCATTCATTCCCCTAGCGTTGCATGGCATTTAACATTTCTCTAATGACAGATGATGCAAGCTATATAGGACATTTTTTATGAATCGATTCAAGTGGTAAATCTTCATATCTTTGCCGCAAATGGTTGGTTGTCCTTAGTCACCAAACACCACAGTCTTGGGTGGCCTCCCCACGCTCCATCATCATGTCAAGCAAGGGCAAACATTCATGTTGAAAGGTGATGATACTTAGCACACAAGACAAATCCATTTGCGGCTTCAAGGTGATTTGAGAGGTGAATTATGGTTTCTTATGGCTTAGCTCCATTCAGTTTAAACTGCGTTGCTTCAGGGAACTCCCCTAGCATTTTATTTATCTCTTAATTACAAACTTTTTACTCTATTGTTTTCTAAACTCCTCAGAGCATCCTTTGGTTCCTCCAACCTTTATAATGTTGGGTCCCTATAATACTAGTATATTCCCTTATTATTATTGTCATTGTAGCCCCTTATTGTTATTGTTCTGCCCATGTTGTCACCATATTGTTATTATTGTGCCCCATATATAGAGTCTGCTCGTCCGCTTGATGTCAATGTCTTTGCTTTTGCTTAAATGTTTATATTTGGATGACTCTCAAGTTTTATACATCGAATATTTAACGGGGATTATCATTGATGCATTCTAAAAATGAAGAATTTTGAGGAAAAATTGATGATGCAATTATACAAGAAGTTATGCTTAACTTTCAACATGATTTAAATAGATATGCAATTGTCTTAACAGTACTAGTGTTGTGTCTACTCGTTGAAATTTACATGTTTATGCATCAGATATATATATATATATATATATATATATATATAGAGAGAGAGAGAGAGAGAGAGAGAGAGAGAGAGAGAGATAACAATTTCATTAAGGGTGGACTCTTGAATGGTGAACCTGATTGATGTTGTTAGCTCCTGGAGAATGTGACTTGATTTCCCACTTTGATGATGCTTTTGTTCTTGCTGCTTCTTTAACTGCTTCAAATTATTGACACGTTCATAAGCCTTGTGTTCCTCTTCGTTACTCCTCCTTGCTCCTATAATCTCCCCCTTAGATCGTGTTCAATTTCATATAATTTGTAGTCTTTTAGGTTCTCCTTTTGAAGTCAAATTAGTGAAGAGAGTCTGTAGGTACTATCCCTAGCTTGTTTCTCAGATATTCAAATGGTTCTTTAGCAAGGGGTTTTGTAAATATGTCTGCTATTTGTTCCATTGTGGGTATGTACTCCATCTTCATTGATTTCTCAGCCACTTGTTCTATGAGAAAGTGGTACTTTATAGAGATATGATTAGACTTTGAATGGAGCAAAGATTTTTTGAAATGTTTATTGCACTTGTATTATCGCACTTGATAGATATAGATTCACTAAAATTTACCTTCATCCACAATACTTGTGTGCAATAGGCTGCAACTGCTATGTATTCAACATTCGCGGTAGATAGAGAAATTGATGTTTGCTTTTTGCTTAGCCATGCCACCAATGATTCTCCTAGGTAGAATGCACCACCGCTTGTACTTTTTTTGTCATCCACACAGTTCGCCCAATTTGCATCTATGTATGTTGTCAAAGTAAAATCCTTATCTTTCAGATACCATAAACCATAGCCTGTAGTCCCTTTCAAATACCTTATTATTCTTTTTGTTGCTAACAAATGGCTTTGTTTAGGTGTTGATTGATACCTTGCCACTAATCCAACTGCCAACATTATATCCGGTCAAGAAGTTGTTAGATATAATAGACTTCCTATTATAGATCTATATAACTTTTGATCCACATCAGGTGATTCATCATCTACACATAGTTTACATCCCATAGTCATGGGGGTTGAGACAGGTTTACAAACTTCTATTTGGAATCTTTTCAACATATCTTTTAGATACTTCTCTTAAGAAATGAATATGCCTCTAGGGCTTTGTAGGATTTGGAGCCCTAGGTAGAATGTAAGTTCTCCAATCATATACATTTCGAACTCATTCTTCATCTCTTCAGAAAACCATTCTACTAGACGATACGTGTTGCTTCCAAACATAATATCATCCACGTACATAACTATAATCAGTAACTCATCTTCATCAGCCTTAATGTATAGATTACTATCAGCTCCTTCCTCTCTTGAACCCCTATTTTTTAAGGTACTTGTCTAGTTTAGAGTATCATGCCCGACGTGCTTGTTTAATACCATATAGTACTTTCTTTAACCTGCAAACATAATTAGGCTTATCTGCCAATGAGAAACCTTCAGGTTGTTCCATATAGGCTTCTTCCTCAAGATCACCATTTAGGAAAGCAGATTTCACATCCATTTGATACACCTTGAAATTATTGTAGCATGCAAAGGCCAAAAACATCCTGATTGCCTCCAATCTCGAGATTGATGCAAAGGTCTCTTCATAATCAAGTCCTTCTATATGTGAGTAACCTTTACACACGAGTTTGGCTTTGTTTCTAACAACTTGACCATGTTCATTCATCTTATTTTTGAATACACATTTTGTGCTAATGATATTCTTTCTGACAGGTCTTAGTGTTAGTTCCCAAGTCTTGTTCTTCTCAATTTGGTCTAATTCCTCGTTCATAACATCTATCAAGCTTTTGTCTTTACTTGCCTCCTCGAAGTTCTTTGGCTCTATCTATGACAACATGGCTATATGAACTTGCTCAGATTCTTCTACTAGTTGCCTCCTTGTTTGTACTCCAATTTTATCTCCAATAATTTGATTTTTAAGGTGATTCGTTTGAGTGTATCTTGAAGGTCCTTTTGGATGAGTCTCAGTATCATCTATTTCTTCATCTTGTACTTCATTCTCCTTACTGATATGATGATGATGATGATCTAGAGGATTGATAAAACATGTGTTCTTGTTCTTATTGGGTAGCTCTTCATCAACCTTTACATCTATGCATTTCACAATCTTATTCAGTGTTTTATTATAACACTGGTATCCCTTACTTTTTGACGAATATCCCAAAAATATTCCTTCATCATATCGAGTATCAAACTTTCCCATCTTTTCATCATTATTTTTTATGTAAAATTTACTTCTAAATACTTTAAAATGTTTGATTGTTGTTGGTTTCATGTGCCATAGTTCATAAAGTGTCTTATCACAATTTGGTCTAAACTATGCCTTATTGAGAATATGTACATTTGTATGCACCACTTTTGCCCAATAAGTTTGAGAAATGTTTATGTCTTGCATTGTGGCTCTGACTATTTGTTGAACAGACCTGTTTTCTCTCTCTGCGACTCCATTCTGTTGTGGTGTGCCTACAATAGTATATTGTTGTTTCATCCCAAATTCATTACATAGGTCTGCAAACTCATCTGATATAAATTCACCTCCTCTGTCTGAACTTATGCACTTTATCTTGCACCCTGTTTGATTTTCTGTCAATGCCTTAAATGTTTTAAGTTTCTCAAATGCTTCTGACTTATTTCTTAAAAATGCCACCCATGTTAATCTTGAATAGTCATCGATTATCAGCATGAAATATGTTCTCCTCCTGGTGCTTCTATTTTGGAAGGCCCGCATAGATCCATATGAATTAATTGCAGGGGCTTACTGCTTGATAGTTTATCTTTGACTATGAATGATGTTTGTGTTTGTTTGCCCATTTGACATGACTTGCAAATAGTGTTTTGAGGCCTTTTTATTGTTGATAGATCTCTGACTGCGTTCTTCTTGCTGAGTTCGATGACATGATCAAAGTTGAGATGCCCCAGTCTCTTATGCCATAGCCAAGATTCATCTTGTTTGTTGAAGTAGCATTCCTCATTCTCTTCTTTAAAGATATATACATTATTCTCAGTTCGAACTCCTTTAGCCAGATGTTGACCTGATTTCACAATCTTCAGCTCTAAAGAGAACATCACAACCTTTGTCACAGATATGCCTCACACTCAACAAATTATGTTTTAAACCATCTACAAACAGTACATCTTGAGCCCTTCATCTTCTGTCGTTCAAACTGATTGTACCCTTTCCTCTAATCCCTCCTACTTCATCATTACTGAATGTGGCATTTCCAGTTTTATTTCATTCAGGGAAACAAACTTGCTTTTATCTCATGCCATATGTCTAGAGTAGCCACTATCCACATACCGTTTATTATTTTGATCTTGAGCGTACAGAACTAAGTCACACTTGTTAGGTTTCTTTTCTTCTACCTTCTTTCTCTATTGCATGCATCCAATTGTTTTATACATATTATGAGATGTTAATATACTGTGTTTAAGCTTACATTCATATGACGTGCCCAAAGTTGTGACAATAGAAACATTCAGTGATGTCAAGAAGTGGAGAAAATGCATTTTTGTCTAGTTTCATATTTGTTTTAATGTTCGTGAATCCATTCTTTCTCATCTTAAAATTTCCAAAATCAATTCCTCTGACATAGGCTCTACAATTTATGGCTTTATGCTCAAATTTTTTACAGCAATAACAAAATCCATAAAACAAATATTTGTATTTAGTAGTGGATGTTGTTTGCGAATCTAACCAACTTGACATTTGATAATTCTGTCTTTTGACGAAGTGTGGTTTCTGATAGGTTGTGTACTGATTCTCCATTTCCTTTGCCTTTTGTACTACACCAGTAGTGTTCCTTTGCAGTTGTTCACTTGATGTTGAAGTGTTGCTCAAATTTTTATTCTTAGGTTGATGAGAGTTGTTATTCTTTCTCCTAGCAGCTTTTACAAAGGTGAGTGTCCTTTTATCCTCTGCCTTAGATTTATTGGATTCTCTTTCATAACCTAACCATGTCTTTATGAGCCGAGACCTCTGAGAATTCAATATCACATGCAGTTTTTCAGATCCTTTTCTCTACTGAATATTTATGTTTAGTTCAGTTTGCGCTTTCTCTAGCTTTTTCTTTAGACATACCACCTCTTCCTCAGTCTTTCACCAAGTTTTTCCCTTTTATCTGTTGCAGTAAGATGTCTTCCACCTTCTTTGCTTCTTTAAGTTCAACTTTCAACTTGATAATGTCTTATGAATTTGATTCTTCCTTTACATATTTTAATAGGATCTCTTTTTGCTTTCTATTCTTTAATTTAAACCTTTCTATTTCATCTAGGGCATTGATTGACTCCCCTTCAAGATCTACCTCACCTTCCTTTTCTTCCTCATATTCCTGGTAATCGTTTTCAAGTTATTCCAAGGCCATCAGTATAAATTCACTCGTTCCATCTTCACTAGAGAATTCATTAGAACTTTCAGATCCACTGCTATATTCTTGAGCAGATAAAATTTTTCTTTTTGAATTGTCTCTATTTCTGCATTTTGTTATACTTGTTCTTCTCTTTCCCTTTAAATTGATTTTCCTTTTTTAAAAGAGCATTTTGATGCATAATGTCCCACTCTTCCACAATTAAAACACTTAAATGGAAATTTTTCTTTATATTTACCTATGTCTTTCTTCAATCCTCTGACGAATTTTGCTTCTTCTTCATCAGAACCTGAGCATGATCACTCATTTTCTTCTATGGGCTTGTTTACCATGAAAGTTGCCTCTCTACTAGTTACCTTCCCCTATCGAATTCTTATCTCATATGTTGTCAAAGAGCCACGTAGTTTATCTATGTTCAAGGTATCAAAATTTGTTGTTCCTTCTATAGCCGAAACCTTAGGATTGAATTTAGAAGGTAATGACCTCAAAACTTTCTAAACTATTAGACTTTTGTTGATTGTTTCACCTAGACTCAGCATGATATTTACAACTTCATCAACTCTTAAAAAGAATTTAGTTATAACTTTGTCTTCATTCATTTTTAACGTCTCAAACTGAGTTTTATACACTTGTAATTTGGCCATATTCACCTTTTTATCTCCATGAATATTTTCTAATTTATCCCAAATATATTTCGTTGTCTCACAATGCAATACTTTGATAAATTCAGACTCACATAGACCACTCAGAAGTGCATGCATAGCTTTTGCATTAGCTATAAAGTTCAGTTTGGCATATTTGTCATTAGTTGTTTCCTTTGGTTCTTCATACCCCATCAACACAACAGACCAGACTTCTATTCCTAGAGACATTAAAAATGTCTTCATTCTTACTTTTCAGAAGGCACAGTTTGTACCAGTCAATAGAGGGGCCTTATTTGTTGAGCATCCTTCTTGACTAGCCATTTTACTTACTTAGGACCTCCTTCCAAGTGTTAGATTGCTACTGAAAAACTCGTCTCTGATACCAATTGATATTTAAGATGGAATATCACTGGGAGGGAGGGTGAATCAATTATTTAAATTCTTTATTTTTACTCAACCTAATCTTCTTCTTATGTAGTTAATGATTTATGTTTGTACTCAATAGTTATTGAATTCTTTTTGCAAATTTCAAGGAGAGAGGTTTGCAAATTTGTTTACCAACAATTCAAAGCATTCACACAACATGCTAGAGTTAAACACATAAAGGCACCAGATATAAGTGGAAAACCCGAAGGAAGAAAATCACGAACTTTAGACTGAAAGTGATGTGAAAGCAAGCTGCAAGTCCTTTTTACATCAGATTTTTGTAGGTTCCAACCTACAAGAGGCTCCTACCTCAAAGGAACTTCCAACTCCCACAAGTTTTCTGCAGTCTACAACCAACAAGGGGCTCCTACCTCAACATGCTACAACATGTTCTCTTTCAAGCTGCAACATAGAAAAGAACATAAATTTCTTAAGTCACAAATGCTAGTTACCTCATATCCAATTTTTCTGTCAAGTTTTACGTTGAACAACTTCTTCTTTTCACTCTTCTTCTCTTCTGCTACTACTCATTCTTTCTCTGATGCAGACCACTTCCATTCAAAAAGAAAATCATCAAATTCATTCCACATTGTATGTTTTATAAGCAAGCCCTCTCGGTTGTTTGTATTCTTTGGAGGAATATGAAATGAAGTATAGACTCTTGAACTTCCAAAATTGTTCACAAGCTTGTCTTTTCATTTTCAATTCTGAAAATTATTTGTAATATAAGATAGAGTTAAACTAACAGCTCATTCAGTGATAATTACAAGAGACAAATCAAATTTGAATTATCTACATTTTCTTTTCAAACAAATATATGTATTTCAACTTTTATCTCAATGTTTAGCATTCACAATGATTACCATATCTTTTTCACTTCACATCACTTTCAGCCTTTTATATTCAACATTCAACATTTATGTACACTTTCCATTCAACAGAAATCATCACCAATGTGCTTGTGACATCAATAACATTTATCGGCATTAATCAATCAGCTTAATCTTGACATCTATGCCAATATTGCCAACAACAAACCAACCAACAAAAAATAAAAAACTAGCTTTAAATATTTGTAAATGTTTTATACAATGTTTCCCTATATCTAATGTTGGGGGTCATTCTAGTGTATATCCATTTCGAATTCCTGTGTCCTCGTCATGTGCAACTTAGGCTAAGAGAAACTAAGATTTGTTCTCGGATGGAAAGAGGCACTAGTTTGTAGGAAAAAGTTAGGATCTTAGGGCCCCACACTTTGCCTTTTTTGTTTTTATCGTGTTCTTTGTTTTTAACAGCAATGGTCTTTTTAAGAATCCACCCGCTTGACATTTCTTGCAAAGCAAGAAACAGACCTTGAGAAGATCCTCTGTGTTTCCAAAATGGAAATCTATCCCAGGTGGATCTGGATGCATGGAAACACAGACCCTGGATCCTCAATAGTTAGATCTGGTAACACAGGACAGATGTTGCCTCTTAAAAATTACTGAAATTCTGCACAATTTTCAGTTTCAAAAACATCAGAACAAGGGGAATAAATAGCATCAGGCCGGCTTGTAACCCTTTTTTTCTTTCAAGAACTTTTCTGTTCAAACTTCACCATAAATACTTTAAGATATAGGAGATTGCAAGCTTTGATACAAAAATGCTATTTAATTTCCATTTTAGACCAGTAACAAAAGAATGTTACATCAATGAATAGTTGAATGATAAGACTACAACTCCACTATAACTCTACAACAAATCATTCAAAAACAGAAAGAATGACTTATTGCCCATACCTTAACCAACTGATACAATTCCGCAATTGATTAAGCAACAAGCCCAATTTCTACTATTCCAAATTAAGCCCTTGAAAACAGCATCATACAAATCATTCTGAGAAACCTATTGATTCTTAGTATAGTTCTCCAAGATAATGTTACAGCGATTCATGGTGCTTGCATCAAGAAGATTGTGATTCCAAAGTTTGACCATAAACAACCTCCAGCACCTGCCCAGATAGTTTCATCAGAATTAGAAGAATAGAAGAGAAACCCAAAGTTTCACTCTATATAACTAGGCCACGTTGTTGATTCAAAATAAGGAAAGCATTATAAAATTACCATTGGAGAGCTCCAATTCGAGCAAGATCCTGACCATGATGCTTAGAAAATGCCTCACATGCCCAAGATATGTGGCCATCTGCTAGCACACTGCAATGTGAAAGTTGGTATTTAATGTTTATGCTTAAGTGTGAGTTAAATGTTCTCTCTTTCAAACAGCACAATATATCGCATGGATGATGAGAAAACTTTGGAGTGAATTTCTATAAAATTGTAAGAAAAAGGTTCCTGATGTGTTAAGGATGAGTGATTCCTTACTGTTGCTTCCTAACAAAAGAATTCCAAAGGTGCATAAGCTTCTTCTCATGCTTTGTCACATCTACAAAATCATCAAGCATCTGCACCCATAGATATTTTATCAGATAACATTTTTTAAGCATTTCAGTTCATGTGACTCAATGGTTCAAATGCACAAGGCAGCCTTCATTTTCCTATGCCTAGCATAATTCTGATAATATGCACTGACATTTTCCTCACTAGAACTGCCTTATCTTTAATTGCTGATGCCCATAATACTCGTAAACAACTACGTTTCTAAAATTAAAAATGATTTTGATTTCCAGAATTTAATCCAATGTTCTGAGAATTATTTTTAGAAAACATTTCTTTAATCGTAAGCAGATGCAAATATTGCTTTTGGAGATGAAATCCTTCACGTGAGAACTTCAATTATCTCACTGTTGATGATTTCTTACCATATTACTGAGTAAGGTTACTGTAAACTTTAACTGGTTTTCACTTTTTAAGTTCTTTCTATGAAATATTATGTAAATTTCTTATAACGGAACCTGATAATATTTCTGAAATTCTTTCTCAATTCCATAGTATTTCTCACTTTAAAACAGAAATGGTGTCAATCTCTCAACTAAAATAGCATTTTGTTTGTTATTACATGAAGTAGATCAACTGGCAGTTTCTTGTATATAATTTTTGAAGTTATTAATATCTCTTCGTAAATTTGAGATGTTTGATTCAACTTGTATATTAATAGCTGAGTAATTATGTCCAATTGAATTTAATTTAACATAAATGACCTTAAGCGCAACTCCTACTTACAAACAACCAACAGTTGGTTGATACGGTAGTGAATTTTCAATTAGCAAACAAATTGTGTATCAATTGGCTTTTCTATTGTTTCCAAAAGTCCCAGAGATTATTCTGAAACTTGCAAATACTGCAAAAAAAAATAAGAAGAGATCAGTGAGATAATATATATTACCCTCCTGTCTTCAAAGTCTGCAATGTCATCATCAACTTCATCTTCACTATCTCTATCTGATAACACTTGCGCCAAGGCCATTGGCTTCATAAAATAGACAAAAGAGTCAGAAATGTAACAAAAACTTTATTCAAGAAGGCTACGCAAGTGAAATTTTAAACAAGATAATGACAATTGAATACACTGTGGTCCCCAAATAAAGATGCACATGGAAGCTATAAAAGTACACGTTTATTTCGTTATTTAGGTGTTAAACTCATTGAAATATGCTACATAGCTAAATTACTTGAAATGAGGAAAAGTTTCTGAAACGGGCACAAGCTTCAGAAACACCACTTTTAAAATTTTAAGAAAAAGGGAAATGGTAGTAATACACACACACAGTTAATAAATCCATATCTCAGTAGTTAAAACTTAATATACAATGCTGGGCCTTGTCGCTTATATGGGAGATGATCCATAATGGTAGGGGTAAATAAAGATTAGGTAACTGGCAACAAAATTTACAGGAAGAGATGAGATCATAGCGGGCTATCTTTAAACAGGAGGAAGAAATTCAGCAGCCACACTGAACTCTTGGGTTGAAGTGGTCAGGAAAAGGGAACAACCTCCCCTGCCCACCATGGTTGAAAGGGTAGTATAGGGAAAGGTTGAATAAGGAATTCCTCCACCAAGCGTGGGAACTTAAGCTTAGAGTACATGGGCTCACCCCTTCCATGGCCCCATCAAATCCCCTAGAGAGAAACACCTCTTTCCTTCACAGCACTTTAGATTTGAAGGACCCCAACCTTGAGCATGTATGGATGGTCCCCAAATCCACACTCTTCCTCTATTTCAGACACAGAGAGACCATTTCAGAGCCTTCCAGGCGAAGAGAAGATTGAATTCTCCCCCACCCACACAGAACTTTCTTAATAGTTAATACTGACCTCACCAAATCCCAATACACAGAACTCAAGTTATCTAGGGACCAAGACACAATTGCATGATGAGAAGGGAAGTGGGTAGTTATTCATGATCTAAAGGCCAACATCCATGATTTGTCCCCTCTCGGATTTCTCCCACCCTTGGGCCAAATGACAATCTTGTTTAGTTGGGGGACATAGTAGGGGGAGTTGGCCAACAATATCCATTGGCTCATGGAGTTATAATGGTGCATTTTGGTATGCACTAGGTGCACTTCATGGCGCAGGTTGGTCCCACGACCTCTTTTTCCTCAAAAATATGCATGCCAACACCATGTCGATACCACCATAGACCCATGTGTACCGCTGGGCATGGTCATGTCACCATGACACTAGATCTTACAGTATCAAAGGGACTTGGGAGGTTTCCTGTCAAATACTAGACTATTTCCAAAGTAGGGTTACTATGGTGTCATCAGATGAACATGCCAAATTTTTGTGGGTCTAGTTCAATGTTTTAAAACTCCAACTCCGGTTCAGAAACGGAGTGTCGGCTCCAACTCCAACTCCGACTCGGTATCGACTCGGTCGGTTTGATTTCAATGACTCAGTTGTTGTAAAAAATACATTAAGTATTTATTTTTTATAAAAACACATAATTTTAAATATTTTCATTCATGTTTCCAAACACAAAGCTTTAGAATATAGAGAGAAGACAACATATCATCAAAGTAGGCTTATGAATATATCCATTATATCAAAATGGCATCCAGTGCGTTGTCCAATACATACATGAATGATGATATAGATATCAAAACAAAAACACATAACCAAGGAGGCTGGAAATGGCCTCTATAACAAAAGTAAACTGCAAAACATCACTAGTCACCAGTACTACTGGCTACTGCTAGAGGACCCAACATCATTTGGCTCAGACTCTGAATCAGAGTCAAACAGGGAAACCCATGGCTCCTCATCATCATCATCTCCAACTGCAACTGTAGCAGTAAAAGTGGTAGCACTAGTAGGTTGCGCAGCAGCGACACGCTGAGATAGATAAGATATGCGCTTCCATCGTGGCTGAGTAGAGGAAGTGCCTGCAACTAGAGGACTTGGGGCTAGGCCTGAGGCTGGTACAAGTGGAATTGCATTCAACTAAACATTTTATTCAACTAATGCCTCTGTCTATAAATCCAAATTAAGATCCTCATCAGAATCAAACTCTGTTGGATGACTCTCCACTACCCAATCTGATGTTGGATCAATATCTTCCAACACAATGGGATCTGAATCAAGTCTTTTGTTCCGCAATTGGTTGCGTCTAAAGCGGAGGTTGTATTGGACATAGACTAGATCATTTAACCATTTTTTATCCAAACGGTTTCTCTTCTTCGTGTGAATCCTCTCAAAGATAGACCAATTGCACTCACACCTAGTAGCACTTGAAGTTTGACTCAAAATATGAATTGCAAACTTCTGCAATTGACGACAATGGCTACCAAATGCCTCGCACCATTGTTCTGCAAAAAACATAGTGGTGTAATGAGTTAGCTCAACAAAATTACAAATTATATCCACTTTGAAATTATAAACAATTTACAAAATAAGAATTTAAAAATTGAAATTGTTTGTTTACCGAGCTCATCTGCTTCCCTTGCAATCCTTGCTAGTTTCTTGCCAAAGGTACTTGTGGCTTTGCTGAAACAAGTGATCTATCGGTGTATCTCCAGCTTATCACTCTCCATAGGGACCATGCGATCAATGCAGTCAATCAATACCATATCCAACCTCCCCACCCAAAGCTCCTGCCTCCAGAGCTTTATAATGATACCTTGGGTTTAAAAAATACCCAGCTGCATGTATAGGGCGATGGAGTTGATTGTTCCATCTTTCATCAAAGATTGCCCAAATGGGCCCATACTTAGCCACTCTATCCATGTATGTTGTCTTTATTTGCTCCTTTGCCTGATCCATAGCCTCATAAATGAAGCCCATAGCCAATCTTTCCCCATCCACCAACCGCAACACCTTAACCAATGGCTCAGCAACCTTCACAAACTCTGTTGCCCTTTTCCAAAATATTTCTTCATTAACTTTCTTTTTCAAATCTTTACCATCCTATTTGTGAGACCAATGGCTTTCATTCCATTCATCACTGGAAAACAACTTTTGCAAATTTCTATTTTGGGAAAGCATATATTGCAATGTCAAAAAAAGAGTTTCAAATCTAGTGACGACAGGCCTAATAATATCCCTGCCCCCTATGTGTTTCCTCATCAGGCTCAAAATCCATGAATGATTGTAGATACATTTTGTTATGCTTTTGGCATGCTCTACAGTGTTCTTGACCCAATCTAATTTGCCAATATCCTCAAACATGAGGTCTATGCAATGTGTAGCACATGGGGTCCAAAGGATGGTTTTGTGTTTTTCCTCTAACAGTTTACAAACAAGAACATAGTTAGAGGCATTATCTGTGATGATTTGAACAACATTAGCCACCCCCACCTCCTCAACAACCTCATCCAACAGCTGAAACAACAATTGTCCATATTTCACCCTATCAAATGCATCCACTGATTTTAGAAACACGGTTCCCTGTGGGCAAAAGATAAGAAAGTTTATGATGGAACGGTTCCTTTGATCAGTCCATCCATCTGACATGATGGTACATCCTGTTTTTTCCCATGAGATTTTGAAATCTTTCAAATACTCATCAATGGAGGAATTTTATCTTCGCAAACGAAGACCCCTTAACTCATGCATAGTAGGACCTTTGAAGCCCTTTCCAGCAGCAAGTATGGCATCAAACATAGGTTCATAATATGGTGAACGGGAAGCATTGAAGGGGATATCAACATCATACTACCATCTAGCTATGTAATCACAAGTAGTCTCCCTCAATTATTTCTTCAAATGGTCATCTAAAGTGGGCTACATATGACTTCTACTAGCTTGAGGACCATGTGCATCTGATGGAGAGGAAGTTGTGATAGTGAAATAACGTTTCATATTCATATCACCCTTCCTTTTCATTTTACCCTTACCCTTTTTTTCTTGCATGGACTCCAAAGTGGGAGGAACATAGCAGAAGGGGTTGGATGTATTAGTACAAGGGATAGATGAAGAGCCCTCAAAATCGAAATGGGGGTTGGTAGCCAACATTTGTTGTATACTCTTCTTCTTCCCAATTTCAGCCTCTATTTCTTTTTGCCTAGCTTTTCCTTCTTGAAACTTCTCAAAGCTATTTAACAACTCCTTCCTAATCTCCCCAATTTGTACTGATGGTGCTTCACATCGAGTAATTTGGCCTCTAATACTAGCCAAGTGTTGTTTCAACCTATGAATTCCCCTAGGACCCTCCTTAATCTTTCTATGACGAAATTTGCAATAAATTTGATTATCAACCATTTCAGCATATGCCCAACTAGCATCTTTCACTTTAGGAGCCATTTTTTGACTTGGAAATGAAAGGAACAATCTAAAAATGAAAAAAAAAAAATAGCATTACTTCAATGTTCATTTCTTTAACAAAAAAGACTCTTTTCAATTTCCAGATTTGCACAAAAAAATAAAAAAGCAAAAACAGATTTTAGAAGTGAAAAAAAAGTACCTCTAGGCACAAACTGCCTCCTCAATGCTGCTCCAACAAACGAACTCATCAACATTGCTCCAATTGCTGCCCAAGAAGCTCCTCACAGCTGCTCCAATGCTTGCCCAAGACTCCTCACTGTTGCTCCAAAAACAAACTCTACAACTCTTCACAAACTCCTCACAAATTCTCACACAAATGAAATGAGATAGTTGTGAGGAAATGAGAGGGGTTGGGTAGCTTTTATAGGGTTGGGAGAGGTAAACGGACCTCAAAATCACCCTAAAGAAAATTAGAATTAGCTATGGGGTCCAATTTCCCCCCCAAAAGACCTCACTGGTAGTGCATGTGTGTGGGTGACCGAGCCGGTCGAGTTATCACAGGCTCGGTCGAGCCGGCCAAGTCAGTGACCAGCCCAGTCGGCTCAGTAACAAATCGGCCAGCAGTTCTATTTCATCCACCGAGCCGACTCAGCCAGGCCTTGGATCAGTCTGGCTCTACTGAGTCAGAGTCGGCTTGGCCGTTTCTGAAAACAATGGTCTAGTTCTATCAATACAACCCCCTTCTTTGAGACAATTACATTGCAATTTGCTACTTCCGGCTAGCCTTATTGTACTTTTCAGTACATAGGGAGTCTGGGGGAGACCCTTTCCTCGATATCAATGTGCAAACATCTCCCACTACTCCACACTTAGTGAGGTCATTCTTCTCATTGACTTCAATGTCCACACTAGAGACCTACAAGTACTCTTCACGACAAGGTCAAGGATACACTTTTCCTCCAAGAGCTAGAGCTAGAATCTGCGAATCTTCATAGGAGTTCACAAGATAGGAATGGACCCCACACAAGTTATAAGAGACACCTCTTACAATGGGGTGAATCCCATACCTTATTGATCCTAAACCAGCTCCCTTGTTTTTCAAGCTTTAGGAACCTGTATTTGCTTCCCCATAGTACAGACCAATGTTGCACAAAGTGGAAGTGTTTTTAGGAAGAAAAGTGTAGGAAGCATCATTTTCCAAAAATCCTAGGAATCCAAGCATCTCAAAAGCATATATATATATATATAGATATATATTGCATTTTGTTTCAGAAAAACATTCAAAATGCCAAATTAGTTGTAGAATATATGAAAACATGTATATTTATACACAAATCAAGATAGAAATGGCATCCATAATACATTGATCATTAATTATTCGAGCATCAATCATATAGATTCTAGCAATTAGAAACATTTAACAAACATCAAATTTTTAAGCATATAATAGAAAGTAGACTGTAGATAATTAAAACATTGGAATAGCTTATGATTGATCTACCAACTACCAACATAACCAAAGTTGCAAAGTTTAAGCAGTAATGTTTACAAAATAGGCCATCAGACATCTATACACTTAAGCGTGAAAACTGATAAGTCCATATTCAAAACACTAAATTTTAATCTAACATCTATAGACTATGACAAACAAAATAGAGAATCTATCTACTATTCTCTCCTCCTTATGGTGCCACCACCACTACATTAGCCTCCACATGGTGGGAGTGAAGCAACTAGTGGTTGTGTAACAGAAGAGGAAGCCTTTGCTATAGCTAGAGTCCTAGACATGGGAACTATGGCACTAGATGGAGGTGGCTTCTCAACACAATCATCATCATCCCAAACAAGAGCATCCTCCAATTGCTCTAAATATAACATTCCATCCTTAAAATTATCCTTTGTATTTTTGTCCCAAACCTTCAAGTCTTGATTTGTCTTTGCCTCCTAAAAGTAATGGGACAGCAATCACAAGTTATAATGAACATAAACCAAGCTTTCTGGGCATTTTACATTCTACCTATTTCCTCTCATATTGTGGATGAAACTATAGGTGCTCCAACACCTCTCTACAAAAGAAATGTTCACCACCTATGAGAGCACCCACAATGCCAAATTTGTAGTCATGGAACAACACCGCCATGTATGTTCTACCACTCGCGAGAAGAGAGATTCCCCCAATCTCTGACTGCATGGTTGGTCCAAAAGGGACCATTGGAAGTGATGCAGTGGCTCAATTGTTGTTGTATGGTGTCACATTCCTCGTTAGGGACCATTTTCTCTCATGCTTTCAAATAACTAGCCTGAACCTCTAGATCTTGTTGTATTTTTTCTTGCTCTCCCCACCATGTGTTGGAGATGAAAGACATGACACATGATAGTATTTAGGAGTAAGAACATATGCTTAGCACTTCCCATTGTTTTTCCACCTTTGTACAAATATGGTTATACAAGTCAACATATTTAGGCTCAGCAATGTCTTTAGTATGCCCCAACATGCTATCCATCTGCTCCTACACCTCCCGAATTATTCGTCGATCTGAATCTGCAAACCTGATCATGTAATAAATTGGCTTCATCCCATGCAAAACATATTTAACTTGCGACCAAAATGACTGTCAAGAACAATGTCTTTCACTAAATTAGCACCATCTCTATCAATGCTCATGTCTTCCCATGCATCACTCATCACCAAAGCACCCAAAGATTGCCTCACCCTTAATAGGCACCTAAATGTGAGGTAATAGCTTGCAAATCTAGGTTTTGCAAGCTTAAGTACCGACAACTTGGACTAAGTGCCATAAAAGTAATTCACCCTTGTATGCCCAATGATAAATTTAATGAGATGCTTCCCTCTCTTGTATAGTTGATTAATCCATTTGCATTCCCTATGCCTAATAATACCATGTATCAAAAGGTTCAATGTGTGCACCAACCACTCGGACCAAAATATGTGTGGATATATCGCCCAATCATTTTTCCTACTCACTTACAATTTGTTGCATTATCAATGGTTACTTGAACCACATTATGAGTGCCAACATCATCAATTGATTTCAATACGAAACCTGCAATATTTTGAAAGGATGAAGTGATTGAGGAGTCATAGACAATAAGAAACATTGCACCGTTAGCAAAAACACCAAGAATATTTATCAAATGTTGGTTTCTAACATTTGTCCAACCATCTGATACAACGGATACTCTGGAATTTACCCACTCATCTATAAATTGTGTCAAAACTCTATGAACTTTCGATATTTCTCTATCTAATCAAATAATTCTAGCTTTCTCGTAGTTGGGGCCCTTGTATCCTTTATGGGTATCATTGAAGCCTTTTACCATATCATGCCAATATGGGGAGCGAAGCACATTGAATGGCGCAACACAAGCACAAAGAAACCGCACAATTTTTGCATCCACCTCATCTCTCCTACCAATATTAAGAAAATTTTGCTATTGTTCTTCCAAATTCATAGGTTCCAGAAATTCCATCATGAGAAGGTGGGTGGCCACCAAATTTAGAGGTTGCGCTTGTACTTGCATCAAACTGAAGTTTTTGTTTCTTCATAGCAAGTGAAACGCATTTTGTTTATGTAGCCTCCTCTATTTGGATGTATTTTTTCCTTTGTTCCATTGATACATTTTGGCAAATATTCATCCCTACACCTTTTTTCTTTTCAACAAATAGCAATTTCTCACAAAGATGCCTCCTCAGACGAGTATATGAGCCACTATAAGGTTTTCCATTATGACAATCATGAAGGCAAATAAATTTGACACTTCCACCACCTCCCCGCCCCCACAACTATTGTCACAAAAGGCTACAAGGGTGTTAGTTCATCTTTTGGATTTCCCTGTTTCATTTGAGACAACACTTCATGCTCTTCCCCATGAGACCCTTCCTCATCTTCATACATTGTATCAACAGTGTGACCACTATCCTCTTCTATTTCTACCCTTCAATGCCTACCCCCCACCAACACCATGAAGCCCACAAATGTAATGAACACCCAAAAGAACACTAGTTTCCCCCCTAATTAAATGGACAACCAACAATAGAATAAGGGAGAAGAAGGAATGGGAAAGAGTGCGAGAAGGAAGAAAAAAACAGAATGAAAAAATACAAGAAAACGAGCAAGTTGGGGTTTGCTCTTACCTATTCAACTCTTGAGAAGTTGAGGTAGATGGCAGCGTTTCTCTACTCCTCCAATCTCCTCTTTCTCTTCTCCAATCTCTCCTTTGCCCTCTCCAAGCTCTCACAAATCTGCTCTTCTTTTCTCATTCTACTCCTCCAAGCTCAACATGGAAAAGGCCTTTTAACCTCAATCCCTCTCTCTTCTCAACCTTAAAACAACTTACCGCACCTTCCTTTACCATGGATCCCACCAACAAATTAGCCAAAAAAAACGCACCCCACCAAAGGGCACATGTGCCTAGCAAAAGCGGTTGTGAAGCTTTCAGGAACCATGCTTGAAGTGGTGTGGAACGATGCTTTGCAAATTTGGAAGCTTCTCACTTCTGATTTTCTAGGAAGCCTATTTTTGCAGAGAGAAGTGCTCTTCAACAATGAGCTTCGAGGACGCTTCGCTTTGAAGCACGGATCCTACCCCTAATCAAGAAGGGGGTTTCTTCCTGCAACACTAGTGTGAGGACCAATATGGTTGACTCTGTCCTAGCCAACCAAGCCCTTCTCCCACATCAAATACCTCTCAGTTTCCCTCCCACCCTAGCAAACCACGCCCTCCTCACCCTTTTTGCCTCTTTACTTCCCTCCCACTTCTCCCACCCCACAATCCACCCTGCCACCCCCCACCCCACCTTTCTATGTATAGAGATTATTCTGCATCCTATACCACCTGCCTTAACGAGTTGCTCCCCCTATTTCCCACTTCGAGTCATTGGATACAAGCACAGCCAAATAAGGGATACTTTCCTTGATCATCTTGGAAGCAACCCTTGATTCTTATTCCCAATCTACTCCTTATCATACCAGAAAACCTACCATTGGTTGCTTCCCCATGAACCATTGGTTTGATGATGAATGCAAGAGGGTTGTTTGACCTAGTTTGACCATAGCATTGTTGGTCTGTTCAACCATCATAGTTGACTAGTAGTATTAGGTGTATCTCTTGTTGAACTGAAGGAATTCTCTAAGGAAAAGGTTGGCTTTTTCCCCCAAGTGGATTTTCCCAGGGTAAATCGTGTGCTCTTTCTGCATTGTGATCTCTACTATACTTGTGCTTTTATGGTTGAATTCCTAAAGTGTAATTTCTTAATGATAAACTGGAATTGCAAAAAGATCTATATCATTAAAGTAATTATCAGTTTTCATAAATTTGTGGTTGTAACTATTGCACTTGAAAAACCAACATGTTACCAAAGCTTTGTTAAAGGAAAGGACATTCAGATCACCCTTGAAGATCACTAGTAAAAGGGAAGAGCATTGAAAAAAACCTACATCTACAATCTATTTTCTTATCTATGACTATGGGTTCCTCTATGAAGTCAGAGAACAAATTGGAAGGAGCTACAAATTTGAGGGCTTGGAAGACAAGGATTGACCTTGTTCTTGCAAAGAATGAACTCCTGGGTATTGTAAAAGGCAAAGTCATTGAACCTTCTGACAATGAAAGAAAAACAAAATATGAGAAAGATGACATCACAGCTAGAAGCATCATTGAGGACTCTATTAGAGATCACTCAATTCCATATGTTACAAATTTTGACTCTTTAAAGAAGATGTATGATTGCCTAGTTGCATTATACACCATCAACAACATTGTTCAACCAATGAGCTTGACGAATGAACTTTGTGATGTTAAAATCTCAAAGAATGATATTGTGGCTTCATATTTGATGAGAATCTCACAACTAAGAGATCAATGTCAAGAAATTGATGAAATAATTTATGGAAGGGAACATCTGACTACAGTGCTTAATGGTTTACCTGAATCATGGGACTCATTTGCATCTAGTATACGTGGCAGAAAGGAAACTCCAAAGTTTGAAGAACTATGGGCTGCATGTGCTCAAAAAGAATGTATGCTCATATCAAAAGGAAAGATTCAAAGATCTGAAGAAGGTGAATCACAAGCACATGCAATATGCTTCAAGAAGGTTGGAGGAAGAAAGAAGTTTGGTTTTCGAGGAATAAATGAGGGTAGAAGACATGAAGGTAGAAGACTTGCTCCTCAAGGAAAGAAAGATATGTCAAAAGTTCAATGCTATCATTGTCACAAATATGGTCACTTTAAAAACCAATGTCTTGAAGGATCGAATGATAGAAAGAGAAAGGGAAAGCAACATTCTACCATAGCACACATTGATGAACTTCCAAAGCAACCTAAGAATGAAGACTCAAGTGACAAAGATTTCTTTTACTTTTATGCTCTGACATGTTCTATTGCAAATAGCGATGATTTGTGGCTAATAGAGAGTGGTGCCTCAAGACACATGACAGGAGATCATGACAACCTTACAAGTCTAATGGAAAGGAGACTATCTCA
This sequence comes from Pinus tabuliformis, assembly GCA_031772625.1. Taxonomy (NCBI): domain Eukaryota; kingdom Viridiplantae; phylum Streptophyta; class Pinopsida; order Pinales; family Pinaceae; genus Pinus; species Pinus tabuliformis. The sequence continues at coordinate 730,229,368 of CM062819.1, forward strand.
AAAGGTAGAGGTTGGAAATAACAACAGTTATGCAGTCAAACGCATTGGGAAAACATCTATTGAGTTCGAATCAAATGAAAACGTTCATCTCAGCAATATCCTATATGTACCAAGTTTCAAAAAAAATTGATTTCTATTTCATGTTTGGAAGACAAAAGAGATAGAGTAGCATTTGTTGATGGCAAAGTTCTTGTATGGCCAAAAGGGTCAAGTATAGGTTCTACTAGAGTGATTCAAGTTCATGAAGGAAGGTTGTATAGCCTCTTGAAACAGTTTGCTCAAGCAATAGTGCATAATGACAATAATCCATGTGAGCTTTGTCATAGAAGATATGCTCACCTTCATTATAAAGCTTTGCCAGCTTTAAATCAAATGGTTTCAAGTGTTCTAGAATTGCAAATGGAGCATAAGGAAGTTTGTAAATGATGTGCGCTTGGGAAGAATGTCAAGAAGCCTTTCTCCAAGGAGCAAAAGTAGGTCCAAAGAAATTTTAGATCTAGTTCACTCTAATGTATGTGGTCCAAAGCCAATGAAATCTCTTGGAGGCCCTCAGTAGTATGTAATCTTTATTGATGACTTCTCTCGCAAGACATGGATTTACTTCATGAAGACCAAGGATGAAGTCTTCAACAAGTTTCAAGATTTTAAGGCTAAAGTGGAAAACTTGAAGGGGAAGAAAACCAAGATTCTATGATCAGATAATGGAGGAGAATATACTTCCAAGGAACTCATTGTCTTTTATAAAGAAGCTAGGATTAAGAGGGATTTGATAGTCCCTTAAAATCCACAACAAAATGGAGTTGTTGAAAGAAAAAAACAGAACCATTGAAAAATTTGTTATGTTTTTATGGAATTAAGCATCAATGAAAACAGTGAATATTTAAAATAGAAGTCGTCATCGAATTTTGGATGACTAGACTCCTGAAGAAGCGTTCACAGGATAGAAACCACAAGTTGGACATTTGAGAATCTTTGGGTGTCATGTTTACATTCATGTACCTAAAGACAAAAGGAAGAATCTTGAACCTTCAAGAAAGAAGGGAACATGTGTTCGATATAGTGAGTCATCAAAGACCTATAAAATCTATGTTCCTGAACAGTGACAAGTTGAAGACAGTAGAGACATTACCATTGATGAGAATGTTTCCTATTGGAAGTCTAAAACAAGTTCCTATGGATTCTAATAATGATGAAGAACATGAAGCTCCCAAGAAAGAAGGCTCAAATCCATCCAATCCTTAAAAACATCCCATAGATCATCAAGAAGATCCGTAAGGGCCTAGCAATCAAGTGGGTCCAGTTATTGTTCCTGAAATCAAGAAAAGGTCAGCTTGGCTTACATCTACTTTATAGGAAGCAGAAGGACATGCAGTGCCATGTGGCACCTTCAGGAAAGCAAGAGACCATAGAGGCATTCTGGATATGCAACATTGATGACTATTCTCATTGATTTTGAACCTTCCACCTCTGAAGAAGCATTTAGCCAACAAGTTTAGAAGGATGCGATGTTGGAAGAATACCAATCGATTATGAAGAATGATGTATGGAAGATTGAGCCTAGACCTGAAGGGAAGTTAGTCGTAACCTCCAAATGGGCATACAAGATTAAGCATGCAGTGTATGGCAGTATTGACAAATACAAGGCGAGATTTGTGGCTAGAGGGTTCTCCCATAAAGACGGAGAAGATTACAGTGAGACTTTTTCTCTAGTTGCCAGGTACACTACTATTAGGTTTATTATTTCTATTGTTTCTTCTAGGGGTTGGAATTTACATCAGATGGATGCAAAGACTGCTTTCTTGAATGGTGTGATTGACAAAGAAGTGCACATAGAACAACCTCAAGGGCTTGAGGTTCATGGAAAAGGGTCTCATGTTTGTAGATTGAAGAAAGCCTTGTGTGGACTTAAGCGAGCACCTAGAGCCTAGTATTCACGAATTGAAAGCTTCCTGACAAGACTCGGTTTCTCCAAAAGTGATGTCAATCTAAATCTTTATATCAAGGTTGAGAAGAATGAACCTATGATTCTATTGTTGTATGCTAATGATTTATTTCAGATCGGTGTCGAGCATCTCATTATTTCATGTCAGAGGGAGTTGGCTTATGAATTCAATATGAAGGATCTTGGGTTGATGCACTACTATTCTAGGCTAGAAGTATGGCAGAAGCTTAGTGAAATCTTCCTTGGTCAAGGAAAGTTTGTTATCAAGATCTTGCAAAAGTTTGGAATGATGAACCATAAATCTATGGAAACTCCCATGGTGACAAATATAAGAAAGTTGAGAGACTCAGAGTCAAATTTGGTAGATCCATGCATGTATTGAAAGTTAATTGGCTCTTTGATGTATTTGGTTAAAGCCTTGTCAGACATTTGCTTTGCAGTAAAAACTTTGAGCCAGTTCCAGGTGGAAACAAGACATGATTATTGGATTGTAGTAAAGCATGTATTGAGATATTTGTTGTTGATTATGGTTTGAGATGTCTCAAATAATGATATACAATTGTAGGGTTATACAGATGCAAATTGGATAGGGAGTGTTGAAGACTAAAAAAAGTACATCCAGAGCTTGCTTAATTTGGACTCTACTATGATTTTGTGGATGAGTAGGAAGCAAACATTCGTTGAACTCAACGTTGCTGAGGCAGAATATATTGCAGCCAGCTTAGTGAGTTGTGAAGCAGTGTGGTTTCGAAAGTTACTCGCAAGACTATTTGATTAGGTGCTAGAACCAACCATAATATATTGTGACACTCAAAGCTATGTAAAGCTTATAGAAAAATCCATTTTTTCATGGCAAGTCGAAGCACATCGAGGTCATGTACCACTTCATTTGTGACATGGGGAAAAACAGAGCAGTGAAACTGAAGCTTCAATGCATCTCCACTGTTGAGCAGATCGTTGATATTCTTACAAAGCCTTTGTCCAGAGTGAAGTTTGTATACTTTAGGGACTAGTTTGGACTTGTTGAGAATGCTTCCCTTAGTGAAAGGGAGTGTTGATGAGATAGCATCAGGGACAAGCATTCTCCCTGTGTCAGCGATGTTGACCAGATCAAGGAGAGTGGCTTGTTGATTTACTAGTGCAACCAAGACTAGTTTAGTTTTTCACAATTGATAACTACTTCTAATGATGTAAACGATCTTCTTTTAGCATTCCAATCATTAAGCAACTATACATGAAAAACTTCAACCATGCAATTTCATCAATGGAGCAGTATCGATCACAAAAAATAGTAGAACAAGAGACAAGAGACCAAAATTAGGCTCATAGCCAGGGAAAAACCCACAAGGGGAAAACCCAACCAAACTTTCCTTATGAGAGAGAAATTATGCTCATCAATAGTACATCAAAATATTCCAACAAGATTCTAAATCTGACCTCAACAAATACGAAGTCAAACCAGTCAATGAAGAGAGAGAAAGTCAACTTCTGGTCAAAGTTTGATCTACAACAGTAAGGCTAAATTTCAGCATGTGGAAGGTTTGAACAAGAGGGTTGAATTTCAGTCAACCTTAGTCAAACAGTCTCCCTATAATTTTCAGTCAAATGCCTCAGTAACACCTATAGTCAACCCAAGTCAACGAGCAAGAAATATATATCAAGATGCAATCAAACACAGTCAAAAAATTCCTAGAATATTCGGCCTCTCAAGACAGTCAAAGAGCTCGGTCAAAACAAAAGCAATCCTCCAAGTCAACGCAAGTCAAACAGAAACAAATATGTTGGTCAACGCAAAACAGAAATCTCCATTTGACTCCTTCGTACATGTGAACTCCCTCTTGCTATTTCAAATCAAATATGTGGTGATGTGTGTCCAAATGAAGTCCAACGAACCTCTATTTATATGTGGTTTCAGAGGTGCCTTTTCTCACATGTGGGGCCGACTTGGTCAAACTTGAAAATATGAATTTTCTCCATTAGTTGCCAATGAAAATAACGACCATAGCTACCCATTTTTCAACACTCCCTCTTAGCTAGGGAGGTACTTTTCATTCTCTCTCAAGATCGATCTTCTCGACCAAACCATAGGTCTCACGGCCCATAGCCTAAGGAAGAGATCACAAGTACAATTCTCTCTCTGTGAAGATTGGACTATCATTGACCAATCCATAGTCCCACAGCACATAGCCTAATGAGATCACAAGTCTCATCATAAGGAAATATAGCATCAAAACATGTCCCATCAATCAAAATCGTTCATGAGGCCATACTCATATGTACAACTTCCATCTCCCAAAGCAATCCACAAGTCTCACAACCACAGCCTGTGGGAGGAATCCCTTTCTCAATCCCCGGCTATATAGTCTTACGATCAATGACCTAAGGGAGAGAACTCAAGATCAATCTCCACGACCAATCCATAGGTCTCACAATACCTACATAAGGGAGAGATCACAAACTCAATGTCCCTGACCAAACTGGTCTCGCAGTCACCATGACCTAAGGGTTCACTTTATGCCTCAGAACCAAGCTCCCCGACTAGACTCATTGTTAATTTATGGTATGTTCTATGCTTAGAGCAATTTACTTCTTTTCTTCCTATTAGCCACAGATTAGCAATCATATATACATTAAGTAAAGTGCAGATAGAACATTAAACGATCGATAGAAAACAAGCCAACACAAGGGACACAAGATATGGCAGCTACCCAAGGACAAACCCCAATGCGGAGAAACCCTTTGATCAAATATTCTTTTATCTTCAATAGTTCAACCGAGAGAAATAGTACAAAATCAGAATTCTGTAATTTTATATCAGCAGCAGCAAACCCTAGATCAGCAAAGTCAAACTTGGTCAAACAGCTTCGGATTGACTTCTAGTCAAATTGAAGAACTTGGTCTTCAACAACAATAAGTAGCAGCCCAAAACAATCCTCAAAACATGGTCAAAACAGCAGTATATATATCAGCTCCTGCAGTCAACCCTGACTAGTCAATGCTGCCCCAAAATAGTGGTCAAACAGAGGTCAATAAGGCTGATCTGAACTGCGGCTAGCAAGAGAGAGACTCCCCACACAAATCCGCAGTCAAGGGAGCCTATACGCTGGTCAACACAGTCCTCTAGCACCCAAAACATGTTGCTATACCTTCCTGCGTCCTCCTTCATCCACATCACAGCTTGCTGCCCTAACTACGTCCTCTTTCTTCTTCCCACGTGAGAGAGTCTTCTTCTATCTATGCATACCCAAGAGACTAGGAGAGAGAAGAGATGTGGAGATGAGATGATGAGAAAATATATCAACCTCTCTTGTATTTATATGAATCACTGGGCATGTGTGTCACATATTTAACTGTTGGTTGACCTTGACAATTTGTCAAGTAAATACAAATAAATTCATATCTCCATAAATACTTGTCGGAATCAGATGATCTTTAGATCAATCCTACACCTCTTGACAAGAGGAATCTAGGAAAAATATCAGTTGCCATAAATGAGGTGACCCACATGGAGTTTGGCCCTAGTTTCCAATTTTAACACTCCCTCTCAACTAGTGAGAACTCCATCTGCAATCCGTCTGAACGTCGCTACTATCCCAGCCATCAAATGTACTGCCCTGCACAGCTTGGCCATGCTTTGCTCTTCTCTACTCTGCTCGAACTATGAAGAAGAATAAATGATCGAGGATGTATCATACCATCCTCCACTGACCCGAAGTCAGTCTCACAGTGTGTTATAGAACTCTCATTGATCCCAGATCAATGGAGGTCATCCTAGCATAGGGAGTATGGTAGATACAACAATGCGTCCATCCATAGTACTACTAATGGTCCCTAACCCCATTTCCCTACCCATTGATCAGATGAGAGGTACTCCCCATGAGTCCCAAACTGCATGGGCAGGATGCCTCAACAGGAGAACTAATCATCCTATCCACAGGAGAACGAATCATCCTGGCCCACAGGAGAACTAATCATCATGTCTTACAGTCGCCACAGAGAACTAATCATCTTGGCCCACAAGAGAACTAATCATCCTGTCCTATAGTCGCCACAAGGTGTCACAAGGGAAGGTTGAACCTTTCACCCCGTACGTAGTGCACCACCAGGGGATGGTGAGTCGCCCTGTGGTCGCATGTCGCTCCAAGAAGTACCCCACGCCCCTGTGGAGCTCCCAGAGCACAATACATCATACTCGACCCTCATAAGAGGGTCTCTGAACGACACCAAGTCGTTCTCAGAAAGTCAAGAATTTGACCTTTCCTAGGGGCTTCGCCAAAATGTCGGCGACCTATTCATCTATACCGATATGTTGGAGCCTTATTGCTCCCCGCTACACCATATCCCGAATATAGTGGTACCTGATAAGCTTGGAGCGATCATGAAATACAAGATTCTTTGATAAACGAATCCCACTATGGTTGTCACAGAGGATCACGGTAGTATCCAATGTAAATCCAAATAGCGCACTGAAGAGCTTTCGCAACCAAACAACCTCACAAGAGGTCATACTAGCAGCAATGTACTCTGCCTCGGCGGTGCTCAAAGCCATCGACTTCTGCTTCGTGCTCGTCCAAGATATCGAGGCAGATCCCAAAGAGAAACAGCACCCAGAAGTGCTCTTTCTGTCCACCACACTGCCTACCCAATCAACATCAGTATATCCAAGTAGTCTCACATCTCCGGCAGTGCATCTCAATCCATGAGTGATTATGCCACGAAGATATCTCAACAAATTCTTGGCACCAATCCAATGTGTGTGGTTAGGCTCAAACATATGTTGAATCAACGTGTTGACTGGAAAGCATATATCTGGACAGGAGTTCACCAAGAACATCAATGCTCCGATGAGTTGACAATACTCGGTATAATTTTGTAAAATAGGTCCAACAGCACTACCACTTAACTTCTTGAAGTCAAACTCCATCGAGTTAGTTACGGGCTTGCAGTCCACCATACTGAATCTCTCCAATATCTTCACCCCATATTTCCCTTGAGATAGGAAAATCTCCCCTGGCTTCTGCCAGACTTCTAGTCCTAGGAAATAGTGCATCAGTCCTAGGTCCTTCATCTCAAACTCAGAAGCCAACTACCTCTTACATTTGTGAATGAGAGGGTCTGCCCCTATTAGAAAGATGTCGTCAATGTACAGCACTAGTATGAGAGGATTGTCATCTTCAACCTTAAAGTAAAGGTTAGGGTCAGCTTCACTCCTAGTGAATCCCAGCTTCATCAAGTAGCTATCGATCCTCTCATACCACGCTCAGGGTGCTTGCTTCAGCCCATAGAGGGCCTTCTTCAACCTACACACATGAGATTCTCGATCATGAATCTCAAATCCTTCGAGTTGCTCCACATAAACCTCCTCTTTGATCGAACCATGCAAGAACGCAATCTTGACATCCATCTGATGTAGGTTCCATCCTTGCGAAGCAGCAAGGGCTATGATCGAGTGGATGGTGGTATATCAAGCAGCAGGTGCGAATATCTCGTCATAGTCTATACCTTCCTTCTGAGAGAAGCCACGAGCGACAAAACGAGCCTTATACTTGTCCGCACTTCCATCAACTGCATGCTTTATCTTGTAAAGCCATTTCGAAGTGACAACTGCCTTGTCCTGGGATCTGGGGACCACATCCCAGACATCATTTTTCATGATGGACTCATATTCCTCAATCATAGCATCCTTCCATACTTGATGCTTGACAGCTTTTGCGAATGACGAAGACTCATTTTGGATGATCGTGCTCATGATCGTCAAGTATCCCTGATGCCTAGTCGGCTTCTTACTTTCCCGGAAGGTTCCCCTGGGTGCAACGTTCCCTTTAGCATCATCAAGTGTCCCCCTAAGCCATGAAGGCCTCTTCCTAGAAGAGGAGGGCTCTTGCGGAGGGGGATCAATAGGATCCATAGGTTCTTCCACATCGGGCATCATCTCATCTTCCTTTTCCTTCGGTTCCCTGGTGTCAGCTTCTTTAGATCCCCTTAGAGTAGGAAGATTGTCAAATTTTCTAAGAGCCATATTTTCGTCAAAGGTGACATCATGGCTAATCTCAACTTCCCTTTGACCAGCCAAATAGATTCTATAGCCCTTAGTATTTTCGCTGTAGCCCACGAAGATTCCTTTCTTTCCAGATGCACTCAATTTATTCCTTTTCTCCTTCGTCACATGAAAATATACAGGACTTCCAAAAATTCTAAAATGAGGTACGTCAAGTTTCTTACCAGTGAACATCTCTTCGGGAGTCTTGGAACCCAATGCTTGATGAGGGCATCGGTTTTGTACATATACGACAGTATTTGCAACTTCGGCCCATAGAAACTTTGGAAGTCTTTGATCATGGAGCATAGCACCGACAGCGTCCACAATTGTACGATTCTTCCTTTCCGCCACACCATTCTGCGAAGGAGTATATGTTGTAGTAGTCTCCCTCTTAATGCCAGCCTCTTCACAAAAGTCATGAAACTCATTGGATTCATACTCAGTCCCATTATCAGTCCTTAAGATCTTGATCTTCTTTTCGATTTGATTCTCGATCAAGGCTTTGAAGTGACGAAACCAGGAGAACACTTCATCCTTTTTTTTCAAGAAGTATATCCAAGTCTTGCGAGAATAATCATCTGTAAAAGTGAGGTAATATAAATATCCTCCCAAGGATTTCAGAGGCATCATACCGGATATGTCTGAGTGAACCAACTGCAATATATCGGAGATCTTGCTTTGTCTTGAGGGGAATAGTCCCCTTTTGAGCTTTCCTTCAGCACATCCTGGACATACACCTTCTTGCTCTAATCTGAACTCGGGCATACCGGTCACCATTTTTCTCACAATGGGTAGAGCTTTATCATGAATGTTAGCAAAACATCGATGCCATAGTTCGGACTGAAGAGATGTGTCACAAGACATGACACCCAACAGACTTCCTTCGACCAGATATAATGAATGAACTCGAAACCCAAGAGTGAAAGAATCTTTAAAGTTCTTTTTCCATACACATACCTTGCCATTGATGAAGGCCACCTTGTAGCCTTTGTCTTCCATTGCCGAAATGGACACCAGGTTCTTTTTGAGATCAGGTACATATAATACTTATTGTAAATGAATTGTATTTCCCTGATTCAATTGAAGAGTGACATTCCCTACGCCTTTCACGGGATATTTTGAGTTGTCCCCAAGAACAATTTCCAGGTTGGTCTCCTTCTCTATCATAGTAGAGAGAGCTTCTTTGTAACCAGTGAAGTGCCTTGAGGCACCACTATCAATAAGTCAATTTCCCAGCCAGTCCGGGGAAGCAGTAGTAGAGAGGGCCACTGGTAGATAATATTCATCTTGCTTATTGTTAACATTAGATTCATACCTGGAGTTTCTTGCCTTCTTGAAGGGTTGTCCTCTTCCTTGATTTCCAGCATTTCTTTTACCTTTACATGGACCTACCATTCCTTTGATTGCCTTGAGAGTGATTTTGATCATCGTCATGGTGTGAGTTCCTTTTATCAGGGCACTCCCTCGCATAGCGGCCCATTTTGTTGCAATTGTAACATCAACCTTTTCTTCCACTTTTTGGTCCAGCCTTTCCTTTGGATTTAGCCCCAGAATTGTTTCTTCTTTTAGCATGAGAAGAAAAGGCAGAGGGATGGCCTTTAAGTGCGGGCATTTCTTGCTCTTCCATCCTTGTTTCTTCTTGAATGCATCTTACCATCAATTCCTCAAATCCAGGAATTACATTATTGTTGAGAAGAGTAGCCCTGAATATATACCATTCAGGTGGCAATCCTCCAAGAGTTGTGAGTTTCATTTCCCTGTCAGGAACTACTTCCCCAATAGATAGGATATCATTCTTGATCTCGGTGATCCTTAAGAAATATGCTTGCATACTCTCATCTTTTCCCTTTTTAATTTCCTTCAACTTATTTCTAAGGAACAAAACTTGATTTGCATCATTAACTTTAAATAAACTCACCAGTCTATCATAGATTTCCTTGGAGGTGGTCAGCTCAGAAACATAGGCCACCAAGCGCTTGTCAATAGAGTCCCGGATGATCTTCCTTGCTTTGACTTCTCCCTTGGTCCACTTGCTTCTAGCAGCAGCAGATGCATTTAATGGAGGCCTCAACGATTCTGCCTCTTACATGGTCCAACACTTCCTGCTCTTCCAATGTTAGATCGAGAGACATCTTCCATTCGTGATAGTCAAACTTCTCACGGAGTTTGTCTTCAGCAGGGAAGTGTGCTGAGGACCCCATGACTTCATTAGGATTGCTTCAACAGCCTTCGGTGATTGCTCTTGTTCTTGCTTGGGCTTTGTCTTCACCTCAGCTCTGATACCATGATAATTTATGGTATGTTCTATGCTTAGAGCAATTTACTTCTTTTCTTCTCATTAGCCACAGATTAGCAATCATATATACATTAAGTAAGGTGCAGATAGAACATTAAACGATCGACAGAAAACAAGCCAAGACAAGAGACACAAGATGTGGTGGCTACCCAGGGACAAACCCCAATGCGGGGAAACCCTTTGATCAAATCTTCTTTTATCTTCAATAGTTCAGCAGAGAGAAATAGTACAAAATCATAATTCTGTAATTTTATATCAGCAACAGCAAACCCTAGATCAACAAAATCAAACTTGGTCAAACAGCTCCAGATTGACTTCTAGTCAAATTGAAGAACTCGGTCTTCAACGACAATAAGTAGCAGCCCAAAACAGTCCTCAAAACATGGTCAAAATAGCAGTCAATATATCAGCTCCTGCAGTCAGCCCTAACTAGTCAACGCTGCCCCAAAACAGTGGTCAAACAGAGGTCAACAAGGCTAATCTAAACTGCGGCTAGCAAGAGAGAGACTCCCCACACAAATTTGTAGTCAAGGGAGCCTATACGCTAGTCAACGAGGTCCTCTAGCACCCAAAACGTATTTTTGTACCTTCCTACGTCCTCCTCCTTCCATGTCACAGCTTGCTGCCCTAACTGCGTCCTCTTTCTTCTCCCCACATGAGAGAGTCTTCTTCCTTCTATGCATACCCAAAAGACTAGGAGAGAGAAGAGATGTGGAGATGAGATGATGAGAAAATTAATCAACCTCTCCTGTATTTATATGATTCACTGAGCATGTGTGCCACATATTTAACTACTAGCTCACCTTGACAATTTGTCAAGTAAATAAAAATAAATTCATATCTCCATAAATACTTGTCGGAATCGGATGATCTTTAGATCAATCCTACACCTCTCGACAAGAGGAATCTAGGAAAAATATCAGCTACCATAAATGAGTGACCCACATGGAGTTTGGCCCTAGTTGGCAATTTTAACACTCACTAGCCTCACAGTCAATTAACCTAAGAGAGTGGCAATCTTCCCAACCAATCCATAGGTCTCACAAGTCACGACCACAGCCTAAGGAAGATTGTCGATCATATGATGCTATACAATCAGTGCTCCCTCTCTCTCGAAGAGGGGTTCTCAACAACTCCAAGTTTCTCAAAATATGCAAACTTCATCCAAGACAATTGCTTTGTTAGCACATCAGCAACCTGCTTATCAGTGGGGACATACTCGAGCCTCACAACTCCCCTTTGGACAATATTCCATATGTAATGATACTTGATCTCGATGTGCTTCGACATGTCATGGAACACCGGGTTCTTGGAAAGTTTCACACGGCTTTGATTATCACAATCAAGGTTGCACGAAACGGGGAAACGGGGACGAGTTTCCGAAACGGGAAGCGATACGAAACGCGACCTCCCCAAATTTTGGAAACGGGGAAACGCGAATATATATATATATATATATATATTAGGACATTTAAGAAATATGTGCAATCATAAAGCATATATGATACATTCTAATTTATTACATTATGATAAAATTGTCAATTGTCAATGCATAAACTATAAGTATCTAAATTTGCATCACATTTACTCATGAATAATCACATAATGAAAATAGAAATATCCAAAATCAGCCACGAGAAATTTCTAATTTCTTGTCTCGTGCTTGATTGGGAGTCTCCTCCTACATAGTCGAACAACCTTAATGCTCTTGATTAAATACAAGTTTCATACCCTAGTACCCTACATTCTTTTGATTATTGGGAGTCTCCCTTGCATAGAGGGTTTGGTTCTCTTGATTAAATACAAGTTCCATACCCTAGTACATGATAAAATCCAAGGGAAACATTGCAATCCCCCCAATCTTGAAATCCTGAAAAACAGATAAGTCTGCTGGATTTTGAGTGAGATCTAAAATTCTACTTTCTCCATATGAAATCCAATGAGGGTGAAACCACTCTCAAACATCCTGAGTCATTTCATGGTAATGTTAAAAATTTAAGTAAAAGGATGAAAATGAAAAATAAAGGAGAATATCACTTTTACTTTAAGAATTTAACATTACCATGAACTGCTTATCAACACTAGGGCAAAAGTTCACTTTTATAACTTTAGACAGGCATCTGGAAGCAACTAGAAGTCACTAGGCTAACGTAAGAATAGATTAGAAAACAAATAAAATAAAATAAAACACAAGTAAATGCTGAAACGTGGGTCATACGGCCCTGAAACGCGTTTCAGGCCGTACTGGCCACGTTTCAGTTTCGTGAAACGCGGCAGTACGGCCTGAAACGCGTTTTAGGGCCGTACCAAACGCGTTTCAGTGTTTCGTACCCGTTTCCGTACGGAAACGCCCTTCTGCCCCACGTTTCCTGCAACATAGATCACAATATATAATGGTTGATTCAAGCACTTGATCAAACAAACCAACAAACAACTTTCAAAGCCACACATCTTCACAACAGGTTGAACATGCAGCTATATACTCAGCTTCAATTGTACTAAAAGCAACAGAAGTTTTCTTTCTACTAGACCATGAAATCATAGTGGAGCCTAAGCCAAAACAAAATCCAGAAGTGCTCTCACTATCATCAAAGCTACCAATCCAATCAACATCAGTAAATCCATGTGATTGCTATTCTCCATTAGAAGCATATCTTAGACCATAATCAATTGTGTCACGCAAGTATCTCAATATATGCTTTGATGCAACCCAATGCATATGTCGGGGCTCAACCCAAAATTGGCTCAACATGTTCAAAGCATAGCAAATATCAAGCATGGTGTTCACAAGATAATTCAACGAGCCAATCGATTTGCGATACATAGAGGGATCAAACAAATCAAAGTCATGGTCCCAAATCTTCTTCAAATTCGTCACCATAGGAGTGTCCATTGACTTGCAGTCCATCAAGCCAAATCTCTGAAGGATCGATATACTGTAATTGCCTTGCCCAACAAAGATTCCATCAAGCTTTTGCCAAATTTCCAATCCCAAATAGTAATGCATGAGTCTAAGATCCTTCATTTCAAATTCACAAACATGCTCCCTCTTACATTGGACAATTAGAACTTCAACCCTTGTTAGAAATAGATCATCTACATACAGCAACAACATCAAGGGCTCACCTTCAACAACTTTGAAGTACAAGTACGGATCAACATCGTTCTTTTTGAAGCCAAGACTCAACAAAGAGCCATCAATACAAGAGTACCATGCACGAGGGACCCGCTTTAGCCCATAGAGGGCTTTCTTCAATTTGCAAACATGTGTTTCTCTATCATGAACCCAAAAGCCTTGAGGTTGCTCAATATAAACTTCTTCATTAAAGACCCCATTCAAAAAAGTAGTCTTGACATCCATTTCATGTAATTTTCAACCTGCAATAGAAGCAAGAGCAATGTCATATCTAATAGATGCATACCTGGCAACAAGAGAAAACATGTCTTCATAGTCCTCTCCCTCTTTCTAGGAGAATCCACAAGCCACAAACGTAGCCTTGTACTATTCAACACTTCCATCAATAGCATACTTGATCTTGTAGATCCACATTGAAGATACAAAGGACTTTCCTTCAGGCATTGACACAATGTCCTAAATAGTGTTCTTCAATATTGATTGATATTCTTCAATTGTAGCATCTTTGCAAACTTGTTTCTCAGTTGCTTCTTCATAGATAGATGGCTTGGACTCAATAATATTGCAAATCATTGTTCCATAACCAAAATACTTCTTCAGCTTCTTGCTTTCCCTAAACGTCCCACGAGGTGCAACATACCCTTCAACTTCCTTCAAAGTTCCTTCAAGCCAAGCAGCTCTTTTTCTAATCTCAGGTACAGCGGCCCATGGAGATTCATCAAGTTTATGATCATCAGATAATTCATGAGGGTCTTGATCAATGGGTTCAAGTTCTTTAGACTTCGATTCCACATTCTTCAGAGCCACCTACATCTCGTCATCAAAGTCCAAGTGCGAACCCTTGGATTTCCAGAAAGCAACATCCTCATCAAAGATAACATCCTTGCAAGTCTCAATAAAACATTGTCCTAGACCATATACCCTAAAGGCCTTCGAATTTTCACTGTAGCCAACAAAAGTTCCTCTCTTTCCAGAACGTTCTAATTTTGTCCTTTTCTCCTTTGGGCACATGAACATAAACAAGACAACCAAAGATTCTTAAATGCTCAACATTTGGTCTCTCACCTGTGAAGACTTCTTCAAGAGTCTTGTAGTCCAAGATTTGATGTCGGCATCTATTTTGACCATAAATAGTTGTTCTTGCAACTTCTCCCCATAGAAAAATCGGAAGTTCTTGATCATGAAGCTTGGCCTTGGCAGCTTCCATAATGGTTCTATTCTTTCTTTCGACAAATCCATTTTGTTGAACATAGTAAGGAACTATCAGCTCCCTCTTAATTCCAGCATCCCTATAGAAATCAATCAATTCCTAGATACATATTCTCCACCATTATCAGACCTTAAAGTCTTGATTCTTCTTCCTGTAACATTCTCAACCTATGCCTTCAATTCACAAAACTTTTCAAATACTTGATCCTTGGATTTTAAGAGGTAAATCCATGTTTTGCAAGAGTAATCATCAATGAAAGAGACATAATACAAATTGCCACCCAAGGTCTTGTCAGACATAGGCCCACAAACATCAGAGTGCACAAGATCCAAGATTCCTTTGGATATACTATCACTGCTAGTACATCTTCCTTTAACATTTTTCCCAAGGGCACATCCTTTGCAACTCCATCATGCTCAATCCTAAGTTCAGGTACACCTTTAACAAAATCTTTCAATCTAGACAAGGTTTTATAATGTATATGAGCGTACCTTTGGTGCCACAGCTCATAGAGATCAATGGTGTTGTGTAACAAGGCTTGAATTGAATGTCCAAGGAGACGATATAGGCCTCCAATTCACACACCAATGACCTTGGCAGATCAAAAGGAGCATCCTTCTTCCATACTAAAACTTGTCCATGAACAAAAGAAACTCTATATCCTTTGTCTTCAAGAGATGATATGGACAACAAATTCTTCTTCAAACCAAGAACATATAAAATATTATTAATGGATACATTACCTCCTGATTCCAATTGGAAGGATGACGTAACAATACCCTTGACTTCGTATTTGCCAATATCTCCAAGCTCAACCCTTTGACCTATATTCTTTTCAACTAATTTAGAGAGATGATCATGATTCACAATCATGTGCCTAGAGGCACCACTGTCCACCAATCATATTTCATCATGACTTGCAATGGAACTTGTAAAGGCAAAATAAAATGAGTATTTAAAACTAAGTTGCAGGAAACGCAGGTACAGGGTCCGTTTCCGTACGGAAACGAAACGGAAACGCGTTTCCGCGTACCGTACGGCCTGGAAACGCGTTTCCGGCCGTACGGCCACGTTTCCCGAAACGGAAACTTGGCCGTACGACCGGAAACACGTTTCCAGGCCATACGTGCCACGTTTCCCCCAAAAAAACACTTATTTTTTTTTTTTTTTTTTTTTTTTAGGGTTTCCAGGTAGTAAATGTGATGTAAATTTAATCTTAATGTTTAAATGTTTATGTAAGTAAATGTATCATTCATGCTTTATGATTGCACATATATATAATAATAATTTTTAAATATTTTATATATATATATATATATATATATTCGCGTTTCCCCGTTTCCAAAATTTGGGGAGGTCGCGTTTCGTTTCGCTTCCCCATTTCGTTTCGCTTCCGCGTTTCCCCGTTTCGTGCAACTTAGATTTAAAATCATAATCAGATTACTCTCCAGATAGGTAGAGTGAGCTCATTTAGCATCATGGCCTAGAGTGAGGCCTTTGAATTTGGGACCAGATTGTTCAAACAGATCAAGTGCGTCCCTAGGGGTTCACCATGAGTTAGAGAGATTGAATAGAATGTTGCTGAACCAGGACTAGTTTGTATATCATGGATACTGACCAAAATCATGGTGAGTAGTTAATGTTAATGATGTACCATGTGTCACAATTGTTGACCAGATTATGGTAACTTGTTGATGTTGTCGATTTACAATGTGTCGTAGTTGTTGACTAGATTACGGTAACCAGTTGATGTTATTGATTTACCATGCGTCACAATTGCTGACCAAATTATGGTTATTGGATTTGTTATAACCTTTTCGTAAAGAAATTCGTCAACATGAGAACATCTAGTTAGTCATTACGAATACCTCCCTAGCTAAGAGGGAGTGTTGAATTTTGTAGCTAGGGTTGGTCTTCATAATTTATATTTCATCCCTTCAAATATATAATGAAAATGTAAGACATGTCCTTCACGTCATTATTATTGATTAGCCCTTGAAAAGAATAATGTAAGACATGCTTTTCATGTCAGTTCCAAAAGAGAAAATTTTGAATTTTGAAATTTGAATTTTTTGCTCCAAACTTTTCAAGTCAGCCCCAGTGAAGAGACACCCATTCAGATAGGCAAAAAACTAAATATAGAGCATTTGACCTCCTCCACAAGGCACCATTCAACCTCTCACTGAGATATTTTGGGCATCTCAACGAAGAAGAAGAACGATGAAGTAGGACGAAGTGTTAAATTTTCTTAGGGCTATATTGTTCTTTGCATTGATAATTGCATTTCATTATTTACATATTAAATTCACCCCACAGCATCATATCATTATTCAGATTTACAACATTATTCAGCAACATACGCAACTATATAGAAAGAACAATATCATCATCAATGCAACGGAACATAAAGGAACAATAGAAGAAAAGCATTCATACATAGAGACGCCAAGATTGGCTGGAGAGCAGGGAAAAACCCTTTCAAATTTTTTGTCTTATTAGATTGTCATTGAATGATTCAGCAAGAGAAAGTACAATGATCCATATCTTCAACCATAACCCTATCCAGTAAAATCAACCAAACAACATCCCTGATATGAACCCAACAATGCTAATAATCAAAACCTTGATTCAAAAGCCTGAGGTCAATTGTCAATGTTTGTGGTCCACTGTCGAACTCTGTGGTCAACTGACAAAATCTGTGATCAACTAATAAAACGAAACCCTAGGTCCCAACTGCATGCAGAGAGTGATCTGTGTGTGGTTGAAACCCTCCAACCGCACGCATCAGCCTACATGAGCATGCGTGTCTGCGGTTATAGCCAATAGTTGTTTGTGTCAAGCCTGCAGTTTATAAACCAAAACCATAGCATGCGTGCGAGCTTCAGACGCTACAATCTCGAACCTGTTTGAGCAAACTTCCATGAACCATCTCAGACCTGTGCGAGCCAAACCAAAGAAAGAAGAAGAAAGATCATAATGATGATATCCAAATGAGGGTCACTTGACTTGTATTTATAGCCATCCATGGGTGTCCAATTTCCCTTGTGGGCCACCCTATATTTTTGTGCACGTGGGATTCAATTCAAAAATACACTTTGCCTTGTCTAAATTGAACAATTCAATAGTCAAAATTGGTCTTTTTGAAAAGGGGAATCTATTTCCATGATTGGAATTTGTCACTGAACTACCAAATTAACACTCCCTCTCAGCTAGGGAGAAATTTCAACTGCATCATGTAATCATCACAAGTATCTTGTCATCAATCATATCCTATCTTCAAGTATCTCGTCATCAGATGTCATTATTATTCATCTTGGTTTATCTTTGCTTATTCTTGATTATCTCTTGATTCTCAGCTCATATGTTGAACATTCTCGAATCTAAAAGAAGAAGAATTTGACATTGGATGGGAGCCTAAGCTACTACCCTCTATCTATCAAGGAGCCACTACTACCACCCAGAATCACTGCCAACGAGGAGCCCAATGCTACCACTTGGGAAACATCAGAGCTTATAATCAGGGAGCCCCGCTCAACCTGGAACCTCATCGGGGAGCACATCTCAAACTGAAATCCAATGACAATGAGGAAGGTCCTATTGGACACTCTCACCTCATGTCCATGACAGTGGGGAAGGTCCTATGGGACACTCTCACCCCATGTCAAGCAATAGGCGAGATACCACTTACCAAGCAAGGATCACAACCATCCCATGATGCAATCAATGGGTGAGATACCACTTGTTATACGAGGTAAGGATCACAACCATCCTATTGTCTGTTGATCTTCCCAACAATGACACTCAATAGTCATGTGGTAGAACACTTGCATCATAATCAACTTGGGTTGTACACCTCCAAGCACTCTCAATACGTTGGCCAGACGGGAAATGGCATTCCCAACAAGCCCAGCTTGTGGGTATGATGCCAACTGGGGTATACTCTGCATAGACCAAGATAGGGGAGCAACATCTCTGATCCTATGGGTAACAAATAAGGGTGATACCCTATTGTCCAGAGATCCCTGAACCCCGGGAGCCCTCCATCTCAATTCCTCACCCTGAGAGCTCATACAAGGGGGAAAGAGTCAACTCAATGTTATTGATCAGTCCTGCTCTCTGTAGATCAAAAACATATCATCGTGCTCATATTTGGTACTAGCTTAAACAACTCACTGAAGAGTTCAATCATAATGTCTCAATAGCAGTAGTTTCCTATTCATGCAAGACATCAAATCAAATATTATATTAGAACAAATATATATCACAAAAAGGATACCTTATTCATCCTCCCTCTCACGGAGGCAACAACCAAAATCCTAACCTTGTTTTAGACAGCAGCATTGTCTCAATATATGAAGATATCTCAGTCTCAGCTATATAAAGGATTCTCTACCAATCGGATCCCACTCTTTATCATCGTAATGTATCATTGTCACATCCAAAACCTATTTAAAATAGTTTTCCAAAGTGTTTTTTCAACCTGTTTCACTGCTAGCCATGCTAGCAAAATCGTACTCAACCTCAGTCGTGCTTAAAGCTACAGACTTCTCATCCAAAATATCATGGCAGATTTCATACTAAAGTAGCACCCAGATGTGCTCATCTCATCAATAACGATCCCAAACAACATCAGTACATCCATGCAATCATATATCATACGAATAATATCTCAAACCAAAAATTGATCGTCCCATGCAAATATCTTGAAGTGAGCTTGGCGGCAACCCAATGTGTATGAAGTGGCTCAATCATGAATTGACTCAAATTCTATGCAAAACATATATATATATATATATATATATATATATATATACAGATGGGTGTTCACACAGAACAACAATGCTTCAATAAACTAACGGTTTCCAAGTCAAGTTCAGCAATATTTCTACATAACTTCTTGAAATTCAATCGGTCCTCGGAGTGTCCAAGGATTTGCATTTCCACTTTCCAAAAACTCTTCAATAGGTTCTCAATATATATTTTCTTTTCCAAGCTTCAGAAAGCTATTCACCATGTCATGATTCTTCATTTCGAACTTCAGAGGCCAACTCCCTCTTACTTTTATCATCAATGGCTTGTTACCTATCAAGAATAGACCATCAGCGTATAAAAACAAAATAAACGTCATACCTTCGACCACTTTTTGAAGTAGAGGTTTGGGTCAGCACATCTTACTTGCTTCACTAGGTAACGGTCAATGCAGATATACCAGGCTCGACAAGTTTGCTTCAAACCATACAATGCCATCTACAAACATTATACTAATCAAACCAATATACTCAGCCGCACACAAACCAATATTGTGCAATCAAATCAACTAAGTCAGCGTATCAAGCCTTAGATGCCAGATCAAAAACTAGTATCATAGCCATAATAGTCACTGCCAATATCAACTAACAAACTCTTCGGACTAGGTGTTAGGTAGATCTCACATCCAAATACCAAGTTATGACTTCATCTATTGTCATGTCAACAAATTGTTATTAAGCAATTTCAAACTCCGTCAGGTGATCCACATAATCATAATATGAATTATTTTATGCATCACGGATAAGTCATAAGTTTCATGCATTAATTGTGAGATTATTGCATATTGAATCACAATTGTTTATACTTCAACCAAAGCCAATGATGCCAATACTTCCAACATAAGTCACTGAAAGTCACTATACCCGTATAGCACTACCATCAAGGCAAATCATCAGTTATCAAATTAAAAACCTGATTTGTTGTCATTGTGAATTCAATCAATCCATAAGCCAAAGCATATCTATGAACTATTAAGCATCATGTGAAAACTCCAATATTGCTCATCTATATTAAACCAATAAGCCAAGTCTTGTTAAACCCTTGCAAATGTTATCAAATCCTATCATATACTAGCTTCAATGATCAAATCAAAATAACATACTTGATAAGCATATTTTGGTCCCCTGCAAACAAAAGTTTACTTAACCCATTCACATTCTCTATAGTAAGTCAAACATTCAAAATTCCCTTCTCATAGAACTTTCTATTGTCTGCTTTGTATCTGTAGGATTGTCATACTCCTATTGCTCTCTTGATTTCATGCATAAAGCTTCAATTTTTGTGACCTACAAGCACAAACGCACCCATAGGCCTTCTTTCGTGTGGTTGGTGTTGAAGAATGTAACTATGTTTGGTCTTCATAAATTGTACTTGAGTCAAAATGTAATATACTTGTCAAAAGAAAGGAAAAAATAATTTTTATTATTATTAAATTGACTTGTTAAAGCATGGGTTTCATGGTTGGGTCAATTGTCATAGGTTAAGCCTCCATTGTAGGCTTTAGGATTGGGTCAAAGCCCATATTGTCATGTTGAAATCCTCCTCCATCAAGTCTCCTTCAAGACGACCTCAAAAGAATCTCCATCAAGTCGGCTTCCATAAGGTGATCACATGTCGGCCTATATAGACACAATTGTTTGAATACTCATGTCGGCTCAATTATATTGGACAACCACTCTATATACAAGCACAGGGTCTTCGCATTAACTTCACCACACAGAAGTTCGGATAAGGGTTTCATAGACATATGTTTCGGTAACTTTACAGTGAAAAGTTCGGATATCACAGTGTGCACAGTTCATATAACTTCATGAAAAAGGCTTCGGTGCTATTACAAAAGGTGAGGTTCGTTATCATTATTGAGATGAAATCGTATTACAGTGACTAAAGGATTTGGTGCTATTACAGTGACCTCAATTCAGTTCTCTCACATGACCACAATGACCTCATCTCAGTGCTATTACAGTGACTTCCGTCCAGTGTTATTACAATGGTGCTTTCACAGTGTCTCAGTGCTTCTATAATGGTGCTATCACAATGGACGAAGGAGCTCAGATTGGTTGCAGAGGTGATCTCTTGAAAGACATAAGTGTGAAGAAGACTGACTGTTGAAGCATGATAAGGTTGACTTGATGGATGGAGCTAGTCTCAAGTCTAAGCTGTAAGGGTCTTGGTCGTCTCATCTTGAATCTACTAAAGAAGAATTTTGACTGGGCTTTCCCCTAGAGTGGGGTTTTTCCCAGGCAACGTGCCTACATCTTGTGTTCTCTTCTATTTGTTTGTTTCGCATTAGTCTTGATGATAAGAAAAGATAACTCGAAAGAACAAATAATAATAAATTATAATGAAAAACATCACAAGATAATGTCATAATAAGAGATATCGTGTAACTGCCACTCCTTGGATTTCTCAACATGGTTTCAGAGCTATGGTTAAGGTCAAAAGGCAGTTTGAAGACCACTCATACATCTTTGAAATTACAATGAGCTAGCTCAAGACACCTTGAAGAAGAAGAAGAAGGTTCAGATGTCTCAATGATGGGCCCCAATATGTCACAGTAAAGAAGTTTGAATCAATCTCAGAGAAGGAGTTTTTGGTGTAAATCAAAGTTACAATATAGGAACAAAGCTCGATAAAATACTCAAACAAGAATTCGGATATTGGTATACACAGCAAGCAAATGACAGCTATAACTCGAATTACATCAAGGTTCTCCAGAAGACCGAAGTCTATATAGTTGGACTAAAGTGCTTATGAATTACATAAAGCGTGACGTCAAATTAGAAGGCTACCTCAGAAACTGAAATATAACCAAAACTACACTGTTGACTGTATCCTACCATGACATCAAGGACCGAAACTTGATAGTATTGAAAGACTTTGCATCAATTATTGTATAGGAATTTAGATCAATCACAGTAATAAAGGACTAAGTCATATCCTTGCTGCCACCAAGGACCATGGTATGTCTATGTTGTCACCACAGAAATAAAATTGACTGAAGTATGACCGAAGCAAGGAAAGGAACTCGATACAGTTACCCGTGACCAAGGACAAGGCCATCTCCACATAACTAAAGAATCTGAAGTCTGTTCTAATTCAAGTCTTGAGGAAATTCAAGTAAGTATTGTCAAGATGCACATGCAAGTCTAATGAGTTATCAAATCAGAGGTATGTAATCACAAGGTACATATATAAGCTTTTAAATTTTCAAATGATCCTTGTTTATAACTAGTCTAGGATTAAGAGTGTACTCTCTAGATAACATATTAGAACCTTAATCCTCTCCCTCTAGGATTTACAAGTAATCTAGGATTCCAAGCAAAATTCCTTGATTGAAAGAAAGAATAACTTTTCATAGAATTCCATCCTCCATGGCTATGTAGGAAATCTAACTTAAGAAATTAAATCATGTTCTTGGTATCACATGTTTTGCTTGTAAGTATGTATTACAGGTATAAAAGATCATGGCTTAGTACAAAGAAGGCACTTCAAGGAATCCTTCCAAGGTTTGTTAAGAAACATCTCCAGGCATGTCCATACACTTTACGAAATTCTCTTAAAAGTACGTTCATCTTATTTTGCATCAGATTACTAACATCGTTATGTCTAGTTGTCTCGAATCATAATGATTCTTGTTTTGGGTGATTCATCACTTGATAAATCTACCCTCCTTACATCTTTAATTGTTCTTATAGAACCCTAAACAGGTTCTCTACAAAACTGTAACCTAAGCGTATAATAATGTTAATGTTTGAAACCCTAAAACTGCTTAGGGTTATTGAGAAATACTATTTGAAGCTTTTGTTGATGATGTCATGTTTGGGGTTTTGGCATGATCATGAAAACCCTAACTTGTTAGGATGTTGTCTGAAACCTCGAACCTTTGATGTTCTGGTAAAGTAGGGTTTGCTATGTTCTGAATTGAAACCCTAGATCTTTAGGGTTTGGTTAGGTCTATAAGCAAAACCCTTGCTATGTCTTTAAGGTCCTAGGAATGAAACCCTAGGTCTATATGTGTTTTTTTGGTTGAATCCCTAGCCTGGTCTAGGTCGGTGTATGCTTTATGGTGTCTGACATATGTTGCTTATGATTGATGATGAATTACTAGATATGTGTGTCGACCTACTTATCATTGGTCATAAGTCTTAGGGTTTAATGATTTAATCTAAGCCCTTGTCTGAGTTTGATGTTCTAGGATGATGTTGTTTGGTAAATCTAGGGTTTTCCAGTTGAACCCTAGTGGTAGTTAAATTCTCAAGTATGTGTGATATGACAATCTGAGATCTATCTATATAGTGATTGTTGAAATTGTGTAAATGAGAAAAATCTGGGGTTTGCAACAATCCCTGGTGGATGCTATTCATGTTATTTATTGAGCTGTGATTGGTCATATATGAAATCTAGGGCTTGTATCAAACCCTAGTAGGAAGTCTAACATATGAATTATGAAAGTTGTTAGATACTTTGAAGATCTATATTTGCTTGAATTGTTTTTAGGGTTTTCTATAGTAGGGGATGTCATAACATTGGAAGAAACATTGAAACCCTAGATGTAATGAAAGTTGTTATATAAACCTTGATGAAGTAGTATAGGGTTTATGACAAAGTCCCTAGCAAAATGTTGAAGAGTATGTCTCTTGTCTGGTATCCGATACATATAAAGCTGAAATGCTTCCGTAATTCTGATATGGCTAACTTCATGCTTCTATATTTTTGGTTGTACTTGCTATCTAAGTTCTGCAAGTACATAATCTTTAGATGGTGAAGACGATCAAAAGAAAAGTTGATGTCATAAGTATGATGTGAATGGTAATGATAACTCTTATGAGATGGATAGAAGCCACAAAAGATTCTCTGAGATCTCCCTGACTTGAAGAGGGAGCCTGGATAGAGAAAATCTCCCTGCTTGAGAGGGAGAGCATAGTTTTTATTGGAGAATGAAGTTTGAAGGATATGTTGTCGTATGAAAGAAAAGTATCTTCTGTCAAAGATTTAGTTGATAGGCCTACTGTGTTGAGGAGAGACATCAGGAAAACCCCAAAGGTTTGTGTATGTTTATGAATATCTGAAAGTATATTATTTATTAGGGTCATGTTTGTACAGGTAAATCTCTCGAAGGTTTTGAAAGCATGTTGGTTACCAATCAATTTAATTGGGAGAGATTTGTTGTCCTTGATTTGTTGGATCAAGGGGTGTTGAGGCTTTGTTAGTGAAGCATTCCCAGGAAGGACATCTAGTCAGCGCTTTGTGTTGATGTCTAGGTCCCGAAGTTGGATAGGTGATGTTGGTTATAGAGCTTTGATTTTGGATACACACTTGGATCCTTGGGTTGATGGTTAGCAAGTCTGATGGTACCTATAGAAGCTGAAAGCTTGGTTCCATCTTAGTCCCACCCAAATAGATTGCCCTGGTGAGGAATATAGTTCGTGGCATTGTGGTGCCCAAATTGTTGAGAGATCAATGGATAGATTGCCCTAGTCAGGAATCTAGTCCATGGCATTGCAGTGCCTAAACTTCTTCGTAGATGATGTATTTTGAGATCTTCCATGTACCTCTTTGATTATATGTAACTATGAATACCTCCCTAGTTAAGAGGGACTGTTGAAGAATGTAACTAGGAGGTCTGATCTTCATAAGTTGTACTTGAGTCAAAATGTAATATACTTGTCAAAAGAAAAGAAAAAAGAATTTTTATTATTATTAAATTGACTTGTTAAAGCATGGGTTTCATGCTTGGGTCAATTGCCATAAGTTAAGCCTCCATTGTAGGCTTTAGGATTGGGTCAAAGTCTATATTGTCATGTTCAAATCCTCCTCCATCAAGTCCCCTTCAAGATGGCCTCAAAAGAATCTCCATCAAGTCGCCTTCCATAAGGTGATCACATGTCGGCCTATATAGACACAACTATTTGAATACTCATGTCGGCTCAATTATGTTGGACAACCAGTATATATACAAGCACATGGTCTTCGCATTAACTTCACCACAGAGGAGTTTGGACAAGGATTTCAGGGACATGTTTCAATAACTTTACAATGAAAATTCACATATCACAGTGTGCACAGTTCAGATTGAAGAAAAAGGCTTCGGTGCTATTACAGAAGGTGAGGTTCGTTGTCATTACAGAGATGAACTTGTATTACATTGACCAAAGGATTCGGTGCTATTACAGTGACCTCAATTCAGTGCTCTCACATGACCACATTGACCTCATCTCAGTGCTATTACAGTGACCTCTATTCAGTGCTCTCAAATGACCACAATGACCTCATTTCGGTGCTATTATAGTGACCAATTTGGTGTTATTACAGTGGGACTTTCGCGGTGTCCCAGTGCTACTATAATAGTGCTATCACAGTGCATGAAGGAGCTTGGATTGGTTGCAGAGGTGATATCTTCAAAGACACAAGCGTGAAGAAGACTGACTGTTGAAGCATGACAAGGTTGACTTGATGGATGGAGGTAGTCTCAAGTCTAAGTTACAAGTGTCTTGGTCATCTCATCTTGAATCTACTAAAGAAAGAATTTTGATTGGGTTTTCCCCTGGAGTGGGGTTTTGCCCTGGCAGTGTGCCTACATCTTCTGTTCTCTTCTATTTGTTGTTTTCCCATTAGTCTTGATGATAAGAAAAGATAACTCGAAAGAACAAATAATAATAATGAAAAACATCACAAGATAATGTCATAATAATAGAAATTGTGTAACTGCCAATCCTTGGATTTCTCAACAGAGGGGAGGCTTATAACCGCACTCTTAAGCCTTCTTCTGTGCGATTTGGGCTTTTAGACTAAGAGAAACCCTCTCTTCTCAGACCAAAACTTGTTGCAGACCAACAACATCAGATATTTGACTAATTGTCCAAAAATCTTACATCAAAAATAAAGAATCTCCTATACATTTAATGCAAATGATAATAGATGTAGGGATCTTAAGAAGAGTTTATCCCTCTTAATGAACAGCCACTTAAGTCATCAACCTGTCTATCATAATACTGTCATGCATCAGCATAACTATTAGATCATAAAATCAAACTATATCAAGTTCTAAAACATATATTCATCATGGTCATAACATGTTAGCATCAGCTACTTCATCATCACGTATGAACATGAAATCAAACTTTCACCAAGGGTTAGAGTCATATGATTAGGGCAGCTAACAAGTGTATCATCATACTTCAAGGATCATAATCACTTCATCACTTATTTATTATATTATCCAATCATCAAGCCAAAGAATCCAATTTTACCATATGTCATAATTACTAAGATTATCAAAACCTAACCACGGTCAACAAGAAGATCTTGAAAATCAATCTTATTGTTACATTTTTATCATCAAGGTTGTCATGCTTATCACAAGAATTAACAATAGTATCAAGTCACCATATATCAAAAACAATGTATCTAGCTTGCTTCATAAAATCAAGAAATCCATCATGTCAAAAGTGTAAGATACTTAACAAATATCAAGTGCACCAATATACCACATGTGCCATAAATAAAACTTACTTTCATATGCATGTATGAGTCATTCATGAAGGTGAAATTACCATCATACCTTAGGGCTTACCTGCCATCCAATATTACAGTTGAGACAATATACTATACATACCTTATAACATTTAGATACCTTTGCACTTTGTATCACTTACTTGTCATGGGCAATTGTGGCTATTCTCTTCCATTACTAGCCATCTTTTATTGCACCTCAAATGATCCTTGAGAAGGATCCACTTATCACATCTCATCAGGAGGTTAGAAGTATCTAAATACTCAAATATACATGCAAGAAGTATAATCAATGGTCAAATCAATAAATCTAAACAAAAGTAAAGACATAAATAAGTAACATAAATCGAAAGAGTACTTGTCTTCAGTGAGAGGTGATCATCTCCCTGTTGAACCAGCGTTCAAGAGTCATGATTGTCCATTGTCCATATAACATTGTTGCCTTCAATATTTCAACCAACTTCATCAGCAACCAAACCTAATTGAGACTATCTCATTTACTGCTACATCAAACATGTCACAAGTGTCAGAACATCTCACTTTGATCATGTTAGGGTTTCAAAAATCAAGCCTTTATCATATTCCAGGGTTTCTTTCAAACCCTAACCTCATAACATCCATCAAACCCTAATAACCAGAATGCCTACGATTTCCTTCAAACGCTAGCCTTCTTTTAGGTCTCCACCATCTTCTCTTGCTTCCAACAAAGGTGTCTTTATAGGGGTGATCTTCAATGACTTTTCTTCAGCCCAGCTCTGATACCATGTTAAATTTTCTTAGGGCTATATTGTTCTTTGTTTTGATAATTGCATTTCATTGTTTACATATTAAATTCACCCCACAGCATCATACCATTATTCAGATTTACAACGTTATTCAGCAACATATGCAACTATATAGAAAGAACAATATCATCATCAATGCAACGAAACATAAAGGACAATAGAGGAAAAGCATTCACACATGGAGACACCAGGATTGGTCAAAGACTAGGGAAAAACCCACAACGGGGAAAACCTTCAAATTCTTCTCCTTATTAGATTGTCATTGAATGATTCAACAAGAGAGAGTACAATGATCCATCTCTTCAACCATAATCCTATCCAGCAAAATCAATTAAACAACATCCATGAGATGAACCCAACAACGGTAATAATCAAAACCCTGATTCAGAAGCTTGAGGTCAACTATCACTCTTTGTGGTCAACTACCGAACTCTGTGGTCAACTACCAAAATATATGGTCAACTGATAAAACCAAACCCTAGGTCCTAACTATACACAGAGAGTGATGTGTGTGCAGCTAAAACCCTCCAATAGCACGCATGAACCTGCATGCCTACCGTTATAGCCAAAAATTGTCTATGTCAAGCCTACAGTCGGAAACCAAAACCCTAGCACATGTGCGAGCTTCATACCCTACAATCTCGAACCTGTGTGAGCAAACTTTCACGAACCATCTCAAACCTGTGTGAGCCGGAACCAAAGAAAGAAGAAGCATGATAATAATGATGGTATCCAAATGAGGGTCACTTTACTTGTATTTATAGCCATCTGTGGGTGTCCAATTTCTCTTTTGGGCCGACCTGTCCTTTTGTGCACATGTGGGCTTCAATTCAAAAATACACTTTCCCTTGTCCAAATTGAACGCTTCAATAGTCAAAAATGGTCCTCTCAAGAAGAGGAATATATTCCCATGATTGGAAATTGTCACTGAGTTGCAAAATTAACACGAAGAAGGACAAATTAAACTTTAGCATTTCTCTCTCTTTCCTTGACTTCACATATGTGACTTTCTGGGCATATTCTGGGCAGCAAGGCTGAAATTCTAGGCAAAGCATTCTAGGCAGCAAGGCTGAGTTTCTAGGCATATTTTTGGAGGCAAAAATTAAGCCTAGGGGGATCAAAGAGGACCAAAGTTGTTGGGCAGATTGTTGAAATTTCTAAGTCTAACCTATTAGAAATTCTTCATGCACTATCCGGTTTATTTCACCTACTTGTTTAATTACTTAACAAGTTATTTAACCATATAAATACTGAAAACAAACACAAGTGCAGCCACAACCATCTACAAATCAACAACTGAAAGAAATAGACAAACACACAAGGGACACCGTTATTTTTGGACAATCATCCCCGGAAAAACCCAACTTGGGAAAACTGGTGCAGCAGTTCTGAGGGTTTTATTATTAAGCAGCTTTCTTGAGTACAACTAGGTGCCAAACTAGCTCACCCGACAGAGAAATCAATCTGGCAGTAATACCTCTCTTTGAAAGCAGATATTCGGCAAGTCTGCTCCACGAAAATCTCTCCAACGCCTCTCTGAGGCTCTGCGTCAACCCTCCTGGCCTCTGCATCAGCCTACAACCCTCTATGTCAACCTAGAACCCTTTGAGCTAGCCTACAGACGCTCTGCGCTGCCACTCTGGCCCTCTGTGTCACTCATACAAGCCCTCTGGCCCTCTGCGCAGTCACTTTGGCCCTCTGTGTGGCTCCTGTTGGCTCTACGTAGCCTTCTCTGCTTCTGTGCTAGTCTTCTGGCACTATCTCTACGTCTTTGCTATGCACTCACTGCCCCTCACTGCAACTCAGATCACTGGTTCAATTTCTCTCAGTAAACCCCGCTCCAGAAAATCGAACTGACTAATCAACTTGGTGTGTCAAATGTCTCTAACTAACCCTCAAGCCTCCTCTTATACTTTTTCTGTTGAGTCTTCAACGATCGAGATTAAATCTCTAATCAACAGCTAAGATTAAATTTGGTTTGATCCATGTCATTTAGAACCTTCCCACCCAGTTTTATATTAATACCCATTAATATTTTTATTTTCCTAAGTTTATACTTAGGAACCCATTAAAAATATTAATTATTTTAATATATCTCGACCTGGGTGGAATTTTCCCAAACCATTTCTGGGTCTTGAAGATCTCATGTGCTTTAGCCTCTCCACCAATTTTCATGGCTAGAGTACATATGATGCCACCCCAAATCAACAAAGATGAGTGCGTTGACAAGAGGGTTGTTTGACAAGGTTTGACCATAGCATTGTCAGTCAATTTGATAATCATAGTTGACTAGCAGGCTTAGGTGTATCTCTTGTTGAGCTGAAAAAATTCTCCAAGGAAAAGGTTGTTGGGTTTTTCTCCCAAGTGGGTTTTCCGAAGGTAAATCTTGTGTTCTTTTTGTGCATTGTAATCTCTATTATCCTTGTGCTTTTATGGTTGAATTTCTAAAGTGTAATTGCTTAATGATAAACTAGAATTGTTAAAAGAAGATCTACATCATTAGAAGTAATTGTCAGTATTTCAAAAAATGTGTGCTTGTATCTATTGCACTTGAAAAAACAACAGACCTCACATTTAAGAAGTTTAGAATAAGTTTGTAGGAAGGTTGACGTGAGAAGGAGAAAAAATTTCTAGATTGTTTGTTGAGCCAACTTTGAAGAACTACCCCAATGACCTAACCTATTCTTTGAAGTATTTTGATCAATAAAGTGGAAACAACTAATGCCATTTAGGAGGACATGGGGCATTTCATAAAATGCATGTTGCCCTGATCAATCCGAAGGATTGATTGCACATCGTAACAACCCATTCAGATGATCTTTTCGATGCTTTGGAAACCCTTATGTGGTCTTGATGTCTCCACTTGAAAGCTCCACATTCATTTTGTAGGAGGGTTTGGAAATTGCTCGCAAAATTGGTGAAATAGTACCTGTCACCATGATGCCCTCCTTGGTTAATGACACATCGGAGACATTGTGCCCACATTGGAGAATATTTTTTGGGGTTTTGTACCCACCTTAGAAGCTTTTAGTAGGAGATTTGAAGACTTCTTGGATAAGCTACATTTTTGGAGGGCCTTTGGACGCTGGATGTCGTAAAAACAAACCCCCCTTACCCTTCATTTATGGATAAGGATCATATTTGAGGGCTTGTGCCCCTTGATTTTTGTACATGTGTCAATAAAAAGCTCAAATTTTGTGTAATATAGATTATTTAATTGTGAAAAGGGCTTTTGACCCCTCCTTAGGCTAATTTAGGGGAACTTCGCCAAATAATGATATTTTAATGTAAGGGAAGTTGATTACCTCTTTTGTAAATTATTCTGGCATGGTTGGATTTGGAGGAGAAATCCCTTTGAGGGTTTGAATTTTTTGTGATTTTTCTCATGTAATTTGCTTACGGATAGAAAAGTCAAGTTACCTTTCATGGTTAGAATTGTGATGTGATGTGATGTGATTTTTTTTCATGCATCCTTATGGTGGATCTTAAATGATGCATGGTGAAGTAAGTTAGTTTATTTGCTTTATCTTCGTATTATGTTCCATGGGATAAATTTTCATGTGCTTTGTTTATTTGGTCTTTGCTTCATTGTCACATGTTAGTTTATTTGGTCCTTTGAGTTCCATATCATTGATTTATTTTAATCATGTGGTATGGCCAAGTTTCCCCTCTCCTAGACCAAACACATTATTCATCCAATTCAAAAATTCGAGAGCATTTCTGATCCAGTCAATTACTAAACTATCATGGTGCGTCGTACATTCTCCCAGATTTACACCACAATCTCACAACGATGCCTTTTTTAGGAGTTGGAGTGCCATCAACTCAGGGCTAGAGGACAAGCGGGTTTCTGCCCCACATACCAAACAATTCATCGCATCTTCACACCCTGATCCATTGGTGAGGATGCTTGTCATTGTTCTTCAAAGGTTTACAGTTGTTTTGTAGAGTTCCCAAAAGTGTTTGGCACAATCCCGAGGGAGGAATTATTTCACAAACTCTACAACATTGGTCTATATAAGACTACTAGCAACCATCATGGGACTGTGTGAGTCAGTTTTAGTATGCCTCAAGATGACACACGGCCTTTCTAATTTGATCTAGAGCACCACTAGATGTTAAAATAGGGGTGCCCCCTCTTACCAACCCTCTCTGCAATATATAACGATGGGTTGGAGTACTTCATGAGCATATCGAGGATGGGAAAGGTTGTCTTCTACATTAGGTGTTGATTTCCCTACTCTTATTCATTGATGACATGGTCTTGATGACCTCTACTCTCAAGGGCTTATAAAGACATAATGGCACACTAGCTAGTTTTTGTGACCTTCGACAATTGATGATCAACATGGGTAATACCAATGTTTTGATCTTCAACGCATCGAATTGCTCTCTTACAAACTTACATTTCTACTATTGGGAAATAGAGATTGAGATCACCACATCTTACACTTACCTTGGCATAAAGTTCACTAGGCCTTGTTTAGGTTTGTAGTAATCCCTCTAGCATTTACTCAGGTCACACCCTGGCCCTCATTGAGGGATAATGCTTCCAAGGACATTTTTAGCACATCCCAACCAAACTATATCTAATGGAGGTAGTTATCACACCCACAGTTCTCTATAGCTTCAGGATCTTAGGGGCAAGATTGTTCTAGGAAAAATAGACTAAGTTGAAGAGAGTAGAAACCTTACTTCTCAGGTGCATCATCCACTATAAGCAAATGATTCTACAACCCATCATTCAAGAAGAGTTTAGCGTCCACCCTTTCCACATCGAGGTCATTTTCCACTTGATCTTTTTCCTTCGTGGAGTCTAATCTCTTAGAGACTTCGCCACAAAGAGAGAGATGTAACCCTACCCTACACTTTGCTCATTAGAGGCTCTTGCTTCAAATCATCCCTCAAGTAGTTTTTGAGGTAAGTTCTCAAAGGTGCCACGACTTCTCAAGCCAATTACTATCTCCCTAGAGCACCTTCCCCATTCAAATTCTCCCTTTATGTGTCAAGCCATCTCCTAGTAACTAGATAGGCACTGAGTCAAGTTATTAGAGAGGATATCTACAAATTGTACATTCGAGTCACCTGGACCTCACCTTCAATAGGATTTGGCTCAAAGATGTCCTTCTACATAGAGCACTCCTGCAGCCATTAGATGCACTCGCTCAATATCCCTTTGGGACTACTCCAGGTCGATTCCCATTGACTTTGAATAGAGACAAAACACCATATACCACAATCTAATAGGATCTACCATGTGTGCCACCTTCAGGAGCCAAAGATGCAGATGCACCTTGTTTCTAGGTGTCTCCAATACTATGAGATCAAGGGATTCTATCACTACCCCTATCGAGACTTAGGAGCCTCCCTCTCTACTTTCTTTTAATACTAAGATCAGAGAGGCCTAGCCCTCTTCATCTAGGAGATCTTCACCCACATCTAATCTCTTGCACGCCATGCCCCACCCTTGGATGACCAAGCCGATCATCTCATACTTTACTATTGATTCATCAAATCAACGCAGCAAGTGACATGTAGAGTTCCAGAGTGCACTAGACAACAAAATGCCAATGGTGAGACCAACCAATGGTATCTAGACCACCTCATAGGTGCGGACTGTACACTAGGCCACACATTCTCAGAGCATTAGAGAGACCAATTCCAACCTGGTCCAGAGTAGAGCACCTCCCTCTCGTGAGATTACCTCCCGACTCTAGAGGAGCAAATAGAGATCCATTGGAGTTTCCTTCTTTTGATCTCAGATGCTAGAAGTATCCATCACTCCTACATTCCTGCCTGAATCAGAAATCCAAACCACCTGATGGTTCTAGGGGGCTCTGATAGCAAGCTAGTGCCTAATTCAGCCCCCTTCGCCCTCAGCCATCAAGCTCAGTAGACCTTGACATCTTCGGCCTTTACCACCATACCTTTGACATATCTTTGTCATAGTTTTATATGTATGTTCTAATTTTATGCTTATGTAGGTCTCTCTACGAGTTGTGCTTGAACTCCCACACCACACTCATACTAGCCATACTCTCCAATCCCATTGACCTACCTCTGTGGTCATTCGTAGCACATAAATAAAATTATCTTATCTTATCTAATTTAACACAGCATATTTTTTCCACATAGTTTTTGATGAATTTCCAATGTTATTATGAGTTAGAAGACATCTCTGAAGTCCTGGAATTGAACAGAATGACGAAGAAGGGCAAATTTAAGGAAACTTGGAACCAGTAAGGGAATTAAACATCAAAAACAGGAAATGTGATAACGAGTAGAAAAGAAAGAGAGGGAGACAGTTAAATGGAATAGGATAGAATACTTGAATATAGATGCATTGGTTTCCACTGTGTTTACGTTTTTCTTAACATTTACTTTGCTAAGGGGACTGGAAAGGAAAGAGAACAGTGCCTATATCATGAAACTGAAATGTCTAGCAAATGCCTTGGAAACATCTCACAGAAGTTTCCATTTTCAGGCCGAGCAAGGTTTCCAATGGGGTTACGGGGACATCAAAAAAATGGTACACTTCCAAAGCATTTCCATGCAGAAATAACCCCAAAGAGGAAGTTTTCGGTAACAGATCTATAAGCTTAAATATTGTCATTTTGACTGCACTATATTAAATCAGTCTCAGTTTCAACATAAGCAGCTTCTTAATTCATATTTCCTACATAAGCTATGTTTTCAAGGAGGGATAATCAAGTGAATAAATCCAAGAACAAGCCACTCTTAGAAACAAGAAAGAACATGTCTCTTTTATTCTTTGGAGTAAACCTGTTACCCTAGCTGTTTACATGTCGGACATAAAAGTTATTTTCAGAAAAGTTATAGATACTCTCAAGATGGAACCAATGTGGACATTCTGGTTCTCCAGGCTTATGTGGGAAGGGAGATCTTTTGTTGCCACTCTTTGACCTTGTGATGTACATTTCTATTGATGCATGATAAAATATATGATGCATTTGTAGAAAAGGAAAAGCAAACTATTAAACTAATTGAAACATATTAAATAAGCTTAAATGTTGTCCTTTTGGTTGCACCACATTAAATCAGTCTCAAATCGAAATTATAAGCTCCCACTTTACTTTACCTGTGCTCTGTGTGAATGAAAAAACTGTCGCTTTTGGAGAAGTATACGGCTGCAGGAATACCCAAGAATCCATATAAGAATATTAACATCGAAATGTCTAAAATCCAACAAAGAAAGCATGTATGATGTATCTGATCAAGAAAGTCACACTCTGGTTTTGGGTTCATGTTTTTTTAACAAGGCTCAACAATATCTCCATTAGTGAAACAACAAATTAACTTTCTGATTAAAACTTATAAAAGATATATGCAAGCAACATACCTTCGTGGTTCAGCTCGCTCAACAGATATTTTCCTTGT
Source organism: Pinus tabuliformis (assembly GCA_031772625.1). Lineage (NCBI taxonomy): Eukaryota > Viridiplantae > Streptophyta > Pinopsida > Pinales > Pinaceae > Pinus > Pinus tabuliformis. The sequence goes on from CM062819.1 coordinate 730,264,499, forward strand.
TTTTCCAAACTGCAGCCTGGGAGGTGGTGACAGGGTGCTTGCATCAGTTTGAGGACCACATTCACTAGTTCCAGGTGTCACCGTTGCAGCCAAGCATACACCATTTGATACAGAATCCCCAAATCCATGCTCGACAACTGAGGTCACTGTTTCTTGCCTTTCAGATGACAATGCAATATCTCCATTGGAGAGATTATTTTTTTTCTCTCCATCTTCCTCAAAAGAAATTATCCTTGCGTGACTAAGCTGAGGTGGTTCCTTTCTTGCAGGCAATGCCTGTGCTATAAGGCTAGCTTGTTCTTGTTCTGTGGAATTTTGTACCTCTGAATTTAATTCACCAGGTGAGCGATTATGAACAATCCTTGGTGAAGATGGCTCCTTTGATGTAAAGATACCATTTGAAAAAGGTCCAACAGAGGTGTCAAGTGAGTTCATTGCAACACAATTCGTCAAAGTATTTTGGGATCGGCATAAGCTGGCTGTTTCTGGTGAGTTTAGCTTTTCAATTTGGCAGTGAATGTATGTTCGACTAGGAACAGCTGTCTGGCGTCTCTTCAATGGGTTGAATCTTGAGCTGCAGAAAAGTGAACAAAGTAAGAAGTTGGAAAATTATGTGAAAACGTAATTTATGATTCGTCTAATGTCAGCATTTATTCCCAGCTGACTTAAAATCTCTGAAATAATATTGGGCAGTTAAATTTACCAGAAACAGAATGTTTTAAATCGAGCTTCATTGCCATCTGAGTCCAAAATGTTGCCCTGTAATCATGCAGACTGAAAATGATAAGGGAAAATCATATCATCATCTAAGCAAGCACTGAAATGATTGCAATATGAATAATCAAACCAAATTACCACCATTCATATTTCCTCATTGTGTAAGCTATAAACAACTACAACATGTCGAGAAAAAATTAATCTGTACCATAATCAGTTGCAATAGAACAGGTAGGTATTGGTATCAACTAGGTTGGAAACAATGTGCATCCCCTTTCAGGTATACTCCAGAAGATATCATAATTAAACAGAATAAATTGTATGTCATTCTCACAGTTGTCTTCAAATTAGAACCATAGTTCTCACTCTGAGGCAGAATAAAGCATAATATAATTGAAACAAAATACTGGAAAAGTCAGACAGTGGAAATGCCAATATCAATCAGGAAATCATCAACTCTTTAATAAGAGTAGAGAAGCTCAACCAAATCATCGATATATCAAACCAGAGCATGTCCTCAGGTAAAGCTTAAGTTAAAGGCATGCATACTTTACAGACCCATTTCATAGATGACTAAAAACTTCTGAACATTTAAATTTCATAACATAGTCAGCAGTGTTAGTGAAGAAATGCCTGTGGTATTTTCACATTCCAAAATCATCACTTAATTCAAGAGTATATATAAGAATGTATTAGAATATTATTCAATATTGCAACAACGATCTCTTAAATACAAATGTACAGGCTGTAAGTGGTAACGAGTGGAAAAACAACACCATGATTCTATCATCCACAAATTCATGCGTCTATTTGCCAACATGTTACGAAGTTTCTGGACAGTCACATAAACTGAGAAGTTCTCAGGTTTCTGGATGGTAATATAGTCACATCAAGCTAAATTGCTGTGAAGGTTTAGCAATGTTACAGAACAAGTAAATAACCATAATTGAACACTGAATTGGCATTTTGTGACAAGAAACATAGCAGGGTGTAATTCCCCAGACAAGGTACATTTACATAAGAAAGAACAACTTTATCAAGAACTATAAGATACATAAAAAACAAGCCAATTTGGAGACATCACAGAAAAAGGTAAGACCACACCACAGCACTGATCAGGCTTGTTATCTCCAACATCTACACACAAGACAAGTCCAATCTGCTAGGCACAAATCCTAGGGCCACTCTTTGGAAGTCCTACTGACTGTCACATCAGTAGAACCTCCCTGCACTTTAGGCCAGTTATCCTGCGGCATAATGGGAGATTCCCTAAGATCAAATTAGTCATCTGTCTATTAACACAGATCTGAAAATCACATTAGTGATTTGTGTGTTAATGATCTTCTGTAATTAAAGGGTGAGAAGACAAGTAAGAATGAGTGCCATGTCCTTTGCACAAATGGAATCAAAGCACTACGTGATGAAGAAGTTGGTAATATGAAGCAGAAATCAGCAAGTTAGGTTATACACGAACATCACCACTCAACTCAATAACATTGATGCAAAAAACTATAAGATAAGCTCATTAAGATGCTTTATCATTTATCAGTTTAAAACCAACCAGCATATGATGCAATCAATAAAGCAAATAGATCAGCAACAACCATCAAATAAAAGTAAACGCAGCCTTAATCTCCGTTGACAACCATTGATTACATCAAGGTGCAAGGAGGGCATGGGTACCATTACTGCAAAATCTAGTAGGCCCAGTGCAAAGCCCCACTAAGCAAATCTAGACCTTACGGCAACAAGAGATCGGCCATCACTGTCACCTCAGCCACCTCTCTCTAGCTCGTTAGTGGTGAATTAAATCCCACAAGGCAGGCTTCCCTATAAAGATCACCTAAGATGTTGAACAAGAATGATTTACGGTGATGCAAGGTCTAATGATTGGGAAAAGATACTAGCAGAGAATAGAAGGCTAAGATAAGTTAGTATTAAAAAAAAAACTCAATGATATGGCATGCAATGTCATATCACATCTAGAAGAAATAGCCTTCCACATATAGATCAACAAAGGGACAAGGCTATCAATTAGGAAAGCAATTTTTAGGGTAGGTAAGTGATATTTTTATGGCTGAAACATACATGGAACAGCAATAAAAGAGATGATGTCAGCCCTAATCATAGGGTTTTACCATGCAATTAATACCAAAATTTGTCTTTTTCAATTTATTAAATACAGCCCCTATCAAGAGGGAAAAAACACATCAAATAAAATTGCTATTAAATACAATTTGAAGAAAAACCCTAACCCTAACCATAGACACCTAGAAATTAGAGATAAGAGAGAAAATATGTACAAAGAAGAGGTTGATCAACACCTACTAGACTAGTGCCTTGATCTGATTGGGCACTATAGTCTTTTACGAAAAATTCTATGAAGATGGCCTTGATGAAAATGGCAAAGTAAAAACCTTTACTTAGAAACCCTAGCAACTTCCTTAGAAGATTTTAAGTTCAAGAGATGCATATAACAAAATTCTATTGAAGGATTCGAGGAAAACAATATAGCATACCATGAACAATCAAGATTTTAAGAAAACTATTGCAATTTTGACATGGCACACATGGAAACCCTAATTCACATATGATAGCATGCAAAAATGGATGAAGATCAACAACAAACTTACAAAATTCCACAAGAATCTCTTCAATCAATCCCAAAGAAGGCTACTCATGCAAAATTCCTGCTCAAAAGACAATTTGCTCCATAAAGTTACATTGCGACCAAGTAGAAAAAACAAACAATAGCTAGTGTGCACTTCCAAAAAGAAAAATGTGTGATGAATGATGATCATGAATAAGTGAGTGAGACTTCCCTCTATTTGTATGAGGGAAGCCAAGTCTCACTTCACTTTATATAGGGAGCCAATCAGTGTTATCAAAGTCGATGTCACTAACCGAAAAACACAGGTTAAGTATCGAATCAACTGATTCTTGTATGGAACCATCCAGTTTGGTTTTGTTGGAATTTCTAAGTCTAACTGTTAAAAACCCTTCATGCACTTTTTTGATTTATTTCTACCTACTTGTTCTAATTAATTAACAAGTTATTTACCATGTAAATACTGAAAATAAATGCAAGTACATGCTCAACACATTATAGATCATCAATTGAAGGAAACAAAACAAGCACACAAGTCACACCATTGTTTTTGGACCAATGTCCCCGGAAAAACCCAATGTGGGAAAACCGGTGCAGCTATCTGAGGGTTTTAATTATTAAGCAGTTTCAGAATAAAATCTAGGTGCCAAAACTGGCTCACCCAATAGAGAATAATCTCGACAATAGTACTTCTCAATCGGAAACAGATGTTCTGGCTGAAACCCCGGATAAACACTCCGACAACTCCCAACTCTAATCTGCCCCACGAAAACCCCAGCGTCATCCTCTACGGACTACGTCACCCCTTTCTGGCCCAGCGTCACCCTAGCATGCCCTGCGTCAGCCTCTGGAGGCACTGCATCAGCCATTAGGGCCTTTGTGTCACCCACGTTGGCTCTCTGAGGCACTGCGCGACTCCTGGCTGTCTCTGCGTGAGCCTTGGCTGCCTCTACGTGAAACTCTAGCTGGCTCTGCGTCCCTCTCTCTCGACTTCTGCGCTGATCCTCCTGATACTATCTTTGCCTCTCTGCTTCTGTATTCACTGCCCCTTGACTGCAACTCTGATCACTCTATCGATTTCCTCAACGAACCTTGCCCTAGAAAATCAAAATCTTGATCAACTCTATGTGTTCCCCAAGTGACCCTCAAGCCTCCTCTTATACTTTTCTCGTTGACAATTCAACGACCAAGATTAAGTCCCTAATCAATGGCTAAGATTAACTCTGGCTTGATCCATGACTTTTGGACCCTTATAACACAGTTTTATATTAATTCACATTAATATTTTATTTTCCCTAAGTTTAGACTTAGGGACTCCATTAAAAATATTAATTATTTTAATATCTCCCAAACTGTTTAGAATCTGTCCAAACCATTTCTGGGCATTGGAGATCTCATATGCTTTAGCCTCTCCACCAATTTTTTTGGCTAGAGCACATCCGATGCTACTCCAAATCAACAGGTTTTTTCACAGAACCGGCCAGTGCGATACCAAACCGACCAGTGTTGTACAATGCTACCAAGGACCCTTTGAATGCAATTTATTGAAAACAAAAACAACAATAATTTATGAGTGGGGAAGCCTAGTATTTGACCATATTTTGCTAATAATGCGAAACAATTAATGGTAATGTTAAATTCTTTAAGTAAAAGTGACATTCTACTCTATCTTTCATTTTCATCCCTTTTACTTAAATTTTTAACATTGCCATTAACTGACTCAAGATGTTAGATAGTGCTTCAGACCTCACTGGATTTCATATTGAGAAAGTACAGTATTAAATGCCACTCAAAATCCAACAGACTTAACAGTTTTTCAAGATTTCAGGATTGGAGGGATTGCAATGTTTCCATTGGATTTTGTCATGTACAACGGTATGGAACTAGCATTTAATCTAAGAGCACCAAGTCCTCAATGTACGTTCATGTTAGTGGCATTGATTATTGAACTCCCCTATCATGACCCTACTCAAACAAAATCTTGACTTGACATGCTAAGCTTTTTCTATCTTATTTTAATGCTTAAAGGGTGATATTGATGACAAAGGTCCCAATATAGGCAATGATTTGATGACATGTAAGTATTTGTTGTAAAATTATTTTTCTTGGATGTTAGAGGCCATCTAGGGCCTGTTTGTTGATATCTTTTTTATTCAAAGATGGATTGCACTCTGTGCTATTTTGGTTATGAGCACCCTTACTTCTATTTAAATGAGAACTTTTGCTTATTTGTGTATAAATGGCCCAAATTCGTCTGGATGCACATGAATACATATATATATGTGTGTGTGTGTGTGTGTGTGTGTGTGTGTGTGTGTGTGTTTTTGTTTAAAATTTGAATTTTTTTGTGTTTTTGTTTGACCAGTTTTTTAATCCGATTTTTTTACTAATTCTTGATTTGCGGGGCTACCGATTCAGTGAATGGGATTGGTTCTGATAACATCGGTGCCAATCCCAATGACAAATAACTATCAACCCAAAGAATGGAGATGAATAATCAAGACAGATTGAAAGTAGTAAGCATGGTTTTACTCTAGGCACACTACATAAATCAATGCCTTCTAATAGTGCCCTTCTTAAATCATAAGGACTCATAGGAGGTCCTACTAGACTAGAGTCAAAGAACAACCTCCCTAGTCAAGTGTGTGAACAAAGATACAATCAAGAGTGGTCAATCATCTAGTTTCCCTTTGATTAATATTAATAGGCTCATAACATTAAATGAAAGCAAATGATTGCTAGAATGGTTAGAGTGCCTGTTAATAGATGACCCAGCTTCCTTCAAGAAGAATGCTAGATGGGTGACAACACTGACTAGAGAAATAGATGGAGAACTCTAGCATCAAGTCGTTTAAAGACCATCATAGGGTTGTTGGTTGGTTGGCTGTCAAATGAGGAAATCCCTTGTATGTGCTAAAATTATGTTAATCGACAGCGAATTTGAAGAGAATAATTTATTGTGCATGTGTATGAGATCGAACAATTTTGTTTCTGCTATTTTTATACTTTCTTTACCTATTAAAATTCCAGCAATGCTTTTATTCAGTAAATCTCTAGTTAATAAATTTATAGCAAGTGATATGCTAGGTAATAAATTGCCAGTAATTGGGGTTGATAAAAATAACATGGTATCAAAGCTTTGTCTTTGAGAAGAAGGCCAATTTCTAAGTATTTCATAGAATCTATATTCAAAAAATTAGTTGAGACTAGGGAGGCTAGACTATTTCCTATGTAGAAAAAGGTTAGTTTTCTCGAGGCCCAGTAAAATGATTAACATGTCGGTAAATTTTTATACCCAAAAAAATATTTTATTGACAAGCACTGAAAACTCAAAGAGAAATTAACAGAGCTAAGCTTCTAACAAATTATGCACAATAGACACAAGAAATCCAAGCAAATAAACTTTTACATAGAAATTACCCTGGAAAACCCCAGTGTGGGAAAAACGAGCAAAGACGGATTTTATTAGGCTTCAAAGAAAATACTCAAGAAATAATTACAGCAATAGACCAAGAGAATGTATAGCCAAAAATGGACACAAAAATCATCCCTTTCTCCTTTGCAATGGTATAGCCTGAAGTATGGCCTCCCTCCAGAAGAGTATAGTCAATTTTCTTCAGCAGATCTCAGCCCAAGGTTCAAATTCTCCTCTGACAAGAAACTCGGCCCTTATACTCAACCTCTCTCTCCTACAAACATAGCCTAGGGTTTGGCCCCTCTCTCATTGCTCAGTACAGCCATGCTAGGACCCTCTTTCTCTGAACAAGACAACTCCTCCTCTCAACACATTGGCGTTGCTTCTTCTCACCCAAATCGGCTCTCTTCTCTCTCACTCAATGTGATCTCTAATGTGTCCTTCACCCACACGTTCCAACAATTTATAATTTCTCTCATAACCCCATTTCCTCCTTGAGATCTTTAAAGAAAAGATCAAAGGCCAAAATTTGATCTTATCACTTTCTTTGATTTTGTCAAATGGAAATACTAATTTCTAATGTTATAAACTTTAGAAATCTTAGTTACAAAGACAATAAAATCTAATAAAATTGCTTATCATGATTTTCCTAAGTTTGGACTTAGGAAGAATTAGAAAGTGTATAAATAAGTAAATTTTCAAGATATCTTTCGCATTCCTGAACATGAGGGCTATGCAGAGACACCTATTTGAGCTACAATTTTAACACTCCCTCTTGCTAAGGAAGGTGTTTTGCACCACCCCCAACTTGTCCCTAAAGAATTAAAACTTTCCCTTCATCAAGGTCTTCGTAAGAATGTCTACAACCTGCTAAATTGTACGTACATATTGCAACTTCATTGTGCCTAGTGGTACTCGATCTTTGTGTTTCGACCTATCATGAAACACTAGATTTTCAAAGAGCTTGATACCACTGTGATTGTCACAATGTATCACAGTCGGCTCCAACCACTTATCAACCAACCCCATGAATAACTTATGAATCCAAATGGACTCACATGATGCCAAACATATTGCCCTGTACTCAGCCTAAGCAGAACTTAGTGCAATTGACTTTTGTTTCCTGTTGAACCAAGAAATAGCTCTAGACCCCAAGCGGAAACAACAACCTGAAGTACTTTTCCTACCAACTACACTACCTACCCAATCAACATTTGAATAACCCACTAGCTTCACTCCATCACCCTAGACATTCCCATACTCCACAATACCACACAAACACCTAAGTATGTGTTTCGCTACCACCTAGTGCACTCACTTTGGCTCAATCATTAATTGACTGTGTATTAGTAGCAAAACAAATATCCAGCCTTGTGTTGACCAGATACATAAGAGAGCCAATCAGCTACTTGCATAAATGGGGTCCACCGCCTCCGACTTGGAAGCATCAATTTTCCTCCAATTGATCACCATCGGCGTAGTAATAGGCTTGTAGTCCTGCATTCTCAATTTCTTCAAGATCTCCACAGCATACTTCCCCTATCCAACGAAGATATGCCCATTTATCTACCACATCTCCAGCCCCAAAAAGTAGTGCATCAACCCCATATCCTTCATCTTGAGCTCTGAAGCAAGATCCCATTTGCAATCTACAACGAGATTCTCTAAACCTGTAAGAAACAAGTCTTCTACATATAACACAAGAATGAGTGGCTCTCCCTTAAACAATATGTGGTAGAGGTTTGATCCAACATCACTTTTAGTGAAGCCCTCCCCAGCAAATAGTTGCCTATCCTAGAATAGCAAGCACGTGGTGTATGCTTGAGCATGTATAGTGCTCTCTTCCACCTGCAAACATGGAAATCCCACACATGCACCTCATATCCCTCCAACTACTCTATATAGACCTCCTCCTCAATCACACCATTAAGAAATGTTGTCTTGACATCCATTTGATGGATCTTCCAACCCATCTCTACAACAATCGAAATGACGACCTTGATGGAGGGGTACCTAACTACAGGGGTGAATGTCTCATCATAATCAACTCCCTCTCTTTGAGAGAACCCCTTACCCATGAATCGAGCTCTAAACTTCTCAACACTACTATCAACAGTGTTTTTGATCTTATATACATCCACCGAGATCCCACCAATGATTTCCCTTCAGATCGTGGCATAACCTCCAATACAACATTCTTCATCATGGAAGAGTACTCTTCCACCATGGCATCCCTCCACACCTGTTGCTCAAATGCCTCCTACACACAAGTCCAGGGTCCTACAATCTGTAATGGTTGTCTCCCATCTTCCTTTTCTTTTCTCGCTCTTGAACCTTTGCTACAATTGCCATTGAGCCACAACAATTTCTGAAAGCATGTCCTCCTCAAATTTCACATCCCTCTGCACCATTATCTTCCTGAGTGCAGGAATGTAGACTATGTAATCCTTTGAGGTCTTGTTATATCCAACAAAGATACCCTTCTCCACAGTAGCCTCAAGCTTCGTCCTATTCTCTAATGGAACGTGGAAATAAAACAAGCACCCAAAAGTGCGAAGATGCCCAACCTCTAGTTTCTTTCTTATGAATGCCACTTCAGGGGTCATCCTCCCCAACACCTTGTGTGGACTCTTATTTTGCAGATAAATTGTCATGTTACACACTTCTGCCAATAAAAACATATGCAGATCTTAATCATGCAGCATTGCTTTCGCTACCCCGATAATCGGTCTATTCTTCCTCTTCAATACTCCATTCCACTGGGGGCTATATGGAACTATCATCTCCCTCTTACTTCTAGAATTTGCACAAAACTCCTTGAAAACATTCGATCTGTACTCACCTCCATTGTCAAATCTAAGCACCGTGATCTTTCCACCTGTCTTATTCTCCATAAGAGCTTTAGACTCTTAGAACCAACTTAAAACATTGTCCTTGGTCTTCATAAAATAGATCCAAGTTTTCCTAACATGGTCATCTATGAAGGTCACATATTAGTTGAACCCTCCAATAAACATGGTTGGCATGGGCCTACATACATCTAAATGGATCAAGTCCAAGATCCCCTTGCACCTGTTGTCACTACACAGCCATTGCACACTTCATGGAGTTCTATAGTGAAATTAGGGAGCCTGGTCATAGCCTCCCTGAGCACTTTGAGTGCTTCATAGTGCAAGTGTGCCATTCTCCTATGCCACATCTCTTTGGTTACTATTCTTGTTGCTCACCAACTCTTTGGTTAGCTTGTTCCTTCTCACTCCAAGCACCTTTGTTGTGCTGGAGTTGGAACCTTTAGGACAAATATACACCTTTCCATCTCAAAAAATCACCACATAACCTTTGTCCTCCAAGGCTGAAACATAAATCAGATTCTTCGTCAAATTTGGAATGTATAACACATCCTTCACTAGTAGAGGCTCCCTGGATTCCATCCAAAACATAACAGTTCCATTGCTGTTGCCTGTGCTTGGCATTGTTACCAAGCTCAATGTGCAAGTCCAAACTATTATCCTCCGACTAGTAAAATAGCAGTGTTCCACAGGCATGCATTCCCCAGAGTGGGGTGCACACACCCCACGCATCCCACGTACCCAAGACAGGGGGATGCTTGGGGAAACATTTCCCCACGTCTCCCCCTGGGCAAACGTTTCCCCACGTCCCCCTTTTTGGGAGATGTGGGGCGACGCGAGGGGAACGTTTCCCTAGTGTGGTGGACGTGTCTCCCCAAAAGGGGTGCTTCTGGGTGCACCCCCTCAGAACGGGGACGCCTAGAAGCACCCCTTTCGAGGGGGGGATGCCCAAAAGCACCCCTTTGAGTTTTAAGAACGTTTAACATTCAAGCCTATGGTCCTATTATTGCTATGCAATTCATGGTAATGTTAAATTCTTTAAGTAAAAGTGGCATTCTCCTTTATCTTTCATTTTCATCCTTTTACTTAAATTTTTAACATTACCATGAAATGACTCAGGATGTTTGAGAGTGATTTTTACCTCATTGGATTTCATATGGAGAAAGTAGAATTTTAGATCTCACTCAAAATCTAGCACACTGAACATATTTTCAGGATTTCAAGACCGAGGGGGTTGCAACGTTTCCATTGGATTTTATCATGTACAAGGGTATGGAAATAGAATTTAATCAATAGAACAAGCCCTCTATGAAACTTGATGTTAGTGGCAAATCCTAAATCATGACCCTATTAAAAATTTACCCATCACTCAAACAAAATCTTGACTTGACATGCTACATTTTATCTATCTTATTTTAATGCTTAGAGGGTGATATTGATGACAAAGATCCCAATACAGGTAATGACTTTCATGATATGTAGGTATTTGTTGTAGCCTAGAGCTTGTTTGTTGATATAATTTCGATTCAAAGATGGATTGCACTCTGTGTTGTTTGGGTTATGTGCACCCTTACATGCTATATAAATGAGAAATTTTGCTTATATGTGTATAAATTGTTTGGATTCATATGGTTACACATAATTATATATACCTTTTCTTTAAAATTTGAATATTTTAGGTTTTTTGGTCGATTGGATTTTTGTTCTAGTTTCTTTACCATTTCCAATCCAGTTTTGATTGATTCTAGGTTTAGTGGGTTTTTTGATTCGATCGCTTCTTCGGTTCCAAAAACATTGGTACTTTTGTTATCCAAATTGTACAGGCTAGACGCGACTATGCTCAGGGCAAGGGTTGTCACTCAAATCCCTGCTCTCTCTGTCCTAACTATCTCCCTACAGCAAGCTATCGGGGGTAGTCTCCTATGAAATGTGAAGATGAGAGACTCATTGGCAACCAACAAGTCGGGGAGACACCACTGAATGGCCCAGCAAATTGGTAAATTTAGCAAGTCTCAATATTAGATTAGATTAATTTGAAAAGACCAATGCCTTAATGGAGTCAAATACTTGCTTTATAAAAATTATTTACCAAGTAACCTGATGAACATTTATTGCCTTAGTATGGTTCACTATCCTAAATGAGATGCAAATCCTAAGATCTAATAAGTGATTGAGCCTTCGGCTCAGTGAGTGAGCCTTCGGCCCACCTTCAGCCCACCTTCGGCCCACCTTCAGCCCACCTTCGGCCCTCCTTCGGCCCACCTTATTGCTACTGTTGAGTTTTTTCAGATTCTATAAATATTTTGGCATTATATCGGCATTATATCGGAATTTATTTGTGGCTTAGAGGGGGTACTACTTATATAATTTTGGGCCGAAGGTGGGCCGAAGGTGGGCCGAAGGTTGGCCGAAGGTTGGCCGAAGGCTCACTCACTGAGCCAAAGGTTGGCCGAAGGCTCAATCACTTAGTGAGATGTAGAATCTTGGTTTATTTCAAGTTAAATGTCTATTAGATTAATCATTTCCCTTAGTTGTTTTAAAACTGGTATTTTGAGTAGGTTATGAGAGAAAAACCAAGAAGAAGCAAGCTATAGCTTGATTAATGATCCCTTCCCTGGAGTTCTAACCACCCAATGCCTTTGGCGCTGCGGAAACTGTGGCTCTGACGACTGCAAGGTCACCGTGTTAACCACTAAAAAGGGTCTAGGCTTCGCAAGTTGGGTGAGAGAGGTGGTCCTATCTCTCTATCGACCAAGGTTATGCTTGAAATCAGGTGAATTAATGCAAAACTAGGCCTAAGATGCAAGTGCACAATATGAGTGATTAATCTTAAGGTGAGACTATTAAGGTTCTTAAGTACTTAGGGACAAATGATGATTTTCAACTTGGCACAATGAAGTACCTAAACAATAAATAATGACAATCTTCACCACAAGAGAGTGCTCAAAATAAATGGTGCCAGAAAATGTTGCCAAGATTACCAATATACAATAAACAATATCAATGCTTCCTTCAACAAATAGATAAGGATCTCTATGCGCGATTATCAAATCTTCAGAATTATAACAATGGAACTCCAATATGCCAATTAGATATACAAGAGAAAGATGGACACAATTAGAATTACTTCGAGAGTCTTCTTATCACAATTATGATTATACTTAGATTAAGTGCTTTAAGAGTGAACAAGATTGTACATCCACAAGAGATATCTATTTCCACGATATCAATGAAGAGCAATGTGTTCAATTGTCCAATAAATGATAGCAATGAGAAACTAGAGCATTAATCCACAATGCTAATTTTGAAACTGATTAGCCAATCCCATCAAACAATTACCAATTCAATTAGAGCATTTGTGTTTGTTAATGCAAATGAGAGATATGCTGATGCAAGAGTGCAAATGGATGCCAATGATGCAAGAGATGCAAAAAATGCAATGAAATGCAAAATGGGACAGGCGACCAATGATTGCAGCAATAAGAAATGCACCCAATTCAACGAGAAAATACTTATACAAGATGCAAGGAATAAATTTCAAATGAAATTAGATGACATTTAACACTTTTGCCACCACTGTAATTTTTATATCAGACTTTTTTGCAGTATATATCAGACGTCAAGTTATTATAGCAGAATTCACAAATGACCAAGTAATGCAAGCCCAATAAGTGCAAATGATAAAACAATCAAAAAACATGACTGCTAGCTTGCCCTTATACCACTGCTATGTTATTTTACCACTATTGTAGGTGAATTTATATGGTTGTAGCAAACATATCAGATCTGGAAATTAACCTAACAGTCCACAAAAATTCACTTATGTGCATCTAAATTGACTTTAGATTAACTCTTAATGCCTTAGGTGAATTATTTAGTAAATTTAGGCTTATTTTAAATGTGTTTAAACTTTAGGCCCTCAATATGCTCGTCATAAAATGCTTCAGAATTCAAAATGAGAGGAGTAACAAGAATGAAGGATTATACATCCACAAGAGATATCTATTTCCATGCTATCGATGAAGAGCAATGTGTTCAATTGTCCAATAAATGATAGCAATGAGAAACTAGAGCATTAATCCACAATGTTACTTTTGAAACTGATTAGCCAATCTCATCAAACAATTACCAATTCAACTAGAGCATTTGTGTTTGTCAATGCAAATGACAGATATGCTGATGCAAGAGTGCAAATGGATGCCAATGATGCAAAAAATGCAGTGAAATGCAAGATGGGGCAAGCAAGAGACCAATGATTGCAGCAATAAGAAAAGAACCCAATTCAACGAGAAAATGCTTATACAAGATGCAAGGAACAAATTTCAAATGAAATTAAATGACATTTAACACTTTTGCCACCACTGTAATTTTTAAATCAGATTGCAGTATATATCAAGACCTCAAATTATTATAGCAGCATTCAAGAAATGACCAAGTAATGCAAGTCCAATAAGTGCAAATGATAAAACAATGATAAAATATGACTGATAGCTTGCCTTTATACCACTGTTATGTTAGTTTACCACTATTGTAGGTGAATTTATATGGTTGTAGCAAACATATCAGATCTGGAAATTAAACCAACAGTCCACAAAAATTACTTATGTGCATCCAGAGTTGCGGGGGAGCGCTCCCCCCCCCGGTCGCTCCCGCTCCCAATCCGCGCTCGGGCGGGAGCAGCTCGGGAGCGCGCTCCCAATAAAAAAATTTCCGCTCCCTGCCAACATCGGGAGCATCGCTCCCGGAGCGAAAATTACAGCGATTTGGCCGATGACGGGAGCGATCCAGCAGAACAACTAAAAAATAAATAAATAAATAAATCGCGGACGCCAAAAAAAAACAAATTTAAAAAAAAAAAAAATTATGTTTTAAAAACACAATGGGTTAAAAAAAATTTCATTATCACTTGAATGAGAGCAAGAGCAAAGGAGCGAGGAGAAGCGAGGAGCAAAGAGCAAGCCTGCAAAGAGGTAAGTAACTTAGTAATTTAGTTAGTTTAATTTAGTTAGGTAGTAATTTAGTTAGTTTAATTTAGTTTATTTAGTTTATTAACTATATTTAGTCAAAAAATCATAAATATAAATTAAATTAAATTAATTTGCAGATGCAAAAGCCTACAAATATCAAACATCATGGACCTGGCCATATTTCTTGGCATTTTCCTCTTCTTGGTCCCTTTTATGGTTATTATGGTGTTGGAGAGTAGGAAACGGAGGGGCCAAAATGAAGAGGGGGATGAAGAAGCTGGAGAAAGTGGATTTGATGAAAACCCCGGTGAGGAGGAGCTGGAGGAGGGTGAACATGACTCTCAAAAAACTAAACAAGACCAAACCCCATTGTGGAAATATGTTAACAGGCCTGAAGCAGGGAGAGGGGGTGGAACCACTAAATTTCATTGCCCCCATTGCAACAATGATTACACAGGTTCATACACCCGTGCCAGAAAACACCTCTGCGGGAAAAGGCCATGGGATGGAGACAAACAAATAGGAATCAAAACTTGTCCAGCGGTGTCAGCAACGGATAGAGCCAAATACACAAGGGAAGAGGAGGAAGCCCAATACAAATCAAAAAAATCAAGGGGTTTCTTTGAACCAAGCTCACAATCACAAGCAAAAGAACTCCTTCAGCATCCTCCCAAGGCAATGGATATGGAGGCACAGGGTCATCAGCGTTAAGGCGTAGAACCATATCAGATTTCCTTGATGAGGGGTGTAGGAATGATGTGGATTCAAAGGTTTACAGGTTTCTCTATGCATGTGAGATACCATTCAATGTTCTTCGCTCACCTTATTGGCACAAAATGGTTTCTGCCATAAATGATGCCCCTAAAGGATACAAGAGCCCTAGGTATGACAAGGTAAGAACCGTTGGACTTGATCATGAAAAAGCAAAAATATCACATTCTTTGAATAGAATGACAAGTTCTTGGACTGACCATGGGATGTCCATTGTATCTGATGGATGGACAAATGTAAAAGGCAAGCCATTGATAAGTGTTCTTGGTGTGTCTGTTAGTGGTGCCATCTTTCTAACTGCACATGATTACTCAGACAAGTTCAGGACCGCCATCAACATTGCAGAAACATTACTTGAAACAATTGACCGTATTGGGCCATACAATGTCATCCAAGTCATCACTGATAATGCTCCTAATTGTAAGGCAGCGGGAGCAATTATTGAGGATAAATACCCCAACATATTTTGGTCTGGATGTTTGGTTCACACATTGAACCTTCTGATGCATGATGTTGTCAAGAACAAAAATGCACAATACAAATGGATTGGTGATTTGTACAAGAAAGGAAAACAAATGATAAAATTTATTACAAATCATAGCAATGCCCATGGCCTTTTCCGCAGTCACTCGAGATTAGAGTTGTTGAAGATTGCGAAGACCAGATTTGGTAGCTATTACCTCACCTTCAAGCGCCTTTTGAAGGTAAGAGAGTCATTGGCTAGCATGGTATCAAGTCCACATTGGCAGGTATTAAAGGAAAGGGCTACAAATGCAGCTGACAGGCAAGGTTTTGAACTGGTGGAGGAGGCCGCTCTTGATGGTTAGTTTTGGACAAGTGTGAGGCAAGTATTGGATTTCACCAAGCCCATTTATCACATGATTTGGTTTGCAGATATAGACAAACCAGTGATTGGCGAGGTGTATGAGCAGATGGATACCATGTTGGGGCAAATAAAAGATATTGTTCATAACAGAGATCCTGACTTGTACAAACAGATTCACGATTGTGTGTGTGAATGGTGGAATAGACTTAATCTTCCACTACATTGCTTGGCGTATATCCTTACGCCAAAATACTACTCTACATCTTGGTTGGGCCAACCCGCACCAGGGAGTGGGATTAGGACCAAACCCCATTTAGATGCAGAGGTAACTAGTGGATATTTGCAAGCATTAGAAAAGTTGATACCTGATAGGGAGGAATGTGCAGTTGTGCACCTTGAAATAGGAAAATACTTCAGTGACACTGGTTTGTTTGGTACCTTCCATGTAATGGAATACAGAGACAGATTTGATGCTCTCACATGGTGGGAAACATATGGCGACCATGGACTTTTGCCAAAATTGGCGAAAAATGTTCTATCACAGGTTGTGAATACTTCTTCTGCAGAGACTCAGAGAGGTGTTGGAGCACCTACAGCTTCATACACAATGTGAAAAGAAATAGACTCAATGAAAACCAAGCAGAAAGCTTGGTTTATGTGCACTACAACTTGAGGTTGTTGAGTCATTACTGTGATCGGGCATATGAGGATCCCACATATAAAAGTTGGGACAATCACCCAGAGGATGACAATTTGGAGGATGGTATAGTGCATCTTGAAGAACTGGAAGAGGAACTTATAAGGGATGAAGATGAAGCAACTGCAGCTGCAGCAGCCATGCCACCTCCACCATCCAGTAGCAATGCTCGAGGTCCGAGTCTTGTTCCTTTGCTGTCGCCACCTCCATCTACACCCTCACGTGGACGGCATGTGCCTTCTAGTTCTGGTCGTCGGTTTGTGCGGGAGACTCCTAGAAGACCACTGCGACTTGCTTATACTCCTGGAGACTCTCGTGGCAAGGGCCACATGTAGATTTACAGTTTACTTGTCTTTTCTAGTTTCTATTAGTTTTCATAATTGTTGAGTCTTGAGTCCTTGACTCTTGACTCTTGACTCTTTCATATCATAATGATATTTTTTGTAAACAATATATGACTGTGACAATGAAAATTTGAAATTTGAAGTTGGCAATTATAACTCATTGGTAATGATTGTGAATTAAGAATATGATGCTTTGTGAAAGACTAAAGTTGTTTCATTTCATTTCATTATTCATGTTTCATTTTATAACATTTCATTTCATGTTAACAGTTAGAAGTTAGGACTTAGAAATATCTAAGATATTATTTCTTGTAATGGTTAAACTTAGCTTACAAGTACAACTTTGGTGATCAATGATGATAAATGTTATATACTGAAATTTCAATTTTGAAAGCTTGAAGTTGAAACTTTAAGATTGAATTTGATAAATCATGATTCACGAGACTCAACATGTTGCAGTTGTAATATGTATTTTACTAACTTGTGGACATGGTTGATGAAGATTATAACTTCTAGAATCTAGATGATTGATGTGATATGGTTCAATGATCAATTTATGGCTTTTTATGTTTTTTATATCTAATTCATCATTCTACATGTTTTTGCTGACATATATGTATCAAAAATTAAAAAATATAAAAAATATATATATTTTTAAAAAATCACTCCTGGATTCGCTCCCAAACCGGGAGCTTCTGAAAATGGTCGCTCCCGCTCCCGTTTTCGCTCCCGCTCCCGCTCCCAAGTAACATTGTGTGCATCCAATTTGACTTTAGATTAACTCTTATTGCCTAAGGTGAATTATTTGGTAAATTTAGGATTATTTTAAATGTGTTTAAACTTTAGGCCCTTAATATGCCCTTGTCATAAAATGCTTCAGAATTCAAAATGAGAACAGTAATAAGAATGAAAGATTAGAGAGCAAACCAAAAGGCCTAGTGGCCTTGTTGAAGGTTAGAAAGGCTCCCAATGAACTTGGCTATCTGCAATCACCAAATGTTCATTGACTATCTGTAATCACCAAGTTAGCTCTAGAATCGTTGCAAAACCAAAAGTTAGAGATGAAATACTAATGCAAAGTCAACCAATGACTGAAAAATGGTTGAATGAGGGATACGACGAGAGGCTAGGGCTAGGAAACAACAACACTAGAGCTAGAAAGGGAAAGTTAAAGGCTAGAAGGCCCAAGCAAGGGAAACGATGAGGGGCAAGGGGTCTATTAGACCCACAGCTAAGGGAAATAAGCCCCTTCGGGCTAACGTAGGGCAAGAGAAGGTCCTAAATGGGTCTGCGGCTAAGGGAAAGGCCTTTTAGGGCCTGCAACAAGGGGGTGATGGGAGGCCAAGAGGGCTAGAGGCCCTCTAGCGGCCACGGCAAGGGCTAAGGAGAAGAGTTGAGGGCCAAACAAGGCAGCCCAAAGCTGTGGCTAGGCCAAAAGAAGGGGGCCTAGATTATCCAAAGAGATCAAAGAGAAGCTCAATAGCTTCTTTATATAGAGAAACACCTCCAAGTGGAAAATAACCGCTAGTTGGTTTGATCCTTGTCAAAATAATCTCGACCGTTGAAAATAACTTTATCATCTTTTAATCTCCACCGTCGAATTTTTTATTTTGAGGGAAAATTTGAATTTCTCTTAAAAACCATTTTTTATTACTCCAAACATAAATATTTTGGATTAATTTCCTCAAAATTTTGACTTTGACTTAACCACTAAAGTCCAAGGGCTCAAATTTTCTTAAAATGTCCATTTTTCCCTTAGTGGGGGGCTTCCAAAATTTGACTTCTTTTTGACATACGAATTTTTTTTTTTTTTTTCCACTTTGAGCGAAATTAATTTCTCTATAATTATTTTTTGACTCAAAATTAATTAATTTTCTAGCTTAGGATTTTTATTTAATTTAGCCAGAAAAATTAATTAATTGACTCTAGAGGGGATTAACGATTTTTTCCACACTCAAATATTTTAGCCATGGTGTTTGACTGCGAGGGGCCATGCACTAAAATATATTTACATCAAATAATTTCAAATTCAACCCTTAGAAGTGGAAACACACATTTAGACTACACCCTCAATAATTTACCCAATTCTGTGACATAATATGATCTAATACGAAACCAAGTGTGTTTGTAATAAAATAATTTAGCCATGTTGTTTGACTGCAAGGGACCATGCACTAGAATTTTCCCAAACACACTCTTACAATAGACTCGATATAACACTAGGACTCACCTAAGACCTTGTCAACAAATTTCACCCTAGCTTTGAGGTTTAATATAGAAGAAAAACTTTGTCGATTAGGCGTGTTTACAAACACACATAATATGGGGAGGCTAAAAAACTTCCTAGGATGAAATACTTTGCCAAAATCAGAGGCTTACCTAAGTGTTGGTACATAATTAAATGGTCATACTAGCATCATTTACAATAAAACTTGCAGAAATTGGGTTTACAATGATATAATCATGTTGGTTGATGACTTTGATCTTTGAAAAATTCTCGACTTCCTCGTACATTGCTTTCTCGTAACGTTGACCAAATTGTGTATAACAAGTATCTACTATAGTCTGTTTTTCTTAGTACTAATTAGCTTCTAGAATGATGAACGATGAATTTAAAATTTAAATCAATTTATATTTTAGAATGGTGAATGATAGATTTAATTTTTAAATCAATGTAAATTCTAGAATGATGAATAATGAAAATGGATCAATGTATTTCATTGTTGATATCGTGGTGTATGGATGAATGATAAGTATGAATGATGCATCTACTAGTATGAACGACGAATATGAATCTATGTATTTCATTGTTTAATTCAATTATGTATGGATCAATATATTTATGCTTTCATTATTGAATATAAATTTGAAATATATATATATATATATATATACACACACACCCGACATCTCGCGGTCCCCCCTAAATTTCCCTAAAATTTGAGGGTACTCCCACACGTCCCTTTTATGCGTCTCCCTGCTCCCACGTCCCCCCTTCCCAAAGTCTTCGTAGAACATTGTAAAATAGTCTCGCACTCCAATCAAGTGACATGAAGCCCTATTGTCAATATAATGCACGATGGTGTTTGTTGAACAAGGGAGACACACAATGAGTGAGAACTCATACTCAAATCTAGCTGCAAACTCGTCCATCTGAGACATAGCAGTGACCTACTTCTTTTGTTTTCCCTTTTTCTAGTTAGGGGGCTAGCTGCAAAATGTCCTAGCTGGTGGCAAGAAAAGCATTTCACTTTGCTAGCATCGAACTTCATTTTATTGCCCTTCGAGTTAGCTCCTTTAGTGGATCATTTCTTGGCCTTTCCCTTGCCCTTAGAGGTTAGGACCAAATTCTCTTCCTCCTCTCCCTTCTTCTTTTCGTCTCCACGCTAAGACCCTTCTTGGATCTCCTCTTGTGTGAAATCATACCACAACATTTCTCAAGTAGGAAGATGCTCTTGTCCTGTGATGCATTTTAAAACAACATCCCATTGCTTTGTACAGCCATTCAAGGCTATACGCACCAGTTCAAATTCAAGGATTGTCTGCCCTACAACTGCCATATCATCTTGCACCTGCATGAGCTTCATAAAGAAGGAAGCCACATTCTCTCCCTTGTACATCTTGGTGCCATAGAGCATATCCTCTAGCACCATCGTCTAGTTTTGGTTGTCACTCCGATACAGTTTGGTGAGTGCATCCCACATCTCTTTGGAAATCTTTTTGTCACACGAATAGGGAATCAGGTGATCTATCACCTTGTCGAAGATAATCCTCTATTCCCTTACTTGTTTCACCTCATCGAGATCTAGCGCAACAGGATCTAACCTTGGCACAACCACCATGAAGTTAGCAAAGCTCCATAACATGTTCTCCCTGAGAACAATTGTGATCCGAACTTTTCACTGAGGATAGTTTGAGTCTCCTTCTAATGTGTCTTCATACCTGACACAAGTTGCCATGGTAAATCAAACCCTTGAAGAATTGTTTGCTAAAAACCATAGAAAGACCACGAACCCCTTTAAGCTTAAACTTGTGTAATACTTGAATTTCTCTCAGAGGCCTTTTTCTCCATGTTAGGGTTCTCTACGCCCAACAAAATGATTAATGTGCCAGTGACTTTTGATACCCATAATTTTATTTTACTAAAAACACAGAAAACTCAAATCTGAAATCTACACAAAATTAACAGAATTGAGCTTCTAACAAATTATGCACAACAGAAACAAAAAATCCAAGCACATAAAGTTTTAGAAAGCATTTACCCTAGAAAACCCTAATGTGAGGAAAAACCAGCAAACAGGGATTTCATTAAGCTAGAAAATACTCAGGAAATAATTACAGTAGCATATCCAAAGAGTGTGTTAGGGCCTATAAATATAGTAGTCCAAGAGTGTGTTAGGGCCTATAAATATAGTAGTCCAAGAGTGTGTTAGGGCCTATAAATATAATAGTCCAGGTATGGTTATTTATCCATTTATCCCACAGGGATATTGTAAATTATTTTTCATTTTAAATTTTTAGTCTTCAGAAAAGAAAAACATAAAAGAAAAGACAAAATATAAAAAGGAAAAAATAAATAGCGCGCTAGTTCAAATGTCATTGTTTATTAAAAAGTTTGTTTTAAAAGTTTAGAATAAAGTTGATATGGCGTTTGTCGTTTTTAATAAAACAAATGCACTTCCCGACGGCTGCGACCGTCCCTGTCGAGATCAACGGCGGGGACAACGTTTGGACCCCCCCCCCCCCTCCTCGAGCTTTCGGGACTTAACGAAAGGGAGGGGCCTGAAACGCAGTTTCCAAATATACCGCCATAGCTACATGTCCACTCACAAAGTTTTCGAGGGTCCCCTCTTGATACCATTTACCACTCCTGCCCCCCCTCAAAAACCACCATCTGATGCTCCCTTCCTCCAGTTCATTCCCACACTATCCACCCATGCCATTTGTCACTCATCCATTTGTCCACATCACCTACCCCCACATCATGTAATAGTTAGTTTTTAAATCTCACGCCAACGTATAAATTTCCCATTAATGTCCATGCTCCAAAAATGGTAACAATCCCATTAAACGCCCTCAAATTCTGTTATAAAAATCCCGCCTCGAACTGCAAATTTCCCTTTTGACAATTGTTTGATTTACGTAGGTTCAGCTTAAAGAATCTCTGAAGACTACCAGCCCCTCTGCAAAGTGATCTATTTCTGAAAATCTCAATTAACCAGTTCATTACAGCCCAGTAACTCTATTTCCCAATTTTCCCATTCAAATTAAGATGTCTCTGCATAAAGGAAAGGGAAAGATGCCTGATGAGAATCCTATGGTACCCCATGTCCCTGATTTAGATAAGATTCCTTTAATTGATACTCAGTACAAGATAGTAGAAAATCAATGTGAGTTTGATCTATATGAGTTGCATAATTGGGCAAAACAGAAATATTTAGACCAGAGTGATGATTTAAACATCTGGGAATCATTTCTACCCCAACTTACTCTTCCCCAAACTCATATTTTCCATGAATTCGCTACCTAGGGTCATCTCAGGTACCTCCCCAGCCAGAAAGCAGTAATTGCTCAGAACAAGGAAGTCTTGTTTTCAATTACCCCAGAAAGCATTTGCCAAGCCCTTCAGATAAATCCCCAGACCTCTTTACATCCCTTTTCTACTGATGCATTTATGGAGATATACAAAAGCTTACTTTCCCCCAGCGAGCCCATATATCTGAATGTTTTATGCCTAAGAAATCTGAATTGCCAAGAACAAAACCCCCATACTTTGCTTCTATCTTCCCTAAGATGTCAAGAAAAGTCATTTCCATGGTTACTTGTTTATTGGGTTATCATATAGACCAATGGGTTGATGTAGTAGTGTTAGGATTTTTATCAGTTTTTGCAGTTGGTCGGAAGCCTTCAATTCTTTTCAATTACAATCAGTTCTTATCAGATGTTATACATGAGCAGTTTCTCAAGTTCATAGTTGAAGGTATGTTCAAACAACAATCAATTTTAGTATATCTGATGTTATTTTACCAGGCAGACAAGTTCAAGGTCCAATTACAAAAGATGGATGATCAGGGTACCCCATTATCATTCATTTAATGGACATCTTTAGTCAGAAAAAAACTCGGAGGATTATTCATTTATAGATTTTGTGGATAAGTTTCTACATACATCCTTGTGTCTACTCAGCAGTGGCGTTATACCAAGAATTTCACTAGAGATCAAGAAGGTTTTGCATCTTTCAGAATAGTGAAAAGTTGGAGACTGGTATTTATAGAAGAATTATACAGAAATTAGAATCTAGGGGTGTGAGCTTCCTCCCTATAGATTGCGAGTGTTTGTGTCAGTGATAATCTTTGCCCTGGAATATGCT
Organism: Pinus tabuliformis; assembly: GCA_031772625.1. Lineage (NCBI taxonomy): Eukaryota > Viridiplantae > Streptophyta > Pinopsida > Pinales > Pinaceae > Pinus > Pinus tabuliformis. The sequence continues at coordinate 730,288,063 of CM062819.1, forward strand.
AGACAGATGTTAAATATGGATGAATTGCACTATGTATCAAATAAAAAGAAGGCACATTTTAAATTGAAGGCAAATATTGGGCCTTGTATTGTAAATACTAGAGTGACAGCAAAAGAAGTGGAGGAAATATTAAAGTAGATAAAATTTAAACCAAGCTTCACATGGTCTTATGATCCTTTGCGGATAATTTCAAAGCTGAGAGTTGAGCAAAAGAGCACTCCATATGCATATACACCTAGGTCAGAGATAGACTAGTATGCTAATTAGGAAGTTGAAGAGCAAATAGTCAGTCAATCATCTCTGCAAACTCCTATTCCAAAAGACAAAGAAATCAAGAGGCTAAGGGAAAGTATGTCCCCTACAGATTCAGAAGCTCAAGCTACAGATTTTTGTGTTTTCAAGAGAAGGAAGAAGGATTCAAAGACCACTACTAAGATTGATAGTAATACTGATCCTCAAGTAATAAATATTCAAGAAGAATCCCCAATTGAAAAGGATTTGCAAGAGCAGAGTACAATTGTTTTGACAGGTACTCCTACCACTTCTTTCCCATATGTATAGGAGACAACTAAGTCTCCTATCTCTTCTATATCGTAGATTCCAGCACAATAGAGTATTTTTGCAAGATACAGGAAGATCAAATTGAAGAATGAAGCTTTGATGGTTTCAACATATTTAGAGTTTTGGAAGCAAACTGCAACCACCCAACACAGATTGCTATCTACATTTGACACAGAAAAGGGGCAGTTCCAAATGGCCTTTTTGGAACCTACAGTGCCAACCCCCAGAAGTGTAGAAGATTACAAGGCCTCAACATTTTCTATTGATACCAAGAAGGTTCATGCAATAGATCATAAGCAAGCAGGTGAGATGATTTACTCACACTGACCAATTCAGCGATCGATGCCTCCAAGTTACAAACATCTCTAAATAATATGCACTCACAGTTGAAGATTGAAAGAATGTTTTCTCTGGCTAAAGACATTGTAATTAAAACCTTAGAAGATTTAATTATCAAACTAGGATATGATCATAGTGATGTCAAGGCAGTCGAGGAGATAATTAAGAACAAAAATGCAGATATTCAAGCCCTCAGGAAACAGCTTAAACTTCCAACAACAGAGCACCCTCAAGCTAAAAAAGTAACCAATCTGGAAAGTGGAAAAAGAAAAGTTGTTCAAAATAGTAGTTGAACAGAATGTTCAAATCCAGAACAAGACATTGAAGCACTATTGAAGGAAAGGGAACAATTGGAAGTAGCAGGTACATCAATAGCAAGTACATCAGCAGAAGGTAAATCAACACAACAAACAACACAAGCATCAACTGCAAATTCTTTTGAGAATCTAGCCCAAGCTTTAGGAGAATTGTCATTAACAAATAAGGAAATGGCGAAGTTAACAGCAGCACTCACAAAGATGGAGCAAAGAAAGATCAAAGCAGACAACGCATACCTAGCAGAGGTACAAAAGAATTTTAAATTAATTCAACAAATTCAAAAATATGAAGATCAGTCCCTTACAACTCAAATGTTAGCAGAAGCCAAGCACAATATTTGGCACAATATTAATGCAAATATTACAAAATTGTGGCCATCTATTCAAATCATTTTTGAACAAGAAGAGTTGGTGCATAGAGTTAAGCTAGTAATTGAATAGACAAAAATTGAAATTGAGCACAGACCAGCAGAAGCACACAGGATTATAAAAATGTTGAATTCCAAAACTAAAGATGAGCTTGAAGAGCTCAACATTCACGATAAAATAGATGTTGTAATGGAAGTCAAAAGAGTGTTGACAAAGAAAAACCTTATGGTGCAATCAGAAAATAAGTGCAAAGAATTGGAGTTACAAGTAAAAAGATTCGATAGAAAATTTAATGTATTGCAGGAGAAGGAGCTCCCAGCCTTAAGAGCTTCTAATGGCAAATTGATTCCATTATAAAAATATCAAGATCATGTTGAAAAGTGTAACTAGGTTCGGTCTTCATAATGACATGTAAGTATGATTTTATGTAATGAGATGTAAATAAGAAAAATTAAAATTATTATATTGACTTGCTTCATGGGTTTAATGAGCAAGAGATTTTGTTTTTGAGTCAAGACTCCCATTGAGAGTCTTTAGGATTTATTTGCCCTCTAGTCATAAAATGTTAGAGTCATTATCATCTAATGAAGTCATGTTACACTTTGTAAAAGGTCAATATTGTCTATGTAAAGTATCCTCCAAGAACTTGTCATCTATCCTCTTCAAGTCAACCTACAAACGATGGAGAAACTGCTAGATGAAGTCGGCCTAAGCTCAAGTGAACATGTCGACCTAAAGGACATGTGTGGAGGTGTATAAATAGCCTAACTCGACCTCCATTAGAAGCAAGCAACTCGACAAGCTCTCGATCAAAGAGAACTGCGAAGAAAGGGTGCAGAAGAGAAGTGTGAAGTAAGGGTCAAGAGATGTACGAAATAGAAGTGTGAAGAAGATAGAGCGAAGATAAGGTTTCTTTTGGGCAATACAAAGGAGGTTCTTCTGGGGAATGCAAAGTTAGGGTTTCTTATGGATCAACGAAAAGACTTTCTTCTGGAAGTGTAAAGATGAGGATTCTTATGGGGCAGTGTGAAGAAGGTTTCTTTTGGGGCTGTGCAAAGAAGGGTTTCTTCTGGGGCAGTAAAGGGAAGGATTCTTCTAGGAGGCCGAGATATCTAGGGACCGAGTTTCTCTAGAGGAGACCAGTGAAGACCTAGAGACTGCGATTCTCTATAGGAAGTCGAGAAGGAGCAGTGTGAAGAATATGTTGAAGACTCTAGGGCACATGTAGTTAATGAGATTCTTCTGGACTTGATAACTATTTGTGAGGCATTTTAATTTTCTTATTAGCACGATCTTCCCTTTGACATTATTATAGTGTGTGTTTCTTATTTCATCAAATAGTTACCACAAACAAAGAGACAAGAACACAAGAAGTTGCCATTCTGCCAGGGCCAAAACCTCTCCCTCTTGGAGAGGAAACTCCGCACATAATTCTTCTTATAGAGATACCAATTGACGAACACCAAGACCATGACCCTTGACTTACTATGCCACTCCAAGACCAAGACACCAATCCTCTTCTTCGTCGTTGATGAGCTCATCATAAATTCATTACTAAGATCTTCCTCATTGCTATCATTACTGAGAACATTATTGTGCCTTTACTGAGATACTCATTATGACAGTGAGATCATTGCTTCTGCACCATTACTCCATCTTCACATTGTCTCAACTACACCATCATTATTGTATCATCTTGTTGCACTACTATAGAGATCTTCCTAAGATCATAGTTGTGACTATACTTAGATCGTGATTGTGTGTTGATGTTATGCCAAGACTATACGATCCTCTCCTCTCCATTGTAGATACATCAAGACTGTGATTGTGTATATATACAAGTTGAGACAGAGTATGACTGAGGTTCTTTGTATGCATTCTGAGACTATAACTTTCAAGACAATAGTCATTGAAAACTAGAAGACATCGTGTGCTCACCACCGAGGATAACAAAGGTGTCCGAAGTCCTTTTTCCCACAAAACATCACAAAGAGACCAGAGATTATGTGTCACTATGCTTGCCACCGAGATCTTGTCACTATGCTTGCTCGAGATTATGTGTCACCAAAATTTCAAAGTGATCTGGAGTCCTATGATCTAAAGTTTTGTGATCCAATATGTCATCTGACATTCTGTAGTGAACTTCCAAGAAATCTCAGACAAGTCCGAGATTCTTCTTGTGCTTTTGTGGATACCCCAGCTGGGTATATATAGGTGTTATGTCTTCATTTTGAGCCAACTTGTCCAGGTGTATCGTTGTGTCTTTTATATGAGCCGACATGACATCAATATATATATATATATATATTTTGAGGTCGACATGATGTCCTCTTCATTGTTTTGCTTGCAGTCTTCTTCTTTGAAGGATGATGCTTGTCTTGGAGGGTTACTTGACACTAGGTTGACCCATGTACATTACATAAATGCTCAAGAAGAGCTCTTTGACATTATTTTGATTCTTTGACTTTGCTAGACCTATGGAATGAGCAAGAAACTCATTCATACAATTTATAAAAATAATATTTCTTTTTCTTGCCAAGTACAAAGATCAAAATTATATTGACAAATACTGAACCTAGTTACACTTTTCTTCAATAGAATAGAGACCAAGTATCTTTAGAAGGAGCCGAGGAGAGCAGTTCTAGATTAAGAAGAAAGTCGAAGAAAGGAAGAGGCGGAGCATCAAGGATAGTGACAAGGTTCTTGGAAGGATACTAGAGTCAAGGGTTTGTGTCATGGTCTTGGTACTCATCAATTGAAAATTTAGAAGAAGAATATTGATCGGGTTCTCCTCTCAACAGGTGAGAGGTTTTGGCCCTGGCTGAGAAGCCTATATACTATGTCACTTGTCATGTATTGTGCATATTGGTAATTGTCTTGATGAAGAGGACGCTTTAATAGGCTAACAAAGAGAAGACTATAAAGTAAAACTACATCACAAGCAATTATCTAGAAGAGAAATTGTTAACTTTGAATGCCCTACATTTCTCAACAGATCAATTATGTAATATTGTTGAAGATGCATCTAAATTTGTTATAGTCTAAGGAACTATAAGTGGAGAAGCTTTCATTGAATGCCTACGGCATGATCTCTTTATTCAGCATGAAATCCATCATCTAATTCTGAACAAGCCAACTTTTGAGACATACACAAAAGTAGATGAGATTCAATTTTATGGTAAATTTTGCCATTCCAAGTGAAGAGCAATGGGATAAGTTACTAGCACTGGTTGAACAGAGATAAATAGAAATCCTACAGTTTTGAGAGTAGGCAAACAGCAGAAGCACAAAAGTAGCTACAGTGAGCAACAGTTCACTTCAAAGTCTAGACAAAAAATCAGAAATAGTCTAGATTTCCTATTACTTAGTTTTATTTTGGAAATATCTACATGTTTTTAGTAGATATTATTTTGTAATAAATTTTATTTGAAGTACAAATTGATTCGAGACAAAGTCTATAAATATTTTGTAAAAAGACTTAGTAAGGGTTGGATTATGCAAGAAGAAAAGATTTTTCTGTAACTGTAAGCAGACAAATATATTTTTGAAGTAATCAATTCAGTCATACAGAGGCATTTTGGTTTCAGGATTCTTGTGTCAAGCAAATGGTGATGTTTCCCTCTTTGTAAATTTGTTTCCTTTCAAGTTTCACATGAATGTTTTCCTTCTTAAATTGTTTACAAGAAGATTAAGGGCCAAAATTATTTTCAGTACTCTGCTCTAGCTTGTTAAACAATATCAATGTTTTCTTTCTGATATTAAGTATAGAATTCATCTGTGTATGCTCTATATTTAATTGAACTTAATTCTTATTCATCTCATTCACACCACAACAGCTCTACGAGATCCAGGAGTTTTCCTACCTTGCCCTGTTTTCTACTCCTCTGTTTATTTTAATTGATTACTGAAGACCTTATGACTCCATGCCCAATGGACTTCTCTTCCATTTTACAACCAAAACTTTAAAAAATCTATCTTGTCCTTTCATACCTAGCCTAAAATTTAAACACTAAGATTGAAAATCATACAAAGAGAGACCTCTCTCAAGCTAGAAGGGCTAGATCCCGGCTTTGAAAATGGTTTGTGTTTACCTTTGTAATTTTCCTCCCCAGCCTAAGAAAACTACGAAGTGCTAACAGAGTGTACAACCAAGAATGGACACAAAAATTGGCCCTAACTTCTCTGCAATGGTACTAATTAAAGTACGGCCTCTCTCCAGCAGAGTACTGCCCCTTTTCTTCAACACATATCAGCCTAAGGTTCAGCCTCTCCTCCAGTGGGAAACTCAGCCCCAATGCTCAGCCTCTCTCTCCTAGAAAAAGTGGCATCTATACAAAATTGTAAAAGTGGCATCTATACATGTGTCCATGTGAGTAACAGGCAATAGGAAACACCATACATGCACGACACAAGTAGACGGCAATAGTTGTACGCATATGAGACAGTGATGGGACACGAAAGACAGTTGCGACCATACACAGTGTTACCGCTCAAACTAGCAAGGTATTCCTAAAGGGGCAAATGTTAGAACAAGGGCAACAAATGGAGATTTTGCCCACTGTCACATCAGCTAAGGCTCCCTACTATTTACATACTTTCACCGATGGGAGGGGACCCGATATATATGGAGTCACAAATGAAGGATAAATCAACAAGTGGATATATAGTGACCCAAATAATCCCTTTCTATAATAGGCTAAAGAATAGAGCTTGCTTTCTTTCTAAGCAAGGTACAATGTCTTCTAGGAGAAGGATGGGAGGATTTGGGGGTTAGGTTTAGGGAATATGACTTGTGAAAGAGGAGGATGCAGCTCTCACATCAATGGGACAACAGGGGCTACAGAAGAGGAAGAAGAAAGATATCTCCAAGGTCAAGGGCTTCAACTGTGGGGAGCTGGGACATTATACCTCTCAGTGCCCTAGGAAGAAAGGCACGGGAGAGGCTTATGACTCAAAGGTTGCTCCATCAAAGGCAGAGAAGGATGTCGAGACTGATGATGATTGTGCCATGAGTGCTCATGCGCCTCTAGAGAAGAGGTGGGAGACATGGAGCTATAGTCAAGAGGACTACAGAGTGGGCAGGATCCTTGAGGTGCGCAAACTCTTGGATCACATACGGCTACAGGAGCCCTTAACGACAGCAGCATGATGACAGGTGTCGAGTGGAGCAAGGTGTGATGAAGCAACAATGGCAGAGCTAGAGTGTCGAAATCTGAGGCAGCGCAGTGGAGGTTGCAGCAGTGCGAGAGGCACAAAGGTGTTTGTAGCAGCGAAGTGGTAGCAGAGGGAGCACAAGATAGCAGTTGAGGTAGCTTCAGCATCACGAGGCTTCCACACTGGCCAGGTTGTCAATGATTGGGTGAATTCAATTACTTACTTCTCGGTAACTGAGTTGCAGTGCAGCAGTTAGCAGTGGCAGTGCTATGGGCAGCATGGGCAACATTTTTGAGAGGGAGTTGCAGTACAAATGTAGCAGTGGCAGTGGCAGTGTCATGGGCAACAGTACAGGAAGCGGCAGTGTAGTGGATGTGGGGCAACAGGCCAAGCATCAACACAGAGGACTGATGCGGAGAATCAGTGTGATGCTTCTATGGTGAAGCATTGCTAGAGCACATTCCTCGCTAAGAGGGAGTGTTGATTTTCGGTAGCATTGGATGTGCTCTAGCCATGAAATTTGGTGGAGAGGCTAAGGCACATGACATCTCCAAGACCCAGAAATTGTTTGGAGAAATTCCACTCGAATGAAGAGTTATTAGAATAATTAATATTTTTAATGGGTTCCTAAGTCAAAATTTAGAAAATAAAAATATTAATGTGTATTAATAAGAAATGGGTGAGAAAGTTCTAAGTGGTGTGGATCAAGCCAATTCTAATCTTAACCGTTGATTAGGGACTTAATCTCGACCATTGAAGACTCAACAAGAAAAGTATAAGAGGAGGCTTGAGGGTCAATTGGAGACACACCAAGTGATCAAAGAATTCAATTTTCTGGGGCAAGGTTTGCTGAGGAAATTGAGTTAGTGACTAGAGTTGCAGCGAGGGGCAGTTCAGCAAGGGATTTTCATCCAAGGCTGAAAAATACATAGCAGAGAGGTAGCGCAGTGTCAGGAGATACAACGCAAGCCCTAGAAGGGTTGACGCAGAGACCAAATAGTTGACGCAGAGGACGCAAAAGGCTAATGCGGGTGACGCAGAAGCCGTAGAGGCTGACGTTGGGCCTCAAAGGCAGCATTGGGGAGATTCTGTGGGGCAAACTGGGAGCAGATTCGCAGACACTGAGCCGGGAGAGGGTGACACAGCTCCTGGAGGAGTGACGCAGGTCCAAAGCAATGCTTGGAGCAGCTTTCATTGTCCCGCATAAGGAACAGTTGGAGTTGTTGTCGGGTTTGATCATCCAGTTGTTGATTTGACGGAATATCTGTCTCCGGAGGAAGGTACTACTACTGAGGAAATTCTCTATTGGGTGAACCATTTCTGGCACCCTAGTTGTATTCACGAAATCTTCTTAATAATACAAACCCTCTATATGTTGCACGGGTTTTCCCGAATTGGGTTTTTCCAAGGACAATTGTCCAAAAATAACGGTGTCCCTTGTGTTATTGTCTTTGTTTATTTCAGTGCATGATCTGTATATTTGTGAAGGCTGCAATAGTGTTTACTTCGATGTTTATGCAATTAAATCACTTGTTAATGTAAAGAACAAGTGGGAGATTGTAAACCAGTAATTGCAGTAGGGGTTTCTGATGTGTTAGATTCAGGAATTTTCAGAATTATGACTTATTAAAGCATGGGTTTCATGCTTGGGTCATCTTGTTTTAGGTCAAAGTCCCCTTTGAGGACTTCTAGGATTTATTCTGAGTCATTAGAGTCATTGTACATTAAAAGAGACCCTTCTTGGGCATTCAAATCATGTAAAAAAAAATGTTTTTTAGTCAAAATGAAGTTAGTCTCCTCCACACCAAGTCAACCTCAAGAAGGGTAATTCGACCTCATTGGAAGGCTATATATACAAGGCAGTTCGAATTCATTTGGAGCAATTCACTCTCTCACACATAGTTTGATATCTGAATATGGAAGCTAGGAAATGTGAAGTTGGAAAAGCACTGCAAAGAAAGCTGGAAAAGAGTGTGAGTTTTTGGAGGAAGATAGAAGACACAAAGATCGAAATTTTGGGCCAACTCTCTCTCACTTCTGAGGTGTATCAAGGGAGATCAAGGTTTTCCTAGTCTATTCGAACTTGTTGTTGCTGCTACCACTAGGTCAAAATTGCTACTGCATGTTGATGTTGCTAAGTCGAACTTGCTTTTGAAGGGTTATCATCTGCAAGAAGGATTGAGGGTTGGCTTGGTGGGAACGAAGTCTTTGTCTAGGTCAAAGAGCCTTGGATTATCTCAAGAAACTATTAAAGGAAGAATTGTTGATTGGTTTTTCCCCTAGATAGGGTCTTTTCCCTGGTTGTATGCCTACATTTGTTGTCCCCGTGTTTTTGTTTTGGTAATTGCTTGATGAACTAAAAGACAAAAAAAAAACAACATAAAAATAAAAGAATCACAAGTAATTATCTATATAAGAAAATATTTCTTCCTTTCTGATTTTCTAACAATGCATTGTGAAAGAAGGATTCAAACTTGAGAGAGAGAGAGTTGGACAGACTTGAAGAAGATTGTGAGAGACAGAGACTTCGAGAGCAAGAGCAGAACTTGAAGGTTGATTCAGTGTTTGCATACTTTGTTGCTACCAATGATTTTCATGCTACAACTTGCTTAGATTTGGGTGAAATTACTCATTCTCTTGATCTCTCATTGTACTCCGTATCTCTACTGAACAATTGATATCTAATAGAAGAAGAATTTCGTTAGGTTTTGCCCTTGTGAGATTTGCCCTACTTATTGGACCTAAATTCTCTGTGTCTTATCTTGTTATTGGTTGTCTTCAATTGTGCATATGGTTTATGTTCTATCTACAATTGCTTAACGCAGCAAAAGAGGTTTTGGAATAAGTAATTGTTACAACATAGAATATCACAATTTTAACAACCATTATGTTCCAACTCAAGTGAGGAGGAACGTAGGAAGCCAAGGACATGATCTTTGTGCTATAACTAAAGAAGAACTTGCCCTCAGTCTCATCGATGGAGGACAGAAGATGTGAAGTCATGTTCAAGAATGGGCATGTGCTCATTCCTCAAGAGGATACAAACCTTGACACAACAGTGGACATCGAGGTTAGAGAGGGCAACTTATATAGGCTAAACGAAAAGCTTGTTCAGTCTTCGATACCTAACAATGACAACATATGTGAGCTGTGGTATAAGGGGTTGGGAGACTTGCACTACAAGGCACTCCCTACTCAAGGAGATTGTCAATGGTCTCCCAAATTTGAGTATTGAGCAGCAGGATATGTGTAGAGGGTGTGCCCATAGCAAGAATGCCAAGGCTACTTTTCCAAGCAGCAGAGTAGGTCCAAGCGGATCATGGACCTCATTCATTCAGATGTATGTGGACTAATGTCAATGGCTTCGATGCAAGGAGCACTATTTTGTCACGTTAATTTATGACTATTCCAGGAAAACTTGGATCTTTTTCATGAAGCCCAAGGAGAAGGCCTTCAGGTGGTTCCTAGAGTTCAAGGCTACTTGGAGAACTTGACAAGAAAGAATATTAAGGTCTTAAGGTCACACAATAGGGGTGAGTACACCTCCAATGACTTCAAGGATTTCTACAAGAAGGTAGAAATCAAGAGAGAAAGATGACAGTTTCATAGGACCCTCACCAGAATGGGGTTGCAAAGAGAAAAAATAATTCCATCATCAATTCTACCAACGCTATGCTACACGACTAGGAATATGCATATGCTTCTTTGGACAAAGGCATGTAACATTGTAATATATGTGCAAAACAGGAGTCCTCACAAAATTTTGGGGGACAAAAATCTTGAAGAAGATTTCACAAGAGTGAAGCCAGAGATAGGACACTTGAAGAACTTTGGTTATCCAATATACATCAATGTGCCTATGTAGAAGAGTACGAAGCTGGAGCCTTTGGGATAGAAGAGGATATTAGTTGGATATTGTGAGACCTCAAAAGCTTATAGGATATTCATACAAGCGTAGAGGGAGATGATTGGGAGCAGAGATGTGTTGTGGCTAGCAACAACCCCCTTCTTATTTAGTGTTATTCCTAATACTAAATAAGTGGGGACCCTTAGTTAAAAATTTAAAAATCAATTAGTGCTTAAATTTCCTTTCCCAATAAAACTTGCCATCATAAACTTAGGAAGACCCCCTTGAAAAATCTAAAAATCTAAGTTCTATGATAAGGTAAGACAAAAACCTTTCCTTAGGAAATATCGCATTGCAAAAGGATAATAGGATACCTCCTTACAAGCCGAATTCCAACATTGCGAGATCGCGATACGCGATAATAAACAAATATCGCATCGCATACATCAAGCACAACTTACATTGAAACACCTTAAATTGCCAATATGCGATGACGCATATCGCAAATCGCATTTCGCAAAAAACAGATTAACGAAGACTGTCATATATCACGTTCCAGCGATCTACGATATTGCGATTTCGCGATACAGCGACAATGCGATAATGCGATATAGCGAGCTATCAACTCTGCGATGTTGTGATTCTGCGATGTTGCGATCTGCGATATTGCGAAGCAAATCGCAAAATTGCTTCATCACAGATCTTTCGGGCTCGTGATTCAAAAAAGTATTTTCCATAAACTGACACCTGGTTATGCGCTTTAATGCTAATAAATGAGTTAGTTGCCAGTTATTAATGGAATATGGTTTCGTGCTTATCGAAAAATCATCTCACGTAAGGTGGTATATTTGATGCGTCTTCGGCATTTAAAACTTTCCCATCACCCTTCCTTATCATTATTCTCACTTCACTTGTGAATTGCAGGAGCGGAGAACAGAAAACGATACAAAGCAGTACGCAGGATAAAATGGGAAAGAAAAGCAAAGCTCCGAGCTCTGAAGAGAAAGAAATGGCGCCCTTGTATACAGACACAGCCTGTAACAGAGACGCTGGTATTGCTACATGGGAAGGCATGTATAATCTGCTTGAGGAGGAGAATCCCAGAGTAATGGAAGTTACTGCTACTGCGGGCTCACATAGTTCTTCTGAGACATCCATCACAGAGCTAGCTTGCTCATTCTTGCACCAAATAGCAACAAAGCCCAAAATTCTCCCATACACGGACATGGTTAAGTGGATATTGGACAGCGTTGATAACAGAAATAGGCAGTTTAAGACTCAGGGTCAAGAGCTTACGGAACCATTATTTTCACAAAATTTGAACTTTATATTCGCTAAAAGAAAAAAGCGCAAAAGGCGAAAAACGCATCAAGGAAACCCGGATCAAGAAACGGAGGCAGTTTCCGATCGCTGAGAAAAATTTCTCGAAAATGAAAGCTTCTAATTGCTCAGTCACCTGCAAGCCCCAAAAATTGCAAGAAAGCAACGATAGAGACAGACTAGAAAGAGAAGGCCCAAGAAAAAGCAGAAGCAATCCAAGGGTTAACCAAGTTGAACTGGGATTATTACTGGGCATACTTGGTAAAGCCACATAGCCAGTGGATGACTCTCAAGTGTATCATCAATTTGGCCGAAAACATGGCGCTAGCTCTTGCCGATTCTGTTTTCTCAGCTCAACTAAGATCGGAAGTCGGCTAGCCGACTCTTCTCAAACAGATGTTGAATGCATGCGATTTCAAGGACCAGATACAGAAGTAGTTTTAATTTTAGATTCAATTTTAGTTTTAATTTTGTTTTATTTTTCCTAAAATGAGGACGGCCATTTAAACCGCATCCTATATTTTTGTAATAAGTTATTTTTAAATTTAGTTAGTAGTATTTAAACCCTTCTCATGCATTTAGAGAAGGGTCCTGAAATTTGTCAAAAACTTATCCCCAAAACATGCACTTTTGTACCCTCTGAGGAGGTTTTGATGAATGAATGGAATAGGATTTATTGATATTCGCATTTGATATCTGCTACTGATGTTGCACTTTTGTACTCTTAGTGGATGTTAGATCAAGAAGAAATAAATCATTATCACTTGAAGCTCATGAGTAGGACTAGCTATAAATGGTACTTCTATCTCTTAACTATGTATGCCTTTGTGTTAAAGTGATATTCATGTCCAGTTGTTTATATATTGATGCATGAATGTCTGAGTTATCATTTGGCACTTTTGTACGGTGATAGCTATTTATTTATGCTTTGATGTTTAAGTAGCTTATTATGCGATATGTTTTTCACAACTGTTTCATCTAACTTTTTATACGAAGTGGTTCATCTTTATTGAATTCTTTTCTCATAACAGTTGAATAATCTTTATTACCAGTTGTTATTTGAAATCATTTTAGATCGCATAAAAGAAAGATTACGCCCCGGGTTAGTGTAGACATAGATATTTCTGCTTATTAGAATACAATTTCTACATTATTAGATTAGAGTTAGAGTAAAAGTATTCCATTTAGAAACTATTAGAAAGAGAAATATCAATCCTTCACACACACACATAAATTGGGAAACTGGTCCCATATCCCTAGTCGGACCCACTATACCAAACGGAAAAGGAGCTGCTAACCAAGGTCCGGACCGGGTGGGTATTCCCCTTGTTGTAGACCCGATTTTCGGGGCTTCAACATATTTGGCGCTAGAAGGAGGGCCCTAAACTGTGAATGGCAAGCAAATCTAAATCTAAATACCATTCTGAGAGTAAATCGCCCTCACCATCTCCCCCGACTTCTCCATTGCATTTAGAATCTTTAAATCCCTAGTCAAAAGGCGTTAGAGCAACAGCCGCTGCTACAAACCCTGACATCTCAGAACAATCTACTATTGAACCTCCTAAAGTTGAATCTTCGATTCACAAACTTCAGTGATTTTATATATCTCCTCAAAAATCTGATAAATCTCAAGGTAGTGTGATTTCGCAATATAACCCTGCTCATCATCTTACCAAATTAAAGAGCTAAAAGTTCGGTGTTCAGCCAACCGAGTTACCTCTACCTACAAGGAAAAGAGCAAGGAAGTCTCCTAAAGTTTCCGATAGCGAGACTCTTTCATCATCATCATCCATCTCAACCTCTTCACCGCGAAGTCAACCATCCACTCCTCCACTTCAGATCATTGTCCATCAGCCCACTGGAACTTCCGCAACTCCTTCTCAACCATCTGGAGTCGTAATATCGTCATCTTCTCAACCGCAAGGATCATCTTTTGCACTTTCCTCTGTTAGTAGTTCAGCAATGGCCTAATCTCCAATGAATAACCCAGGGGCAGTCTTAATGCCTGCACCTTTGAGTCAGCGAACGGCCATCCTGAAAAATGGTTGCCCAAGTTTAATCCTGAGGCAGGCATGCTAGCGAAAGAACATATAAATAACTTTATGCTATCCATAAATCTCAATGGAGTTACCAACGAAGACGTTGTTGTTCGACTTTTTCCTTATACTCTGCAAGGAACAGCCGAATCATGGTATTTCTCATTACCATCTGGATCTATTACTAGTTGGGATATCTTCCAAGAACAATTCCTGACCAAGTTCGGTGATGACAGGTCTACGGCGACACTGATCAACGATGTGTCTTACCTTAGGGACGAGTTGAGAGAGCCTATCAAAGATTTCAATTTACGTTTCAATAAAATCTTAGACAAAATTCCTACTGCTTCCCAGCCTAGCGAAGAAGTGCGAAGCGAATGGTACATCACTGCTTTACCATCAAACATAGCAATCTTTGTTGATAGAGCTAACAAAACAACCTTAGTTGAAAATATGAAAGAAGCAATAGCAGTAGAGAAACGTATCATGGCCCTAGAAAAGAAAAACGCCATAGAGGAACGAAAATCTAAGAAGGTTTCTTTCAAATAAGATCCCAAGAAAAAACAATCGAAAGATCCATTCGATTTAGAAGGATTACAAAAAGTTTTGAAGACCATGTCTAACAAGATGGTCGACATTAAGAAACAAGTGGCAGAAACTTCTTCTAAAAAGCCATACAGGTCTTTTAAAAGAAATTCTTCAACCGATTCCAAACCCCCTAACACAATCATAAGTGCTGAATAAAAAGAAGAAGAAGAGGAAATCACTACTGAAGAACATACCGATGAAGAAGTTGTAGAGTTACAAGGCATGTGGGATTTCATCCTCCCAGATGAAGAGGATCAAGAGGCATTCCCAGTTAGTACTCGCAGCAGAAATCAACTTGATCCTCCTCAACCTACACATAAGCCAAAGAGCGCAAGCTCAATGACCAAGGACAAAGTCGCAGCCAAGAAAGCATCACCTAAAGCGACTCAAACCAGCCCAGTCCAAACAGACGCATCAACTCCATCTAAAACGCTAATCGTTTCGGATGAAATGGAGTATAATATCATAGAAGATATGAAAAAGACTAGGGCCAATATTACTTTTTTTGAATTAAGCAAGTTAAAACACCAGCAAAAGGTACTTTTGAAAGAATTACATGCTATACCAGTGGCACCTTTACCAACCGTTGTAATTTCTCAAGCTTCTCATGACATGGGAAGACCTCCAACTAATACGATTAATAAGGTTGATCCAAACGATATTGCCTTAATTGGAGGAAGATCGAGATCTCATACTCCCCCATTTCTCCTTATGAAATTTTCAATAAAAACGTGCATAATTGCTTAGTGGATTCTGGAGCTTCGTCGAATATTTTACCAAGATCAATATGTGCAAAATTGAACGTTCAACCACAGAAATCCGTTGTGCGCATAGTCCAATTAGATCGATCGCATGTCAAAGTGATTGGCGAATTAAATCAGGTTACCATAAGGCTGTCATCCAACCCAAAGGTATGTCAAGTTATCGACATTTTAGTTGCTGATATTCCGGAATTTTATGGCTTAATTCTTAGCAGAGATTGGTCAAAAAAACTTCACGGATACTTTGCAACTGACTGGTCGCACATCTGGCTCCCTTACAATGGTAAACCAAACCAAATAAAAGTTGAGCGCGAACAACATCAGAAATATATAATAACAGAACTCGAGGGAGAAAATGAACCAGTAGCATATAATTCTAACATCATAGGCAACTATTCAGTAGATTCTTTCCTAGGAAATTTTAATGCTCATACTTCACCTTACTTAGAACATTCTGTTTTATCTCAAGTAGAAAATTTCTCTCAAACAGATAGTTCTAAATGTATTAATTTTATAGATAGTCCTGTAAATAAATCTTTGTTTTGGAAACTATTTTTTGATGGTTCTATGTCTAACGAAGGAGCAGGAGCAGGATGCGTGTTAATAAGCCCAAAGAGAGATAAAACTATGCTAACTTGGAGACTTGAATTTGAATGCACCAACAATACCGCAGAATACGAAGCTTTAATCCAAGTGTTATACAAAGCAATCGGATTAGACTTCAAATACCTTCAAGTTTTCGGAGATTCTGAAATTGTAATTAGACAGGTACGTAATACTATACACTGTTTATCGGGTCATTTAAAGCATTACCAATCTTTAGTTCAAGATCTGACTGAACACTTTATAGCATTTAATATTTCATCAATTCCCAGACTCTAGAATGCTAGCGCAGACCTCTTAGCCAACGTAGCTTCCAAGCTCATTCCTTCAGAAGATTTTAGCCCTGACCGATTTTCAATTGAGTTAATTTTTAGACCATCTATTCCTGATAACATTACCAATTGGAGGATTTTCAACGACGATCCTGATATCGTGAGTTTCCTCACATCTGAAAGATCCTACACCAATCAAATAATTGACGAAGACCCACATGACCAACAATTGCAACAGGATAGTACTAACAATGCTATACCTAAATCAGTAGTCAAATTAGAAGACCTTTATGATTTGAAAGATCGATTCAAAAGATCTACCAATTCAAAACTCCAAAGTTCAACTTTGAATTATGAATTAGTAAATCTAGGAACTGATGCCAAACCACAGAATATCAACCTAGGCCTTGGCCTATCCCTTGAAGAAAAATTAGCATATATCCGTCTCTTGAGGCAATACAAAAGTGTCTTTGCTTGGAATTACAATGAACTCAAAACATACGACACCTCCATCATCCAACATACTATTCCAATGATCAATAATGAAAAACCTCTCCAACAAAAGTTGAGAAAGATCCATCCCAATTTAGAAAATCAGATCAAAACTAAACTCAATAAGTTGTTGAAAGCCAAAATAATTTTTCCCGTTAGACATTCTAAATGGGTCTCCAATATGGTACCTGTTAGAAAGAAAAACGGAGATATTAGAATCTGCATTGACTTTCGAAATCTTGACAAGGCCTGCCAAAAGGATAATTTTCCTTTGCCCCCCATGGAACAAATACTGCAGGCAGTCGTGGGCTCAGAATTAATGTCATTCTTGGATGGATTCTCAGGATACATTCAAGTGTTGGTGCATCCCGATGATCAATTAAAAACTACATTCAGAACTAAATGGGGCACATACGCATATCAAAAGATGCCATTTGGATTGATTAACGCGGGTGCCACATTTCAGAGAGCCATGGAAATCGCATTCAAGGGGTTAGTTAATAAATCAGTGGTAATCTATTTGGATGATATAATTGTTTATTCCAAGAAACGAAACAACCATCTCAGAGATTTAAAACAAATCTTCCAACGTTGTTTAAGGTATGGGATTTCACTTAACCCGAAAAAATTCTTTTTTGCATTAAGTGAAGGAAAACTTCTAGGATTCATAGTGTCAAAATCTGGAATTCACATTGATCCTGACAGAATCAAGGAAATTTCCGCAGTACCCCTACCTCACAACAAGAAAGCCATGCAATCTTTCCTTGGACAAATCAACTTTGTAAAGAGATCTTTTTCCAGACTTTTCAAGAATCGTGTCTCCTTTACAAGAAATGATTAAAAAGAACGCAAACTTTAAATGGGGCCAAGACGAACATGAGGCATTCAATTTGATCAAACAAGCAATTATTAATGCTCCATCTTTAGCAACTCCAAATTTTTCCGACCCTTTTATTTTGTATACATTTGCCTCGGATAGATCATATGCTGCGATACTCACTCAAGCAAATCAAGAAAAGGCAGAAGCCCCAATTGCTTTTTTCAGTTCCAATTTACAAGGAGCTGAGTTGAATTATTCAGATGTGGAGAAACAAGCTTATGCTGTTTTCAAAACAATTAAATATTTCAGACCTTTTTTACTCAAAACACACACTAAAATCATAGTACCATTTCCAGCGGTAAGAAATCTTCTAGTACAGAAGGATGTGGGTGAGAAAAGGGCCAATTGGGTTACTGCTTTACAGGAATATGATGTAGAAATCAAAGCAGCAAGTATTGTAAAAGGTCAATGCTTTTGCAAAATGCTCGCAGGATCGTCGCTAATGTCCGAAAATCCATCTGCAGAGGTACAAGTGTACGAGGTAAGCCTAAACGATGTTGAGTCATTATACATTGATATTATTTATTATCTAAAGAATGGATATGCTCCTTCAGACCTCGATCATACCAAGAAAAGAGCTCTAAGGTTAAAAGCCAAACAATATCAACTCGTGAATGATGTTCTTTTTAGAATAAATTATGATTATGTTCTCCTTAGATGTCTTGAGAAATCTGAAGCTGAAAAAGTATTGCAAGAACTCCACGGTGGGCCAACAGGTGGACACTATGCCGGAGATGCAACTGCTCACAAAATTTTACGCGCAAGCTATTACTGGCCCACATTATTCAAAGATGCACATAAATACGTAAGGAAATGTCAAGTCTGTCAAACCGTTGCTAGGAAACAAAAGAAACCATCCTTGCCACTGCAGCCAGTTACCATTGAACAGCCTTTCGATCAGTGGGGATTGGACGTAATAGGTGAGATCGTTCCTCACTCTTCTAAACAGCATAGATATATCCTTACAGCAACAGATTACTTTACTAAATGGGTAGAAGCAAGACGGCTAATGCTGAAAATATCATCGAGTTCATATATCAGTTCATAATCACCAAGTTTGGGTTGCCTTCCGCTTTAATGTTTGATAATGCATCATATTTTTCGGTAATGCAATGACTGAATTTGCACTCAAAGGGGGTTTCAAGCTTAATACTCTGCCAATTATTACCCACAAGGGAATGGGTTAGCTGAATCTACAAATAAGAACTTTATTAGAATCATTAAGCGAACCATTGACCAAAATCATAAAAATTGGCATAAGACTTTAATATATGCTTTATGGGCGGATCGAATAACGCAGAAAGCCTCAATTGGTATTTCTCCCTTTAATTTAGTTTATGGGAAAGAAGTGGTTCTTCCAACACATCTGGCAATTCCCTCTCAAGCCTTGGTTCAATATATTGATGAAGCACCAACTTCTTCCTTACAACTAAGGCAGCTGGAATTAATTAAATTAGAAGAACAACGAGAACGGGCTAAGATAACTCCTGCTCATCATCAAGCATTAGTAAAAGCCTCTTTTGATTCCAATATGATATCCAGAAAAGATTTTCAAATGGGAGATCTAGTTTTAAAATGGGACAAGGCTCATGAGGAAAAAGGTAAACATACAAAATTTCAAAAAATGTGGCTTGGTCCTTTTCAAATCATAGAAGTCATAGGTCTGTCTACTTTCATGTTACAAGACTTAACAGGGAAAAGAGATTCTTTACCTGTTAATGGTCAGATCCTCAAAAAATATTTTCCATAGAAGATCATTCTTCTATTTTTGTAAAGTAGTTGTTTTTCTTTTCATAATAAAATCGGTTGTAAATGGTTACATTTGAGATTCACGAAAAAGACACAAATTCTCTTTTAGATTTTGTTTTTTCACTTGTATAAATAGAATTCCTTCTGAAAAATTAATCATTATTATTGAAAGATACAGTTAAAGACTCTAGACCTACAAATGATATTAGTTTCAACTATATAAATTTTGATGAAAAACTACCTTTAATTAGAAATTGTTTTATTTCAGTCAAATGAAAGGTACCAATAACAAAATGAAAATTCTCTGTAGAAAGGCTCTTTCCAAAAACTCTATCATTGTTGTCCAGAGTTGTCTTAAGGAAACAATGACTTCCTCCCCACCTAGGAAACTACAATTTTCAGAGAATTATCCAAAGATACATTTAACTTAAAGAATAAGAGGTCTCATCACGAGCCGACTTATCATAATCATAGATATTATAGCTTGCTGACTTTGCCAATACCGCATACCACAACAGGGCAATGACTCAAAATTGTTAAAATCAAAAGACAAGGGGTCTCATCACGAGCCAGCTTGTTCAGCGAAGTTAATAAATCAGTGAATGACTGTGTCATGAATTGGCTACCAAACCAAGACATTGTTCTTTAAGGACAAAAAGAAAGTGAAAGCAAAAAGTGTGGAAATGGATGTTTCTTTGAAAAGTTGTAAATTTCTCTAAGTAGGATACAGGATCATTGCTGGATAACAGGTAACCCTGTTGAAGCTATAAATGCTTGCTGGTAGCAGAGGCTCTACCTACGACAAATGAGCATATTTAAAACTGATTTATAGACAAGACTTTGTTTTTATCTTTATAAACCAAGTAATGACTAATGTAGATATAAGGACTAGCTTGAGGGAGTAAATAATCAAAGTTGAGAAAAGAAGAAACAAAATATCATTGATAGGTAAAAGCATAATGTACTTAATCTTTCTATAATAAAGTTTAATTTTCTGGAAAATTTTCTGTTTTGGAAGTTTTGAAAATTCAAAAGAAAAACAGAGATAACTGGTTCTTCCAAGTGAATCGCCAATTGTTGTGGCCAGCAACAACCCCCTTCTTATTTAGTGTTATTCCTAATACTAAATAAGTGGGGACCCTTAGTTAAAAATTTAAAAATCAATTAGTGCTTAAATTTCCTTTCCCAATAAAACTTACCATCATAAACTTAGGAAGACCCCCTTGAAAAATCTAAAAATCTAAGTTCTATGATAAGGTAAGACAAAAACCTTTCTTTAGGAAATATCGCATAGCAAAAGGATAACAGGATACCTCCTTACAAGCCGAATTCCAACATTGCGAGATCGCAATACGCGATAATAAACAAGTATCGCATCGCATACATCAAGCACAACTTACATTGAAACACATTAAATTGCCGATATGCGATGACGCATATCGCAAATCGCATTTCGCAGAAAACAGATTAACGAAGATTGTCATATATCACGTTCCAACGATCTACGATATTGCGATATTATGATTTCGCGATACAGCGACAATGCGATAATGCGATATAGCGAGCTATCAACTCTGCAATGTTGTGATTCTACGATGTTGCGATCTGTGATATTGCGAAGCAAATCGCAAAATCGCTTCATCGCAGATCTTTCGGGCTCGTGATTCAAAAAAGTATTTTCCATAAACTGACACCTGGTTATGCGCTTTAATGCTAATAAATGAGTTAGTTGCCAGTTATTAATGGAATATGGTTTCGTGCTTATCGAAAAATCATCTCACGTAAGGTGGTATATTTGGTGCGTCTTCGGCATTTAAAACTTTCCCATCACCCTTCCTTATCATTATTCTCACTTCACTTGTGAATTGCAGGAGCGAAGAACAGAAAACGATACAAAGCAGTACGCAGGATAAAATGGGAAAGAAAAGCAAAGCTCTGAGCTCTGAAAAGAAAGAAATGGCGCCCTTGTATACAAACACAGCCTGTAACAAAGACGTTGGTATTGCTACGTGGGAAGGCATGTATAATCTGCTTGAGGAGGAGAATCCCAGAGTAATGGAAGTTACTGCTACTGCGGACTCACATAGTTCTTCTGAGGCATCCATCACAGAGCTAGCTTGCTCATTCTTGCACCGAATAGCAGCAAGGCCCAAAATTCTCCCATACACGGACATGGTTAAGTGGATACTGGACAGCGTTGATAACAGAAATAGACAATTTAAGACTCAGGGTCAAGAGCTTACAGAACCATTATTTTCACAAAATTATAACTTTATATCCGCTAAAAGAAAAAAGCGCAAAAGGCGAAAAACGCATCAAGGAAACTTGGATCAAGAAATGGAGGCAATTTCTGATGCGCGATTAGCGCCTAGCGCATCGCTGAGAAAAATTTCTCGAAAAGGAAAGCTTCTAATTGCTTAGTCACCTGCAAGCCCCGAAAATTGCAAGAAAGCAACGATAGAGACAGACTGGAAACAGAAGGCCCAAGAAAAAACAGAAGCAATCCAAGGGTTAACCAAGCTGAACTGGGATTATTACTGGGCATACTTGGTAAAGCCACATAGCCAGTGGATGACTCTCAAGTGTATCATCAATTCGGCCGAAAAGATGGCGCCAGCTCTTGCCGATTCTATTTTCTAAGCTCAACTAAGATCGGAAATCGGCCAGTCAACTCTTCTCAAACAGATGTTGAATGCATGCGATTTCAAGGACCAGATACAGAAGTAGTTTTAATTTTAGATTCAATTTTAGTTTTAATTTTGTTTTATTTTGCCTGAAAAGAGGACGGTCATTTAAACCACATCCTATATTTTTGTACTAAGTTATTTTTAGATTTAGTTAGTAGTACTTAAACCCTTCTCGTGCATTTAGAGAAGGGTCCTGAAATTTGTCAAAAACTTATCCCCAAAACATGCACTTTTGATGAATGAATGGAACAGGATTTATTGATATTTGCATTTGATATCTGCTACTGATGTTGCACTTTTGTACTCTTAGTGGATGTTAGATCAAGAAGAGATAAATCATTATCGCTTGAAGCTCATGAGTAGGACTAGTTATAAATGGTACTTCTATCTCTTAACTATTTCTGCCTTTGTGTTAAAGTGATATTCATGTTCAGTTGTTTATATATTGATGCATGAATGCCTGAGTTATCATTTGGCACTTTTGTACGGTGATAACTATTTATTTATGCTTGATGTATAAGTAGCTTATTATGCGATATGTTTTTCACCACTGTTTCGTCTAACTTTTTATACGAAGTGGTTCATCTTTATTGAATTCTTTTCTCATAACAATTGAATGATCTTTATTACCAGTTGTTATTTGAAATCATTTTAGATCGCATAAAAGAAATATTACACCTCGGGTTAGTGTAGACTTAGATATTTCTGCTTATTAGAATACAATTTCTATATTATTAGATTAGAGTTAGAGTAAAAGTATTCCATTTAGAAACTATTAGAAAGAGAAATATCAATCCTTCACACGCACACATAAATTGGGAAACTGGTCCCATATCCCCAGTCGGACCCACTATACCAAACAGAAAAGGAGTTGCTAACCAAGGTCCGGACCGGGTGGGTATCCCCTTTGTTGTAGACCCAATCTTTGGGGCTTTAACAAGATGTTAAGTTCAACAACAACTTGGCATATAGGCAGTCTCATCAGTTGCCACCAATAGTGACGAAGGACAAGGAGCAAGAGGCTCCGAAGGGAGAACAAGCAACAGAGACTTCCAGTTCCTAGAGTTAGCCATCATGTGGGGAGGAGTTTAGCTCCTTCCAATTCTATCAAAAGATCCAAGTGGTTTGAGCAGATATTGAGGGATGCTAAGGAGCATGTGGAGAATCCTAGGAGAACATTCAAGGAGAGCAAGCATCCAAACAAGTTTCTGAATTACATGGCACTGATGAATAGCATCATTTTAAAGGCAGTAGACGAAGAGGTTTAGATGAAATCATGGACAAGGATGATGCATGGGGCATTGTGCCAAGACCACGGGAAAAACCAATTCCAGGTGGCTCTTCAAGGAGTACCTTCCTCGCTAAACGGGAGTATTGAAGATAGTAGCATTGGAAAGGTACTTCCACATAGTTCTAAGTGTCTAGGTGTGTCGAAAGTCTAAGTGTCTAGACATGTGGAAGTTGTCCAAAGCATCTTTGTCCTTAGCAAATTACTTTAATTAAAGGAATTATTAAAATACTTTCCTTTTTCTAAGAAATAATGACTTAATCTAATGAAATGGAAAACTTATTTGCATTACTGAATTAGATTAATTTCAACCATTGATCTCAAGTGAGGTTGGGTTTTAGGGCATATCTAACATTCAAAATCAATCACGTTCTATAACCTTTTTCCAAAAGAACAAGCGACAGATAAACTGTCTTTACTTTTTCAACTAGATCTATTATATATTTTCAGTCCTACAAAACTTTTATCTTCATGTAGCCTTCATTGTTTCAATGAAGATCTGAGATAAGAGTAAACTGGATACTTTCATTTTTTTATCATATTATCTGTTATAACACACACGAATGGATATCAGCGTGTAATGCTTTTCATTAATATGATACACTTACAAATACATGATTTATGACTTTTGGATTGATCTGCCAAGAGGTCTTTTCGACACCCAATGAATGTTCCTATTCACTTGTGAATCTTCATAATCATTCTCAAGTGAATATAATAGCCCTTATAGATTATGTTTCCAACAGTATCAAACTAGAATTTTACAGTTTTTTCTAATGTCAAGTAAACAAAATTTCAGCAGTAATAGGCCAAATTATATATTTACAACAAAATAAAGCGGACACTGGACTATACAACAGTGGGACTCCACACCTATATCAATTTTGTATGCTATGCTCTTAATGATTGCAATAAATCCATGTTAGCATCAAAATTTTCATAAAGGACAAATACCTCAGATCTCCAAATCTCATTCTTGACAGAGACATTTACTGCCTGGTACTCTTCAGTTACCTGTGAAACAACTAGATTAACTTTAATGAGGAAGCAAGCGCTATTTTAGTAAGAAACTGCAAAGCTCTTTTTTGAGGTAGGTTACTTCGGACTCAATGGTACAAGTATATTCTTCAAAGATAAAAAATTATGTTTAATTGCACATTTGCTATTTAGTTACCAACCCAGAATTCAAAGTTGAATAACTCATGGCAAGAAGTCAAATGTCTTCTTAACCCCTGCATAACAAAAGAACACAAGTTTTTAAAATGGCTAGCCTAAAATAATTGTGCAGTTGTGTAGTTCAGTGATTGAAATATGAATAAGTAACAAACAATTATTAATTAACAGTAATCTCTTGCAAAAGCATGGATCAGTGGATTCCAACAGCAACAATGCAGACACTAAAGAGGCCCTATAAAGGCACAGAAAGAAAATGGCAGTGTATTATTCACCGTAAAACTGGCGCAATGAACCAAACAAAAGGGGCAGGAGAAATCTTCAGTAACTGTTCAGAGAACCAAGAAAGAGTTACTATTATTTGAAGAAAATAATGACATCAAACCAAGCAAAAAACCTCATTTTGTTTAGAGAACAGAATAAAGCAAAGCCTTCTAATGGGAAAGTCAATGCATAACACACTGATAAGTATACCAAAGGAAAACATTCAACAAAAGATTACCAATAGCAAGGATTGACAGGTAATCGAGAAATTATGTCAAATACAGAAAGGTACATCAAAAAACAGTACAAGATCATAGATGGATTGTTTGTGCTGCAATCCATATATGTTGCCTGACCATGATAGAAAATAGAAGTTACACACATAACTGTATCAAAATACCACCTACAATTAACCTAATAGACAAAAATTTCTGACTGGGACCGAAAATAAGGCCAACTTCAAGAAATCCCAATTACTCTTTATTATGAAATTGGCCAGCTGCACATGTAAAATTCACACTGACTGTTTCCCACTTTCCCCGTACAAAATAATTCTAAAGGGATTTCCTCCATTCTACATAATCACCGTTACTGCACTTGGATTAGTCACTATATACATTCATTTTGGTCATCAAAAACCATGGAATTGTAACGTGTGTTATCTTTCATGCTACTCCAAAAGTGCTTACGCCATGTTTGGGGGTACATTACGTCTGTTCAGCCCCTGGATGGTCTGAAATGGATTGATTCATGAGAGATGGTACATAATACATCTATTGAAATTCCTTGGAATGAATGTTGATAACATTTTGGGGATCCACTAGAGCAAAGGATATAGATGTTTGAACATCTAATAAACACAATTGTGCAGTTACACCTTGCTGTCCCGGGTTTAGCAATTTTGTCATTCTATTAGAGCTTATCACTATATTGGGCTTCACTTGAATAACTCTAAGCTCAATTCCTTTCCTTCTTACGAAAATCTTATGAAAAGATCTTGAAAACTAAGGCCTACTGTTCCCAATGATTGTAACCATTGGACCCTAACAAAACATCAACACCATCCATTTGGATTGCAATCAAGGGACTATCCAGCAAATACACCACCCCCAACACCCCCCCCCCCCATATTCAGCCTAATACTATGACACGTCTTTGAACAATTTATGGTATCTCCATCTGCAATCATTACTTGGAATTTTGGTGCTAGATATTCTTGAAAATATCGAGCGGGGGAGTTGAATCACTATTTCGTTACTTTTGACAATATTTTACTTAGTTAATCTTGAAATTGAATTGACATCATATAATCAATCCTCCACAATGTATGAACACAGAGATTAAAGTGCAAATTAAAAATTGAAGAAGATTAGATAAGATCATTTTATTAATGTCCAATGAATAACCACAAAAGTAGGTCAATGGGACTGAAGGATACATCCAGTAGAAGTACAATGTGGGAGTGCAAATGCAACTGCTAGAAAATGCCAAAGCTAAAACTAGCATAAAATGAAATATAGGAGACAAATAGGACAGCCTCAAGAACATGTATATAACTGAATTAAAGGCCCTCGGTGATGTAGAAGACAAAGTGAATAATTCCAGGGTTGGAGGTCGATGATGTCAACAATGCCCAAGTCTAATAGTCGATGGAAATGGGGGCAACAGTGATGTTGGCTCGCTAACAAAGTCCTCCTAATCTGATAAGGTGTTTGTCTACACGATCTTGGGGGGGCAACAATGTAGGAACAAGGGATACTCCTAGCATCCAAAGTCTAACGAAAGAAGCTCTAGATAAGTCTCTGGCTATTCCACTAAGGCTAGGCTGTGAAAATTCCTACACTAAAGGAACCCCTACTACAGCAAATCTAAATCTACTTCACCTACTTGATTTTAAATTACATTCATCAAGTTATTCTTCTAAATACTGAAGCAAATTACTTATACAACCTACACTAACTAAATATTTGATCTCATGAAACAGAAAACAGAGCAAAGAACAACATACATAGGACACACTTATTTTTGGACACAATAGTCCCCGAAAAAACCCAATGCGGGAAAGTCGGTGCAGCAGTTCTGAGGGTTTATTACTATGCAGGAGAAATATCTGAATACAAATCTAGGAAGCTCATCTAGCAATCCTTTACAAAGAAAACACTGGCAGAAAATCTGAGTGAGTTTTACCTCACTTCACCCGACAGAATTCTCGCTGATCCGACACAAGACTGGCTAACCCCGACTATTTCTGCGTTGGCCCTGTGTAGCCCCTGCACTAGACCTGCATCACCTCTTCTGCCCTCTGCGTCAGCTATCCCAGTTGTTCTGCAGTTCGGGTTGTTCACGATAGTTCCGGCTTCTGCGTGACAGGCAGCTTTTCTACTCTGTGTTGGCCCTTCTATCTCTGCGTCGGGGCTGCGTGGGCCCAGACTGGCCCTGCGTCAGCTCTCCCGACTACAGCGTTGCCTCACTGTCAGTATTCTCCAGAAAGTCTTTCTCCCGGATTCTCATTGCCACTCTATTGTTGAATAATCACTTAGTTCGAATCTCTCAGCTTCCTAACCCCAGAAATCGAACTCTAGATCAATTCTCTCTCTATGTGTGTGTTTTTCCAAATGAACCCCAAGCCTCCATTTTATACTTTCCTGTTGAGCCTTCAACGACCGAGATTAAATCTCTAATCAACGGCTAAGATTAAAACATGACTTGATCCGCCTTCTAGATCATTCTCGCCCATATTTTGATTAATACCCATTAATATTTTAATTTCCCTAAGTTTAGACTTAGGAACTCCATTAAAAATACTAATTATTTTAATAAAATAAAATTCGAGTGGAATTTCACAAAACAGTGCATGGGTTCTTTAGAAATCATGTGCCTTAGCCTCTCCACCAATTTTCAAGGCTAGAACACTTCTAATGCTACCAAAAGCTTACATAGACAGGAGTCCATCATTGGGAGGCACCCTGCTCTGGGTGTGAGTGAACTGATGTGTTGTTTGGCACCTTCGCAACGATCTCGAGTGTTAAAATGGGTAACTAGGTTCGGTCTTCATAAATATGAAATGTACTATTGATTCTTCTATTTGTATAAAGAAAGAAAAATTATTATTATTATTTTGAAGCATGGGTTTCATGCTCAAGGTCAATTTATTTATAGGTCAAGCACCCATTGACTGCTTCTAAGATGTCATAGAGTCAATAAGTCAACTGAGTCATTGTCATATACGAAAAACCCCATTAGGCATCTTGTATCATGTCAAGAAAATTATTGTAAGTCAAGAAATGTCAAAAGACACCCTCCAAGACAATTCGGCCTAAGCAGAGGACAAGTCAGCCTCATAAGCGCTATTTGACCTCCATAAGAAGCCTATATATACAAGGTGTTCGGCCTCATTGAAAGAGCATCCAACAAGTTCATACAAGCTCAAGAAAGACAAGGAATAGCTAGCGAAGAAAAGGAGAACAAAAGAAGAAGAAAGTGACGTATTTTAGGACTATTTTAGGCCATCATCATCCACATGCGCGAAGAAAAATTGGGGCATATTTGACTGCAGTAAGACCGAATTGTAGAGTTGTCAAGAAGCTAATATTTTGGTACCAAGAAGACCTACTTTGGAAGTGGAGATATCTAGAAAGAGGAAGCACATCAAGCGAAGTTGAGAGTGTTAAAGTTTCTAAGTTTACTCAACTTAGAAACCCTTCATGCACTTTTTCTGATTTATTCGTACCTACTTGTTATTTTTGTTTAACAAGTTATTTACAAAGTAAATACTGAAGATAAACACCAGTGCATGCTCAACATATTACAGATCAGAAACTAAAAGAAACAAGAACAAACACACCACATGACACCATCATTTTTGGACCAATTTCCCCGGAAAAACCCAATGCGGGAAAACCGGTGCAACTATCTGAGGGTTTTCTTATTAAGCAATATCAGAGTACAATTTAGGTGCTGAAACTGGCCTACTCAACAAAGAATTTCCTTAGCAGCTATACCTCACAATTTGAGAGAAATCCCCTGGCTGAAACCCCGGAAAACCCTTTCCGCAACTCTTCAGCTCAAAACTACTCCTGCAACCCCAGCATTTGCCAATCTAGATTGTGTTAGCCCCTCTCCCTCTCACACTGGCCTTGCGTCAGCCTTTCTAGGACTGCGTCAGCCCCAGGAGGCCCCGTGTCAGCTCTGGGAGCCTCTGCATCAGCTGCGTTGGCCCCTCTGGTGCTCTGCACAGCACTTGGCTGCCTCTGCGTGGCCCTGCGTGAGACCTTGCTGGCTCTGCTTCACCCTCCATTGTTGCGCTGCTCTCCCGGCACAATGTTTTCCTTCTCTGTTTCTCTGTACTCAATTCCCCTCAGTTGCTCTCCCGATCATTGATTCTATCTCTCTTAGCAAACCCGCTCTAGAGAATAGAATGACTAATCATCTTGTGTACTCTCCAAGTGACCCTCAAGCCTCCTCTTATACTTTTCCTGTTGACATCTCAACGGCCGAGATTAAGTCCCTAATCAACGGCAAAGATTAGATCTGGCTCGATCCATGTCTTTTGGACCACTCTAACACAGATTCATATTAATACACATTAATATTTTATAGACTTAGGGACTTCATTAAAAATATTAATTATTTTAATATCTCCTAATCTGTTTAGAATCTGCCCAAACCCTTTTTGGGTATTGGAGATCTCGTGTGCCCCAACCTCTCCACCAAATTTCGTGGCTAGAGCACATCCGATGCTACCCCAAATCAACACTCCCTCTTAGCGAAGACTGTGCTCTAGCAATACCCCTCATTGAGTATTACTCTAATCATCCGGCATCGGTACCTGTGCTAATGCTAGGCCTTTCTGCCCACAATCCTCTGCACGGCTGCCTCCTGTACTGCTGCCCATGATTCTGCCACTGCCACTACTGCATCTGTACGACAGCTCCCTCTGCATCTGTGCTGCTACTGGTCCTTTCTCCCAACACTGCATCTGCACTGCACCTCCTTTCATCATGTTGCATCGTGCTGCCCGCTACTGCATTGCAACTCAGTTACTGAGAAGTAAGTAACTGACCTCCATGTTGGGCTAGAAACACCCTTTGATGTTGAAGCTCCCTCTGTCGCTAACAAGTGCTCCCTCTCTCTAACCTTTGCGCTGCTGCAACAACTCTCCTGCATCTCGCACCGTTGCACACCTCTCTGTGTCGTATTGCACCAATGCAACACTCCTGTGCCTCTCGCACTCCTGCAACCTGCTAGCTCTGTGACGTCTTGGGATTCATGCACTGTAGCTCTCTTTGCCGCTCCATCCGCATCTGTCTCTACCCACTCAGCCAATCCTGTTACTCCTCGTCGAGGCTCCCGTAGCAAGGTCTAATCCAAGAGGCTAGGTACCTCAAGGATCCTGCCCCTCATCGCATGTAGTCCGTCTAACTACATCTCGATGTCTCCCCACTTCCGCTCAAGTGGCGCGTGTGCACTCATGGCACAATCATCGTCTGTCAAAACTTCCTTTTCTGCCCGTGTTGGCGTTGCCTTAGTCTCGGAAGACTCTCCCTTATTCTTCTTCCTTAGGCACTGGGTCGCATAATGACCCATCTCCCCACAGTGGAAGCACTTGATCTTGGAGAGATCTTTCTTCTTTCGCTTCTCCTGCTTTCCCTCAGATGCTAGGGCCACATCCTCCTCCTCCTCCTTGACCTTGATCCCTTTGCTGCTGCTACCTATCTTTGACTGTCATTTGATCTCTTCCTGGCGAAGAGCTGCCCACATCTCGTCCCAAGGTAGGAGAGTCCCTCTGCCCAAGATGCTCTAGACGAACACTTCCCACTCTTTTGAGACAACATTCAGGGTTGTCCTCACCATAAGCTCCTGATCCGGTGTCGCTCCTATAGCAGTGAACTGATCTCAGACCTTGTTCAGTCCTCCGAGGAAGGAGTCAATCGTTTGACACTTCTTCGTTTGATACGACCTCATCTGGTTCTCGAGCAGCATTCTTCTCTGCACAGAAGTATGCTGGTACATGTTCTTGAGAGCCTCCCACATCTCAACTATCGTTTCCTTCTCGGCTATATGTGGTACCACATGATCCCCAGTCAATGATAATGCACTTGGCCCTCGCCATTGCCTCTTCATACTTGTGTCAGTTATCATTGGGGTCGACTGGGATAGCTATAACCTTCAAGGCGAAGTTCTTGACACAATTCTTGTCAAGCACTGATAAGATTTTGACCTTCCAGACTGCGAAGTTCGATGCTCCGTCCTGTCTATCCTGGTCTCTTAACCCGTATAGTGACATGACGCTCCTCTACTTCCCTCCTGGAAATTCTTTGATCGACTCCTCTGAGTCTCTACTTCCCGTGTGGAAGTTCTCTTCTGGACTCCCTTTCAGTCCTGATTTCCCTCCTAGAAATCCTTTTGTTGCTTGCCAAGATGACCCCTACTCTGATCGTCTTGCGTAACTACACTGTTGATCCAAGTTCCTCGACTAGAAACCCTCGGTAACAACTCCTCTAGCTTTTCTCTGTCAAGTATTGTTCTGACTACAATACCTCACCAGCTCCACTCTCCAATATTTCCACAGCCTTCTAGACTCCAGCAACTGCCTCTCTGTGAACTGTGTCAGCCCCACTCTGCCTCACGCTAGCTCTGTGACACCCCAGATGGGTCTGCGTCAACCCTGGGATGCCCTGCATTAGCCCTCTGGTCCTCTCGGTCCGCAACGCTGGCCTCTCTGAGGCTTTGCACAACTCCCGTCTTCTTCTGCGTGGCTCTAGCTGGCTCTGCATCACAC
This sequence comes from Pinus tabuliformis, assembly GCA_031772625.1. Lineage (NCBI taxonomy): Eukaryota > Viridiplantae > Streptophyta > Pinopsida > Pinales > Pinaceae > Pinus > Pinus tabuliformis. The sequence goes on from CM062819.1 coordinate 730,319,544, forward strand.
TTCTTGGCCTCTGCGCTGCTAGAAACAACTTCTGTCACCTCGAGACAACTATTCTCTGTTGTTATTGCTCTGCTCGGCTGATGTCTCTTAGCCCTCCTGTGATTTGCAATCACGCTCTGATACCATGTTAAAGTTTCTAAGTTTACTCAGCTTAGAAACCCTTCATGCATTTTTTCTTATTCATTCCTACCTACTTGTTATTTTTCTTTAACAAGTTATTTACAAAGTAAATAGTGGAAATAAACACCAGTGCATGCTCAACATATTACAGATCAGCAACTAAAAGAAACAAGAACAAACACACCACATGACACCATTATTTTTGGACCAATGTCCCCAGAAAAACCCAATGTAGGAAAACCGATGCAACTATCTGAGGGTTTTCTTATTAGGCAATATCAAAGTACAATTTGGGTGCCGAAATTGGCCTACCCAACAGAAAACTTCCTTAGCAGCTATACCTCAGATTGAGAGAAATCTCTTGGCTGAAACCCCAGAAAACCCTTCAGGCAGCTCTTCAACATAAAACTGCTCCTGCAACTCCAGCATCTACCAATCTGGACTGCATTAGCCCCTCTTTGTCTCATGTTGGCCCTGCGTCAGCCCCTCTCTGTCTCATGCTGGCCCCCTCTCTGTCTCATGCTGGCCCTGCGTCAGCGTTTCTAGGCATGTGTCAGCTCCAAGAGGCCCTGCGTCAGCTTTGGGAGCCTTTGCGTCAACTGCACTGGCCCCTCTAGTGCTCTACACAGCACTTGGTTGCCTCTGCATGGCCCTGCGTGACCCCTTGCTGGCTCTGCGTCACCTTCCTTGGCTTATGCGTTGCTCTCCCGACACAATCGCTGCTTTCTCTATTTCTCTGTACTCAATGCCCCTCAGTTGCTCTCCCGATCACTGATTCTATCTCTCTTAGCAAACCTCGCTCTAGAGAATAGAATGACTGATCATCTAGTGTACTCTCCAAGTGATCCTCAAACCTCCTCTTATGCTTTTCCTGTTGAAATCTCAACGGCCGAGATCAAGTCCCTAATCAACGGCTAAGATTAGATCTGGCTTAATCAATGTCTTTTGGACCATTCTAACACAGATTCATATTAATACACATTAATATTTTATTTTCCCTAAGTTTAGACTTAGGGACTCCATTAAAAATATTAATTATTTTAATATCTCCTAATCTGTTTAGAATCTGCCCAAACCCTTTTTGGGTATTGGAGATCTCATGTGCCCCAACCTCTCCACCAAATTTCGTGGCCAGAGCACATCCAATGCTACCCCAAATCAACAGAGAGAAGATCATTTCAGCCATAAATCCACCCACGTGCGAAAATCAAAAAGTACTGGCAAGCCAAAAAAGTGCAATTCTGACGCAATGACTGAATTCTAAAGTAAGGGCCAAAAATTGCAGTCAATGAAGTACAACTGAAGCAGTTTTGGAATAGTCTGACTTGGGTTGACTTTGTGAAAGACAACCTCATCAAAAGAAGTTCATTTAGTATTGGAGGGGTCTTTGACAAGGGTCTTAGGTCTTGGAATTCATCATTTGAAGATTCTAAAAGAAGAGAAGAATTCTTGTGGGTTTTCCTGTCAAGAGGAGAGGTTTTGGCCCTAGCTAGCAGCCTATATTTTGTGTTCTCTTGTTCTTTTGATATTCATAGTTTGGTAGTTGTTTGATGATAAGAACCCAATAATAATCAAATAAAGAAGCTAACTACAAGTACATCAAATTGAAGTAAAAGAACATCACAAGCAGCTATCAAAGTAAGAGAAATCATCATCATCTAGCTACCCTTGATTTGTCAACATCGACGATACCAATTGGCCTCCCAGAGTAGGGGTTGAGGGTAGACTTGAGGTCTCATTGTTCTACTATCTAAAATACTATAGAACTCAACTTGTCGCTTATTGCTCTTATTAGAAGGTGTAGGAATTTACAGTGTAAGTTCCTTAGACAGAACACCAAAGGACACTGCTCACAAACAGATCAAAGATCAATACACCAGTATTCTTGACGTGGTTAAAACCCTCAAAGAGGGAAACAGTCCACAGCCTGAGCCAACACAGCCCCTTCAGACAATTTATTAATAAAAGAATGAAAATTTACATAAGCTTCTCTTATGAACGGTTCCCCTACAAACGACCCTCCATGCTCTTTAAATAGAGATCATGGACCAATCGGGGGTTAAGCCACGAATCAAGTGTCGGTAATACCAAGAAGAGAATGAATCGTGGATCACTACCTATCGTGACCATTGGATTGTAAGTTACAAAAGTACATAGTAAAGAAACACACTTTACCTAACTCTACACTAGACCAAGTTATACTTAACTATTTCCTATGTGTCGGAATATCCTAACATCCCCCCTTAAGAACAACTTGCGATAGGATTGAAGGATGTACAAATATGACACAATAGGAGAAAGAAGGAGACATTAGAGCCTATCCCCATTAAGTGACAACTTCCTGAACTCCAACCACTAATCGAATTTTAGTAAACTTCGCCTCTGTGAGAGCCTTTGTAAAGATGTCTACAACTTGATCGTCTGTTGAACAATATTGCACTTCAAGAACATGGTCGTGAATGAGCTTTCTGATGAAGTGCATGTGCAGTGCAATGTGTTTGTTGCGCTGATGTTGGACTGGATCTTTGCATAGTTGAATGGCACTTTGATTATCACACCAAAGTGTAGTCGGATGCTGTTGTTGAAAGCCAAACTCTAACAAGATCTGACGAAGCCACAGGGCTTCCTTACTAGCTTCTACGGCACCACGATACTCTGCTTCTGCTGAAGAAAGAGAAATGGCACTTTGTTTCTTGCAAGCCCATGTAATAGGTCCTGAACCAAGAGTGAACACATAACCTGCAGTAGACTTCTGATCATCAAGGTCACCAGCCCAATCAAAATGAGTGAAACCAACCAATATAGGCGATGCTTCTGCACTCTAATGAATCCCAAACTGAACTGTACCTTGAACATAACGAAGTATTCTTTTAGTTGTTTTCCAATGACTTTCATGTGGGTTTTGCATAAACAGAGCAATAAGGCCAATAGCAAAGGAAAGGTCAAGACGAGTATGGGTCAGATACAAAAATTTTCCTACAAGTTGACGGTATAAGGTAGCATCAACTTCAGGGGAAGTACAAGTGACTGAAAGTTTGGCTCCAGACTGAAAGGGAGAAGGGGTTGGCTTACAATCTTCCATGTGAAAATGGCGTAGAAGATCACATGCATACTTGGACTAGGAAATGGGAATACCTTCCTTGGATTGCAAGACTTGAAGACCAAGAAAATAATGCAAGTGTCCTAAGTCTGTCATTTCAAACTTCTTTTTAAGGTTGGACTTCACATGGTTTATAAGGTTGGGATCACTACCAGTAAGGATAAGATCATCAACATAAAGAACAAGAATGATAAGAGACTTGCCCACTTTCTTGGTGTAGACAGTATTGTCAGAATGACACCTAGAAAATCTAGTTTCTAAAAGAAAGCTATCCATTTTGGCATACCAAGCCTGAGGGGCTTGCTTGAGACCATAAAGGGATTTCTTAAGCCAACATACAAGGCTGGAGTCTGTTTGTATAAAGCCAGTAGGTTGTTCCATATAGATTTCTTCATGCAAGTCCCCATGCAAGAAGGCAAATTTAACATCCATCTGATGGACTTCCCATTTGAAAGAGGCAGCAAGGGAAAGAACAAGGCAGATAGAGTTCATTTTGGCAATAGGGGAGAAGGTTTCAGTATAGTCAATGCCTTCAACTTGTGAAAAACCCTTAGCAACAAGACGAGCTTTATGTTTATCAACTTTTTCATCTGGGCCATACTTGGTTTTGTAAACCCATTTGTATCTAACAAGTTTTTGTCCCTTTGGAAGGGGAACAAGATCCCATGTATCATTTGCCAATAATGAATGATATTCTTCATTAATACCTACGTCCCAATCTGGACGGCCTGAAGCTTCTGCAAAAGTGTCAGGATCATAATTAGTTGAAGCTTGAGCCAATAAAGAAGAGGCTCTATTGAACTGAGAACGTGTACGTCGTTGATCTGTAGGATCACCGACGAGAGCACCTGCTGCATCCCAAGTAGCACGGACCCAGTTTGGAAGCTGAGGAGCTGAAGGAGGATCCTAAGAAGGTGGGGGAGGATTGTCATCCTCGCTGTGAAATATTTTCAGAGGTAGAAGGGATAGAGAGAGGTGGCACACTCGTCGAACTAGGCTCGTAGGCCGATATATTTTCAACGAACATTACATCTCTTCTAATGATAACATTTTTGGACTTAAGTGGAATAAGTTTGTATCCTTTCACATCTTCAGAATATCCAACAAAAATACATTTTTCACTCTTAGATTCTAAAGCTTTATGTTTCTCATCTCGAATGTGGGCACATGCTTCACTTCCAAAAACACAAAAGTGACTTACATCTGGTTTAATTGAGCTCCATGCTTCTTCTGGAGAGATATTCTTCAAAACCTTAGTAGGAGTGCGATTTATTATGTAATTTGCACAGTTAATTGCTTATGCCCAAAAATTAAGACTAAGTCCTTTAGATTGAAGCATACAATTAGCCATTTCCTTTAAGGTGTGATTCTTCCTTTCAGCTACACCATTTTGTTGTGGAGTATATGGAACAGTATGTTGTATTTGAATTCCATTCTCAGTGCAAAAGTTGATGAATTTATAGTTAACATATTCTCTGCCATTATCAGATCTTAGCTTAAGAACTTGATGTCCAGATTTTTTCAACAAAGGCCTTAAAGGCCAAGAACATGTTAAATACTTCACTCTTGAGTTTTAAGAAGTATACCCAAGTGCATCTAGAGAAATCATCAATGAAATTTGAGAAATACTTGTGGCCAGAGAATGAAACAACTGGAAGTGGACCACATAAATCACTATGCACAAGTTGTAAAGGCGCTAAGGTGCCAAGAGCCACATTTTTCAAAACTATCCCGATGATGTTTTCCGAGTACACATCTAGAACAAACACCATCTCTGCAAGATACCATTGGAAGACCTGTCACCATATTTTCTTTACATAGATTTTGAAGGGAGCGATAGTTTAAGTGACCAAATCGCTCATGCCAAAGTTTGTTCACTTCATCATTATGAGCAACAAATACCGAGGGAAGATTTGATGACCCAAAGTTGTTAAACTTATACAACCTTGTAGAATCATCAGCAATGCTAGTAGCTAAAATTTGTCTAGGATCTCTTAGGTCCTTAATTACAACATTGTGAGGTGAAAATTCAATGATTCTACCTTCACTTGAATGAGTTATCTGATATACAAATAGAAGGTTGCAGGATAAGGTTGGAACACATAATACATCATTAAATTGATCATTGTCTATATGAACAGTTCCAGTCCCTACAACACTAAGAGATCATCACCAACATATATATTTTTAATATTATAATCATTTAAAGAAGAAAACATAGCTTTTTTTTTGCCATGTGATAAGAAGCTCCAGAATCAATGAGCCACTCATGAGAATTAGAAGAAGAAGATACATTCAGTTCATATCCAAACCGAGATGTTTGACAACCACATGCAGAAAGTATTATTCCTAAAGATGAAGTTGAAGTTGAAGAGTGCTCCAAATGGATGTTACGCTTCTTCATTGCTGCTTCCAAGGCTTCCATCTTCTTAAAGCATTTGGATTCTAAGTGGCCATCTTGATTACAAAAGTGGCAATGTCTATCAGTCTTCTTCCCTTGTTTTTATTTGCCTTATCATTTTTGTTGAAATGATTTTTCATTTTGAGACTGAAATTGCTTAGGACCCTTGTTTGGTTTAGGACCATTCTTTTTAGGATACGGCTTCTTAGGATTATTTGAATTTGGTTGTTGTTGGGCGGCGAAGGCTTTCTTAGAAGAGTTTCCAAGATTAAGAAGACCAAGGTGTAAGAGTTTTTCTTGTTCTCTTATTAAAGAATCACAAAAGGCATCAAAGGAAGGGGACTTGTAGTCTTGTCCTTGAGAAATGAAGGCTTCTCTTGTAGAATGGAAAGCGGAAACAAACACAGAGTAGGCTAGTCCCAACTTAGTAAGAATGGAATAGATAAGGTTACCATCTTCTTTCTTAACCTTAACAACTTCCAAGAGAATTCTAAGGGTCTTGAACTTGGACAAAAAATCTTCAATGGAAGAAAAATTATTGGGGTCCAATGTAAGCAACTCATTTTCGAGTTGGTGGGCTCTAAGTTCATTTTTAATTCCAAACACTTTAGTGATCTGATTCATTGCTTCATTAGGAGTATCAAGTTCTGCGATATGGAATCTAAGGTCTGGAGAAATAGACATCCCTATCAACCCACGTACTTGATCTTGCCTATTTTCCCGTTTGGCTGCCTATCTTCATCTTTCGGTTTGGTTTCTTGGCCTGAGGCTATTCTGTAAAGACCTTTACTTCTATTTTCCACAATGTAGGACCACCATTGGAAGTACTTAGTGCTGTCAAGCATAACTTGGCATGGACTTTCCATCTTAACAGAAACTGAAGCTATGGATGCTGAAACTAAGTGTTCCAATAGAAAGATTTCGAAAAATTAGGCTGATTCAAAAAAAACGGCTTTCAGATGAAGAGGTTATGGCTTTTTGAAGAAAAGTTTTTGAAGATGTTGACGAAGTGCGGGAATGTGTGGAAATGAATGATAATGTTATATTTAAAAAAAATTGCCCCCTTTCCAAACTTAATCTAATTAGCTCAACAAAAAGAAAGACTTGAACTCAGGACCTCTATTCTCATAAAGTAACTTTGGACCAAGTGAGCTACATTAAAAGGTTAGTAATTTTTGGAAAAGAGGAAGGGGGGGTTTTTTTTTTTAGTCACCGAAGCTTTGGAGTGTGTGCTTGCTTGAGAAAGCTCTTTTTTGCCTACAAAACAAAAACCACAAAACCCAAAACGGACATACAAGAAAAAAACAAACCTTATGGTTTGAAGTTAGCTTTACCCGAAAACTAACAATTTTCCTCAATGTTTCTGATTTTTTGAGATCACACTAAGGCGCGGCAGAAAAGAGCATACGCATGAGAAAATTCCTTCCTTTCTATTTCTAATTTGCCCAAATCGCACAAAGTCGTGGGGCAAAGAGCATATGCAGAAATGAAAGGTATAGATCCAGTAATAAAAAACAGAGAACTAAATAAACTGAAATAAACAGAGAAAATAACTAAAAACTGCAAATAAACATTGTATCCCTGTAGATTTTAAAAATGACGTACCTAGGGCTACCGAAAACCTTTTCGCATCAAACGAAAGGGGTTCCTCACTGGAACAGATGCTCCTAACACAATAGAGCAATCCTCTAGGCCTGAAAGCAGTCAGTAACAGTAGATCTAGGAAATGACAATCGGATGCAGTTCTACCGGCTTCAGATTTGGATCACCAAGGGATGCGAACCTCAAATCGCTCTAATACCATGTAGGAATTTACAGAGTAAGTTCCTCAAACAGAACACCAAAGGACACTGCTCACAAACAGATCACAGATTAATACACTAGTATTCTTGACGTGGTTAAAACCCTCAAAGAGGGAAACAGTCCACGGCCTAAGCCAATGCAGCCACTTCAGGCAATTTATTAATAAAAGAATGAAAATTTACATAAGCTTCTCTCATGAACGGTTCCCCTACAAATGACCCTCCATGCTCTTTAAATAGAGATCATGGACCAATCAAGTGTTAAGCCACAGATCAAGTGTCGGTAATACAAAGGAGAGAATGAACCGTCAGATCACTACATATCGTGAACGTCGGATTGTAAGTTACAAAAGTACATAGTAAAGAAACACACTTTACCTAACTCTACACTAGACCAAGTTATACTTAACTATTTCCTATGTGTCGGAATATTCTAACAGAAGGATCAACCTAGAAGTATGATGTGATCATCTGGATCGTCCCCAAGTGGGGCAAGGTATGTAGGATATGAGATATGTGTCTAAATATCTCCTTGATGAAGGTAAAGAGGGATCCTCTTGAATCTCTATAGAGGCAATGGTAGTGCACTTCAATCTCGTAGTATAGGGGGAACTTAAACATGAGGTGCCATGACATACCTATCAAATCTTATCAAATCTTGGTATATGGTGGTTAATCTCCGCTCGCAGTTAATGAGAACCAATCAAAAGTTGCCTTGAAGGGATCTTCAGTGAGTATATCCAATGTATGTGCATGTATGGGGGGCAGATGATGATGCCATATTGTAATTCAAGGAAATTCTCAAGGTAGAAGGAATTCATCAGACCCAAGCCCATCACGGGGGGAGTCCAAATGACCTGAACGTACAATTTGTAGACATCCTCTCTAATGGACTGATTCAGTACATCTCTAGGCAAGATGAGATGGCTTAGTGCAACAAGGGAGAATCTGAAGGGGCAAAGACGCTCAAGGGAGAATCTAAAGGGGCGAAGACGCTCAAGGGAGATTCTGAAGGGGCAAAGACACTCAAGGGAGATAGTCAAGGAAGAAATAATTGAAAAAAAATATTTAATTTATTACAAGCTCTTGTGAGTGACATGGATCCTCTGTAAGCACCAATTTACAAAAATTGCAGGCTCCAACGTATCAAAAAGATGAGGACACCAATCCTTACTAAGCACCAACTTACAGTAACTGCAGACTACAACTTGAACTCGACCTTTAATACACCAGAACTTGGCCTTCAAGACACTAGGACTTGGCTTTTAGACTAGGCCTAAACTAGATCTTCAAATAGTGGAACTCAACCCTGAAACTCGACCTTCAAATAGCAGAGTTCATCCCCCGAAACTCAACCTTCAAACAACAGCACTCAGCCCTGAAACTTAACCTTCACAGGGATAGAACTCAGCCCTCAAATTAGAACTGCATCTCGACCTTAAGAGAAATCTAAAACTCGGCCTCTACAGGCTCAAAATTCGACCCTCAAGACAGGCTTAACGCTCGTCCTTCTCACCAGAACTCGGCCTACTCGGCCTACAAAGACACATGTACTTGACCCTCAAAAATAGGCCTCAAACAAACCAAAATCCATTCCCAAGAACAATGCAAAAAACCCTTCAAAAGATGCGCCAAAACCGTTCCACATAAAGCTACTTCAACTCAACTTCACTTCAATTCTTATTCGTTCATGAGGTATGAACTCCAAACCTGCACCTTCGCTCTCCTAAAAACAAAATCGAATGCTTGAGTCGAGTGGTTAAAAATGCTCCTTTTGACGCTTATTTATAGTGTGTTTGGACACTCAGATAAGGTCGACTTATCCGCTCGCTAGGCCAACTGGTGCAACTAGCAGAATGTACAATGAATATTCAAAAATTCATTTCTCCTCAACCATTAAGCGTTAGAAGGTGTGTCATATATTATTGGAAAGTTCTTGGAATAAGCCTTCCAACCATATATCATATGCCTCCATTTGAGCTAGATAATTGGAGTAAAAATGCCTTCAAAGATAGGGTATCCAAATCAGGCTTGCTTGTACTTTGGTTGGGTCACCTTGACAAAATATTTCATATCTCTTCATTCTAATGGAATTAGAGCGAGTGCCATATATCATTGGAAAGGTCTCGAAATATGTTACTTGATATGTAATTTCCTCTTTCATTTGGACATCTTTTAACATCAATAACAATCATTTTCAACAATCTCCCCCTTTGTTATTGATGACAATACTTTGACATATGCTTCTTTTGATGACTACTCCTCCTGTTTGCATTTTATTCATACTTCTTATCAATTGTTCCCCCTGTTTGCATTCTCTTCATACTTCTTATCAATTGTTCCCCCTGTTGCAATCTCTCCCCCTTTGACATCAATAGCAAAGGGTGCTCCCCCTGAGTTTAGCTTCCTTTATTGTAATAAAGGAGAGATCACTCCCAACTTCTGCCTAAGATATTCAAAAGTTTCTCTGAAAAAAGTTTTGGTAAAGATGTCAACAATTCATTCTTTGGTGCCAATAGATTCCATCTTGACACCCAAGATGAATATCGTTTGTTTTCGAGTGCAAACAGGATTTTTTAGATATCGATTGCACTAGTGTTGTTGCAAAAAATAACAATGGGTACAACAGTTTGTTGTTGATATGCATTCAGCTTCAACTGTAGAAAGGCAAATTGATGACTGCTTTCTACTTGACCAAGATACGAGGCAATCTCCGAAGAAAAATGCACTCCCACTAGGGCTCTTTCTATCATCAATGCTAACTACCCAATCAGCATATGTCTATGTTGTTAATATGAAATTTGTACTCTTGGGATACAAAAGCACAAAATCGAGTCTTCCCTTTAAGTATCGAAATATCCTTTTTACCGCTTGCATATGTGATTCCTTTGGTGCTGATTGAAATCCTGTAACCATTCTAACTACCTACATAATGTCTGGTCTCAAAGTTGTCAATTATAGTAGACTCCCAATCATAGATCTATGAAGTGTTGAATTGACTTCTAGAGATTCATCATCCTTGCCTAACTAGAATCCAATAGTCATAGGGATACTCACTGGTGCACATTCTTCCATTCCAAAACACTTGAGCATCCCCTTGAGGTATTTAGTTTGCGCAATGAAATTTGAATACTCCTTCATCGGTTTGAGGAACCTATAGTCCAAGGAAGAAGGATAATTCGCCAATAATTGACATTTCAAATTCCTTGGACATTTCCTTGACAAATTCATGACTCATCATCGTTATTGCTTCCAAAGATGAGATCATCCACATATACAAGTGTAATCAATAAGTTGTCATTTTCAATCTTGATGTATAGATTACTGTCAACGACCCCTCTTTTGAAACCTTGTTGCTAAAGATAGTGGTCCAGCCTAGCATACCAAGCTCTTGGAGCTTCCTTTAACCCATAAAGAGCTCGCTTAAATTTGCACATAGTCTTTATTTTCTGACAAGTCAAAACATTCTAGTTGTTCGATGTATACTTCTTCCTTTAAGTCTCCATTTAGAAAGGTTGATTTAACATCAATTTGACAAACTTTAAAGCCTTTCAAACACGCAAATTCCAAGAACATTCTTATTTCTTCTAATATGGCAATTACAGCCAAATTTTCTTCAAAGTAAATTCCTCCAATTTGTGCATAGCCCTTACAAACAACGCTTCCCTCATTTCAGATAATTTGTCCCTCTTCACTCATCTCGTTTTTAAATACCACTTAGTTCCAATTACGTTTTTATCTTTTATCTATAGCACAAGTTCCTAAGTTCCATTTTTCTCAATTTGATTCAATTCTTCTTCCATAGAATTTACATAATGTTGGTCCTTATTGCCTTGTGCAAAGTCCTTTGACTCTATTTTGGATAGAAAAGCAAGATTGTCTTTTATTGGTGAATTAGTCATTCTTCTCCAGGTTTGTATTCCTGCATCAACATCTCCAATAATTTGGTTCTTTGGGTGATGTTTTTGCACAAATTTAATAGTTGTCTTGGTTGGAGACTAATGTCCCTTTACTTGTTCTTCCTTTGTAGTAATCTCTTCTTGGTCCACGTAGATGGTATCTTCTAAATTCTCATTTGTTTGTTCTGCTTCTTTATCTAGCCAAGTTTTGTCTATTCTTACATCAACACATTCCATAACTTTGCATAGTCTTTTATTGTAGCATTTGCAAGCTTTTCTTCTTGTTGAGTATCCAGGGAAGATTCCTCGTCTACTCTAGAATCACATTTGCCCAATTAATCAACATTTATCATCATATAACATTTGCTTCCAAAAATTTTGAAATACTTAATTGAAGTTTGCCTGCCCTTCCATAGCTCATATGGTGTCTTGTCTTTGTTAACTCAGAGTTGTGCATTGTTCATAATGTAAACAACTACAGCAACAACTTTCCAAAACTTATCTGGCAATTTGGCTTGTAGCAACATTGTTCTCATTATTTCTTGTATTGATCTATTCCTTCTTTCTACAACTCCATTCTATTGTGGAGTTCCTGCAATTGAAATTTGTCTCTTAACTCCATACTTCTCACAGAATTCATTGAAATCATTTGAGGTAAATTCATTTGATTCTTAGATTACTTTCATTTTCAACTAAGGCTTTGAATGATTTGAAGGTATATAGTGCTTCTAATTTTACTTTAAGAAATGAAACCCAAAACATTCTAGTATAATCATCAATAAATAACATAAAGTACCTTTCACCTTGCAGGGTTGGTGTTCTTGTTGGTCCACAGATTTGTGTGAACAAGCTCTAGTGGCCTTGATATCGAGCACTCCTTTGACTTGAAGCTCACTCTTGTATGTTTCCCATGTTGGCAAGATTTGCAAATGTCACTTGTTGGTTTCAATTTTGGGTGTATCTCTCACTACTCGTGTTCTGCCGATTTTTACCAAATTGTCAAAGCTCAAGTGTCCTAGCCTCTTATGCCATAACCAACCTCATATTTTTGTCCAATGTAGCATTTCTCTCCTTGAATTTCATCGAGAATATCAATATATACATTGCCTAGGGACCTTACTACTCTTCCCACTAATCTTACCAAGTTAGTCTTCCTTATTTCACAATATTTAGCATGAAAAAGTGAGATCATAACATTCGTCGCACATATGGATGACACTTGAAAGATTATATTCGAGTCCTTCAGCGTATAAAACATTTTGTGCTTTAATCCTACCATTGTCAAGGCTTACAATACCTCTTACAATGATTCTTGTGGATCCATTGTCTCCAAAAGAGACATCTACTCACTTTTCTTCTTTTAGAGTAATAAATTTCTTTTGACCTCCAATCATGTGTCTAGAGCACTCGCTATGAACAAACCATTGACTTTGATTGTCTTGAGCATACAAAACTAGTTCGCATTTTCTTGTTGTTGGTTCTTCCTATTTTCTCTTCCAAAACCATTCTCTTGATCTTATAGGGCAGTCTCGTGCCACATCTCCAAAATTGTTCCATCTATAACACTCTATCCTATACTTGGATAATGGTGCAAATGAATTATGAATTCAACAATCATCAGTATCTCTGATTCCAATGTCTACGAGCTTATTTTCAAAGGTTTGATAAGAACCTCTTTCATACACATTTTTCACATAAGCTTTACAATCTCTTGCTTAATGACCAAAATTTTTGCATGAAAAAACAGTGACCCGCAAAAATAGTTTGATATCTAGCTGAGTATGGTTGCCTTGAAGGAATAGTTCTTCTAAAATTGATCTGCTATGGAGATGATCCAAATCTTTGCTAGTCATTTTCCCTTATCATATTGTTGCCTACATTGTGAATAGACCCCTTGGGAGCATCAACATAGCTTTTTGGTGTAGAAGTCTTTCCATACTCCTCTTGACCTTGTCCTTGCTCTTGCAAATATTGGAGCTTTCAAGATTTTCCTCAACTTGCATACCTGGTGACTTGGTATTTGCATCTTCTTTGTATGAGGTCTCAAGCATAAAACCAAGACCATCTTTTCATATGGTGATATTTGACTCCTAAGAATAGAATTCAAGGTTTGAAAGCTTTCCATGTTTTTGTTCAACATAACTACATCTTTCCTTAATCGGACAAATTCTGCTTCAAGCTCTTCACAATTTTCTCCATTTTCTTTTGGTTGATTGTTCAACATTTCTTCCACTCTTTTTGCTTCCTCTCTTTCAGTGTTTGATTAAGATGATTTCCTTGGATAGTCTCTTTTGTTGAATGGTGTTGTCATTGATGCCAACGTCGATCCTTGAACGCCCCTAATATACGCCATGGATTGCATTAGTTGGAAGCTCCAATGGACAAGAAGCCCCAAAAAAAAGCAAGAACCTGCAATGTGTCCATGATGCCCCATGTTTGATGAGGATTTGGATGGAAAGATCAATGTGTTTGGACTCAAGCCCATCGTCATTTGATCTCTTCACCATGCCAATTCAAACGATATGTGGCATGCCTTGTGGTTCTCCATTGGGGCGATATGCTCATTTAAAGTTGAAGCCACGAATGTTGATCAAGGAGCCCAAATTGAGTGTTATATGGCACCTCTTCTATTGGAGAATATTGGCATCTTAATTCAAGAAAAGTAAATTAATTTATCTTGGGCATCATCTTAGGCATCATAGTCAAATTCACTTGGAAAGGAATACCAAATTAATTTGAAATCAAGTCAGCCCTAATTCTTTTGGCTCCAAAATTCAAAATTCAAATTGAAATTTGAAGTCAGCATCCCTCCAATTTTGTACAAGTCGGCTCCCTTAATGATACCCCTTCAACATCTATAAATGGCAGTCGAATCCTCCACAAAAGGACAACAACTCAACACCTAATCTTCTGAGATTTTGAGCAAGCTCTGTCAAGCAAATCTGAAGATAGGAAGTCAAATTTCTGGGTTAGTTTTGAAGATATTTCGTTGGAGTTTCTGTGATCATTATAGGCCTTCTTGACCTTCCTTTCGCATACATCTGTGATTGGTTCTAGGATACTCGCTCAGGGTTTTTCAAGTAGGTTTTTGGATCTATTTTTGTTTTGGTTCTGGTTCGTCGTGGGTAGACTTGTCTGAGATTTTCAGCCCTCTTAGGGCACAAATTTGTGGCACATTTTGGCACAGAGTTTTGACTTTTCGGCCCTCTATGTTAGGGCAATTTCTCGGCACAGTTTTTTTGGATGCAGTGACAATTCTGAGGCTTGCACCAGCATTGTACTAAGCCTCCTTCTTTATGCAAAAATTCAGTCTAGTTCTATGACGTTTTAATCAATTGCGGACTGTGATTAAAGCATGTTTTGATGCGCTAAATCTTCATTGAACTTGAGATCTGCTTTCAGCCAAAATTCTGAGGAATATTTGCAAGTCTGTCCAAGGACTTATCTGCATATATTCGTACGATTAGGGCATGATAAACTCGGATTATTTTATGAGGTGGAGACTAAAACTCTTTTACGGCCATTCCTGAATTCTTTTTGTGGACTAATTGAGAGTTGTTCCTGAGGTTGTTAAGGACTATTCTAGAAGGCTAATTCGGACCTACATTCGTTGATGTTTGTAGCCCTTTTGAGGTGGAACCCAGCACTGACAGAGTTCACTTTTCTCAAGATAAATCTAAGTTTTTGTTGATTTCTGCTGTAACATTTCAGGACACGTTAGTAGAGAAGTTTGGCCTTGATCTGATTTTTGTTGGTGGTCTAATTTGAAGTCTTCAATCCTCCTAAGGTACAAAACCAGTGGTACATTTTGGCACTTTTCTTGGTTGTCTGGGCAGAATATTGATGAAGGAAATTGTACAAAGTTTCAGTCGTGATCAAAGCGTAAATTGTAGGGTGAAGTGTCATGCTTTTTGAACTGATTTTTGAAGTGCCCTCTATGTAAGTACCTTAGTAATTTAAGCCCTAATTCAAGTGTTGAAATACTGAGACGGGGGTGAATCAGTGTTTCATTCAATTGTTATTATTAATGCCAGTTAAGAATTTCTCACAATTTGAACCAGAAAGAAAATAAAAAACTTTATTGAAAAGTGTTGAGGACACCAATCCTCTTTACAATAGTTACAAGCTCCAACTTGTAAAATTAATTGATTTTAGGGCTCCAACCCTAAGGACAGCAATCCTATTCAACAAAGAGATCTTGTAGGACTTAAACCTTAGAATAAAATGTTACCAAATTCAATATTACTGGGTTATCGTTATTCTCCAAAGATGCACATGTCTGAATGCTCATCAGATCAATTTAACTGGACAGTAAGTTATCTTCATCAGCTGGCAATGGTCATAAGTTTGCTTGTAATACTAGAGGCTGCTTCAATATCTGAGCTTCAAGACTACTAGTCCTTACAGGAACTATATATTCAATGCCACAGATGTAAATGGGCAGGGATGCTTCAACAAAAGAATTCACAATAGGTTCGAATAGTCTCAGCTCCACTGAACAGTGCCTGCCTGCATTGTATAAGGGCCCAAACAAATCCAAAGAACCAACTGATCACTGGCCACAAGTTCGAGTAGATCATCACAAGTCTGAATACAGGTCCACGTAGAAAAAGAGGATCACAAGTCATAACAGGTCTGAGGAAGTAAAGAGCATCACAGGTACAGGTCCGAGGAAATAAAGACCATCACAGGAACAGGTCCGAGTAGTATCTGAGGTTTAGCATCACAAATCAGAGAAGCATTTAATATCACATGTCCGAGAACCATTTAACATTACAGGTCTGAGTCTATTATATCTCTGGTCTGAGGACAGTGGAAAGTAAAGAATTTATAAACTGAAAACCACTACTCTACAGGTCTGTTGAAACAAGTAGTGTGAACTCTCACCAAATATTGAAAACTCGACCCTTATCTTCTTAGTTCTTCAAGTTCATGAGTTGTGAACTACTTCTCTGTCTTGCTTGATCAAAATTGGATACCAGAATGAGTGAGACGGAGCCATATTTATAGTGGATTTTCTTAATCATGAAGGGGCACGTCTATTTGCAAAGATCATGATCCTACACAAATCGGCAAGTATGATATAATATTGCAACTTAAAAAATTAATTTCTCTCAACTATAAGGAGTTAGAAGACAAATAAATGCTCGTTGGAAAGAGGACAAAAATAATATTTTCCTTTCGTAGGAGTGTTTT
The DNA here is from genome assembly GCA_031772625.1 of Pinus tabuliformis. Taxonomy (NCBI): domain Eukaryota; kingdom Viridiplantae; phylum Streptophyta; class Pinopsida; order Pinales; family Pinaceae; genus Pinus; species Pinus tabuliformis. The sequence continues at coordinate 730,336,062 of CM062819.1, forward strand.
CATGGGGTTCCTTCCATTGGAGGGTTCAGCCATGTTTGAGGGTTTCTTCCATAGGAGGGTTTTCAATGATCAAGATAGGACCTTCTACATCATCATCATAGTTGTCAATGATCATATAGCTAGGTCTAGGGTTCTAGGGTTAGGCATAGGGTTTCATAAAAGGTTTAAGGTACATTACCACCAATGACAATTTCAATATCTGTGACAGTTCAAGAATCCACAGGCATCTTGATGGATCACACTTTGTGATTAAAAAGGACTGATCAGAATTTAAAAATGCAAGGGAACCACTACCAAACAAATTTGGAGTTGAGCAAAGGTGTTGAGGGACAAAAGGAAACTTTTTGTTGATTGTCTGAGGCATAAACTCCGAACTATCTAAAGCAATTTAAGGATGTTCTTGAGGTTTGTTTTCGTTCAAGTTTTGAAGGCTAATTGTCACAGCAATTTAAGGCATATCCGGTAACAGAACCCTGGTACTTCTTCAAATACCTTTCAGAAAGGTTTTTAACTTTTTAGAGATTTGATTTCACATCTATTAGGGCATCATTGTTTTGAGGACAGTTTCGTTAAAGCACTAGTTTTGTGAGTGAATTCTTGTGATGTCCCCAATTAATAATTTTGCCAAGGGAATTCTCAATTTTGCAATTTTTGGCAGTGAATAAATATTTGGCATATTTATAGAGATGCCACCCCCAAACATTAGAAAATCCAAGAAATTCGATGAGAAGTGGAGAGTGGGGGCCACTCCAAGGGAATACGCACCCTTTCAAGGAATTCAAATTGGGTGAGAGAGGGAATTTGATGGCTGGAGCCCACAAGGAGAGTGAGGGATGCCTAGCTATAAATTGGAGGTGAGGCTCTCATTTTAGGGGCTTTTTGATCATTTGATAAACTTTGTTGTTGCTCAAGTTGTTCAACTTAGTCATAAGTGATGTTGAGCACTAGAGTTTCCCAAGGAGGAAACTCACCCTTCTCTTTGGTGGACTATGAGCGCCACCATGGAGGTTTCACCATTGTCTTGTGGAGGCAAAGACAGGCATAGCACAGGTGCCACGAATTTTTTGAGCTAAACTGGGACACAGAATCAGAGCTACGCTATCCTTTGGGGAGTTGGTGCCGAGAATTAGAAGCCACACCATTTGCTGGACACTACTTGCAGAATTTGTTGGAGGAGAGGAGAGAATTACAGAGTAGAAGTGAGCCCTTCTCACAAGTACGAATTTCTCTTGCTGAACCTACGCAGTTACTACCGAGACCTGTGCAATAACTGAGAGGGAGTTGTTGTGGGTGGTCTTGGTCAGAGGTATTTGGAGTAATATTGTTGTGTTGGAGTTAGAAGGGATCCAAGGGGATATTTTCCACTATTTTGGAGGGTTGTAAAGACGGAAATCCCCACAGACCGAAATTCAATGGTAGTGGAGAAGTGCTAGGAATTTGGGGTCAATTTTGGGGAGAAAACCCTTTCTGAGTTTTTCGGGGTTTTTGACAAGGATCTCATATCTAAATTTGCATAATTTGATGGGCAAATTTGAGGGGTAGAACAGGGGTCCCAACTCAACCAGCAACAAGAGGAGCTAGGGGAAATTTGGACAGAAATTCTAAGGTCAACATTTGACCAATTCCTTCATGGCGTTTTGTGGGTTATTGGTGGAAAGCCCAGGATTGATTCCCAGATTTTTCCAAGCATCGAAGGAGGCCCTAGCCGCAGTTCTTCACAGCCATCAGTATATTTCTGGGCAGTTTCAACACAGAGCCAGGAGAGAGCAGCAACAGATTTGGGAAGGACTTCTTATTATTCATTTGGGCTTAGCTAGCTTGCCTTGAGCAAGCCCTGACGCACTCTTTCCAGCACCGCATTGTACCCTCTTCATATTATAATAAAATGGCTCTACAACACAATTTTTGGCTTTAAAATGGTGTTATAATGTTTGAGTAATTTTCTGTGTGCTTTTGCTATGTTTGCTTTGTTTATCATTGTAAATTTCCATTAGGAATATTATAGTGGTATCAGAGCATGATCTTGGCCAGTTGTGGGGGAGCTAGCAAGATCATGCAAGTTTTGGCCATGCATGCATAGTGATGGTGAATTTATAGCCACTCTAATGACACAAAAAAGGGAAGAGTACACAGGTGATCATGGAGGACTTGATGAGGCAGAACCAAAAATTTAGGAGGAAAAACCAACAAGTCCTAGAGAGGTTGCAACCAATGGTGGGGACATTGAGTCATACCCAATGCGGAAGCCATGTGCATGCACGCAAAACCCAGCAGTACAACACCCATACGTATGGCCAATTTGGTTGTCCTACCATGCCTCATTTTCTGGATGAGCCAAAGGAGAAGCACGGGTCAAGGACGAGACCATCCTATAGAGGAGGGAAGTTAGAGGGTGAGACCGGGGGCATTTTTGCTAGTGGAGACTGGGCTTTAGATGTCAGGAACCTGAGGAGGAGGAGCATGAGGACACGTAGGATGGTAAGGGGTACATTGATATACCGATTGTGGCGCGGGAGTAACCATTATTGGAGACCTCTTCGATAACGCTAGTTGACACCATGGTGAAGAGAGTAGAACCTACACCTCTAGAGCCATATGCTGATGAGGTGTCGTCCCTAAGTGAGGTGCTAGGAGACACATGGATACCCGAAGCCATGACTAAGTTCCTTGACGGCAGCCCCCTACAGTAGCATGGAGAAAACATAGAGGGGCGTGAGGTAGTCATCGAGGGACAGGTTGTGACCCATGTAGAGCCCATGGTGGAGGAGGACGAGCAGCCATATTTTGGGCCAACCACTGATTTAGACCAGATAGATGCACAGAGTGTTAGCAGAGTTGCAATACTTCCAGACAATAGCTCTCTTCAGTCCTATATAGATGGGGCTTGCAGCATTGCTAGGCTACCTTTATATAGGTGAGGGAGAGAGAGAGGTGGAGTTACCTAGACATATTATATGTGTTGACCAACCAAAAGAGACGAGGCGACATGAGTTGCATCGAATGTTGCGTTTGCAGGTTGGAGGGCTAGTTTAATGTACGGGGGTTTGTGCTTTCGATCGTTTCCTTGGGGTTGGATGGCAAGAGATTATGAGTTGGTACTCGGTGGAGTGGGCTAGGCATATGGAGTTGGTTATAGGCCAGAGTGAGAGTCAGCAGGCATGTTCAGGCATCGAGGATACTGGAGGCCCAGGTTGGCATTGGGATCCAGGTGGGACTACCTACCATTTGCCAGATACACAAATTGACTATGGCATTGGTGGTATAGTTGACCCAGCAGTTGAGCACACACATTTGCTAAGGGAGTTTCAGTCAGCACCAGTGGCCAGTCAGTGTGTGAGGGAACTCCATGGGTCATCGAGTTATGTTGGTTATGTGTGGGGTCATGAGATAATCAGCACACTCTAGCAGGAGATTGTCGGAGGAGGTGGCATTGGCAAGCCACCAGACAATGCCTTGTATGGGGCTGGAGATTCTCCACAATTATGTTGGCCACAAAGGACACGGAGAAGCAGAGCAGTGGTGGCATCGCTACTGGTAACTAGGGAGATTCACTTCTCGGTTCCCTCCAGGATTCATTGGAGGGGAGATCCACTCATTGGATGCAATGGTGGAGGTGATGATGACAGTCGAGTGCGGGTCTACGCGTATTGTCACAGCTTTAGGCCATGACATCCAAGGATGCATAGGAACATACAGTGATGAGCAATGGCCTACAAAGGAGCACGGAGATGCTTGGTTATTTGTTGTAGCATGTTGGCATGCGTTGTGGAGTAGGAGTGACTCCCATCACACCGAGTACACACGGGGAGTGCCAGGTATAGTGATACAGGCAAGATACAAGATGGCCCAGTAGTAGCACAGGGTATCCAGTGGTGTACAGGGATAGGTCGTAGGGTACAATGGCATGTCATGGAGTATGGGGGCACTTGGCGGTATGCAGTGGCATATAGTGCAGCAAAATGGGCTCTTGGAGCGTTGCCTCCAAGAAGACTTATGGACAGAGACGTTAGGTGTATTGTTTGGTGCAGCTCACCCTGGATCAATGAGCATGCAATTCAGCTTCTGGGGACACCATGTTCAGTGGATAAAGATATTTGATTGGGTTGTCAGCAGATCTGAGGCAGAGAGAGGGATATCCATAGGATTACTCTTCAATATCCCTGTAGACTCTTGATCATACTCGTGGGGACCTACCCACTCATCACCATCTAGTGTTGCTTACAATCGCAGAGCGTTTGTTTGTTTCCCCTTGATGCTTTCCGTTCAGGCAACAGGACATGGGAGGCCCACCTTAGGCAGTTGGATGAGGGACCGCGTGTCATGGGCAGCGAGGATACTCTCCAGTTGAGACATTTCGTGGAGGCACAAGTTGACGAATACAGGCTTAAGGATGGCATGGTTTATTGCCGAGGTAGAATAGGTTCCATTCCTGGGCTCACACTTGGGGAGTCGACTACGAGGGAGTTGCATGATGCACTTCTGGAGAGACAATTTGAGGCATTATAGGAGCATGAGGGAGAGTGGGTGGTTGACTTTGTCTACAAGAGGGTACCCAGACTTCAAGCAGTGTCCAAGTGTATCACCAAGAGATGGGATAGCGAATTTCATTGCATGGTTTGGCAGGAACAGGGCCGATTTGCATGCTTGGGACAGATTCATGATACTTGGGGTCAACTTATGGTATACATACAGGGGTTAGAGATGAGGACCGAATGGGCCCTGGCAGGTAGTAATGCTACGCAGCGACGACCCATGAGGTGTAGGAGTTGTGGACCTCTAGTATGGTTATGGGAACCAGGGATCCAATTGATGTGGGGAACATTGTTGATTTGGGGTAGCATCGGATGTGCTCTAAGCAATGTTTTAAAACTCTGACTCGGACTCCGACTCGGCCGAGGGTCGAATCCGACTCCGACTCCGACTCGGCATGGACTAGGTCAGCTCAATTTCAATGACTCGGTCGTTGTAAAAAATACATTAAATATTTATTTTTTATAAAAACACATAATTTTAGAGATTTTCATTCATGTTTCCAAACACACAACATTAGAATATAGATAGAAGACAACATGTGATCAAAGTAGGCTCATGAATATATCCATTATATTTAATGGCACCCAGTGCACTGTCCAATACATACCCGACGATGATATAGAGATCAAAACAAAAACACATAACCAAGGAGGCTAGAAATGGCCTCTACAGCAAAAGTTTGTGACCAGTACTACTGGCTACTGCTAGAGTTGCCAAAATCATCTAGCTCAATGTTACTTAGGAGCAGGAGCGAAAACGGGGAGCGGGAGTGAAAGCGGGGAGTAGGAGCGAAAACGGGAGCAGGACTGACATTTTCGAAAGCTCCCGGTTTGGGAGCGAATCCCGAAGGAGTTCGACAACCAATGTCACTAACATCAAGGTACATAGAGGGATTGGTGCTCTTGATTAAATACGAGTTCCATACCCTAATACATGACAAAATTCAATGGAAACATTGCAATCCCCCAATCCTGAAATCCTGAAAAACCGATAAATCTGCTGGATTTTGAATGAAATCTAAAATTCTACTTTCTCCATATGAAATCCAATGAGGCTGGAACCACTCTCAAACATCCTGAGTCATTTCATGGTAATGTTAAAAATTTAAGTAAAAGGATGAAAATGAAGATTAAGGAGAATGTCACTTTTACTTTAAGAATTTAACATTACAATGAATAACATAGCCTTAGTAGGGCAATATGATCAAATACTAGGGTTTGGAGAGGGGAATGGACACCAAAGACCAGCAAACTAATTCATAAACCACTTTGGAGTCCCCAACACTTAGAAAATTTAAAAAAAAAAAATCAAAAAAGGCGTGTTTTTATGGTTCACTGGCCACTGTCAGCTACCCAGCCGAGTAGTTATGGACAGTGTTGTTAAAATCGCGATAAAATCGCGATTTTATCGGAAAATCGCGATTTTTTCCCCTTCCCGCTTAAATCGCGATTTTTATACGAAAAAATCGCCTACTTTTTTTTTGCCGATTTTTACTGAAAAAATCGCGCTTTTTTCAAAAAATCGCGATTTTTTCGAAAAAAGCGCGATTTTTAACGAAAAAATCGTGGGGGCTCAGGACAGCATAGTTTTATAACTTTTTTTGGGTTTTTTCATGCAATGTTTTTTGAAAGAAACAAATAATTTTTGAGTGGGGTAGCTTAATGATCAAGTCTAGGCCCTAGTATGGATATGCTATTCATGGTAATGTTAAATTCTTAAAGTAAAAGTGACATTCTCCTTAATCTTCATTTTCATCCTTTTACTTAAATTTTTAACATTACCATGAAATGACTCAGGATGTTTGAGAGTGGTTCCAGCCTCATTGGATTTCATATGGAGAAAGTAGAATTTTAGATTTCATTTAAAATCCAGCAGACTTATCAGTTTTTCAGGATTTCAGGATTGGGAGATTGTAATGTTTCCAGGTGACACCACCTGCCCGGGCTACCCCTGCCACCAGTAGAGACGTGGTCTACCTCCTATAGCTCCTACTTCTAGTTCTTCAACGTCTAGATCACATCAGACTCCACTGCCATTTCCACCTGCACGGGCACCAGCATCTACATCTAGAGGGAAAGGGAAAGCTGTGGCATTTTCGCGCAAGAGGGGCAGAGGAAATCAATAGGATTAGACTTTCATTTTATTGTATATGACATTATGACATGATGAGATACATTATCATATTTTTTGTTGATATTTTGAGGCTGAGTTGGGACTTACTATTCAGGACATGATTCAATGTTATGTGTGATTTTAGCGCTAGAAATGATATTAAACATCTTATATATTAGTTTTTTTTATCATATTTATGTGTCAATGTATTTATTTTATGTTGTAGATGGTTTAGATATTAAAAAAATTGAAAAAAAATGAATATTTTTGTGCCAAACGCTTTTTTCCCACTTTTGTCGATTTTTTCCGCTTTTTTCCCGGCGCCGATTAAATCCCGATCGCGCTTTTTGCAACATTGGTTATGGATTCGGCCGAGTCGACCGAGTTATGACTGACTCGGTCGAGTCATGCTATGACTCGGCCAGGTCAGTCATAACTCGGCCGACTTAACCAAATTTTCTGTTGGGTTGAAATTTTTTTTTGGCTCGGACCAACTCGGCCGAGTCGGTTCCGAGCCGGCTGGATCTTAAAACAATCTCTAAGACTCAAATTTTGCAAGGACGGTTGGGCACAAGTATTCCAAAGAACCCAGAAAGCGTTTTGGGAAATTCCACTCATAAGTGATTTTATTAAAATAATTAATATTTTTAATGGGCTTCCTAAGTCTACACTTAGGAAAATTAAAATATTAATGAGTACTAATCTAATTAGAGGTGAAACTTCTAGAAAAAGCCATGGATCAAGTCAAAATTATGTTTTAATCTAGGTCATTGATTGCCCAATAGGAAGATATAAGAAAGGACTTGAGAGTCATTTGGAAAAGGAACCAAGCAGATACTCAGTTGCCCAAGAGAAATCGATTTTCTCACTGATCGAAGTTCGGCAAGAGAAAATCGATTCAGAGGGAGAGTTGCAGGTGGAGGAGAGACAGACAGGTTCAGCATCAATCAGGGAGACATGGACGAAGACACAAAGCAACAGAAGGAACAGCGTTGGGCAGATTGATGTTAGGAGAACAAGCGTTGCCCTAAATGATGCAAGCGCTAGCCTGAGTGATGCAAGCACTACGCAGACCAGTGCAGAGGCCAGAGAAATTGACGTAGGGCAAGCCAAAGAGATGCAGAGGCACAAGGAACCTCTCTCTTAGGTCAAACACTTCTTCAGGAACATCTGTAAATATTTCTCAATTCTATACCGCTGGGTGAAATTTTGTACATGTTGATTTTTGTTGAAGCATATTAAAACCTTCATTTGCTGCCCCAATTTTCCTGCTTTGGGTTTTTCCGTGTACAATTGTCCAAAACTAACCGTGTCATTGTGTTTGTATATGTGTCTGCATTTTACTTACATTTAATTTCTGCAATGTTTTAATTGTGAAGGCTGCAGTAGAATATGTTTCGATATTTCCTGTAAGAATACAGTAGATAACTTATCTCTGAACTAATAAGTAGAAAAAGTCATATTAATCACTACAAGAGGATTTCCATTTTAGAAATTTTCACATGGTATCAGAGCTACAAGGAAGCAGAAGAGAAAATTCAGAAGATCCAACACTGAGAAAAGAAGGGAATTCAAAATCCCTGCAAAGGCAGAAATTCGAATCTCCCAGAGGATTGAGCAGTGCAAACCAAAGAGATTGGATTTTGTGGGAAAACTCTCTATGAGTGAGCCGACAGAGAGGTAATTCTTTTCCAGTCGAAATTCATTAGTGGTAGAAGGACAACACAGCAGAAGACTCAACAAGGAGGATTAATTCAGGTGGGACGCAGTTTTTCCTACAGCAGTTGCTGGGATAGGTTAGCGTCAGAAAATGGATACTCAAAATATCCAAGATTTGTCTACCAGATTAGATGAAGAATTTGCATGCTCAGCTAATTCAGCATCAGTGGATGTTTAGTACATTGATAGTGGGGCTTCAACTCATATGACTGGAGTACGAGAACATTTCTCGAGCTATCAAGAACAGATGGACTTCCAAATAACTATGGCAAACAAAACGAAGTGTACTCCCATAGGGAGAGGCACCATAGCTTTTCAAACGGAAGCAAGGACCAGCATCTGAGCCACAAATGTTTTGCATGTGCCAGGATTAGGGATGAATCTAATTTCAATGTCTCAGTTACAGGACAAGGGATATGATGTATGCTTCATCGGAAAGAAAGTATATGTTAAGCATCCAAGCTAGAAAAGGAAAAATAAAATTGGGGTTCGAAGCAACAAGTTGTATAGGTTGCAGCTCGAATAGCCAATGGCACTGATAGGCAGCAACTATAATGGTAAGAAGGAGCGAAATGAATTATGGCACAAGCAAATCGGGCACTTACACCATGGAGCATTGAGGATGCTCAGAGAGACTATTACAAGGGTACCAGTCCTAAGCAATGAACATGATGACTTATGCAGAAGAAGTGTACTAGGAAAGTACACTAAAGCAGCTTTTCCCAAAAGTAACAATAGATCAAAGGATGTATTAGGATTAATACACTCAGATATTTGCGGTCCTATGTCCACTAGGGCTCTTAGTGGTGGCGAATACTTCGTCACGTTTATCGATGATCACTCTAGAAAAACCTGGATCTATTTCTTAAGGACCAAGGAAGGGGTGTTTGATCATTTCCGAGAGTTCAAGGCTCTTCTTGAAAATATGACAGTGAGAAACATAAAGGTATTGCGTTCAGATAACAGTGGAGAATATACAGACAAGGATTTCACATATTTTTGTGCAAAGGAGGGCACCAAAAGAGGGTGGACAACTCCATATAGTCCGAGCAGAATGGAGTGGCAGAACACAAGAACCGAACTATTGTTGGGCCAACCAAGGCCATGTTGTATGATCAGGATCTACCTAAGTATCTATGGGAAAAGGCTTGCAACACGACAGGATATATTCAGAATAGAAATCCTCATAAAGCATTAGGGAAGAGAATGCCCGAAGGAGCACTCACAGGGAAGAAGTCGAAAGTCAATCATCTCAGGATATTCAGAAGCGTGGCTTATTGCCACATTCCACGGTCCAGACAAGAAGCGCAACAAAATCGATCAAACTACAGAGAAAGGGTATCCCGTAGGATACAGTGAGACCTCAAAGGCATATAGAATCTACATTACAGACAGCAAGAAAATTGCAGTAAGATGAGATGCAAAGTTCATGGAAGATAGAGCTTTCAGGAAATCTCGTGAAATGCCTGCAGAAGATCAGTCAGGAGATGTTATGTTAGTCCAATAGCAGCAAGGGCAGCAAGAAAGACAAGGAGGAGAGCATACACCTGGGTCAAGTACAGTGACCAGTACTAGTATTTCCTCAGAGGGAGGAAATGCAAATGCTTCTCAACAGATAAAACAACAAGGTCAAGAGGAAGAATTGGTTGAGCCTCCCACCACCAGTGGTAGAACGAGCAGAGAAGTGCGGCAGACACTGAGGGATGCAGAGGAGTTTGTTGGAGCTCCTAGAGCCGAGAAGAGGCAGCGCAAACAACCAGATAGATACCAAGCATTGGTAGCTCAGGTTGGAGAACCCTCTAGCTTTCAGGAAGTTGTTCAAGACCAAGTGTGGGTGGATGCCATGGTAGAAGAGTACAACTCAATCATGACAAATGATGTATGGGAAGTAGTACCTAGACCGGAAAATAGATTAGTTGTAGGTTCACGATGGATCTACAAGATCAAGTATGTTGCGGACGACAGCATAGAGAAGTACAAGGCAAGGTTCGTGGCAAAGGGGTATGCTCGGAAAGAAGGGATAGACTATGAGGAGACCTTCACCACAGTTGCTCATTACACCTCTATCAAATCTGTTATATCCCTAGCAGCTCAAATGGGATGGGAGATTCACCAGATGGACGTCAAGACATCATTCTTGAATGGGGTGATAGAAGAAGAGGTGTATATAGAACAGCCCGAATGCTTCGAAACTCATGAGAAGAAGTCTCATGTCTGTAGGTTAAATAAAGCCTTGTACAGGCTCACGCAAGCACCTAGAGCATGGTATGGTCGAATTGATAGTTACTTGCAGCAGTTGGGATTTGTCAAGAGTGATGCTAATCCCAATCTCTACTATTTACTGGCAGAGAATGAGCCACGTATTTTGGTACTATATGTAGATGACATGTTTCTAACTGGATCATCTAGGCTCATCCAAGACTGCACAAAGAATCTTGAAGTTGAATTCGACATGAATGACTTGGGATTAATGCATTATTTTCTGGGGATGGAAGTTTGGCAAAAGAATGGGGAGATCTTCCTTGGTCAAGGAAGATATGCTACAGCGATTCTAAAGAGATTCAGAATGCAGGATTGCCAACCCACGGCTACTCCCATGATCACCAATTGGAAGAAAATAGATGCATCAAAGGATAAAGAAGTAGACTCATTGGGTCGCTTATGTATCTAGTCAACATTAATCTAGACATTTGTTTTGCGGTCAACACTCTTAGTCAGTTCATGGTGGAACCAAAAGGAGTGCATTGGGCAACAGCTAGACACATACTTAGGTATGTACGAGGAACCGTTGGATATGGGTTGAAGTACTCTAGAGGAGAGGATATCAGCTTGAATGGGTTCACCAATGCAGATTGGGCAGGTAATTTAGTAGAGAGAAAAAGTACCTTTGGGTACTACTTCAGTGCTGGATCAGGGATGATATCCTGGTGCAATAGGAAGCATAAATCGATAGCACAGAGTTCAACAGAAGCAGAATATATGGCAGCCAGCAAAGCTACGTGCGAAGCCATATGGCTCAGAAAATTGCTTGTGAGCCTATTTAGGAAAAGGATGTTGGCGACCAAGGTTTACTGCGGGTCAAACTCTTTGAGAATCCAGTATTTCATGACCGGTCAAAACATATAGATATTCATTGTCACTTTATCAGAGATTGTGTTCACCATGGGGCAATACAGCTACAGTATGTTCCCACAAGAGAGTAGGTGGTCGATATACTCATAAGCGCTCTCAGAAGAGCTAAGTTTACTCAGTTCAAAGAACAGATGGGTATGATTGAAAACTCATTTCAGTAGCAGGAGCAGGGATGCAATGCAGATGCAATGTTGGGTGGTAAGACCATCAACAGCACGGATGCAAAGGGCACTGCAGTATAGATGTAGCATTGACAGTGGCAATGTCAAAGGCACCAGTACAGTAGCAAAAGTAGCGCAATGGTTGATGGACAACATGTCAAGCATCAGCGACGCAGAGACAATGCTTCAGAGTCAGAGCAGTATGTAGAGAGGCAGTGTATTGTTAGAGCACATTCCTTGCTAAGAGGGAGTGTTGATTTAGGGTAGCATTGGATCTGCGCTAAGCCTCAAATTTTGTAGGGAGGCTTGCGCACAGGTATTCCAAAGAACACAAAAAGTGTTTTGGAAATTCCACCCAGAAGTGATTCTATTAAAATAATTAATATTTTTAATGGGGTTCCTAAGTCTAAACTTACGAAAATTAAAATATTAACGGATATTAACCTAATCAGGCTAGGAAAAGCCATGGATCAAGTCAAAACGATCTGAGCCTTTGATTATGTTTTAATCTAGGTCGTTGATTGCCCAACAGGAAGATATAAGAAGGGACTTGAGGGTCATTTGGAAAAGGAACCAGGCAGATACTCAATTGCCCAAGAGAAATCGATTTTCTCATTGGTTGAAGTTTGGAAAGAGAAGATCGATTCAAAGGAGAGTTGCAAGTGGAGGAGAGACACATCAGTCAAGGAGACAAGGACGAAGACACAGAGCGACAGAAGGAACAGCGTTGGGCAGATTGACACTGGGAGAGGCAGCGCTGGCCTGAGTGGCGTAGGCCTGTCCAGAGGCCAAAGAAATTGACGTTGGGCAAGCCAAAGGGATGCAGAGGCAAAAGGAACCTCTCTCTTGGGTTAGACACTTGTTCAGGAACGTCTGTAAATATTTCTCGGTTCTATACTGCTGGGTGAAATTTTATACATGTTGATTTTTGCTGAAGAATAATAAAACCCTCATCTATTGCACCGGCTTTCCTGCATTGGGTTTTTCCGGGGACAATTGTCCAAAAATAACCATGTCATTGTGTTCGTATATGTGTCGGCATTTTACTTACATTTAATTTCTGCAATGTTTTAATTATGAAGGCTACAGTAGAATATATTTCGATATTTTTTGTAAGAAAACAGTAGATGACTTATCTCTAAAGTAATAAGTAGAATAAGTCATATTAATCACTGCAATAGGATTTCCATTTTAGAAATTTTCACAAACACTCAATTACTTAGTGAGTATGGTGGGATAGTTGGTGATTCGATCCATTATCAGGTTGACACATGGGAGATCACCGAGGTCATCATCCTACGGAAAGGCAGGTGGGTGTTCAAAATTGGGGCTAACCACAGAGTGATAAGTGTAGGCACTGTTGAGTCCTCTTGGCAGGTTGGGCATAGCCTCAATCATCACATATATATGGTCGAGAATTGTAGGAGATGAGGCTCTGGTACGAGTATGTTAGACAGTTAGTCATGACCAGAGTGTCGCAGGGCCTACATGACAGTTTCTTCATGCAATGGGCTTGGGACCCAGGCATCATAGTACTTAACAGTTCAGCTACCTTTGGGGGTGAGTTGAGTTTGACAGGGGTAGATCATTCCAACATTCCATTGGATTTTAGTGATTCTTTATTGGCATGGGGGACTTCACCAGCATGGAGGGATGACCAACAAGGGGAGTTCAGGGGAAGCTCGTGTGGGCAAGGATTTATCTCCACATGAGTTGGATTGTATCTTTGGGTGCCCACCCTTCGAGTACATGAGATGGATGACTCAACAAAGCAGTTGCACGGGGAGACAGACAGGGATTTATATGATCGTGTTGCTTTCTTTACTAATGGTATGCAGAGGGCTTCGGGTGCTTATACCAAATTGGACAGTGAGTGGAGCAACGAGTGCTTCACGTTGACCAGGACAGCTTGGGGTCCTAGTATCGAGGGACTCTTTCATGAAAGAATAGTGTTTGGGACAGGGATGACTCAATGGCACATTTGGGACCCTGGTATCATTTGCAGTAGCCATTTGTGTAAGCTGATAGAGGGGCGTTTGTTCAAGCATTGCTTGAGGACAATCAATTTTTGGTGGGGAGGACTGTGATCTCCCCAATTAATAATTTTGCTAAGGGAATTCTCAATTTTGCAATTTTTGGCAGTTAATAAATATTTGGCATATAAACTTAGGAAAAGTGGGTGAAAAAGGAAAATTTATAAAGCTTCCACCCCCAAACATTAGAAAAGCCAAGAAATTCGATGGTAAGTGTAGAGTGGGGGTCACTCCAAGGGTATGTGCACCCCTTGGAGGAATTCGAATTGGGTGAGAGAGGGAATTTGATGGGTGGAGCCCACAAGGAGCATGAGGGATGGCTAGCTATAAATTGGAGGTGAGGCTCTCATTTTAGGGGCTTTTTGATCATTTGACAAACTTTGTTGTTGCTCAAGTTGTTCAGCTGAGTCACAAGTGTTGTTGAGCACCAGAGTTTCCCAAGGAGGAAACTCACCCTTCTCTTTGGTGGACTACGAGTGCCACCCTAGGAAGGTTTCACCATTGCCTTATGGAGGCAGGGAGAGGCATAGCACAGGTGCCACGAATTTTTTGAGCTAAACTGGGACGCAGAATTAGAGCTACACTATCCTTTGGGGAGTTGGTGTCGGGAATTAGAAGCCACACCATTTGCTAGACACTACTTGCAGAATTTGTTGGAGGAGAGAGAATTGCAGAGCAGAAGTGAGCCCTTCTCACCAGTATGAATTTCTCTTGTTGAGCCTACACAATTACTACCCAGGCCTGTGCAGTAATTGAGAGGGAGTTGTTGTGGGTGGTCTTGGTCAGAGGTATTTGGAGCTGGGTTGTTGTGTGGGAGTTAGAAGGGAGCCAAGGGGATATTTTCCACTATTTTGGAGGGTTGTAAAGACAGAAATCCCTGCAGACCAAAATTCACTGGTAGTGGAGAAGTGCTAGGAATTTGGGGTCAATTTTGGAGCATCAAAACTAGAGAAAACCCTTTCCTGGTTTTTCTGGGTTTTTGAAAAGGATCTAAACAGGGGTCCCAACTCAGCCAACAGCAAGAGGAGCTAGGGGAAATTTGGGCCGAAATTTCTAGGTCAACATTTGGCCAATTCCTTCATGGGGTTTTGTGGGTTATTGGTGGAGAGCCCGAAGTTAATTTCCCAGAATTTTCCAAGCACCAAAGTAGGCCCTACCAGCAGTTCTTCACAGGCAGCAGTATATTTCTGGGTAGTTTTAGCAGATAGCCAAGAGAGAGCAGCAGCAGATTTGGGAGGTACTTCTTATTGTTCATTTGAGCTTAACTAGCTTGCCTTGAGCAAGCCCTGGTGCACTCTTTCCAGCACTTCATGATACCCTCTTCATATTATAACAAAATGGCTCAACAGCACAGTTTTTGACTTTAAAATGGTGTTCTAATGTTTGAGTAATTTTCTGTGTCTTTTTGCTATTTTTCTTTGTTTATCATTGTAAATTTCCATTAGGAATATTACAATTCTACCTTGAAATGATAGTGCATCATTGAAGCAATGTTTATAGTCTCATCCCTAATCAAAGCTTTCCTTATAAGGCTAACTATTGTTGGTGAATTTGATCATTCACTGAACAAGCTCACAGTAAAGGAATTTCTTTTAGACTTGAACACCGGTTCATTCAATCTCAGAGTCCCTCACATCAAAATTTGTGACATCATCAAGGCAAGGTTGATGTCGTGGTAAGAAGCGGCATTTGTGGCAAAGAAGAAGTTTGGATATGTTTTATATCAATGGTATCATCAAAGTTTGCGAACAGATCATATGATTAGAGGCATCTTTTGAAGGCAAGACTCTTCATCTTCAGACAAGTCTAAAGAAGACTTACAATGGCAAACATCTTCAGGTATTAGGGCATCTTCAAGGGGCAATTCCTTTGTTTAGAAAGGATTATACATTTGAGGTAGGCATCAGCAGATTGGAGGTATGTTCAGGCTTAATGTTTGGATACTAGCAATTTTGAAGTTGACCTTTACTGTACCATAATTGATAAGAGGCAGTTTTGAAGTGGAAGCTTGATGGGCACTGCATTGCATATCTGAAGTATTCATCATGTATTGAGGGTTTGATAGTGTTATTGTAAAGTAGTTTTTTTGGAATAGAGAGAGCAAATTGTGTTAGTCTTTCTGTTGGTGCTAGTATATGGCTAAGGGCAGAATGCAGAAGCTATGTATAGTTGTTTTGATTGTTGTGAGGATTTGTTTATATTGTTGAGCAATGAGCAGGTATTGTGTTAACCAAAGTTACTTGTTGGTTGAGAAGAGAAAGAGTGATTTTTTGCTGCTAAGGTTTGACAGTGTTGATGTCTTGAGAAATCTTGGTTGTTGAGCAAAGTTTGTATTTGCAAAGAATTTTATTTTGATATTAAGCACAGGTGGATCCAATCTGAAAATTGTGAAACATGGTTAGTTGTGGTGAACTGAAGGTTGGAGCCTTCAAAGCAAGTGATGGCTTGTTGAAAAGGTTGGCAAGGTGGTGCAAGGCAGAGAGTGTAGTCTCCTTCAGGTTAGAGCCTGAGAACACTTCAGGGTAGCAGGGTTGTGCAAAGCAGAGGGTAAAATTTCCTTCAGGTTGGAGCTTGAGAACACTTTAGGGTGGCAAGGTGGTGCAAGGCAAATAGTGGAGTCTTCTTCAGGGTGGATCCCGTGAACACTTCAGGGCAGTAGGGTGGTGCTAGGGCAAGTTGGAGCCAATGCATGGTGTTGGAGCATCCTTTCAGTCGGAGTCGATAAAACCAAGGCAATGGAGCGCCCTTCTAGTTGGCAATGGTAAGCCTAGGCATTAGAGCGTCCTTCTAATTGGAGCTAATAAATCAAGGCATTGGAACATCCTTAAGGTAGGAGCTTGTAAACCAAAGGGTTGGAGCCTCCTTCAATTGATGTTGAAAATCTTGGAAGTTGGAAGTTCTTATTGATGTAAATTTTGAAGACCTATATTAAGAAGCGTTCAATGGTTTTTCTCCCGAAAGGGTTTCCACCTAAAACTCTCGTCTACTGTCTTGGATGATGTGCATTATTGAATGGTGTTATTATTTGTTCATGTGATGTGATGTTAACTTATGCTTTGAACTAATGGAGAGGATAATTAATGCTTTGTCAGCTCAAAATTAACTAATTGAAGTGAAATATCAATTCATCCCCCTCTTAGTATTTCTAACATTTTGGTCTTCTTCCTGAGGTTACCAATTTCTTCTAGTGCACTAATAAGTTCTACTTCTAGATCCACCATGCCTTCAACACTTTCTCCTTCTACTTTTTCTTTTTGCTCCTCTGATTTCTCAACGTTGGATTCCTCATTTGTTGCTAAAAATAGGATCTCCTTTCTATCATCATTGGAATCATATTCTTCTTAAAAAAAATCATTATCCTCTTTGGAATAGAGATTTTTCTTTTTCGAAGATTTTCCTTTGACAACCCCTTTTTCTAAATTCTTGTTCATCATCACTATCTTCCCTCACTTAGCAGAAAAATGTCCTATCTTACCACAGTTAAAACAGATGAGATGTAACTTACCTTTGAATTTGAATTTTCACTTTAGCTTTCTGACTAGCTGAGCAATTTTTGTATGAGATTCATCACTAGAATAGTTACCAGGCTTGTATTTTCTTAACTTCTTATGTACTTTAAATGTTGTTTCCTTATGTGATGAGTTTCTCGTTCTCATTTCTATGCAATGAGAATTTTGTGAAGCTTGTCCATTTTCAAATTCCCCAAATCTCTTAATTCTCCTATGGCAGAGACCTCGGCATTAAAAGGCTGACAAAGAGACCTCAAAATTTTTTGAACAATTGTTATTTCTTTAACTTCTTCACCAAATCCTTTGAAAGAATTAACCACTCCATCTAGTCAAAGAAGACAAGCAACAACAACGTCTTCATCATTCATTTTCAAGTTTTCAAATTGTCTCTGGAAAGTGTGACGTTTTTCCTTCTTTACTTTGTCATCTCCTTCATCGTTGCTTAAAAACTTGTCCCACATCTCTTTAGTTGATTAACATTGCATAGCTTTAACAAATTCTGAAATTGGCAAGCCACTTAAAATGGAGTTCATAGCTTTTGCATTAGAGACATAAGCCTTTCTCCCATCTTGATCATTTGGAGGAGAGGATGGGACCTTATATCCATTTGTAATAGACTACCAAACTTCGGCACCAAGAGACATCATTTGTGGTCTCATTATTATCTTCCAAAAGACAAAATTTGTTTCATCAAAGAAAGGAATTATTATTGATGCTTCTCAACTGGCCATGGCCCCCTCTAAGATCTTCGAGCTATTAGATTGTTCTTGAAGAAACATGCTCTCATACCAATTGTTGGAAATACTGAGAGGGGATGGGAATCAGTGTTTTGTTACTTTTGACCAATTTTCATTCAGTTAATCTTTAAGTTGAATTCACATCACATAATCCATCATCCACAATGTATTAACACAAATATTAAAGTGCAAATCAAATTTGAAGAAAAAATACTTGAAAACAATCTTTAATTCATTACAATCTCTTGTGAGTACACCAATCCTTTGTAAGCACCAACTTACAAAAATTGTAGGCCTTAAGGCAAACCTGAAACTCGGCCTCTACACAGACAGAACTCGGCCCTCAAGACAGGGCTAAAGCTTAGCCTTCTCCTCACCAAAACTCACCCTACTCGGCCTCCAAAGACACTTGTACTCGACTCTCAAAAACAAACCTCCAACAAACCAAAAACCCTTCCCAAGAACAATGCCAAAAACCATTCAAAAGATGTGCAACCCTTCCACGAAAAGTTGCTTCAACTCGGCATTACTTCACTTCTTTTTCATTCATGAGGTACGAACTTCAAACCTACTCCTTTGCTCTCTTAAACATAGAAACAATGTTTGAGACGAGTGGTTAGAAAAGCTCCTTCTCACACCTATTTATAGTGTGTTTGGACATTGTGTTAGGGTCACCTTGTCCAGTGGCTTGGTCGAGTGGTGCACTAGCAAAATGTATAGTGAATATTCAAAAAGCCATTTCTCTCCAACTGTTATGGGTTAGAAGGAGTGCCATATACTATTGGAAAGGTCTCGGAAATATGCCATTTGACTAATTTCCTCTTTCATTTGGACAACCTTTAACATGAATAAAACCCATTTTCAATAGATAAACAAAGCAATTAATAAGTTTTGTTAATTTGCAATTGATGATGTTATGGGTACTACGTAATTTAATCAATATTGTTACCTTCTTGATATATCTTCATAATATATCAATCTATCTTCAAGGTTTGTGAAGTACTTATGGTGGTCAATCCATGACAAGATATTGTTGGAGTAGCCACTTCTAGCTCCAAATTTTGTGACAGTTCCACTTCTTGATTTTCTTCATCTTCATAGTCTATGTAGAATAATTTCTTCTCACTGCATTTATGACCCTTAAAGTACTTGTTATCATAATTGAAACAAATTCTCTTCACTATTCTTCCATCCATTTGCAAAGCGAGTCAACATTGTTGATTTAGGAGAGGAAGCATGATTTTCTCTAGTTTTAGCAGTGACTAATTTTCTAGTAGCCATTTTTTACTTTCAAATATCATTGCTAGACTAAAAGCATGCTCTAGAGATTTAGGTTCAAAGAGATGCACTTCATGTTGGATGCTTTCCTTTAAAGTTCCCATAAATAGGTCTAACAAATTATCCTCTGAAATATTTTTTACCTTGAGACTCAACTTTTGGAATTATTGAATGTGCTCTATAACTGGACCTTTTTTGTTGAATATTTACCAATTGACTAAAGAATGTGTTGCTCTTAATATCCCCATAATGTTCTATCAATTCCTTCGTAAAAATGGACAAAGATATAACAAAACCCTTTTCCCTTTCACAAGGCCATTGATACCATACATGTTGGTCTTGTTCTGAAAACATGGATGCAATATTTACCTTCTGTAAAGAAGCCACCTGGCGTAAATCAAAGTATTGATCCATCTGGAATATCCATGGTAGAGGATCATTACCATCAAACTTCATCACATCGATCTTTGGAATATAGTAGTTCATTGGTGTTCACTTAAAACCCTGATGATGTAGATCTTGGACTAAAAATTAATGATTATGATTATATGATTCAATATTTGTGCTCTACAATTATGATAGCAAACTTCCCATATGTGACTGAGTTTCAATAGCATGTTTCTCCTTATGTTCATGATTTCCTTGGATCTCCACATCCCTTTTAGGGAGACATTTTAATAGAATGGTTTGTAATTCTTTTATTTCTTCCCAGATGGATTTTTCTATATCTTCCTTGACATTTTGCTTTTCTTACTTATTTTGATTCATCTTCTCCATTTCATCCATCATTTATCTTTTAAAGTTTCCTTGGGAACTTGATAAATCCACCTTTTTAAACCGACAACCATCCATTTCATTAACTTTCTTCTCTAATTGGGAGAAACTAAATTCTAATTCTTCATTGTCTTCATAAATGAGCCTCCAAGAGGTTTAATTGGTGTAGGAGCTTTTGGATCTTTCTTTGAAGCCATGTGAGAAAATAAGAATAATACTCCTCCTTATTACAATGTCTGGCCAGCCAAACAAATGGATCTTATAATCAAAGGTTACGTTACTTGTAGGTTACGTACCTTTAAATCCTAGAATATTTGAAAGGCTGAATTTTTTTCTTGACATACCTCTGAGATCTAGAACACAAGAAATAGAACAAAATAATAATTTTATTGAAGAAGACAGTGAGGACTCCAATCCTCTTTTACAAAAATTTAGGCTCCAGCATGTACAACAAAATCTATGACTTCTTCAAGGCTCCAACCTTGAATGAGGACTTCAATCCTCACAACAAATCCAAGCACCAACTTGGTCAAAATGAGGACTCCAATCCTCTTAGGCTCCAACCTTTCCAAATAGACTTCAAAATCAACTTCTTCAAAATGTCTCCAAAATCAGTTCCAAATACACTTCAAAATAGGTCTACAAGGTCTTCTCCAAACCTGCTCCCAGAATTCTTCAAGTCTACTTCAACAAAGGCCTTCAAAGCTACTACAGTAAAGGCTTCTAAGATTGTTATGTCTTCAAGTCAGCTACAAAGAGTCACCAAGTTATGTCCAAAAGTCCTTAAAGTCAGCCTCAATAAACGGTCAACAAGGCTGCTCAAAAGCCTGCTACAATGGAACTTCAAGCTCTTCTCAGGACTACTTCAAACTCCATTCCAAAGATGCAAAAGGAGTTGATTCAAAATTGAGATCAAGTCTACTCAATTGCAAGGTCAAAGTCTTTACCGCAAGGCTCTGTTGCAAGGCCAAGTTTTCACCACAGTTATAAGTCTGAGTCTGCCACAAATAAAGGTACACAGTCTGAGATCCAAGTCAGCTCAGTCTAAGATGCCACAATCCGAGATTAGGTCTAGTCACATTATGAAATGCCACAATCCAACATGTTACAGTCTAAGATGAGTCTGCCATAGTCTGAGATGCCACAGTCCAAATTTTTCTTCAGCCACAGTCCAAATTCTTCCTTGGTCACAGTCTGAATTTTTCATCATCCTTGTCCAAACTTTTCCTCTTTTTGATGTCACCTCCACAATCTGAGTTTGCCCCTTTACACAGGTTTGATCTGAGTCAAAGTTTATTCATAAATTATGTGCACAAAGTCTACTCACAAAGAATATAGGCCGAATTTTGTGCTTGGTAGACCGAATTCTTCTGCTAAAAATGATGCCAAGATGTGCTCCAAGAATAGATAGTGTTTTGCTCCGAGATCTGGTCAGAAAAACCTTAAGAAACCTTATCCAAGAAACCACGACATTGCCTTCAATCACCTACAAGGTTCATGAGATATGAACCTTTAATCTCTGTCCTCAAGCCGAGTTCTTTTTTTTGCTTGACCGAATTGGTGATCAAATAGAGGAGGGATGACTTATATTAATATAAATTCAATCACACTCAACTGTCAATATTCTTGAGGAGGGGGGGTTGACTTGTACTTATGTACGCCGACTTGACAGTGATCAAAAAATAAGTATTTTTCAACTTGTAAATTCAATTTCTCTTCAACGAGGAGGAGTTAGGAGGCATGCAAGTACTCATAAGAAAGGGCATAAAGTCCTTTTTAAGCCTATGCACTTTTCTTCTTCAATTGGATAGCCTTTGACATCAATAATGATTTGTTAAATTTCCATAAAATTTTACAACTACTTGGTGAATAACTGAAAACAAGGCAACCAATGTTGGAACGAAATTTACTTTCACCAAGATACAGAGTTTCTTAACTGATAAGAAGTACAATCTAAACACAGAGATAAAAGCACAATCACACAAATTGACACACTTGATTTCTCAGGAAACCCAACTGGGAAAACCTGCTTCTTTGTTGTAGTATTTTATTAATAGAGCTTGAGCAATTGAATCTCTTACAAGGCAATCTGTCACACTGAGAACACACTTGTTCTCTTGCTGAACTAGCTTGGACTCACCCTGCAAACACCTGATCCCCTGCTCCTACTTCCTTGTGCAGATCCTGGCCCTATTTCTTAGTCCACTAGGGCTCCTATTTCCTAGCGCAATAGTGGCCATTTCCCAACACAAATTCGTCTCCTATTTCTTAACGCAAATCTGCCCTATTCTTTAGCACAAGAAAGCCTCCTCAATACTGCGCACTAGCTCCTCCAAGATACACACCCACAAGCAAAGATGATCTCACACAAACTTGTGCACTCAACAATGAATAATACATGTTCCTTCGTCCTTCTTTTATAGATTTGATCCATGCTAAATTAGGCAAGTAAAAATTTAGAACTCGAGTTGTGATTGACAAGTTAACTCAGTCGAACTGGTTCTCTCTCCAATCATCACTGGAGTCATAACTTGTACTTTCTTCAATTAATAATTAAAGTCCCAACTCGTTCTATCTGAACTCCAACTGCTACCCAATCTTGTAGTTAAATGAAGATGGCTCCACACAACTGATCCTCCAACACTACGCATGAACTCAAGTCTATCTTATGATTTCAAATCATGCCAAGAGAAAGACAAACTCGTGGTCTTTCTGGCTAAGGCACAAGCCAGAAGACCTTCACTCGCTACAATTTTCAACACAATTAATTTCTCCAATATAGGGAACCAAAGTCTGAAAATTTTACAACAGATACCTAGAGATCTCTCCTCTCTCTCAAAATTTCATGAATTCCCAAAAAAATTATAGTGAAAATTCCAAACTGACCCTTTTGAAACTGATTTTAGGAGCATTCAAGTACCATAACTTCCTCATAGCATATCCCTAAAAGTATAGTGAATTAAGGTCTGAAACTTAAACTAGATGTTCCCAAGATTTCTCCTCGACATGCCCCAAATTTCACCATTTGAAGCATTCCAGAAAGGAGAAAAAAAAAAAAAATTATAGAAAAAATGCCAAAATGAATCATTTGAAGCAACAAAACCTTAGGATCATAAGCTTTGATAACAAATGTTATCAGCCTTGTGCCTTAAAAATGATAAGAAAACAATAATTGTAGTTCTCTTTGAGGGGGGAACCTCCTTTTACAATGAAGACAATGTACGAAATAAGATTTGATGACTCTAGGACTAACTGTCCTTAGTATGTATATAGAAGACAAAAAGGTACAATTATAATAAAATGGGACCATGAAAGGTTCTAGCCTACATAACAATATAACAATAAAAATGTAATCACTCAATATCTAGGGGCTTAATAAGGGGTTTTAGTGTTACCATGGGGCTTATATAAGGCTTAACAATAATTAATAGATTTTGTGTATGTCAAATATAAGTTGAATGTCATGTTCTAGTGCAAGCAATGGTAACATGTTTTGAGGTTCTAATGACTGAAAGATTGATGAGTTAAAGTAGTGTTGAAAAAGCTTTTCTCTCATCAGTATGATACATGACAGCTAGGAGGGAGGCCAAACCCCAACTTTTCCTACTAGTCGCACTTCCCAATCATGCATTTTTTTAACAAGTGTTTGTGCTAGGCTATTTCTAGTCAATGGTGTTGTTGAAGAACCAAAGAGAATCATTTTCCTTAACAAAACCATTCTAGGAAATTACTTTCTTACCATGTTTCCTATCCAAGAAAAAGAATGTGAATAAGATTCTCATGTTGATTTTGATAAATAAAAGCAAAGGTCAGTCTATTGGGGATAGTTCAAAAAAGCCTAAAGGCATGATGTTGACTTTGTGTTTTATCTTTTCATGCAAAGGGGAAGTAAAAGGGGTATAAAGTCGAGATAGCAGACCCAAGTCAAGCTACATTTTCTTATAGGTCTTGCAAGTTGGCTCGACTTCACCCTTTATTCACCATTTTCTTATAGGTAAGGAAATTCATTACAGGGATAGGTGTGGTGCTTTTAAAGTGTGAAAAGAGGTTTGTAAAGGGTCTTGTTACCCCTCATGTTAGCAAGGGCACATACACTTTTCACTTTGCATTATCATTATTGTAAGCCCAAGGTCACAAGTCAAAATCCTTGTAAAAACCATGTGAGTCTTTGTATTTAGGTGTCCTAGGCCCTGTGATGATGGTCGGCCATGGCCAGTCCCTTTGCGTTACATCCCTAGTTCCTTTTGTCCTACATGGGATTGTAGGATTTTAAATAGATTTCATTTGGACTCATGGTTTTTGGGAACCTTCGTTATGTAGGGCTGATCACCAGTGTATGGGCTAGTCCATCCCGTGCCAGGGTCCATCTATGTCTTATCATACAATTACATGAGTCATTGAATCTGCATTTGGCCTTGCTGCAGTATCCCTCAAACAACTCTCAACATGCTAGTCTCACAATTTTTCATCATGTTAACGTTTCCAGAGGCAGTACATATCATAACACATGTTGTCCCAGAAGGAAAAAAACTCAACTTAGTCTCAATATGCTTAACAAAAATCTATATGACATGCCACGTTTGAATTTTTCCAAGATGTGAAGGCATCATCAAGAAAATGGGAGTCAAAGGTGGTGCAACAATTGGTGGGGATTCCAAGTGGCATAATAGGGGTAGGTTTTCACAGAATGAGATATACAATGCATCAAAGGTGATCTATGAAATCAGTCAGAAAAAACCCAAGTGGCATATTTCTCAGTTTCCCTAGGACGTAGGAGATACTCATTTATTGCATGATAACATCACTAGCTGCCACATCGACTCAAGAAACATGGTGTGAATGGACATACAATAATTCAAAATTTAGGTAAAAACATAGCTGAACAAAACCCAAGTAGTGGAATCCTCAAATTCTCAATGGCAATGAAGATCTATCCAAGCGTACCAAATCAACCCTCTTACTAGTTGTTAAAGTCAAACAAGGAGGAATATTGAGGGACAAAACTAGCAAAGCCAAATTCTCCTCTAAAGTATCAAATCAAACTAACAAAGGCCAAGTCAACTTCCTATGAAGCAAATCAAGCCAAACTAAATGGAAAGAGTCACCTAAGATAGTTATTGGGGAAAAATAAGGTGCATGCTGAGCAATTTTGGGCTATTATTCATCATCTTTTACCTTTACGAGGTCAAAACAAAGGGGATGTTGTGCTTGCAAGGGTCAAATGGACCAAGTCAAATTCTTCTTATGGACAAATTCATGTAGTAAAAATATTTTGATGTAATTTAGTTAGTCTCTGATGCGTGGATGACAAGTCAAATATTATTTTTGAGAGAGGATTAACTTGCAATTATCTAGTTGTTACAAATAAGATTATAATAAGCTAACCTCTCCTCTCTTTTAAGTTGTTGATTTTTTAGATCATATTAATGCCATAATTTAGAAATTTCATTTTTGCAAAACATTGTCCCTATTATGAAATTTGGATTTTCCAATTTTTTGTTTATTTGATTAATTTGGTAACTAGGCTATGAATAAAATTATTTCATAACTAGTAAGGATTGCACAAGTGTTGTTGAGAGGCCACATACCCACACTGGGAGGGTGGAGTAGGCATTGGTCTACTTCATCATTATCATTGTAGTTGGATCCTTAAAAGGGATAGCTTCAACTGGGTGAAGTCATTACATCACATAATTGACCTGGAGATTGGAGACACATCACTAGAGGTCTCTCCTAGTTGCATCCAAAACATTTTGAAAGATTTTAGACATAGATGGGGGTGATACACTTTTTTCAAGTCCAAGCCCACCTCACTCTCTAAAGTGCCTGATCAACTTGAACATGATTGTGCTTCACAACTCAGCAATCTTGAAGGTAATATTTGTGACCAAGTTCTTTCTCAAGAACCAAACCTTTTTTTAAAAATCCAAAAACTTTAATAATCTGTTTTAATTAATTTAATTTGCTAGCTAGTTAACCCTTGGGACTTAGCATAAAATACAAATCTATATCAAGAGATGAATATACTTGTTTTTGGGGTTTATCCCACATTATCTTCACAGGTATATTGAGTGTTAATTTGCATATCTGCGTTAAATTACAATCGTAGCATAACATGTTTTGCCTATTTTCCAAGGTACGAGTTTATTTCCAAGTATTATTAAAACCTTGTAGTTAGTCTCTAAATTGATTTTCCAAGATAATATCATGCATTTGGGACTTAAAAAACCATTTACACTCTTACTTACTCCCTGGAAATTATTTCTGCATTTTCACCTAGAGGGGTTTTACCCCATATAATCTCAATAAATAGAATTTCTAGCTTGCTGGAAATTCCAATTTATTACATGTTCAATGCTTAAGGGTGATCCAAAGTGATAAATCTTTAATCTCCTAGATTTCACACCCCTAGATCTTTGATTTAGAGCGTTTAAACGCTATTGGATGGCCATTTTAAGGGGTTGTCACTGTTGTTTTCTGTGTTTTTATGCAGATTTTCCAGCCTGCAATCATAGGACAGTGAGCTAGCCAAAGGCCTAAAGGAAAAAAGACTTATAAATTTGGTTAGTATATTAATTGTAGATGCATCCGAGGTATTTACATGTTATACACGCTCAATGTTGGCTTACATTCATTTTTTGCATACATTACATCTTAAATCAATATAATAGCAAAACCATGTTGAAAATATAATGGTCTATGCTAAAACAATTATTTATTCCAAAAAACTTCTTTCTGCTGCAATATTATTTAAGCAATTGTAGATAGAACATAAACCAAATGCACAATAGAAGACAGCCAAAAACAAAATGAGACACGGAGAAGTTAGGTCCAATGACCAGGGCAAAACCCACAAGGAAAAAACCCAACCAGATTCTTCTTATATTAGATATCAATTGTTCAGCAGAGATACAGAGTACAATGAGAGATCAAGAGGATTCTTCTTATATTAGATATCAATTGTTCAATAGAGATACAAAGTACAACGAGAGATCAAGAGAATGAGTAAGTTCACCCAAATCTGAGCAAGTTGTAGCATAAAGATCATTGGTAGCAGCCGCGGATGCAAACACTGAATCAACCTTCCCTTCAACTGGATCAACACTAAAACACTGAAGCATTGAATCAACCTTGGCTCACCAAGTTTTGCTCTTCCTCTCCAACTCTCTCTCTCAAGTTTGAATTCTTCTTTCACAATGCACAAGTAGTAGTAGTCAGGGGAGGAGACATAAGACACATATATAGGAGGAGCAATGAATTCTTGTCATAAAAGAGGAGGAATGTTGAAGTTTCTAAGTTTACTTACTTAGAAACCCTCCATGCACTTTATCCAATTCTTTCAACCACGGTTGACCAAAAATTATGCCAATCTTTGAGTTTAACATAGTTACAACACGGAATTGAGAGACGCATTCACAGTGGTCAATTATTACTTGTAAATCATTAATTTCATACTCTTTTTGGCCAAAAATATTTGTTCTCTCCCTTATGCTTGACTCTAGTATTAATAGTGGATTCGTGAATTTAACATTGATATATTTTTTCTCGTCACTTGTCTTGATACCGATATTAATCTCCTTCCCTTGGGTATTTCTTTTAATATAATTAATTTACAATCTGCAATTGAAAGACACTTATAGGAAAGTTCCCTTCCTTTGTTTCTGGATTATAATTCGTTCTTTTTTCTTCCGTAATTGATTTATAGATGGAACTCATATTTCTTTCTTTCTCGAAATCCTCGCTCAATTTATAATAATTCAAAAACTTAATTACAACTTCAATAATTTTTTATATATTTAGGATAAATAATACCTTAATTTCATTTTCTTTTCTCCTTTGAATTTAATAAAGGGTAATATTTTATTAAATCACCTATGTATATATAACTTTATATTATAGATCACCCTTTTTTCTATCTTTGATGTGAAACTTTGTGACTTTGGAATTTGGCCTTCTTATATATATACATATATATAAAACATTAATATTTATATTTTATAATTAATTTCCTTAACTCAAATTGACCTTTATAAAAATTTGATAAACCTTGTAGAACTTTTTTATATAGATATAAAGGGTCACGATTTTTCCAAGGTGTCTGTTGTATGGACGTGCTTGTACGGATTGTGCAACAATGTTTGTCTTCAATTCTATTTTGTTGTATGTCAAATTTTTGGCACGAACAACTAGTCGAGGAGTTGGTACAGACGATCAAAATTGTCATGCCCCTACACATGCGGTAGTCTTTCAACCGCTTATAGCGAGGTGCGGCACCACCGAACACTTTCTTTTCACCAATACTTATGTTCATGGACTATACCTTAACATTAGATACTTAGTTTTATTTTCTTTCACCAAGTATTATTATTATCCTTTATACTAATGAACACCCTTACACATTCATTATCCACAGCAATTATAAATATACAACACAATTGCAACAGTATAAAGGGAGGGGCAACTCCCTGAATATGAGTCTTGCCCGAATTCAATATATTTTCAATCTTTCCTAAAATACAAGTACACCTTGGGAACCCCAAGTTTTATACTTAGCCAAAATTCCACTCGGCAACACCTTCGTGCAGCCAACCGAGTTCACCGTTTCACCACACAAGTCTCCTTGCCCGAGTTGGGCGGGCGCGCCCTCACACGGACCGCCAACCAAAACTCCTCAACCGAACTTGTGTTACCCAGCGAGCGGGCGCCTTCGTGCACCCTCCACCCGCACTTACAACCGACGGGCAGGTGCCTACACACACCCTCCACCCGAGTTATCAACCGACGGGCGGGCGCTCTCACGCACCTTTACCCGAGACTTCAACCGACGGGCGGGCGCTCTCACACACCTTTACCCGAGACTTCAACCGGCGGGCGGGCACCTATACACACCCTCCACCCGCATTTACCTCCGAACGATGGGCGGGTGCCTTCGTGCGACCCACGACCCGTGTTACCACCGCAAATGGGCGCACCGTGTGACCTGCCTACCAACCGAACCTTCAACCCGTGCAGCTCATGCTGTTTGCCCGGCGGGTGGGCGCATCCAACCGATGTTCGACCTGCGCCTTAAGCCAGCTCCTCCACGGTTACTCCTGCACCTTCGCACCTCAGCTCCTCGCTTGAATGCTTGTTCGTTGTGATTCGATTGATTGATCGAATTATGCTCCATGCTCCATCCTACTCCATATATATGGGCGGCTGGGCGAGTCGTGCCACTCGGCCGACTTGTCCAACTCGTTCAGCCGACGCCCTCATACTTGCAACTCGTTCGCCTTCGTTTGGTCGGCCCGCCCATCACACAGGACCACCAACCCATCCTTCGCCCGAATCTTCAAGTCTATGAGGTCGGCCCATGGGTGATGTCAACTCGTCCCCACGGTATAAACTCGCCTTGACCAAGATTCCCACGCGCATTTGTCACACGCTCACTCGTATGCCTTAGCCATAGCTCGTCTCTTCGCACTGGATGTGCGTCCTACCCGTCGCACGAACCGCAGGTCCTTACATCCTCCACCTGAAGTCATTGTCGTCCTCGACAATATATACCACCCTGGCAATCATCCTGTCACCAACATTTTCATATCCAAACAAGCTTATCCATGATACCAATCAGTCCATATATCACAAACATCCTTGCAACATATGTAAAACGACCAATTCCACCATGTGTCGTCCCTTTCCGTAGTCTGCCTGCCAAGATACTTCCCAACGCTGTCACGCCTCTGTACACTGGTACCCATCATGACTCGAACTAGTTGGGTAGCTAATCCAACCATGCGTCCAACCCATAAGATGCACATCCTTATGCCATCATTAGTCTTTCCCTGACTTCCGCCACATCTCAGACTCATAAAATCTACTCAAAATCCCATGCTCAGGTCCATGGAAACTCCATCCCATCTGCAACATGTTCAGTTCATGGCCTTGTTGTACAAGGAGCATACAACCTCTCCATCGGCTCATACAACATCTCCATGTCACCAGCCTGATGTCCATGACTCTAGTTGTCCATGATGCTCAACCAAGTAGTCTCATCCCAACATCTGGTCATCTGCATCCAAGTCTGCAAATCTGTCATAAAGAAGCCCCCTCCAAGGCCCCTTGCTAAGGTGGTGCAGCCCCTTCCAATCAAGGTCCCTACACCAACCCATCACCAAGGTTGTCTATAGAGAAAGGAGGGTTAGGAAGTTTCCTCCCTGACTCTCATCCACCCATATGTCAGATTGATACTGTGTCCTCAAGTATCTATGCACAGCCTCAACCTCCTCACATGTACACCCAAGCTCACCAAGCTTGCCTTTCATCAACTGAAAGTCATATATGCCCATAACATACCTGCAAAAGTCCACTATACCAGCCGGATCTCTACCTGCATAATCCTCTCCGACCACCGCTTCTGAAGTAGTACTCAAACTCCCTTCATATGCAACTCCATTGTGAAGATCATCAGTAGAACATGTCTCTGTCAAGTGCTCCAAGATTCGTGAGATTGACCTCTCACTACCTTCCTTCTTCCTCGCTCTTGCAACGAAGTCAATCAACTTCCCTTCCTTCGTTTTTTGAGTCATACTCCCAAGTCCTCTTTGCTCCACATCCTCATGCTTCACATTCGGATCTTTGGGATACAAAATCATAGAATTCATCCTCGGTCTATACCCCAAGCAACTCTTTCTATTCATCAGAACCAACATAGTTCTTCCTCCAGTGGTGATCAAGAGAATGTCCCAGTCTACCATTGGTATGGCTTGTGCAAGCTTCATGAAATCTTGCCCCAGCACCATAGAATGATCATCCATGTCCACGATCCTCAAGTCCAACTTTCCAAACCACAATCCCACTCTCACCTGAGTGTTCTCCATCACACCAGTAACAGCCTTCATGGTAGAGTTGACTGCTTTGAAAGCACTACACTCCCTCTCCATCTCAGCTTTATTCCCAAAAAGACTTTGTTGCCTTCTTACTCAAGAAGCTATGAGTAGCCCCCGTATCCACCAAAGCTGCAAATCTCTTGCCCTTCACGGTCACATGCACAAAACTCAGCTTCAAGGCATCACCTCCTTCTGTCGGCTTTATCTTGTGTCTCACATCAGCAACCTTCTTCAAAAACTCGGCCTCAGAATTGTCCATTGGCTTGTGCTCCAATTTGACATTCCTCCTAAGGTACTTCACTTCCTTGTTTGGCTCTTCTAAGCAATTCGATCCTGGCTCAGCTTGACTTCCTTCAAGCTTGTCCTCCATCGCATTCTGCTTAAGTGCACCAACCAAGTACCCATTGACTACCTTCATGGAACTAAGCTTTTGAACATCCTCTAGATTGTTACGGTAGTGAGTCCCCAACTTGTCAATATAGTCGAGCTCATCCTGCTCAATTACAACAACCTTCTTACCAAGAAGTTTCTTCTTTATCTCTCCCTCAAGCTACTTGATTTCGATCTCCACCATGGCACTTTTCTTCCTCAACCGGGCTCTTTCATCCAAGAGCTCTTGAAGATCAAGACCATTCCATCGGATCTCCTTGTCAAGTTCCTTGAGTTCACCATCCATCGTACTTCCGTATTGGGACTTGAGTTCTTCAAGTTCCTTCCTCAGCTTCGAACAGCTTTCCCGAATCTTCACATTCTCAGCCTTCATCGAAACCCAGTCAGAACTCCATCTACTCACCTGTTCCAACACTTTGTACTGGAGAGCTTCACCTGTATTATGGCTAGATTCACCTTCCATAGGTTCATCTACCACCTTCACCATTTCAGCCTTCTCCACATTCCCCAACCTTCACTAAGTTCCTGCAAAACCGAACCAGTTTTTGTTTCACTTGTGTGAAACCAAATTCCTTCACTTGCAAGTACCTGTTTCCACTGTCACCTCTTAACGAACCAGCGCCAACCGTGAGCTCTGATACCAACTGTCACGCCCCTACACTTGTGGTAGTCTTTCAACCGCTTATAGCGAGGTGCGGCACCACTGAACACTTTCTTTTCACCAATACTTATGTTCATGGACTACGCATTAACATTCGATACTTAGTTTTATTTTCTTTCACCAAGTATTATTATTATCTTTTATACTAATGAACACCCATACACATTCATTATCCACAGCAATTATAAATATAGAACACAATTGCAACAGTATAAAGGGGGGGGCAACTCCCTGAATATGAGTCTTGCCTGAATTCAATATATTTTCAATCTTTCAAAAAATACAAGAGGGGCAACTCCCTGAATATGAGTCTTGCCCGAATTCAATATATTTTCAATCTTTCAAAAAATACAAGTACACCCTGGGAACCCCAAGTTTTATACTTAGCCAAAATTCCACTCGGCAACACCTTCATGCAGCCAACCGAGTTCACCGTTTCACCACACGAGTCTCCTTGCCCGAGTTGGGCAGGCGCACCCTCACACGGACTGCCAACCAAAACTCCTCAACCGAACTTGTGTTACTCGGCGGGCGGGCGCCTTCATGCACCCTCTAGCCACACTTATAACCGGCAGGCGGGCACCTGCACACACCCTCCACCCGAGTTATCAACCGGCGGGCGGGCGCTCTCACGCACCTTTACCCGAGACTTCAACCGGCGGGCGGGCGCCTATACACACCCTCCACCCACGTTTACCTCCGAACGATGGGCAGGCGCCTTCGTGCGACCCACAACCCGTGTTACCACCGCGGACGGGCACACCGTGCGACCTGCCTGCCAACCGAACCTTCAACCCGTGCAGCTCGTGTTGTTTGCCCGACAGGCAGGCCCATCCAATCGATGTTCAACCTGCGCCTTAAGTCGACTCCTCCACAGTTATTCCTGCACCTCAGCTCCTCGCTTGAATGCTTGTTCGTTGTGATTCGATTGATTGATCGAATGATGCTCCATCCTATGCCCTCCATATATATGGGCGGTTGGGCGAGTCATGCCACCCGGTCGACTTGTCCAACTTGTTCAGTCGACGCCCTCATACTTGCAACTCGTTCACCTTCGTTTGATCGGCCCGCCCATCACATGGGACTGCCAACCCATCCTTCACCCGAATCTTCAAGTCTATGAGGTCGGCCGTGGGTGATTTCAACTCGTCCCCATGGTATAAACTCGCCTTAACCAAGACTCCCACGCGCATTTGTCACACACTCGCTCGTATGCCTTAGCCGTAGCTCGTCTCTTCGCACCGGATGTGCATCCTGCCTGTCGCACGGACCGCAGGTCCTTACAAAAAGTGTCAAGAAGATGATGGAAGGCGTTTGGGAATAAACACGGTCTTGTTGGCTAGGGAACAGCGGAACACGACGGCACAAAGTTTCATACAGAGGAACACGATGGATATGACGGAACAGAGTTCCACGTAGAGGGCAAACAATTCCGATACTAAGTTTTATGGCACTATACGGAATATGTATTTTGCTGCTATAATTTATAGAATAGTGAATGGGTCAAATGGGTTTGCACAATGGCAACAACGACCGGATAATTTTTTGAAATGGTGCCTTATTGGGTAGCACTATACTGAGGTGAATGGAAATGGGTTGATGGCTTCAAGGGAAGACTGCAATGCTCGGCACGATTTGTCTGGAGGTCTTTACAACAGGCGAGAGGTGGTGTGTCTAGCAATAGGGTTGCTACAGTGATTAGGTGTTGGCGGTTGTGAACTGCAAGAATGGTGTCTGCAGCTATGAATGCTAGTGGTGGTGATGGCAGTCAGAGCCTATGCAGTTCGTATGATGCCGCTGCGTGGTGAACAGTGGCCTGGAGAAAGTCTACGTCGCTACTATTTTTTTGCGGGTTTGGTTTGTATGTTTTTAATCTCTTTTTTATATATTTTTATTTGTATATTTTATTTTATTTTATTTTAATATTGACCATTTTTTTCCAATTTTTTGTGAAACACTTTTCTTTTTATTTTTTTATAAATATATTTGTTTTTTTTTTTTATTTATTTTTTTTTTCTTTTTTTCCTTTAATGGCCGAAAGCTAATTGGCTAAAATGGAGAAACTCCAAATTCTACGTAGTTAAACGCTTCAACGACAACAAGGTTGACGAATGGGTTGATGGCCAAAAGCTAGATCAGAGGTGGCTCTAATACGAATGTAACGAACAAAGTTCGTATACTCAGAGGAATGCTCTGATACCAATGTAATGAACAAAGTTCGTATACTGAGAGGAATGCGTTAATACCAATGTAACAAAATTCGTATACACGGCAGAGTAAGCTTCAAAATACTTCGAAGAAGTAAATATCCATTGTAGGACAAGTAATGTATATTAAATATTGTATATGAATTGATATGAGATGATTACAAATGAGAATGAGGTGCCTTTTCATGAATAGTCATGTCTCTAAGACATGCCTCTTCATTACTAACTAACTACCTATTAGTTAATTAATTATTATTTATTATTATAATATTTATATTTGTTATTATTATATTTATATTTATTATTTTTATATGAATTATATTCATAACACCCACCCGCGACTTAGGTTAAACAAACAATATAAAATTGTGAGGTTTTTTACCCTACCCTCTCATCCTTTCGTCGCTTCACCCCCTGTAATCATTCACACTCTATAGCTTCTCCTCGTTGTGCTCGAGTTAGTCACCTACAACATGACATCCCCCCTAAACTTGGTTATAGGCCTAGTGCAACACCCCTTACCCACATTTCGATTGCAATCAAGGGTTTTATCAACAGTCTTATTGTGCTCGAGGGTTTCAACAACAGTCTAATAGCAATTGCAAGTATCACGGACTTCATCCATAGTGTTTTCACGGTCAAGAGCTACATCCACAATCTAGTCATAGTCGCGGGCTTCTTCTCTATTCATCACATAATCACTTTACTTCAACCCTTCTCTCTATTTTGTGCTAATTATTTTGGCCCTTATCCCTATTTTGGATGGAATGTTTCAACCCTTCCCTCTATTTCAAGCTAAACTTGATTCAACCCTTCCTCTATTTCAAGCTAAAGCTTGGTTCAACCCTTCTCTCTGTTCAACATCAGGCTAAGCATTTTTGCATTTCGTAGCCTCCATGGTATAGTTATTTATTCCATAACTAATAAAAAAAAAAACCATATTATTGATATTCATAAGAATCAAATTATACAAAAAAGGCCTAAGAACCAAAAGTTGTCCTGGAATTACAACTAAGATCTATTGTTGACCATTTTGAGTCTATAGATATCAAAAAACAAAATGAGAATGGATCCACTCTTCATTACATGATCTTGCATTGTTAGTCTTGGAACTACCATGATAGGTTCATCTCAAAGTCTTAAACATATCATGGATGACCTCAATACATCATCCAGACCACCTCCAAGAGAGAATCCCCACCAAGAGATTCTAAAATAACCAAATATCCAACATCTAGAAAAAAATTTCTTTTGAATATATATGTGTGTCTGTGTATTATTGCCATCCCCAAAAAAATTTGGGCCTGCACTCTAGCCATCCTAAAAACTCATCCCCGTCATCCCCAAAGCCAATGCAATGTAGCTTCCACTAAGGGTACTTTGGAATCATATTGCTTTAGTTAGTGGTAACCATGCAATATTAGAATAAGGATTGCAATTTGAAAGATAAAACATCTCATTCTAATGTTCAAGACAATAGAAACTTGACAATTGTTGAGATACCTAAAGGGAATATTAGCATAGTTAAAAACCTAACAAAAAACAGTGAAATCTATGTGTTCCTATGGAAATTTTGAGAATCCATGCTTATGAGAGATTTAAAAATTTCACCTCATCAACTTGAGGCTTCTCATATTCATTTCCTATGAGCTTTCAGCCTTATGGCCGAATCTGAATATAAATTATAGAAGCATATATTTCACTTATGTCCAACAAAATATATTAGGTAACCCAAGAACACAAACACTAAAACAATGTACTTCAAGGGAACCAGATTTCCAGCCCTAAGGGCACAATCCCCAACATATAATAGATCTGAAAATAACTTATCAATGCAGATTTAATGCAGCCACAAATATGTCATCTTAGCATCTATTTACTTATCAAATTACTCAACAAAAACTGCTCAGTGTTCTGTTAAATCTACACACAACCGACATCAAAAACAACTTAATTACCATGAGAACATAAGCTGAAAATCAGATATGGAAATACAGAGTTTGGACAACAAAATACACTTCATATATGCAGCAAATGAAGTTACAAGTACATACAAACATTTTATCACAAGCAGGTACAAGATTGTTCTTCAAGTTTATCACAAGCTACATCCCTCCACTACACCCAAACTTTAGCTGGGGCTTCCATCATCAACAGAAAACCCTAACCAAAAACCATGGCCTTGCAAGGCATCACACAAAGATAATCCTAGGCACTTCAAAGACAGCAACACCAACAAGTCCCCTCTTGATCTTCCTCCAAGTATGCCTCACACAAGCTCTCCAAGCAAAGCACTCCAAGTCTCCTCTTGGGATTCTTTGTCACAAACCGTACCACCTTTCTCGCTTGCATCAACACAAGTACAAAGACGCAAGACATGTTCATCAACAAGATACAATGGTTTAATGAACTCCAATTTGATTCCCGCACTAGGGTTTGCATCCTACAATCCCCATATCGTCTTCTCTTGCATCACACAAGAACCAAGACCTCTAGACAATGTTACAATGGAATATAAAGTATACAAAAACATGAGCTCTGAGTCTTCTTCAAACTAAGCATCACACTAAACTCCAAGACTCCTCTACTCTTGCACTCAATGTTCTTGCTCTGGGGTTTACATCACACAAACCCTACATCTTCTTCTTTTGCATCTCACAAGTGATATGATCCAAGCTCATCCATAGCACCAACAATTATCCTCATGACTCTAGATTTTACATCACAAACCCTAGTTCTTGCTCCCTAGAAGAATATTTCAAGATAATTACAAAGATATATTAATAAGTGCATCAATAGAGAGTAATGACAAAGGCTATATCCACCCTTAATGGAATATGTGAGGGACGCCAACATAAAACAAGGACTAGGTCCACAGAGGTAACCCTAGACAAGGCAATACAATGATGAAAAATGTCAAATGAGGATTTTACCCAACCCTGAGTTGGTGCACCCTCCAAGCATGAAGTCCCTTAGGCCCAATGCCCTCCTCCAATATGGTGTGATATCTAATAAGTTGTTATCCTAATGCTCCCTCTTCCATGGTGGTTCATGTTGATTTTTGGTAGCATCGGATGTGCTCTAGCCATGAAAATTGGTGGAGAGGCTAAGGCACATGATATCTCCAAGACCTAGAAATCGCTTGGGGAAATTCCACCCGGATGGAGAGATATTAAAATAATTAATATTTTTAATGAGACCCTAAGTCTTAACTTAAGAAAATTAAAATATTAATGTGTATTAATATAATATGGGTGAGAAAGTTCTAAATAACGAGGATCAAGCCAAATCTAATCTTAGTCATTGATTAGGGACTTAATCTCGGCCATTGAATCGTCAACAGGAAAAGTATAAGAGGAGGCTTGAGGATCAGTTGGAGACACACATAGTTGATTAAGAATTCGATTTTCTGGGGCAGGGTTTGCTGAGAAATCGAGTTAGTGATCTGTTGCAGCAAGGGGCAGTTCAGCAAAAGGCCGAGAATACATATCAGAGAGGCAGAGAAAATGTCAAAGAGACAGCGCAGAGCCTTGGAAGGCTAACGTAGAGGCTGAGGAGGCCAACACAGGTGACACAAAAGGCCAAGAGGCTAACGCAGAGGGCCAAGAGGCTGACGCAAAGGCAGCAGAGGCTAGCAAAGCCAACATTGGGCTGAAGAGGTAGCCCTGAGGAATTTTCGTGTGGCAGACTGGGCGCTGAGAGGCAGATGCAAAGTCGTAGAGAGTGACACGGTCCCTGGAGGGTGACGCAGTTCCGGAAGGAAGCTTGGAGCACCTTTCGCTGTTTAGCTAAGGAACTGTCGAAGTTGTTGTGGGATCAATCATCTAGTTGTTGATCAGCCGGAATATCTGTCTCCGAAGAGAGGTACTTCTGCCAAGGAAAATCTCTTAAGGGTGAGCCATTTCTGGCACCCTGGTTGTATTCAGAAACTACATAATAATAAAACCCGCATATCTGTTGCATTGCTTTTCCCGCATTGGGTTTTTCCAAGGACGATTGTCCAAAAATAACGGTGTTCCTTGTGTGATTGTCTCAGTGATTTCAGTTTCTGATTTGTATATGTGTGCATGCTGCATTTGTGTTTATTTCAATATTCATATGAATAAATAACTTGTTAATGGAATGAACAAGTACGAGATAATAAACCAGATAATGCAGTAGGGATTTCCAATGTGTCAGACTTGGAAATTTCCACAGTTCACTCTACAATTGTCCTCATGCAAGTTACTCTTCCTCTAGAAGTATGCCACATCATCTTGTAACGAACAATCCTCAACATGTGTGCCATGGTAGTTACTTGCTCTGATGCTTCACCTCAACATATGTGTCTAGTTTCACAACCACTTCTGTGAAGTAAGCTCCTCAACCTGAGCACCTTCAAGTCAAGGAACGAATGTCCAAAGTATGTCACATGCTCCCATGTTCCTAGGGCTCAGTTGTCTCCTCGAAGTGCTTAGCACTCATCCTCCTATGTATATACGTCTCCTAATCAAGCAACCGACCCACCACCCAAACAATTTTTTTGCATCCAATGGGTATGGATTAGACATCATGCCACATACAATAACAAGTGTTTTTATTCTGAAGGCAAGCCTACTCAACAATATTGTTGCAGTATTGCATTTTTGTGATATTGCTGGAAGTTGTAAAGACATCCCCTGTAAACTTGGAACTTTCTGATAGATTGTATTACAGTTAGACTTACATTGATACTGCCGATGATGCAATTTAACCTCATGAATGTGGCAGCAAATTCTTGACTGTGATATTCCACAGAAAAACTGAGCCTGCACAACTATGACCTGTGAACTGGCAGCAATCTTGGATAACATACCTTGATGAGCAGTGACCTATGTGTTGATATTAACAATGACTGGTGACAGAACATTCATAAGTGACCTTTGCTACTTTGCACATCAATAACCTTTAAGTATCCTCCAGATGTTTACTTCAAGTAACCAACAGTGTTTCCAAGGTAGTGACTTTGTATGGAAGCATGACAGTGACTTGAATACTTGAGCAGAATGCGATGGGGAGCATATCAGTGGCAGTATATGTGATCCTGTTGTCAATGACAATTGTTATGACAGTTCTCTTAATACAAATTATGGGGAGTATGGTACATGCAGTATTGATGATAGTGACCCTTAACATTACCTTAACAATAATATTGACATATTAGCATAGAAGTATCCAGACAATAAATAGCGGTGTGGCTCATAAAGTGACAGTGAAGTGAGACAGTGTTACTTGTGCCAATTAAGCAGAATGATGAGGCAGCATGACTGAATGTGCAGCAGAGATAGCAGCAATGGCAGTCGAAGTAGATCGTATCAGTGGTGGACAGTAACAGTAGCAGAGGCAGCAGATAACAGTAGGGTACAACAGAAGCAAAAGAAGAGGCAGCAGAGTGCAGCAGCTGAAGCAGAGAGTGTGGAAGCAGCAGCAGAGATGGACTTGAAGCAACAGCAGAAGTAGACTAGTTACAGCAGCAGATACACGAGCAGATAGAAGCAGTGGACATTTTCAGAGAGGGAACAGTCAAAGCAGAGGCAACAGTGGCAGCAGTTGAAGTGGATGTGACAGTGGCAGCAGTTGAAGTGGATGTGACAGTGGCAGCAGAAGCAGCAGGGCAATTATCACTCTGTACTTCATACCTGCAATGTTATCTCAAACTTGAAACAAAGTAGGGGTTAGGGGATCCAGAGGCACGCTGGTTAAAGAGGTGCTAGTCTGATTGGAACCTCACTCTTCTTTCATACGAAAAGCATGGAGGTGCTTGTTGCTCCACCAAGGTTTTGTTGTCAAGTCCAAGCTTTATAAAGTTGGTATTACAACTACAGGATGCACACTATACACCAGGGATGCAAAAGGTGAGCATGTCCCTTTGAGACGCCATCTATGAAGACATTTTGTCCATTGGTTTCAAGCTAACCTAACTTATGCTCTACAACCCAACTTTTGTGGAAAGGTTCACCCCAAGGAGATACTTGGATAAGGATAGCGGCAAATCCAAATGGCACATAATTTGGATGTCCACTCTTAGCTTTTGGTGGAA
This sequence comes from Pinus tabuliformis, assembly GCA_031772625.1. Taxonomy (NCBI): domain Eukaryota; kingdom Viridiplantae; phylum Streptophyta; class Pinopsida; order Pinales; family Pinaceae; genus Pinus; species Pinus tabuliformis. The sequence continues at coordinate 730,376,234 of CM062819.1, forward strand.
ATACCGATGTCTTGTTACTTTTAAGGAGGAACAGTCTTTTCCTGTGAGAATTGAAGCTTCTTAAGCAGGAATTGGTTTTGCTTGTTCACGTCAACTTCAGTTTTTCCATAAAGATGTTGGCCCCCTTCCTGTTGGGGCATAGGCTCATATGCTAGTATTTCTGCCTGTTTAAGCATGGCGTCATCCTTTTAATCCAGTTGTTAGATTGCTATAACTCCCTTTGTTCCAAGGCATAATACATGACACATTTTTCATTAGAAAATTTCAAAATAAAAAGTAATCTTAGTCTTGTGATGAAACAAGAGGAGATATTCATACTTTAAGATTTTCTAAAGAATTGCAGTTTGAATTCTATGTCCTCACTGAACATTCAAAATTCCATATTCCCAAAAGCCCTTGAGAAATAGATTTGCAAGTAACTGGTAGGTATAGGAACAGTATAGATTATCAAAGGAGCACCTTACCTTCTGTCTTCTGCAATGTATTGTTATAATACTTATAATTGAAAATCACATTTCCAGCCCTCAATCTGAGAATACCATATAATTCCTGGGTTAGAATTTTCAATGAGGATTAACCAAGCATATATCTAAAAGCAAGAAGGCAAACGTTAAAACAGTTGAATAAAATATAATCCAAGTTATGAACATAATCCAAATTGACAGCTGCTGAACAATCATTAATTTATGAAAAACAAAAGATAAGCATTTAAGTTTGAAAAAATGTACATGGAAATACATTTGCAGAACACCTAAAGTAGTTAAATTTCTAATAATATACAACAAAACCAAAGAGGATAGATTTTGCATATGTGGTGAACATCAGGAAATTCAAAGGGAAGCGATCATTTAAAAATATCAAGCCCTAAGGTGCAAAGGATTGTGACATAGATCATAAAATGATGTAAAAAGGGCAATGCAAAATCGACCATACAAACAATGAGAAAGGTGCCATGTGTCCTAAAAGCCTAACCATATTTTTTTTAAATACTGACAAAGCTATCCCTGACTAGAATGTGATAGAAAGAAATTTAATAGACCAACCTCCAAAGCATTTCACATATGAAGAAATTGCTCCTAAAATTATTTTCCATTCCAATTTCTAATAAAATTGACTAAATATAAGCTCACAGATTTACACCTATTCATTCATGGAAAAACTTTCTACATTACAATTATATCAATGATACTTCCTCAACATTAGTTTGATGCATGAAAAGTATTGTTTCACCTTCTTAGAGGCATGCATTCAATATTGCAAAAGGGAAAAGAATTACAGATTTACCGAATAATGCGGGACAACAAAGATGAAGGAATGTCGTTGAAGGAATAAGAATTATATGAGGACTTCTCTCTTGGTCCCAACTCTTCAGCTGAGATTTCCACTCGTAACCGCATTGCCGAGGTCTTCAAAATGAAGACAATTCAAACAAGTGAAAAAGCATTGTAAAATTACAATTCAACAGGCATGTCCTCTGTGAAAAGATTGCTTAACAAATAGTTAAAACATAATAAAGAGTGCAATAAACTCACCAAATTAGTCAACTTATTGGGTGCCTTGAATACCAGATGGCGACTTCCATTATCCAAAAAAGCATGCTGCAATATACACAAGCTAAAGCCTCAATAATCTCAATATAACCACATAATAATGGTACAATTCACGTTCAGAAAAGCTAGAACTTCAAAGTTCAAAGTTTCAAACTGCAAAACATATAATAGCATTTAATATTCAAATAAAGCAAAATTAAAGTTTATCATGAAAAACATAATCAAAGCTGCTAAAATCACTATCCATCTATGATGCAAGGATGTGTTTGGGTGCAGGTGCAGGAACAATAAGGAAGAAAATGTTTTGAACTACAGGTGCAGGTATGGGTATACATACAATGGGGATAAAATTGGTTTTAACTGCAGACACGGTAGTACATCAATTTTCCTTTGTAAAGGATGAGGTCAACTAGGTTCCTTGCTACACTGGATGCCTAATAATTCTTCTAAAAATGAGAGGCATGCTGAGTATAAAACTGTAATATCATCATGCATTTTGAGTTAATAATGTGTTGACTAAATTCATTCATTGTTGGTAGAGAAAAGAACACAGTGCATTCCAGAAACTAGCTGAAAAACAGATTCCTCAAAATGTTTCCCAACTTAACTTTAAGAATCTTAGAATTCATATTACACTCCAAGATGATTCAGATTAAACAAATATATACCTCAAGGATGCTGCCATGTAATTCCACAGCAGAACGCATATCAGCTCTGTGCCCCAGTTTCAAAGGTAAAGACCTCTCCCAGGTACTACAAAGTGAACCCATATCCAATCTGCCCCACAGAACTTGCCCACTGTAGTTCACTGAGTAACAATAGAGTAAAAGCTTCAGATACAGAAAATTTGCAGAGCAAACATATTATTCTACCATATATTAAACCTTGCTGCTTAAAATAATTGTAGACTCGACCAAAAGATAACAAGTTAATTACTCCCTTGCCAAAACCTTCCAAAAATGTAAACCAAATGAAAATGGGAAATAAAAATAAAAAAGTGGTCATTCAAAACATGTTGATCAAAGCCATACACTTTTTCAAGAGGGTAAGGAAAATTTGTACACCCATAAATAAATAATAAAAGTGAAGAAATCAGATTTGCAAACAAACTCACAAAAAACGCAGTCTCATAACATCTCTTCTAAAGCTTTAGAATAGACAGCACTCCATATATTTATCAAGGTTTCTTACTACTCAGAAAAAGATATATGTTCAAAAATACAAACAGAAGCCTAAACTATTTTAGCAGTCAACATTTTTCATGTGCTATAATTTGTAGGTTGGTGGCTAGTCACAGACATTTACCAGCTAGTATGCAAGGCATAGGATGTACTGGTGCATAGCAAAGTGTGTCACAGAGCTGCTGAAAGGCTCATGCAGTGTCACGTTTGTTGCTCTTTGTGTCAGTCATCTTGAATATAAAGAGCAAGATTAAACTGCTAATTTGTATTTTTTGCTAGAAACCTGTGATTCAATTAAAGACAGTTAATTGTGCTAATGGGGCCCAGAAGGTTTCTGGAAGTTGTCATGGACAGATTTCAGAATTGTGATCATATTGATATGGTGTTCCAAGGCGTAAATCACAACAATCTGTATCATAACATCACATTCAACAGAATCAAGGACAAGCTCAATAGAAAGTGTAACACAGCACTTCCACAAAAGTAGGTGTTGCACTGGAAATTTGTCACGGTCCACTTAGCTCTCCCTCTCTGCCCACAATCATCCTAAATCTCTCCATATTTCACTACAATAATCCTAAATGTTCAGATTGGTAAAATTTAGTATAACACAAGAGAAAGCAAAAGAGACTGAAGAAGAATGAAGAAAGAAGGTTCAAAGTTCAAACTAACTTTGAAGTTTGAACCTTAGTGTTTTCCTGGAATACCCAAATGTAAGCTTTCTACTCCTTTTTGAAAAAAATATCATGGAGCAAAGAGTTACATCATGGAACTGGAAGAGTTGCAGCAATCTAACAACCAGATTACAGGGAAATTCCTGCCATGAGTAGCCCAGAAATGCTAACATAACCTGTGACCCAATAGGAAAGGTTTCAACTTTCAAGTTTCAACATCTTTAGTAAAAAGCTTAACTTGCTTTTAACAAATAAAGCTAATTCCTACCTAAAAATCCTCAATCCCCTTAAGCCAATGGGGGGGGGGGGGGGGGGTTCCTCATGATGAAAAGTAGCCTTACATGTGCATTTCCAAGTGTCCCCACGGAGATGGCCTTTCCCAAACAGCAGGCCAGTGAAAAAAGTGAAATTCATCTTGAAACCATGCCCAAAAGGTCTTTGCAGACAGCCATATCCAAAATGCATGCTTAACCATTTCATCCCTACAGCAAGCAAACGGCTGCTGTACTTGTAACACCAACATTTTCAAGCCTGTTTTTGACAGCCAAACCTCGGTGTAGCATAAGCTACCCCAATATTTTGCATTGGAACAAAGATTGAGATTTCCAAATAGACTGGCACCTCCTTATCCAACGTGATTTCAGATCCCTTACCCATTTCCATCTTTTGTTTAATAATGGAAAATGTTGGAGATGTACCTTTCAAGTTCTAAAAAATCAATGAATTTCATATCCTATTCAAAATTCAGCAGACTTAACAGTTTTCGAGAATTCAGGATCAAAGAGATTGTAGCATTTCATTAGATTATATCATGTATGAGGGCATGTGACTGGCATTTAATTAAGAGCACCAAGCCCTATACGTGCTCATGCACCCTAGTGTTGGTGGTGTTAATTGTTGAACTCCTTTGTCATGGCCTTAGCAAAAAATTACCTTTCAATCAAGTCAAAATCATTGATCAAACATGTTAAGCTTTTTCCACCATTTTTTAAGGCTTGGATTAGGTAGTTTCATCAAAATTGGGCAATGTTGACTAATATCCCTAGACAATTCAAGTAGAGGCAAAGGCAAGACAAGAAGAGAGGAGTCCAGATTCTAGATGGTTGATGCTCGAATAATTAATCATTGATGTACAATGGATGCCATATCTATCTCGATTTATGTACAAATATGCATGTTTTCATATCTTCTACAACTAATTTGGTATTTTGGATGTTTTTATTAATATAAATGCAAAAATATATATAAAAATATACAGTGTTCCACCAAGTTTCCAGAACGGGGATACGCACAAGGGAGACGTATATAAGCAACCCCAAATTTAGGGAGATTTTGGGGAAACAGGAGGACGTCAAAGTCATAAAATTTATAAAATTATAAAAAAATTAATATATACAAATAAAAAATAAAATCCCAACAATATGTCAAATCTAAGTTAGTAAATAATAATTCTTAATAATTATGAAATGTACATCTAAATATAATCATCATTTCATGTTAGACTATTATGAATCATAATTATCATCAATATAAAATTGTAAATCTAAAAGTAAATTACTTAATTGCATCCATCATTTGACATTATGCAATGTTCCATATAAATTCATCATTTGGCAATGGTCATTAATATTATGCAAGGTACAGCTAAATTAAATTAATCATTTGACAATTGAAATTACACAATCGAAAGTAAATTAATCATATGGCAATGACATTATGCTGAAGTCTAAAATAGCCATAGAATACTAAACTAAAAGTAAACATAGAAATCAGTGAAATACTAGTAAAATTCTCAAAAAATACTAAATAATAAATCACAACTCCAATCCAGTGGCTCCAAGTCACAAAAAGAAAATCGCAACTCCAATCCGACAACTCCAAATGTCTCAGGCCCCCGACTAATGGTAAATCTGAATCACAACAAATTGCAGATGGAAAATGTCGAGTAGTGGCAGTAGGAAAATCTCGAGCGGCAAGGTAAAATGTTGAGCGACAATAGAAGGAAAATGTCGAGCGACAAGGTAAAATCATAGGGTTAATGAGAAATGAATGAGAAATGTGAATGATTATGTTTTAAAGTTTTAATTTATCTTTTAGTTTTTATTTTCATTTTTTAAAATTATATTAAAATTTGCATTTTTTTATGTTTTTAATTGTTATTAGCAAAAAAAATTGGGGGCTTGAGGGAACGCTTTTCGTCACCAGGAAAAAGTCCCCCCCAGAGTTTCCCCGAGTTTCCCCAAAAAAGGGGATGTGGGGAAACGTTTCCCCAAGAGTTTCCCCGTCCCGAGAGCGTGGGGGAGCAAGGAAGCGCGTCCCCCACCCTGGGGGGTGCGTCCCCATGGAACACTAAAAAAATATGTATATATATGGTAGATGCTTCGCTTCCTATATTTTTGGGAAATGACGCTTCCGCGTATCCGCTTCCAAAAAATGTTCCCACTTTGTACAACATTAGTCTCTTGTCATTTCTCTTGGTTGTCTTCTGTTGCATATTGGATTTATTGTTCTATCTACAACTGCTCATTGCTATTGGCAGATTAAATTTGTTTGAAAGTGATTGCTAATTAAAGAAAGGATTGGACTAAGTGATTGTGTTAGCATAGAACAGTGGAAAATTAACAAAAGGAATTTAAAAACAATCAAGCAGCTATCTATGCATTGGGAACAACAAAAAAGGCTAAAGAACAAATAGGAATTATGAAGTGTGGTAGCATCAGTAAAGATTGTGAAAATTTCATCTATTGCAGCACTAGAAATTATTCTTCTAATTGTTAATTTAATTTAACAATATATTTGCCCACACAAACAACAAATAATTCTCTCACAAATAAACTATGGAAGAAAATAGCGCTGGAAACTGAGAAACTTCTAGCACACACAATAAAAATGACAATTGTTTTTGGACAAATGTCTTAGGAAAAACCCAACTTGGCAAAGTCGGTGCAGCAGATGACGGTTTTATTATTATGTAGTAGTGAAATTCGAGTACAATATATGGATGCCCAACTAGCAATCCAAACAGCAAGAAAATCTTGCCAAACTTATGTAAGGGAATTACCCTTCGTCCACAAACAACCCTAGCACAACTTCCCTTCAGAAAACTTGTCCTCTTGGACCCTCTGTGTCGACATCTACTTAGTGCTTGCTCAAGCCCTCTGTCTTCTAGCATCTAAACTATGTCTGATGAAGTTGTTATGTTTGTCTCTGCTGAGGAAATCGCTTCTCTGGCAATCTGGAACCTCTGTCCGGCCTCTAGAACTGAAAATGGTTTCTCCACTAGCTAAATCGAGTTGCTCTTCTAAAGCAACTACGCAGTCCTCTGCACTGCTTCACTAGGAATAACTTGGCCTCCTTGTTGTTGCCTCTCTGGATCTGGAAAAATTCCTCTAGACCGCTGTCTCTGCCCCTCACTGTCTCTGCTTCGATTTATGGCTCTCTGGCAACTGCTTCTGCTCTCTGGAAATCGATCCACCAAGAAAATCGAACTACTCAAGTGTATTCTCCATCACCACATCGATCCCTTCTTATATCTTCTTGTTGGGACTCCAACAACCAAGATTAAATCTTAATCGATGGCTCAGATCATTTTTGTGTGAGTTTCTAGACTATTCTTGCCTTGACTTAATTAATTTTGATTAATTAACCAGTTTTCCTAAGTTTAGACTTAGGAAACATTAAAAAAATAGGTTAATAATCTAATTAATTCATCTCTAGGTGAAATTTCCAAAAACGATTTTTGGGTTTTGTAGATCTCATGCATTCTAACCTCTCCACCAAATTTTGTTGCTAGAACACATCTTATGCTACAGAAACTAACACTCCCTCTTAGCAAGGATCGTGTTCTCTCTAGTGCTACACACCCTGCCACAACACCCTGTCTCTGTATCACCTCCTATCACGTTGTTGATGTATGGCTACTACTGCCCACCAACTATTGCGCAACTCTGATGCTACATCTGTGTTGTTGTTGACACTACCATACTGCTGCCAACTCTGCATCTGCATTGCAACTAACTCTCGTCTGTTGTTGTTGCAACTGCAACTGAGAAGCATCAAACTGAATCATTTGTGTTCAATATGATTCATCTGTCTCCCGAGTCTTTGACTACTAATAGCATATGTACTGTCACTAAAGACTTTGTGTTGCTGCCAACTTTGCACTAAGCCACCTGCTCTGATGTTAACACTGCACTGCACTTCTTAACATCAGACTGCCACTAGTCTGCAACTGTCACTCTGGTACTAACTGCATCAACAGCCATTGATCCATGATTCCATCCTGTTACTGAATACTATGGGTCCCCCATAGCCAGGTAATGATCCATGAGGTGTACTCAAGGACCCTGCCCATCTTTGTAGCTCTCTAGGGCTACAATACCAAATCACCCCGCCTCTCTCCTGGAGGTATATCTGTGAACATCACAAAATCTTCCTCCAACATGGAGGACAACCTATCTATCTCAGCATGTGTTGTCGCCTAGTCCTGCTTCTCCTGCTTGTCCTTCTTCTTGAGATGACATTGGGTACTGCAATGGCCAAACTTGCCACACCTGAAGCACTTGACCTTAGATAGGTCCTTCTTCTTCTTTCTTTTGTTCCCCCTGTCCCTGACTGGGACCCTTCGATACAAGGGCCACATTCTCCTCCTCCTTCACACTCTCCAATCCTCTAATGTTGCTTCTGCTGATGGAGCTCTTTAACAAAGCTCGCCTCAACTCTTCCTGTTGCAAATCAGCCCACATCCTGTCCCATCTTGGCAAAGTGTCCTCTGAGACTTACCAATCATGTCCCATCAACCCACACCTGCCAATCCTCTGAGACACTGTTTAGTGCCAATGCACTAGCTTTGATGGTTGAGGCGCTTACCCAACAGCTGCCAGTTGATCTCGAACCTCATGAATCCTGGTGAGCAAGGGATCTATGCCTTCTCCCTTCTACATCCTTATGCATCTCAGTTTTTCTTCAAGGAACATATTTCATTGCTCGAAAGTACCTTGATATAGCATGGAGAGAGCTACCCACATCTCTTTGGTTGTACGTTTATCTGCCAGATGTGAGACAATATGGTCTCAAACTCCATCCAAGATCAATCACTTCGCCCTTGCCATCTCCTTCCTGTATTCTTTCAGTTGATCCGCATCCTGGGGAACTGCCAACACATTATCTATGTAGGTTTTCAGGCCATATTCATCTAAAAGAAAGGACATCCTAGCCTTTCACATGACGTAGTTGGAAGATCCATCCAACCTATCCTGATCTCTAACCCTTGTTGTGGTGATCTCTGAATTTGTCGAAAGCTCCCTCTTTCCCTCTGCTTGGTTGTTGCTTTGCTACTTGGACTCCCTCTTGGAATGCGCAGATCTGCTAGCTGCTACTGTCATTTTGCCTAGAAAAATCGAACTTCTGAGACTCGAAGTTCCTTGAGAGATATTTTCCCTCTGTTGTGTGTGCTTTTCTCTTCCACCTGACGTTGATTCTGCTATTGCAAAACCCTTTGCATCCAACCAAGGAATCTACTCAGCAAAAATTTGAGCTATTACTTCTCCCTCTAACAAATGGAATCACTAACCCAGGCAACTCGACTTTATTGCTACCCTGCAATTGAAAATCGAATACTTGCCCCAGCAATTCGGCCTGCCCGTTTGAGCACTGCACTGCCTCTAAGAATTTCGTTCTGCTGCTCCCTCTGAGCAACGAAATTCTTTCCTTCACTATTGAGCTTCCTGACTGATCACTCACGCTCTGATACCATGTGAAAATTTCATCTTGTGCTGCAACTGGAAATTATTCTTCTAATTGTTAATTTAATTTAACAATTTATTTGCCCACACAAACAAGGAAAATTTCTCTACTACAATTTTCACAAATGAACTGCAAAAGAAAATAGCGTTGGAAACTAAGAAATTTCTAGCACACACACAATAAAAATCACGCAATTATTTTTGGACAAATATCCCAAGAAAAACTCAAACTGGGAAAAACAGTGCAATAAATGAGGGTTTTATTATTATGCAGAAATGAAATCTAAGTACATTCTATGGATGCCTAACTGGCAATCCAAACAGCAAGAAAATCTGGACAAAATTATGCAAGGGAATTACCCTTCTTCCACAAGCAACCCTAACACAACTTCCCTTCAGAAAATTCGTCCTCTTGGACCCTCTGTGTAATGCTTACGTAGGGCCTCTGATGTCTAGCCTCTAAACTGCCTCTAATGAAGTTGTTTTGCTTGTCACTGTTGAGAAAATTGCTTCTTCAGCACTCTGGAACTTTTGTCCAACCTCTGGAACTGAAAATGATTTCTCCTCTAACTAAATCAAGTTGCTCTTTTGAAGCAATTACGCATTCCTTTGTGTTGCTTCACTAGCAATAACTTGGCCACCTTGTTGTTGTCTCTCTGACTCTGGAAAACTTCCTCTGGATCACTGTCTCTACCCCTCACTGTCTCTGCTTCGATTTCTGGCTCTCCGACAACTGTTGCTGCTCTCTGGAAATCCTTCTGCCAAGGAAATCGCACTGCTCAAGTGTATTCTCCATCACCACATTGATCCCTTCTTATATCTTCCTGTTGGGACTCCAACGGCCAAGATTAAATATTAATTGATGGCTCAAATTATTTCTGGATCGATCTGGGTGAGTTTCTAGACTATTCTTACCTTGACTTAATTAACCAGTTTTCCTAAGTTTAGATTTAGGAAACTTTAAAAAAATAGGTTAATAATTTAATTAATTCATCTCTAGGTGGAATTTCCAGAAACAATTTCTGGGTTTTGGAGATCTCATGCATTCTAGCCTCTCCACCAAATTCCGTGGCTAGAACACATCTGATGCTACAGAAACTGTCAAAGATGTATCAACGAGAGCAAGTTAGCTTTCCAAATGGGAGGTGTAAAAATGAGATAAGATTACTGGAACAAAAGGGATGTAGTCAATTAGAAGCCAGGGAGGCAACATGGAGACTCGAAAGAAGAGCATTGTAGTAAAGCAATGGAACAATAAAACCATTTTTTGTTCACAAATATGCTCATCAACAAAAGAATGTCAAAACTATATGGAAAATACCAAGGATGGATGGATCTATGGCATACAAATTTGTGGAGATGCACATCTGGGTGTGGAGCATTTCCAAAAAAAAATTCACAAATATGCAAATCAACAAAAGAATGTCAAAACTACAAGGTGAATACCAAGGATGGATGGATCTATGGCATACAAATTTGTGGATATGCACATCTGAGTGTGGAGCATTTCCAAAACATTTATGAGGAAAAGTAAGCAACTATGGCCAAAGTGGTGAAAATGAAAACTTATTTTCCAATATTCAAAACTAAAGAATATAACTAGATGCTAGTGCGCGAGATCTCAAAGAATGAGCTTCAAATGGTCATCCACAATTCTAGAACGACACGACAGGGAATAGTTAGTTCGCCCATAGGATTCTTTCTAGGTTTCAAAGAAATAATTGGAGGGGACCTACTAAGAGAAATAAATGAATCCATAACATGTAGGAGAATATTATTTTCGCTTTCATAGCATTAATCCCAAAGTTAGATAACCCAAATTAATTTGACTTATAAAAACCTATTTATTTAGGTACTTATAGTTATGAGATCATTACAACAATAACTACAATAAGAATCAAGAGGTTGTTATCAAAATCTCTCTCTAGTGAGCAATTTGGCTTTTTATTTGGCAAGCAGACACATGAGCCAATTGGGTTAGCTCAAGAAGGACTATATGCAATAAAACTAAGAAACTCCTTTCTATGGTGATCAAATTGGATCTATCCCAAACTTATGATAGGTTAAGTTGGATGCATTTAAAGATAATGCAAGCACACCTGGGATTTGACACCCCAATACTCTATGAACTGGAATACATGTGTGAAGTATGTATCTTTTGCAATTTTAATAAATGTGTCAACCTCAAAGTTCTTTATGCCAGAGAGAGAGCTTAGGCATGAGTGCTCACTCTTGCCATAAAGAACTAAATATTCAAAAATCTACAGTACCTCTCTCTAGTTTAGACGATGATAAAGATGGATTTATAGCTCAACTATTTCAATATCAATAGAAAAAATTTCAAGAGGGGATTAAGTACTTAGAAATTTATCTCATGCCAAATGATTATGGTAAGAGAGATTGACATTGTCTTGTAGATAATGTTTAAAAGAGTTTTTATTTTGGTATAATCGATCACTTCCTCGAGGATGTAGACTCATTTTAGTCAAATTTGTCCAAGACTATGAAACCCGATTCGACCTTTACCCCCTACGTGTCCCGAGTAGGGCGAATCAAACACAATTCGGTGGTACATGTGTCCTCCAATCGAAACACGTGTCCCCTTGAACGACATTTCGCACGGACCATAAATGGCGTTTTTGGGCCATTTCACCTCACTATTGAGTGTCAATCTTGTTGTGAGTGTTTAGGAGCGAATAGCGAAGGATTTCGGAGAATTTTGGAAGTGATTCAACCCACAAATAAGTGCATTTTGTTTCTATTTTTTTGTATTATTACAGCAGTTTGCATGTGCATTTTTTTGACAAGTTTGTGCATTTCTTTTACAATTTTTTGCATTTTTTCTTTTTCTTTTTTACAGCATTCATGGCTCAATCAGTTGCAACAGGGAAGGGGCAAAGGAAGGGGAAGAATATCCCCATTGGAGATGCCCCTCATGTTCCAGTTTCATCAGGGTTTGCAAGTGTTCCCTCTATTGGAAGTGGGGCTGCAATAGTAGCTTCAAATGTTGAGGGCAGACAGCAGGCTCAAGATAACAAATATCCCTTATGGAAGTATATCACAAGAGAGCAAGGGCCAGGCAGCAAGTTGAAGGGAGGAGGCAATGTTGCTTGGAAATGCAACTATTGCAACAATCATTTCATGAGCAGATATTACCGTGTGAAATCTCATTTAGTGGCCTTACCAGGTTGTAGAATTATAGCATGTACACAAGTGTCTCTAGCTAAGAGGAAAGAAATGGAAAAAGAGGCCAATGTTGGTATGGCAAAGGTGGCAACAACATCTAAAAAAACCAAGAATGATGATCCCTTTCCATTCTTGAGGAAAAGCAACAACAAATTTCCATTTGAGAGTTTTGGTGGGGGACAAGTAGCAAAACGAAAGGCAGTGGCACTTGGTCCAATGGACAAGATTTTTCAGAAAGAGAAACGGGAAGAGATTGATCTCACCATTGCATTCTTTTTCTATCAAAACTTCATATCCTTTAATGTTGCATGCCCACTTTTATTTATTGAGATGTGCCGAACTCTAACTCAAGGGGCTCCATCAGGGAATGTGCCTCCTGGGTAAGAGAAGCTTCGAACCACATTGTTGACTAAGGCAGAGAAAGAGGTGGACAAAATGCTTGAGCCTATTAAATCAGCATGGCCAACATCTAGGGTTAGTATTATTTCTGATGGATGGACAGATCCAACACGCCACCGACTCATCAACTTCATGGTCTCTTCCTTGAATGGTCTAGTTTTCTTGAAATCAGTGGATGCACTTGGACAATACAAGGATGCACAATATATGGCTGAGTTGTTCATTAAATTTATGGAAGATTTACGTGTTGATTCTTGTGCGCAAATCATTACAGATAATGCACCTGTTTGCAAGGTTGTTGGCATGATTGTGGAAGCTAAATATCCACAAGTATTTCGAACATTTTGCATTGTTCATTCCCTAAATTTGTTGAAGAATCTAGGGCACGAGGTTAATGAGATTCTTCTTTTACGTGATAACTATTAATGTTTAACTTGTTAGCATATTCTTTAACATTAGTGTGTCTTGTTTAGATCATTAAATAGCTATCATAACAAAGAGACAAGAACACGATGTTTGAATTCTGCCAGGGCCAAAAACTCTCCCTCTTGGAGAGGAAACCCACACACAATTCTTCTTATAGAGATACCAATTGACAAACACCAACACCATGACCCTTGACTGACTGGGCCACTCCAAAACCAAGACACCAATCCTCTTCTTCATACTGTTGAGATCATCATCATTGCACCTTTTTCGAGATCATCACTTTGTCTGCACCACCGAGATCTTGATTGTTGTTGCATCTCGAGACAGAGTATCACTATAGGATTAGATCCTTTTCATAACAATGATCACCATGATCCCTCTTCTTCCTTTCATTGAGACTATGAATGTACTTTTCTTGCATTGAGATCATACTTATCAATGTCCAAAACTGTCATCTATGTGGAACTGCTACAGGACATGATGACCATCCAAGAAACACATGATTACTTTACTCGCTCGAAATTCTAAGTTACTACGCCACCCGAAAAGCTTCAAGTATCTTTCTTAACTATGTCTTCTTCCGAAACTTCAAAGGTATGCCGAGATCACTGTAATATGAGGAGGCCGAGATACTTCACTGTAATTGTCATCAAATCAACAGAGGTATCTTCTTCCTGTAATGTGGATCCATACGAAACGTTGCCCTGTATCAAACTTTTGAAATTCCTATACCCAAACAAATTGCTTTAGAGAGAAGTGCGAGTTTTTGTTCATCTTATTTGCAGTTACCCTAGGTGGGTATATATAATGGATATGCCTCCATAATGAGTCGACATAACCAAGTGATCTGTTGTGTCTCTTTTGCTAGCCAACATGAATTCAATTTAAATTATTTTCCTGGCCGACGTGACAGAGTTTTTCATTGTTCTGCTTGCTTGTCTTCAAGATGATTGTGCTAGTCTTGGAGGGCTGCTCTAGACACTAGGTAGCTTCATATACATTTACAAATATGCACAAGAAGAGCTCTTTAACATGGTTTTGACTCTTTGACTTTCCTAGACCTACGAAATGAGCAAGAAACTCATTCATATAATTTACAAAAATAATATTTCTTTTTCTTGACAAGTATAAAGATCAAAATTACTTTGAAAAATATTGGACCTAGTTACACTTTTCTTCAACATAATTTAACACTTAAATCCATTGCTTTTGATGTGCTTTGGATTGGAAGTATTATTGAGGATGAAAGGCATATTCGCAACTTTGTACAAAATCATACAAATGCCCTCATAATCTACAAGGAGTACACCAATCTATCATTGTTGAAGAATGCAGATACACGGTTTTCCTCTTCATTCATCATGTCGAAGAGGTTGAAAGAGGTCATCTCATGACCACTCTTGGGGCCATGGTTATCTCAGCATTTTGGTCTTTTTGGAGAAAGACAGATCAAGGAGCCTCAAAAAGAGTGAAGGACACAGTGTTCGATGATGCTTGGTGGGAGAGGGTAGATCTACTTATTAAGATCATGGACCCTATCATTTATTTGTTATGATTTGCAGATACAGACCAACCCATCTTAGGAGAGCCTTATGAGGGATGGGATTCCATGACCGAGTCTATGAGGAGCATTATTTTACAGAGTGAGTGTCCCGAGTATGAGACATCATCAGAGGTCTTCTTCACCACCATACAGGATATTCTTGTCAGCATATGGGACAAGAATTGCACACCTTTGCATTGTTTGGCTCACTCATTGAACCCAAAATACTACACCGATGAGTGGTTGAATGGTGGACATTCCCGCAAAATTCCCTCCTCACATGGATGGTGAAATTTCACAAGGGAGGAAAGATGCATTGAGGCAGATATTTCAAGATAGAGCATCCCTTGATGAGGTGGAGGTTGCCTTTGCAAAGTTTTCCACTAGCACTGGTCAATTCACAAGATATGATGTGATTAGAGACAAGGGGGCTAAGAAGCCCTATTCGTGGTGGGCAACTCATGGGGCAACAAGCCCTCCTCTACAGCAGTTAGCCATGAGGCTCATCTCTCAGGTGACTTCATTTTCTTGTTGTGAGAAGAATTGGAGCACAAATGAGAATTTGTATAGTGTTAAGAAGAGCAGGCTCGAGCAGTCCAGGGCATAGACAGTGTTGTATGTGCACACCAACCTTCATCTTATTTACAGGCAGAGGAATGAGTGATTGAAAGGAAAGACAAAGATGTGGGATGTCTTTCCTGATGATATGGGTTTGGATAGCAGTGTTGATTTGGCATTGGCCAAATTGGATCTTAATGAGCCAGTGCTAGAGACTGTCATTTTTTATGATGGTGATATTGTAGAGGGGTCATCCTCCACACCAGCAGATGCAGAGATGACATTGGATATAAAGGAGGAGCATGCAGCAGAGGAGAGCAGTGGTGACCATGATGATGACAATGATGTTGATTTTGATGATGATGATTGATGACTCATGAGCTACCTACTGCCTTGAGGCTTGTAGTTGTTTTGTATTTTCTATTTCTATTAGCCATTGGCATTGCTACTACCTATGTAACACAATTTGATTTTGATGACCTAATGAGAAAACTGCAATATCTTATCTTTCTCCTATTGCAACATTGATAAATATGTAACAATTGTATTTGTATGCATAATGTTACTTTGTAAAACTTACATCTAGATGAAGATCTATGCTTGAGTCAATGAATTTGTATCGTGAATGAGAATTTGTGTAAGAAATATCTATTTCTTAATATATATATATATATATATATATAACGTGTCCTGTTCCAGGGGGTCAACATGCACGTGTCGGACACTTGAATCTTCGTGTCCTTCATGTCCTGCCTCCCCGTGTCAAGTGACTTAGGTCCTAGAGGACATATGCCTATCTATCACTTGTCAATGTTTGTTCCACAAGGAATTCTGGAAAAGATTAGACAATTAAGTTATACATTTTTATGGTCTGATCCTAAGGATAAGAAAGAAATTAGGCTAGCAAAACAATTACACTCCCAAAAGATATGGGAGGAACAGGACCAAAGTGTTGATTTATGATAGCATTGAATGTGCTCTAAGCCTCAAACTTTGCAGGGAGGCCAAGACACATGTATTCTAGAATACCCAAAATTGTTTTGGGAAATTCCACCCAGGGCCAGTTTTATTAAAATAATTAATTATTTTTAATGGGTGCCTAAGTCCAAACTTAGGAAATTAAAATAATTAAAGGGTATTAATTAAACTAGGGGTGAAACTTCTAGAAGAAGACGAGAATCAAGTCCAAATGATCTGAGCCGTTGATTAGAATCTAATCTAGGTTGTTGATTACTCAACAGGAGGATTATAAGAAGAGGCTTGATGGGCATTTGGAAAATACATCAGAGATAGATCAAGAGATTGAATTTCTCAGAGAGGGCGGCGCAGCAGTTGCTAGAGAAGCGATAGAGGAGATTTCTTGCAGTGAGGGGTAGGGATAGTTCCAGAAGAAGATTTCTGGATAAGGGAATACATCGCAGAGGAGGCAAAGAGAGAACCAGAAGAGGTGAAACAGAGGCCACGTTGGGCAACGTAGAGCCACGCAGAGGCAGCACAGAGCCTCAGAGGGAATCCGCAAATTTGCTGGAGAATCGATTTCCAGAGCCAGAAATCGAGGTGTGTGACCGGAAGGGCAAAAGTTGAAGTCTCAAAGGTAAATTGATTAGTCGAGACGAGTGACGCAGTTCCCAAAAGTAGTGACACAGAGCAGCGCAGTGATTGCGCAAAAATTGCACAAAGGCAGCGTGGGGTTGGCCATTCAATTGTTGGGTCAGTCTTGGATCATCAGTGATAGTGTGAGGTATATCTCACTCATCTCTCTGTCAAACAGATTTTCTGTATTGGATAGCCAACAAGGCATCCAAAGATTGTATTCAGAAAACTACTGCTTAATAATACAAACCCTTAGTTGTTGCACCAGTTTTCCCGCATTGGGTTTTTCTGGGGACATTTGTCCAAAAATAATGGTGTCACTTGTTTTGTGTATTTCTTTCTTGCTCAGTTCTTGTTTCCACATATAAAATTTAAGTAGTGAAGGCTATAGTTGTATTTACTTCAATATTTACAGTAGAACACAGTAAATAACTTGCATGGATTAACAAGTAGAAGAAGTAACATCAGTTTGTTGCAGTAGTGATTTGGGGTTTCTCGGATTTTCACATGGTATCAAAGCACAGGTTAAGCAAGAAAGCAAACAGAAAGAGCCAACGTTGAAGAGAAAGAGGGAGATCGAAGCGTTGCGTAGGCAGCAAATTGAATTCCTAGAGGGATTACGCAGTCTAGGCTAGGAAGGCAAACTTTTTAGGAAGTTCTCTCTTTGAGTGAGTCGACAGAGAGAGATTTCCAGATCGAAGTTTGCTAGTATCAGAGGGAGCAATGCATAGTAGTTTTCTAGTAAGACGCAGTTTTCTGCAGCAGTTGCTAGGGCAGAAAAACGTCATAAGAAGGAAGGAGACACTTTTGAGGGAATTTCTTCCTCGGAGAATTCCTAGCCAAGGAATTCAATTTATCTATTGCTGAATAGCAATGGAGAGGAGCAAATCTACTAACTCCAGCAGGGACTGCATAGGCCAACCTAGTGTTGCGCAGAGGAGAGAGGAGGCAATTCAACATTTTCACTGGCAGAGATGGCAACTAATGGGTTGAGAGATCAGGATCGGTTGGATGGTGCATCCAACTATGCGAACTGGAAGGCAAGGATCTCATGCCTTCTGGATGAGCACAACCTCAAAACCTATGTCGATAGCATGGTAGTTGTACCCATAGATCCAGATCCGCTCAAGAAGTACAAGTGCGAGATGTTAAAGGCCAAGTGGTTGATCCTCGACGGAGTGAGGAATCACATAGTGTGTCACATTGTTGGCAAGGATATTGCTCGAGAGATGTGGGAAGCATGGGCTACGCTATACAAAGGATCTTCCAAGCAGCGGAAGATGTACTTGGAGCAGAAGATGAGAACCACAATGATGCAGAAGGGGGAACGCATTGATCCATTCCTAACGAAGCTTCAGGAAATTCGAGACTCGTTGGCAACTGTGGGGTCAACACATCAGCCTGTCGAGATGGTGAGGTTGGCCCTGAATTCAGTCTCAGAAGAATGGCACGTGTTTGTCTAGAGCAGTGTTGCACGAAGCGCCCCCCCCCCCCCCCGGTTCCAAGCCCCGAAGCGCGACCCGTACGGAAGCGCCTAGGAAGCTTGGCCGGAAGCGCGCTTCCGAAATTTTTAGACGCTTCATGGAAATTTGGAAGTGCTGGCGCTTCTGAAGCGCCGAAGCGCGCTTCGTACGGCGCTTCCCAGACGCTTCCCAGACGCTTCCCAGGCGCTTCCGTACGCTTCCAGAAAAGCTTCCGGAAAAGCATTTAGAAAATCGTTTTTTTTTTCAATTTTTTTTTAAATTTTAGGTGAGTTTGCTTGTTGGGGGTGGGTCCACCTTGGGTTAGGGTGACAAATGAAAGCAAAAAAAAAATATAAATATAGCAGATGCTCCCTCATGGTAATGTTAAATTCTTAAAGTAAAAGTGACATTCTCCTTTATTTTTCATTTTCATCCTTTTACTTAAATTTTTAACATTACCATGAAATGACTCAGAATGTTTGAGAGTGGTTCCAGCCTCATTGGACTTCATATGGAGAAAATAGAATTTCATATCCTATTCAAAATTCAGCAGACTTAACAGTTTTCAGGTATTCAAGATCAATGGGATTGTGGCATTTCATTAGATTATATCAAGTATGAAGGTATGCGATTAGCATTTAATCAAGAGCACCAAGCCCTATATGTACCCTGGTGTTGGTGGTGTTAATTGTTGAACTCCTTTGTCACGCGGCACGCCCTTAGCAAAAAATTACCTTTCAATCAAGTCAAAATCATCGATCAAACATGTTAAGCTTTTTCTACCATATTTTAAGTCTTGAATTAGGTAGTTTGATCAAAATTGGGCAATGTTGACTAATATCCCTAGACAATCGAGGTAGAGGCAAAGGCTAGACAAGAGGAGAAGAATCTAGATTCTAGATCATTAATGTACAATGGATGTTATATCTATCTTGATTTATGCAAAATATGCATGTTTTCATGTCTTCTACAATTAATTTGGTATTTGGGATGTTTGTTTTGAGTATAAATGCAAAAAAATATAAAATATATATATATATAGCAGACGCTTCCGCGGACGCTTCGCTTCCTATATTTTTGGAAAATGACGCTTCGGCGTCCCCGCTTCCAAAAAACGCTTCCGCTTCGCTCCCGCTTCGTGCAACATTGGTCCAGAGTATCCTGGGCAAAGAGAGATTGTCGGATTGGGAAGGGATGTGGGCCACTCTTCAGCAGGAAGAGATGAGGAGAGACTTACTCAAGTGCAAACTTGATAGCAACAGCAGTAGTGAGACGAAGCCCAAGGAGGTGGAAGAGAATGCAGCCCTTGCATCTCTGGGGCAGTAGGAGCAGCGGAGGCGGAAGAAGGACGTCTCGAAGATCAAATGTTTCTGGTGTTGTGAATTTGGTCACTGCGCTACACATTGTCCTCTCAAGAAGAAGGACAAAGATGAGAAGCATGATCTGAAGGCTTCATACACAAAGATCGAGGAGGAGGAGTTTGCCATGGTTGCCCAAATACCTCCAAGGGAGAGGTGGGGTGATCTAGTACTGTATTTCGAAAGAACTGCAGACGGGCAAGATCCTTAAGGAGTCAACCTCTCGAATCAATACCTTGCTATGGGAGCCCATATCAGAAGTAGCAGGATGGACCAGTGTCAGTTGGTGAAGAGGAGTGACGGAGTGACAAATGCAGTGGCTTGGAGCACCAGAGACTGAGCAACGTAGAGCAGAGTTGGCAGCAGTGTAGTTGGCACAGTGCAAAGTCAGCAGCAGCACAGAGGCTTCAGAGGGTCAATGCAGAGACTAGCAACAGTGAGAACTCCAACAACATATGCATCATATTGAACACATGTTCAGTAATTTTGGATGTTTTTCCGTTGCTGCTGCAGTAGCAGTAGCAATTGGAGAAGGTTGCAGAGCAAGCACAGCGTTGGGAATGAAAGGGTTAGCAGCAGCACAGATGCAGAACTTGTGAGCATTGCAATATAGATGTAGTGTTGGCAGTGGCAGGGCCAGGAGCAATATAGATGCAACATTTGCGTAGTAGTTGATGGGTAGTAATGTCAAAGATCAGCAACACAGAGGGAGATGTTACAGAGTTAGGGTGATGCTTCAACAGGTTGCATTACTAAAGCACATTCCTCGCTAAGAGGGAGTGTTGATTTTTGATAGCATCGGATGTGCTCTAAGCCTCAAAATTTGCAGGGAGACTAGGACACATGTATTCCAGAATACCCAAAAATCGTTTTAGGAATTTCCACCTGAAGAAAGTTTTATTAAAATAATTAATTATTTTTAATGGGTGCCTAAGTCTAAACTAAGGAAATTAAAATAATTAAAGGGTATTAATTAAATTGGGGATGAAGCTTATAGAAGAAGACGAGGATCAAGTTGAAATGATCTGAGCCATTGATTAGAAATTAATCTGGGTCGTTGATTACTCAACTGGAGGATTATAAGAAGAGGCTTCATGGGCATTTGAAAATACATTAGAGAGAGATCAAGAGATCGAATTTCTCAGAGAGGGCAGCACAGGAGTTGCTAGAGAAGTGATCGAGGAAATTTCTTGCAATGAGTGGCAGGGATAGTTCCGGAGGAAGATTTCCTGATCCAAGAATACATCGCAAAGAAGGCATCAAGAGATCCCGAAGAGGCAGCGTAGAGGCCACCCTGAGCAACGTAGAGCCATGCAGAGGCAGCGCAGAGCCTCAAAGTGAATCCGCAAATTTGCTGGAGAATCAATTTCCAAAGCCAGAAGTTGAGGTGTGAGCCCGGGAGGGTAGAAGTCGAAGTCTCAGAGGCAAATCAATCAGCGGAAAGGAGTGAGGCAATTCCCAGAAGCTGTGACGCAAACCAACACAGTGATTGCGCAAAAACTGCACAGAGGCAACCTGGGCTAGCCATTCAGTTGCTAGGTCAGTCTTGGATCACCAATGATAGTGTGAGGTATATCTCACTCATCTCTCTGCCAGTCAAATTCTCTATATTGGATAGCCAGCAAGGCATCCAAAGATTGTATTCAAAAAACTACTGCTTAATAATACAAACACTCAATTGTTGCATCAATTTTCCCGCATTGGGTTTTTCCGCAGACATTTGTCCAAAAATAATGGTGTCACTTGTGTTGTGTATTTCTTTCTTGCTCAATTCTTGTTTCCGCATATAAAATTTAAGTAGTGAAGGTTGTAGTTGTATTTACTTCGACATTTACAGTAGAACACAGTAAATAACTTTCATGGATTAACAAGTAGAAGAAGTAACATCAGTTTGTTGCAGTAGTGATTCGAGGTTTCTCGGATTTTCACACGAAGAACATAGAACATACTTTCTTTTAACAAAGAAGTAATAGCGAAATGTGTCTGGAGATTAATTTGAGGTAAGGGACTATGGTGTCAAGTTATTACTCGTACATGCATACATACATATCCCCAAGCTTAGAGGAAGAATGGATTAGGTGTCCAAATAAAAAGTGGCATAACTCTTCAATGATCTGGAAGGCTATGAATCTATCATTCCCAATAATTGGTCAATGGTTATTATTGAGGATAGGAAATCGCATGAGACTAAGGATTGACAGAAATCCATGGGTCGGTTCCAGTGAAGGTCTCAAATTATTTGAAGGTTTGATTGAGGTTCTCCATAGAAAGTATATATTATTACTCCATTAAGTAACCCATACAAAATTAACCATAATTTGGAGGCAAGAATGGAAATAAGCCAATATTATAGGTTTGGGAGGGAGAGATATTGAAGAAATGGAAAGATACATTTGTCCTTTTAGGTCTAGTCATGCTAAAATAAGGGATCATGAAGATGAGCTCATCTGGGGAAAACCCCTACAACAAAAGTCTACATTGTTAAATTGGGTTATCAAATCATATGTGAAGTTGAAGAGAGGGGGATCAAGCCTAGTTGTGGAGGGTTATTTGGAAATTTAAATTCCTTCTAAACACCTAGATATTTATGTGGTTTACCCTGAATAAGAAGGCTCTTACTAGGGAAAATATGCAAAAAAGAGGTATGCATGGCCTAGGATAGTGCATTCCATGTAAGGAATTCAATGAAACTATTGATAATATGCTAATGTCTTGCTAGTATACATAGTATTTATGGAAGTAAATAGAGAGAATGATTGGTATGAGGAAGATATGAGGTGGAAATACAATCGAAGAAGGATTAAACAACTGGTGTAATAACTCTATTATTAAAAAAAATATGCATTGCTTTGATTTGTGCATGGGAGATCTAGTTTTCACACAACTCAGATGGTTTTGAAGGGTAAATGATACCTCCAACTCAATATGTAGTACAAAGTATGTCTATTTTAGATGGCTCCCCATATGCTACAAAGATCAAATGACAAAAACAAGTATTCAAGAAATAGATTGATAAGAGTGGCGCATGGCCTTATTTTGATGGGGCTTCTCAAGGGGATCCTTCTTTGTATGCAGTTGGTGGAGTCATACATCTAGATGATTGCCATGTTATATCTTTTAAAGCTGATTTAAGGAAGGAAACAAACAATAAGCCTAAGTTGATGGCTAGAAAACTGCTAATAGTATTGTCAATTGAAAAAGGCGCCCAAGAACTACAAATATTTGGCAACTCTTTTGTTGTGGTAAATTAGATAAATGGGACAATTCATTGGCAAATTTTAATCCACAACCTATTTATTAGGAGATTCAACATCATCATCTTTTAATTCATCATCTTTTCACCATTTTTATAGAAAAAGGAATGTGGTTGTTGATGGCCTTCCAAAAGATGGACTCCTCATGAAGGAGGTTGGATTATTTAGAAGCAAGTGGACAATCCACTGAATTGTTAAATTATGCAACTAGAGTCAAATTCCACTTTGGACAGCTCATTTGATGGATATAATTATTGTATTAAATCCTTCTTTTCGAGAGGACCAAAATCGACCTAAAGATCACTCAAATCGGACAAGGAAAAGTGTGTTTTTGAATTAAAGCCCACGCGTGCAAATTGTCAAGGTCGGCTTCAACATCATGTGGGCTCATGAAGCCCAATAATCATGTCTTTTCACCCACATGGATTCATATAAATACAATAGACCTCACACTTCATTTCGCATCTCAACAACACAACATATCTTCTTTCTATCCTCTTCCTATTGGTTCATATAGCTCGGATTTGGAAGGACTCTTCTCACATGTGCGAAGGACAAAAGACACTTTTGATTGGGCCGAATTACAAGGTTGTTGTAGCATGTTGACTGGCATTGACTTGGGCATTACTGGCATGTTTTGACTGTGTTTTAGTGAATCCTTTCTTTTCTAGCAGGGCGTAGCTGTTGGTGGTAAATTCAAGGCATTATGTGATGTTTGACTGAAGCTCTAATCATAGACTTTGACCACAGGCTACTTCTCTATGTTGACCAAGTTTGACTGCTCCTAATTGAATTGTTTTGGGCTCAATTCGTTCAACTAAGAAGGCCGCATACATTGCTCCAGGACCAAGCTACTTTGAAAACCCTTTGACTATTGTCCTGTCTCTAGTTAGGGCACACTTTGACAATAGTTGACTGTCCTTGACTTGAGCAGAGGCAAATTGGATTTGACTATAGTGGACTCCATCTCTCTCTTGGATAGTTGCTTGGCATATTGACATTATTTGGATATTGAAATTGGATATTGATGATGTACTCTTTCTTTGTTGAACATTTGAAGACAATCTAATAAGAAGTTATGCAAGGGTTTTACCCATAGTGGGTTTTGCCCTAGTCATTGACCAAATTTATGTCTCGTCTCTTGGTTGCCTTTCATTGTGCATTTATTGTTCTATCTACTATTGCTCTACTATCATTGGATAATTGAAGAAGTAAATTGTTAAATTGGATGCTATTGCATATTGTTGAAGTAATAGTTGCAGTATAGAACAAATTGATGAAAAATTAACATGAATATGTTAGTCCTTTTAACTAACATGGGCATATAGTTTATGATATCTATATGTAAAGATGTAAAAGGACTATTAATTTTATTATCACTATTTCATATCATTCCAAAATAATTATTTAGACTCAATATTTTGATAGTGATATGGGATATTTTTCTTGATAACATCCAGATGGAACAGCACACACACAAACACGCGCGCACACGCGCACATATATAATGTTCTCGGGAAATTAATTTATTAAGAGACAAAGTAGCCTATCAATCCCCATAGGCTATAGTCCTGGATAAAGGGGAATACCCCAAAATATCCTATGTTGGGCAAGTTTTGGGGTAGTTGAGCAAATAAACCCAAAGTTGGGGTTTGGAGCAACGTGGAAAATGTCGACCTCAAGAATAAATCGACAGGGGTCCAAAAATTGAAAAAGTCATTAAAATTAGGAGGTTTTCGAAAAACTCGGCAGAATTAAAAAAAAAAATACAAAAATATTCATTTTTTATTTTATTTTTTAGCATCTAAAGTATCCACAACATCAAATAAATGCAATTCCATGTAAACATGAAAAGAAAGCTAATATATAATATGTATATGAAGTCTAGTGTTATATCACATATCAAAATAGTGAATCAGGTCCTAAATCTTGAGTCCTAACTCAATCTTAACTCTCAAGAGTCAAAATATCAAAAAAATATAATAAATGTATATCATGAGTAATCTACATGTCATAGAGTAATCAGTCATTGAGATCCTCTGCCCCTTTTACAAGAATAGGGAATGGCTTTGCCTTTTCCTCTAGGGGAAGAAGGCCCTGCCCCTGGGGCTAAAAATGGAACATGTCATCCTCTAGAATCAAAAAAAAGAGGTGGCCTTTGTCCTCTACTACTGCCCATCCTAGATGGTGTCACCTCCTCCTCCTCATCCTCCTCCTGCTCAGCCTCCTGGCCCCACTCCTCCTCTTCCTCTACCCCTAGTTGTCCCTCCCCTGCAAATGCTACCTCCTCTGCCTCTAGTGCCTCTGGATCCACATTTAACCAATCAAGGATCGAGTCCATGACAGGCCTCTCAGTCTCAACCCTCCATGCAACAGTGGTATCAATATTGTCCAGTGAGATGGCTTCCACATCAAGAGTTTTCTGAAGTTGTCTCACCCACAATCGGAGATTGTAGTAGATGTAGACCATGCCAATGAGGCATTGGGACTCCAATCTGTATTAGGGTCATGGATTGTAAATTAGTACTTAAAATTTAAGCATTAAAAATAATAAAATGAATTCAAAATTTTAATTCGAAATTTTTTTACTTGTTGCGCTTTTTGTTGTGTATTTTGTCAAATACACTCCAGTTGCGCTCACACCCAGAGGAATTGCATGTTTGGTTGAGCACTCGAATGGCAAGCGTTTGGAAATGGGGTACTCTGCGACCATAGCTTGTCCACCAAGCCTCTACAAGTTAAAAGAAAAATGAGAAACATTAAAAAAAAGTTAAAACATTGAAATTCTAAACTTGAAGAAAATTATGAAGAGAATGAAATATGAAATTTGAAAGTTGAAACAAACTGAAGCTTACATGGCATTTTGATCATCCTATTCTTAATAGCCATGGTAAAACCAGATGTACCACCCGCCATCCTATATATCTCCATTTCTTTAGAAATTTCTTCACGTTCTTGCTCAGATGCCACCATCCTCTCAATACAAGTGAGGAATCCATCAATCACCTCGGCATCAAATTTGGAACCACATGAATAAGAAAATGTGGGGTTGAGGTAGATACATGCAGCATGAATGGGGCGATGGAGGGTATTGTTCCATCACTCATCAATCACTCTCTGTACCAGCTATTGTTTCTCTAACCCCTCATCTCCCTAATCTTCATAATAGGCATGAATGGCTTCTTTGGCCCTATCCATGCCCTCATACAAGCAGCCCATTGTGGGCTTGTCTCCATCAACCAACCGAAGAACCTCCTCTACTCTTGTCCAAAAGCTCTGATCATATGAAACTAGTTTGCATGTGCCCTCTCCCTCAAGTTTGTGGCTAATAGATAAAGCACACCAATCTTGTGAAAGAAACATGCTCTTCACATCCCCACATAAAATTCAACAAACACTGAAGAGATATGAAAGTAGTGGCAAATTGTGTAATGGCAGGATGCACCAACTCTTTGTTGTTGGTGAATCTTCTCATTAAGCTAAGCATCGATGCATGTTTATATATAAATTTTGTTATGCTCCTAGATGATTCAACAATATCCCTCACAACAGGAATCTTACATTTATCCTCCAACATCAAGTCAATACAATGAGCAGCACATAGTGTCCAAAACAAGTTAGGATACCTCTCACTAAGCAACCTTCCAGCAACAACATAA
Organism: Pinus tabuliformis; assembly: GCA_031772625.1. Lineage (NCBI taxonomy): Eukaryota > Viridiplantae > Streptophyta > Pinopsida > Pinales > Pinaceae > Pinus > Pinus tabuliformis. Next base: position 730,402,825 of record CM062819.1, read on the forward strand.
TTTGCAGCGTTGTCCGTTATGACTTGGACAACATTTTGTGGAACTACTTCCTGAATGAAGATGTCTAACAAATCACATAATAAACATGCATCTTTAATGTGTGTAGATGCATCAACAGATTTCATAAACATTGTCCACTTGGGACAACTAACCAAGAAGTTAAGAAGGTTCCTACCCTTCTAGTCAGACCAACCATTTGACATGATTATGCATCTAGTGTCTTCCCATGATGCCCTAAAATCCTCCAATCTAGCAGTGCAATCAACCTTTTCATTTTGAAGAAAAGGCCCTCTCAACTTTACGAAGGTAGGGGCTTTATACCTCGGGCCAACAACAACAGCAGCATAAAACATAGGTTGGTAGAATGGGTTGGCTTGGAAATGTTGAAAGTAACATCACTCCATAAAAGACACTTACTGACCAACCTATTAGCTTCTCCTTTTCCTTTTTAAGTGTCGATTTGATACCAAGTTGTGCACCGGGTGTGGTTCTAGGAACAAAAAAATATGAGAAAGCTAAGGGGTTGGGACATGTGGGAGTGCAATGCGATGTTGAAGAACCACTCTCACTTCCCCCCATTATTGAGGCCCCTACAAGATGCCTCTTTATCACTGCCCTGATGCCTTTGTCCTCCTCTTTACCCATCAATGATTTAATGGCCTGCCAGATGATTTTCGAAGTTGGATTTGGACAAAGTTGCATCTTTTGCAGCAGAATTTGCCCTAGAAGGAATTTTAATCTGTTGACACCCCCTCACATATGCTTGCCACACAATTTGCAAGTCAAATACATTCTATTGATCCCCCCACATTCAGGTATAGGATCAGGTTCACCATATTCCCACATAGGGTCCAAATTCCTCGGCATTTTGTTTGAAACTTTAAACCTGAATTTGAAACTAGGGCACAAAAAATTGAAAAAAATTAAAAATTGTCCATCACATAAGAAGCAAACACAAATGTAATTGTTGATTTTAAATTTTAAATACCTCTTCTCACTCACTTGAACAGACTCAGATTCACTAAATAAGGGTTTGAATTTTTTATTCTTGAAAGTTGAAACATGTAAACAAACTAAACATTTTTAAGTTTTGATTCAATCCAGATTCTAAACAATGTTTTCATTCAAATCTCTAAGCAAAAATAAGCTAAAAACAAACTAATAGAAAGATTTAAGAAGCCATTTGTGTAACAAAGACTGAGAGAGAAATTATAATACATAACTGGCAACAACAAATTGGCACCTTGAGTCTCTCACATTGAGCAGTGGACAAATCTCCAAATCCACACCACAAAATTAGTTTATCTCCTATTAGGGAATGGCAAACACCTCCTCTGTCCACAAGGACAAATGGCAGAAAGAAGAGTTAAAAACTAAGAAACTAGATTCGCTCAAACCCCTGGTCGTGTCCTGAATCTGACGAATCCGACACGTTTACTCCGATCATGTCCCAGCTTGTCCGACTTATGGGATTCGATGGGACACATGTCCCTCGATCGTGTCCCAACATGTCTTGGTTTCATGATACGAATCTCTATTGTGGGACACGAATCACTTGCAAAAGTGTGTCGCATGGCCCATAAAGCCCACTTTTGGCTCATTTCTCCCTCATTGTTTTGTGTCTCTCTTGTTGTGGGTGTGTGGGAGCAACTACCAAAGGGTTTGGGAGCATTTTGGAGGTGATTCAAGCAACAAATAAGTGCATTTTGCTTCTATTTATTTTGCATTTTTATTACAATAGTTTGCATGTGCATTTTTTTTACAAGTTTACAGGGAAGGATGCATTGAGGCGGAATTTTCAGGATAGAGCATCCCTTGATGAGGTGGAGGATGCCTTTGCAGAGTTTTCCACTGGCAATGGTCGATTTGCAAAATATGATGTGATTAGAGAAAAGGGGGGTAAGAAACCCTATGCTTGGTGGGCAGCATATGGGGCGACAAGCCCTCCTCTACAACAGTGAGCCATGAGGCCCCTCTCTCAAGTGAATTTATCCTTTTGTTGCAAGAGGAATTGGAGCACATATGGGAATTTGTATAGTGTCAAGAAGAGCAGGCTTGAGCAGTCCAGGGCAGAGACAATGGTGTATGTGCACACCAACCTTCATCTTATTTACAAGCAAAGGGATGAGTGGTTGAATGGAAAGACAAAGATGTGGGATGTCTTTCGTGATGATATGTGTTTGGACAGCAGTGTTGAGTTGACATTGGCTAACTTGGATCTTAATGAGCCAGTGCTAGAGCCTATCACTTTTGATGATGGTGATATTGTTGAGAGGTCATCCTCCACACTAGCAGATGCAGAGATGACATTGGATACAGAGGAGGAGGATGCAGCCTAAGAGAGCAGTGGTGACCATGATGATGACAGTGATGTTGATTTTGATGATGATGATTGATGACTCATGAGCTACCTACTACCTTGAGGCTTGTGTTTGTTTTGTATTTGCTACTTCTAATTGCCATTGGCCTTGCTACTACCTATGTAACACATTTTGATTTTGATGACTTAATGAGAAAACTGTAGTTTGAAGTTTCTTGTCTTTCTCCTATTGGATCATTGATGAATCTGTCACAATTGTATTTGTATGCATAATGTTACTTTGTAAAACTTACAAATTTTAAATTTACAATGTAGAATCTAGATCTATGTCTAAATTTGTATCATGAATGAGAATTTGTGTAAGAAATATCTAATATATATATATATATATATATATATATATATATAATGTGTCCTAACATGTCTTGTTCTGGGGGGTCAACATGCTTGTGTTGGACACTCGAATCTTCGTGTCCTGCATGTCCCGTGCATAGTTGCAGGAAGCGCCCCCCCCCCCGGATCCTAGGCCGGAATCGCGTCCCGTACGGAAGCGTTCCGGAAGCGCCAGCCGAAGCGCGATTCCATTTTTGCCGAAGCGCGATTCCGAGTTTTTTGAGCGATTCCTAGTTTTTGAGAAGCGTTGCCCCCGAAGCGCGCTTCGGAGGGCGCTTCGGGCCTCCGGAAGCGCCACGCTTCGGGCCCGGAAGCGCACGCTTCACGAGCGCTTCGGAGCGCTTCCGGAAAAATCCGCGCGGGCAAGGAATGACACTTCAATTTTTTTTAATTTTTTTTAAAAGTTAACTTAACTTGCAATGAGGGGGTGGGTTAGGGTGAGTTTAGGGTGAGTTTAGGTGAGGAATGAAAAGCATAAAGCTCCCATTCATTCCTCATTTTCTCACTTTGAGTTTATGAGAGTTGGAGAAGAGAAGAGAGGAGAGGAGAAGAGAAGAGAGGAAAGGAGAGGAGAAGAGAGGAGAGCTTGGAGGAGTGAAGAAGGAGGAGCTAGGAGAAGGAGGAGGAGCTTGGAGCAAGAGCTTGGAGGACTTCATCTACAAGAGCTAAAGAGGTAAGTTCAAACCCCAAACTCCCTTGTTTTTTTGAAAAAAAAAATTGTATTTTTCTCCTCCCTCTCCTACTCTTTCCCATTGTTTCTACTTGCTCCTTTATTTACAGGTTGTCCACCACCTATATCCATATTCCAAGATGGTGTTCTTTTGGCTTCTATGTATCATTCCACTCTTGGTTTTAATGATGGCAAGGGTGAGGAATAGAAGGGAAGAGGAAGGGGATGAACTTGGTCCTAATAGTAGTGACCCAATGTATGATGAGGAGGAAGGGTTTGAAGAGGAAGGGGATGAACTTGAAGGGGACACTGAAGCACAAGATGGGAAAGGTACATCAACACCCTTGTGGAACTATGTGACCAAACTTGATGGGGGAAAGGGTGGTGGATCTTACAAATTTGTGTGCCCTCATGGTTGTCATGGAGGAAAACCATATTGTGGTTCATATACCCGTCTGAGGAGGCATCTTTGTGGGGTGCTGGACAGTGATGAAAAAAAGGGTTCTGTGGGGGTACAAATTTGCCCAAACATTTCAACTGAAGAAAGAAGAAAATACATCCAAATAGAGATGGCTGCACAACAAAAAAACAAGAAACAAAAAACTCATTCTGAATCAAGTGCAACCTCTAAATTTGGTAGTTGCCCATCTCCTCATGGTACTTCTGCAACCTCTGGAGGTAGAAGAACAATAGGGGATTTCCTTAATGTTGCTGGGAGGGATGATGTGGATGGAAAGATAGTATGTTTTCTTTGTGCTTGCGGTGTACCATTTAATGTGCTTCGCTCTCCCTATTGGCATGACATGGTAAAGGCCATCAATGAAGCCCCAAAAGGATACAAGGCCCCCAACTATGAGAAAGCTAGAACAGTGTTATTAGAAAGAGAAAAAGCTAAGGTTCAAAGAGCTTTGACACGTTTTACACATGAGTGGGTGGATTCTGGGGTATCCATTGTATCAGATGGGTGGACAAATATTAGAAACCAACATTTGATAAATGTTCTTGGTGTTTCTTCTAGTGGTGCAGTATTTATTGCATGTCATGACTCCTCCTCCATCAGTGCAACTGCACAAAACATTGCAGATCTCCTATTGAAATCAATCAAAGATGTTGGTCCGAATAATGTGGTTCAAGTGATCACAGATAATGCAGCAAATTGTAAGGCAGCAGGAAAAATTATTGAGCGTACTCATCCACACATCTTTTGGTCTGGGTGCCTGGTTCACACATTGAACCTTTTGATGCATGATATTGTGAAACACAAAGATTGTGGGTGGATTGCTGAGGTTTACAGGAAAGGGAAGCAGCGCATTAAATTCATCACAGGGCATACAAGGGTAAACTACTTCTATGGCACTTACTCCAAGTTGCAATTGCTTAAAATTGCAAAGACAAGATTTGCTAGTTATTACCTCACCTTTAGGCGGCTAGTGAGGGTGAGACAAGCTTTAACTAATCTGGTGTGTGCTGAAACATGGGATGAAATTAACACTGACACAGATGGTGCTAATGCAGTCAAGGACACTGTTCTTGACAGTTACTTTTGGTCACAGGTTAAATATGTTTTGCAATTCACCAAACCAATTTATTACGTGATCAAGTTTGCAGATTCAGATCGACCAGTAATTGGGGAGGTGTATGAGCAAATGGATAGCATGTTGGGGCAGATTAAAGACATTGTTGAGCCTAGAGATACCACCTTGTACAATTATATTCGTTTAGAGGTGCAAAACCGATGGGAAATGCTAAATATTCCATTGCATGCATTAGCATATGTTTTGACACCTAAATACTATCATCCATCATGGCTTTCAACACCAGCACCTGGGGGGGAAGCAGGAAAAAACCACACCAAGATAGAGAGGTTCACGAAAAATATATGGCTGCATTGAGTAAATTAATCCCTGATGAGGAGGAGGCTGCATTGGTACAGAGACAGGTGAGCAACTATACGCTCAACACTGGTCCATTTGGGAGCATGCATGCAATTCAAGATCGAGAGACTTTTTCTGCTCTTGAGTGGTGGAACATGCATGGAGGGGGTACTCCACTTCTACAGAGTTTGGCATTGCGGGTGCTATCACAGGTGGTAAACACTTCTTCTGCAGAGAGGTGTTGGAGCTCTTATTCTTTCATCCACAGTGTTAAAAGGAACAGGTTGAATTTAGACCGGGCAGAGAGCTTGGTTTATGTTCATTACAACTTGCGATTGTTGTCCCATTACTGTGAAGATGCAAAGTCTAATAAAGACTTGTTGATTTGGGACAAGAATCCAGAGGAGCCCAATTTGGAGGATGGAGTGTTGCGACTAGAGCAATTAGAGGATGCTCTTATCCAGGTATGTCCATTGTGGTATGAATTTTCCAATTTTCCCTTATAAAGCATTTCTCTAATTCATGTTTTTAATTTTTTTGTTAACTAGTGTTTTTTTTTTTTGCATGAATTTTTTGAGCGATTCTAGGATGATGATGACCGTGTTGATATGCCACCACCCCCACCCCCATCTGGTCCCTTGGTTCCTAGGTTCCATGGTTCAACACCAACAGCAGGGGGTTCTTCTTCATCAGTTTCAGTGCCACGACTTACACAGGGACCATCTTCTTCATTGCCACCACGTGGAGGCCCGCCATCACGTTCTATTCGTGGTGGAAGGAGGAGAGATTAGTAGATATATTCACAATCTACTACTTTTTGTCATAGATTACTCATTAGACTTGTAGACTTGTGAATTTGAATTTTGAACCTTTTTGGCTTGGCGGTGACCAAGTGACATATTTTGTAAACATTATTATTTGAATTTTGGACATGACAAATGTTGACAGTTGCTCACTTGCTAGATAAATCATAATATGCTCTATGTTTTATGTTTTATAATATGCTTAAATGTTTTATGTTTTATAATATGCTTAAAAATTTGATGTATGTTTGTAATAGCTAGAATATAGATGATTGTTGTACATACTAGTAACTACAATGGAATCATGGATGCCATATCTATCTTGATTTATGCAAAAATATGCATGTTTTCATGTCTTCTACAATTAATTTGGTATTTGGGATGTTTGTTTTGAGTATAAATGCAAAAAAATATAAATATATATATATATAGCAGACGCTTCCGCGGACGCTTCGCTTCCTAGATTTTTGGAAAATGACGCTTCCGCGCTCCCGCTTCCGCTTCCGCTTCGCTCCCACTTCGTGCAACATTGGTCCCGTGTCAGGGGACTTAGGTGAAAAATGAGTGTTATTTTCAGACTTTACCCTCACTTATTCGAAGCCCAGGTGGACTTCATGAATTTTTGGTTTGACTCCCAATAAAATCGGCTGGCCCAAAAAATCGGACTTTGACGATTTTATCGCGACTTTTTCCACACTAGTTTGGAGTGAATTTTAATCTATTAATTAAGAAGAGAATCCCCTCAAGGAAATCTATAAATACAAGGGAGCTGAATTCAATATATTATCACTGATTGGATCATTTTATCTTTGTTTGTTTTTAAGTTTGAGGCTCTGAAAGTTTTAAGACCCCTTCTCCTCTATCAATTTTTGTGGTGAAAGTTTCCACCCTAGATGACTCAACTCCATCTTTCCTTTCTCCTTTTGTTCTGGCACAGGAAATACCATCTTGAGGCAACGAAGTCATTTCTGTTTGTTCTTGTTTTACTTGTCCTGGCCACAAGAAACTCTTCAATTAAGAGCAGTGAAGTTTGTAAAGGATCTGAAGGAGTTCACTTGGTACTTTGGGCAGAACAAAGATCTTTGTAGATGGTTTCTTGAATAGTTCAAGATTCTCTGAGGCAAGGCCAATACTAGATGTCACTCCTGGAGTTGAGTCCTAAACCAATTGGAAGAATCTAAAGCTCAGAAATCCCTCACATGGGCATCTTGTAGCAAGAGGTTAACACTCCATGAAGACTGAGCTAAGAAACACCCTCGCATGAACATCTTGAAGCAGCAGATTAATATTCCATGAAGGATCAGATCATCTAAAGGATTTCAGAAGACTTGTTGACTCTGCGCAAATAACCATATGTAAAGTAAGGTATGTAGCCACAAGAACTACAAAGGAACGAAGTCGCGGATCACGAAGCGACCAACGAGTAATATCACGAAGTTGCAGATCAATAAAAAGAATAGGCGTAGTTTCTATGCAAATAACCATATGTCAGTGAGCACAGTCAACGTGAATTACGGAAGACCAACTGCAACGTACCACACACATAGTCAAAGGACCAATTAGAATTGCATGAATGACGAGAGTTCACTAGAGCACTCGATCTTGTAGAGCCCGAAACCTCCAGCAGAACCGGGATCGGTGCAAGGGTCCGATCATACGGAAGCAGTGATTACGTGTGAAATTATGAGGTGTTTGTTCATACAAGCTTGCATCGTGGACTGGTAAATTATCAGGATGTTCAACTGAATTTTGTTTTCTCCTTACTCTACATGGACTATATTATATACGCATATGTGAACTATTTCAACGCGGGTTTGTTGAACAGTCATATTGCACTGTGATTTGTTGCTTGTATAATGAAGAATATGACCCACTGTGATTTGTTGCTTGTATAATGAAGAATATGACCTATTGTATCACAGAACTGCAATTTTATTGAGCATTAGTGTTGCTAATTTATTGTTTAGACCTAATTGATTAATTGTTTAATTAAGAAGTCGCATTGTCAAATGAAGAATGCTTTATTGGTATTGAATTAAACTGAAGATAAATTACCTGCAGCCCTAATGCCCTAACAAACCCTAGGATAAAATTACCCTCACCCACTACAATATTATCAGAGCAGAAAATCCTGCCAGCCTGGATGGTATTTAAAAAATGGAACCACCAGAGGCAAATTTTTGGGAAAGGCAAGCAGAGTGTTGGAGGAGGCTTGAAGAGCAGCAAGCAAAAACTACCAACAAGTTGCAAGAATGAAACAGGCGATTAGAATAATTTAACAAAAATGCCACAGTTGAAGCAAAGGCAAGGGCATGGTCATGGTTATACAAGAAGCAGAGAAGCGGTCGCAAGGATCTAGTAAAAGAAAAAAGGAAGCACGATGAAGATTTGCAAACATATGCTTCAAGCACTGAATATAGAGAAGGTACAAGACATGGCCAACAGCCTTTAATCTACCTGCTGGAGTTGGTGGACAGTGCCCATCTACACCATATATGCATCAAGGGAGTAAATTTGTGCCTGGTGTGCATCCACGACAACCAACTAGTAGTGTTGGAAACTTGGACCTATATCACAAGCAACAAGATCACTGATTCAAGGAACTGCTCCTAATCAAATTTACATGACCTCCGCTATTCAGCCTGCCACACCTTTAGGTACACCTGCAGGATTTCTAGGACAAGCTCACTTGTCAGTTCTACCGTACTCTTATGCTACAAATCTGTCGGGTCCTACTCCCATGCAAATTCCAAGACATCACACAAACCCTATGAGTTCAAGTATGGCACCGCTAATTAGTCAAAGCCCTCATGGTGGCACAGTTTTTTCAGTGTCTACATACAGACATTAGAAAAGCACTTGCAGGATCTCTCCCCGCAGGCTTCAGAACACTAGAAATTTTATGGAATTAAAGAAAGAAAAATTGGAGATAGAGGAAGAATGCCCAGTGTCTACCTTCACTGGCTCTGAAGGACAGGTTTGTGAATTAATAAATGAGGCTAGAAATAGAGAAATAAATAACGGTGTATCACGAAATAAAGAATCTCTTCACGAGGCTACTATTAATGAACCGCGGTCCCAAAAGGATGACATTTTGAAGGCCCTGGACCATGAGGAAACTCCTGAACAAAAGGGTGAATATTTAAGGCATAGTCAAGTTGTTTCTCTACAAGGTGATAAAATGAAGAGAGGACCAATCATAGCTAAACATATCCATGCTCAAGGTAGAGATTATAAAGGCAGTGAAAAGCAGCAGTGTGAGCCCCTTATAGAGCAAAAGTTAAGTGGCATGTCAGCCTTTAACAAGATTAACATTACTCAGTCTACTAATGGCATTCACAGGCAATTAAATATAGCAGGCTTAGCTTTGAATCTCTTTAAATGGGCCAAACGACAAGAAGATCATCATGCTGACATGCTATATAAAAAACCACAAAATATTCACAAAGTATCTACTTATGAAAGGCTAGATACTAGAAGACACACAAACTTCACAACAAAAAGAATAGACAGGAGTAGTGAAGCAAATAAGTTGCAATATATTCAACATATTTTGTATGAAGAGCATGTTTTTGATAACATTGTCGTCTTCCCAGGTCCAAGATCACCAAAATGTGCTACAGGCATAGGAATATGTATGAGGATGTTGTATAAATTCAAGGACATTCCCATCTTGGGGATTTGTCTGTGTCATAAAGCCCTGCGACATGTAATTGGTGCTCAAGTTATACATGCTCCTGAGCCTATTCATAGTCGCCTTAGTAATATTGAGCATACAGGATGCCAACCTTTCAATGGCATCCTTTCTGGAGCAGGTTTTGGATTCAATGTTGTACACAATGTTATCAAAACCGAACCGGTGATCGAACCAAAAAACCTTGTGGACTAGGATCAGACCAGAATCGAAGAAATAAATAAATAAATAAAATAAAACCAGTTTACCAAAAACACAAAATATTCATATTTTAAAGAAAAACATATATATTCATGTGCATCCATATGAATCCAAACCATTTATAAAAAAATATGCAAAAGTTCTCATTTATATAGCAAGTAATAGTGCATATAACCATAGCACTTAGTGCAAAACATCGTTGAACCAAAAAACATCAAGACGCAAGCTCTAAAAGCCCTTTATAGTCCAAAATAACATGATAGTATGATACTACAGTCTACAATACTACAGCTACAACCTACAAGTGCTAATTGTTAATGTCATCATCAAAATCATCATCCTGATCAGCCTCCTCATCCTCATTTGAAGAATGAGTAGAATCCAAGTTTGCAATCATTGGATCTTCGTCATTGATATAACTCTCTAAGCATTAAAATAACATAGAAAAAGTGTAGCATATCAAGATAAGATTTTGTTTGAGTGATGGATACACTTTAAGTAGAGTGACGAGTCATGATAGAGGAGCTCAAAACCAGTACCACTAACATCAAAGTACATAGAGGTATTGGTGCTCTTTATTAAATATTGGCTCCTTACCCTCGTACATGACAAAATCCAATGGCAACGTTGCAATCCCCGCAATCCTGATATCTTGCAAATTTATTAAGTTTGCTGGATTTTGAGTGAAATCTAAAATTCCACTTTTTCCGTATGAAATCCAATGAGGTTGGAACCACTCTCAAACATCCCGAGTCATTTCATGGTAATGTTAAAAATTTAAGTAAAAGGATTGAAATGAAAGATTAAGGAGAATGTCACTTTAAGAATTTAACATTACCAAGAAATGCATAGCAATAATAGGACCAAAGGCTTGAATATTAGGTTGAGGACCATAGGCTTGAATATTAAGTTGGCCTAGGGGAGAATTAGAAGTGGGCCAACCAAATCAAAAAATAAAAAAACAGCAATTTTTTTACGCTAATCTAGGAAGGTACAAACTGCGCAAAACCAATCCTAAACTAGTCAGTTCAGTGGAATGGGTTGATTCAGTACCGAACCGACTGGTTCAGTGGAATAGTACGCCCATTCCTATTTGGAGGATTGTTTCAAACTAGTTTTGGGCCAAAAATGGTCGGACCAGTTGGTTCCACCAGTTCCAGTCCAGTTTTGATAACATTGATTGCACAATATCATTGATTGGTACTTGATGCAAAGACTCCTCCCAGTGATCTTATTCCAATTGCCCGAACATCCTGTTGAGATGCATTAAATGCAAACCCTGTTGTGCATAACAGTCGGGCAAAAAATGTAAAATCAAACTCTCTAAACAAGGAGTATCTAAAATTTATTGATGAGATGGGGATGCCAACAATTAACCATGCAAATTTTGATGACTCAAAATGTATTGACAACATGAGATACACGAAAGCGTTTATGGGTGTAATGCACAATAGAAGGCCCCATTATGAGGTACAGTTCCATCCAAAAAGCATTGCCACTGGTCATGGGAAGAAGATATTTAAAAGCTTCCGAAATCTAACAGCACATCATTGGCTCAATTTGTCAACAACACTAGAAAAGAGGGTATCACTTCAATTTCCTTTACGAAGACAATTTAAAGGGCTTGAATCCAAACTTTTGATGGACTCGAAATGTGGGTCAAAGAAAGGATTGGATGCATCCAACAAGCCAGACCACATTTTGGATTATAGGGATGGAAATAAAGAGAGAACACCAACTACTTTGAGGCTGGTGTGAAAGGAATTGGAAGGCATTGCTACAAAGTTTGGAGGATCAGCAAACATTTTTTGTGTTTTATTTGGCAATGGCTTGGCAGAAGATAAAGTTTGGTTAGACATCTCTATTGAAGACCATGGCAGGGCACGATTTTCTTTCATGGGTGGAAGAAAGGGATTGTTATGGCGGTGTATCACGTTCAACCTATCTGACCAAAGTAAAGAAGTTGGGCAGGCTAGTGGATTTCTTTCAGTTGAAGATAAAAAAGATTATGTTGTACAGAAATTTCTGAAAAGTGGAACTTTCTTCTTTTTTAAGAAGGAACTTCAATCTTTTACTTGTCAAAAGGAAGTTTATGAAGTCCCACCTTTCTATTTTTGTGGAGGATATGTTGAATATATTGGGTATGAACGGAAGATCAAGTGTGGCACAAAGTACAACCACAATAAGTCACAAGCTCCTGATGAATGTTTATTCCTTGCAAATTGTCTCATTGTGATTGATCACTACACTGATGATGTGTACATGTTGTCACTGGTCCCAAGCATTGAACCACAAACTGAAATAGATATGCAAAATATCCAAAGAAAGAATGCCTCTACAAAAATCAACTTAAATAGATCCCCAAAGAATCTGTTGAAAAATGTAACTAGGTTCGGTCTTCATAAAATGTATGTCAAAAGAATATTTATTATTGTTACAATGACTTATTAAAGCATGGAATTCATACTTGGGTCACCATTTTATTAGTCGAAGTCCCCATTGTGGACTCCTAGGATTAATAAAGAGTCACTAGAGTCATTGTGTATTTTATGAGACCCTTCTTGGGCTTTCGAATGATGTAAAAAGGAATTATTTTTTAGTCAAAAATGAATTATGTAGCCTCCACACCAAGTCGGCCTCAAGGAAGGCAATTCGACCTCATTGGAAGGATATATATACAAGGTAGTTCAACTTCATTTGGAGCATCTCTCTCTCACTCACATAGTTCGATATCTGAAACCAGAGGCTAGAAGCTGGGAAAAAGTGCAAAGGTGAAGGAGGCTAAAAGAGGTGCGAGTTTGGTCAAGGAAGAAGAGAAGAACAAAATCAAAGTTTTGTTGTCTCTCTCTCTCTCTCTCTCTCTCTCTCTCTCTCTCTCGTGTGGGCTGGTTTACGACATCGAAGTCTCCTTCTCAAGGTCGAAGTTGTTGCTAATGCTGGAAGCTGCCAAGTCAAAGTTGCTAGGGTCGAAGTGTTGTCGTTGCTAGGTCGAAGGTTGGATAGAAGAAGGAGAGGTTGGCTTGGTGTGGGAGAGGTCTTTGTCTAGGTTGAAGAGTCTCAAGGAAAACTATCGAAGGAAGAGATTTTGACTGGGTTTTCACCTAAATAGGGGTTTTGCCCTGACAGAGTGCCTACATCTTGTGTCTTGTGTTTTGTCATATTCATGCACATATCATTTGGTAATTGCTTGATGAAAGATAACATAACAAATAAGTAAAAGAAACCAACATAATTCACAAGTAATTATCAAGAAAGCGAAATCTAACCCTAATCCTTCTAGCATTGATTTCTCAATAGAATCATCAATGTTTTTCTAAGCATGGCTCAATTGAGCCTTCTTATTGTCACGAAGATATTTCTTCTAGTTCTCCACAGCACAATTAGATCAAGTCTAATAGAGCATGGATGGAAGTTGTAGAACTGAAGCTTTTACGATCAATTGAAATAATTGGTAAGGCAGCAGAGGCAAGAAGAAAATCTCCTTTATCCATTAGAGAAGGAATTAATAATCAACAAGAAGTCTTCAAATCGCAAAGGTCAAAATACCAATATATGGAAGAAGTCAGAAAAGGCCTCCACTACATCAAAGAGGACCAAAGTGTGTAGCAACAAAACTTGTCATTGTTCTAGGACAAGCAATGTCAAGAAGGGGGGACTATAATGTTCCCGGGAATTAATTTCCTAAGAGGCAAAGTAGCCTATCAATCCCCATAGGCTATAGTCCTGGATAAAGGGGAAACCCCTAAAATATCCTATGTTGGGAAAAGAAACCCAAAATTGGGGTTTGGAATGAATTTTACTCAATTAATTAAGAAGAGAATCCCCACAAGGAAATCTATAAATACAAGAGGGTTGAATTCATTTGATTGTCATTGATTGCATCATTTTATCTTTGTTTGTTTTTGAGCTTGAGTCTCTAAGGGTTTAAAACCCCTTCTAATCTTTCAATTTCAATGGTGAAATATTCCACCCTAGTTAACACAACTTCATCTTTCCTTTCTCCTCCTGTTCTGGCACGGGAAATACCATCTTGAGGCAATGAAGTCTTTCTTTTTTCTTCTTGTTTTACTTGTTCTGGCCACAGGAAACTCTTCAATTAATAGTAGCAAAGTCTGTAAAGAATCTGAAGTAGTTCACTTGGTACCTTGGGCATAACAAAGATCTTTGTAGATGGTTTTCTTATCAGTTCGAGATTCTCTCAGACAAGGCCAAAACCAGACGTCACTCCTGGAGCTAAGTCCTGAACCAATTGGAAGAATTTGAAGCTAAGAAACCCTCACATGGGCATCCTATAGAAGAAGGTTAACACTCGTGAAGACTGAGCTAAGAAACACCCTCACATGGACATCCTGAAGCAATAGATTAACATTTCATGAAGGATCGGATCATCCGAAGGACTTTGGAATACTTTACGTTGACTCTGGGCAAATAACCATACGTAAAGTAAGCTATATAGCTACAACTACAGAGGAACGTAGTCGTAGATCACGAAGCCACAAACGAATAACATCACAAGTAATATCACGAAGCCGCAGATAAATAAAAAGGATAGACGCAATTTTTGTGCAAATAACCATATGTGAGTGAGAGCGAACAACATGAAATACAAAAGACCAATTGTAGCGGACCACACACATAGTCAAAGGTCCAATTAGAATTTGCACGAATGACAAGAGTTCACTAGCAGACTCGATCCTGTAGAGCCCAAAACTTCCAGCATAACCAAGATCAATACGTAAAGTAAGCTCTATAGCTACAACTACAGAGGAACGAAGTCGCAGATCACGAAGCCACCAACGAATAACATCACAAGTAATATCACGAAGCCGTAGATAAATAAAAAGGATAGACGCAATTTTTGTGCAAATAACCATATGTGAGCAAGAGCGAACAACATGAAATACAAAAGACCAATTGCAGCGGACCACACACATAGTCAAAGGTCCAATTAGAATTTGCACGAATGACAAGAGTTCACTAGCAGACTCGATCCTGTAGAGCCCAAAACTTCCAGCATAACCAAGATCAATGAAGGGGTCCAATCAGGAAGTAGTAATTACATGTGAAAGTCTGAGTTGTTTGTTAATACAAGCTCGCATCATGGACTGATCAATTATCATGATGTTCAACTGAATTTTGTTTTCTCCTTATTGTGTGTGGATTATATTATATACGTATTTGTGAACTATTTCAACAAGGATTTGTTGAACAGTTATATTGCATTGTCATTTGTTGCTTGTTTAATGGAGAATAGGATCTATTGTATGACATATATGTGATTTTATTGAGCATTAGTGTTGCTTATTTATTGTTTGAACAAAATTGATTAATTGCTTAATTAAGAAGTTGCACTGTCAAATTAAGATGCTTTACAGGTGTTGAATTAAACTGAAGAAAAATTACATGGAGCCCTAATGCCCTAACAAACCCTAGGGGAAAATTACCCTAGCCACTACAATATATATATTTAGAGAGAGAGAGAAAGAGAGACTTATCCATACTTGCTCTCCCTGAAAGGGAATTTTGTGCAATGTGAAAACACATTTGTGAAATGCAATTTCGTTGTTCTTATTAAAGTTATGAATTTTTTCAAGGAATAAAAAAGATGCATGATTTCCACCCACAAACACATATATTCCAAGGAAATCTTGTGGGATCCTCTCCCTCTTCCCCAAAATATCTAGATGGAGGGTGGCTCAATTGCCAGTGACAATAGTCGATGCCAACAAGACTAAACCAAACTAAAAACATATTCCTCATGGAAAACTCTACCTTGAAACAAAATATTTAAACGAAGTTAACCCATTGGGCTATATATAGATAGATAGATAGACATCAGCCCAGTGGACTGGCTCAAGTGGTTGAGTGCTTTGAGCTTCATGCAAGAAGTTACCAGGTTGATTCCCCCAGCGAGCTACCTTTCTCACATGCCTCACTCAATGTCCCTACTAGGTCAAGCAACGTAATCAACACAACTTTACACTAGATAACATTTGTGAAATGCAAGTGAGAGCCCAAGGGTATCCCCATAAGGTTTTCTTTGAAATATATATAACAAGATTAGCAATGTAGATAAACAATGGAATCAAAGAACCTTTGGATGACAAAGCAATCTTGTTCATGCTATGCACTATTAGTTTTTGTAGCATCAAATGTGTTATAGCCACGAAATTTGGTGGAGAGGCTAAAATACATGAGATCTCCAAAACCCAGAAATCGTTTATGGAAATTCCGCCTAGAAATGACTTAATTAGATTATTAACCAATTTTTTAATATTTCCTAAGTCTAAACTTAGGGAATGTGGTTAATTAATCAATATTAATTAAGTCAAGGCAAGAATCATCTAGAAACTCACATGGATCGATCAAAAAATGATCCTAGCCATCGATTATGTTTTAATCTTGGTCGTTGGTGCTCCAACAATCGATTATAAGAGGAGGTCAATGTGGTGATGGAAAATATACTTGAGTAGTTCAATTTCTTGGCAAATTGATTTCCAGAGTAGCAGCAGTCAATTGTCGGAGAGAGCTAGAGATCGAAGCAGAGTGTGAGGGTCAGAGACAGTGAGGCTGGAGGAAGTATTCCAGATCCAGTGAGTGCATTTGCAGAAAGGCAGAAGAGCTATAGAGAAGCTGACGTAAGGGTTGCGCAGTAGATTCTAGAGGCAAGTTCAATTTGCTGAGGGAAAGACGTCTTCAGTTCCAGAGGCCGAGAACGAGTCCCAGAGTGTCGGAGAAGCATCTTTCCAACCAGCAGAGAGTAGAACGACTGCATCACAGAACAGTCAGGGGTTTGACATCAAGCGGGTTGTGCAAAGCAGCGCAGAGGCTGACACAAAGGGTCAAAGGGTCGAGTTTCTGAAGGCAAATTGTGTCGAGGATTGCCTGTGGGGTGAGGAAATTCCTCACTAGAATTTCACCAGTATTTTTCTTTGTAGGATTGTCAGACTTAGGCATTCTATTGTACTCAGAATTTCTCACCGTTGCATCATAATAAAACCCTAAGCTATTGCACCAGTTTTCGCAGGTTGGGTTTTTCCGGGGACTTTTGTCCAAAAATAATTGTGTTAATTTTATGTGTGTGTGCTAGCATTTTTCAGCTTCCAGCGCTTTATTTTTCCGCTGAATTTTATTTGTGAAGGCTGCAGTGTATTTATTTCGATATTTGTCGTAGCAGATAAATTTTAATTAATAAACAATTAGGAGAAATAATATCATTAGTTGCAATAGGGTTCCAGTTTGGAATTTCACATGCACGAGGCAAAAGGGGCGTATGTTTCACACAAGTACATCGGCGGTAGTATACTGTATAACAGTACACTAAGAGATAGAGCAAAATATTTAGTAGAAGTTGTGACATTGTATAAAAAAATTTGTGAGATACCTTCCCCTTTCATCTTGTAAACCAGTATATGACAAGGTGTACTATTAAGGCGTTCCTTGTATAAAGGTCACTAATTCAAACCCCGACTTACACATGTCTACAAAAGGGGCAAATGTAGGGACGTAGAGGTTATAATGTAGTGGTTAAAATTGACCCCACATCATGCAAGTACAAGTCCGACCGAGTCGTCAATTCCTCCAAGCACTCTATATATATATGGTTTGTGGCAACCTTGTCACAATCTTCTACAGTTAAGACACAGACAAGATAACGAAGGGAAAGAGGACAACTTTGTATTGTAATGATAAATTAGGGAGACAGGTGTAAGTGATGCCAACAAAGTCAAAAGGAGGAGCTGGAAATGCTATCAAGGAAGTGGACAAAGAAATTTCTACCCTCGAGGCAGGGAGCATTGCATTTCAACAGAAAGATGAATCACAATCAAACTCATGACTGCAAGAAATAGCTCCACCGATATGAGTATGGAAATTTATTAATAAGGATCAAGAGGTTTTCTATGCACAAGGGAAATAAATCCAAACTGAAGCACATCACATTAGAGTGTATCCAGACTTAACATAGACTATAGTATCCAAAGAAATTGGTAATCCTTCCCTCTTCATAATGATACCATGTTAATGCCATGAGTGTCAGAAAATGACAACTAAAATCCTGTAATCCAATCTTATTGTATGTAAAAATTCGGTGTGGGAAATTTAATGAGCCATTTAATTTAAATGTGAAGGACACCAAAAGAACTATATTATATAGGCAATAGTACTAGAAAAATTATGTAAATTATGAATATTTTGATGTGTTTTTCTGAGGAAAAGGGTATATCTAATCACAACTAATGATTAATATGTTGGAAACACTGAGAGGGAGGGTGAATCAGTATTTCTTACTTTATTAATACTTTTCGAGCATTAGTTAATCTTCAGTTATTATTATTATTGTTCAGTAAGAGCAGTAAACAACAATGCAAAAATAGAGACAATAGGCACAAGATTTTTAGGTGGAAAACCCCCTCCAGGTCAAAAACCACCGAACGTTTTTCTAATAAGTTCTTTAATCTTCAACCCCAACTGAAAAGAAAGCTACGACTTCCTAGAACTCTAGAAAAGCATTTTTCTCCAACTCCCACAAGAAGGACGCCACAACGCCCTGGTTTTATCAGCGTTCAGTTGAATGGATGCCCCAACACCCTAGCGAGACACAACTCACCCTAGCACCACCATACCACCCTGAAGTGTTTACAGGCCCCAACCTGTAGGTGACTTCATTCACCTGCCTAGCACCACCCTACCACCCTATAAAGACAAAAATTAAATACAAAAGTGTGGACTCCTGTACCAGGGACAATGATCCACATTACAACAATAGTATAATGATTTTCTTTCACTGACCAATAACACTAGGACGTAAACTACCCTTGACTCAACAAATCTAGATCCCTTGACTCAACTGAAATAAAAGCCCTTATCCCAAAACAAATTTGCCTTCTTCAACTCCAGGCAATGACACAACTTTTTACAATTACAATGTTTGACTTCAATTTACAAAAGGACTCTAGGACAAATTTTACAGTATGTATACAAGACTGCTTTCCCAACTGTTCTTGTTGATGAACCTTGCTGCTGCTTAGTTTGTATTGTCATCACTACTTCTGCCTTCTACTGTTCTGAGGCTTTTGCTGATGTTGCTTCTGCTCTTATTGTTGTAGGAGATTTATTCTTAATAAAACACGTTATGTTGCACTTCTTTAAATAGCATCATGCCACCTTCAAATGTTCAAGTAATGAAACCTTAGACCCTGCTGCTCTGCCCTTACTGCTTTACTGCTATAGTGCTTTGTTCTGCCTTAAATAAAACACTGCTCTTTCCACACTACCTTTGATGATTAGACAATTTGATGCCCAAAGTCCTGTCAATGCTTCACAATTACAATAAAATATGCTTGAAATAGTTCAACTTTTGCTGTAGATTATCAAGATCTTTTGAATCACAATTTACTTCTGATTCACTTCCCAAGGCTACTTCAATTTGTAAGTGGTTTATGCATATAGGATCGGTCACATAGTGTGAACAAGATCTGAATACTTCTTATGTTGGATCAGGCACTGAAAATGATGTCACTGTAATTGCATATCTTAGAAGACTGAAGCACCTGCAAACAAGAACCACCCAAACAAAGAGACAAATAGCCCATGCAACAAAAGGATACAATGCAAATCCCAACCAAAAGAAAAATTGTACAAACCTGTTTTGCTTTTCTGAAATTTTTGCAAGAAGAGATCCAGAATATACTACAAAATTTACTATGCAAAAATTCTGTTTACTATGATTATCCTAGTGTGAGATTAGTAGATACATACCACAGGTAAATGAAGCAGGTACGAGTGGTTTTAGCAGCCCTAAAACACCATTAAATAGCCTTACTGTTTGACAATTTGCAGTCCTGTTCAAACAGTTTCCTACAGGTCCAAAGCTAAATGATTTTTGCCGTTGCAAGTTTCAAGACTTGTTATGCTCCGCAGAATTATGCAATCAATTACTTCACAAGATCATTTATTTAATTTGCAGCAGAAGAGATCTTTTATTCTTCAGATTATAGGTGCCGAAGTCCTGAAGAATGTGCCCTAGCCTCAGATATTAATTCCAGACTTTAGTGAGCAAATCAAGCCACCTTTCTGAGGTTGAATGGAGTCCTTCGCATGGTCTTCAAACCTGTACAAAATATCCTTGGATGTATCCCAAACAAATCACCATAATGAAAAAAATGACGAACCCCAACCCAATGATCTCTGCGTTATTTGTTCAAGGTGGCCGAGAGTTTCAGGTGTCCGAGAGTTTCAGGATAGTCGTTTTGTGCATACTCCAAATGAGAGAGGTAAGGCTCTCCTTTTATATATCTAAGAGGGCTCCAAAATATGAACGTTGGGAGGTTAAGTAAGGGCTCCATAAGTTGGACGTTGGAGGAGCATTATAGGAAAATCTCCATGAGTTATATGTTGAATATTAGAGAGGGTTTCAATAATGAACGTTGAAGGACAGGAGGGCTTAATGAGCTAGACGTTGAAATTAAAATATTATTTTCTTAAACTAAATAATATATATTAGCTTAAGCCTTAAGCAAACGAAAAGTTACATGTTGACTGTGTTTAGAATGTGTTATAGTGTTTTGGAGAGGGCTTCATTAAGTGAACGTTGGAGAGCTTAGAAGCTTTAATTATTTTGAAATATTTAATTTTTCTAACCTGCTTTACCTTGAGTTCTAAAGAAGGAAATCTTTGGTGTCCTTTGAATTTCCTATATAATATTTGTGTCAAAGAGCTTGCTTAGAAATATTTTTAATTTTACTAGAATTTGAAGTCAATGATTGGCTTAGTGCATATGGTCCTACCCAAGTGTGAAGTCAATGATTGGTTTACTATCTTTGGATTTACAAGGTGAGATTACGGTGAGAATCCCTGTCATATATTGACAACCATTGGTGAATAAGGAGTCGTGTCTCTACCCCTGGGGTTTTAGCCCACAAAACTGGGTCTTCAACTTCAACCTCAATTTTCTCTCAAACCAGGAGGAACCACGAGGCGTACCATATATCAACAGAAACATCTCATCGAGGAGAATCTATCTAGAAGGATCTTGACACAAGATTCCATGAATTGCCATGTCAAATTTTCCATGGAAGATCGAGGTAGCTCCTGGTGCTACTTGGGTTGACATCAATGACAACCACTTATCAACATAAAATTTACTACCTAGTGTGCAAGTCAAAAGCTTCGAGAGAAAGCCAAAATAGAAATAAGATAGTATCGATAGTGGCATTAGCAGAATCCATTCACGATATTTAATCTGCATGTTGTGTTACGCATACATACCATATAAGATATACCATCATATATGGCATACATGCCATATAAGATATAGTACCATAAATCATTATATCTCTCACTCTATTTAAATGAAGTCCAGAAGATATACTTATTTCTCTCTTCTATGAATACAACCAGTGAAGTTCATAAATGTAAAATTGCACATGAAGAGATTAAAAGCACCTAATGAGCATAATTGCAGATCCTTCCCATTGCAAACATTCCTAGGGCCCACTGCACAAAAGGAAAGATTAAAGGATCAGGAATAGTCCAGAATAGTCTCACATACCCCAAGATTGATAAACAATTTTCAATCTATAATATATGCACCATTGGACAGGAAAAAATTGAACAAACCCAATACAAAAAAAGATAAAGAATACATGAAGTATAAAAGGGAGTTGAAAATACCACAACTAACGAATAAAATTGTAAGATTATCAGTAACCACATCCTCTGAAAGCTTCGCAATCTCAGGTAAAATAAAACTAACTGAAGATTTCCCATTACACCCTGGTTGAGTTGGTGCTTTGAGTAAGCCTGTGTGACTTGAGCGGAAAATAGCAGAATCCTGTTCACAAAACCACTACCTCTTAACAAATTGCATACAAGAAAGTGCATAAACATTAACACAAGCATTTTCTCAAGGAAATGAGAAGCAAAAAAATTGGAGCCTGAAGAAGGAATTTCCTCCATTATCAGTAAAAGACTGATTTTATTTCAGCAACTGTTAAGCTACCAATTATTGAGTATACCTCTGAAGAATTCGTTTGACTTGACACCAATACATACAAAGGCCAGATGTTTTGCCTCTGCCCTTCAATCTCGGAAAAGTCTAAGAAAGTGATCGTCATTTTGATCCTGAGGAAGGAGAATACAAACTGCATTATCATAAATCAGCATTTATTACTTAAAAGCAACTATATAATGATGGCCTTAGGTAAATACTTTATTCTTACAGCAAAATTATTTGCTATTGTCAGAATTCCTTTTTAGCTATCCATCAGAATTATTATAGAACGGAGATTTGCCTGAACATTAGTTGAATAGCATGTTATCTAATAGAAACAAATAATGTGAATTGCTGATAATTAGATTTATTCAAAATGGTGTACACTGTAATCTTCTTTTCTCTAGTGCTTTAGTAGTGAACTAGATGCAATCCAGGTTTCAGTAAAGTTTAGGGTTAGATAAGTTTGCTACAAAACCACGCTGGTCTGATTTCTTTTTCTTTGAAGATTAAGACGCCTCTGAATAAAGCAAAGGACCTGCAAGAAAGATAGTCCCTGACATCTGGAAAGTACATCCAAAGAAAATTCCCAGGTATTTCTCAATAAAGTTCCCAAATTTAAGTAAAGATGGTCAATATTCATTCATCATTGACAACGTTTATTCCCAAAAATATTATTTATTTTATAGTTGATAGTTATATAATAGCATTTCCCCTTACAGAGCTCTTAGTGCTCATAGTATCTTCTTGGATGAGGAAATCACATAATCTCAAATCACGAAGCTTAAGCAATTTATGGAGAAGGGAACAAATAGCACAAGAAGTGGGGAAGTGAACAGTCAATGAGATATCAGGGCAATTATCCATAACTCTCCTCTGAGATGGACTAGCATTGGGTTCCCAAAATGACAAGCCTTTGGAGTGAAGCAAAGGGTTTTGGAAATTACAGCAAGATGTTGGCATTAGACCAGGATATTTTAATCTTCCCCTGGGTAGTTTATGATGCACTTAGACTTGCGGACATATTCTTCATGATAGAGACCCATGCAAGCACCCTTAGACATACCCATGGCACCTTTAATTATCACCCCATAGGCAAAAGACGAAGAGCTTTGTAAGGATCCACAGATTGGGAGGCATAGCTTGTCTTTGATGAGATTTCCTTCAAGACAAAGTTTGATGCTTGGCTCGGATGAGTTCACCAAATTCATGTGAGTCCAAGTTAGCGGCATATCCCCATCCCCCGATACAATTTGCAAATTAATATTTCACACCTATTTCTTCAAAAAAAATCTTCATTAAAGACTCTAATGGAATCCTTACCACAACCTATACGCCAACATTATCCAATACTCATCTCTTAGGAGATCATTTTTGGGAGATTTCAATACTTGTATCACAACATGTTAGATTCCCCTACATAACAAATCAAAGGATGCTCTTTGCCTCTAAAAGATTTAGCCAGCTTCAGCCATTTTGCACAAGATCTCAAATGATGCAATGGGATCCCTCTCAACATCTGGCAAATGCCTCTTGCATCTCAAAGAACCCCATGAATTATTGATCCAAAATGGTATTCCCTACTTCCCTAACCACTATAGTTTCACATGTTTCCCTCATGCTATAGGAGATAGTGTGGTAGACCAACTACGATACGCTTCACTACATCAATCAATGTTTGCTACTCTAATACCTATAGCCAATCATGTGCTCCTTTCCTTTTCACATTAACCCCCCCACCCCCCAACTCACTAAAACCACCATACTCTTCAAGGATGAGTAACAAAAGACCTACACAGTCCATGTTAATGAGTTATTCCCCCTACCAACTTCTGTTACACTAAAAAATGTCACCATGGCTATTTACAGTCGGTATGGCTCTATCAACAGTCATACTACCCTCTTAAGCAAGTCTTATGCCTCTGCTCTCCATGTCAAACTCCAAAAAGAGAGAAAGCCTTTCTAAATGTATTTATCTCTGGGGACGCAGGTTCTCTCAACCTTACCTGCGGGGACGCACCCAAGGTTCACAAAAGCTGCGTCTTTGGACGCTCTGTATGTAAAGGTGCAGGTGCGTCCCCCTGAAAAGGTTAAAATGCGCAAGTTTCATCTTTAAAAAGTCACTTGTGGTTATTTCTAGAGCATTCTAGAAGGTTGTTCGACGTGTATTGAGCGCCTCCAGATGGTTCATGCACTCCTACCAAAGAGGAACTTATCCCATCAATAGGGGAGCTATCCCATCCAAAGAGGGGACTATCCCATTGATGGTGGACCTGATTAACTTCCTCTTGAGCACTATAAGTACAGGCATTGGGCCAGAAGGAGAAAGGTTGAAAGCTATAGATTTCTAAGGGTAAATGCTGCAGGAATTAGGACTCCCATTTAGAAGCTTGTGAGGAGAGATTGTCATCTTTACTTGTTCTATTTGGAGGTGGGTGAGCTTTGTCAAAGTAGAGGAAGACTCTTGTGGACCCTGGAAGGAGCTTGCACAACACCAAGGCTCAGGTTGTAATGGTTCCTTTTGATTACCTTTAATGCAAATTGGTCCATTCTTCTCAATAACTTGTTGTTAATGGGTTATTTCATGTACTCCTTGGTCTATGTGTTGAATATGCTTTGTTTTATGTTATAATCAGGTGCTATTTAATTGTTTGACTGTTGGTGATTGCAGGTTTTGGAGAAAAGGAGGAGCTCATCCAGATCAACAAAGCTTGGACTTCTACAACAGCGTTTGGACAAAGGTAAGAACGAAACACTTGATTTCTCATATCATAATGTATGTTTAGAGAAGGATAGCTCCAGTTTGTTTTGTTTGTCATTAGAATGTCTTAGACTTCTAGGAAGGTCAGTTGTGTCCGCACCCTTGACTGATTCCGTGTGACAAATTGGCGACTCCGCTGGGGATAGATTCCATTGATGAGAAGAGTCTTTTCTTTTGTGTGAACTTTGCTTTGAGAAAATTGGTTTATTTTCTGGTTTTGGCTCTGTGACCTTGTCTCTGGGTGGGTTAGCTTAGGATTAGTTTTATTTTAGGTTTTCTTGAGTTTTTCAGTAGGACACACCCTCTGAGTGCTGCACAGTGCGTCCCTGGACGCACTGTCGCTGTGTGCACAGTGTGGGCCCGCACCTGTCTTAACGGGTTGCCTGCGTCCCCTGCTAAAATTTGAGAAAATTCCATTTTTTGCATTTTTTCTCTTAGATTTTGCTTTTTCTTAGTTTTTACTGCCCAGATCCACCAGTTACCTGCCATAAATCTTCACCTAAGCTTGTTTCATTGGCATTCCTGCTTTAAGCTTTCATCAATTGGGTGTTTTGAGTCTCTTTTTTGAGAAATTCTTAATTTGATTTCCTTTGGTCATTACTTGGAGGTTTGGCTCAGTCTTTTCACAATTTTGCATCTTTTTGCTTCTGTTTTTGCTTCTCATCCTTGGGGGGGCTAAATTGTGTATGAGTGTTAATCGCCTTTGAGTGTTTTTATTTTTTGATCTTTGGAACTCTCACCCAATTTTCTCGACTTGCACTTGATTGGTTCTTAGATCACATTAGAATCATCTTGTGTTTGAGAATTCTCTTGCATAGATCACATTTGCATAATTAGAATTCTCATTTTCGGAATATTAATGAAAATGTGCATAGATTACATTTGCATACTTTTCGAGTGAATTGTGCATAGATTACGATTGCATAGTTTACATTCTGGAAAATCAATCGTAGATTTAGATCAGTTTTCTTTGATTTGAATTTACACAAAATAAAAATAAAAAAATGGTTTGGAATTGATTTGCATTAGTTTTTCTTGATAAAATTAGTGCATTAGAGAATTTGTTATATTTTCTCTTAGTGATCAATTTTTGCATTGTTGGAAGTGAATGGAAACTCTCTCCTTACTTTAGTTAGGATTCATCGAATTGAAAAGATTACATTATCATATTCGATTGCATTCAGTTGAGTCGGGTCATCACACCATTGGTTTCATCTCCATTTACCCATTTGAGTAAAAACAGCCTTAATAACACAACGCTTAATTAAAATTCATCTAGTAATTTTTACATTTCTAGGGCTCTGAAACACCAACATAGCTTAGGCTAGTGTCTTGGAGTAGGTGAGTACTTAACTCTCCAAGACAGTAAAACCAAACAAGTAGCTGATCTTGTGATAGAATCAAATCCAATTGTTACATTTACACTCTGGGAAAGCTCCTCTTAAAGGAGAAGCACGAGCTCGTGTCCGAACCAGTGAGGGGATCCATCCTCCCTCGTTGGGAACGACGCCAGACAGTACGTATTACAAACGGTAAACCTCGGATTAACCATTGTCGAGGAGCCAGGGGTCACTTATCGGTAAACCTTGGATTACTGTCAAGGAGCCGGTAAGGGGATTGAGCTTGCTACTCTGCCCTTGCGTGCTGTCGGAGTTTAGATTGTTCCCCCAGGTGTACTTGTGGCCGTTGGTAACCTTAGTGACCATAATCTTTAGGATTCTACCCAAGGTGACGGTGGAGGGAAGGTCCCACTGTACCTGGAGCAGACATCGGCTATACTCACTTGGATTTTCTGGGGGGTTCACTTCACTCGAGATGGTTAAAGTGGAGGAACTTGGTCCAGTCTATTCATTAAGCAGGTTGTCGACGTAACTGTTCCACCCGCCATTTCTGTACTGAATCCAGCGAGGTTGGGCTTCATCACCAACTAGTGTTTTCGGTCCGGAAGGTTACTGTTTGTGTGTGGTTTGACTCCTAGATTTGATAGCGCGTGTTAATTTGTTTGTTTTTACTTTTAGAGACCATAGGTGTGAATTGTGAATTTTAATTGTTAGGTGTGAATTGTGAATTGTTAATTTTAGTTTTAAAATTGTTAATAAAATTCACTGAAGTTGAATATAATGGCAAATGTTCCAGAATTTATCAACCTAGGAACCCCTCCTAATGAGAATCCTAGTACTTTTCCTTACTTTGGAAATGTTGGTCCTCCTTATATGGCTACTTTGTCATTACCTGGATTTACAATAGGTTTACCGATATGGCTATTTTCAACTTCGTTGGCCCAAAATACTCCAATTGTTCCATCTCAACCGAATGCTTCACCTCAAGAGAGTTCACCATCTCAACATCACCAACCTTCTGTTGACCCTTTACCTTCTTCGCCTAATTTTTCTTCCTCCATTTCTTCCTCTTCGCCTGGTAAAAGTCTTGATCCTAGTAACCAGGAGGCTAAGAAGAAGAAGAAAGGGAAGAAGAAGAAGAAGAAGAAGAAGCAAGATAAGAAAGAAGTCAACCAACCAACCATGGCTGTAAGTGTTAGTGGTGTTGAGGAAAATTCCGACATGCATCGTAAACCCAAATACCCTTGCAGGCTTTGTAAGGGTGACCACTTCCTTGTCAATTGTCCTGGAATTCCAAAGGTCTTGGAAGTGTGGTTAGAAAAATCTCATCAACTTTCCGTTGATCCATCAACCAGTGATAGTCAGGTTCCTGGGAAAAAGGGTAAAGTTAGGTTTCCTTGTAAGTTATGCAAAGGGAGTCATCAAACTCACATTTGCCCTCACATGGATGAAGCCTCAACATTGTTTGAAAAACTTACTGTTCCACAGCAAGAATTTCCAACTGGTTACCGCAAACTTTCTCCCAACCTGCCGTCAACTGACGGAGTGATTGATCTAAATTCAAGTACAGTCGATCACACTCTCCCTTTGGAGAGTGAAACTCATGTCACTCAGGTTGATGATCAATTAGTTGATCAAGTGGTCGATTCAATTTCACGTTCGGTCGATCCCACTTTCCATCTAGAGAGAGAATTTCATACCGCTCAGGTTCTTCTTGTTACATCAGATTCTTCTATGCCGGGGGGTATTTCACCTGTTTCTATAAAACCCCCTCCAAGCACTGAGGTCTTTTCCTTTGATTGGAATAGACTGACAGAACCTCGTCTTCCTTCCTCCATCCCTTTCCAAATCATTGTCAAGGCTGGTGGTAGGGACATACATCGTACTCAGGTAGATGAGGGTGCTTCTGTTAGTATTTTATCCTCAACTGTTTGGAAAGCTTTGGGTTCCCCTCAGCTTGCGCCTATTACGCAGAATCTGAAAGCTTTTAACAGAACCATTAGTGAACCTTTAGGGATCCTTCCTAAGTTTTCTATTACCTTGGAAGGTAAAACTGTTTGTATTGATCTTATGGTAGTTCGAGGTCCCTTGGATTTCAATTTACTCCTTGGGCGAGACTATGTTTATGCAATGAAAGTTGTCGTATCGACACTCTTTCGCGTGATGTCTTTCCCTCACAATGGCAATATTGTGACTGTAGACCAGCTTTCGTTCCCTAGTTCAACTACCAATAATATGACACCCCTAAATGTTCCTGATTCTAAAGTGGTATCTACCATGCCACGGGTTAATTATGTGGCAACTGATCCCATGTTTTCAGTTACTGATGTAAGTGAGCCTCTCACTGTTTGCTCATCTTCCTTTGATTTAGAAACAGTAATTGACATGGAAAATTCTATGGGATTACTTGAACACGATGTTCTTATCCCTTTTGAGCCCCTTGACATGTGTTCGTTCCAGAGTATTCTTCCTTCTGATGAAGACCTCTTGGAAGCCATGATCAAGGTGTGTCCATTGACATGTCTTTCTTCCAGTTGGAAGCCATGATCGGTGTGTACGAGGATAGTTTTTTCCTGTATCAACCTCGTTAAAAAATGAAACAGGCTAGCGTGAGGAAAGTTCCTTTTACTGTGTCAACCTCATTAAAAAATGAATCAGTGTGTATGAGGATAGTTCTTTTACTGAGTCAACCTCATTAAAAAATGAATCAGGTAGATTTTAGGATATGTAGGTAGATTATAGAAAGTAGGGTTTTGAGGATAGTTCCTGTTACTGAGTCAACCTCGTAAAAAAAAATGAATCGGGAATGAGGATAGTTCTTTTCTTGTTTCAACCTCCTTAAAAATGAAACAACTCCCTTTTCAAGTTAAATATTGAAAGTAAACCTTCATTCCATCCATCTGGTTGAATGCAATGAAGCCTGGGGGGCATGTACCTTGATTTGCGTCATTATGCTGGGGGCATGCGAACTTCTTGAGCATAGTTCCTTATCTTGTGTCAAGCTCGTTAAAAAATGAAACAAGGATAGGTTAGTTAGGTAGATTTTAGTGAGTAGTTATGAGCATAGTTCCTTGTCTTGTGTCAAGCTCATTAAAAAATGAATCAAGGATTCTAGAGCATAGTTCCCTGTCTTGTGTCAAGCTCGTTAAAAAATGAATCAAGGTTTTTTAGAGTAAAGTTTTTTGTTAGGTAGATTGTAGAGTAGTTATGAGCATAGTTCCTTATCTTGTGTCAAGCTCGTTTAAAAAATGAAACAAGGGTTTTGAGGATAGTTCTTTTCCTGTGTCAACCTCACTAAAAAATGAAACAACTCCCTCAAGTCTTTCCAAGATCTTGAAAGTAAAGCTTCATTCCATCCAACTCATTGAATGCAATGAAGCTTGGGGGGCATGTACCTCGTTTTGCGTCATTATGCTAGGGGCATGTGAACTTATAACAAGCATAGTTTTTCGTTTCAAGCTTGCGTAAACATGAAACCGAATTCGAGCATAGTTCTTTCCCTGTGTCAAGCTCGTTAAAAAATGAAACAAATCCTCCTCTACTTGAGTCGAGAGTTTGACTAGATCTCATAAAAGTTAAGTTGTATATTTAGGTTAGTTATTTTAGTTTTTGCATAATTTTCTTACAGTTTTAGGTCGATTCTTTCAAACGATCTCGTTCATGAGCCTTCATTCCATCCAGCTTGTACTTAGTTGAATGAAATGAAGCTGGGGGGCAGGCACTCTAACAATTATGCTTAGGGGGCATCAAGCACAGTTTTTTCTCTGTTTCAAGCTTGTTAAAAAATGAAACTACTATGAAGCATAGTTTTTCTCTGTTTCAAGCTTTTGTAAAAATGAAAACTATTTCGAGTCAATTTCAGTTATTTTCAAGACTCGTAAAACAAATGAAAATGCCGAGTTCTTTCCGTCTTTTCCTGCTCGTAAATTAAATTGAAAGTCGGCCATATGAGTACATTTTTATCATTTTTTTGAACTCATTAAAACTTACGAAAAAGTGAAAACCATGAGTACATTTTTATCCCTTTTTCGAACTCGTTAAAACTTACGAAAAAGTGAAACCTCAGAGTCATCTTTTAAGCCCTTTTCTGACTCCTAAAACATGAAAAGATTGCCGAGCGTTTCTTTTACACTCGTTAAAACGGAATTAAAAGACGGTCCCCTTATAGCTCTTTTCTGACCGTAAAATCAGGAAAAGATAGCCGTGTTTTTGTCGTTTCAAACTCGATACGGAAATAAAACGACGTGTCCTTGATCGCTTTTTACTTTTCAGGTCAGTGACACTAACTATGAAAGTACTCCTTGGTCGCAAGATCAAGCGGTTCCCCCAGGTATTATTTTATACTTTTTCGGGCTTGAGGGACACAAATTTACGAAAAAGTTCAACTTGGAGTTTCCTTAAGTTTTTCAGACTCTCTAAAATTGAAAAACGCCGAGTTTCTCCTATACTGGGCTCGTTGAACATTTCACAGTAAAGGACTTGTTCAATTACAAACAGGAACGAACCACTCCTTCCTAGGGTTCGAATCAAAACTGGGTTGGACTCATCCGAAGGATGAGCTTATAATCAAGCATATGTTATCCTCCTCAAGCTTGTTAAAAATAAAGAGGTACTTGCCAGAAATGGTGGGGGAAAAGAGAGAAGAATGAGCCTATTTGTTACCTTTTGTCTCAAAAGAAACTTTATTACCACTCTTGGACACGACACTTTTCATTCACCTGGGTTGGGAAATCTTTTACCTCACAGTCAATCAAACCACTTTTGAAAGTCTTTAACCGGGTTCCGGGGATTAACTTTGAGTTATTTAGCACCAAACCATCTGTCGTGTCGTTATGTGTTCAAGAGGTCTGCAAACAAAACTTTCATCTGCAAAATACTTGTCATCCATTTGACCATCCCTGAGTCAGTCCTTACAGCAACATTTCTCCAACTTGAACAATGATTTCGTGTTGTGGGCTTGCCTGCAACGGGTCACTTTCTATCGACATCAGCACATTATCTAGAGAGATGACTTAGAAATCGTCAGTACCTTGAAGTCTGCATGCATCAATGGCAGGTTTCTCGCCTTTGACGTCAGTTTACATCATTGACTTTCGATCAAAGGATTCCGTGAAATGTTCGACATCAACTCATTCATTCACATCTCATGGATTGTACTGGGTACTTTGAGAACCATTGACATTACTGGTGGTCTCTCTCACGCTTGTTAACAGTTTACATCATCGACTGGTAATCAAGTGGTTTCTACCATGTTCGACATCGACTCATTTATTCGCATGGTTAGAATCGTACCAATTCGAGAAGTAGGAATGAAGACCCTGGATTGAATCTTTACCATCCAAGCTGCGAGGAGTTTTGTATTCATTATCTAAGTAGACTAACCATAAACAGATGGTTGCGCCCATACTGTGTCTACAAAAGTCTATGATTATGATGTACTGCAAAATCATTTCTGTATCAGAGTAGTTAGTCTGTTAGTTAAAGTTTCAATCTGAGTATGGGAATGCCTACCTCAGTGATGATATAATCTTATACATGTATTTTGTGTTGAAAATTGCAGGTTCTGACCGGGTTCTCCACAAGATAATCCTCGAAATGATAAAGCGCTTCACCCTTCCTAGATAATACAAAACCCTAATCTATTCCAGGCTTCGCACTTTAGGGGGCAATCTGTTACACTAAAAAATGTCACCATGGCTATTTACAGTCGGTATGGCTCTATCAACAGTCATACTACCCTCTTAAGCAAGTCTTATGCCTCTGCTCTCCATGTCAAACTCCAAAAAGAGAGAAAGCCTTTCTAAATGTATTTATCTCTGGGGACGCAGGTTCTCTCAACCTTACCTGCGGGGACGCACCCAAGGTTCACAAAAGCTGCGTCTTTGGACGCTCTGTATGTAAAGGTGCAGGTGCGTCCCCCTGAAAAGGTTAAAATGCGCAAGTTTCATCTTTAAAAAGTCACTTGTGGTTATTTCTAGAGCATTCTAGAAGGTTGTTCGACGTGTATTGAGCGCCTCCAGATGGTTCATGCACTCCTACCAAAGAGGAATTTATCCCATCAATAGGGGAGCTATCCCATCCAAAGAGGGGACTATCCCATTGATGGTGGACCTGATTAACTTCCTCTTGAGCACTATAAGTACAGGCATTGGGCCAGAAGGAGAAAGGTTGAAAGCTATAGATTTCTAAGGGTAAATGCTGCAGGAATTAGGACTCCCATTTAGAAGCTTGTGAGGAGAGATTGTCATTTTTACTTGTTCTATTTGGAGGTGGGTGAGCTTTGTCAAAGTAGAGGAAGACTCTTGTGGACCCTGGAAGGAGCTTGCACAACACCAAAGCTCAGGTTGTAATGGTTCCTTTTGATTACCTTTAATGCAAATTGGTCCATTCTTCTCAATAACTTGTTGTTAATGGGTTATTTCATGTACTCCTTGGTCTATGAGTTGAATATGCTTTGTTTTATGTTATAATCAGGTGCTATTTAATTGTTTGACTGTTGGTGATTGCAGGTTTTGGAGAAAAGGAGGAGCTCATCCAGATCAACAAAGCTTGGACTTCTACAACAGCGTTTGGACAAAGGTAAGAACGAAACACTTGATTTCTCATATCATAATGTATGTTTAGAGAAGGATAGCTCCAGTTTGTTTTGTTTGTCATTAGAATGTCTTAGACTTCTAGGAAGGTCAGTTGTGTCCGCACCCTTGACTGATTCCGCGTGACAACTTCTCATCCTTGGAGTCAAATTCATGCAAATACGATTGACTCTCGTCAACAACTCAAGAAGTGGCCCTTAACTCATAGACTCACACCTCTAGTCTTTCATCCCACTCCTCAGAAACCAAATCCAAGCACATGCACAAGTTGTATGATGATGGGCACAAAGCCATCATAACTAGCACCATTTTTTCACAAAATTATCTCTCTTCCACCAATACAAAAAACTTATCACTATATTAGTATTTACCCCCATCGTAAAACCACCTCTTCATTTCACAAAGGAGACATGATTTGTGTGCCTCACTCCAACACTTCCTTGAAATCATTATCCAATCAAGCCGTTTTGTTTTCAATTTCCTACGAATTCCCATTATGGGGGATCAAACAGTGCAATCACTTGCCTAATCTCAGTGATAATGGGGGGAATCCCATAGCTCTATTCCATTGCCCTGCGTTTGCAACTATCCAATGAACTTGAAAGGTAAGATTTTCGAGGTAGAGGACGCATAAGCTTAGTACCAAGACATCAAAGTATGGACCATATCTTCTCTACACATGCCATTTTTTAGGAGGCAAGACACCACTTTTGGAAACTTTTGCGTTGCTTTCTAGACTTTCGAAAAGCTTTTGACTCAATCTAGTGGGAGGCCCTATTCTAGAGGCTCAAAGACATTAGTATCTCAAAATTCTCATTGTTGCTATCATCAATCCCTATGAGGTCATCCTTAGTCACCTATGCACATTACATGAAATCAACTTCATCAAGAAAACCATTGAAACGAAGCAAAGATGCCCCCTCCCACCCAGCTTATTTGGGATATACATTACCGATTCAGAATCACTCTTCCATGAGCACATCCAATAGGCCACAAATCTCTAATTCACTATATCTTGATGAAGCAGATGATGTAGTTCTATTAGCTAGATTGTTCAAAAAAGAATTGCCAACTATGCCATCTTCAAAAGGTCGAGACTGAGAAGCATTTCCTTTTTCACAATCCCCTTTATTATGAGATCCAAGGGTGGTTCCACTATTTGCTTAGGCAATAATGGACTTTTCCAATCTCTTTGAATGTTTCAACTTATGTTGCTAAGCTCTATACATGCAAGAGGTCCTTAGACTCCAACCCACCCAAGTGATCACTTCCCTTTTCTTTAGTGTCCCTTTCTACTAACAATACCATGAGACAAATTGTTAACAATGTGGCTACCCATTTTGTATTAGTGCGGGCTCGAGGAGCTATTCCTGCCTCCTAGAGGCCCCATGTCATTGTTATTACAAATTCCTTACTAATAATGACATGAGACCACCCAAGACTCAATAATGGTCAACCTCATCCAAACAACAACATAGTGCACAGACCAAATTGTCTTTTAGCTCCTCCAAACAACGCCCTATCTAAATTTCCCTCCCTTCTGTTGAAAAATGTGTAACTAGGTTCGGTCTTCATAAGTATGAAATGTATTCTTGTATATATAAAATGAAAAATAAATTATTATTATTATTATTGGAACATGCGTTTCATGCTCAAGTTCTTTTATTTTATAGGTCAATCACCCATTGAGTGCTTCTAGGGTTTTTCGTAGGTATAAGAGTCATTATCATATATGGAAGACCCTATGGGCACAATGTAAATTGACAAAAAAAAAAAATTGTCTTGAAAGTGTCAAAATACCTCCAAGATCAAGTCGGCCTACATAAAGAACCACGTCCACTCTTGAGGAAGCTTATATATAAGAGGAACTCGTCCTCCATTTGGATCACACACTCACTCATCTCTCATGCGAAGAAGCAGAAGGAGAGGTCGAAAAATGGAGTGCAAAGAAGAGGAAGTCAAAGAAGTCGAAGTGTTTTGGTCTTATCTATTCTTCTAAGAAGATCGAAGTTAGGGTTTCTGCATTGGAATCTTTTGGGGTTTGATTTTGAAGCAGAAAAGACAGGAAGGAAGCGAAGGTCTCTTAGGGCATCTCACTAGCCCTAGGACTCAAGTCAAGGCAAGAGAAGTCAAGCGGAAGGTTATTAGAGGGAGATTGAAGTCTCCTAGTGAAGCAACATCAATTGCAGCAGTTACTGGGGAGCAGAATTTCGAATCTACTGGGAGGTCGAAGGCATTGCAGCAAGAGGTCGTGGTAAACTTGATCTTGGAGGGTATTTGCCTGAGTCTAGGTCATGGTATTCGTCAATTGAAAGATCTGAAAGGTAAGAAGAGATTTACGAGTTTGCCCCTCAAGAGGAGGGGTTTTGGCCCTGGTTGCAGCCTATATATTATGTCACTGTCCTTAGTGTTTTGATAGTTTTTTTATGTATTGCACATTGGAATAATAAAGAACAAACAGTTATCAAGTTAAGAGAATTAACATATTCATTGCCCTATTGAATTCTCAACATGGTATCAAAGCTTTGATTCTCTAAGGGCATCATGAAGATCTCCTCAACTATGAAGAAGGTCATAAAGAAGATTGCAAGCCATCTCAAGAAAGGTATCAAAGAAGCATGGAGTTTCTTATTCTCTTCAAAGAAGGTATCATTGAAAGAAAGGGATGAAGGTCTCTTCTCGACTCTCTCTAAGACATTCCAAGATGAAGACATCTAGGTAATTGATAGTGGTGCATAAAGGCACATGACTGGCCACTCCCACTGATTGAAGAGTTTATCAAAAGGAAAATCCGCTTACTCTATGGAACTTGGAGACAATAAAAGCTATCTGGTGAAAGGCATTGGATCTACTTCCATAAAACTCGAAGATGGAAGCAACATCCACCACAACAACATTCTATTTGTTCTAGGTCTGCACAAAAAATTTACATTCTATTTCATGCTTAGAAGACAAAGGAGATAGAGTAGCCTTCATTGATGGAAAAGTAGTTGTTTGGGCAAAAGGCTCAAGCATAGATCAAGCAAAGGTTATTGGTATCCGAGAAGGAAGGCTTTACAGATTAATATCTCCCGTAAACCAAGCCCTAGTTCACATTGAGATTAGTCCATGTGAACTTTGGCATCGAAGGTTTGATCATCTACATTTCAAAATACTTCCAGCTTTAAATGCCATAGTATATGGAATACCGAATTTGAAGGAGGATCATGAAGGTGTTTGCAAGGGATGTGCAATGGGCAAGAAAACCAAGAGACCATTTGGAAGCAGTGCTTTGCGGTCAAGAGAAATCTTGGATCTCATTCACTCTGATGTGTGTGGCCCTATGACTCCAAAATCACTTGGAGGCCATCTATAATGTGTTACATTCAAAGATGATCATTCAAGAAAAACCTAGGTTTACTTAATGAAAACCAAGGATGAAGTATTTAGTTATTTACTAAATTTCAACAATTCAAAGCTAAAGTGGAGAACCTTACAAAAAAAAGAATCGAGATACTAAGATATGATAATGGAGGAGAATATACATCCAAAGAGATTATAGCATTTTGTAAAGAGTGTGGGATTAAGAGAGAGTTGATAGTTCCATACAATCCCAAACAAAATGGAGTCGTAGAAAGAAATAACAAATCCATTGAAGAAAGTGTAAAAGCAATGTTACACGATCAATATCTAGCTAAGTTTCTTTGGGGTGAAGCAACAATGACAGCAGTCTAGACTCTACATTCAAAACCGACATCATCACAGATC
This sequence comes from Pinus tabuliformis, assembly GCA_031772625.1. Taxonomy (NCBI): domain Eukaryota; kingdom Viridiplantae; phylum Streptophyta; class Pinopsida; order Pinales; family Pinaceae; genus Pinus; species Pinus tabuliformis. Next base: position 730,439,213 of record CM062819.1, read on the forward strand.
TCTAGATAACAAGACTCCAGAAGAAGTATTCACTGGGAAGAAGCCATCTATAGATCATCTCTGAATCTTTGGGTGTCCTATGTATATTCATATACCAAAGGACAAAAGAGAGAAGTTGGATCCCTCCAGTATAAAGGGTATATTTGTTGGGTATAGTAACTCATCGAAAGCCTATAGAATCTACATGAAAGATGGACATCACATTGAAGTTAGTCATGATGTCATATTAGATGAAAGTATAGCATTCAAGAAGTCAAAAGAACTTTCTATAGATTTTGATGATGAAGAACTTCCGATATTTGAGGAGGAAGTTGACAAGGAAGGAGACTGATCACACCATGAAGAAGAAGGGCCTAGTGAACCTGTTCAACCGGTGGTCATTCCAGAAACAAGGAAAAGACCTAATTGGTTTGAAGTCCACATTACTTGATGCATAAGGTCATGGGGCAGCACAAGGGTCATTTAGAGAAAGTAAGAGACACAATATGTTAGAAATATTTATTTCTAATTGTGGATTGTTTGCTGAGAAATACACAGAAGTTTCTAAATATATATATATATATATATATATATATATATAATTGATTGATAATAAATGAATGATGAATACAAGGCTGAAGCAATGCTCCTTTAATAGGAGCTGACTGGCCATGCCTAATCAGAGAGAAATGTCCTTTGGGACTAATGTCTCTTCATTTAACTAATTAATTGTTAATTAATTAACTATAATTAATCATTTATTTATTTAGATAATATTTTAACATTTTAATCTTTTTTATGAATTTAAATTCATAACATTGCCTTCCCCTTAAGATGCTTTGTCCTCAAAGCATAGGTAGGTTTGGGTGTTGATGAAGGAAACATTTTAATTCCCAAGAAGAGTTTTCCTCTGGTAACCTCTTCCATTTGATGAGGTATTCCTTTATTGTCTTGGACCGTAAAACCTTTTCTCAAGTAGTGAGTATACCTTCAGGTTCAAGGACTATTCTTCCTTCTTCATCGGTCTGTAGTATTTATGTTTGTGCTATTTGGTTTTGCCCTAATACTCTCTTGAGACTTGATACATGAAGGTATTATGGATTCGGCAATTGTCAGGTAACTTTAATCCATAAGCTACACTACTTATTTTCTTAATTACCTGATATGGCCCATAATATTTAGGTGATAATTTATTCTTCCCTTGTTGTTTTAGTGATGGCTGCTTATAAGATTGGAGTCTAACAAAGACCCAATCTCCCTCCTTAAACTCTCTTTCAGAGCGGTGTTGGTCAGCTTCTTGTTTCATTCTATTACGAGCCATGGTTAGATTTTATTTTAGTAAGTTGATGATCCTTTGACTTTCTCCTAGGTGGTCTTTAACTGCTAGTACCCTGGAATCAAGAACTGCAAAGTCTTTCCATCTGGGTGGCTTGTAACCATATAAGGCTTGGAAAGGTGTAGCCACTGAGTCCATCTGTTTTGTTTATATGTAACGAAACAACGAAGGTATGTTTCCAAGAATTTATTAACAATTTTGGTTTGCCCATTTGTTTGAGGGTGATAGGCCAAACTCATGTTGAGGATATTCCTGCTTGGTGCCAGAATTCCTTCCAAAATTTTCCCTTAAACATTAGATCTCTATCGTTGACGATGACCTTAGGAAACCCGTGTAATTTGTAAATATTTTTACAAAACACATCAACGATTTGTTTAGTTGTGTCTGTCTTTTTAATAGCCATAAAGTGGGCATATTTAGTGAGCCTGTCAACTACTACAAATATTTTATCCTTTCCGTCAGATGCAGGTAGTCCTTCAATAAAGTCCATCGAAATCTCCTCCCACTTCTGATTTGGAATGTGTAGTGGATGTAGCAATCCTAGAGTTGGAACATTTTCGCTCTTGTTCCTTTGACAAATATCACATTCTGCAACATATTTCTGAATTTCCTTGCTCATGCCCTTCCAATAGAATGATTGTCGGATGTTGTAGTAAGTCTTGTAGAATCCGACATGTCCGGCTACAAACGAATTGTGAGACTCTTTTAGTATTTTCATCTTAAATTTGGATGCGAGTGTTAAGTACATTCTACCCTTGTACCGTAAGATGTCATTCTTCCACTCAAAGTTGGTATACTGACTAATATTCTTAATCATGGAGTCACAATCCTCATCCTTGGCATATTCAGCTCAAATTTTCTCCAACCATTCCAGAACAACTATCATGGCAGCACATGTTGTGTGGTCATCATCCTTACGTGAGAGTGCATCAGCTACAACATTCTCCTTTCCTTTCTTGTGCAATATTTCTAAGTCAAAAGTTGACAACTTCTCCATCCACTTCTGTTGTTCTGTTAATAATGTCTTTTGTTGAAGTAAGAACTGAAGACTGTTGTGGTCGGTTCGGATTGAAAATTTACTCCCAAGCAAATATTGGCGCCACTTCGTTAAAGCATGTATGATGGCGAGCATCTCCTTTTGGTATGTTGATTTTAAGCCTTCTCGTTTATTAAGTTTCATGCTCTCAAATGCTATAGGGTGGTTGTCCTGCATTAATATGGCTCCAATTTCGAATCCAGAAGCATCACATTCGACTACGAACGGTTTGGAGAAGTCAGGAGTCGCTAGCACTGGTGTGGTTGACATTACTTCCTTTAAATTCTCAAAACACTTGTCTGCTTGGTCATTCCACTGAAAAGCATTCTTCTTTAACAAATTGGTCAGGGGTGTTGTCAGATGTGCATAGTTTTTTATAAATCTTCTGTAATACTCGGTTAAACCTAAAAATCCTCTCAGCTTGGATACGTTCTTGGGTTTGGGCCATTCTTTGATTGCCTTGATTTTGTTGGGATCCACTTGGACTCCTTCCCTAGATATAACATGTCCTAAGTATTCAACTTCCTTTTTCCCAAACATACACTTTGATAGCTTGGCGTAGAACTGGTTCTTCGCCGAGTGGAGGGTTCACTAAAAAAATAGCATCCATCTTATTTACCCATACAACGGCGCCCTTATAGTTCTTCACGTCGTACTTAGGTAATTCATTTTTTATTTTATTAAGATGGATCCTTTCGGAAGATTTAGTATAATATTGGCTTCCTTCGAAGTGAATTTGCGGTATTCGCTGCATCTCATGCCTCAGGAGTCATGCTCTGGGGAAGTCTCACCTTCCGGAGTCTTGGGAATCTGTGTAACTAAAGGTGGATCAGTCTCTCCGAAATGTCGGCTCATCAAGTTTTTTAGGTAAGAGATATCGTTGGCCATCTGGTCCTGCTTACTAACTGACTTCTCGATGTTATCTAAGCGTTTATTTAACTTGCTGATGTCCTCTTGAATTTTTTTCATATCGTCATTGTTGTTGCTTGCCATTTTGTTTCGTTTTTTTCTTGAAGACCCAATTTTTTTTAATTTATATATATATATATATATATATATATATATATATATATATATATATATATATATATTCAATTAAGTAATTAAACTATAGTACTATACTTTATAGTTTTTAGTGTTCATACAAAATCGATTTGTTTTTTTGAAAACAAGCAGCTGCCAACGGATTCGTTTTGAGTCACGTCCGTTGATCGTAACCTTACCCGTGCTTTTCTCGACGTCACACCGTGGCCTCTCCTGTGCCCCCGCTACTTCAAAATTGTGGCATCGTGGCTCCAGCGACGTCAACCCACAGCGTTCAAGACGACAACAGAGTACCCACGTCACGGAGTGTTGGTCCTCTACGCCACGGAAACCCGCGGGTGTCGATTGTGTCTCGGAACGACTATTCCTTTGTGTCACTGAGCCGGGGAACCGCAGACGCCGCCTGTTTGGCCATGCAGCAGTGAAACAGCAGACAGGCCGGTGATCGGAGGCTCGTAGAGCCTAACGGCCAACAAGTCGTCTTGGGTGTAACCAGACGATTTTTGGCTCTGACACCACTGTTAGAAATATGTATTTCTAATTGTGGACTGTTTGCTGAGAAATACACAGAAGTTTCTGAATATATATATTTAATTGATTGATAATAAATGAATGATGAATATAAAGCTGAGGCGGTGCTCCTTTAATAGGAGTTGACTGGCCATGCCTAATCAGATAGACATGTCCTTTGGGACTAATGTCTCTTCATTTAACTAATTAATTGTTAATTAATTAACTATAATTAATAATTTATTTATTTAGATAATATTTTAACATTTTAACAATTTTTATGAATTTAAATTCATAACACAAGAAATATTCTGGGTATGTTGCATACATGACAAAATTAATAGAAGTTGAACCATCCACCTTTGAAGAGGTTGTAAAACATCGAGAATGGAAGGATGCCATGAATGAAGAGTATCAATCTATAATGAAGAATGGAGTCTGGGAAATCGTACCTAGACCCGAAGAGAAATCTGTGGTTACTTCCAAGTGGATCTATAAGATCAAGCATGCAGCTGATGGAAGTATAGATAAGTATAAAGCAAGATTTGTGGCTAGAGGATTCTCTCAACTTGAAGGCATCGACTATGAAGAGACATTTGCTCCAACAGCAAGATATACAACGATTCGATCATTAGTCTCTCTGGCAACATCGATGGGATGGAACATCCACCAAATGGATGTCAAGATTGCGTTTATAAATGGCACTATAGATGAAGAAGTCTACATAGAACAGCGCTTGGGATTTGAAGTCAAAGATAGGAAGGCATATCTTTGCAAACTGAAGAAATCATTATATGGCCTCAAGCAAGCACTAAGGGCATGGTATGCTAGAATGGATGCATACCTACAAAGAATAGGCTTCACAAAAAGCTATGCCAACTCAAACCTTTATATTAAGGTTGTAAACAATGAACCTGTAATTATTCTTCTGTATGTAGATGATCTTCTCTTGACAAGTGTAGGTGGTCAAATTGAAAAATATAAGAGGCAACTAGCAAGCAAAATTTACCACGAAGGATCTTGGGCTAGTGCATTACTATTTGGGACTAGAAGTCTGGCAAGGACCGAATGAAGTCTATTAGGTCAAGAAAAGTATGTGATCGAGATACTGAAGAAGTTCAACATGATGGGCTATTGACACCTAATATTCATGATTGGGTGAATTTTATGTAAATAATTAAATTAGGAATGTGAACAGTCATCGGGAGATGAATTGAACAGTCACTCCCTACTGTATATAATGACCTACCTATGGAATAATAGACGAATCAGTTTTTGTTTTGTGGAGTTATTGCCTGGCCTGACATGGTATCAGAGCCAGCTCCTTTTTTTAGCCTTTATGTCCTTGTAACTCTTGGTCTGCTCCACTGCTCCCCATATAATTCAGTAACTGATTACTTGCTTCTGTCTGCCATCCCTACGCTCTCTGTACCTACGCTCTTTGTCTGACATTCATCTGACATGGGAACGTTTGCATTGTCCTTGTACCTGCGCTCTCTGCCTGGACATGGTATTAAGGCGATGCGCATGGTAATAATTGAACGTTGTTTGAACGCTGGTCATTGAATGTTGTTGTAATAATTGAACGCTGGTCATGGTAATAATTGAACGTTGTTTGAACGCTGGTCATTGAACGTTGTTGTAATAATTGAACGTTGTTTGAACGCTGGTCATGGTAATAATGGAACGTTGGACATGGTATCTGACCTGGTATCAGTTTCATATGTTTGAATGAAGGAAGTTTCATATATTTGAATGTTGTTATACGCATATAGTTTCTTTTTCAATGAAAACACTGCTGTTGTTAATACGCCTGAGAGATATTAACACTGCGGGTGAGAGATATTAACACTGCGTGTAAATATTTGAGACAGCGTGATATGCCTGCTCATGTTTTGTTAATGAATCTGATACGCGTGGCTATTGTGGTGATAATACCTAAGATGCGTGGAGATGTGCTGACCTTTTCATGCGTGGAGATGACAACAAAAGAGAAGGCATTGGGGATTTTGGTGCTTTGAAGAATGCAATCGAATGAAAGCTGATAATTTTTCAGGGTTTAAAGATCCGTTCCACACTTACGCTTCTGTATTTTTCTCCAAATTGTAAATATTACATCGAACTAATTGACGTATGTGTGTATGCCTCTGCAAATTGGGTGAAATTTCTGTGCACATTTTTTCACTTTCGGCCGAGAGCTTGTGCTTCTGTCCCTACAGTTGGGTCCGATTTGATTTCTGGTGCCATTTTTCCGAGGGGTTAAAGAACTTTTACACAGGAGTATTTGCCAAGGTTAACCGCTGTAAATTACAGTTCAAAGAATGCGTTGACCTACATGGTCATGACCATGGTATTTATATATGAAGTTTATAGGAAATTTATATAAGATTTATATGGTGAAGTTTTATGAGATTTATATGGTGGATATATATGAAACTTATATGAGGTTTATGTGAGGTGGATTTATATAATGATGGATTTATATGGGTCACATTGTGGATTTGAAATCTTCTAAGAATGCCCTTTTGAGTACATTTTTACTCTGAGAATGCCCTTTTGAGTACATTTTTATTGTATATTGGTAGAAGTATTTTTTTCTATCAACAAAAGATTTTTACAGAATGCATTCAATCATATCCATGGTAGGAATAGTTCTCACTGGCAAGGACAACTATCCTGAATGGTCCCGGATGATAAAACACACCCTCATCTTCAATGAGTTGTGGAAAGGAGTGTGTGTCGGAGAAGGATACAATGACCCAGTACAGCCTACCTCAGACAAAGAGCTCGTCATTTGGGAAAACAAGAACAACAAAGCCTATGCATTAATCACAGCATCTGTAAATGAAGAGGTGAGTCGCCATATTTCGTCATATTCAACTGCCTTTGAAGCCTTACAAAAGCTGAAAGAACTCTATGACTCACATTTTGCACTTGAAGTTGTTCAACTCATGATTAAACTCTTCACTCTTGAACTGCAAAAAAATGATCCTCTTGCTCTTGCATCTGAAGTAAAGTCTATAATGCATGATATCAATTCCACCAAGGTTGAGCTGGATATCCCTCTTATTGCTTTTCTCAAGGCACTTTATCCTACTTATTCCAATTATCTTGAGTCTTTGCAAGCAAATGGAAATCTCAAAGATATAACCTTTGATTCTCTTGTGAAAAAGTTTGCTGAAAGAGAGAAAGCTTTTGGAAAGAGGACAGCCCCTGAATCTTCTGAAGAGACTGTGTGCCTTGCTCATAAAGAAAAGGATCCTGCTCAAGATTCTACAAGAGGAAGAGGTGGACGAAGAGGAAGAGGAAGATATTTCAGAGGCAGGGGGGGCAGACATTCTCAAGAAGAAAAGGCAGATCTGCACTGCATTCGCTGCAAAAGAAATGGATCACATGATGCCTCTACATGCAAGCTACCATGGGACAAAATTGAGCAGAAAAGAAACCAACAGAAAGGTAAAGCTGATGATATAGACAAAGGTAAAGCCCCTGAATCCGCTCACTATGTTGAGGCACAATGTAACATTGGAGTAAATGAAGATTTGTTTAATGCTTCACTTGCTTCATGGAAAAATTATTGGTTGCTTGATTCAGGAGCAACCTGCCACATTACTCATAGAAAAGATATTTTGAAGATTTCACTGACAATGTTGATGGAGCAGTATACTTTGCAGATCAATCAAAAATCAAGCCATCAGGGCTTGGCACAATCAAGCTTAAACTGCCTGGTCTTCCAGACTTTCTTCTGGATCATGTTCTATATCTCCCACAGCTCAAGAGAAACTTGTTGTCCTTGATCGACATCCGCCAGCAAGGTCACTCCATTCATATGTTTGATGGCAAGCTTGAGGTAAGAAAAGCATCTGACCACTCACTTGTCATGAGGGGAATGGAAGAAGAAAGGCTTCTCAAACTGCAAGGAACCTCTGCTCATGCACAACATTTCTCATACATTTCTCATCATGAAGAAGGTACACTTCCATCAAGTTTATTATGGCATGCTAGATTTGGACATTTGAACTATGACAGTCTCCGCTTGTTGAAGAAAAATGGTGTTGCTGGTTTGCCTACAATTCCTAGGAAACTTAAGCAATGTGATGCTTGCATTCTAGGAAAGCATAGCAAACAGTCTTTTCATGATTCACATTCAAGAGCACATAGGAAACTCGAACTTATTCATTCAGATTTATGTGGTCCAATGCTTGTTCCTTCTGCAAATGGAAATAAATATATCATGACATTTATTGATGACTACACCAGAATGTGTTGGGTTTATTTATTGAAGAACAAACCTGATGTCTTTCAAACATTCAAGAATTTTCATAAATGGATTGAAAATTATGCACAAAATCTCATATTGGGTCTATTCGCACTGATAATGGAAAAAAATACACATCAAATGAATTTGAAAACTATCTTCGCCAACATGGGATCAAACATCAAACAACTGTGCCTTATAATCCCCAACAGAATGGTGTAGCTGAAAGAATGAATAGAACAATCTTGAATATGGTACGATCCATGCTTTTCTTCAAAAATGTAAAGATAATGTTTTGGGCTGATGCTGTTCTCTGTGCTACATATATAAAGAATAGATGTCCATCTAATGCTATAAGAAACAAGACTCCTTATGAATTGTGGTATGGACATGTTCCTTCGGTAAAACATCTCAGGGTCTTTGGTTCCACCTGTTATGCTTTGATACCAAAAGTACATAGAAACAAACTTGGTGCTAGAAGTCATAAGTGTATCTTCCTGGGGTATTCAAACACTTCCAAAGCATATCGCCTCTCTGATGAAGTAAATAAAAAGTTTGTTGTATCTAGAGATGTAATTTTTCTTGAATCATCCAAAACTAACAATGTTGTTGAGCGGCAACTTGATCGCTTGGATAGATTCGCAAAAACAAAATCATTTCAAGAATTTGATAATCAAATTCCACTTCTTGAAGGGGGGATTCCTATAATAGATCAACATGTGGAATCTTCTTCTGAAGAACACTCTCCCTCGCATGAAACTCCAACAACAGGTGATGCTTTAAGTGATGTAATTGATAGAATTGGGAGACTCAATCTTGATTCAGTCCCAACTCAATCAACAGAGCAGCCTGGACCATCTCAGAAAGGTTCCCCAAAGTGGTTGACGAAGACACTTGAAAGTGTTCATCCTGATGAAATTGGAAAAACAGGAACCAGAAATTCAAACCGACAAAATGGAGGCAATGTAGATGACTCTAATTCACCTGTTGATATGGATGTTTCTTATGATTGTGAATTGAACTTGTCTACAAATTTTGAACCGACTTTTCAAAGAAGCTGCTTTTCATGATGAATGGAAAGAAGCGATGCAAAAGGAGTATAATGCCCTCATAAAGAACAGCACTTGGAAGCTGGTTGATCCTCCATTTGGAACCAAACCAATTGGTTGCAAGTGGGTCTACAAGGACAAGTATAAAGTTGATGGCTCACTTGACAAGCACAAAGCTAGGCTTGTGGCAAAAGGTTTTGCACAGAAAGAAGGGGTCGATTATGAGGAAACTTTTGCCCCCACAGCAAAATGGGCTACCATCCGGAGACTCTTTGCACTAGCAGCTCAGAACGGTTGGAAAGTCCATCAAATGGATGTAAAAACTGCTTTCTTGAATGGAGATCTAAAAGAGAATGCTTTTATGTCCCAGCCTGAAGGATTTGTTGCGAAAGGACATGAACATAAAGTATGCAAACCTGTGAAGTCCTTGTATGGCCTCAAACAAGCATCGCGAGCCTGGTATGAAAAACTCACTGAGCATCTTCTGAAACTCAATTTCAAACATTTTGATCTTGATGATGCAACTTTATTTGTCAAGAAAGTTGGCAAAATAGTTGTATATCTTGTGGTATATGTAGATGATCTTTTGATGACAGGGAACAATGAAAGCTACATTGCATCCATAAAAAAGGAATTGGGGAAAAGTTTTGAAATGAGTGACTTGGGCTATGTTCATTACTATCTTAGCATTGAAGTAACCCAACATCCAAAGTCCATATTTCTTTCTCAAAAGAAATACATTGGAGATCTATTGAACAGGTTTGGCATGACAGAGTGCAATCCTCTTACTACTCCAATGAAACAAAACTTAAAGCTCACATCTATTGAAGGAAAGGAATTTGAGGATGCAACAAAGTATAGACAGCTTGTAGGAAGTCTCAACTACCTAACTACTACCAGACCAGACATTTCATTTTCTGTTGGAATCCTCTCCAGGTTTACGCAAAAGCCTTGTGAGGGAAATTGGTCTGCTGCAAAAAGAGTTCTAAGGTACTTGAAGGGAACTTAAGACTTTGGAATCAAATATACACAGGTGGACGACTTCAACTTGATTGGATACTCTGATTCAGACTTTGATGGAGACAAAGAAACTGGGGTATCAACTTCAGAATATGCTATGAGTCTTGGATCAGGAGTTGTCTCCTGGAGATCACGCAAACAATCAGTTCCAGCAGATTCCACAACAGAAGCAGAATACGTGGCAGCAACTGAAGCAACAAAAGAAATTGTGTGGCTCAGGAAAATTCTTGAAGATTTGCAGGTAAAACAAGTACAATCAACTCCACTCACGATTGACAACACCTCTGCAATAAAGTTGGCCAAGAACCCAAAGTTCCATGATCGAACGAAGCATATCAATACTAAATATCATCTTATTCGACATCATGTTGAGGCCAAAACAATCCATCTCCGTCATTGTTCCACAAATGAACAAATCACAGACATCTTCACCAAAGCACTTGGAAGGGAAAAGCTTGAACGATTCAAAATGATGCTTGGATTCACCAACATCCCTTCAGATTAAGGGGGGGAATGTTGACACCTAATCTTCATGATTGGGTGAGTTTTATGTAAATAATTAAATTAGGAATGTGAACAGTCATCGGGAGATGAACTGAACAGTCACTCCCTATTGTATATAATGACCTACCTATGGAATAATAAACGAATCAGTTTTTGTTTTGTGGAGTTACTGCCTAGCCTGACATGGGCTGTAAACCTATGACCAATCCGATGATCACAAACTTGAAAAGAAAATTAAGTTATGAATCAAGCCCTGTGGATCCTTCCAGATATAGACAACTCATTGGTTCACTGATGTACTTGGTGAATACTCTACCGGACATATGTTTTGCGGTAAATGTACTCAGTGAATTCCAAGTAGAGCCGAATCATGATCATTCGATAGCAACAAAACATATTCTAAGATATCTGCAAGGAACCATTAATCACTGTTTGAAATATGATAGAAGGAATGATGCTCAATTGATTGGATATACAGATTCTAACTGGGGAGGCAGTGAACACGATGGTAGAAGCACTACGGGAGGATGTTTCAGTTTAGGATCCTCCATGGTCTCATGGATGAGCAAAAAGAAACACACTGTTGCATTGAGTAGTGTTGAAGTTGAATATGTTTCAGCATGTGAAGTAAGCGGGGAAGCAGTATGGTTAACGAAGTTGTTATCCGACATGTTTGAAGAACCGATGAACCCTACAGTGATACTTTGTGATAACACCAGTTGTATTTGTTTGTCTGAGGATCCAATGTTTCATGGAAAGACAAAGCACATCAACCATAAGTATCACTATATTCGAGAGCTAGTACAAAATGGTGTGTTGCTGCTACGGTATATCTCCATTGATGAACAGGTCGCTGACATATTGATGAAATCACTTCCGAACATGAAGCTTGTATACTTAAGGGACAAGCTTGGTTTGGTGGATTTGTACTCCCTAATTAAAAGGGAGAGATAGACACAACATTCTTGTCTTCACTTGGGAAGAAAGAATGGAGGATTGGGTAACCACCTGGCATTCGATACTCTTTGAGAATGTGGTAGGGCATTCAGGACAAGAGTAGTCGTGGACCGATATTCTTTGAGGATTATCTACCCAAGATAAGAATAGTCCAATGGGAGGTCATACTTTGTGAACACTCAGGTGGGGTATGTACCTTGGGAGACAATGATGATGGTGTCTATACATCAATGGTCTCGCCAGCGTTGTGCTCTGATCTTGTCGAAAGATAGAGTTGTTATTCAAGGCCTTATTATGTAACAATGTTGGTTAATATGATGCTACACAGATGGGTTACCAATCTAACTCTTCTTATGAGATCTCTTCACATTGAGAATGACCATGTACCTCTTATGAATACCTCCATTGTTAAAAGAGAGTGTTGAAAAATGTGTAACTAGGTTCGGTCTTCATAAGTATGAAATGTATTCTTGTATATATAAAATGAAAAAGAAAATATTATTATTATTATTATTGGAGCATGGGTTTCATGCTCAAGTTATTTTACCTTATAGGTCAAGCACCCATTGAGTGCTTCTAAGGTTTGTCCTAGGTATAAGAGTCATTATCATATATGGAAGAGCCTATGGGCACATTGTAAATTGAAAAGAAAAAATTATTTTGTCATGAAGGTGTCAAAATACATCCAAGATCAAGTCGGCCTAAAGAGTTGTCAAGTCGACCTACATGAAAAGCCATGTCCACCCTTGAGGAAGCCTATATATAAGAGGAACTTGTCCTCCATTTGGATCATTCACTCACTCATCTCTCACGCGAAGAAGCATAAGACGGAGAAGTCGAAGAAGGGAATGCGAAAAAGAAGAAGTCAAAGAAGTCAAAGTGTTTCGATCTTATCTATTCTTCTAGGAAGATCAAAGTTAGGGTTTCTGCGCTAGAATCTTCTCGGGTTCGATTTTGAAGCTGGGAAAGAAGGGAAGGAAAGCAAAGGTCTCTTAAGGGATCTTACTAGCCTAGGACTCAATTCAAGCCAAGTGAAGTCAAGATGAAGGTTATTAGAGGGAGATTGAAGTCTCCTAGTGAAGCAGCAACAATTGCAACAGTTACTGGGAAGCAGAATTTCAAATCTACTGGGAGGTCAAAGGTATTGCAGCAAGAAGTCGTGGTAAACTTGATCTTGGAGGGTATTTGTCTAAGTCTAGGTCATGGTATTCGTCAATTGAAAGATCTGAAAGATAAGAAGAGATTTACGGGTTTTCCCCACAAGAGGAGGGGTTTTGGCCCTGGCTTGCAGCCTATACATTGTGTCATTGTTCTTAGTGTTTTGATAGTTGTTTGATGTATTGCACATTGGAATAATAAAGAACAAAGCTAATAAGTTAAAAGGTAACACAAACAGTTATCAAGTTAAGAGAATTAGCATATTCATTGCCCTACTGAATTCTGAACACCTTCAACCTCAGATGTTAAGGGAGTCAATGCTCCTACTAATATGCTTGCATTATTTGCATTCTAGATTTTTGGTCCATTTATCCCAAATCTGTTTTCCATTATCAATGCTTGGTCTGTCTAAGCTTAAAGTTTGTATTGCACTTGTCTCTGCTTAGAGGAATACTTTAATATACTTCATACATATTTCTTTATTTAAGATCCGTTTTTTCACACTCCCTATTACTTGACACTATTGTACTAAAAAATCTCATTTACCTACTTTTGTGGTGAATGTTGGACATTAATAAAATTATCTTATCTTGTCTCATCTTATTAGCCTCCACCCTCACAAGTTTACATAGACTAGACAATTTTTTCCAAATTTTGTCATCTTTAGCAATTGAAAATCGTTCATGGGAAAACCAAGGTTATGATCTTCAATTGCTCGAGGAAAGATCTACCACATTTTCATTTCTTCTTCGAGACAATGGAGATTAACATCACCACAACATACACATATTCAAGGGTTCAATTTTTGGACCCAATATCGAGCTTAAGTAGGCTCTCCAAACCCCAACTAATGAGTATAGGTCCTTCACCCTTTCGAAGAGGCATTGCTACCAATACCATTTCCAAAACATCTCATCTAAGTTGGACATGATGCACTCCATCATTAGATGCATAGTTTGGTATGGCTCAAAGATGTGGGATCTTAGCCTAGCTGAGTTGCAATGTCCCAGACTAAGAGAGCCCAAATCCTTTTGTTTCATCTCATTATCAAATGCAAGGGGATGATTCCCTATCCCATCCACCAAGCAAAGTTTGCAACACATCCCTTCCAAATATAGATCATCTTCAAACTAGTAGTGTTGTTGCAATCACCTCCATTGTTTTGTTAAGTCAATTGACAACAAGAACCAATAACGATACTTTTCCTTCTACTCCTTTGAGGCCATTTCCTAATCACTCCCCTACGAAGAGTGCACTACAAGTTCTCCAAGGCTCCATTTTTCCTTCAATCAAATGGCATATCAATAGACCAATTTCCCCAGTTTAAATACTCTGTAAAATCCCCTAGCTACCTCCTACCTAACAAGCATAAGATGAACGAGATTATCAGGGATGACATTCATGGGCAATATATTTAGATTACTTGTATCATCCTTCCAAGGTATTGAAACCCAAGACAACCTTTTACGTAAAGACTTCATGAAGCTAAGAGACGACCTCATCATTAGGCCCCCCTTACTCGTTCCAACATTAAATACATAGGTTCAAGATTCCCCTAGACCCATTCCAGTTGGGCTCTCATCACCTTCAAGTGGCTGTTAAGCACCAAATTCCACAAAGAGAACACTTATTATCAAACAAGGGAAGGATTCACCTTCAAATAGAGCCTTTAAAGGCCTTACAATATTCACCCCAAACATGACATTCAACACCTTATTGTTAGAAATGCCCTATGTAAGCTTTCCTTGCTTCCCTTTCTTGATGGACTAAAGTATAAAATATAAATATATGGTTGTCCTAATAGTAAGCTAGGCTAATTCACCGTCACCTTGCCTAGCTAAGCGTTGGTGTAACAAAAGCATACTTGCTTATTTCCTTGGCCAAACCAACTAGTAGAGATTTTATCGTATCAAATTCAAGGGAAGGAAAATGGGTAGCATAGGGATTATGCCTGCTTTGCCACAAACAGGAGCTCGAGACAGAGAAATTTGTATCCAATTTCCATTAATAATGTGAGATACACAGGTGATTCTACTACTTATTTAAAGAATCGCATAATTTCCTCTCCACATTCTTCAATATCTAGACGAGCAATGCTTGGCTTTATATATAGGAGAGGCCTTCAAACTTACATCTCTCATCCATTAGCCATCTCCCCCAATCATCACATCTTTCTTTCTAGTGTTCATATGGGTAGGGGCACCAAGAGGCAATTCGATAGCAATACTATTTCAACTTTCAAATTTGTTAGACCTCGAGGAGTAATTCGATCCCAACAACAAGTGCTTGGCACAGTTGTCAACCTAGATTCCAAAACAGATTACGTGAGACCAACAAAAAAAGCACTTACTCTAGATCCCAACACAAAGCCACCTCTTCTACATATAGAGAATATTGACTAATTTCATCTCCTCCAACGAGTACTCTATCCAAAGTTTATTTTCTTTGTTCTCTAACGGTAAGAGAGATACACATTTGACAGTGTATACTTCAAAGTATGACAACATCCCCTCTTAATCTTAGTTTATTTTCTTTGTTCTCTAACGGTAAGAGAGATACACATTTGACAGTGTATACTTCAAAGTATGACAACATCCCCTCTTAATCTTCAGGCAATAGACAATTGGAGACTTAAGGCTATTTTATTTGTACCCTTTCCCAAGGCAATGTGTTCCACTTTGGTTGAGTCATTAGAGTTTAGACCTTATATATTAGATTTGCTTTTGTTTCCAAAGGAGTGGCCTAAGCACTCCCAATTTCTATCGGCACTTTTGTACAAAATAGTCCATTGACCTAGTCTTATCTACTTAGAGAATTCTTTACAATTAAGGAGTGATTGAACCGAGAGGCTCATTCTACAACCCAGTATGAGGGGATGTGTAAATTTGTATGTTTGTTCGTGCCCCTTTAAAATAAAATTAAAAATTAAAAATTATGTTCTAAATAGAAAAATAATGTTCGCTATAATTTTAAAAAAATGAATATGTTGAAAAGTAATTAGAAGTAAAAAAATGTGTGAATTAGATGTTTAAATCTAATTCACACATAACCTATTTGAAGATTTATTTTAACTAATTTATGTCGATATCAACTTCATATATATCTATATAAACAAACAAACAAACAAACAAACAAAAATTATGGTTAAAATTTTTATTTGGTCCTATTGACCACTCCATGTCAACTACCCCATAGCTATACATATTTTTGCGCATGGATTTCCATCGTGTCCGAGCACTCAGATGATCCACAGATCCATCATTATCAGCTATATGTACGTTGGAGTTTTGTAAACCCATTCTGCATTTTGTAATGTAAATGATCCTAGTAAGAGAAATGTACGTAACAACCTAGGTAAATTTATTTTTTTGATGATGATTTCTATCCTAAGAGGTCTTTAGTCTCACCGATTCATATGTGTTTCTAAACACAGATGATCAGCAGAGTTTTTCCCTCCAGCCTCACCCCAAAGGTAAGGTGGATTTTGTTGTCGGGATTTTAAATGAATCCTAGTGTTATTTATCGAGTCTCTGTAAAAGTCATTTGAGCATAATTCTAACTATTTGGTTAAGTTATTTTATTACAATTCGCTTAATCTACTAGATCATATTTTGTGTCGCAGAAATGAGTAATTATTGAGGGTCTATAACGAACGGGTGTTCCCCCTTAATGGGTTAGAAATGATATATTTCATATAAAAAATATTTAGTGCATGGTCCCTCACAGTTAGACACCATGGCTAAATATTAGAGGGTTGGAAAAATTAATAATCACCTCATGAGTCAATTAATTAAAATTTCTGGCTAAAATAAATTAAAATGCTAAAGCCAAAAATTTAATTAATTTAAGTCCTAAGAAAAATTAAATTCTCCAACATTTAAAATTCGTGAGTTTTAAAGTTTTTAATTTTTTGAGGTCCCCGACCAAGGGAATATTGAAAATTTCAAGATATTTTGAACCCTTGGGCCATAGTAGTTAAGTCAAAGTCAACTCTTTGAGGCAATTAACTCAAAATAATCATTTTTGAGTTAATTAAAAAAAATTAAAAGTGAAATTCGAATTTCCTAAAAAAGTAACTTTATTTCAACGGTGATGATTAAAAGATCATCTGATCTTCATTAACGTTTGAGATTGCTTTGATGGAGATCAAGCCAACTAGCCGTTGGAGAATATTCCTTTAAATGAGAAGCCTCTCTCCATTATTTGCATCTGATTTCTGAATCGTGTAATTGCTCTAAGAAAGCTCTTGTAACTTTTTCTGGTTAATAAAACGCAAAGACTTTGGGGTTTCAGATCATGGTGTTCCTCCTTCAGATTTATGTGGTAATATTGTTCTTAATACTTGCTGCTTTTATTTGCATTTGTTGGTTAATAGCCTTTGAGGATTGATCTGTGTACACGTATCTTGCACAGATTTCTGGGTTTTTTAGAATATCAATTTAATTTGATAGTAGCAGGTATCTCTATGATCATTTTATGATCATTTTTTAAATCTATATTAATCTAACAAGCAATTTAAGTGTGCAAAAGTTATCATTCAGAATTTGGGCATTTGGGGAAGTCCTCAACTGGACCGACTGATTCTCAATTTACAGAATCCAAAAGAGCCCATTATCTTTTTAATTTCTGAAGTCATTTTATAGAATATTTTACTTGCAGGGTTTTTCTTGGGCTTGTGCCTCCTTAAAATTTCAAATTTATTTCTAAATATTGTGCAAAAAATTGTTTAAATCTAGCTAATAGAGGGCTTTGATCTGAAGATCTTTTAGATCTGTAAAATATTATTGTAGATTTGTAAATAACAAATTTCTAATTCATTGGGGTTCTGGGTATTTCATATTTTTGTATATACATGCTTTGTGGTTTTATGTCTTTTATTTGTGCAGGAAAAAATCTGAAAATTGCAAGTAATTTTTGTGGATTCCAAGAGAGATCTACGCCCCAAAGAGCATCTCCATTTTGTTTGCAGGTTGAGGAGAAATTTCAGAAGGATCGTGGGCAAATTTTTTTTAGGGCCTTGAGGCCCATCGCTAGTCATCTCCAACCTCATTCTCGGCCTCTATCATTCCACCCTCAGGCCTCTCATATTTGAAGCCTTCTTCACCATAATTTTCTCACTAAATTTTTCCTAAAATATAACAATTTTTTCTCAAAATTTTCTGAGTATGGCATTTGGATTGGAGAATTTTCAGTGACATGGGCAGCCCATCTTCAAGTGTCTTCAAGACCCTAGGGGCTGATTGGTGCACATCTTCTAAACCCTTACCTTTTTTATTGATCTAATTGAAAGCAAGATTAATACTGGCATAAAATTTTAGTTATCTGAAATTTAGCAGCAAATTAGTTTGCATCTTTCACTACATTACATTTCAAAACTATAATTACTTTCAAAAACTTTCGCATGCTATTTTCTGAATATTATTTCATTGTTTTTTTAGTAATTTTCTAAGTTTTTAGATCAAATACATCAATAGATCAGAAAGAATTAAACTCAAAAATTTTCTGAATTTAGCAGCAAATTTAATTTACATTTTTATTGTTGTTTAATTGCAGAAATAAAAGTTAGTTTCAGTAAATTTTGCAAATAAATTTCTGCAAATTGTTTTACTGTTGTTCAGTAGTTTATTTCTGAGTTTTTAAAATCTAATACATCAATAGATCAGAAAGAATTAACTCAGAAATTTTCTGAATTGCAGATATCAATATGTCATTTAAAATTTTACGTTGTTATACATAGAAATTTCTAAATATTGCATGGTTACAGGACTATTGTTTTATAATATATTGTTGATTTTAACATTTGATGTAAGAACAGATTACTGGACTAATATTTCATTAATGTGATCTGAGTTTAAAACATTTAGTTTAATTTCTGAAGTTCATTTGTTTTTTACATGCTTATGCAAGTAGGACTAATCTAGTTTTACTTATGCATCTAATGATCTTGGTTGGGTATTTCATACAAATTAATTTTTGAATTTAAAGGTGTTTTATTCCAGCATTTTACATTTCAGTCCATTGTGCATTTCAATGATTATTTGCGCAGATTTTACATTTTGAAGTGTTGTTATAAGTACCTGCTTTCACATTTAGATCGCCACTTTTCTAAGCCTCAAGTTAAGTAACATTTAAAACATATTTCATAAATAATTTTAGGCTCTCATTTAACTGAAATTAACCAAGTCCTTGCATTTCACATAGTTTTAATTTTGCATTTGCATATGAGACAGTCGAGTCTTTTCAGCAGCAGTTTCTCATCTTTTACTTGAACCTTATTTTCTTCGCAAGATAGTTGACTCCACAAGGCACTAGTATCACTTTTTTCAAATCATTTTAAATCCTTAAAATCTTGCGCAATCTAAAACAAGTATTGGTTGCTTAGTTGTGTCTCCCAGATTGGATGGTCCCCAACTAATCTTTCATTTTTCCATTTCCATAGGGTCTACCCCCCTTAGTCTGATATTTACTTGAACCTTATTTTCTTCGCAAGATAGTTGACTCCACAAGGCACTAGTATCATTTTTTTCAAATCATTTTAAATCCTTAAAATCTTGCGCAATCTAAAACAAGTATTGGTTGCTTAGCTGTGTCTCCCAGATTGGATTGTCCCCAACTAATCTTTCATTTTTCCATTTCCATAGGGTCTACCCCCCTTAGTCTGATATTGGGAGACAACTCAAACAGAGTGATTGGGGATCAGTGTGACAACCCCCAATCTAAGTCGTTGTCGCAGTGCTTAGACATTTTGTGCGACAATGGGTCCTATATATACTCTATTTAGCATTCAAAAATGCAATTTAAACAATGAAAAATAACACATTGTATTTTACACTATAAAAAAGTTTGCACGTGAAGAAATTTGATATTTCAACAAGAGATTTAAATAAACTATTTGAAGATTTACATTAACTAATTTATGTCTATATCAACTTCATATATATCTATATATAGAATAAAAAAATAAGTTTTTATGTATAAAATTTTTATTTTGTCCTATATATACTCTATTTAGCATTCACAAATACAATTTAAACAATGAAAAATAACACATTGTATTTTGCACTCTAAAAAAGTTTGCACGTGAAGAAATTTGATCCCTCTTCATGTTAGATCCGTAGTTAAGATGGATCTATACTGGACTTATTGTCAACCCCAAGAATACTTAACATCGTCGGTATCATGGCCTCAAGCTCCCACTCAAACATTTCACAATATGTTCTACTCAATGTATCCCACGAAAGCAAAGGCGGCAAAGATAAGACAAAATATTGAACCAACAAGGGTTCAAGGATGATATAAGGTCTAATGACTAAAGAAACAGGTGTCAACTAGACCTTGGAAAGGCTAAGATAAGAGTTACTAAAGTCCAACTACACTTTTCCAAGACCTTTATAATTTAGAAGAATGCTACTATAAGTTAGGGTTTGTATGATATCGAGGTTTAGGGCACTTAATGGCATATAGAAAGTCTATAGAATAGCATATAAGTGATAGGATCAACAAAGGATCAAAGGCTATGGAGGAGGCAAGCTAGGGTTAAGTAAACAATGGTTTTAAATGATTGAAAATGCATATGACAGCGATTAAAATCAAGATGTCAGCCTGAATTTTAGGCTGAAAAGGATACAATTAACACTAGATTTTAACTTTTATGTTTATTAAAAGCACTCCCTTTCGATAGGGCAATAACAAATGGGCAATAAATTGCTATCATATGCATATTTAAGCTAATCCTAACCCTAGATACCATAAATTTAGGATAAAATAAGCAATTTAAATGACCTCCATAAGTCTAATGCCTTCCCTCAATTGGGCAATGGAGTCAATGATGGTGAGGTAAATGATAGTGGAACATGGATGAGGTGGGTGGAGGACAAAAATGCCTCTCATAGAAATCCTAGCAACTTTCTTTAAGTGGAGATTTAAGGTCAATGGATGCATGAACCAAGTTCCCTTGATGGATTCTTGAAAGACTAATTTTGCAAAGCATAGCTAGGACTTATTTTGACCACACACTAAATAAGTCCTAGCTATATTTTGCAGTTTTCTTTTCTTTAGTTGTGGGTCTACATATTTTTATCATTCTTTCAACTACATCAACCTCTTGGGGCAAATTTTTAGGCTCTGACTCGAAGATGTGGATAAAGGGTGCCATTCTAATGACAAATGACAATCAACCCAAAGAATGGATGTGGATAATAAGGGAAACATGAAATGTGGTACGCATGGATTTCCTTGGGCACACTACTTCAATTAGTGCCTCCTATTAGAGCCCCTCCTAAATGAAAGACCTCATGGGAGGTCAAACTAGACTAGAGGTGAAGGATAACCTCCCAGGTGGAACATGGGAAAAAGTGTACAATCAAGAGCGGTCAATCATGCAGCTTGGCCTGTGATCCTAATTAGTATGCCCTACATTAACTGAAAGCACATGATTAAAAGAATGGTTATTGTACCTTCTTGCAAAAGACCCACCTTCCTTCAAGAAGCGTGTCAAATGGGAGAGAGCATTGATCGAGACATAAGTAGAAAGCTCTGATGTAAGGCTATCTTTGGGCCATGATTGGTGAAAAGTGTAGCTAGGTTCGATCTTCATAATGACGTGTAATTGTGATTTTATGTAATTGATGAAAAGAAGAAAATAAAATTATTTTTGTAGTACTTGAATCATGGGTTTCATGATCAAGGAATTTTATTTTAGTTAAGGTTCCCATTGTAAACCTTTAGGTTTTGTCATCTAGTCATAAAATTCAAATTGAGTCAATGTCATGTATGAAGGACCCTTCTTGGGCGTGTTACATATTTGTATATGTCATTAAAAGAGTCAAAAGACCCTCCAAGGCAAACACAAGCATCTCCTTTCAAGTCGGCTTCAAAAGAATAATGAAATCTCTCAAAAGGACACGTCGACTCACCCTTAGTTCATGTCGGCTCATTATGGAGGCTCCAACGACTATAAATAGGCAACTCAACCTCATTTCAGAACACAATTTCAGTGAAGCAAGTCTGAAAATCAAAGGTGCATAGATCACTTGGGAAGGAGACTTATCATCAGCAAAGAAGGGAGAGAAGGAGAGCGAGGTCTTTGGTATCATTTGGATTTGTTTTGGGACACACGTGCGAAGAAGGAAGAGGACATTTGTTGCAGAAAGAGCCAAGAGGAATTACAGTCCTCTTAGGTAGCCGAATTGGAAGTAGGGAAAGTTTAAGAGGAATTCAAGGCAAGCTAGAAGGAGTCCCTATGCAAAAGAGAAGGCCTAATTCAAGGAGGCCGAAACTAGTGAAGGTTTGAAGCAGAAGGTAGCCGAAGTTGAAGAGAAGCTAAGAAGAAGGAAGGAGCAGAAGGTTGACTATCATTGTCTAAGGATCTCATCAAGGAGGCTTTGTGTCTTGGTCTTGGAGGGGCAAATAGGTCAAGTGTCTTGGTCTCATTATTCGTCAATTGAAGTCTCTATAAGAAGAAGAATTTGTTCGGGTTTTCCTCTCAATTAGGAGAAGTTTTGGCCCTGGCCGATAGCCTATATTCTGTGTCTCTTGTCTCTTTATGGTTTATGCTTTGGTAGTTGTTTGATGAAGAATAATATTATAATAACGTAAGTAAAAGAAGATCATAATCTAAGAAGTAAAAAGCATTCACAATCAGTTATCAATAGAAGAGAAATCACTTAACCTTGATGCCCTAGATTCCTTAACATGGTACCAGAGCTAAAGTGACTAAGTCAAGGAAGGGCATCTTATCAAGGGACACTCAAGAATTAAATCTTGAGGAAGGAATCAAAGCGAAGATCATCTTGAAGTCAATATCTACAAAGGAAGCATCTTAACCCTAGATCAAAGAAGAAGTCTACAAATAAGTATTGGGATCATCATCAAGAAAAGAAGGCCAAAACCCTACATCTAATCAAGTTGAAGAGATCTACGAATCAAGGTAAGCTTGAAGTTTATTTATCCAAGAAAAGGCACTTCAAGAACAAGATCATATCATCATCAATCAAAGAAGCATCTTGGGGATCCACTCTCAATCAATTTGAAGTTGAAGTATCTTGAAGACTATTCATTCAAAGGAAGTTAGATCAAAAGGCATTGTCATCAAGATTCTAAGGCGATCTCTCTCTCGTTGAAGCAAGGTCCTTACCATTGAAGACATCACCAAGAAGTCATCATTGATCTTCATCAACAAATACATCACCATCAAAGGATCCAAAGAGATCTCACTCTCTGTGGGATCACGGATCATTCTTCGAGAAAACTCCCTTCATCAAGGAGAAGTTTTCAATTCTCTGTGTCATCAACATCGAGGAAGCGGCAAGGAAAAGGAGCATCCTATCAAGTAAGTATATTTATGTCCACATTTGAATCTGTCAAAATGTATTTTTGCAAGGAAAGCAACAAATTGGTTGGGGCTTCAAACTATCTTGCATGGAAGAAAAGGACAGATTTGAATCTCATTAAAAATGAGGTTATGGAACATGTAAAAGAATCTATCGCTAAACCACGAAAGGAATATGCTCAAGCTCTTGCAAAGTATATGAAAGGGGAAGTTAGGGCTCAAAGTGAGAATCTATCGAGGATCCCCTCATCTGATATGTATCAAAACTCGAAACTTCAAAGAAATCTAGGACAAACATGTAGAGTTGTATTCCGTGAGCACTGTTGGAAAAGTCATCTCATAAAGGCAAGAACTCTACAAGCTGAAGATGTCAAAGGAAGATGGAATAGCCTCATACTTTATGAGAATATCTTAAATCTGGGATCAACTACAAGATTTGGGAGAAGTCATGTTTGATAGAGAAATGACTACAATTGTAATAAATGCACTACCAAAGGAGTGGGGTAACTTTACTTCAAATATTTATGGGAAGAAAGAAGCTAATTCATTCCAGGATCTATGGTCACTGTGCAAGATTGAAGAATCTAGACTAAAGGCCAAATCTGATGTAGGAGCAGGTGAACAAAATCAAGCTTATGCTACAATGACAAGAAGAAAAGGAAAATTTGGGAAGTTTGGTTCTCGAAAAAAAAAAAGCGACGTGGCTAAGATTCAATGCTATGGATGTCAAGAATATGGGCACTACAAAAAATATTGTCCTAAGATCAAGAAGGACAATAACAACAAAGGAAGAGAAGAAGCCTATATCACCGAAGAAATGGAAGAAGCTGAAAAGAAGAAATCCAAGAAAGAGGAAGTAAAAGATCTCTACTATGACTAAGATAGTCTTCCTCAACTAAGTTCTTTTCCAAATTCCTAAGTCTTATGTTGTAAGATATGGCTATCATGATCATTGTTTTCAGAAAAAGTCGAGCTGACTCTGACTCGGCCGAGCCAGACCAAGCCAAGGCCTAGTCAGGTCGGCTCGATGGATGAAACAAAACAGTTGGCCGATTTGTTACCAAGTCGGGCGAGCCGGTCACCGACTTGGCCAGCTCGGTCACCCACGCCAACACACGGCCAGCGAGGTCTTTTGGGGGGGGGGGGGCAATTGGACCCCACAGCCAATTCTAATTTGCTTTAGGGTGATTTTGAGGTCCATTTACCTCTCCCAACCCTATAAAAGCTACCCAACCCCTCTCATTTCCTCACAACTATCTCATTGCATTTGTGTGAGAATTTGTGAGGAGTTTGTGAAGAGTTGTGGAGTTTGTTTTTGGAGCAGCAGTGAGGAGTCTTGGGCAAGCATTGGAGCAACAGTGAAGAGCTTCTTGGGCAGCCATTGGAGCAACATTGAGGAGTTGGTTTGTTGGAGCAGCATTGAGAAGGTGGTTTGTGCCTAGAGGTATTTTTTTTCACTTCTAAAATATGTTTTTGCTTATTTATTTTTTTGTGCAAATCTGGAAATTGAAAAGAGACTTTTTTGTGAAGGAAAGGAACATTGAAGCAATGTTATTTTTTTTGTTTTGATTTTTAAATTTTTTCCTTTCATTTCCAAAAGTCAAAAAATGGCTCCTAGAGTGAAATATGTTGCTTGGGCATATGCTGAAATGGTTGGTAATCGAATGCATTGTAAATTTTGTCATAAAAAAATTGAGGGTCCCGGGGGCATTCATAGGCTGAAACAACACTTGGCTGGTATTAGAGGCCAAATTACTCCATGTGAAGCACCATCAGTACAAATTGGGGAGATTAGGAAGGAGTCATTAAATAGCTTTGAGAAGTTTCAGGAAGAAAAAGCTAGGCAAATAGAGGCTGAAATTGGGAGGAAGAGGAGCATACAACAAATTATGGCCACCAACCCCCATTTTGATTTTGAGGGCTCTTCATCTACCCCTTGTACTAATGCATCCAACCCCTTCCACTATGTTCCTCCCTCTTTGGAGTCCATGCAAGAAAAAGAGGGTAAGGGTAAAATGAAAAAGAAGGGTGATATGAATATCAAAAGTTATTTCACTATCACACCCTCCTCTCCATCAAATGCACATGGTCCTCAAGCTAGTAGAAGTCATATGTAGTCCACTTTAGATGACCATTGGAAGAAATAATTGAGGGAGATTGCTTGTGATTACATAGCTAGATGGTGATATGATGTTGATATTCCCTTCAATGCTTCCCATTCACCATATTACGAGCCTATGTTTGATGCCATATTTGCTGCTAGAAAGAGCTTCAAAGGCCCTTCTATGCATGAGTTAAGGGGGTCTCGTTTGCGAAAAGAAATTTCCTCCATTGATGAGTATTTGAAAGATTTCAAATGCTCATGGGAAAAAACAAGATGTACCATCATGTTAGATGGATGGACTGATCAAAGGAACCGTATCACCATAAACTTTCCTATCTTTTGCCCACAGGGAACCATGTTTCTAAAATCAGTGGATGCATCTGATAGGGTGAAGATGGGCAATTGTTGTTTCCGTTGTTGGATGAGGTTGTTGAGGAGGTGGGGGTGGCTAATGTTGTTCGAATCATCATAGATAATGCCTCTAACTATGTTCTTGTTGGTAAATTGTTAAAGGAAAAACACAAAACCATCTTTTGGACCCCATGTGCTGCACATTGCATCGACCCCATGCTTGAGGATATTGGCAAATTAGATTGGATCTAGAACACTATAGAGCATGCCAAAAGCATAACAAAATGTATCTACAATCATTCATGGATTTTGAGCCTAATGAGGAAACACACAGGGGGCAGGGATATTATTAGGCCTGCCATCACTAGATTTGCAACTCATTTTTTGACATTGCAATCTATGCTTTCCCAACATAGAAATTTGCAAAAGTTGTTTTCCAGTGACGAATGGAATGAAAGCCAATGGTCTCACAAACAAGATGGCAAAGATTTGAAAAAGAAATTTAATGAAGAAATATTTTGGAAAAAGGCAGCAGAGATTGTGAAGGTTGTTGAGCCACTGGTTAAGGTGTTGCGGTTGGTGGATGGGGAAAGATTAGCTATGGGCTTCATTTATGAGGTTGTGGATCAAGCAAAGGAGCAAATAAAGACAACATACAAGGATAGAGTGGCTAAGTATGGGCCCATTTGGGCAATCTTTGATGGAAGATGGAACAATCAACTCCATCACCCTATACATGCAGTTGCGTATTTTTTGAACCTAAGGTATCATTATAAAGCTCTGGAGGCGAGAGTTTTGGGTGGGGAGGTTAGAGATGGATTGATTGACTGCAATGATCGCATCATCCCTATGGAGAGTGATCATCTAGAGATACACCGACAAATCACTTGTTTCAGCAAAGCCACAGGTACCTTTGGCAAGAACCTAGCAAGGATTACAAGGGAAGCAGATGAGCTAGGTAAACAAACAATTTCAATTTTAAATTCTTACTTTGTTAAATTTTTATAATTTCAAAGTTGGATATAATTTGTAATTTTGTTGAGCTAACTCATTACACAACTATGTTTTTTGCAGCACAATGGTGGGAGGCATTTGGTAGCCATTTTCCTCAATTGCAGAAATTTTCAATTCGTATTTTGAGTCAAACTTGCAGTGCTACAAGGTGTCAGCGCAATTGGTCCGTCTTTGAGAGGATTCACACAAAGAAGAGAAATCGTTAGGATAAAAAATGGTTAAATGATCTAGTCTATGTTCAATACAACCCTGGCTCAGACGCAACCAATTGCTGAAGAAAAGACCTGATTCAGATCCCATTGTGTTGGAAGATACTGATCCAACATTAGGTTGGGTAGTGGAGAGTCATCCAACAAAGTTTGATTCTGATGAGGATCTTGTTTTGGATTTACAGACGAAGGCATTAGTTGAATAAAATGTTCAGTTGAATGCAGATCCACTTGTACCAACCTCAAGCCCAGCCCCAAGTCCTCCAATTGCAGGCGCTTCCTCTACTCAGCCACGATGGAAGCACATATCTCATCTATCTCAGCGTGTAGTTGTTGCGCAGCCTGCTAGTGCTACCACTTCTACTGCTACAGTTGCAGTTGGAGATGATGAGGAGGAGGAGCCATGGGTTTCCCTGTCTGACTCTGATTCAGAGTCTGAGCCAGATGATGTTGGCTCCTCTAGCAGTAGCCAATAGTACTGGTGACTAGTGATGTTTTGCAGTTTACTTTTGTTGTAGAGGCCATTTCTAGCCTCCTTGGTTATGTGTTTTTGTTTTGATCTCTATATCATCATTCATGTATGTATTGGACAGTGCACTAGGTGCCATTTTGATATAATGGATATATTCATGAGCCTACTTTGATCATATGTTGTCTTCTCTCTATATTCTAAAGCTTTGTGTTTGGAAACATGAATGAAAATCTTTAAAATTATGTTTTTTATAATAATAATAAAAAAAAATTTAATGTATTTTTTACAACGACCAAGTCGTTGAAATCAAACCGGCCAAGTTGATAACAAGTTGGAGTCGAAATCGGAGTTTGATCTGACCCTCGACCGTTTCCGAACCACAGTCGAAATTTTAAAACGTTGATCATGATTCACTAAGAAAAACGATGGGATGCATCATGGCATCATAGAAGCATTGAAAGTAAGACATCATCAGAGAGGAGCATGAAAGACGATTAAAATTAAAATCTACGACAATCAAATATGAAGAATATAGCTCTTGGGAACCTCATTGGAAACATAAGTGGCACTTGTGGAAAGGAAAAAGTCATCCAGGACAAAGCTTATCATACATCAATCAAAAGGAAACATCTGCTGGATGGGGATACTCTAGATCCTCAAGATTCTCTAATGGAATCTTCATCGAAAGGTTCACCAATCAAGAAAGGAAGCAAGTGTTTCATCAAGAATTCCAAACTTGTGGAATTCATGGGATGATGGTATGATGACATAAAAGGTGAAGCATATCAAGGGATTGAAGCTCTTTCAATCAAGGAAGTTGTTGCAGGAAGTCTGGATGACCCAAAATCAGGTATGTATGCTTATATTCAATATTTAAGAGTCATGTCATATGGTTGCAGGTAACATAAATCAATGCTCTATCTTGAGAGCATGATTAAAAAAAAAAAGATCTCCTCCTCCGAAGGGATGTAGGAATGCATGGGTCACGCATTCACTAGATGAAATCAACATAATATGTCCTCGTATGTAATATGAGGTGGTTGACATTAATTGGAGGAACTTTGATTGGAAGTTCCTGAGAATGAAATGTGTAAAAAAAAGAAGGAAAAGATCGTGGAATATGCAACCATGGTGAAGGCAATCAACATCCAAAGACCAAGAGATCTGACTAGGATATCTCCAAGAAAGATATGTAGACTCTGATGAAGTCTGGAAAAAAAAGACCCTTGACAATATATATCTTTGGGAGATGTGTCAATGTATATGCAGGATGTTGATGCAAACTAGAAGATGTCATGATGAAAGACCATCACAAAGGTAATTTTGATTTAATGTTCATTCCTTTATGTTTGAACAATATCTGGATGGGCTTATGCGGGGCTGCTGAGGAAAGATCTATGGATATATTCCACCACCGATGCCCATGTAGTAGGATGAAAGATCCTTAAGGAAACATGGCGTGTAAGAATGTAGCATGGCATGAAGGAAGGCCAGATATGGACTGATGGATATTTATCAGATTTATCATCAACGAATTATAAAGAGATTTATAAAGAGCCGAGAGGAATTACAATCCTCTTAGGTAGCTGAATTGGAAGTAGCGCAAGTTTAAGAGGAAGTCAAGACAAGCTAGAAGGAGTCCCTATGCAAAAGAGAGGACCTAATTCAAGGAGGTCGAAACTAGTGAAGGTCTGAAGCATAAGGTAGTCGGAATTGAAGATAAGTCGAGAAGAAGGAAGGAGCAAAAGGTTGACTATCGTTGTCGAAGGATCTCATCAAGGAGGCTTTGCGTCTTGGTCTTGGAGTGGCAAATAGGTAAAGGGTCTTGGTCTTCGTATTCGCCAATTGAAGTCTCTATAAGAAGAAGAATTTGTTCGGGCTTTCCTCTCAAGTAGGAGAGGTTTTGGCCCTGGATGATAGCCTATATTTTGTGTCTCTTGTCTCTTTATGGTTTATGCTTTGGTAGTTGTTTGATGAAGAATAACATTATAATAACATAAGTAAAAGAAGATCCTAATCTAAGAAGTAAAAAGCATTCACAAGCAGTTATCAGTAGAAGAGAAATCACTTAACCTTGATGCCCTAGATTTCTTAACAATCATAGGGTTGTTGATTAGCTAGCTGCCAAATGAGGAGAAAAAATTTCTCCTATGGGTTACCCACTTTTGGTGGGTAATAGGACTCGACAAAGAGTTATTAACAATAACATGAAGATCCCCCACAAAAAAGTGTTTACACCCCTCTAACATCAACCTCATCAATTAAAGCTTTATGTTATATAGTCATAACATCTTCCAACTTTAAAACTTTGTCAACCATCTTTGTGCCCAATGTCTTTATGGTCACTAACCTACCTCTTTCCATGTGACCCACAGCAAAAGCAACTAAGGTGACAAAGCACCCACCACAGTCAAAACCAAGTGCACTCCATTGAAGACAACCCATTTAGTAGCCACTCACAAGGAGCACACAGAAAGAAGGCTATTACTCTTGTTCTTCTCATTTTTAGGAACTCAAGAAGGGAACTATAAGAAAAATTCATGCAAACAAAAGTGAACCGCAAAAAACAAGACTCAAAGTAGAACCCATGAATAAAGAAACCAACACAAGATAAGGCATGCAAGGGACTGTAAACAAAAATCGGAGCAAACACCCAATCAAGAATGGTTAGCCATGAATACAGAGCAAACAACCACGCAAAGAACCCTTGGCATAGGTGTTAGGGAAAGTGGGCAACACAATCAATACACTAAACAACATTGACTTGTCTAAGAACTCAATATGAAGGCAGCACATACAACATAGACAGAGACCCAAGTTACAACTCAAGGCCATGGACATCAACTATCCTCATCTATCTACCAATTGGATCTTCATTAACATTGATTTCAAAAAACACATGATCAAATGTACTAGCCCTTCACCTTAGCCTTGTCACAAGCACTGTACCTCACCCTATTTCTTTTTGGTCTTTAACAAAAAGTTGTTTGTAGTAAATTCAATATGCCTACCCATCACTTGGATGAAATTAGAAGATATAGGGCTTTATCACTTAATCTAACAAGGTCACCCATTGACCCCAACATTGTATGTCATGGCAATTGAAGTCCTAAGGTACTTGGAATGCTAACAACGGGGAAAATTGGGAATTCAACACTACAAGCCAAACAAAAGGAATAAATTAATGGCCACTTTGTTAACAATGTTCCTTAGCATCAAGGAGGAATGTGAAGCAAATAATATTTTGTACTACTTGGACACTATACAATGTCAAACTCCAATATTCAATGGACCAAGATTATGTGCTACAAACAAAGCCCAAAGGTCACCAAAATAGCTAGAAAATTTATGTTTAACAAGGATTCAACTCAGCCAAATCTTTAAATTTATGGGTATTCCCTTCACTTTCTAGGCCTCCCTAAAATAGATTTCTCAAATAGTAATTCAACAACATGATTCAGTGGAAAGAGTCAAGTCAAACACTCAATTGATGTCTCCAACCATGCATGTATTACACGTTATATTGGCTTTTATAGAGTAATTGGATCCTAATTCACCTAGAGTCCATGTTCAACACCCATGAAGTTCAAAAAAAAGATCATGTTGAAATATGTAATTAGGTTCAGTGTTCATAATGTCATCTTGATTTTTGTATTTGATGTAAACAAGAAAAGAAAATTTATTATTATTATTTTTATAGCATGGGTTTCATGCTCTAGATCAAATTGGTTTTAGGTCAAGTACCCATTGTGTGCTTCTAGGTTTTTATCATAGAGTCTAGAAGTCAAAAGAGTCATTCTTATCTATAATAGACCCTTTTGGACATTTTGTATCAAGTCAAAGAATTTATTTAAAGTCAAAAAGTGTCATAGTCTCCCTCCAAGACCAAGTCGGGCTACAAGAGAAGTCGGCCTACAGAAGACAACTCGACCTCATTATGGTTATTTGAGGCTCACAAGAAGCCTATATATAAAGGAACTCGGCCTCATTTGAAGATCCCACTCAAGCAAGTTCGATCACAAGGAAGAAGGAGCAAGACAAGAAGAAAAAAACAAGGAGAAAGATCAAAAAAGCTAGGAGAGATAAAATCGAAGTTTTGGGCCTCTATCTCTCACACGTGCGAAAACTAGGGCATCATTTTGTTGCAGCAAGACTGAATTGCAGCCATCTCAAGAAGCCGAAGTTTAGTGTCAAGAAGATCAATTTTGGAAAACTAGGGCATCATTTTGTTGCAGCAAGACTGAATTGCAGCCATCTCAAGAAGCCGAAGTTTAGTGTCAAGAAGATCAATTTTGGAAATCGAATACCTAAGGAGAAAGCACCCTAAGCGAAGGAGAGAAAAGGTCTATTCTACCATCTTTTCTTCACATGTGCAAATTAGGGTTTTTGCAGTAAGGCCGAAATTTACAATGAAAAATGTTGCAAGTCCGAACTTGTGATCAAAAAAGAAGTTGCAGCAATTTTGGAGAAGCTTGACTTGGGTTGACTTTGTGAAAAAGAAGTTCATCTACAAGAAAGTTGACTTGTTCTTAGAGGGGTCTTGGTCTAGAGTTTAAAAGGTCTTAGAATTTGTCATTTGAAAATTCTATAAGAAGAGAAGAATTTATGGTGGGTTCTCCTCTCTAGGAGAGGTTTTGGCCCTGGCTAGCAACCTATATCTTGTATCCTCTTGTTCTATTGATCTTCATAGTTTGATAGCTATTTAATGATAAAAACACTTTAATAATCAAAAGAAGAAGAACCTAATTATAAATACTACAAGTTGAAGTAAAGAACATCACAAGCAGTTATCAAAGTAAAGAGAAATCACCCTAATCTAGCTACCCTTGATTTCTCAACACATCCATGCAAAAGATGTGATAAAATTTCAGAATAAGTTTGAGGCAACATACATTCTAGATTCAATTTTACTCGGAATTCAAACCAAATTAATTGCCAAAATTCAAACTTTTAATCGAATTTTAAATTTAAACAAATTTCATTGCTAAACTTCAACAAATTTATTCACCTACCCATTAAATTTGCTTTTTTCAAACTTAATGGATTAAATTTGGTGAAGACTTAAGATTGGAGTCTTTGTTGTACATAGAGAGATCTTAAGGATTATCAATGTACACACATAAGATCAAGCTCTTTTACACCTCATGGCTAATAAGATCCTTTGGACTGTCTAAGCATGAAAAGTTGCTCTAAAAAATAGCAATAAATCAAAAGCCCCTTGTGCAAAATGAAGAGATACAACCTACAGTTGATTCGTTGTAATTTCCTCTTCGCTCTCACACAATCCTCTCTCTCTTTCTCGCTCAAAATAATAATACACAGCCGCAATACAATTCCCTCGTATAAACCGAGGGTTGCATTCTAGGGAAAAAATCCCTAAATTAACATAACTTCTACTGTCAGATCATTCGCCTAATGATCGGCCCAAATTGACTACGAAATTACAATATTTTACAAGCCAGTTTTTCATCTATTTTTAGCTTCGGGGGCGCTGCCCCTGAATCCCCACCAGGGGGGGCTCATAAAAGTCGCCATTGCCCTCCCCTTTGACGGCGATTAAATGGGCGGCGTTGCCGCATCGATAGGAACAGGGATCCAATGTGGTTGAAACAAAAAACCTATGAACAATCAGGAAGATAATCAGGCTCTACACCCAACAATCTCCCACTTGGAGACTGATTATATAAACTCCATTGTTGCTTGACTTGCTGGATAATGACTCCACTTGCACCTAGTTGTTTCTCATCTTCACCATCATAAATGAAGACCAATTGAAACTTAGCAGAATCTCAGTTTCTCCCTGGTTATAAATTTTGTTAACATATATGCAGGATTTTGGCTAGTGTATATCCTTTCCAGCTTCAAATTTCCATTTTCCAACATCGACCGTATGAAATGGTACTTGAGTTGTATATGTTTAGTCTTGGAATGAAATGTTGAGCTCTTTGCAAGATGAATGGCACTCTAGATGTCACTATATAACCTGCCCATCTCCTTCTTTCCCAATTCATCCATAAACCTTTGTAACCAAATCATTTCTTTACTAACCTCTGTAGCAGCAACATACTATGCTTCCATTGTTGAAAGTGCAACAATGTTTGCAATTTTGAAAACCAACATTTGTTCCACCTACAGTAAAGATCTCTATCACCTGCCATATCTACATCAACATATCCTTGTAGAGCAATGTTTGAACCACCAAAGCATAGTGTTTGATTTGTGGTACCTCTCAAATACTAAGAATCCACTTCACTGCCATCCAATGCTCTTTTGTTGGATTGTTCATATACCTGCTTACAACTCCCATTACATGTACAATATCAGGGCTTATGCAAACCATTGTATACATTAAGCTTCCAATTGTTGATGCATATGGAACTTTACACATAATCCATCTCTTCCTAAGACTTGGGACACATCTCCTTACTTAGTTTGAAATGGCTAGCCAAAGGTGTACTAACTAGTTTTGCATTCTGCATATTAAATCTTTCCAACACCTTTTCTATGTACTCACTCTAAGACAATGTTAATTTGTGATTTTTCCTATCTCTAGTTATTCTCATACCAAGGATTTGTTTTGCAACACCCAAATCCTTCATTGCAAATGAATTTGTCAATTTTCTTTTGAGCACATTTATTTCTTGTATGTTAGACCCTATAACAAACATGTCATCTACACACAATAACAATATAATATCTCTGCCATCATTTTGCTTTTTAAGATAAACACAATGGTCAGGGTGACATCTAGTATAACCTTGTTCAGATATAACCCTGTCAAATTTCAGATACCACTGCCTTGGAGCCTGTTTTAGGCCATACAAGCTCTTTTTCAACCTACACAGTAGTTTCTCCTTCCCTTTGACCTCATACCCTTGTTGCTGCATATAGATCGCTTCCTCCAAATCCCCATGGAAAAAATTTATATTTACATCTAACTATTCAAGATGCAAATCTTTTGCTACCACTAAACTTATAATAGTTCTGATTCAAACTCATTTTAACAACAAGAGAAAAAATTTCATCAAAGTCTATACCTTTCTTTTGTGCAAACTCCTTCACCACAAGTCTAGCCTTATACCTATGTTTACCTCCATCTTCTTCCTTCAACCTGTAAACCCATTTATGTTGCAATGTTGTTTTACCTGCAAGTAACTTGACTAAGTCCCGAGTCTGGCTATGCATCAAGGAGTCCATCTCTTCTTCCATGGCTTGCTCCCACTTCCTAGTTTCTACCTACATTGCTTCTTCATATCTATTTGGTTCACCAGAATCAATCAACAATACATAATATAATGAAGGAGAGTATCGTTCAGGGGGTCTAATTATCCCAATAGATCTTCTAACACCACTTTCAGGGGTTTGAGGTGTCTGTTGTTGTTGTCATTGTGGTTGTTGATCATTATGATTTTCAGGCACCTTTACTTTTTCTGTGATCTCATCAAGCACTGTGTATTCTTTGTTTTCTTTTTCCTGTTTCTTTTCCTGCATCTGATCCTTATACAAGACCTTTTCATTGAATATGACATCTTTGCTCCTAATGATTTTGTGATTTTTATAATGATATAAACGATAACCAAAATCATTAACACCATATCCAATAAAGGTACATTTCTTTGATTTTGCTTCAAGCTTTGTTCTATTTTCTTTATTAATGTGGACAAAGGCTTCTTAACCTAAAGTCTTTAAAAATGAGTAGTTTACCTTTTTACATGTCCATGCCTCCTCTAGAATACCACCATCCAAGGAACTTGAAGGCCTTTTGTTTATTATATAAACAGCAGTATCTACAGCATCTGCCCAAACTTGTAAAGGTAATCCTGCATGCAATCTCATGCACCTTGCACGCTCCATGATTGTCATGTTCATCCTTTCTGACACACCATTTTCCTGTGCTGTTCCTGGAACTGTCTTCTCTCTGCGAATTCCATGCTCTGAACATTATTATCAAACTCTTTGTTGTAGTATTCACCTCCATTGTTTGATCTGAGATACTTCAACTTCTTTCCTATCTCATTCTCAACGAAATCTTTCCATTGCATGAAAGTATCAAAGAACATTAGATTTATTTCAAATACAATAAATCCAAGTTTTCCTAGTTGCATCATCAATAAAAGTAACAAAATAGCGAGAGCCACCGAAAGATGATACTTGAGCACGTCCCCATACATTTGTAGAAAGAGACCTAATTGGTTAAAGTCTACTCTTCTAGATGTAGAGGGACATGGATTCGCCAAGGGTACGTTTAGGGAAAATAAGTAGTGTTAAAATTGCCAACCAGGGCCAAACTCCATGTGGGTCATCTTATTTATGGCAGCTGATATTTTTCTTGGATTCCTCTCAACAAGAGGTGTAGGATTGATCTAAAGAATATCTTATTCCAATAAGTATTCATGGAGATATGAATTTATTTGTGTTATGGGACAATTCGTCAAGGTCGGCCAGCAACTAAACTGCCCCCTCTTGTGCTCCACATTTTGGTATAAATACAAGTGCCTTGCAAGTCATTTGTACACACAACTCT
Source organism: Pinus tabuliformis (assembly GCA_031772625.1). Classification (NCBI taxonomy): domain Eukaryota; kingdom Viridiplantae; phylum Streptophyta; class Pinopsida; order Pinales; family Pinaceae; genus Pinus; species Pinus tabuliformis. The sequence goes on from CM062819.1 coordinate 730,475,068, forward strand.
CTTGAGATTTCTTCTCCATTTGTTTTGGGATTTAGTGGAAAGAAGAATCTCTAAGGGATAAACGTTGTCCTAAAGAATGCCCTAAACGCAGTCCTCGATGATGCCCTAGCAGCTCTAAGCATGACCTAGATCTAGGACGTAGTCAACCCTAATCCAATACGTTGTCAAGGAAGACGCAGTCATATTATGAAGAAGACAACACTTATCCTCTACGTTGTCAAGGAAAACAGAGCTCATCTACTACATTGTCCCAAGGGTGACCCTAACCGCAGTTATGGAGATGCCCTAAATACGCAGCCATGAAAATGAAGGCAGAAACACTATCCGCCAGTTTAAGGAGGAGAGATGCCCTTATCTTAGTTTCTACGCTGCCTAATGGAGATGGTACCTAAACGCTGTCTTAGAAGAGAAGTTCTACACAAGTAATGCCATCTCTGTCATGGAGCTGTCACACTTAAACGTTGAGGTAAAGAAGCCACCTCCAGCTATCCTTAACGTTGTTCTCTAATTGTTGTTTTGATTGTCATAGATTGTTGTCTTAATGGAAGCATATTGTTGTCACCTAAACGCTAAGAGGAGAAGACATTGGCATCGCTATGTGCTAGGCCGTAGGCCATAGCACTATAGCTAGCCACCTTGAATATGACAGGTGGATGTATAATGCAGCATAGTGCACAATGGGAGAGCAAAGGTACAATGGTATGACAACAATGGAACATGGTGCAGCATATGGTACAGCAATGGGACAACAATGGTACAATGGTACAACAATGTGACAACAATGGAGCATGGTGGAACCATGATGCATGGATAGCAAGACAGCAAGGCTACCATATGCACAGAACAGCATTGTTTTGGGCATGACTGTTGGGTATAGCAGTGCAGCAGTACAACTAGGATAGCTAGGCAATGGTACATACATATTTGGAGCAGCGTATGTTATGTTGTCGTAGGGACAGCAGCAATGCTGGGTTGCTGTAAGTATATTGAGATAGCAAGCCGTGATGGGACAGCAGTACTAGCAGCAATGATATTGTCGTTGTGCAGCAGTCGCACAATGGGACAGCAAACATGGACATCATGGTTCAACAATGGCACATGGGATAGCAGTGTAGGATAAGGTGCAACAGTCATGAGGTCCAGCATTATGATGATGGGTGCAGCATGGTACAGCACGGTGAGGTGCAGCATGATGACGAGATGCAACAGAATGATAGGTGAAGGAGTCACCTTGGAGAATCAGTTGAAGCAGCATGTCTTCAACTGATCTCATGTATCATCTCTTAGAGATGATCTATGCTCTCATCTAGATAAGTCAAAGTGTTGACTTCTATTGTAAATGTACTCTCTCTCTCTCTCTCTGTTGAACTATTGACGAACATATAAGAAGAATTGATCAAGGGTTTCCCCACATTGGGGTTTGTCCCTGGCTAGCGCCACATCTTGTGTCCTCTTGTCTTCGCTTGTCTTCTACAATTTATGTTTATATTCTATCTGCAGATTACTTTAATGCTGATGTGATTGCTAATCTGGAAAAGATATTGAGCTAACTATGAAAATTGAAATAAATTGTTCTAAGCATAGAACATGCCTAAAATTAACAGGTCCCCATACATTTGTAGAAAGAGACATAATTGGTTAAAGTCTACTCTTCTAGATGTAGAGGGACATGGAGTCACCAAGGGTACGTTTAGGGAAAATAAGAAGCTTAAAAGATATTCAAGGTATGCAGCCTACATGACAAAGTTAATTGAAGCAGAACCATCCACCTTTGAAGAGGTTGTCAAATATCAAGAATGGAAAGATGCCATGAATGAAGAATATCAATCAATAATGAAGAATGGAATTTGGAAAATCGTTCCTACACCTAAAGACAAATCTGTGGTGACTTCCAAGTGGCTCTACAACATTAAACATGTCGCAGATGGGAGTATTGATAAATATAAGGCAAGATTTGTGGCTAGGGATTTCTCCCAACAAGAAGGCATTGATTATGAAGAGACATTTGCACCTACAGCAAGGTATACAACTATATGATCGTTGGTCTCTTTGGCAGCATTGATGGGATGGAACATCCATCAAATGGATGTTAAGATAGTATTCCTAAATGGTGTTGAAATGTGTAACTAGGTCCAGTCTTCATAAATATAAAATGTACTTTTGATTCTTGTATATTATAAAAAGAAAAGAAAAAGTATTATTGTTGTTTTTGTAGCATGGGTTTCATGCTCAATGTTTTTTATTTAGAGGTCAAGCACCCATTGAATGCTTCTAGGTTTGTCCTAAGGTCAAGAAGTCAAAAGAGTCATTGTCACATGAAGAAAACCCCATGGAGACATTGTAACTTGTAAAAAAAAATATTTTTGTACTTAGTGTCAAAATACCCTCCAAGTCCAAGTCGGCCTGGCAACTAAGAAGTCGGCCTCATTAGGGCATGTCGTCCTCCTCGGAAGTTGTATATAGGAGGGAACTCGACCTCCTATGGGCACTCTCTCATCTTCTCATCATCTTAGCGAAGGAGAAGCAGAAGAAGGCTAACGAAAAAGGATGAAGGACGAAGTACAAAAGTTTGGTTTGTTTCTCTCTCTCACACAAGTGTGAAGAAGGAAAGGCTAGGGTTTGGATGCTGCAAGATCGAACTTGAGGAAATTGCGGAAAGGTGGAAGGAAGGTCTATTGGATCATCTACACGCCCTAGAAGAAGGAGAAACCCAAGCGAAGGTCAAAGGAAGCCTTGGAAGCCCTGAAATTGCTCACACATGTGGAGGCAGCAACTGTTGCAGGGGCTGGGAATTTCAAACCTGTAGTAGACGCCGAAATTGTGCAGCTGTAAGATATTTGACTAGGTATGACTTGGACAAAGGAAGCACATCATCAAGGAGGTCAAACTTGGTCTTGGAATGGTATTGGTCTTGGTCTAGAGGTATTGGAATTTGTCATTTGAAGAATCTCTAAGGAGAAAAGAGATTTACGGGTTTTCCTCTCAAGTGGAGAGATTTTGGCCTTAGCTTGTAGCCTATATCCTATGTTCTTGTGTATTGTTGATCTTCTTGTTTGGTAGTTGTTTGATGATAAGAACAACAAAATAATATAAGAAGAAGCTAATAAACGAGAAAAATAAAAATACATCACAAGTCGTTATCAAGTTGAAGAAAAATCATCTTAGTTGCAACCCTTTAGATTTCTCAACATGGTATTAGAGCTAAGGTTCACAAAGGGCATGATGAAGATCACTATATCCTTGAAGAAATCTTTGAAGCGGTATTCTATGGTAGCAAGTCTGTTCAAATTGGCAACTAGGGCCAAACTCCATGTGGGTGATCTTATTTATGGCGGCGAATATTTTTCTTGGATCCCTCTCATCGAGAGGTGTAGGATTGATCTAAAGATCATCAAATTCCAATAAGTATTCATGGAGTTATGAATTTATTGTGTTATAAGACAATTCGTCAAGGTCGGCCAGCAACCAAATAACCCACAAATGTGTTCAACATTTTAGTAATAAAAGGAGGTGACTTGATAGTCATTTCTACACACTTCACTCTTGATTTCTCTACACTTGTTTTGGGCTTTAGTGGAAGAGAAATATAAGAGGATGAAGCCCTAGGAGCAGTCAAAAGGAGAAGGACCTACACTGCCCTAATGGATATCAGATCAAAGCCATGGAAGGGATCTCTACGCTGCCCTAATGGAAGTCAAACCGCAGCTATGGTAGATACACTAACCTAGAAGAGACCTTACCTTTAACGCGGTCATTTTAACGCAACTATGGAGGAAACTTCAACAAGATATATGTTTCCCTAGCCGCAGACTATGATGCCCTAGACGCAGGCCTACGATGCCCTAGACGTAGGCCAGTTCTTGCTGGAAGAAGGACTGAGGAATTCTGCTATAGGAGGTCGAGTTCTAAGGCCAAGAGGGCTAGCTACTAGACCAAGTAAAGAAGGAACAAAATGCTAGTTGTCTGGGCACTTTTGGAGGGACCAAAAGCCTAAACAGGAGGGTTGTAAGTGGTGTAATGGACAGCGAGTAAGGAGGATTTGTTTGGGAAGAAAAACCGCAGTCCTGGAAGCTTAGACAGCCAAGTTTTAGGGCTATAATAGTGGTTACAAGCAACCCTAACTAGAGGGCCGAGATTACAGAGGAAGGTACAGAATTCAAGGACAAGGAGGACAGCAGATTGTTGATAAGCAAGGTATGGTTGTTCTATTGTTTTGATGCTTGTTGGGTTGTTGTAGGTTACAATAGGACAGCGACAACAACTTGCAACAAACACATGGCAGCAATAGCATGGTGCTACAATTGGGACAGCAACATGGTACAACAATGTTCAATGGGACACCAGCATGTTGGGACAACAACAATGATGGGACAGCGCAATGAAATGCTAACAAATAGGACAACAATGACAGCAGCAACAACAAGGTGCAGCAAGTACATGGTGGCAAGCATGGTGCTACAAACACATTGGGACAGCTAGGCTATGATGCTTGGTGGAGCATGGTACATGGGACAGCAAGCAATATTGTGCAGCAATGAGATGCAGCATGACGGGTACAGTGAAGTACAGGATGAGGCAAAACTGGTGGGTGCAGCAAGATGATAAGGTACAGCAAGATGTTTCAGTACAGGAAGGTGCAGCATAAGTCGTAGCAGTATGATGATGAGGTCCAACATAGTGATGATGGGTGCAACATGGTGCAGCACAGTGAGGTGCAACATGATGACGAGGTGCAGCACTATGATGGGTGATGAAGTCGCCTAAGAGAATCAGTTGAAGCAGTATGTCTTCAACTGAGTTCAGCTACATCATGTATCATCTTCTTAGAGATGATTTATGCTCTTATTTAGATAAGTCAAAGTGTTTGACTTCGGTTGTAAATGTACTATCTCTCTCTCTCTGTTGAACTATTGAAGAACATATAAGAAGAATTGATCAAGGGTTTCCCCACATTGGAGTTTGTCTCTAGCTAGCACCACACCTTGTGTCCTCTTGTCTTGGCTTGTCTTCTGCAATCTATGTTTATGTTCTATCTGCAATTTACTTTAATGTTGATGTGATTGCTAATCTGGAAATGATATTGAGCTAATTGTGAAAATTGAAATAAATTACAAGCATAGAACATACCTAAAATTAACATGGTATCAGGGTTGAGGAGAAGACAAAGCCCAAGCAAGAGTGAAAGAGCAATCACTGAAGACAGTTGGGAAAGGACAAAATGCTCAATGGGTTCCTCATCCCCCTTCAAATTCACTAAGGGTGAAGTCAAAGCAGAGAATATTATCAGAATGGCGCAATAGAAGCTTCTAATGGCCTACCTTAAGATCACTTCAATGGGAAGTCCGGATCTCAAGGTGGAAGGAAAGAAAGATGCCTTGTTTGTAATAAGTTCGGCCATTATGTGAAGGAGTGTCTAAGGTAGGGACACATCACTTGATGATGATAACAATCATTCCAGGGACATATTCAATGATCGGAGAAATGACAGGTAATGCAGGTCATCAAGGAAACGGCCGACTCTTCAAGAAAGCAAGGAACCCCAGGTATGGAGAATCAAATATTGTTTCTGATAAGATAAAGAAGTGTTATCTTGTATTGGCCCTCTCCTTCAGACTCTTTGGGAATGTGGCTTATTGATTGTAGTGCTTCAAGGCAATTCATCGAATAGAAGGGTGCTCTCTCTAATTTGGTAGAGATGGAAACAATCGTGGGATTATACTTGGAGTCGATGCCACCTATCCTAGAAAGGGTGTAGGGAATGTTACCCCTCAATTGAATGAGGGTAACTCGATTCATTTACGAGAATCTCTTTATGTACCTGATCGCAAGAAGAACCTGGTGTCCATTTCGGCAATGGAAATCAAAGGTTTCAGGGTGGCATTCATCGATGGCAAGGTACGTGTTTGAAAGTAGAATTTTCAAAGATACTTTTACTCATGGGTTCAAGGTTGGCAATTTGTATCAAGTTGCAGGAAGTCCATTGGGGACCATGTCAGTTGACACATTTCATCTATAGCACCGAAGATCTACTTTACGGGACCCTACCCAATGTGAGTCAGATGGTGGCAGGTATGCCTGAATTCAAAAAGAGCATGAAGGTAAATGTCTGAGATGTACCGAAGCAAAATCTTACAAGGGGACCATTCCCCTCATATAGCAGGTCCACAGCTTTGGAACAACCCGAGGGGTTTGAGATTCATGATCAGGAATCTCATGTATGTAGGTGGAAGAAAGCCCTCTATGGCTTGAAGCCAAACACCTCGGGCTTAGTATGAGAGGATTGATAGCTGTCTGATGAAGCTGAGATTCACCAGGAGTGAAGCTGATCCAAACCATTGCTCGAAGGTTGTGGATGATAGACCTCTCATAGCGGCCGGCACCTTCTAAGGACGACCTCTTTCTGACAGGTGCAGACCCTCTCATTTGCAAAAGTAAGAGGGAGTTGGATTCCAAATTTGGAATGGTAAACTGCAAGCCCGTGACTACCTCGATGGAGCTTAACTTTCAGAGGTTATGTGGTAGTGATGCCGGACCAGATTTGGGAAATACCTCTGAGTTTCAAAAACTCATTCGCATTGATGTTCTTGGTGAACTTTCGTTCGAATACATGTTTTGCAGTTAGCATGTTGGGCTCATATTTTGGTTGAGCCTCACTAGATTGGTGACAAGAATCTCCTCATATATCTTCCGGACACAATCTCTCATGGATTGAGATATACTGTCGGAAATATGAAGCTGCATGATTATTCGAATGCTGACTGGGCAGGCAGTGTGGAGGATCTCAAGAGCACTTCTAAGTGTTGATTCTCTTTGGGTTTTGCTCGATATCCTAGATGAGCAGGAAGCAGAAGGCGGTTGCTTTGAGCACCGCTGGGACCGAATACATAGCTACGAGTATGACCTCGTGTGAAGCTACCTCGTTGCACAAGCTCTTCAGTGAGTTGTTTGTACACATGACGGATACCACCTTGATCTTCTGTGTCAACCAGAGGGGGATTCGATTGTTGAGGAATCTCGTATTCTATGATTGCTCTAGCATATAGACATCAGATACTACCTTATCTAGGATATGGTACATTGATGAGCGAGGAGGCTCCATCGCATTGAGACTGATGTACAGATCGCAGACATTCTGCTAAAGCCGCGGGGAAAGGTCAAATTTGTCACTTTCCCGAATGACTTGGAGTCGTTGAGAGACCCTCTTATGAGGGTCTCGCATGATGCATGCATTGAGCTCTGGGAACTCCGGGGGGCTTGGGGTACTTCTTGGAGTAAAAAGCGACCATAGGGCGACTCACCCTCCCCTATTGGTGCGCTGTGTACAAGGTGAATGGCTCAGCCTTCCCTTGTGATACCCCATGGCGACTTAGGGACATGATGAGTGGTTCTCCTGTTGAGCCATCCTACCCATGCAATCTGGGACTCATGGGAAGTACCTCTCGTCTGGACAATGAATAGGGAAATGGGGTTAGGGACCATAGTAGTACAATCGATGGACGCATCATTGTATCTATCGTACTCCCTATGCTAGGATGACCTCCATTGATCTAGGATGAATGAAATTGATCTGGGATCGGTATGAGTAGTTTGAGACACTCTCTTGTGATATTGATCTGGGATCAATGAAACTGACTTCCAGTCAGTAAGATTGGTATGACACACTCTCTTCATATGGGACTGACTTCAGGTAAGTAGAGAATGGTATGAGACATCCTCGATCAATTTTCTTCTTCATGATTCAGCAGAGCAGAGTTCAACAGAGTTCAGCAGAGCTAAGCATTGTAGGGCACTGATGGCAGAGATAGTACACTCTGGCAGATGGATCAGCGGATGAAGTTTTCCCTAGTTGAGAGGGAGTGATAAAATTAGCAACTAGGGCCAAACTCCATGTGGGTCATCTTATTCATGGCAGCTGATATTTTTTTGGATCCCTCTCATCGAGAGGTGTAGGATTGATCTAAAGATCATCCGATTCCGATAAGTATTCATGGAGTTATGAATTTATTGTGTTATAAGACAATTCGTCAAGGTCGGCTAGCAACCAAATAACCCACACATGTCCTCAACGTTTTAGTATAAAAGGAGGTAACTTGATAGTCATTTCTACACACTTCACTCTTGATTTCTCTCCACTTGTTTTGGGTTTTAGTGGAAGAGAAGTCTAAGAGGATGAAGCCCTAGGAGTAGTCAAAAGCAGAAGGCCCTACATTGCCCTAACGGAGATCAGATCACAGCCATGGAATGGATCTCTACGTTGCCCTAATAGAAGTCAAATCACAGCCATGGTAGATATGCTAACCTAGAAGAGACCTTACCTTTAACGTGGTCATTTTAATGCAGCTATGGAGGAAACCTCAACAAGATATACGCTGCCCTAGCCACAGGCTATGATGCCCTAGACGCAGGCCTACGATGCCCTAGACGTAGGCCAGTTCTTGCTGGAAGGACCGAGGAATTCTGCGATAGGAGGTCGAGTTCTAAGGCCAAGAGGGCTAGCTACTAGACCAAGTAAATAAGGAACAAAACGCTAGTTGTCTAAGCACATTTGGAGGGACCGAAAGCCTAAACAAGAGGGATGTAAGTGGTGTAATGGATAGCGAGTAGGGAGGATTTGTTTCGGAAGAAAATCCACAGTCCTGGAAGCTTAGACGGCCAAGTTTTAGGGTTGTAATAGTGGTTACAGTCAATGCTAACCAAAGGGCCGAGCTTACAGAGGAAGGTACAAAATTCGAGGACAAGGAGGACAGCAGATTGTTGATAAGCAAGGTATGGCTATTCTATTGTTTTGATGCTTGTTGGATTGTTGTAGGTTACAATGGGACAACAACAACAACTTGCAGCAAACACATGGCAGCAATAGCATGGTGCTACAATTGGGATAGCAACAAGGTACAACAATGTTCAATGGGACAGCAACATGTTGGGACAACAACAATGATGGGGCAGCGCAATGACATGCTAACAAATAGGACAGCAATGACATTGTGCAGCGGTGGCACAATGCGACAACAGCAACAACAAGGTGCAGCAAGTACATGGTGGCAAGCATGGTGCTGCAAGCACATTGGGACAGCTAGGCCATGATGATTGGTGGAGCATGGTCCATTGGACAGCAAGCAATCATTGTGCAACAATGAGATGCAACATGATGGGTACGGTGAGGTACAGGATGAGGCAGCACTGGTGGGTGCAGCAAGATGATAAGGTACAGCAAGATGTTGCAGTGTAGGAAGGTGCAGCATAAGGCACAGCAGTATGATGATGAGGTCCAGCATAGTGATGATGGGTGTAGCATGGTGCAGCACAGTGAGGTGCAACATGATGATGAAGTGCAGCACTATGATGGGTGATGAAGTTACTTGAGAGAATCAGTTGAAGCAGCATGTCTTCAACTGAGTTCAGCTACATCATGTATCATCTTCTTAGAGATGATCTATGCTCTTATTTAGATAAGTCAAAGTGTTTGACTTCGGTTGTAAATGTACTATCTCTCTCTCTCTCTCTGTTGAACTATTGAAGAACATATAAGAAGAATTGATCAAGGGTTTCCCCACATTGGGGTTTGTCTCTAGCTAGCGCCACATCTTGTGTCCTCTTGTCTTGGCTTGTCTTCTGCGAACTATGTTTATGTTCTATCTGCAATTTACTTTAATGCTAATCTGGAAATGATATTGAGCTAACTGTGAAAATTGAAATAAATTGCTATTATCCATCCATCAAGAGCTCAAGCAAGGTATCAAGCAAGGTATTAAGGCATTGAAATATTGAGCTCAAGCAAGGTATCAAGGCATTGTGGAATCTCCTATTACCCATCAAGAATAGTATGACCAAGACTTATACAAAGGACGAAGGGTTATTCTCAACACTTACAGGCTCATTTGAAGATGAGAATATTTGGGTAATCGACAGTGGAGCATCAAGACATATGACAAGTGAGCACAAACAACTAATAGAGGAAAGTTTTCCTACTCTGTTGAACTAGGTGATAAGAAGAGTTATCATGTAAGAGGAATTGGATCAACCTCGCTCGAGCAGGACAATGTAGCAAACATCCATCTCAACAATATTATGTTCATACCAGATTTGCAAAAGAACTTACTTTCTATTTCATGTCTATAAGATAAGGGAGATAGAGTCGCTTTAATAGATGGAAAAGTTGTGGTTTGGGATAAAAGCTCTAGCATCGAAAATGCAAAGATCATTAGGATTCGTGAAGGAAGACTCCACATATTGTTGACTCCTCTCTCTCAAGCTTTGGTGCACATTGAAGTAAGTCCATGTGAAATTTGGCATAGAAGGTTGGGACACCTTCACTACAAAATCTTACCAACTCTAAATTCAATGGTGAATGGCATCCCTGAACTCAAGGAGGATCATGAAGAAGTATGCAAGGGATGTGCATTAGATAAAAACGTTAAGACACCATTTGGAAGCAGTGCATCAAGGTCAAAAGAAGTCTTGCATCTCATTCATTATGATGTTTGTGGTCCTATGTCTACAAAGTCTCTTAGAGGTCATATATATTATGTAACATTCATTGATGACCACTCAAGGAAAACTTGGATATATTTTTTGAAGTCTAAGGATGAAGTATTTGACAAATTTCAAGAATTCAAAGCTGAAGTAGAGAACCTTACAAAAAGGAGGATAAAGGTACTAAGATTTGACAATGGAGGAGAGTACACATCAAAGGAACTCATAGCTTTTTGTAAGGAGACTAAGATTAAGAGGGAGTTGATAGTCCCATATAATCCTGAACGAAAGAATCGATCAATTGAGGAAAGTGTAAGAGCCATGTTACATGATCAAGACTTGCCTAAATTTTTGTGGGGTGAAGCAACAAAAATTGTTGTGTATGTTCAAAATCAAAGTCCTCACGAATCATTAGACAACATGACTCCTGAGGGAGCATTCACTGGGAAGAAACCAAGTGTAGGACATCTTCGAATATTTGGTTGTCTTGTCTATATTCACATTCCAAAAGATAAGAGAAAGAATTTGGATCCTACAAGCATGAAGGATATATTTGTTGGCTACAGTAACACCTCAAAGGCATATAGGATCTACATAAAGGAAGGACATCAAATAGAGGTAAGTCGGGATGTGATCTTTGATGAAGGTATTGCATTCAAGAACTCAAAAGACCTCTCGATGACTCTGATGATGAAGGACTTCCAATATTCGAAAAAGAATGCACTAGGGTGGAAGAGAATTCAAATCATGAAGAAGAAGGTCCATTGAACCTATGCAACAAATATCATCCTTGAAAGCAGAAAGAGACCAAATTGGTTGAAGTCTACTCTTCTAGATGCAAAAGGAAATGGAGCAGCGAAAGGCATTTTCAAGGAAAGTAAGAAGCCCAAAAGATATTAAGGATATACAGCCTATATGACGAAGTTAATAGAAGCAAAACCATCCACCTTTGAAGAGGTTGTCAAACATCAAGAATGGAAAGATGCCATGAATGAATAATATCAACCAATAATGAAGAATGGAGTTTAGGAGATCGTAGCTAGACTTGAACCACAATCCAAGTGGCTCTACAAGATTAAACATGCAATAGATGGACGTATATATATATATATATATATATATATATATATATATATATATATATATATATATATATATATATATATACGGAAAAATTTGTGGCGGGGGGCTTCTCCCCACAGGAAAGCATGGATTATGAAGAGGCATTTGCACCTACAGCAAGGTATACAACTATATGTTCGTTGGTCTCTTTGACAGCATCGATGGTATGGAACATCCATTAAATGGATGTAAAGACAGCATTCCTGAATGGTACTATCAATGAAGAAGTCTATATAGAACAACCCTTGGGATTTGAAGTAAAAAATAGAAAGACTTATGCCTGCATGCTGAAGAAGGCACTTTATGGCCTTAAGCAAGCACCAAGGGCTTCGTATGCAAGGATGGATACATACCTATAAAGATTGGGCTTCTCAAATATTTCTGTTGATTTGAATCTCTATATCAAGGTTGTGAAGGATGAGGTCATAATCATTCCTCTCTATGTGGATGATCTTCTCATGACAAGTGTGGAAGGTCGTATTCAAGAATGTAAAAAGCAATTGGCAACAAAATTTGATATGAAGGATCTAGGGTCGATGCACTATTATTTGGGGTTGGAAATTTGGCAAGGACCAAATGAAATTTATCTAGGTCAAGGAAAATATGTGATCGAGATGTTGAAAAGGTTTGACATGATGGATTGCAAACCTATGACAACCCCTATGATCACAAACTTGAAGAGGCTAAGAAGTTCTTAATCAAGCCCTGTGGATCTGACAAGGTATAGACAATTGGTTGGCTCACTAATGTATTTGGTAAATACTCGACCAAACATTTGTTTTGCAATGAATATTCTCAGTCAGTTCTAGGTAGAGCCCAAGCATGATCATTGGATAGCAGCCAAGCATATACTGAGATATATGCAAGGAACAATCCACTACTGCCTGAAGTATGATAAAAGGAATGATGTCCACTTGATTGGATATATAGATTCTGACTGGGGAGGCAGTGAAATGGATGGGAGAAGCACTACTGGAGGATATTTTAGTTTGGGATCCTCCATGATATCCTGGATGAGTAGAAAGCAAGAATTGGTTGCTTTGAGTAGTGTTGAGGTTGAAAACATTGTAGCTTATGAAGTAAGTAGAGAAGTTGTCTGGTTAAGGAAGTTGTTGTCCGACTTGTTTGAAGGACTGATGAACCCTACAATGATAAATTATGACAACACCAGTTGTATAAGGTTTTCTAAAGACCTAATATTTCATGGAAAGTCAAAGCACATAAATAACAAGTATCACTACATACGAAAGCTAGTGCGAGATTGAGTGTTGCAGCTACAGTATATCTCCATTGATGACCAAGTAGCTGACATCTTGACAAAATCTCTTCCTAATAAGAAGCTTATGTATTTGAGAGACAAGCTTGGATTAGTTGATATATCCTCCCTAGTTGAGAGGGAGAGAGAGACAATTGTCGTCACTTCGTGAAGAAAGAATGGAGGATTGGGTAAGCATTTGGTTCTCGATATTCTTTGAGGATGAGGTAGGGCATCCAAGATAAATTCCTTGAGGATGTGTTATTCCAAGATAGGAATTGTCCTTAAATGACATACCCTATGAACAATCGGGCGTGGTATGTCCCTTGAGAGACAATGATGATAGTGTCTATTAGTCATTGGTCTCGCCAGCATTGTGCTCTGATTTTGTGGAGAGATAGAGTTGTTAGTCAAGGCCTTGCTATGTGGCAATGTTGGTTGGTATGATGCAAAGACATAAGCTGAAATGATGGCTTATGAGATGGCTCACCAATCCGACTCTTCTTATGAGATCTCTTTAATTTGAGAATGTCCATGTACCATTTTGAATACCTCCCTAGTTAAGAGGGAGCGTTGAAATGTGTAACTAGGTTTGGTTTTCATAAATATGAAATGTACTTTTGATTCTTATATATTGTAAAACAAAAAGAAAAAATTTTATTTTTATTTTTGTAGAAGGGTTTCATGCTCAAGGTCTTTTATTTAGAGGTCAAGCACCCATTTCGTGCTTCAAGGATTTATCCTAAGGTCAAGAAGTCAAAAGAGTCATTGTCATATGAAGAAGACCTCATCAAGCACATCGTAACTTGTAAAAAGAATTATTTTTGTATTTGAAAGTGTCAAAATACCTTCCAAGACCAAGTCGGGCTCATTAGGGCATGTCGTCCTCCTTGAAAGCCTATATGTAGGAGGGATCTCGACCTCCTATGGACACTCTCTCATCTTCTCATCATTTAAGTGAAGGAGAAGCAGAAGAAGGAAGAAGGACGAAGGATGAAGCTTTGGGTTGTTTCTCTCTCTCTCTCTCTCTCTCTCTCTCTCTCACACACACACACACACACGTGCAAAGAAGGAAGGCTAGGGTTTCGCTGTTGCAAGATTGAAGTAGAGGAAATTACAAAAACAAGGTTGAGGGAAGGTCTATTAGGTCACCTACAAGCCCTAGAAGAAGGAGAAACACAAGAAAAGCTCAAAGGAAGCCTTGGAAGACCTAAAACTACTCACATGTGTGGAGGCAACACCTGTTGCAAGGGCCGAAAATTTCAAACCTACAGTAGAACCCGAAATTTTGGAGTTGGGGATCGAAGTTATCCGGCTGGAAGAGATTTGAGTGGGTTTGACTTGGCGAAAGGAAGCATATCATCAAGGAGGTTAGACTAGGTCATGGAAGGGTATTGGTCTTGGTCTAGAGGCCTTGGAATTCGTCATTTGAAGAATCCATAAGAAGAGAAGACATTTACGGGTTTTCCTCTCAAGTGGAGAGGTTTTGGCCCTGGCTTGTAGCCTATATCCTGTGTTCTTTTGTATTGTTGATCTTCATGTTTTGGTAGTTGTTTGATGATAAGAACATAATAATATAAGAAGAAGCTAATAATCGAGAAAATTAAAAATACATCACAAGTAGTTATCAAGTTGAAGAGGAATCATCTTAGTTGCAGCCATTTAGATTTCTCAATAAATGGTACTATTGATGAAGAAGTCTATATAGAACCCTTGGCATTTAAGTAAAAGATAGAGAGACTCATGTATGTAGGCTGAAAAAGGCACTTTATGGCCTTAAACAAGCACCAGGGGCTTGGTATGCAAGGATGGACACCTACCTACAAAGATTGGGCTTCTCGAAGAGTTCTGTTGATATGAATATCTATATCAAGGTTGTGAAGGATGAGCATGTAATCATTCTTATATATGTGGATGATCTTCTCATGACAAGTGTGGAAGGTTGTACTCAAGAGTGTAAAAAGCAATTAGCAGCGGAATTGGATATGAAGGATCCAGGGTTGATGCACTATTATTTGGGGTTGGAAGTTTGGCAAGGACCTGATGAGATATATCTAGGTCAATAAAAATATGTGATCGAGCTGTTGAAAAGGTTTGACATCATGGATTGCAAACCTACGACAACCCCTATGATCAAATTTGAAGAGACTAAGAAATTTTGATTCGGGCCCCATGGATCCAACAAGGTATAGACAGCTCACTGATGTATTTGGAAAATACTCGACCAGACATTTGTTTTGCAATGAATATTCTCAGTCAAATCCGGGTAGAGCCCAAGCATGATCATTGGATAGCAACTAAGCATATACTGAGGTATCTACAAGGAACAATCCACTACTACCTGAAGTATGATAGAAAGAATGATGTCTACTTGATTGGATATACAGATTTTGACTGGGGAGGCAGTGAGATGGATGGGAGAAGCAGTAATGGATGATGTTTTAGTATCCTCCATGACATTCTAGATAAGTAGAAAGTAAGAATTAGTTGCTTTGAGTAGTGTTCAGGCCGAATACATTGCAGCCTGTGAAGTAAGCAAAGAAGTTGTCTAGTTGAGGAAGTTGCTCTCCAACTTGTTTGAAGGACCGATGGACCCTACAGTGATACATTGTGACAACAATAGCTATATAAGGTTGTCTGAAAACCCAGTGTTCCATGGAAAGACAAAGCATATAAATAACAAGTCTCACTACATACGAAAGTTGGTGCAAGACAGAGTGTTGTAACTACAATATATCCCCATTGATGAGCAAGTAGTTGACATCTTCACAAAATCTATTCCTAATAAGAAGCTTGTGCATTTGAAAAACAAGCTTGAACTGGTTGATATACCCTCCCTAGTTGAGAGGGAAAGATAGACACGTCATTCTTGTCTTCACTTCATGAAGAAAGAATGGAGGATTGGGTAAGCATCTAGTTTTCAATACTCTTTGAGGATGAGGAAGGGCATCCAAGATGTAAGAGTAGTCGAAAATGAAATTCCTTAATGTTAATTTTCAGATTGTTCCATGTTGTATCGATTACTTTAGCCCAATTCCACACTTCAATTAGCAATGTTTCCAATTACAATTAGTCTTTCCATTCATTAACAGTAATTGAAAATAGAACAATAAATGCAATGTCAAAGGAGACAATCAACAAATCAACAAGAGACACCAGATTTGGTCAAAGAACAGGGAAAACCCCCACTAGGGGGAAAACCCTTTGAAATTATTCTTCTATAAGATTGTCATAAAATGTTCAACAGAGAGTACAATGAGCCCAATACAATATCATCAACAATACAACCCAATAACATTCAGAAACAAGTTTCCAGTGTCAGATTATATCAAAGATAACTTCTCCAATCTTCGGTCAATTGTATATAGGTTCGGCCAATGGTCAACTATAGTCAAACCCCCAATCGCATGCATGAAGGGTTGTGAGATCAACTATAAGATTCTAGTCACTCCCTTGATGCCTGTGTGCCAGCAACTATAGCTGAAATTGCTCAGTGACAAGCCTGCAACTATAGCCCAGAAACCCTAGATCAGTTGCAAGCCTCGGACCCTGAAATCTTAGACCTTTGCAAACTTCCTTTGTCGACCTTACCCCAGACTTGTGCGAACCAATCAATGAGAAGAAAAGAAGATGCTTGGTTGATGATGTCCAAATGAGCTCTAGGTCTCTTGTATTTATAGGCTTCCATGGGTGTCCAACAATGTCCATCTGATGTTGAGGCCACCTTGTCCAAATGTGCATGTGTAGGTACATAAATCAAAATCCAACTTCTGCTTGTCCAAACGAGGTGATCTTTAGGTCAATTTTGGTCCTCTCGAAAAGAGGAATTTAATGCCATCATCATCTCCATCATATCAATTGTCCAAGGTGGAATGTGACCGCAGTTGCATATTTTAACACTCCCTCTCAACTAGGGAAGATTCCACCTATCCATCTATCAATATGTCATCATGATGTCGCATGTCCCAGCTCTACTCAACTCTATTTGTTGAAACATTCTCGAATCTAAAGAAGAAGGATCATCGGGGAGCAAAAGCTACCACCCTCTATCCATCGAGCTACTACCCAGAATCTCTGTTAGCAGGCTACTACCCGAAAAATATGTCAACGAGCTACTACCCGAAATCTCATGGGGGAGCTACTACTATGACCCCATATTGAGCAATAGGTGATGTAGAGGAGCTACTACTCAACCCATTATATTGCCTACCAATCATCCCAGCGATGACCCTTAAGAGTCATGTGGTAGAGCACCTGCACCATAATCCGAGCTTGGACGAGATACCCAACTTACCAAGAGATAAGGATCACACACCTCCAAGCCTCCTCAACCCATTGGCCAGACGAGGAGGGCCAACCCCAACAAGCCTAGGTATGATGCCAATTGGGGTATACTCTGCAAAGACCGAGATAGGGTGAGTTACTACTCTAACCCTATGGGTAATAGATAGGGTTGAAACCCTATTGTCCAGAGTTCCCTCAACCCCAAGAGCCCTCTATCTCAAATCCTCACCTTGGGAGCTCAAACAGGGGGGGGAGAGTTAGCTCAGTGTCCTCAATCAACGATACCCCTTATCAAGAAGGGGCACATCCCTCAGTCCAAGCTGCTATTTAAAGACTAAGAACTTCCCTTTTGGTAAAGCCTTGGTGAAAATATTTGCAATTTGCTCATCTGTTGATATGTGATGGAGTCGAAAAGCTGCTCTCTGCACCATTTCTTGAATGAAGTGATATCGAATCTCTATGTGCTTGGACTTGTCATGGAATATGGGATTCTCTGACAGATAGATCCCACTCTTGTTGTCGCAATACATCACTATAGTGTCTAGGACCTGCTCAAATAGCTCTCCAAAGAACTTCCTCAACCAAACTGCTTCGCAGCTAGCCATGCTAGCGCAATATACTCTGC
This sequence comes from Pinus tabuliformis, assembly GCA_031772625.1. Classification (NCBI taxonomy): domain Eukaryota; kingdom Viridiplantae; phylum Streptophyta; class Pinopsida; order Pinales; family Pinaceae; genus Pinus; species Pinus tabuliformis. The sequence continues at coordinate 730,492,827 of CM062819.1, forward strand.
CTCGACAGTGCTCAATGCTACGGACTTCTGCTTCTTGCTCATCCAAGATATCATGGCAGATCCAAGACTACAACAACATCCAAACATACTTTTCCTGTCGATAACATTTCCTGCCCAGTCAGCATCAGTGAACCCATGAAGTCAAACATCTCTGATAGAATATCTCAAACTAAGTGTGATCGTCCCATGCAAATATCTTAAAATATGTTTGGCAACTATCCAATGTGCATGGAGAGGCTCGGTCATGAATTGGCCCAACGTATTCACTACATAGCATATGTCTGGACAGGTGTTCACAAGAAACATCAGAACCCCAATCAACTGTCTATACTCAGATGGATTCGCCAAATCAGGTCCTGCAGCTTCTCCACATAACTTCTTGAAGTTCATTTCCATCGGTGTGGTCATGGACTTGCATTCTGTCATTCCAAATCTCTCTAATAGCTTCACAACATATTTTCCATGTGAAAGGAAAATCTCTCTGAGCCTTTGCCACACTTCAAGGCCTAGAAAGTAGTGCATGATTCCAACGTCCTTTATCTCGAATTCAGAGGCTAGCTCCCTCTTACACTCGATCATCAGAGGCTCACTACCTATCAAGAATAGATCGTCAACATATAAAACCAAAATCAGCGGCATACCTTGGACTACCTTGAAGTAGAGGCTGGGATCAGCATTGCTTCTTGTAAATCCCAAATTCATCAAATAAGTTTCTATGCGGGCATACCATGCTCTTGGGGTTTGCTTCAAACCATACAATGCCTTCTTCAATCTACAAACATATGTCTTTCGATCCTCTACTTCAAATCCCCGTGGTTGCTCAACATACACTTCTTCTTGTAACATGCCATGGAGGAATGCAATATTTACATCCATCTGATGAAGGGTCTATCCTTGACTTGCGGCAAGGGCAACTATTAAACGAATCGTTGTATTTCAAGACATAGGTGCAAATATATCATCATAGTCTTCTCCCTCTTTCTGTGAGAACCCTCGAGCCACGAACCTTGCCTTGTATTTTTCAATACTACAATCAACTCCATGCTTGATCTTGAATAGCCACTTCAAAGTTACCACAGATTTCCCTTTCAATCTCAACACAACATCCATATGTCATTCTTCATAATTGATTCATATTCTTCAGCCATAGCATCTTTCCAAACTTGTTCTTTTACGGCTTCTTCGAATGTGGGGGGTTCAGCTTGAATCATAGTGCTAATGGTTGCAACACATCCCTAGTACCTACATGGTTGCTTCCTTTCTCTAAATGATCTTCGAAAAGGAACCTGTTTCTCAACATCCTGTAGAGTGTCACGTAGCCAAAGTGGTCTCTTCCTAGTAGGAGGATCTAAGGGATCCATAGGCTCCATGGGATCATCAACAATATTAGTCTCGGACTCGGACACGGAAGGGCCATCCAAAATATCCATATCATCATTCTTCTCAGGGAGGCAGAGGCAGAGGAAGGTCCCTTGCTTTTCCAAGGGCAACATCTCCATTGAATGTAACATCCTTGTTGATTTCAACCTTCCTTTGACCAAGAATATATATTCTAAATGCTTTAGAATTTTCACAATATCCAACAAACATACATTTTCTTCCTGTAGCTTCCAATTTGTTCCTTTTGTCCTTTGGCACATGGAAATATACGGGACATCCAAATATGCAGAGATGACCAATGTCGAGCTTGACACCTATAAATACTTCTTCGGGGGTCTTGTTTTCCAAAGCTTGATGAGGCACCCTATTTTGAACATATACGATAGCATGTGAAGCTTCGGCCCAAAGGAACTTAGGCAACTTTTGATCATGGAGCATTGCTCGAGTAGCTTCTACTATAGACCTGTTCTTCCTTTCAACTAGACCATTTTGTTCGGGAGTATATGGCACAATTGTTTCCTTCTTGATACCTTCCTTCTTGCAAAAGTCAATGAACTCATTTGACATGTATTCTCCACCATTATCAGACCTGAATATTTTGATCTTCTTCCCTGTTTGATTTTCAACCAATGCTTTGAATTCCTTGAATGTTTCAAAGGCTTCATCCTTATGCCTCAAATAGTATTTCCATATCTTCCTTGAAAAGTCATCAATGAATGTGATGTAGTAGAGATAACCACTAATAGAATGCACAGGCATCAGACCACATATGTCGAAATGAATAAGATGGAAGGATGTCAGTGGTCTTGTTCTCGCTAGAGGGGAATGGTCCCCTTGTCAACTTTCCACTAGCACATCTTGGACATACTCCATCATGTTGTGCTTGAACCTTTGGAATCCGTGAGACCAATTTCTCCAATTTCGAAAAAGCATCATAATGTAGATGAGCCAGTCTTCGATGCCATAAATTGCTTAGATGATTAGTATTATGAACCAATGCTAGTAGTGGTCTCCCAATGACCCTGTAGATTCCTTCATATCTCAATCCCAATGTGAATGTGCCTCTCATAGGTGATCCAACAGGCCAAGAAAGAACTTTTCCCTTGATGAAGGCAACCCTCATCCCTTTGTCTTCCAAAGTGGATATTGATACCAAATTCTTCTTCAACCCAGGCACATACATCACATCATGTAGCAAAATAGATTCCCCAAAATTCAAATGAAATTTGACGGACCCAAAACCTTTAACGGGATGAGTGGAGTTGTCTCCAAGAATGATTTTCAAATTTGACTCCCTCTCTACCAAATTAGAGCGAACTTCCTTATAATCAGATAAGTGATGAGTGGCCCCACTATCAGCCAACCAACTATCCCACGAATCTGAAGGAGATGAACAAGTAAGGGCAGAAATAAGAACATATTTAGATTGATTAGCAACATTACTTTGATACCTGGAGAACCTTGACTTCTTTTGAGGACAACGATCTTCTTCATGGTCACTTGGAGCATCTCTTCTTCTTCTTTCATCTCTTCCATTGCGGTCATCTCTTCTTCTTTGATCATTGAACCTGTTATTGTTGCTTCTAGTAGTATAATGTGGTCCATTGTTCTTCTTGGGGCAATCTCGAGCACAGTGGCCTTTCTTATGATAATTATAGCATTCAATGTTCACATATTCCTTTCTTCTACTTGGATTTCAAGAAGGAGGCTTTCTTGATGGACCTCCTTTCCCTTTCTTCTTCTTCTTGTCATGAGCAATGAATGCAGTAGGCTCCCCTTCTTCATGCTTTTGAATCCTTCCTCTTGATATCATCCTTGACTCTTCTTCAGTGAGTTTTCCAACAATTTCATCAAATGACAAGAGGACATTGTTGTCTCTTATGCCAGTGATGAAGATTTCCCAAATAGAAGGGAGACCTCTTAGAGTCACGATCACCAATTCCCTGTCAAACATAGATTCTCCAACTCTTTGCAATTGATCTTTAAGACAAGATATCCTCATTATGTAGAATTGCACAGATTCTCCTTTGTTCATCTTGGTGTCTTTGAGTTGATCTTTTAGGGAGATGATTTCATTCAAATTGTTGACCTCATACATGCCAGCTATCTTATTACACGTCTTTAGACCTTCTCAAGTTTCCAACATAAGCAAGTAAAATATCTTGTAAACCATCATTTATAATTTGCTTTGCTTTTACCTCACCTTTCTCGTGCTTTTTCTTTATAGCAACAGAAGCATTCTCCAGAGACTCGGGTACTTTTCCTTGAATGTAGTCCAAAACATCATTGATATCAGCTATGATCTCCAACCTGACTTTCCATGCAACAAAATTGGATGTCACCCAACTTTTCATCACACTCTTGAAGAAGGAAGTCATCTTGACTTTGACTAGATAGGCTCTTTCAATTTTCCAAAGATAATTGCTTCAAAGCTTGTCTCCTTTGCGCTTGTCCTTCACCTTACCTCTGATACCGTGTTAATTTTTAGATTGTTCTATGTTGTATCAATTACTTTAGCCCAATTCCACACTTCAATTAGCAATGTTTCCAATTACAATTAGTCTTTCCATTCATCAACAGTAATTGAAGATAGAACAATAAATGCAATGACAAAGGAGAAAATCAACACATCAACAAGAGACACCAGATTTGGTCAAAGACCAGGGAAAAACCCCACTAGAGGGAAAACCCTTTGAAATTCTTCTTTTATTAGATTGTCATAAAATGTTCAACAGAGACTACAATGAGCCCAATACAATATCATCAATACAACCCAATAGCAATCAGAAACAAGTTTCCAGTGTCAAATTATATCAAAGACAACTTCTCCAGTCTTCAGTCAACTGTAGATAGCTTCAGTCAATGGTCAATTATAGTCAAACCCCCAGTCCCATGCATGAGGGGCTGTGAGAGCGACTATAGGATCTTAGTTGCTCCCTTGATGCATGCCTATGTGCCAACAACTATAGTCGAAATTACTCAATGACAAGCCTGCGCCTATAACCTAGAAACCCTAGACTCAAACACTAAAATCTCAGACCTTCGCAAACTTCCTTTGTCGACCTTGCCTCAGATCTATGTAAACCAATCAATGAGAAGAGAAGAAGATGCTTGGTTGGTGATGTCCAAATGAGCTCTAAGTCTCTTGTATTTCTATGCTTCCAGGGGTGCCCAACAATGTCCATTTGATGTTGAGGTCGACCTGTCCAAATGTGCATGTGTGGGTACATAATTCAATATCCATCTTCTGCTTGTCCAAATGAGGTGATCTTTAGGTTGATTTTGGTCCTTTCAAAAAGAGGAATTCAGTGCCACATCATCTCCATCATATGAGGTGTCCAAGGTCGAATTTGACCGCAGTTGCATATTTTAACACTTAAGGATGTGTTATTCCAAGATAAGAATTGTCCTAAAAGGACATTACTAATGAACACCCAAGTGGGGTATGTGCCTTGAGAGACAATGATGATGGTGTCTATTAGTCATGGGTCTCGCTAGCATTGTACTTTGATCTTGTGGAGAGATAGAGTTATTAGTCAAGGCCTTGCAATGTGACAATGTTGGTTGGTATGATGCAAAGAGATAAGTTACAATGAGAGCTTATGAGATGGCTTACCAATCTGACTCTTCTTATAAGATCTCTTCAGTTTGAGAATGTCCATGTACCATTATGAATGCCTCCCTAGTTAAGAGGGAGTGTTGAAATGTGTAACTAGGTTCGGTCTTCATAAATATGAAATGTACTTTTGATTCTTGTATATTGTAAAAGGAAAGAAAATTCATTATTGTTATTTTTGTAGCATGGGTTTCATGCTCAAGGTCTTTTATTTAGACGTCAAGCACCCAATGAGTGCTTACAAGGTTTGTCTTAGGATAAATAAGTCAAAAGAGTCATTTTCATATGAAGAAGCCCCCTCGGGCACATTGTAACTTGTAAAAAGAATTATTTTTGTATTTAAAAGCGTCAAAATACTCTCCAAGACCAAGTCGGCCTGGCAGCTAAGAAGTCAACCTCATTAGGCATGTCTTCCTCCTTGGAAGCCTATATATAGGAGGGAACTCGACCTCCTATATATAGGCTATCAAAGAAGGAAGAAGGACGAAAGTATGGGTTATTTCTCTCTCTCTCTCTCACGTTCGAAGAAAGAAAACTAGGGTTTTGATGTTGCAAGGTCAAAGTTGAGGAAATTGCAGAAAGAAGGTCGAAAAAAGGCCTATTAGATCACCTACAAGCCCTAGAAGAAGGAGGAACTCAAGCGAAGGTCAAAGGAAGCAATGGAAGCCCTAATATTGCTCACACATGTGGAAGCAGTAACTTTTGCAGGGGCCGAAAATTTCAAACTTGCAGTGGAAGCCGAAATTTTGTACCTGGGGACCAAAGTTGTGCAATTGGAAGAGATTTGATTAGGTTTGACTTGGACAAAGGAAGCACATTATCAAGAAAGTCTGACTTGGTCTTGAAAGGGTATTGGTCTTGGTCTAGAGGTCTTGGAATTCATCATTTGAAGAATCTATAAGAACAGAAGAGATTTGTGGGTTTTCCTCTCATGTGGAGAGGTTCTAGCCCTAGCTTGCAGCCTACATCCCGTGTTCTTGTGGATTGTTGATCTTCTTGTTTTGGTAGTTGTTTGATGATAAGAACAACATAATAATAAGATAAGAAGTTAATAATTAAGAAAAATAAAAATACATCACAAGCAGTTATCAAGTTTAAGAGAAATCATCATAATTGCAACCCTATAGATTTCTCAATAGAGTTTACCCTAGGAAAACCCACATGGGGGAAAAGCCCAACAACCTTTTCCTTAGGGAGATCATCAAGCTCAACAAAGAAATATTAGTCAAATACAAGCTCAAATAGACTAACAACATAGCTAGGTCAAACCTGGTCCATCTCCTTCCTAGTCAAGTCATCTTCCCACAAATTTTTTCTGATTAGATCTGCTTAGAATTAAGTCTTGTGCCTTCCTCTGAATTCGGTCCTCCCATAGAAAAATTTATGTCCCTTCACAAAGGTTCAATCCATCACAAAGTTTAAGCCTTTGACATAAAAAATATTCATCCTTCCACATAGATTCATCCTTCTACGGAGATTCGGTCCTACACTTGAGAAAGACATTCACTCTTCACTAAGCCTTGAATTCATCCTTCCTTCCTGATCTCAAAGATACTTTTTCACTCCCTCAATATGGGTCTTTGCTTGCCTCAGATGAATCTTACACAAGAGATCTGAATTGCTCTTGGAGGGAGGTCTAATGATGTCTATATATACAGCGATCCAATAGGCCGAATGGGTGCCTTTCTTGACAGAGCCGACTTGAACACTTTAAGGGGGCCAACTTGACTAGGAGGAGGTCGACTTGACTTTTTAGGAGCCAAAACATTCAAATATATTCTTTTAAAACCAATATGAAGAACATGTCTTTTAATATTTTTTCTTTTTGAGCCAAGCATGAAGAACATGCTAAACAATAGTTATTATATATACATCAAAAATATAAATTATGAAGAACGACCATAGCTACAAAATTCAACACTTTCTTCTTCTCAACCAAATCAGCCCTCTTTCTTTCACTTGATGTGATCTCTGATGTGTCCTTCACTCACTCAATCCAACAATTTATAATTTCTCTTATAACCCTATTTCCTCCTTGAGATCTTCAAAAAAAAAAGTTCAAAGGCCAAAATTCGATCTTATCACTTTCTTTGATTTTGTCAAAGAAAGTGATAAGACAACCATAATTAATAAAATTAATTATCATGTTTTTCCTAAGTTTGTACTTAGAAGAATTAAAAAATGCCAAAATAAGTAAATTTTCAAGATATCTTCTACACGTCTAAACACAAGGCCTATGCAGAGAGACCTATCCAAGCTAAAATTTTAATACATGGAGCTACTAATATGCTTTCAAAATCTAAGAAAATGCATAAAGGTATATCTATGCCCAAAACAAGTTCATATATTCAAAGTAAAGCCTGGATATCATTAGAATACGAAAAAGATGGACAATGTTGGTCTTAAGAGACATTAAACATACACACAAGAATAATATATGGAGAAAAATTGAATGGGAAACTGAATCAAATACACAGCAAGAACAGAAAAAAGTTATGTGGTAAAACCTTCACAGTGTGTCAAGGAAACCTCCACGGGGCAAGGGATTGGAAACTTATTAATCAAATATGATTCTCCATGATACAAGCCTCTCGGGCAATCACCAATTAATATGGGCTACTCCATTACATAACTCCTTTTCGTTACAAATCTCATTATAAAACTAACAGACAGTAAAAATAATATTTATCCACAATTACATCGTTTACATTACATTGTTGTCACTTTTCAACAATCTCCACCTTGACAACAATTTTACTAATCCCTTGCCCATGCCCATTCATCATCTCTTCTACAAGCCAAGAGAAGCCAAACACCATCGCAACTTCTCTACTGTAACTGGCTTCGTGAATATGTCTGCACGATTCTCCTGTGTGTTGAAATTTGGTACCGGAGGACAGGTGGTTCCCTTAGGCTTTGATCTTTGCCCTAGGGAAAAGTGTCCAAAAGAATTTAATTTTTCTCCTAAAGTGACTTTATAATTTTGTAAAGTTAAATCTAATTTAAAAGTGACTTTAAGTGATAAAGTTACTAAGTCTAATTTTAAAGTGACTTTTATAAAGTCAATGAAAAATTAGAAAGGAAAAGTGACTTTGGAAATAAATGACTAAGTGGGTCTTTATTAAAGTGGGGTGAATTAAAAAATAAAAAGTGAGATTTAAATGAGCATTTAATCTCAGCCATTGATCTAAATCTATTTCAGCCATTGAATTTAGATATCACCCAAAAGTCACTTGGGTCACCCAAAAGTCATTTGGAGTTATATTAAAGGAGGAAAAGGAGGAAAAGATCACATTCGATTCGATTCTTTCATGAGCAGATTGGGAGAAGGAGAGCAAGAGAGCAAGAGAGATTTTTGAGCAGGGAGGAGAAGGAAACCGCAGCTTGGCACACATTCCAAGGCAGTAGTTGAGCAAATTTGTACAGCTGATTCAGCACACAGTGAAAGGCAGATTTTGGCACGATTTTCGAGGAGAGGTTTGCACAAAAATCGAGGAGCAGTTTGCTAGTTTTTCTGCACGCAAAACGAGGGCCATACAGCAGCATTTAATGCTGAAAGTGGGCACGAAAATAGAGGAGACCGTACAGCATTTATTGTTGTCATGTTTGCTGTAATTTCCAATTTGCTGTGAAGCATGGGAAAAGAGATAAGTTGTAAATTTGCTTGTTGATTTTTTGCTGAAAATTTCTCACTGTAAAAGGCAATTTTCAGAAATAAAGAAGAGCTCTCAAACTGGTTTTCCCCAAGAGTTGTAGGGGGTTTTTCCAGGGTCACATTGACCAAAAATCTCAGTGTTTAAATGTATTTTAATGGCTGTTTATTACTGCTGATTTTTATTTCTGCAATTTCCAGCATTCTGTAAAATTTCCAGAATTTGTGTTTTCAGCAAATTTATTTTTTTCAGCTTGTTAAATGTATGGTTATGGGAAAAGGCATTTAACTATATGGAAGAAATAAGGAGAAACTGAAAACCAGGGTGGGAAAACAGAAATTTCTATTAAAAAATGCCAAAATAAGTAAATTTTCAAGATATCTTCTACACGTCTAAACACAAGGCCTATGCAGAGAGACCTATCCAAGCTAAAATTTTAATACATGGAGCTACTAATATGCTTTCAAAATCTAAGAAAACGCATAAAGGTATATCTATGCCCAAAACAAGTTCATATATTCAAAATAAAGCCTGGATATCATTAGAATACGAAAAAGATGGACAATGTTGGTCTTAAGAGACATTAAACATACACACAAGAATAATATATGGAGAAAAATTGAATGGGAAACTGAATCAAATACACAGCAAGAACACAAAAAAGTTATGTGGTAAAACCTTGACAGTGTGTCAAGGAAACCTCCACGGGGCAAGGGATTGGACACTTATTAATCAAATATGATTCTCCATGATACAAGCCTCTTGGGCAATCACCAATTAATATGAGCTACTCCATTACATAACTCCTTTTCGTTACAAATCTCATTATAAAACTAACAGACAATAAAAATAAGATTTATCCACAATTACATCGTTTACATTACATTGTTGTCACTTTTCAACAATCTCCACCTTGACAACAAATTTACTAATCCCTTGCCCATGCCCATTCATCATCTCTTCTACAAGCCAAGAGAAGCCAAACACCATCACAACTTCTCTACTGTAACTGGCTTCATGAATATGTCTGCACGATTCTTCTGTGTATGGACCTTCTTGAGAGCTACTTTACCGTCATCGATCACATGTCTCACAAAATGATACCTTAAATCAATGTGCTTGGTCTTGCTATGATAAGCTGGATTTATAGCCAAATGAATAGCACTTTGACTATCACAAAACACACTCACTTTCTCCTGCGTCCTTCCAATCTCATCAAGTAGACCTTTTAATGAGATTTCTTCTTTATTGGCATCTAAAACAGCTTCGTTAGTGGACAAAGCAATTGTTTCTTGAAGCTTTGACATCCAGCTAATTGCTCCACCTGCAATAGTAAAGACATAACCTGTAGTAGATCTCCTTTTGTCCAAATCACCTGCATAATCAACATCCACATATCCACAGACTAATCCTTCACTTCCATTAAAGATGACGCAATGTTCATGTGTGCCTCTCAAATACCGAAGCACCCATTTCACTGCTCGCCAATGTTCTTCTCCTAGATTTGTCATGAACCTGCTGACAACTCGAACTGCATGTGAAATGTCAGGGCTCGTAGATACCATCGCATACATTAATTTGTCTACTACATTTGCATATAGTACATGAGACATATACTTCTTTTCTTCGTCAGTTTTATGACTCAAAACCAAAAAAAGTTTAAAATGGGAAGCTAATGGAACATTAACAAGTTTCACATTGTTCATACTGAACTTTTCAAGTACTCTTTCCACATACTTTTGTTGTGATAACCAAAGCTTTCCATTTTTCCTGTCTCTGTGTATCTCCATGCCCAAGATATGTTTTTCCACTCCAAGATCCTTCATATCAAATGTCCTAGAGAGTTGAGCCTTTAACCTGCTAATCTCTTCCATGCTTTTGCTCGCAATAGGCATATCGTCAACATACAAAACCAAGATAATGAATATGCCACTGAAATTCTTGAAGTATACACAATGATCATACTCATTTCTAGTAAAGTTCTGGCTCACCATGAAGAAGTCAAACTTCTTGTACCATTGCCTGGAGATTGCCTCAGGCCATACAATGATTTCCTGAGCTTGCAAACTAATCTTCTGCTGCAACCTTGTACAAAACCTTCTGGTTGTTCCATATAAATCTCTTCATTCAAATCACCATGTAGAAAGGTTGTTTTAACATCTAATTGTTCTAACTCAAGATCAAGTAATGCAGTTAGTGCTAACACAGTACGAATAGAAACAAGTTTTACGACTGGTGAAAAAATCTCATGAAAGTCAATACCTTCAACCTGAGAATACCCTTTTGCTACCAGCCTCGCCTTATACCTCTCGATACTGCCATCAACATTTCGCTTCAATTTGAAGATCCATTTACATCCGACAACACTTCTCCCTTCAGGAAGTTCTACAAGATCCCAAGTTTTGTTCTTGGCTAAGGAATCCATTAACCCTTTTCCACTTTTTGCTATCTGCATCATCCACTGCTTCCTAATAACAAGAAGGTTCCCCATCTTCAGTAATCAATGCAATAGATGAAGCAGAATCTTCATACCTTTTGGGTGTTTTTCTTTCCCTTGTAGACCTTCTTAGAGTGACTCGTTGTTGAACTAGTTTTGGAACTTCAACAGTTTCCTTTGCATCTTCTTCACCTTTTTCTTCAAAAGTCTCTCCTTCCTTTCGACTTTCTGAAAAAGGTTTAGCCTCCAACTGAATTTGTTGATTCGGCAATACCTGTTCCTGTTCAATTTTTTCAACATCTGATTTTAGAAGAGAAGATTCATCAAATGTTACATCTCTACTAATGACTATCTTCCACGAAGAAGGATCCCATAACCTGTATCCTTTCACCGCATAGTCATACCCAACAAAGACATAACATTTTTCTTTTGGGTCTAACTTTGAACGTTGATTCTTTGGAATAAGAGCATAGGCATCACAACCAAAAATCCTTAAATGTGAATAATCACAAGACTGGCCCGACCAAACTTCTTCAAGAAGTTTACAATTAATGGCATCTAAAGGTGATATGTTAACTAAATAACAAGCAATAGATATTGCTTCTACCCACAACTCCTTTTGCAAGTTAGCATTGTTGATCATGCTTTTGGCTCTTCCATAAGAGTCTGATTCAAACGTTCAACAACGCCATTCGCTGAGGAGTATAAATAGCAGTTTTATGTCTAATAATCCCTTCATCCTTACAGTATTGTTCAAATTCTGGGGAAGTAAATTCACCGCCATTGTCAGTTCTTAAACATTTAATTGATTTGCTTGTTTTCTTTTCCACCATAGCTTTAAATTGTTTTAAAACGTTAAATACATCAGCTTTCTTTTTCAACATATAAACCCAGACTTTCCAGGAGAAATCAACAATAAATGTTAAGAAGTATAATGCACCTCCATAAGATACAGTAGGATATGGTCCCCAAAGATCAAAATGGATATAGTTTAAAATTTCTTTACTATTATGACTTCCAATTTTAAATTTATGTTTACATTCTTTACCATATACACAATGCTTATAAAAATCCAACTTCAAGGATTTCAAATCAAGAAGCAACTTACGATTCACCAGTACCTGAAGACACTTCTCGCTCATGTGACCTAGTCGCAGATGCCATAGGCGAGTACCTTCTTCTACCTTCTTTGATACAGTCGTTGCTTCACTGACTTGAGTACTTCCTGAGTCTGTAAAGGTTTTCGATCTTCTCAACCTTCATAACAACCAGAGAGCCTTTTGAATCTTTCAGCACTCCATTCTGACTTGTAAACTTGTAACCTTCTGAGTTCAACACTCCCAAAGAAATCAATTTTTTTCTCAATTCGAGTACATGTCTAACATCAATTAATGTTTTAATTGTATCATTATACATTTTAATCCTGATATTTCCCATCCCAACAATCTGACAAGATACATCATTTCCCATAAACACAGAACTACCATTCACAACTTCATATGAAGTAAACCAATTCCTGTGCAGACTCATGTAATGAGAAGCACCATAATCTAACAACCAATTTTCATAATTCTAAGAGACATTACAAACAGGTAAAGCTTGATCTACCATACCTAATTCAGCAGATAAAACTTCATCAATCATACCTGAATCAACTTGATTTGCCTCTTTCTTTTGGTTTTCAGTCTCCTTTCATTTCCAACAGTCTTTCTTGAGGTGTCCAATTTTGTTGCAGTACCAACATTTGGCTTTACACTTTTTGCCCTTTGATTTTGATCTAGAAGAACTCCTTGCTTTCTCCCCTCTTTCCTTTGACCGGCCTCTGGCAACCATGGCTTCTGGCGTGGAGGTTTCAATGTTGGACTTCATCCATACTTCTTCAGATAATAGAACTCCCACAATTGTATCAAATTCCAAAAATTTAGTTGTGCTCAAAGTGATAGAAGTTACTAGTAGTCCCATGGCTCGGGGAGAGAACACAACGGCGTGATAGCTTTGTCTTCTTCCTAAAATTTAACTTCTATATCTAACAATTGGCAAATAGGTGTATTAACATTTAAATGTTTTGCAATTTTTGTACCCTACTTCATCTGCAGACTGTACAATTGCCTTTTCAAATAAATTCTATTGGTTAAAGATTTGGTCATATACAAAATTTCCAATTTTCCCCATAAACCTGATGTCGAGGTTTCTTCAACAATGTTGAAGAGAACTTCATCTCTCAGGTACAACCTGATGGTACTGAGAGATCGAGCATCCAAGTCCTCCCAATCCAAATCTGTCATGCCAATGAGTTTCTTCTTCACCCCATCTAAAGCTTTGTGCAACCCTTGTTGCACCAGCAAATCCCTAACTTTCAGTTTCCATAATGCGAAATTGTTCTTGCCGGTGAACTTCTCCACCTCAAATTTAGCATTCATCATTTTTGCCATTTCTTCCTACAAATCCTTTTACTAGGGTTTCAAAAAAAATCTGGTTTCCCTTCTTTCAGCTAGGGTTTCTTAAAAAAATGGTTTCCCTTCTTTTTTTAAATATTTCCAAACTTTCCAAAAAACTTCAAACCCTATTCCAATTTTTCTATATCCTTTTCAATTCAGAATTTTAGATAAAAACTATAAAATAAAAAATAATAATAATAATTGAAAAAAAAAATTCCCCTGCTCATCCTTAGTTTAGAATTTCAGAAAAGATTTCCCCTTTTTTTCTGATTTCAGAAAACTTCAAAAAACACTTCAAAGAAATCCTTCAAAAAAAAATGTGTTAATGCTCAAGGAATCATCAACCATCCAAAAAAAAAATTGCTATAAAAAAAATAATTGACCTTCATTTCAATCCTCCAGACAAGCGGTTCAATTGTGATTCAATGTGCACGATGTGTTGTTTCTTTCTCTGACAGCGGCTCGGCTGCAATGGCTATGGCCCTTAATTTCTTGGCCTCTCCTTTTTAGGGCTCGGCCTCCAGAAATGCGCAAAAGTGGCTTCTGATAAGCGGTAGCGACTCTTGACTAGCAGACTCACATTCACAGCGGCCTTTTTCTTCTGTCTTCAACCTCTACTCATGCAGGCAAAGCTTCTTCAACTAGCAGTGGGCTCACAAGCAACGTTCCTTTTTCACTGGTGGCAACAAGAAGTCGTTGGTTTGGAGGGTCCCCGTAATCCTTTCTTCTTTACGGCTAAAAAAAAATCGCTCTATGTTTGCCACGATTCCCTTTCTTCCAACTGCAGCGACTTGGCGGTGGCTTGACCAGATTCTTGTTGACTTCAAACAACAACTGCAGGGTCTTTCTCTCCCTTTCGACTTCAACCAAGGGCGGACAATTCTTCAGCAGACAGTGGTTCTAACAGGCCACGATTCTACAGAGTGGCAACAGCTCACGATTCTCCACAGCAATTTGGTGGTTGTAGTTTTTCTTCAAGTGGCAAAGGTCTACATGTCGGCTTCTATATGGTCCTCACAAAATCATCAAAGCTTTGATACCACTTGTTAGTCTTGAGAGACATTAAAGATACACATAGGAATAATATATGGAGAAAAATTGAATGGGAAATTGAATCAAATACACAGTAAGAACACACAAAAGTTACGCGGTAAAACCTTTACAATGTATCAAGGAAACCTCCACGGGGCAAGGGATTGGAAACTTATTAATCAAAGATAATTCTCCATGATACAAGTCTCTCGGGCAATCACCAATTAATACGGGCTACTCCATTACATAACTCCTTTTTGTTACAAATCCCGTTATAAAACTAACTCACAGTAAAAATAAGATTTACCCACAATTACATCATTTACATTACATTGTTGTCACTTTTCAACAGACAAGGTAAATTAAAGTAACAACCAGCTACAAACATCGAAATAATTTTATGATCGTTTTGGAATATTCCATTCAGGACCTGACCCTGTCATTTCCAAAATAAGAAACCCGTAACTATTGAATTGTTCCCCCTGCTATAATTAAAGAGTAGCCGTCCTGAAGTCTCCTTTGTCATTCTACTTCTATTGATAATGCAAATATCAAATTAAATTAAAAATAAAAATAAAAAATTGCAACACAAAAAAGCATACCGCCTTTGTCTTTTTGCTTGTATTTTGTACCGCAAACATCGTTGAAGAAATAAGGGCTGCAAAACATTAAATTAACAATATTTTTTATAATCATAACTCAAGTCAAATATGCACTCTTAGATTGTTCATTCATGCCTTGTTGAACAAAAGGTTAAATGTCCTAGCATATCTGCTGAAGCAATTATATAATCTAGAAAAGACAAGGAATTCACTCAAAAACAGGAAATTACATGTCTTAAAGCTCGACGTTGAAGAATGTTGTAGAGTTCCACAGGCTTGCAGTAGACCGACAAGCTTTCTTCAGCAGCTGCTGCTTCTTCAGCTGATAAATATACCCTGGAATTTTGATAGCCTATCTGCTCAGCATTCCTTGCAAAATTGTGATTGCGTGCAGGGTTCCTGAAATATACTTAAAACACAAAGTCATATTCTAAGCCTTATATTGTTTTTTAAATTGGTCCACATTAAACATTCAAAACCTTACAAAAATATCTGCATCTCTTGTGACATTTTATTCAACGTAGCTTATGAACATCGACTTCCAAACAATGTTAAAATTAGTTTAAAAACAAGCATTTTTCACAGCTGACAAGAGACCAGAAAACAAATACTTGATTATCAAGTCTGAGGTTATAGTGCCGCAGACCCTCCTTTAATCCTTATAATTGCAAATTAGGACCTCAAAAATATAAAGGATTCTCTGGGTAGTGAATGGTGAAAAGCTATGAATGGTATTAGAAAATGTTGTTTCTAGACGGTAGATTATGGTGTTCGGAGTGCTGTTATTACAAAAAGGGAAAATAAGATCTGAGATGACCTGATTCTTCCACCCATGGATGTTAGTTACAATGGGCTCAGCTTTCAGTCTTTAGCCTTTCAGATAAGGCCAACGATAACTTAGAACTGGCATAGACCCTTCTTAACCCTGTATGTATTAAGCATGGAGAAGGATCCAAAAAACCAAGGTGCAAAACCCCTTAGCATTGAAAGCTTGAGGGTTAAGATCGATCTATGCTAGTTTGACCTTTTATATATTTTTTAGAATGATTTTATTTTTGACATTAAAGGTCAGATGTCAGTTATAATTTTCTCTTTTAGTAATGCAGATGATTTGACAAGACACGTCTCTTCACTTTTAGTTTATGCAGATGACCTGTCAAGACACATCCCTTCCACCCCTGTAAGAGCACCACGCTTCTCTCAGTGCAATTACATGCATGGCCCGGTTGGTCGAAGTGTCATTTCTAGGTATAGAATGCAGGTGAGCTTAGTTACCAAAGGCAGAAGTAATATTTTCATTCAAGTCATAGCATTAGAATGACTGTGAAAGGGGTAAGCTAAATCGAAACAAAGCCTCGTACTGCATTGGATTCGGAATAGGTAGGTGACTATGGACTAGTCAGTACATTTCTTTTAACAACCATAGAAGATATGCTTGTGTGCCAATTCACGGGCTATTGAAAAATGACAGGTGGAGTTTGAAGCCAATGTTGTTAAAGAATGCACCACGTAATGTCTGATTAACTAACAAATACGCGCCACCCTGTAATTGCGCGACCTCATAAAATTTCACTTAACATAGTTGGTATTTGATAGCAGTTGTAACGGTAGTGATGCAGACATCAGAGGAAGGAGCAAGAAAGGATTTCTTCAAACGTTTCAGCCTTATTATACCAGCAATCCAGAGTACAGAAGAGCCAGAATGATCAATGGGCCAATGCCAATATGGGTAGGGCGTATATCTTCTCCAGAACATGCAGAGGCATGGTAACAGGTATTTACCCACCCTTCATCCCGTTAAGGGGAAGACGATTTGGAAAGTGCCGGAGGTCACCGATATTACTAAAGGCGAAATCGTGAGCAAGTGATCTATGGAGAATCAAAATTGGTAAAATTGGTAAGGAGGGTGCAGAACTTCCAATCCACTATGATAACGTGGTTTGAGACCTCAGCTCGGCCAGCTCAAATCAAAAGAATCTGGTGGAAAATGGGTGAAAATATCCACGTGTCACGGAACATGTGGGGCATTTGCCCTATTAGAAATTTCCATGGCATTTTAAGTTCTTTGTATCATCAATCTGTGTTATAAAATATTTTTAAACGAACACAGTAAAGTAAAAAAAAAATGCAGCGGACTGGAAGTATCAATTCTTATAAGAAATGGAGAAAAAGATTCCAGACCTCATGGCGAAAGCAGATGGAGCTGATGACGAAAGAGAAACCCGAGCATCCACTTAATCAAAGTGGAAGGCAGACTTGTGGAGATCAGAAATGTTGCAACGAGCGTTAAAAGTGGCCGGCGTTGGATGAGTTAAATTTGTCCCCTGCAACGGCCTCTTCGCACCCGCTTTCAAAATGGCGAAGGCCTGCAGGCTTCCAGGATAATCACACCGCCTAAATGCCATCCATTCTATATATACATGCCCAGGTTCTTAATTTCGGCACTTCTTTATTTATGAGTCTTCATCTCCCTCCAAATCATTTCTCGGAATATATCTCAACAACAAAAGCAACCAATAGACAAGCGCGGACTGTTCAAAAACAAAAACACGGTTAGCCATTAAACAAAACAGATTTAATTAAGAGCTCATGCTTAGTCTGGATTGGTGTTGACATTTTCTCTTCATTATTACCCTAGTTAAAACACATCATTATTTTTTTCTCGTTGTAATTAAATCACATTTTTATTTTAAAACACATCATTATTTTTATTTTCTCATTGTAATTAAATCACATTTTTATTTTCTCATTTTAGTATTAATTGCTGTGATAATATTAATTTCTAATAGCTATCCTTATTGACTAACCAAAGTATATCGCGGGTTATTCGTTGATTAACAAACAATCAATCGTCAATTTTGTCTTAATAGACTAAATTTCATAACATTTTTATTTAGCTTATGCCTTTTAAAATATATTTTAAATAATAAATATTTATTTTTCAATATTATTAAAAAATATATAATTTTAAAAAATATGATTGGTTTATAAAGATTTTATTACAATTTTTGCACAATATAATGTCTTTTTAATATTATTAAAAAATATAATTTGAAGGTTTTATTACAATTTTTACACAGTGCAGTGCCATATAGACTAGTACAACCACATTAAAAATATTAATATGGTTGATATAATCGGAGACTTAATAATTGTAACTAAAAAACTATTGCAACATGAAGAATGTTTTATTAATACAGCTTGAGTGGGCCTAATGGTTAAGAGCATGTGTTTCCTCCTAAGAGGTCACAGGTTCAAAATGAGAGGGGGGTAGTTAGCAGTCAAATAGTTGCGCGGAGGTGGGTCCCTTGTCCCACAAACAAGGGGGTCTCATACACCAATTTGGTGTTTGGCTTGGCTGTGACCTTAAAAATGGATATTATTATTATTATTATTATTAGAATTGGTGGGTATGAATGTTATAAATAATAATAAGGAACTTACTAGAATTGGAATAATCATAAATCCCTGGGAAATGGGTGTTTGGCTTGGTTGTGACCTTATAAATGGATATTATTATTATTATTATTATTATTATTATTATTATTATTATAAAGGTTATGGGTCAACTTTAACTTAAGACAAAAAAAAAAAAAAAAAAAGGAATTTCAAATGAATGTTATAAATAATAATAATAAGGAACTTATCTTGGAGGAACTTATTAGAATTGGAAGAATCTTAAATCCCTGGGAAATTGGTGGGTATGAATGTTATAAATAATAATAAGGAACTTAATAGAATTGGAATAATCTTAAATCCCTGGGAAATTGGTGGGTGAAAAGCCACTTGGCACGAATCTAATTTTTTTAATTTATTAAAAGCCAGTGCAACCTAACAAACTCTTTAATACACTACATTAGTTGATAAGCATTAAGACTAAGCATATGCTCCCTTAATAATCAATCTAGACCCTCAATTAAAAAAATACAAATAAAAAAGTCAACATATCCTCATCCACCTTAAGTTGAAAAAAGAAACCTTCGGCACTAACCCTCTCACATATTTATGTTATGATCTTTAGATATTTGTGCACTAATTTTTCATGGTTAAGTTTCATAGAAAAACCACCCAAAATTAAAATCCTTCAAAATAGCTCATACTCACCTAAATAACATATTTACCATCAGTGTTCACCATGATTTAAGCAAGCATTTGCATAAAAAAAAGATAGGAACGAAATGTAAAAATAAAAATGTTAATGAACCCTTTAGCACGCAATTAAATTCAATTTGATTAGAACTTGAGTGTGAAGGATTAATGGACCATTTTGCTAAATAAAATTTGATTTATATAAATGAATGTTATAAATAATAATGAAGAACTTATCCTGTGGAACTTATTAGAATTGGAATAATCTCAAATCCCTATGAAATTGGTGGGTGAAAAGCCACTTGGCACGAATCTAATTTTTTTAATTTATTAAATGCGAGTGCAACCTAACAAACTCTTTAATACACTACATTAGTTGATAAGCATTAAGACTAAGCATATGTTCCCTTAAGAATCAATCTAGGCCCTCAATTAAAAAAAATACAAATAAAAAAAAGGGTCAACATATCCTCATCCACCTTAAGTTGAAAAAAGAAACCTTTGGCAATAACCCTCTCACATATTTATGTTATGATCTTTAGATATTTGTGCACTGATTTTTCATTGTTAAGTTTCATAGAAAAAACACCCAAAATTAAAAGCTCATACTCACCTAAATAACATATTTACCATCAATGTTCACCATGATTTAAGCAAGCATTTGCATTAAAAAATAGATAGGAACGAGATGTAAAAATAAAAATGTTAATGAACCCTTTAGTAGGCAATTAAATTCAATTTGCCGTTTTTCTAAAAATATAATTAGAATGAATGTAATGTAAATGTAAAGATAACAAGAGTCTGATCTTGGGTCTGAGCGATGGAGGCGTTTCTGGCATTTAGGGTTTCAGAGAAAGTTTTCTGCGCCGTTGCGGCCCCAAAAGGCCTGACTGACCATGGATCGGCTAGTCGCATGGCCGATGGATATCTTGGAATCGGTGTCTCTCTTCGGTTCTGGGCCGGATCTGCTGGGGAGAAGTTGCGTTATGTTTCGAATCAGAATAACCTGCAACTGTTGTGCCATCCCTCTTTCAGGATGCAGGAGGTTTATCTCAGAGCGGCACCAGGAATCATTTGCTCGGAGCTTTTCACGCCAAAACAACAGATTTTTACCCTGTATTTTAATGATACGCACTCCTCAGTGAATGCTATACATGGGTATGGCAAATCTGAAAACGATCATGGAGAAAAGAGGCGTCCGGCAGTTACCATGCCTCAGTTCGAAGTGCTATGGTCTCGTGGCAAATCTGAAAACGATCATGGAGAAAAGAGGCGTCCGGCATTTACCATGCCTCAGTTCGAAGTGCTATGGTCTCGATCTGCGGACTTAGGGCGGTTTTTGATTGGAAGAGTCGCAGATCAAGTAGGGGATGGGAGTAAGGAAATGGTCATGCGATGTATGGAGTTTCTCTTGCTCTTTGCAGCGCCGATCTGGGCCCATATTCTCCCGACGATGCGTCTTAACAGAGGGATCAAAGAGCAGATCATGCAAAAGAGCTACAGGCAAAATAGGAGCCCCGATCCGGCAAATAGCACTTCAGATCGGGCAAAAACTTGCAGATCCGGGGTGGATCTTACTGATTTGGCAAAATCATTAGCAGATCCAGACAAGTTCAAGAAAAATCAATCAAAATCTGGGTCAGATCTGGAGGCATGCTTACAGCCAGAGCAGGTAAAAATTTCTTGTTTTCAGATTTTGATCAAACCCCCTCAGGGAAAATCTCGTTTAGTTTGGGTTCATGCAGGAAGCACATCACTGCAGCTGAAACAACAGATCTGGGCTGAAATGGGTTACCCAGTTCAGACTCAACATCTGATCAGTGGAAGGAGGACTCTCCAGGATATCAGAACGATTGATAGCTATGAGATAAGTCCTGGATCGACCATTACATTAAATTTCAGATTGAGAGGAGGGGCCATGCCTCAGGGACAGCCAAGGGCTCCACCTCAAGGACAGCAAAATGGAGACAAGGGGAAAAAAACTGCATCCTACAAAAACATTCTTCAGGGCAGCAGAGAAGCAGGGCCATCTTCAGATCCAAGCAGAAACGTACCCAGGCCATACATTGTAGATCAGGCAGAACAGACCCCAGCCATAAATCTAGATTCTACAGGGCTTGACGATTTCGTCCAATCCTATGAATCACAAGCTCTAATCTGCCGATTTAACAGCTATTGGCCCAAACCCTTGGATCTATTCCATTGGATTTTTACCAGATGGACCATGGAATGTGAGATCCACCTATGTTCTAAGGGGTTTTTTATCGTAAAATTTACATCCCAGGAGGTCAGAGATACAGTCATCAGTACAGGCCCATGGTTTTGGGGAACTTCGGGGCTGTTTATGACCCCATGGTTCCCGGATTTTGATCCAAACAAAATGACAGTTACCAAAATGCCAGTCTGGGTCAGACTATACAACCTTCCTTTGCACTTCTGGAACGAACGAGTCTTGGAAGGCATTGGAAACAGTATAGGGAAATACATTAAAACAGACCTGGAAAGGATCGATGACAGGATCTACACTTTCGCACGTATTTGTGTGGAAGTAGATTTAAGTAAAGGGCTGCCGGACAGTATAAAGCTAATCTACAAACAACAAAACTGGCAGCAAGTACTTGACTATGAAAACACGGCCTTCAGATGCAGGCTATGTAGGCAGACCGGACACCTGCAAATCACATGCCCAGAAGCAAAGAAAAACAACAAGAAGCAGAAAGGGAAGCAGAAGAAAGGCTGGCAATTCTCACCCCCAGATTCTGAGGAAGAAGAGTCAGAAGCAGAGGAGGAAGTGACCCCTGCAGAGAAAACTGAGATATCACAAGAAATGGAGAATCAGAAGGGAACTAGTCTACATGACAAGACAGAGATACCAATGGTGGATCCAAGCACGGGAGGCACCAAACGACATCACCACTCTGATACTTCAGACTCAGATAAAGAAACCATCCCACAGAATACAGAATCTCAGATAGTCATAGTTTCGACCGAACCCTCTCAAGGAGAATGGCGTAAGGTCGAAAAGAAAAAGGGGAGAAAAACGTGAAGCATGAATCTCATTTGCAGCTAAATTTTTTGTTCTGTTTCTCCTTTTCTCTCTCCTTCCTCTATTCACATGTCCTCTCTTTTCTTTTCTTTTGCACGTTAGTCTCCTAACGTTGCGGGGGTGCGAATGCACTCGAGCCTTAAAGGCATTTGCTAAAATTGTAACTTTCATTATTTTTTTAATAAAAGTTACTGCTTTTTCCTTTGGAAAAAACAAATATAATTAGAACTTGAGTGTGAAGGATTAAGCTTTCGTGCAACACTTGTTTTTATAATAATAATATATTTTTGGATACTCCAAATTGGAGTATGAGATCCCCTTGTTTGTAGGACAAGCAACTATTAAAGTCTACGAATGTGTGCATGTCGCCCTCTATATGACCTCTTACAAGGAAACACATGTTCTTCACCATTAGGGTCATTAAATCCACATAATGATAACAAAGGTTGTTATATGGTTAAGAATAGCATTACAAAGATTTTAATGATGGACTCAACTCCACTATTAAAGTTGAAAGTATTAACCTTATCATATGCAACAACACTTCTAAGGACCCCCCAATTTGGTTTAACCTTATAAGGTTCTAAAAGTCTTATATGGTCGCAAGGAAGTGAGGTCCTAAAAGGCCTTTTATTTATTCCACCTAAAGAGCTCTGCATAAGTCCATTCAAGCTCTTTGTTCCTTCCCCTCAAAAAAACCTTTGCATAAGGTCCAATGTTGCCTAAGTTTTGGAAGTAATTTTGCAAGTCTGATTAGCAACCCAACATTATGACTATAATGCCACTAATACACACACATAAAACATCCTAGAAAATTTGAGGGAAAAATAGAAAATTGATGGTACAAGTGCAATGCATTTACGATTCCATTGATTATGCACGAATAAACCACAACTATGGCTAAAAAAACAAGTAATTGCATAAATTTTGAGAGGGTGACCTAAGCAATGATGAGCTACATGTGTGTTGATGGCCTTGAAACTTGACATTGGTTGTCAACATGCTCGCAAATCAATGGACTGCTTAAAGATAGCTTAATGGAGTATTTTGGGCAAGAAAATATCTAAAGAAGGACAAAATCATGAAGTTCTAAGAATGCCTTCTACTTAAGTTTCAATAGTAATTAATATCTTGTTTTACTCCTAGTAACTTAGTCCAAATATGTATTTTATTTATATAATATTTTTTGATATTTTTTGTCTCATTTATCTCATTGTAAACAACACATAAGCAACTTAGTCAAATTAAATCATGCACCTAAATTTAATTTTGTCCATAACCCTAGGAGACGATGTTAAAGAGTACACTTTCCAACAATTTTGGATTTCAAGTCTAATAGAATATAATACATGCAATGTATATAATTGTGTTGATCTCCTTTGTGTTTGTATTCTTCCTTTATTATGTGTTAGTATCTACATTGTTGTCCAACTATGCATGTATCGAGTAGTATCAAAGCCTAACAACTAGGACATTTTGAAGTTCTACATTTATAATTTTCTTGTTGGTTCCCCTTCTTGGAATTTTCATTAAACACTCGTCTTCAACATGCTCATTTCATTTTGGCTCTAACAAAGCATTACAAGACTAGAAAATATGCAACCATGAATTGTCATCTAGACATTACACCAATGCAAGAACAATGAGTTTGATTGGAATATAATTGAGAAATACACTTGTATATGATGGAATGGGAGATGCATGATACTTTATGTATTTACTATGAAAAAAGGGTAAAAGAAGACAAGTTAGTTTGGATGTTAGATGTTGCATAAAGAGCCACTCCAAATTTGCATTGGTGCACCTAAAGAGAGAGTTTATACAACTAGGAAGACATGTAACTTGCTACATATTATAGGTTCTCACCTCCTCCTAAATTTCAAGTGCATGTGACACACAAGTATGGTGATGTATCATAAGAGATCTCATAACTATCTACCTAGGGAAGAAAAATCTTGATATCTATATGGATGATTCTATCTAGAAGTAGAGAAGAGAAGGATGTTCGCAAAGGCTTTGTGTTCACATATTTGTTTATAGTATGGGACCAATCCTTAAAATTTCACATCTACAAGAGGAAGTGACGTGTTAGACTAGTGATTAGGAAGTATCGTGTTAGTGCTTTTGTGTTACCTTTAGTTATACAGTTAGGACTCTTAGATCACTGTTGTGTTAAGGGGTGTCAAGAAATATTTTATTTTGGAATATCACTCTAGGATGATAATCCCCTTGATGTGTGTCCTCAATATCAATATTTGGTTATGGAGTTGTTGTGACCACAACTACCACCCTACCAAAACCTGCCTTGGTAGCAATTTTGAATGGGTCCCCTAAAGCTGATCTTCCACCTCTCCAAATGATTTGTTTTATTCCAGAGACTTTAACTCGTTGTCGAGCCAAATCTCCAATTCCTAATGGTTAAACCCCTCTTTAAAAATCTGCCACATGATTCATTTCTAGCCCTTCCAAAACCCTCCATTCATTACCTCCATCGTAACCCTTCCTAACCCTCCAAAACCTTCTACCGTGCCTCATTCCCATTATAACTCTTTATAATGAAAATCCTTCATCAATATGCATAAATCACCCCTTTTACTTAACCGCAACCAACATTAAAACGCATTGAATGCCCCATCGCATATCGCTATCAGCTGGGTCCTGGGCTTATGTATATATAGCGCGCTACCATCTTCCGGACCCGATGGTTTTATTAACCATGATATACATATATCGGGTCCAGAGCCATATCGCAATATCGCAATCGGCCCGGTCCAAAGCCTTTGTATAAGGCGTGCCACTGTTTACCAGACCTGCCGATGATTATAGACCAGAGCGCATAACATTTCAGGTCTGGCCTTATGGCCGGACACAGGGTTTTCCCATGTATTCTTGTGTTTTGGAAAAAACGTTGAAGTCGAGACTTTTCAAAGGTAAATCATACACTCTGGACCCGCCAGGACTATTAAGTGTCATATATATATATATATATATATATATATATATATATATTGGGTCCACCTACCCCGATCGCTTATCGCAATCGGCGGAGCCCGGGGGTCATGTAGTTAGCGGAGGGGTGATAGCCGAACCCGATGATATTTATAAGCCCCGATACATAAAATTTGAGGTCCGGCCTAAGTGATCGGAGCGGGATTTTCTTTGCATTCCCGTGTTTTACAAAATTCCCGATATAACAAAGGGAGCAGGTTTTTAGTGTAAAGGGCGGGCCTGTAGAGTCCCGATAGTGTAATCGCACATCGGGGAAGTGGAAGGCATGCATATTGAGACCCTCGGAGGGGTCGATACCCGATTGCAATTAAGTGAAGCCCTCGAAAACCGTGCCAAGCCTATGGATTGAGCGGGAAACTATGTGTTGCATGTGTTTTGTGCGTAAATCCTTTTTCACACTTGTGCCTCGTAGTTTTATAAAAGTTAATGAAGGCAGCGTTTATGTTTTGTTTGAACATTTCTGTTATATTGCTCACGATCATGAAGCTAATGATAACTATCTCTGCAGGCGCAAAATAAAGGATGCAGGAGTGGATTCGAAGAGTCATGAATGCAGAAGCGTTGTGTCTAATGATCCGGCCTTAGGCGCTCTAGTTCGGAATCCCACGCGTTGCATGCGCATTCTAAAAGCAAAGTTATCCCGGTTTTCATCATGGGGAGGCAACACACAGTCGCCCTTTTTATCAACATTTGTACACTTCCTCAGGAAGAAGGACGCTACAACAAAGGTGGCTTCGACGTGTCAATGATCTCATCGACCGTTCTCCTTTGTACATTTTTGATCCATGTAGTGAAAAGAGAGGGGAGTGAAAAAATCTGGGGAGACAGGGGGGTCAGCTCCTGAAGGCATAAATATTACCTTCGTAGATGAGACAAGGGATTTTTTCATTTGGCAGAACAGCTTTTGTTTATTGTGAGTAAGGAAGACTGTTTGGGTCAGAGAAGGAGCCTTTTATCATATTGATTTTTCTCTTCTTTATATGTTATGAATCAGGATGTTTTTGAGAGCATAAATATGAATGTGATTTGTGTTTGTGCCCATTGACGACTTACAGTTTATGATTAGCTTTGGTTGTTTGAATGTGATTCTTCATCATAGTTAATTCATGAGCAGTCCCTAATTTGAAACTATGTTAAACATTAGTTGCAAGCTTTAATTTCATAAAATGAATGTGTATTCTTGTATGAGTGATTGGATTGCAATTTAGAATTGATGCAGCCTTGTTCTTATGTGAACCAGTAATTGATTAATTTATACTTGGGATTCATATATGATGTTTAACCTCTCTTTTGTCATGCTCCAGTAGGATAGATTAGGATATGTTGAACTAGATTAGAGTAGTTAGAAGTAGTGTAGATAGGATTTAATTCATAGAGGTTAGCTGTTTTATTTTGTTGATTTAATTGAAGTCTTCCTCCCAGAAGCAATCTTTCAACTCATTTAACAGTTTACGGGATCCCTTAAAACCCATTGGAACTAGCCATCCCAAACGAAAGCAAGTCTAATTGGGGCTTGCGATCAGGTTAGTTCCCCTTGTTGGTATAGCGAAAATTCGCCATGTCAACAGGAGTATAGGGATTTTTATTGCAATGAAGTAGTTATGAGTAGATCTAAAATTAGGCAAGAATATGATAACAAGGACAATTTGGAGGAACTATGCTACCTTGCCTTTAGGCAAATAATAGGGAAACTTTTGTTAGGGAAAAAAGGAACACCAGTGATAACAAAATATATCACGAACCCCTTGAGAAAAGGAATTTAAATATTAGTATTGACCCTTAGTCCAAGTTAACCTCAATTGGAGATTTTTAGAATGAACACATTGTGTTAGAGGTCATGGCCTTGCCATAAGAGTATCTTTTTTTTTTTCCTTTTAAGATTTATAAATATGAAATGTTAAAATAAGAGCTAGGAAAGAGATAAATTGAAATGAAACCTCATGACAAACCTACCAAGAAAAATCCTCATGGATCTAACCCTCAAATCAAGCAAAAATATTTCCACCATTGGGCAAGGTTCAATTCCCACAAGTGCTTCCCTGCAACCATGGGGGCGCCTTGAGGTAGTGGTCAAACACCTGATTGTTCCCAAAGAGACCATATTAAATTGTTTCATGACCTGTGCACATATAAGTGGATTAAAGCCCACACCCATGTCCTCCTTTTAAAATTTTAACAGGTGGTAGGAGTGAGCGGGGGGGTGATTTATCACCTTGATAACAATGAGGAATATCGATTTTCTTGGGATTAGGCTGTTGGGCCTTAGTTTTGGTCTTATTTTTGCTCAAAGAAACTTACTTACCATCTATTTTCCATCCATTTTCCCTTTATTTATCCCATTTTGATGTATATTTGATATCCATTTAGGTATTTAATTTTAATTTTTCAATTTCTAAAGTTTTTATAAAAATTTGGTTTTTTAGTGCAAAATTGGCAGATTCAGAAATTCCCATAATAGCTCTATGGTTGATATGGTTGCAGGACACTTGGGCACAAATGGAATACATGGATGGATAGCTTGAGAACTAGGACTAAGCCAGCAATGCTTAGTTTGAACAGAACAAGCTTTATTAGGCCCATTTGGTGCTAGTCAATCATGACTAGTCATTCAGAAATCCCATAGAAATAAGGCAGTTTTGAGATTCTATAGGATTGGTCATCTTTCTTGGGATGGGAGTAATGAATTCGACTTAGATAGGTGGATGAGAGTAGATGGGTTTGTTTGAGTGAATATAGATCAGTTTATTTCATGAGACTTCTTATTTAAAGCCAAAACTTTGATGGCTTATGTATTGACTTATTATATACTTTTATGTTGTGACATCTTGGGATTGAGGAGTTAATTTGAAGACTTGTGTTATTATTATTTTGTTGTTCAATGCTATGGATGTGTGACTAAATTTAAGCTTCTGATATCGCCTCTCAAGTGTGCAAGGCAAAGGTGGAGGGCTCCCATTCCAAGCTAAGTACACTTCCTTGTTAACTAGTTTTATTTTCTTGTAATTTGGTTATTGTAGAACTGGTTTTTCAAAGCTTTATTTCATATTGCTTTATGGTTCATGCATAGTGATTGATTTCATTAGTTAATAGCTTATTCATCACTTTATTGAGTTGAAAAAACAGGTGTTCAAGTTGGGCATCCCTTCTACTAAAATGATGAATCAAAACTAGTTTCTTTTGTTTGCATGTAAGTAGTTTCTTATTGAGATGAATAAATTATGATGGAATACCTTATGTGTCTCTTAAGTTAAGAGCTTCTTTCATTAATAATTTATCCATCTTAAGCTTTTGGTTTTAATCTCTGATTCATTAAGTGGTAATTGAGGTGAAAGTGGGACTTCTTTAGTCAAGAACCATTTCAATGTTTTTCCTTTTTTTAAACTAATTGAATTAGAGTTATAGAATGTATTACTTTTAGCTTTTGAATAACTTATCTTTCAAGGTTTGATTACATCTGATCTTCACATATAGTGAACTTGCCTCAAAGCATAAACAACCCGGATTGATAAGAAATAATTGTGTTAATTTAGGTACACAAATTTGCTCAACATTTTGGCGCCGTTGCCGGGGAGGCAAATATCGGCATAGTCAATAGAAAGATAAATTTCAAAACAACAAAAATATTAGTTACATTCCTTTTTAGTTATGTTTCTTTATGCCTAGATATAGAGATCCTCAAGGTAGATTTATCAAAAACCCCCCACAAATAGAGATAGGATCATCAAACACCCCAGTTACTCGTAATCCAATTATTGAGGAATTGGCAGAAAAACAAAGAACTGGACAAAGATTAACTTTGATTGAGAGGCAAACTTTGTTAGCTTAGGAAGCAAAGCAAAAACAATCTTGAACTGCCGGAAAACAAAAAGAAATTATCAAAGGAAAACAACCTGTCTTTCCATCTATAAATCCTCCTATCTTCCAACAACCTGAAACTCCACTCAAAATTGAAACAAATCAACCAATGGCAGAAGAGGGACATGGATCTGTTATTTTCACTCCTGAACAAAGAGCTGAATATGAAAGACAACAAAAAGAATGGAGAAGAAAGAGAGAGGAGGAGGCAAAACAAGAAAATGATAGAAAGATAGAAAACGATAGGAAAAGACAAGAAGATGGTAATGATCAAGAGACTACCTTTGGCTTTCCAATAGTAGACACAAGTGCAATATTAGGAGAAGAAGTGAAAATGAAAAATATTCCACCTTCTGTATTGCCAAACTTTTATGGAATGTTCACAGAATATTCTGATGCATTTATGTTTGAATTTGATATTCTATGTAGAACATATGCATATACTGATGACATTCATAAACTTCATATTTTCCCTACAACACTAAAAGCAGCAGCTTTGAAATGGTTTATGGGTTTAGGAGAACAAACAATAGCTTCTTGGGATGATATGAGATCCGTCTTCCTTAAGAAATATCAAGCTTATTGTAGATCTAGAGATTCAAAGGAAGATGTTTTCAGAATGACACAACAAGAAGATGAAAGTTTAGAAGAATATTTGGAAAGATTTGCATATAATCTACAGAAATCTAAACAACACTCTCTAAATCAAGAAACCGTTTGAACAATCTTTCTCAAGGGTGTAAGGGATGAATAGCTTGACATTTTGAATGTGATGGGTAAAGGAGACATTTCAAACCTACCATTCGACGAAATTGTTGAGTTATGTCAAAAATATTCTAGAGGAAGATCAAAAACAGGAAGAAGAGAAGCAAGTTCAAAAACAGCAAAGTCAGCTACAGGAGGGATAACAAGAGCTGAAATAGGAATTTTATTGGAAAACTTCAAAACAGATCTCTTGAGTACATTAGGGACACAAGTAGATGTGCTAAAGGCAAACAAGAAGAAGGAAGAGCAAGAACAAGCTTTAGCAATATTTTGTTCCAAATGTAGAAAGAAACATCCATTGAGAGAATGTCCTTTGGATAGTGTTCAGGTTTGTAGTCTTTGTACAGAAAATCATTCCACAGAAAATTGTCTAAGATTGAAAGAATTACAAATGAACTCAATGGAAGAAGTGCCAGGAATAGAAGGTTTCTATTATGTAGCACCACGAAGACCATGGCAACCTAGGATGACTCAACAAAATCAGCAACAATTCCCTCATCAAAATTACCCCTATCCACCTCAAAATCCTTGGACCCCTCCAATGCTATGGCAAGCTTGGCATCCACAACAATATTCACAACAACCCGTACAAGGTTGGAGAGGATATGGTTATGAAAACCAGCCACCTCAACAGTATCAACAACAATACCAGCAACAATACCAACAACCATTTGCATATCCACAATATCCACAATCCATACCATTTCAACAACAACATTCTACATATCCGCAATCCATCCCATTTCCACAGCAGAATCCACCACCGTTGTTGACCCAACCACAACAGTTACAGCTACTTACAAATCAACCCGGACCAACTCAATTACCAGCCCAACCAATGGAAAATCCAAATAATAAGGTGGACAAATCTGCATACATTGTAGAGGAAGCAGCATGTTTTCCCACATATTCGATTCTTCCTCTTAATGATGTCCATCTAAGGTCTGGAAAAGTGCTTAAAAAGGATTCTCCTCCAATCATAGAAGAACCAACTGAACAAGGAGAATCACCTGAAACATCACAAACTGAGATACAAATTCAGAAAGGAACAAACATTACAACACAAACACCACCTTATCCTGAAAGGTTAGTGGAACAACAAAACAAAATAACCCTTCCTGAATTTGATATCTTAGATGAGTTAAAAAATGCTTATGTAAAAATTCCTTTGTTAAAGGCAATTAAAGAAATACCAATATATGCTAAAACAATAAAGGAATTGTGCATTAGGTAATCAGAGAAAAAGAAGAAGGATCCTACTACAATCCAAGTCATTGGTAAACTAGCAAGCCTCATGTCTACACAAACCATAATAGAGAAATATATTGATCCTGGTATCCCTATGGTTACTATATCAATAAATAATTTCTCAGTACCAAACACATTAATAGACTTGGTAGCAGCTATAAATGTAATGACAATGGAGACAATGAAAACTTTGCATTTAAACAACATTAGATCAACTTTTACAATCTTAGAACTAGCAGATAGATCTAAAGTTGTTCCTGAAGGAATATTAGAAGATATCATAGTCTCTTTGGATTCATGGGAGTATCCTGTTGACTTCCTTATCTTGCAACCAAAAACAAACTTGGGAGGACATCCTCTAATCTTAGGCAGACCATGGTTAGCTACCGCTGATGCCTTCATAGGATGTAGATCAGGAAGCATGATTATTTCACATGGAGATGAAAGGAAACACATTGCTCTTTATTCACCTGCACAATCAACTTCTTTAGAATCAGTACTTGAAACTCAAGAAAAACAACAAACTAAATCAGTTTTAAGTATAAATCAATTCTTTGATTTTAGAGAAGAAGAAGAGAATGAAGACTTAATGGATCTTTTCATTTCAGAACCAAGTAATTCAGAGCAACTTAGAGAAGTTCAATATGAAGCTGCAAGTAACCTTTTGAATCAATGCTTTCAGGGAACTTGTACTATTCAAACTCTGAGGAAATCTTTTATAGACATCTTTCCTGTAAACACAATCTCCAATCCAACAATAAAAACAATTGAGGTATATCCTGGAAAACATCTAAACATTGGAAATGAATTGCAATCAGCACAAGAGCAAGAGGTAATTGCATTATTACAAAAATATTCAAAAGCTTTTGCCTGGGATTATACTGACATGCAAGGAATCCATCCTAGCACATGTATCCACCACATCTATACAGATGATCAACTTAAACCTGTAAGACAACCTCAAAGACGAATGAATCCCATGATGAAAGAAATAGTGAAAGAGGAACTGCAAAAATTGTTAAATGTTGGATTCATCTATCCTATTTCAGATAGTCAATGGGTTTCTCCACTAGTTATTGTACCAAAGAAAAATGGAAAATGGAGGGTATGTGTGGACTATCGGGAACTAAACAAGGCTACACTAAAAGATCATTTTCCTCTACCATTCATTGATCAAGTGTTAGACTCATTAGCTGGAAAGAAATTTTTCTCCTTCTTGGATGGGTTTAGCGGATACAACCAGATAAGAATAGCAACAGAAGACCAAGACAAGACAACATTCACTTGCCCATGGGGAACCTATGCATATAATGTTTTGCCATTTGGTTTATGCAATGCACCTGCAACTTTCCAACGAGCAGTGCTTGCAATATTTGCTGATCTAATTCATGAATGTGTAGAGGTTTATATGGATGACTTCACAATTTATGGGAACACATATAATGATTGCCTAAACAACCTTGAGAAAGTTTTGAAATGATGCATTGAAACAAATTTGTCATTAAGCAATGAGAAATGCTATATGATGTTGACAGAAGGAATAGTTTTGGGACACCATATTTCTGCTTTAGGAATTAAGGTGGATCCAGCAAAAATCCAAGTCCTAGTAAACTTAATGCCTCCTACAACACAGAAAGAGGTAAGAAGCTTCTTAGGCTATGCAGGCTATTATAGACGATTCATTGAAAACTTAAGTAAAATAGCCCAACCTCTGTTCAAACTATTAGCAAAAGATATTGAATTTCACTGGACAAATGATTGTCAAAATGCATTTCAAATTCTGAAAGAGAAATTATCAGTTGCACCCATTCTTCGTGGGCCAAACTGGTCTTTTCCATTTCATATATCAACTGATGCATCTGATACCGCGATAGGTGCCTCTCTTAGACAGAAAGAGAACTTGTTCACTTATGCAATATACTTTATAAGCAAGAATCTAACACCTGCAGAATTGAACTACACAGTCACAGAGAAAGAGATGTTAGCTGTTATACATGCAGTAAACAAATTCAGGCACTATATAACAGGATATCAAGTTTTCATTCATACAGATCATTCAGAAATCAAATACATTGATGAATAAACCCATCACCAATGGAAGAATAACAAGATGGTTACTGTTATTGCAAGAATTTAATATCACAATACAAGACCGGCCAGGCAAGGAAAATCAAGTGGCTGACTTTCTGTCTCGCATACATTCACCCAACGATTCAAATCTGGTTGCAGATAACTTTCGAGATGAACACCTGTTTGCCATCACAATAAAAACACCATGGTTTGCAGACATTGCAAACTATTTATCTTCTGGAAAGTTTCCAACTCAATTCACTAAAAGCAAAAACACAAAATTGTTAGAGAAAGCTCTAGGTATAGTTGGGTAAATGGTGATTTATTTTATACTGGTTCAAACTTGATCATTAGAAAATGTGTGCGAGAAGATGAAATACTATACATTCTAAGAGCATGTCACGATGAACCATGTGGTGGCCATTTTGCAGATAAACGAACAGCATATAAGGTGCTGCAACTGGGCTATTACTGGCCATCCATCTTCAGAGACTCTAAGAAATATGTCAAGCAATGTGACAGCTGCCAGAGAACAGGGAGACCAATCACAACAGATGAGATGCTGCTGAAGCCACAGGTCCTCATAGAACCATTTGAGCAATGGGCACTTGACTTTGTTGGACCTATCAATCCACCATCAAATGGAAAGAGGTACATCTTAGTATGTACAGATTATGTAACCAAATGGGCAGAGGCTAAAGTAGTGAACAGAGCAACAGAAGATACAGTGGTCACCTTTCTTTTTGAAGAAATCTTTGTCAGATATGGAGTACCTAGACAAATTGTAACAGATCAAGGAACACAGTTTACATCAAAGCTGGTACGAGATCTAACGGAGAAATACAAGATCAAACACAGGAAATCTACACCATATCATCCTCAAGCAAATGGGCAGGTTAAATCAACAAATAAAGTCCTAGAAAATATCATGACAAAAACAGTACAGATGAACAGAAAAGATTGGTCTAAAAAATTAAAAGATGCACTATGGGCCTACAGAATCACATGGAAAACTACAAATGGTTTTAGTCCATACCAATTAGTATATGGGAAAGAGGCCTTATTGCCTGTAGAGTTTCAGATACACACATACAGACTAGCAGCTGAACTAGGACTAGACTTGACAGAAGCACAACAGCAGCGGATCATGGAACTGAATCAGTTGGATGAGCATCGTCAACAAGCCATGGAACATACTACACTGGTGCAACAACAAAGAATGAAGTGGCACGACAGATATATCAAAACAAAGACATTTCGCAAGGGAGACTGGGAATTGCTTTTTGACTCCAAATTCAAAGACTTCAAAGCAAAGTTCACAACACACTGGCTAGGGCCATATGAAATTAACGAAATTTTTGAAAATGGAGCAGTCAAGATCAGGACAATCGACCAGGACTCCACCTCATTTATAGTGAATGGACATAGGCTCAAAGTTTACAATAGGCCTATCAGTAAAGAAGCATTTATGAAACAACTGATAGAAGATACAGAACTGGAACTCATGGCACACCAGGATCAGCCATCTTCCAGTCTTGTAGTTGAATAAAAAAAAAACATATATATATATATATATATATATATATATATATATATATATATATATATATATATATATATATATATATATATATATATATATATATATAATATAAAAAAAAACATATAAAACATATAAAAAACAAATAATTTGTTTGCAAGTGGAAACCAAGCAACTGGCACTTGGCAAACACGAATTCATAGGGGAAAACCAAGGCAACTTGGACGCTATGAATTCATTATTCTTGTTCTATTGTCCTCAGATAATTTCAATGCAGGCACTCTCCACCAACAATTGACTTGAGGACAAGTCACATCTTCAACAAGGGGGAGACTTGCATCAGATCTTTAGCTGGAAAGCTGAAGTATAGAAGGACCTTGTATTGTCAATAGAGGGACCTGAAATAAGGAATCATTGCCGACGGACCTGAAGGACCTGCCAATGTCAAAACAACATGTGCATATTTTGTAAGCAGTGCAGAGGGACCTGGAACAAAGAATCATTACAGAGGGACCTGACTAACAATTCAAGAACCAGAGCATGAAGAACAAGGAGCAGTAATAAAGTTTACTTTTTGATCCATCTAAAATATCTGATCAATTGATTTCATCCCACTTGTACAGCCATCATCCAGGGGAGTATATGTATAAGTCATTTTGTGCTTGAAAATTCAAATTTCTCTTAGAAATTTTTAGTTTTTGTTAAGTTGAAATTAGTACATGAGGATATTCCTTATCATTCATATCCTATATTCCCTATACATATCCTATAACCCTTATACATCATAACCCTATTCCCTTTCATTTCCATACATATTCCCTATTTTCATTAACCCTATTACCCCTAAGTATTTTTCTTTAAGAGCTTAAAGAGACCAAACTGGGACAGCTTTCAACCTGCACATACAACTCAAGCATTAGTGATGGTGATAATTTTAAATATGACCCAAGATGGTCATTTTAAAATTATAAAGATATGCTATACAATTCAAACAAAACTCATGCGTTATATGGAAATCAAAGTTATTATATACCATGTCAAACTATATACCATAGTTCAAATAATGTGAATGCACTATAGTCATATATATAACCCAAAGCGCATATGATATAAGGTTAATACATACGGTATATGAAAAAATGGTGCATAACATATGGTATATGATATAAGTTATAAGTGAAGGCATATGAAAAGGCGCATATGATATATGGTGGACGGCCGCACGCAAACCATATGGCACGACTGTGCATATAAACATTGCGGCGGGGTGTTGTTAAAATGTAATTGCATACACATCATTGCAATACAAGCAATGCTTGAATATCATTGCATGCACACGACGGTGGCAATAATGGTAAACACAGCAGCAATGAATAAACGATATACCCAAAACAACAAACGACCAACGCATAGGTACGGGTTCAACACGGTGGCATGGCAACCGGTTGTCATTGGGCAATACACTGTGCAAAGGTTATGCACATGCCATTCAAATGAAACAATGATTTGGCCATCCTCATGACACAGTCGGGCGATTGGTCAAAAAGGACGGCCATACCAACCACACATTGTAAACACCAATGAATAAGAAGCGCAGTACACCCATGAAACGGTCATGAACCGACTGAGCTCTTGCGTTGTTTAAACCATATTCCTCATTGCCGAATAGCTCAGAGAGATGGTGTTTGGAGCTGCAGACTAGTGAAAAGAAGGGTGAAGTGAGTTTAGGTGAATTTAAAGAAGGAAATCATCCCGGTTCTAACGTTCAGAGATCACCGATTTTCGGGATTCAATTAGGTAATGGAATAGTTGTTTAAGCTCGGCACACAGTGGAGTAGACATTATGAATTATCTGTTATTAATGGTTACGTTACTCTGCCCTTACCACCAGTCAATTGAACGGTTGAACAGGGATTTGGAGCGCCAGATATTCCTCAAGCGCTCATTGATAACAGGTAACGCCGAAACCACAACACCAAATCAGTTGATTCACTGCATAAATCTTGGCATAAACTACTAGTGAATCGCACTACACTTAAATGAGAATGCATTACATGGTTAACACGTTAGGGTTTGGAATTTTATGTGGAGTTTTAACGGCGTGCCTTATTCACAACAAAATCTATGAACAGAGGAGGCACAAAACTTGACTGTTATGGCGTGTTTATGTTGCGTGGCGGTGATTGTTGATTGAATTGTGTGCGCTGTTGAGTGCGCACTGCGCCTTGTTTTGCTTCCACACTTTGTTTTGTTGCGCGTCGTTCCATTAAACTTCAAACAACAGTCAATCCAATATATCATATGAATGAAACGACATCAGCCTTTGTTATGAACCCTTGCTGTCTGCACGTTGTTGTTTTCATTTGAACTGAAACAGGGGATTGAAATGTCTAAGGGCTGAACGAACCATGCCATGTGAAATCTTTGGTTGCAAAATGGAGTTTGATTGTCGAGCCATTTAAAACTAAAATGTGTTGTGTTTTTGTTTTATCATCTGTGTTTTGAGGCCGAGAGTATGTTTATAATCCTCAACCTTTCATGCTGAGGCCAAGAGCCTTTTTGCAAATTTTTATGATATAGCCAAGCGCATTTTTGTAATTTTTTTTATCATGAGGCCGCAAACATGTTTACAATTTCCAAATGTTTTGATTAGGTCGAGAGCATTTTGGAAATTTTAAAAACTTTGATGATGAGGCCGAGATCCATATGCATGCGAAACACTCCTTAGTTTTCTTGGTTGTACATACACAGTAAAATGATGGTTTGATTTTGGCAACAATATAAGGCGATGAGCATACATGGACATTGTCTACATATGTATTTTGTTTTCAAGAACAGAGATTAGCATATTGACAGGGGTATACAGGTGTTTGCTTGCATTGAACAGGGAACTAAAACAGTGCTGTTGCAGAGAGAAGAGTAAACAGTGTTGGAAATAATACTGAGAAGGGGGGGGGGTGAATCAGTATTATCAAGTCAAATATTTCCTTTTAAATTCCAGATGATATACGCTACTTCAGTTAATAAAAACCGCGTATATACGCAACTACAGATAAAGAAACCCGTGTATATCAAGCAGACTTATAATTTGAATTATCTTTCAGATGTCAGTTATTAATCTGTGATTTAGATGCACATAAACAGTACCAGAAACAGTGAAACAGAGCAGAAGACAGTCACACACAAGAACACAAGATATAAGGAGGAAACCCAATGTGGGTGAAAACTCCCTGATGCAATTCGTCTCTATCTTCTTGTTAATTAGAAACTTCTCTTTACAATGTCTTGTACTGGAGCAGACTTTACCAGTACGCAGGTTGCAACCTGCAGAGAGCTACAACTCTCTCTTGTTTTCCAGCTTTCCTGGAAGGGAGCTCCAACCCCCTTAGTTCTTGTACTAGCTTGAGATACTAGTACGCAGGCTCCTACCTGCAGAAGGCTGCAACCTTCTCTTTGCTTTCAGGGACCTCGTTTCATTAATTTTCAGACTGGATCCACAAGTAACATCAATCAAACAAGAATTTCTGCATAACCCAAACTCCTTTTCACCATTCAAAAGCTGAAACAAATAAGCACTTCTCTGACCACTGAACCCAGAACACAGTAACTGTAATCAAACACCAATTCTGAACCCAGAGCACTGTATCAATAAAACAGAAGCAGCTAGAACATAAATCAAGATATATACGCTACTTCATTGTTCATCAACCTGCGAGTATACGCTTCTGTACCACAACCAACCTGCGTATACGCCTCTTTTATTCACAGAAAAAGCGTGTATACGCACCTGCAATTCACTGAACCTGCGTACAGATCTATAAGGGATAATTTATTCTTTTAAGCATTCAGACATTAGTTAACCCAGATTTATAGATCAAGAGAGTGCCACATATAATAGATCAACATTATACAGAGATACCAATGTTCAAGCCTCGAGATTTTGATCCATCAATAGCCCTTATCCTTCTTGCGCTTAGGTTCCTCCTTTTTCAGATCTAGATCTGCACCATAACCCGATCACACGTATTCCAGATCTAGCACAATATTAGATATTCAATAATTCAGATAGTGATTTGCCACATGATCTCCTTCCTCTTTTATAGTTTTAGGCCTTCCACAATACCACGGTCCAAAACCATAATAAACCAATACCAAGGGCCCAAAACCTGGGGTCAACTCTTCTGACGAGATACCATGGTCCACAACCATAGGTTCAAATTCCAAGGACTAACAACCACCAAAAATAAGTTTCCCACCATGTACGCGCTTTTATGTGCATAAAAGTGCATGTATACGCATACGCGACTTCGGAACGTATAAATCGCGTGTATACGCGTCTTCTGTAAGCTATATCTGTGTATACAAGATTTCCTTCATTCTAAGCACCTAAACTGAGATCTGTCACCAAAGTGAGTTGCCATCAAGGACAACACCTGCATCATAGCGCCATACCTATGCCAAAATGCCAACAATCGCCCCCTTTGGACTTGATGGCAACCCCAAGATCCTCAAAATCCTTCTCCCCCTTTGTCATCAAGGGCAAAGGGCTGTGCTCCCCCTTTGTCATCAAGGGCAAAGGGCTGTGCTCCCCCTAAGTACATGTTGATATCTCTGCTCTGCTGTGCTGAACATGCTCCCTCTGACAGTAGGCAAGATCTGCAAAAGATGTTCTTCAAGAAGAACCATGACTTATACATCATAAAAGACCTTCCTAGCACCAAAAAAACTCAATACATACAACCATTACCCAACCAAGTGGGGATCAACCACCCAACCAAGTGGGGATACATCAGAAATTTACACATGACAACCAAACACATCAATCATCCCAGGCATAGTGGGGAAACCAAAAAAAAGCTCGTTACATGACCTTGATAAAAAATATACATGACATGGAGATGAAATATCAGGACTATGCAAATCACCAATAACAACTATTAGCAGCATCTGACAATCACTGTATATATCAGCGATCATGTTCTCCTTCTGATCTTCTTTCTACAGTTGATCCTCCTGAACCAAAAACAGCTTGAGTACTAGAACCAAGAGCTTCTAAGATAATGCCAACAATGCATTATTATAAGATTATTTGCTCCCCCTGAACCGGTGCCAGATGGCCTCTGACAGACCCATATCAGATTCTCTTCAACCAGAGTCTGTCCTTGCTGATTTTCTTCAGAACTCCATATACGCGACTGCACCTGCATAAATCGGCGTATGTACGCGGATACCCCTCATCCAACTCGCGTACACCAACTTTTTCTTTGGAACAGACAAGCTTCAGGAGCAGGATGAAGCATCAACGACTCCCAGCTTCTGTCTGAGATATTCAAAAGTTTCCCTAGGCAGTGGTTTGGTGAGTATATCAGCAACTTGTTCCTTAGAAGGAACATACTCCAATTTGACCTTTTGTTACAACACTTGTTCCCGGAGAAAGTGATACTTGAAGGGTATGTGCTTGGTCTTTGAATGCATGACTGGGTTCTTTGAAATGCTTATTGCACTTGTATTAACACAAAAGATAGAGACAGGTGGAGTACAAGTGATTTGAAAATCCTGCAAGGTTTGCATCATCCAAAGGAGTTGTGTGCAACAAGATGCAACAACCACATATTCCGCTTCAGCTGTAGATAAAGCAATCGAACTCTATTTCTTGTTGAACAAAGATACTAATCTGGAACCCATAAAGAATGCACCGCCACTTGTGCTCTTCCTGTCACCCACGCTTCCGGCCCAATCTGCATCTGTGTAAGCATGAAGAGTGAGATCTATATCTCTAGGATACCATAAGCCATAGTTTTGAGTTCCTTGAAGGTACTTGAAGATTCTCTTGACTGCTTGAAGATGAGTTTCCTTTGGGTTGGCTTGAAACCTTCCAACTATTCCTACTGCATGCATAATATCTGGTCGGGTACCTGTCAAATAAAGAAAACTCCCAATCATGGATCTATAGGTTGGTTGATGCACTACTGCTGATTCATCATTTGCACTGAGGCTGCATCCTGTAATCATGGGGGTACATACAGGTTTAGAATCTTCCATGCCATATTTCTTCAGAATCTGCTTGAGGTACTTGGTTTGAGACAAGAAGATACCGCCTTCATTTTGTTGGATTTGCAGTCCAAGAAAGTATGTCAGTTCTCCAAGCAAGGACATTTCAAATTCTTTCTGCATCACCAAGGCAAAGCTTTGACTCATAGCTTCTTCATTGCTTCCAAAGATAATATCATCTGCATACACAACAAGTATTAGCAATTTGTTATTTTCAATTTTTATATAGAGATTGATATCTGTTGATCCTTTTGAAAAACCTTGTTGATGAAGGTATTTGTCCAACCAATAGTACCAAGCCCTTGGAGCTTGTTTAAGCCCATAGAGAGCCTTTTTAAGTCTGCATACAAGATTTGGATCATTTCCAAGGATAAAGCCATCTGGTTGCTCAATGTACACTTCTTCTAAGTCTCCATTCAAAAAGGTTGACTTCACGTCCATTTGAAATACTTTGAATTTTTGAAAGCTAGAGAGGGCAAGGAACATTCTGATGGCCTCAAGTCTAGCTATGGGAGCAAAAGTTTCTTCAAAGTCTATTCCTTCCTGTTGAGCATACCCTTTGCACACAAGCCTGGCCTTGTTTCTAATAACTTCCCCATTTTCATTCATCTTGTTCTTGAAGATCCATTATGTTCCTATAATATTCTTATCTTTTGGTCTAGGAACCAACTCCCAAGTGTTGTTCTTTTCGATCTGCTCAAGTTCTTCATCCATTGCCTTGACCCAACATTCATCTTTGCACGCCTCTTTTACATTTTGTGGTTCAGTGGAGGAGAGCAATGCTAAATAGCTTGAGGCTTCTGCAATCGTTCTTCTAGTTTGTACACCTGCTTCTTTCTGCCCCAAAATCTGAGATTCTGGATGATTCTTCTGCACATACCTGGATGGACTCTTCTCTTCTATCCTTATCTGTTCCACTGGTGCCTCTTGAGGTTCTTCTTCATCATCAGTTTGATTTGGAGGGTAGTCTTCATCTTCTTCTATATTTTCATAATTTACTTGCCTAGGAACGTTTCCTTTTTTATCAACCACAACATCAATGTTGTCAACAATTCTTCCAAGTCTTTTATTGTAACATATATATGATTTGCTGTGGGGAGAATAACCAAGAAGAATGCCTTCATCAGCTCTAGGTTCAAACTTGCCAAGATGTTCATCATTATTCTTAATGTAGAATTTGCTTCCAAAAATTTTGAAATGTTTTACCGAGGGAGTCTCACCATACCAAAGCTCATGAGGAGTTTGAGTGCTATTTACCTGGACATTTGTTTCGTTGAGAATAACCACCGCAGCATAAGCCGCTTCACCCCAGAAGGTTGCGAGAGTTCCAGACTCATCAAGCATAGCACGAGCCATTTGTTGAACCGTTCTGTTCATTCTTTCCACTACTCCATTTTGTTGAGGAGTCCTAGCTGTAGAGAATTCCCTTCTTATTCCATGTTCTTCACAGAAATCGAAAAACTCATTTGAGGTAAACTCCCCACCTCTATCAGACCTGAGGCATTTAATTTTGCGATCTGATTCGTTTTCAACCAATGCTTTGAAAGATTTGAATTTTTCGAACGCTTCATCTTTGTGCTTCATCAGTCCTATCCAAACCATCCTAGAAAAGTCATCAATGAATAATATAAAGTATTATTCTCCTCGAGGTGACCTTTTCCTAGATGGACCACATACATCTGTATGAACTAGCTCAAGAGGCCTACTAGCTGATCCTTCCTTCTCAGGAAAGTTAGTTCTGGTTTGCTTACCAAACTGACATGATTTGCATATGGTGTTGTCTGGAATTTTGATATCTGGAAGACCACGAACTGCTTGGTATTTGCATGCTTTCCTTATTTGTGAAAATCTTAGATGCCCCAACCTCCTGTGCCATAACCAGTGTTCATCATCCTTGCTCAAATAGCATTGTTGTTGTCCTTCTTCAAATATGTATAGATTATTTGGAGTCCTTCTACCTTTGATCACTGTTTCACCTGTATCAAGATCGCGAACACGACATCCATTTGATCTAAATATTACCTCGGTTCCTTGATCGCACATCTGACTGACACTCAGAAGATTATGCTTCAATCCATCAACATACAACACATTTCCAGCTTTGACCTTTTCTTTCAACTGAGCAGTACCTTTTCCTTTTATGGCTGCAGGGGAATCGTTTCCAAAAGAAACCTTCTTCCCTTTTTCTAATGCAGTATATGATTCAAGTTTTTCTTTATCCCCTGTCATATGCTTCGAACATCCGTTGTCGATATACCATAGATTTTCCTGTCCTTCTGCATAAAAAGCTATCCCACATCTTTCTGGTTGTGGTTCCTTCATTCTCCATGTTTTGGCACTTGAGGTTTGTTCCTTCTGAGTTGTCTTCCAAAACCTACTCCTACATTCAGAATCTTCATGACCAAAGTTATTACAAATAGAACATTCAACTTCATTTTCAAGGGCCGAAAGTTGTTATAGGTCCTTTTCGTGATCCCAGTCATATTCCTTTGTTTTTGGACTTCTCTAGTCATGATTGTTTTATAGGCAACACATTGAGCTGCTTTGTGACCAAAATTATGGCAAGAGAAACACTGGCCATTGAAGAAACTCCTGCGATTATCAAATCTATCATCCAACCGATCGTAGTTTCTACTAACATCCATTCTTGAGGCAAATTGAGAAGATTTTACCTGTGGCTGATTGTAGCTTCTATTTGTCCTTAAGGTAGCTTGCCCCCGATTTTCTTGATAGTCTTTTTTTATTCTTGAGGTAAACTGTCCCAGATTTACTTGATGATTTCTATTAGGCCTTTGTTCGCTCCTCCTTGCTGCATCAAGATAACTTTTGGATGTGGATGCTTGAGATGTTTCTCCATTATATCCCAAACCTGTCTTGATTAGAGGAGAACGCTGCATATTGATAATCTCATCCAGAGTTTCAGATCCTTTAACAAATTTAAGATTAATAGCTTTTGTTTTCTCAATCTCCTTTCTAAGACAAACAATTTCACATTCCAATTTTTCGAGATGTTTTTCCCTTTCAGCCAGTTGACATTGTAGAGAATCAATAATTGCACTTTTCTCTTCTAAGCAAACTTTGAGATCAGACATTTCATTATAAAAACCCTCTACATCTATAACATCCATGTACTCATCATCTTCAAAAGCCATTAAAAGTTTATACTCATTACCTCGTTCATCTTTGTCACTATTTGAGAGTCCATCACTATCTTCATGAGTGTAATAGCTTTTCTTATTTGGATTCTGTTTCTTGTTCCATCTAACAGGTTCCTTTCCTTTGTCAATATTATCTTTATGAGGACACTTGGCAGCATAGTGACCTACTCTTCCACAAGCAAAACACTTGAAAGGTAACTTACCTCGGAATCGTCCAGCACCCCTTTGAAGATTTTTGACAAAATTTGATTCTTCTTCTTCTTCTGACCCATGTCCTGATTCATAGTACTCTCCTTTGCCTGAAGCCTTGAAGGCAGCTTCTCTCCTATCAGATGGACCTCCTTTCCTCATTTCATAAGCAGTTAGAATTCCATGTAGTTGTGACATTTTAAGATGTTGTAGATTCTCCTTTTCTTCTATAGCAGAAAC
The DNA here is from genome assembly GCA_031772625.1 of Pinus tabuliformis. NCBI lineage: Eukaryota > Viridiplantae > Streptophyta > Pinopsida > Pinales > Pinaceae > Pinus > Pinus tabuliformis. The sequence goes on from CM062819.1 coordinate 730,537,245, forward strand.
TTTAGATTCAAACCTAGGTGACAAAGATCTTAGAACTTTTTCAACCACAATAGCCTCTTTTATTTCTTCACCCAAATTTTTCATGCAATTAACAATCTCATCCACACGAAGAAAATAGTTAGCCACACTTTCATCATTATACATCTTGAGATTTTCATACTGAATCCTAAGGGTTTGAAGTTTTGCTCTTTTTACCTGATCATCTCCTTCATAGCTCAGAACAATCTTGTCCCATATTTCTTTTGCGGATTTATACTGCATAAATTTGACAAATTCAGATTGCGACAGACATCCCAATAGAGTATTGACCGCCTTTGCATTTGTTTCATATTTTTTCTTCTCAGCCGAATCTGTAGGAGTTGCTGCAGGAAAAGTATATCCTGTATCTATGATATCCCAGACTTCTGTTCCCAAAGATTGAAGATAGGTAGTAACTCTTACCTTCCAATATACGAAGTTTGTCCCATCAAAAACTGGTGGCCTGATTGATGCTTCCCTCTCGTAGTTGCTCATGATGAAGGATCTTCCTTCAAGCGATCAAGCTGTTTCAGAAGGACCTGCTCTGATACCAATTGTTGGAAATAATACTGAGAGGGGGGGGGGGGTGAATCAATATTATCAAGTCAAATATTTCCTTTTAAATTCCAGATGATATACGCTACTTCAGTTAATAAAAACTGCGTATATACGCAACTACAGATAAAGAAACCCGCGTATATCAAGCAGACTTATAATTTGAATTATCTTTCAGATGTCAGTTATTAATCTGTGATTTAGATGCACATAAACAGTACCAGAAACAGTGAAATAGAGCAGAAGACAGTCACACACAAGAACACAAGATATAAGGAGGAAACACAATGTGGGTGAAAACCCCCTGATGCAATTCGTCTCTATCTTCTTGTTAATTAGAAACTTCTCTTTACAATGTCTTGTACTGGAGCAGACTTTACCAGTACGCAGGCTGCAACTTGCAGAGAGCTACAACTCTCTCTCGTTTTCCAGCTTTCCTGGAAGGGAGCTCCAACCCCCTTAGTTCTTGTACTAGCTTGAGATACTAGTACGCAGGCTCCTACCTGCAGAAGGCTGCAACCTTCTCTTTGCTTTCAGGGACCTCGTTTCATTAATTTTCAGACTGGATCCACAAGTAACATCAATCAAACATCAAGAATTTCTGCATAACCCAAACTCCTTTTCACCATTCAAAAGCTGAAACAAATAAGCACTTCTCTGACCACTGAACCCAGAACACATTAACTGTAATCAAACACCAATTCTTAACCCAGAGCACTACAGCAATAAAACAGAAGCAGCTAGAACATAAATCAAGATATATACGCTACTTCACTGTTCATCAACCTGCGAGTATACGCTTCTGTACCACAACCAACCTGCGTATACGCATCTTTCATTCACAGAAAAAGCGTGTATACGCACCTGCAATTCACTGAACCTGCGTACAGATCTATAAGGGATAATTTATTCTTTTAAGCATTCAGACATTAGTTAACCCAGATTTATAGATCAAGGGAGCGCCACATATAATAGATCAACATTATACAAAGATACCAATGTTCAAGCCTTGAGATTTTGATCCATCAATAGCCCTTATCCTTCTTGCGCTTAGGTTCCTCCTTTTTCAGATATAGATCTGCACCATAACCCAATCACACGTATTCCAGATCTAGCACAATATTAGATATTCAATAATTCAGATAGTGATTTGCCACATGATCTCCTTCCTCTTTTATAGTTTTAGGCCTTCCACAATACCATTGTCCAAAACCATAATAAACCAATACCAAGGGCCCAAAACCTGGGGTCAACTCTTCTGACGGGATACCATGGTCCACAACCATAGGTTCAAATTCCAAGGACTAACAACCACGGACCAAAAATAAGTTTCCCACCATGTATGCGCTTTTATGTGCATAAAAGTGCGTGTATACGCATATGCGACTTCGGAACGTATAAACCACGTGTATACGCGTCTTCTGCAAGCTGTACCTACGTATACAAGATTTCCTTCATTCTAAGCACCTGAACTGAGATCTGTCACCAAAGTGAGTTGCCATCAAGGACAACACCTGCATCATAGCGCCATACCTGTGCCAAAATGCCAACAAACAGAGGTTAAGGAAATCATAATTAAGTTGATTGAGAGGAGGAAGGTAAGCTTCTTTGCTTTCAAAATTTCATTTTGAAAACAAACAATAGTTATATTTTTATTGTCAAGATGAAATTAGTAACAACAAAGGAATTCATTCACTGGTTTTTAGAAACAATGTCAATCAGAGTAGAGCCAAAATTTCAGATAGAGAGCTGGGGGAAGGAAACTATAGAAAAACTTTATCAAGCAGGGATGATAAGCTTTTTACAAAAATTTGATGGCCACTCTGAACAGATAACCAGGGACTTTATAAATAACTTCAGTCAAGACTAGACACGGGTAGGAGATGTCATTATTCCTATAACCCAGGAATATCTTTCTCAAGCTTTAGATCTACCCATGATAGGTGAGAAGTATTACAAAGGCCTGCACTTCAAGGAGAAAGCTTGGACTTTCTTTCTTGAGAAGAACCGGAAAGGGACATTTGATAGAACAAAAGGGATACCCAGGGAATGGTTCAATGAACCATGGGGTGAGTTGGTTTTGGTCATCCAGAAGTTTTTGACTTGTGATAGAGGATATAGCGTTGCCCACTTGTATCATGTTAGACTTCTGCAACATATTAAGGGAGAGGATAGAATTAACTTGCCTTATTTCCTATATAGGAGCCTCTTGAGAATGATTGAAACAGTAAAACATGCACACAGGCCTAAAGCAGGACAGATTTACCACCAAGGATTGATCAAAATCCTAGTTGAGTATCAGGTGAGGTCACAGGGCATAGTGTGGAGAGAGTTCATGTCTAAAAATCAATTCATTGAACAGGTTAATGAAGTACAGGATAAAACAGAGCAGGAAAACAGAGGATTGATGAACTCACCCTTGTATCCCAGAACAAGAGTTAAACAACATAATAACATGGCCATGCAGGAAAGTGAAGCATCTATTATGTCTATTCCTAGAAGATTTAGGAATAAAAGTCCCATTGACTTAGACAAGGAAGTAGAAACATATTCCCCAAGACAACAAGAAGAAAATGATATTGCACAAGAAGTATTTGAGAAGGATTCTTCATATGATGATGCAGCAGCAGCATCACTAATGAAAACAACACAAGATTTTGAGAGAGAAATCAATTTGGGAAGAATCAGGGACTTAACTGACCAATTGGAAATTAGCAAAATCTTGGAGAAACAATTAAAAGAGGAAAACAAGGCAAATAAGAAAGATAATGCTAAATTGGTTAAGGCAAATGAAAAATTAAATGAAGAATTGGGGAGACTGAAAAGGAAAAATGATCTACTTTCTAAGCAAGCATTTAAATGGCTAAAGGAAAAGAACATGTGGCAGGTAAAGTATGAAAAACAGAAGGTCAAAGCAGCTTTGTTCAGGGAGAGACATGACACAGGTTTGGATTGTTTGGTCAGGGCAGCACAACAGGAAGCATCTATAGGTACATCATCTACTACAGAGAGAAGAAGGTCAAAGAGGAGTAAGCAAACATGGGGACATGCTTGATGATAAGCAAGGGAGAGATGTTGGGCCTTAGTTTTGGTCTTATTTTTGCTCAAAGAAACTTATTTATCCATCTATTTTCCATCCATTTTCCCTTCATTTATCCGATTTTGATGTATATTTGATATCCATTCAGGTATTTAATTTTAATTTTTCAATTTCTAAAGTTTTTATGAAAATTTGGTTTTTTAGTGCAAAATTGGCAGATTCAGAAATTCCCGTAATAGCTCTATGGTTGATATGGTTGCAGGACACTTGGGCACGAACGGAATGCATGGATGGACATCTTGGGAACTAGGACTAAGCCAACAATGCTTAGTTCGAACAGAACAAGCTTTATCAGGCCCATTTGGTGCTAGTCAATCATGACTAGTCATTCAGAAATCCCATAGAAATAGGGCAGTTTTGAGATTCTATAGGATTGGTCATATTTATTGGGATGGGAGTAATGAATTCGACTTAGATAGGTGGATGAGAGTAGATGGGTTTGTTTGAGTGAATATAGATCAGTTTGTTTCATGAGACTTCTTATTTAAAGCCAAAACTTTGATGGCTTATGTATTGACTTATTATATACTTTTATGCTGTGACATCTTGGGATTGAGGAGTTAATTTGAAGACTTGTGTTATTATTATTTTGCTGTTCAATGCTATAGATGTGTGACTGAATTTAATCTTCTGATATCACCTCTCAAGTGTGCAAGGCAAGGGTGGAGGGCCCCCATTCCAAGCTAAGTACACTTCCTTGTTAACTAGTTTTATTTTCTCGTAATTTGGTTATTGTAGAACTGTTTTTTCAAAGATTTATTTCAGATTGCTTTATGCTTCATGCATAGTGATTGATTTCATTAGTTAATAGCTTATTCATCACTTTATTGAGTTGGAAAAACAGGTGTTCAAGTTGGGCATCCCTTCTACTAAAATGATGAATCAAAACTAGTTTCTTTTGTTTGCATGCAAGTAGTTTCTTATTGAGATTTTGATATTGAGATGAATGAATTATGATGGAATACCTTATGTGTCTCTTAAGTTAAGAGCTTCTTTCATTAATAATTTATCCATCTTAAGCTTTTGGTTTTAATCTCTGATTCATTAAGTGGTAATTGAGGTGAAAGTGGACTTCTTGAGTCAAGAACCATTTCAATGTTTTTCCTTTTTTTAAACTAATTGAATTAGATTTATAGAATGTATTACTTTTAGCTTTTGAATAACTTATCTTTCAGGGTTTGATTACATCTGATCTTCGCATATAGTGAATTTGCCTCAAAGCATAAACAACCCGGATTGATAAGAAATAATTGTGTTAATTTAGGTACACAAATTAGCTCAATATAGGCATTGCCTCAAATAACATTGCAGAAGCATGCACTTTATATCAATGTGATGAGGCTCATTAATAGGTAAAATATATGGAACTTTTTTTTGTGTAAGTGAGAAGATTATATTATATAACAAGTATAATACAAAAACCTGCCGAAGCAGTGTGAGCAGGGATGTACAATATTCCTGGGCTAATCGCTTGCTCAGAAGAAGTGTTACAGATAAACCAAAACGAAGCACACCACGCAGGGTGGCGATGGACAGAACAAAACATTGCTAAACCACAGGAACTACCGTGAGTAGATAGTAGAAGTAACAACCGAGCAACAGACACAAACTAAAGCCGAGATAACAGAGTGAAAAGATAACAGAGAAGCAAGAACCTGAGTCGGAAAAAGAGCTAACATGAAGACCTTAGAAGTGGTAATTCCCCATCTGGGCGATGGTGTCCATGCCGCTGTTCCTGACGTGGCTGTCGACCTTCACCTGCAGTTCTTCCAGGGATGCAGGCTGAAACGCTGCAGAAGTAGCTGGCTGAGCAGCATGGTTCGCACTGGAAGTGGCTTGCTGAGCCGCAGGAGCAGTATTAATGGAATTTTTGAGAAGCTGGATGAGCAGCATAAGCAGACGGTTGTGGGTTTTGATCGATTCATTCACCGCGGTTAATTTGCTGTCCAGGGAGCTATTGTAGTCTGTAATCTTGGCCATCTGTTCTGTGGTGAGATTAACCTGTGTAGTGAGATTTACCTCTGTGACGGATTCCAGCGCCTTTGCAATTAAGGTTTTCATGCGCCAGCTCTCCGCCTGGGTACGCACAAATTGTGTGGCCCTCTTCGCGGGAGTACCGGGGTCTGTTACCCAGTTGACCTCAGCAGCAATTTCCATATCCGAGCGACCATCCTCCTCAAGCTTCGCCTGAGCCTCCAATTCTGCAATTTTGCGCTTGATCCTGGTCGCAGTCCTAGTTTTGTAGCCACCTCTTGCTGCCTGAAGTTCCCTATTAGCTGCCTCGCAGCGACTACTTCCCGCTTTCATGGTGAACCTCTTGTGACTTGCCCGAATTGAACCAGAATTGTAAGCGGAACCACTCTCAACACGAACGCTAAGAACAATGAGGAGAACAGGGCAATTGCCCATGTTTTTATAATGAAAGCAATGATGCTTCCTCAGGAGATTGGAGTAAATGCCTCTGAGAGTGGTGGTACCTTGCTGATGGGTGATCTGAGGAATCGCACAAGCGAGCCTGTCCCTGGAAGAATTGGAGCTCATGATGTAACTGCAAGGCTGACGAGCCGGGCGCCAAGTGTGTGGTGAAAACCTTCTTAAGGGATGGTGGCGCGTGAAGGGAGGTATGCCCCATATGCTAGCATGCCTGATGCTGTTCCTTCGGGCCTTGTTCCACCGTCTTCCACTCAGAATTGCCATTAATGGTGATGAAACCTCTCCATACGGATCCTCTCCATGCGTGCTGAAAGGACGGTGTCTGATGTAATGGATCTCGTCGCTTAATTCGTTATGATCTCCAATCTGCAAGAGCTGCTGCCGCCAGGAGCTCCACCGCCCCCTATGTCCAATCAGCCCATTGAGGGCTTTAGGTTGATAATCCTTGCCGATCTTCTCGTGATTTCGAGACTGTGGCCAGGTGCCGTCCTCGATTAAGGTTGGGTGATCTGGATAAGATCTTTCGCTGCCAGTTGTATGCATGCTTCCTTTATGATTGGGTCATCAAACTCCCGCCAGCATCTGTCAATGGCAATGTTGGGGTTGTCTGCTCCACAGTTTGCCAGATGGTCAGCAAGACCATTCGCCTTTCTTCTGGTTGTTTGAAAGATTAGACCTTTCATCCCCATAACTAGCTCAGCTATGTTTTCCGTAGCTTTGGCAAGCCTCCAATGCTTGGTTGCTTTGCTTATGGCTGTGCCTGTCTGTAGGCGTTTAGCCGCCATAAAATATATGGAACTTAACGCCACTCTCCAACTTATTAAAATCAACTTTTCTCACATTTCTTTACATATTTTATTATATTTTTCTTAGTGAGAAGGGTAAAGATGAGATGTTATGTCATGTGGCCTAATGTGCATTAATTGCAGGATTTGGAGCAGTTTTTGGCTAATTTAAGTGCAGGAACTCGAAGTAGACAAGCAAGAGGGATTTTAGGAGATTGGATCTCCCTCCTTAACTCCTCAATCACTCGAAGATTCCTCCACTAGATCTCATCATCTCGGAGTTACAAGTAGCCAAGCCCACTGAGGTCATTGGCAGCCAAGCCAATGATAGTTGAAGACAAGTTAATCTTGAGTTTGGGAGCCAAGCCTCCCTAATTTTAAGGAAGTTGTTGGTACCTTTAGTTGTATAAATAGGAAGGCTTAGGGCCTCATTAGGATTCGACTTTTTTGGTTGTAGCCAAGAGGTGTCTTCGAGCTAAGACATTGTGACTTATTATTCTTATGTAATTTTGACATTTTGATGAGAATGAGAAGCATTCCCTTGATCCAACACTGAGTTGACTCAAAGGCTTTAATCTCTTGGGCTAGGGCCCAACCCTAGCAGCAAAGGTTCCTCTTTTTGTATATGTATGCTTAGATTACATTCATTGTTAGATGTTGAGGTGATTTATGTTTGTTTAATCTACAAGTATTTGGATGATTACTTAGTTTGCTTCCATTTGTGAATAGATAGATCATTGGTAAAATAGTGAAAGTAAATGCTTCGGAAAAGCTTGTGGTAGTGGCCTCTGCCTCATCTCCCTTATGGGATCATGGTTTGAGGGTTCCATTCTCACAACCTAATAATAGATTTATTGTTTGATCATTGCATAACTTAGGATTTCTTATTGCATAGATAATTGTTTCTCAATTCCTTAGAAGTACCTGCAATTGTCATTTTGGTTTCTTGAGTTTGTTATGGTTTAGAAGCACTTCCATTCATAGACTTAGCCATTAGCCATTAATAACTCTGTTTTTCCTAAATTCAACTCATATTTTCCATATATAAATGAAGTTGTGCATAAATGAAGAAAAGAATGTATGTTGTTGCAGGAGTTTCTGATCTGCAGGGAGACCTCATCTCACCAGCCTCATCCAAGTCTTCTCCACCTACGCTGCCAAAGTCCACCAAACCCTAATCTGAATTTATGTTTTGTAGCAAAGTGGACATCTTCCTTGAGCAAGTCCAACCATCTTGAAGACTTGGGTTGACATTTGGGTAGTGTGCACCTCCGTTGTGCCTTATTCCCCCATCAGACACATTTCCCACACTTCATTCTACCTTTCCTACCTCACTATAGCTTTCAGCTTATTTCCTATAGTAAAACAGGGCATCCTGTAGTAGAACTAGGACATCCTGTAGTACTACAGGAAACCCTGTAGTAGCCTGGTTTAAGACCGAAGTGAGTAGAAATGGTCATCTGAGCTTAGGTTAGGCCTCCACTTGGCTTCGATACCCTCAACACCATTCCAAACATGTTTCCCCATGCATGTCCCGCATGCCAAAGATCAAATTGGTTCAATTAGCATTTACATTCATAAAATTGAAAATGAAAAAGGCTTTTCTGCAATTTCTAGTTAGTACATGCATGCGAAAATCACAATAGTTTTAGGATAATTTCCATGCTTATTTAGTTCAGTTAACTAGATGTTAAATGCAAGGTTAAGTCAGGTCTCTTTGGCAAGAAACATGTGTAGATGCTTAGCTAGATGATTTCATGTCACTTTATAACATTTTCCAATTCAACACTTTCATTTCCTAGAGTAGGCAACATTTCCTTTCTGCATTAAGAATAGTTTTCCCTTTGCTATTTGGTAGTCATACTCCTTCTAGTCAATAGAAGACTGGTTTGAAAAACCCTAGTGGTATATCACCCCAGTTGAAAAGTGACAAGAGTAGACCATTGCATCTACTGTGTATACAACGTTGTCACCTCTAAGTTTGTACGAACCCCGGGTTGATGAAGTAAAGTTGGTAGCCCTAGGAGTTACAACATCCTTGCTACAATACTAGAGCTCATCACAATGATTGTTTCAATTGGTAAATCTGAAAGTCCAAAAAGTCATTGTATTATTGGATTTTGCTTCTCTGGTTTTTCATCTCTATTCAAGGTCCCCCGCGGCCCCCCACCCTGATTTTGATACTAAGGAATGTATTTTACAAAATCCAAGGCCTTTACAACAAAATAGCTGTGAAACGATGCTTCCATGTCCTAAAAATGAATAATTTGGTGGTTGGTCACATGGAGAATAGTGGTGTTAATTTAAAGAAAGGGGATTTAGTTTGGAGAGGGTCAAGGGGATATGCCCCACTTCCCTAACCTTCCCATCTATGACCTAATCAGCGTCAGATTGTTGGCTCTCCCATCATGGGTCTAGGAGAAGCCATGAGTCCTATTTGGGCATTTCATTAGGCAAACACTTATTCCATGTGGACAAACCATACGATTGTGTATCCAGGCACAAGGTGCATTAATTTCAAATGGATTCAGGCATGAGTAGTCCAGAGAAAGGCATGAAATTTCACATAGAATTCGTTGAATAAATTAGAGTAAATATGATGTCAATTTAATGAGAGTTACGACTTGATAATCCAATGCCTTTATTTAGGATATTCACGTGTCACTTCAAGTTTGTTGGTAGTGGGATGATGGTGTTAATGTAGTGGCAGTGTGATGATGAATTCATGAGGGAATTATGCTTAGTACATTGCCTAAGGGATGTGAAATTATGGATGAATATACTTCAGGATAGAAGTGAGCCTCAACATGATATTTCTTACGGTGTCACTCTCAGTTTGCATGCCTCGTGGGTAGCTTGGTGTTCTTATTTAAATGAGGCAAAGGAGGTATTGGACATTTAGAGTGCCCATCTGAAAATAGTTGATCGACAATTGTCTTGGAACGAAAGTAAATTTTATTTTGGATATGGATTTATAGTCTAGGTCTAGTTTTTTATGTTATAGAGGTATAAGCATGGGTTGTGTGTCCATGAGAAGCCTAATCTGGTGAAATTCAGGGCTCACCCCAAGGTTTGGCTCTTCCTTGTTCTTCGGTTTGAGGTTGGGTTGTTTTATTTTCATTCCTCAGTAGAGTTTAATATTATGATGTTTATGCTAAAGGGAGGCAAGGATTTAGTTTATATATGCACAACTTATCGTGTGCTCAGTTTCTTTGGGTGGTGGTCGTCCTGGTCTTGTGGTATATGCTTTATTTCCATTACATGTTGTCTTAAGTTATGGGTGTTGCTATTTATGTTGAGGTTCAATTTTGTTTTGGTTATGCTTGAAGGTTGGCCAAACTTTATTTGTTGCTCTAGTGAATTGATTAATGTCCATGTTATTACGAAGTACAATCTTTGTTTGGTTCATATTTTCTTAGTCATTATCAACAGTTGTCACAATTTGTAGTATCTTTGTTTGATAAGCTCAATGCACCCTCGTTCTTTGGGTTTGTTGCTTCTTTTAGTGAACAGGGCGGTTCATTGGATCTTATTATATTGTGGTGAAGGAAGTGGGGGGTTCAAACTTATGGAGGATGTTGCATAGTCAAATGGGTTATGTTCCTTTCATATTGTTCTTACTCTTCATTCAGAGAGATGCTCAAGAGATCTCTCTACTCCTTTGGTCTCTAGCATATTGGTGGTTCCCATAAATTTGACTGGTCCAGAGTCCCTAGGTAATTGGGAGTTGAAATTTGATACTTTGCAACAAGAAGTAAATTTCATCAGCTTTAAGCTCAATTAATTATCTACCAGCATGGATGTAATCATGAGGTTCACAACTGTTTTGTAAGTGAAAAGTCCACTACTTGGAAGACGAGGTTCTTCATATCACTTATGCTCACACGAGTTAAACATCTAACTCGATTCCAAAATTTGCAACCTTCACAACTAAAAACTAGCATTGAAATTGCATATTTACAGACCCAAGATAACCTAAGAGTCCTGCCACTTTAGGTTCTCAGATGCACTCTCATGCACCTATGCAGGCTTTTCAAACTCGACCTAAGATGACAGACCAAATTGTTAAGAGTTTTATTTTGTTGCAAGAAAATCACACAAGGTGTAGTTGCAAAGCATACACAAACTCTAAAATCATTGACTCTGAATGGAGATAATAGAATTCTCCTTCCATATTTATAGATCCTCGAGGGAGCACAAGGCATCTCCTTGGACCTAACAAAGTACATAGGAATTGTCCTAATAGAAATATCACAATTCATATTTTCCGTAGGTTCTCTTTGAAATGTGGGTCAAACCACAACATAAGTTAGAGAAGTGCTATGAGTTTGAGAGATTCGTCTAGGAACATCTTACATAGTGGAGAATTTTAAGGAATCCTATGGAACCTAAAGTAAAACAAAGTGGATAATTTAACTAAAATCCCATTAGAATAGACTGCCTCTGCATGAGTCAACCAATGCAACTGGATATATTATTACCAATCATCGGTAAAGAAACCACATGTGGGTTCTCCACATGAAAATCCTTCAAGTTTATGAGAGTCAGAAGAATCATTTTGTATAGCTGACTTGAGTACTTGGTCCCATAATATCTTCATTCACGGGCTCCATTTTACTGTTTGGGATTGGATAGAAATTTTCTGAAAAATATTGCTCAACATCGGATCCTTCCAAGAAGGGATAAATATCACATGCAAATTCTCCTTGGAAGAGAGATTTAACTTGAAGATTTAAATCTTCTAGCTCAATCACGGTGCCCACCATTTTTCCTTTTGGATTTAAAATTTGATTTTTGTATTAGACATATTTTAAAGGTTCTAATGGTGTGATTTTCCTCCCAAGATGCTTAAGGATGAATTTGAACCATAATTATCTTTTAGCAACTACTTTCATATAAGCTTATGGATGTAGGATGAAATTATTGCGTCTTTGTACCCCATCATTTCTTGGTCAAAATTTATCAAGGAAAACTTTAGTCCAACCAGTCCATGGATGTCTTACCATATTGTTAGGATTTGCACAAATTATAACCTTTTCCTTTTCTCTTACCATTTGTAAGATCAGAGAGTATGTAATCCAATTCATTGTGCTAAATCATAAATCATATTAGCAATGGATATCTTCTTCATCAATCCATTCCCCGGGTTTTTCTCTAAAAAGACGAATCTAGGGATTATTCAGCTTCCAAAATGCTTTTCACCCCCATTTTCCTAGACAAAGGTCTAGAAAGAATCTTTTGGGCAAGCTTAATATCCATGTATTCTTGTGCTACAGAGTCAGGAGCAGAGAAAAGAAATTTCTTCCTGCGTCTAAAGTCTTCTTCCTTCACCTTCTTAATTTCTTCACTGAATAGCATGAATAAAGAGATATTAGTCTTATTGTGAGCTCTCTAAACAACGTGTCTACTAAAAAATTAAAATATCTTGGTTTATGTATAATATCAAAATCAAAATTTTTCATCCAAACAGCCCATTCTTGTACACAAGTATGGTTATTTGTCAACAAGTTGTTGTTCTTTAGCATGCCTACTAAAATCTTTAAATATGCTATGATGGTAAAATCAATAGAATTCAGGTATAACTTGAAATGTTGTATGGTATTTTTGGCAACCAACAACTCTTTGTGACTTGAAGAATAATTTAATTCCGCTCCTCTGAAAGTGTTAGAGGCATAAACCATAAATTCTTCTTTGTTATCAAGTTCCTAAATGGGAACTCCTCCCCATGTGTTCCATGATGCATTAGCCTTTATTATGTATCTACCCTTTTGAGTATGTAGAGAAAGAGGAGTCAAAGACTGGATTTTTTGTTCAATGTTATGGATGATTATTGTCATTTCTTTTGTCCAGGCAGGACTATGGCTCTCGCCATCAAGTCCAGTAGTTCGGTGGGCTCTCTAAGCCTCAAACTCATTGAGAGCAGTCCCCTTACTCCTAGGATCTATGGGTTATCTAAGATTCACAAAGAAGGGGTCCCTCTGAGGCCTATCATCAATACCATTGGTGGTCCGACCTACCTTCTAGCTAAGTTCCTCGCCTTGAAACTTAAGCCCCTGGTTGGCCGCACTGAGTCCTTCGTGAAAGATTCTGCATCCTTCATTAAGGAGCTTAAAGATATTAAGCTTGACCCTGAGGACATCCTGGTCAGCTTTGATGTGGTCTCCCTTTATACCTGCATCCCTATAAAGGAGGCCTTGGAAGTGATCTATCGCCTAACGGATCCCGATACCGCGCATCTGGTGGAGATCTGTCTCACTTCCACTTTCTTCTGTTTCGAGGGTGAGTTCTTTGAACAGACTTGTGGTGTTGCCATGGGCTCCCCCCTTTCCCCTATTGTCGCCAATCTCTTTATGGAAGATTTCGAAGCCAAAGCTCTAGCCTCGGCTCGTCTCCTTCCTAAGCTTTGGAGGAGGTATGTAGATGACACTAATGTCATCTGGTCCCATGGCCACGAGGAGCTGGATCGCTTCTTCAATCACCTCAACTGTCAGTCCTCTGCCATTAAGTTCACCATGGAAAAAGAGGTCAATGGTTGCCTCCCTTTCCTGGATATTCTTATTTCTAAGAATATGGATGGCTCTCTCTCCCACTCAGTATTCCGTAAGAAAACGCATACTGAGCAGTATCTTCATGCCGATTCCCTTCATTTCCCTGCTCAAAAGCTGGGTCTTCTTAACACCCTTGCTACTCGTGCCCTGAGGATTTCTGATAATAAGAGCTTTGATAAGGAGAGATCCCATCTCCTTAATGTCTTTGTGGAGAATGGCTATAGTAGGCGCCTAGGTCAGAAGGCTTTCCTTAAAGCCTCTAAAAATGCGACAATTAATAAAGAACCGAAGGAGCGCCGACTAGGAGTCCATCTTCCCTATGTTCAAGGAACCACAGACAAAATTGCTCGGATCCTTAAGAGGTATGATATCCCCTCTACCTTTAGGCCCCTCAACACCATTCGTAAGTCCCTCCGATCGGTGAAAGATCCTGTTGACCCTATGGACATGAAGGGTGTCTACTTGATCCCTTGTTCTTGTGGAACCCCCTATATCGGGGAAACAGGACGCTCCATCCATCAGAGGATAAGCGAACATGCAGCTGACCTAAGACATGGGAGAACCAAGTCTTCAACGTTAGCAGAGCATGTGGAAAAGACCAAGCATCAGGTTTGTATTGAGGAGGCCAAGGTTGTTGCTAAGATTGCTCATTTCCATCATCGTAAATTCAGGGAAGCTATTGAGATTGAAAGAAGGCCTAACAATCTCAATAGAGATGACGGCTGGAAAATCAGTAGCTGTTGGATCCCTGCCCTGTCGTCTTAGTTTTCTGTGTTCCCCCTGGAGCCTTCCTTCCTCCTGGGGTTGATCCATTTTGCTCTGTGGTTGCTTTTGGTCTTTTCCCTGTCCCTCCCCTTTTTTGTCGTTCTCTCTATTTTAGTTATTTATTGATTTATATACCCTATATTTACATGTATTTATTATTATTATTTATTTTTTTTTTTTATCTTTTAATTTTTTTTTTAATTAATTAATTAATTTGTTAATTTATTTATTTTTTTCAACTGTCTTTTACCTAACTTTTATCTAAATAACCGAAGATTATTACTTTCATATATATATATATATAAATAATTTAAATACATAAATTATATTAAAGTTTTTTTTTTTTTTTTTTTTTTTTTTTTTTTTTTTAACTAACCCTTAAAAGTATTTTATTTATCTATATATCTTACCTAATTTAACTTATTTCCATAAATAATAATATTAATTAATAATAATATTTTGACTACTAATATTAATAATATATTAATATCAAGGCTATTTTACTAATATAATATTAATTATATTTAATAAATAACTTAATTAAACGAAAAATTACTTATATTATTAATATATAATAACAAATAATTAAATTAAATTAAATAAATTACCTTTTCTAACTAACCGTTTAAATTATTTTATTGATATTTTTAACCTTAACTGTATGATTTTAATTGAAATATATATATATATATATATATATATATTAACATTAATTATTGAATAATTTAAATAAATAAGTGAATTATCTTCTTAAACTAACTACTAATAGTATTTTATTTATTTTGAATCCTAACTTTTATTAATAACCTAATATTATAACTTTAATATATATATATATATATATATATATATATATATATATATATATATATATATATTAATTAATTAATTTTTTAAAAATATTTTTTGTATTAA
The DNA here is from genome assembly GCA_031772625.1 of Pinus tabuliformis. Taxonomy (NCBI): domain Eukaryota; kingdom Viridiplantae; phylum Streptophyta; class Pinopsida; order Pinales; family Pinaceae; genus Pinus; species Pinus tabuliformis. Next base: position 730,552,364 of record CM062819.1, read on the forward strand.
TATTAAAATAATAATAATATTAAATTAATGAATAGTAATTTGCCCTGGGTCCATAGGTCAAAATTAGCCGTTGGAGTCTCTGCTCAGACTATTTAACATGCTAAGCTGGATCTGTTTCTTCAACTTGTCCTGACGATGAACCACACTGGTTGGTTCGAAACGCGTCGACAAATGATTTATCTTGTGATTTTTGCCGAAGATCTTCTCTTAAAGGAGGATTCTTCTTGGGTCTTTGTTGTAAAATATGTATATCAGAGGCTTCCCCTTTATAGAATGGTCTTGTATAATTCAATACTCCCAAAAACCTTTGTGGTTATGTTTTATCTAGTATATGATCTAGAATAATTTTTGAAGATCTTTAGGACATGTTCTTGGAGAAGAATTTGTCCCTTTGCCATTTTATATCCCAAGAATTCAATTTATGTTTTTCATATCTTCATCTTTGGTGCAGAAAGTACTAAGCCATGTTGATATACCATATCATAAAACTTTTGTAAGTTCCTAAGATGTTCTTGTAGATTTTTGGAATAGATTAGGATATCATCAATATATACTATTATCCAAGGATAATCTCTGAAGATGTCTTCCATTCTCTTTTGAAATTTTCTTGGGGCATTTTTTAACTCGAATGGAATTATTGTCCACTGATATTTTCCATGAGGGACAACAAAGGTTGTTTTACGTCAGCCTTATGGGACAATGCCAATTTGATAAAACCCATACTTCAAATCGAACTTACTAAAAAATACATTTCCCTTAATGCAGAAGGTTGGTCCATCATGTAATGGGGCACAAAATCCTCCTATTAGTGCATCTGCAAATTAGTTGTGCCTTGTATCTACTATACAATAAAGAGAATATGCATTCAAGAATGATCTAACTAATGGTTGCAGTCTAAACTTTATTGCACCAAGATGATAATATTTATACTTATGCTTCTTTCCCTAATATATTAGATCTTTGTCTACGATATTTATGTAGAGTGGTTCATCATTAAAAGTAAAAGGTTGGTTTACATAGTGGACTTTTATAAAGGGATGTGAAAAATATTCCCATCCATGAAGTTTGTATACATCCTTGGGATAAATAGGTGTATGTTTACATTCAGTAGATGAATGAGACTTTGATATAGCAATAAGTTCTCTGCTAGTACTATATTCTAACGTAGAAGAAGATTGACGATTGAAGGGATCCATAGTTTGTTAATGATGGAGCGAACCTTGGTGAGAACTAGGAGCAAACTCTTAAGGGAACGACAACTCGATACAAGACTTCAACTAACACGTCCTTAAATTTAGGGCTTTACAACCTCACATCCCAACTAAAACTCTTGAAAACATAGTAACATTGAGCATGTAATAAAATTCCTTAATGAAAAACTTTGAAAGAGATATAAATGAAATTAGAATAAAAACTTATTGGCTTTCATGTACATAACATCTGTGCCAATTGAACCAAGCTTTGATACCATCACGATTGCTAGATGGCTCGTTTATGACCATACGAGTTAAACATAAAAGTTTTGCATCAAAACAACCCATTTTTGTACACTAGTATGGCTATCTATCAACAAGTTGTTGTTGTTTAGCATGCTTGCTAAAATATGTAAATGTGTTGTGATGGTAAACTTAACAAGCTTTGGGTATAACTTGGAATGTTGTATGGTCTTTTTGGCAGCCAACGAATCTTTGTTTCTTAATGGATAATTCAATTATGCTCCTTTGAAAGTACCAAAGGCATAACCACAAAATTGTCCTTTGTTATCAAGTTCTTTTATTATAACTCCACCCCATGCATTATGTGAGGCATCAATCTCTATTATGTATCTACCCTTTCAGCAAGTAAAGAAAGAGGAGGCAACGAATGGACTTTTTGCTTAATGTTCTAGACGATTGTTGTCATTTCTTCTTCCCAGGTAGGAGTCTTCTTCTTCAGTATTTACTACAAAATATGTATCTCAGAGGCTTGCCCTTTATAGAATGGTCTTATATAATTCAGGCTTCCCAAAACCTTATCTAATATATGATCCAGATAATATTTGAAGATCTTCAGGACATGTTCATGTTGAAGAATTTGTCCCTTTGCCATTTTATATATGAAGAAATCAATTTATATTTTATGTATCTCCATCTTTGTTGTAAAAAGTACTAAGCCATGTTGATATACTATATCATAAAACTTTTGCAAGTGCTTAAGATGTTCTTGGAGATTTTGGAACAAATTAGGATATCATCAATATATATTATTATCCAAGGATAATCTCTAGAGATGTCTTCCATTCTCTTTTGATATTCTCCTAAGGCATTTTTTTAACCTGAATGGCATTATTGTCCATTGATATTGTGCACAATGGTACAACAAAGGTTGTTTTATGTCAGTCTTGTTGGACAATGCCAATTTGATAAAACCTAGACTTCAAATTGAACTTACTAAAAATTACCTTTCCCTTAATTTTTTGTAGTAGGGAGGATTTATTAGGTAATGGATACCTAATTGGCTAGAGAACTTTATTTATTGGTTTATAATTTACCACTAATCTTGGTTTTCCTCCCTTTTGGTATGACTACTTGTTAACATAAAATACTCTACAAGCCCAAGCACTTTTAGATGGCTTAAGAAGACCTTTTGAGAAAATATCTTTTATCTCATCTTGGCATATCTTAATTTCCGAAGGACTCATTGATATTGTAGAAGCCTTTTGAGGAATAATTTTTGCCAAGAGATCATAGGGAAGATTTAAAAAATATTTCTCTATGCCATAAAGCATTTGGAGACTCTAAAGTACAATCGTCTCTTATATTTTTGGAGATTTCTTTATGAACACTTCCTGAATGCAATTATGCATAGCAAATGTTATGTTCCATTTTTTTTTAACTCCATCAATGGTGTCAAGGAATACAAAGACTTATTTTGCTCGACATTTTCTTCAGTGATTCTACTCTTACAAACACCATCTTTATACATTAGTGTTCAAATTTGTTGATTTTTTAATTGAAATAACAATCCATGCTTATTTACATCAAACTGATTCGACTAAACATTTGGCTAAAATTAGATCCTAACATGTAGTCATGTGGAATTTCCTATACACCATATAATGTCGCTTCTAATTTTTTTACCTTCAATCTCTATTAGCAAGGGATCCGTTCTACAAAAACTCTTACCTCAATCTTATTTACAATTGTCCCTCTAAATTGGGTTTCTTTCCACAGGTATGCATGAATGGCTTGTTTTTTCATCAGTTTGAGTTGTGCACCAAGGAAATATATCTGGTGTGGCTTTCTATTATCTAAATAAGTCCATACTTAAAAAAAAAACTTAACTCCTATAGAGAATAATGTATGATGTTCTTATTCTTGGCCCATTATCCTTTCTTCATAAGCCATGTGTTTTTCTTCTTTCATTTCAATTCGTTTGTTCTTTCTCTTGTGACCTACTTTATAAGTTGGATAAAATTCTATTTCATCGCAGACCTTGGTTATTTCTTCATCCGAGGAGACAATTTCTTCTAATCTAATGGCTTCTAATAAGATTTTAAGCTCTTTAATTTGTTCTATAGTTGCTTTAGCTATTTCTTTTGTTCTTCAATTTAAACTATAAAAGAGCTTCTTTATCTCTTCAAAATTGTTGCTTGTCATAACGTTTATATGGACCAAAATAAATATCAATATGATTGTGAATGGTTGGATTTGCCTTGTGAGGATAACAACTAAAACTCTCAGGTTTTCAAACATCAGGCTTGACAACTTGTTGTAAGAGCAAATATCTTTTATCTCTTAACTCAACTCTTTATTGAAATTGCCAAACAGGAAGATTATCTAACTTTTATCAGATTTCTTCTTATCTTTCTCGAGGTCTCTTTTGTTTAGGAATAGAAAGCATAACAATATCATCTTATGGGCGGGGAGTTTGCAGAGTTTAGCAAAATCCTTCAAAACTTGGATATTAACAACTTTCAGAAGGAACTGGCAGGGCCTTATCCCCTCCCCAATTTTGTGTATCTAGAAGACAAAATTGATCAATGAGATAATTAGTATTGGAATTAGAAGAAGAATAGGTAGAGTAAGAGTCATTATCTTCATCAGTAGGAAGAAGGATGATGCCATTAGTCCACAAAGGTGGAGAAGTAGAACAAACAAAACATAGATCCCACCATTATGGATTAAGGTATTATGTGAAAAGAGAAAAATATGGGGATTATTTTCTTTCTTGGGAGGCTTATTTGCCTAATGTCCTGGCTTGTGGCAGTTGTAGCAAAGAGAAAAATTCTTGGGGTAGAGCATCTTTTGAGATAAGTCTTCTTGGAAATAGAATGTGTATGCTAATGAGCTTTAGAGGTTTTATATTAAGAAGAAAGAATATTAGGAGCCCAACAAGGCTTAAAAAAATACTTCTTATGTTTTTTCTTCTTGTGTTTGCATCTTTTACAATATAAATATGTAGAGTTAATGCTATGATGTCCTCTATTAAAAGCACCACAACCCTAGTCTGACATTTTCCCTACATTTTTACACAAAGAGGGTGTAAACAAATTATGAAACCTTTTAAAATATTTTGATACCCTATTTTCAAGATAGTGTTCTTGAATAACCATATCTATATGATAATTTTCCATGGAAAGAGTCATGCCTTGCAGTCATATATCTTTGTATTTGAAATATTTCTTAACTGCATCTGGAAGAGCCCTTGGGAAACTACGAATATAATACTTAATATAAGTAGGATCACTAGCTTTGCAAACTCCTACAAGCAATTTTTGCATATAACATAAATATTTATGTTTAAGAGACAAATCTCCCAATCTGTGAGACATGAAGAGAGATTGAATATGCTCTACATTTGATCCAACCTTTTTAGAACTATAAAACTGTATTCCTAAAGCCTCAAGAAACTCAATGTGTGTAGTAGGATAATTTAAGAATCCATCTTTAGTTACTTATGGCAGTCAATGCCACCATTCCCATGCAAGACCAGTAAATCCTATTACAAGGAGATTGACCATATGCCTTGGAATAATTGTACTTTCTTCAACCCTTTTAGCAATACTCCAATTTTCGAGAAGTTGTAATGCTTCTTTAATTTATTCTCTACTCTAAAATCCAATATTGAGCACATGATGTTCTGGAATTGTGGCTATCTCTATTAGTTACTCTAATGCCAAGGTTTCCTATATTAGTTATTTTTTATGTATTTGTAGAGGCTTGACCCATGATTTCATCATACCCTTTAGGGCCTTTAATTTCCAAAACTATAAGATCCAAATATTTTTGTTTATCTGGTAATGTAGAGTTCCACTGGATAACCATAGCCATACATTTTACGTTAATAAGAAAAAAATTACTTGATATCCTGAAATCCCATTCAGGTTGTAGCTCTAGCTCAACTTCGCAAGTAAAAAAGATCAAGAGACTTTTGTCTTCCAAGACTAGGCTTAGAAGTAAGTTCATCTTTAGGGATTTCCTATAAAAAAGGAACAAAGGTGACAAGATTTCTTACTTGATTTTATAATGACTTAGAGTTCTATGACTTTGAAATAGATATTTTCTAGAACATAAAGCATAATATTAAGCTTTTCTATATTTTTTTTATTACTTCAGTGTCACTGAAAACATGAGATACTATATCCAATTTATCTGAAATCTTTTGAAGCTCTGATATTTCAGATTTATTATAAGAAATCATCCTTAAAATATCTTTATGCGTGTCATCCAAATTCTTGGATGTTAAATTTGCTTGGAGATTTAAATAGTTTAACAACTTACATTCATCAGAGACACGTGTATCTGCTGTGAATGACCTTACTAGTAAATATTCTTGTTTGATTTTTCCATCAGACTAATATTGATGTAAATGAATGGTTGGAAGATTTCTTCCTGGAATAAATGAAGGTTCCATCATTGGCAACTTAACTGCCATCTCTGTATTTTCTCTGGGAAGTGTGACAAAGAACATATACAAGCCCACAGACCTAGATGATTCTACTCCATATTCTGATTTTATTTTGTCGATGTAGGCTGGACAATATGTCTATTTTTTGGAATGGCCTATAGGTTTTTTCTTATGATATTTGTAGGTATGTTGCAGAGTTGTTATTTGCAGAGAATAATGGCAAGGACTAGATGACATATTTCCAAAAGAGAGTTTATCTTTAGTGATATGCAAAGGCACTAGACGTCTGAATTTTTTTGTCTTTCAGTTTCTAGCAAATCTTGCCTATATGTATTATATTTATTTTCCCAAGATGTCAGGTAACTCATTCTTGTCCAATCAAATGTAAAAGGTTTGGTATTGGAAGAATGGTTTGTTTAAAGAATGTTGTGCAAATGTGATTTTTTTATTATAAAGGGTTTGAGTGATGGGAGAGTATCATTTGAAAACATGACTATTACCCTACATTTAAATTGACAAATGAGAGGTGAAACAAACATATCAAATCCTTTCGGAAGAATATAAGCTTTGAGCAAAACATATATATAAGGATCATCTAAAGAAATTGCATATTTGGGATAAACCCTGCAAAAGGTTGGTCCATCATGTAATGGGGCAGAAAAACCTCTGATTAGTGGATCTGCAAACTGGTTGCGTCTTGTATCTACTATACAACAAAGAGAATGTACATTCAATAAGTTTCTAACTAATTATTGTAGTCCAAACTTTATTGCACTAAGATGATAATATTTATACTTGTGCTTCTTTCCCTAATCTATTAGATCTTTGTCTAGGAGATTTATGTGCATTAGTTCATCATTAGAAGTAAAAGGCTGGTTTATAGAGTGGACTTTTATAAAGGAATGTGAAAAATATTCCCATCCATGAAGTTTGTATACATCCTTGCGATAAATAGGTGGAAGTTTCCATTTAGTGGATGAATGAGGTTCTGATATATAAATAAGTCCTCTACTAGTGGTAGATTCTGATAGAGAAGATGATTGGCAATATTTAACCATGGTTGTTTTACCAAGAGTATTTTTCGATGACATCTCTACTAGATTTACTTCATCCATTAAGGGATCCATAGTTTGTTAATGATGGAGCGAACTCTGGCAAGAGTTAAGATCAAACTCTTAGGGGAACAAAAACCCGATACACGACTTTAACTAACACGTCCTTAAATTCAAGGCTTTACAACCTCGCATCCCAAAGAAAACTCTTGAAAACATCATTAACATTGAACATGTAATAGAATTCTTTAATGAAAACTTTTGAAAGAGATATAGTTGAAATTAGAATAACAACTTACATGTTTTCATGTACATAACATCTATGCCAATTGAACTAGACTCTGATACCATCATGGCTATCAAATCACTCGCTTATGCTCATACAAGTTCAACATCAAAATTTTGCATCCAAACAATCATATTTTCTAATCGAGTATGTCTATCTGTCAGCAGATAGTTGTTGTTTAACATGCCTACTAAAATATTTAAATCTGTTATGATGGTAAATTTAACAGGCTTCATGTATATTTGAAATGTTGTATGGTCTTTTTGGCAGCTAACAACTCTTTGTGACTTGAAGGATAATTCAATTATGCTCCTATGAAAGTACCAGAGACATAACCACAAATTTCTTCTTTGTTATCAAGTTCTTCTTTTATAACTTCCCCCCATGCGTTCTATGAGGCATTTGTCCCTATTATGTATCTACCCTTTTCAGTAGGTAGAGAAATAGGAGGCAAAGTCTCAATTTTTTGCTTAATGTTCTTGACAGTTGCTATCATTTTTTCTGTCGAGGCTGGAGGATTCTTGTTGAGTCTTTGTTGTGAAATATGCATATTAGTGGCTTGCCTTTTATAGAATGGTCTTATATAATTTAGGCTTCCTAAAAGCCTATATAGTTAAGTTTTATCTAATATTTGATCTGAATATTTTTTTAGGATCTTTAGGACATCTTCGTGGAGAAGAATTTGTCCCTTTGCCATTTTATATCCCAAAAATTGAATTTATATTTTTCCTATATCCATCTTTATTGTAGAAAGTACAAAGCCATTTTGATATACCAGATCATAAAACTTCTGTAAGTGATTAATATGTTATTGCAGAATTTTTTAGAGGATCAGGATATCATCATTATATATAATTATCAAAGGATAATATCTAAAGATGTCTTCCCTTCTCTTTTGAAATTCTCGTAGCACAATTTTTAACCTGAATGGCATTATTGTCCACTGATATTGTCCATGAGGGACAACAAAGGTTGTTTTATAAACCCAAACTTCAAATTGAACTTACTAAAAATTACCTTTCCCTTATATTTTTGCATCAGGGAGGCTTTATTGGGTAATGGATACCTAATTGGCTAGGAAACTTTATTCAATGGTTTATAATTTACCACTAACCTTAGTTTTCCTCTCTTTTGTTCCAAGTGCTTGTTAACAAAAAACCATTTGCAAGCCCAAGCACTTTTAGATGGCTCAATAAGACCTTTTGAAAACAAATATTTTATCTCATCTTGGCATATTTTAATTTCTGATGGACTCGTTAAGGCTGCGTAAGCCTTTTGAGGAATAATATTTACCAAGGTGTTGTCCTTTCTTGACAATTCCTCACTGGAGAAATGTGACAAAGCATCTATGTGAAGGATATGCTTTAAAAATGGTTGGTTCAAGGATAAAAGCCCTTGTTTAAGTAAATAAGCCCTATTCTTTTAAAGATTAACCATAGTGTCAATTTTCAACAGTAACAACATACAATCTTTAAAGACATTGATAGAAGCATGAAGTAGACATTAGACAATTCATATCCAATCTGAATACTTAATTATCTAATGATATAAGAAAGTCTGTAGAAAGATCCTTTATAGGTAAAACATCAATACATATAATAATTGTATAGAAGGGAAACAATCAAATTATGCATAACTAAAACAAATAGAATGTTCGCTTAATTACACCAATAGTAAAAATAACTTTGCTAAGGGATTTAACAGAGGCTAATTGTTAGCCTAGCCTTTCCCAGTTATCTATACAACCATAAATGTATGAAGAAAATGATAATGGAAAGCATGATGTACTCACATATGAACAAATACTGCTATAGGCTGAAAGTAATATTCCTTGATTATCTTCAAAATATTTATTAAGGAATTTAGACTTCTGTGATCCATAACATTGTTTATAAAATCTTCGGCAAAATCACATAACCAATCTTGTGTCGACGCGTTTCGAACCAACCAGTGTGGTTCATCGTCAGGACAAGTTGAAGAACCAATCTGGCTTAGCTCGATTAAATATAGTGTGCAGAGACTCCAACGGCTAAAATTATAATGGCTAATTTGACCTAATGAACCTGGTCAAATCACTAAAAAAAAATTAATTAATATTTTTCTAGAAATAGTTAAAATTGGTAAAAAGGAATTCATTTGTCAATTTAAAATAAATAGATATATTATTAATATTATTTCTATTAATAGAATCTGTAATATAAATGGTTATTATATGTTAAATGATTTATTATTATTTATTATTTAAATAATTAAATAATAATAAATTAATTTAAAATAGATATATTATTAATATTATTCCAAATCTCTAGTATAATATTAATACTTTAATTATAATGGTCATTATATAATGATATATTACTATTCAATTATATTATTAAATAATTAATATTTAATATTAATAATGGATATACTATTAAAATGTTAGTATAAAGATAAATAGATATATTCTTAATATTGTTTCACATATTAAGAGAATCTATATACTCATATTTTAATTATACTGGTCATTAAATAATATATATTAAATGATTTATTATTATTCTATTATTATTTAAATATACGTGAATGGTAATAAATCACTACTCTTTTTATAATTAAGTTACATTAGGTAATTATGTAATAAATTAATGGTCCAATGGTAAGTTAGATTTCCATTATTTATTTCTTTAAAATATATCATATTCATTATTTAAATAGGTAACAATTTATTTACCTAAGGTCTTAGTTACCTCTATTATTGAACTAACATTGATTATTTGACCATTAAGTCTAAAGGATAAAAAAATTTGATTTACCAATATTATTGATACTATTATGAATTAACATTGGCATTTCCTAGGATAACAAGACTAACAAGGATTAATCAGATTCGACCTTATTTTAATGACCATTATATTTAAATAATGAATATGATATATTTTAAAGAAATAAATAATGGAAATCTAACTTACCATTGGACCATTAATTTATTACATAATTACCTAATGTAACTTAATTATAAAAAGAGTAGTGATTTATTACCATTCACGTATATTTAAATAATAATAGAATAATAATAAATCATTTAATATATATTATTTAATGACCAGTATAATTAAAATATGTCGGCCTGGAGTATGCCGTAAAACTGCTTCTGCTTGGCTAAGAGCTCGTCTTCCTCGGACGTAAGGAAACAGGTTAACGGCCCAAGACCCAGAGGCATCTGGCAGGAGTGAAAGCCTGCTCCCTTACGGACCACCAGCGGGTTATTACAGGTGGCGTGGTTTTCCTTGATAACAGTGATGAGTCAAACCGACATTCGCGGATAGCAGCCAGAGATGGCTGTCCTCTCTGTTGGTTTGACACCTGAGTTTGATAGGTTTTGCCACCTTCGGAAAAAAAGTATAATTAAAATATGAGTATCATACTATAGATTCTCTTAATATGTGAAACAATATTAATAATATATCTATTTATCTTTATACTAACATTTTAATAGTATATCCATTATTAATATTAAATATTAATTATTTAATAATATAATTGAATAGTAATATATCATTATATAATGACCATTATAATTAAAGTATTAATATTATACTAGAGATTTGGAATAATATTAATAATATATCTATTTTAAATTAATTTATTATTATTTAATTATTTAAATAATAAATAATAATAAATCATTTAACATATAATAACCATTTATATTACAGATTCTATTAATAGAAATAATATTAATAATATATCTATTTATTTTAAATTGACAAATGAATTCCTTTTTACCAATTTTAACTATTTCTAGAAAAATATTAATTAATTTTTTTTTAGTGATTTGACCAGGTTCATTAGGTCAAATTAGCCATTATAATTTTAGCCGTTGGAGTCTCTGCACACTATATTTAATCGAGCTAAGCCAGATTGGTTCTTCAACTTGTCCTGACGATGAACCACACTGGTTGGTTCGAAACGCGTCGACACAAGATTGGTTATGTGATTTTGCCGAAGATTTTCTAAACTATCTTCAAAATAGTCTGGCATTGCAAAAAATATCCAAATATTTAGTTCAAGAATCAACCCTTTCCCAATCAAAATATACAATATACATAGAGTTTGTAAAAAATATTATCTTTACAGATTACAAGGAAAGTAATTTTTATATCTTTGGATGCTTTCAATAAGAAATTTGATCCGTAAAGAAAATATTCAACATGATTTTTGTAATCACCATTAATTTCTCGATTTTGTTTTTCAATATTTGAATTGGCCCTGATTATCTGTTGAAACATAGCCTGTTCTTCGAGATACTACTATTGATTTGAGAATTAGGATAGAAGTTCAATGAGCTTTTCTCATTCTTGTCCCATTCGATAAGTTAAAGAAATAATCTTTCTATGACTTTCATCCACTTCAATGTATTTTTGAAAGGTTAGATTGACTATGAACAAACATTTAATCTTTCAGCATAAAAACAAACGATTAGATAATTTCTTGAGAAGAATTTGTCCAATTAAAGGTCCTTTTACTCCAATAAACTTTGACTTATCTTGTGCAACCCTGTCAAGTAATATTTGATATGCTTCCTTAGATACAATTTTCCCTGTGAAATTTTTAAGGAGGGTGATCCTTTTTGCTCTAGAAAAGAGAACTTCTTGTTAAACTGAGTCTACATGAATTTACATTTTTCTTTCATTTGCACCATAAAAATTTTCTTAGTTAGAATTTTTTTGGTTTGTATAATTGAATGAATCTTGTCAACAATATCCATTTCTTCTAACTCCTGTTTTTTTTTTAGTTTAATTTTTTTATAATCTTACCAACCTGATTGGGTTTATTTCCAAGCTCATTCTTGATTTCATCTATTTCCCTTTTTGCTCATTCTAACAATTCTTCTTTCTCAACCATAATTTCAATTGATGTCCAAACATCAGACATTGAAGACATGATCTCCATCCATATTCTTTCTTTAGCTTGAATTAAGCATTGAACATTGTTAGCTTGACCCAAATGCCATTCTAGTTGTTTTTGTAACCTGGAATTCTTTTGAAGTTCAACAACTAAGGAATTATTGACTTAAGTTTTTCTTGTTGAGCTTTCTCTAAAGCTTTCTTCAGACTATCAATTTCTTGATTCTTTAAGCTCAAAGATGATAATGATTTTGTTAATTCCTCTGTTGAAACATTCTTTTTGAACTAACTTGGAATGTAGAAGGAACTTTACCTCTTACTTACTTTGTTTCCCTTAGTAGTTGCTCTACCTGTGATTCCAAATTATGCTTCTGTTTATTTTGCTTAATCATTATTGGTAAGAGCAATTCTTTTTCTTTCTCCATCTCTCCAATTTCTTGTGTTTGTGGGTGCTCAGTAGCTGACAACTTTAATCTTTGACGAAGAGCTTGAATGTCAACATTTTGATTCTTTACGATTTCCTGGGAAACATTAATATCATTAGGTTCTAATCCTAGTTTGATCATTGTCCTTTAATGATTTGATTATGGTATCCTCAGCAAAAGAGGACATTCTCTTAATCTCTAATTCAGAATTTGATGCAAATTAGACAAATTGATTGTTGAACTGGTTAAAGTGGAGTAAATCATCTTCCCTATTTGTCTATGGATATCAATTTGGTGAATTGGATTGATTTTCTTTGTGTTGAAAGAATATTTGGAAGTCTTATAATCCTCTACTGATTTAACCCCTTGGATTTTAGGTTCTAAGAAGGCCAATTGAAATTGCCCCTTCTCAGCGTCCAAAGGCAATAGTAATTTATTTTTTGTAGAAGAACTTTGTTTCGAATATTCGCTATAGGTGATTTACTTCAAAGCTTCATTCTCCTTTTTAATTTCCAGAAATCGAGAAAAAATACTTTGACTAGCAGAAGAAGTTGAAGAAGAATATCGTGCTATTGTTTCCATTTGTTGTAAACTATACACATGTTTGTTGAAAATGTAATAAGAAAATCTAAGTTTGACTTTGCCTTGGTCAATCTAGAGTAAATTCAAATTTTTGTTTAAGCATAAATCTTGGAGGTAGTTAACAGATGTGACATGGCTCTTGTCACTCATTTAACTCAATTAATTCGAGTTGGGGAAGTTTGAGTTTAGTTCAGTATGATTGATTGCTAGTTTGTAGCAATTTGTTTTAGTTAATTCGAGTTATTGTGAGTTAAACTAGTTCTAACTGTAGAAAAGAAATAGTGGCCGTCAAGTTGTGGAAGTGGAACTTCAACCACACACAGCGATCAACCAGTTATCTGATCAATCAACCCAAAATAATTGTTGCACGTAGAGTGTTATCACAAAAAAATTATCACCTAGCCATTTCCAACTAGGCGGATCGAAATACACCATGTAGATTTAATTTCACCATAGTAAAATCACTATGGAAAATAATTTAGCAAACCACTTTTATTAAATTATTTTTCTCATTTAAATAAAAACCAATGAGAATAATTAGATAAATCATTATTTATTTAATTTTCTCTAGCAATTATTATTAAATCATTATTTAATAATTATTCCTTGCCACATTTGACTAAATCCCTTAGGAATATTTAAATAAATCATCATTTATTTGAATTCCCTAATTTTTGTTATTAGAATAATTATTAAATCACTTTTTAATAATTATTTTGATTTCACACATTTCTTGTTTCTTGTGAAAAAATTAATAAATCATTTTATTTGTTAATTATTATTTCTAAATAAAGGAATTTAACCATTTTAAATTCTTTTTCCCTCTCCAATAAATATAATAAAGTATTCTAAATAGTTAGATTTGAATTTGGCTAATAATATTTGTTATTCTCCATTTTCGAGATTAACTCCATACTTTTCTATATAAAAGAGGGGTTTCACCCATTCTTCACCATGATCATTATCATCATCAACATTTTCGTCATTTTCTTGAGCTCCCATTTGAGTTCTTTACTTTTGTTTGGGTTTTTCACACAATTGAGTGAGGGAACCTATTTTTGAAGCATAAAGGATATCAAAGGACCCATCCCACGGAGGGGGACTTACAGACCAATTTGTAGATCTCCTTCATCCGGTGTTATCAATAAATATTTATTCATTTAAAATAGTCTTTTCAATTGGGTTATTATTCTGGATACATTATTTTGCTGCTATTCGTTTCAGATCTTGTTTTCTTTTACTGCAAGTTTTCTATTTGTATTGCAAATTTAGAACGATAACAACCATCAACTTATTGTTAGGGTCATCTGTCACCTAGTGACTTAAGTGAAGTATTTTTGGTACACCTTCCAAGAATTTTCACACTAACAAATGGCGACTCCACTGGTTTAATAACCACGTTCTTAGGTGATTGAAATTTCAAAAAATTGAGGGTTTCTTTAGTTATTTTTTCAGCTTCTCAATTTTTATTTATAGTTTTAAACCCTATTTTGTCAAAATTTTGAAATCTGTTGGGTTTCTGGCCTTTTCCACAAGTCACAGGTACCAGCCAAGCAGGAGACGACAAAATCTGTGTGAGATCTTCCGACCGAAACTCCCGGGAATAGAGCACACTTTTTCGCACCTTAAGTGAGTTGCAGAGCGCAAGTTTTGGCTCAAAAACTGCATTTTCACCCAAACACATGTTAGTACCTACGTTTTGTAGCTTTTCTGGATTTTTTTTCAAAATTTTACAGCTTTGTTGAGATTTTTATCTGCATATTAGTTTGGGTTATTCATATTTGTTAATTAGTGTACCTTAGGCCTAGATCCACTTGATTTGTCTCTTTGAGGAAGGAAATAGCCCCCTGAGGTTTAGAGTACACCTCCACATTGTTAAGAAGAGAATTGTTGAGTGAGGAGTTTATGGTTTTCATCATTTTCAACCACTATTTTTTAGATCTGTTCCATTACTTTTCAGATCTCTTGGATAGGTTTATTTTTCCATTTTCTCCCTTTAGAGTTTAGGTTTGCCTTGGCCCCCTTAGGATCCCCTTGAGCATCCTAGGTCTTAGAGCTTCATACCTGTCCTTCACAACAATTTTCACTTCTGATTTTTTCTATTTGTTTGCACCATTTTCAGCAAATTAGGGCCTTTAGATCCCAACCCCTTGACATTAGATCTTTTTAGCCCTTAGATGTGTCTTTGAGTAGCTTGTTTGCCTTCTTTTGTTTAGCTGCTTATTAGCCCTTATGGGCAGGGTTGTGTATGCTTGATTGGCTGTTTATTTTTCTGTCATTTCAAATTCATTTAATGTATTTCAACATTTTACTTTCAGCAGCATATGGCATCATGAAACATGCTTAATTAACGCGTCCATTTGACACATTTTTTTAACACACTCACACCTTAAGCCAATGTGAGCTTGGTTAACACCACCAAGCCAAGAATTTAAATAGTACACCTTAATGAACAAGCACACATATATTAAGCCCACTTGGGAATCAGGGCCTAACAATCTTTGTAGTGTAGGTGTAAGGTCGATGGGATAGGCTTCCAATAACACCCATCGGTGTCTTTTCATTGAGACATAGAAGTTGTCATATTGGGGAGCTTAAAATACTTCACCATCCCACGGCCAAAGCTAGAGTGCGTCCAAAACCTGATTCTAAGGGGGTTAGGCTAGGTCATCGTGCAATCAGTTCTCCTTGAGGCTACCCAACACGTGGTAGGGAATTTCATGCAGTGGCTGACTACCAAGAAGCTCAAGACTCAACCACCCCTGTGGGACGAAGGTAACTGTAGTGACCAATCTTAGGAAAAGACCTTATAAGACTAGCTGTGGGAAGCAGTTGATCCTTTACCCCACCTTTCTTTGGACAACTTTGCTTGCAGGGATGAGATTTCGTCAAGTAAGAAGTTCTTTGGAAGGTCATCTGAAACAATAGATCTAATATTATTTAAGGATTTAGATCACCTATAGGTTAGAGGTATTTTTATTTGATAGGATGTGTTTGATTGTATTAGAATAACATCATTAAAATAGTTAGTTTCCACTTGGCACCACTGCATTAGGAATTTGCTTGTTATTTGTCTCTCTTTTCTTCCTATCATTATCCTTTAGTCTAGACATCATAGCGCCCCCAAGGTGTTTTTCTTGTCGAATTCAAGGCCTTCACCCTCAGTTCCCATTAGGCTATATTACTCCTCCCTGTTGAGTTCGAGTTCATCCTCCCAGTCCTCCATTGAGTCATCATTCTGATTTTGATTTTGATTCTATTGATTCATCCTATTCATATTCTGATTTAGTGTCTACTCCACCCCATATCGTCATTAGGTTAAGCACCAATAGGGGTGTAGGAACCCAGGGCGGTAACCCATGTGCTAACTAGGGTGCCTCCACTAGCGGAACCCCAACAGGTGTGGTCATTCCAAATCCCTTACTTCCTTTTTTAGTTGGTTTAAGTCTCCCAGATTTCAACTATCTTATCAATGATCCCCTTCTTCACAATCCCACATGGGCAACAATGCCTACAAAACTCCCTTCAGACATCCCGAAGTTTGAAGGTAATCATGGAGAAGACCCAACCAATCATGTTCACTCCTTCCATATGTGGTGTTCATCCAATTTTATTACCAATGACTCCATTCATCTTCGATTGTTCGAACGCACGGTCGCTGGAGCTACTGCGAAGTGGTATGTAGACTAGCCCAAGGAAACCCATTCCACTTTAGCGACTCTTACCACACCCTTTCTTTCATATTTCTAGTTACCTCTCTGTTATGAAACCGGTACTGAACTTTTGACCTCATTTCGTCAAACTTATGCCACTTGCCTTTTCGACCATGTTTAGGAATGTCATAAAAGGAGGAACGTCTATAGAGCTCCTGACTTTGAAGACCGAGTCTATATGAAATGGTTTCTTAGATCGTTGTTGGCCCCCATTGCGAAAGATACCACTTCTCACTTTCTTGAGACTAAGGAAGAATATCTAGAGATAAATCTTAAATTTGATCTTATTTATGCCCAGTTAGGTTATGTTTATATTGTCATCCCCAATCTACCTTGCCATGGTGTTGCTAATGCGCCGGGGGAATCCATGCCGCAAATGGCATAGTTGGAACCCTTTCACATCCCCAACAATATGCTCCACCTTAGATGAGTTATGGTCAACCTCAGGGAGGGACCAGTTCCATGTATAATCATCCCTCCCCCAATTCATGGCACCCCTTATCCAGGTCCCAACACAACATATGCATTTCCCCATTTGCATCAACGGATGTCAGGGCCAACTGTTGCACCACCTGCTTATACCAATGTTGCCCCATCTCCATATTATTTGTGTGCATAACCTAACGCTCCATCTCCTTCAGTACCAACACCCCCGCCCCCCATGCCTGCTTCCCCTTTTCCACATCAAGCATCTCCTCCACAAGGATAGGTGTATACTTAGTAGAGTGGACCCAATCCCTTGAACCCCAAGAAAAGGAACAAAGGGAAGGGTAATAGGAATCAATAGCCTCAATGTAATCAAGGCAACTAAGGTCCTCCACCCAATGCCACTTAGGGTCCTCAATCTAACCCCATAACCCAGCAACAGGGTAGTCAACCCAAGTAGAACAAGGGTCTTTGTACGGACAAACCTTGTGCTTTTTGTGAAGTTTATGGTCATTATACCCATGAATGTCCTATATTACCTCAGATGTGACAAGCATGGGAAGCTCAGACGACCTCTTGAGGATCGCAACCCACCGCTCCTCCTCCCCCTCCTCCTTCATCTCAACTGGTCGTGCTTACCAACCCTTTTCCTCACCAAGGGTACATAGCTGCTCAACCACCATAAGGTCAAGCCGCTCAACCAAATCTTCCATCTAGTCACCCCAATTATCAGATTCTCATGATGAATTATGATGAGGTAAAAATCGAACAAGTCAACCTCCAAACTCGATCGTGTGAGTATGACAATCCCTCCGCTAAGTCTGCGACTGAGTCCCAAACCAAAGTGTTCCCCAAGCCTCTGTCGTCACTAAATGGTACCTTACAAATCCATCAACCTAAGGTTGAGGTCATTCGCAAGATCCCTAAATGTTTGTTATGTCGAAATGATGCTTCTACCAAAGTCGCCCATACATATAGCATAATAGATGACTTGGCGCAGTCTCTTGCTGCCATGTTAACGCTAGAAGTCCTCCAGACGTGTCCATCATAATGAAAATATCTATTATCTTCTCTAGGCATCGTGGATCCTTAAGATGATCATATGATTGTCTTTCATGTTGACAAGTCAGATAACCGTCCCTTACCTTCATTTGTTGCTTTCCAAATTCCAGTCTCCATTCGAAATGCCGTTGTCAGCGGTGTATCATTTATGAAGGCGCATCCACCTGTGTAATGGCTACCAGTGTTTGGAAACAAATTGGTTCCCCTGACCTATCTCTGTCCACCATCACTTTACATGTATGGGATGGTCACCCCTCACAGTCACTTGGCTTATATCGCAATTTTGCAGTAAGAGTTGATGGCAAGACCGTTTTTATTGACATCGAAGTCATTGATGTTCCCCTTGACTATAACATCCTTTTGGGTCGTAGTTATATTTGTGCCATTTCAGTTGTCGCATCTGTGGTACACTGTAAGATGTTCTTTCCCCATAATGGAAAGATCATCACAATTGATCAACTCACGTATTATGATCCAAAAGCCCATACTTCTCCTCAGTCAAACATTTCTTCCATGGATGATAATAAGATTATTTCATCTATCTCTCCTAGAGTTTATAAAGATTCCTCTTTGCTTGGAGCTTACTATGGCCCACCGCCTACACCTTCTGATCCTAGCTCATTGAGTGTTTTCATGCTCTAAGCATCATGGGTTGCCCACAAAGGGTCTGGTATGCCCTCACAATAGAATGTACCTCCGCAATCTGTTGTGCCTGACTCAACCATGCCTATCGGTACAACTCCTGAAGGACCACCTCCTTTTTTTGGTGCCTCTCCTAATATTTTTCCGCCACGAACCGTTCGCCCAACCATTAACCATTCAAGAGCAGTTCCTCCAGGCCATTATCCTTTTGGTTATATACCATTCTTGTTTCTACCTTCCAGAGTTTATTATACACCTTTCATGGCTACATTGAGTCTACCTAATATCACCTTAGGGATCTAGTCTGGTATATTGACCCCCCCCCCCGCAAAATACTCCACCTCATCAGTTGAAACCTTACATTGCTTTGACCTCGATCCAACCAGTTGTTCCTACCCCTACCTTTACTTCAGTTCCACAAAAACCTCAATAGGAGCCTACTCCTGTTTCGAAAGCATTTGGCGAGGGGGGAAAGGCCTGAAAGAAGGGAACCTAAGACAAGGCTCCCCCAGCAACTCCAACTTCCCCTAAGCCGCCAAAGCCTCTTCCTCCTTGTGCTTTGTGTGATGTTGTCATTCATGCCACCAATAACTATCCTGAACTCCCTCACATTAAAGAGGTTTTCATTGATACCTTTCCCGATTCTAACATCCTCGAGGTCCAAGTAACCTTGCGTGAGTCAGCTAGGAGAATCTGATCTTTACACACAAACCACCCTTGCGCTTTGTGCGATAACGACGACCACTATTCCCATCATTGTCCTTGTATTGAAGATTTTCGCAATACAATCCAAGTACTTCGCGAATTAGAGGTCGCTTGTAATGAGTCCACTTCTCCTTTCCCTGCGGATTCTGGTCCCACGCCTATTCCAGAACCAGAGGTCTCCGAAGCACCCATTGTGATTCCTCCCCCTGATGTTGAGATGATGGACTGTTGTTCTCCTATCCTCTACCTATCATCATTCATGAGATCACTCCCAGGAACTCCCTAGATGTCCCCTCTCGTGATTCTATTGAACCTTCTTTAATGAACACATCGGTCTCCACATCAGTAGATACTCCATCTACTAGTCATCTGTCTCTTAGCCTTGATGATGTGTATGTGAACTTAGTTTCTCACGAAGAAGCTTCATGTAGCTCTTCCTCGACATGTAGTACTTCTTCCTCCAGTTTTCTTAGCTTCCATTTTGATGAATACATCATGGAAGCCATGACTACTCCAGATTATCATTGGGATGATATGCGCCATTGTGCATACTTCCTTCCGTAACAAACCCATGACCACCATGCTGTGGAATCTAAAGACTTCATTCATGGTGAAGTCGATTAGTTAAAAAATCCCATTATTGCGCCATATGCTTTTGAAGAAGGGAATATGGATAACATTTCCCCCACCATAAAAATCAACATTTCAAGTAAACCAGGGTTTAAAGAAAACATTGTCTTGGGGGCACATTGCACCCCAGAATAAATTGAGGCTTACACCAATCTCTTCAAGGAATTCTCTGATGTTTTCGCGTGGTCTTATTCTGAAATACCCGGACATGATCCTGTCATTGTTTAACATCATATCGACACGTTGCCTGATGCCATTCATGTTTGTTAGAAACAATGACCTATTCACCCTTCCAAGCACAATGCCATCAAAGTCAAAATCGATAAGCTCAAGCCGTTTGGCTTTATCTATCCTATCGAATACACCACATGGGTGTCCAATCCAGTTCCCATTCTTAAAAAACAAGGCAACATCCATGTTTGCACTGACTTTTGTGATCTGAACAAAGATTATCCCAAAGACAACTTTCCCACACCCTTCACTGGCTAGGTCATTAATGATTGTGTGGGGCATGAGCTTCTTTCCTTTATGGATGGATTCTCTGGGTACAATCATATTCATATTCGTCATGTGGATCAGTTAAAAACCGCCTTCACTAGTTTGTGGGGAACCTTTGCATACAAGGTCATTCCATTCGGCTTGAAGAACGTTGGGGCCACTTTTCAGCGCACCATGCCCTATTGCTTTCATGACTTGGCCCACATTATGCTTGTGTATCTTAACGATCTCACTGCTCATTCATGACTCCAGTCGCAACACCTCCATGATTTGTGAATCGTATTCTTGCGATGTCCAAGTATAACATTCGCCTTAACCCCCTAAAGTGTGTCTTTTGTGTTCTTGTCGACCGCCTATTGGGCTTCATTGTGTCTAATGACAATATCACTCTTGACCCTTTAAAAGTTCAATCCATTCTTGAACTCTCTCCCCCTCATACCCTCCTCCAGCTACAAAGCCTCCAAGGCAAGGCTAACTTCCTTCATTGGTTCGTTCCTGATTATGCCACAAGGGCTCATGGGTTCCTTAAACACCTTAGGTATACCATTCCATTTGTATGGGATGACCAAGCTCAACAATATTTCAATGCCCTAAAACATGCTCTAACTTCTTCTCCCTTGATCAGTCCACCAAAATTTGAAAGGGCTCACCGAGTTCTATAATGGGTCTCTCTTTTTTTATGGTAATTTGACACTTCACCCCGAAGCCATTTTTTCCATGAGGTCTCACTTTGCTGCCTCTTAAAACCAAATCTCTTCATTTGAGGCACCCGCACTCTGGTACCACTTTACTTTTGCACCATTCGACCCACATGTCAATTTTCTTCATGGGTAACCATCATTTACTGATGTTTTCATGGTCACCTCCAGGCCTCCCCTACATGGCAGCTTCATCGAGTCACCCTTGTTGATATCACTTGGGATGTATCACCCTTGTACTTATGGAGTCTGTTCTGAGTCTCGTTACAGTGTTTCAGTCGTCGTCGTGTTGCATTTATCATATTTTACCCATGATTGGCCTCCAGTCCTTCTGCTCCATCTTTGTTGAACCTAAGTTTGAGTCATCAACCATCCCCTCCCTAATCGAATCATTCGCTACGAGGTCAACCATTTACTATTACGCTCTGACAAGGGAAGTTGTTAGTCCACCATCCATCATGTTTCCTTCCATCATTATCCTTAGTGTCAGTCCCTCAGTCACTCTACTATATTCCCTCTTGCCTTTGATGAGGATTCCTCATTGCCTTAACTCTGGCGGGCTCTCTTCTATCGACCTCAACACATTTATTCCAGAAGAGTAGTCTAGAGGGCGGTGTACATTGGTTCCTGCTTCCATCTTTGTTCAGTGCCTCAAATCAAGAAAAGGGACTCATTATTTCCCTTTGACTTAGTTATTTCTCACGTGCTCGACATGAGCTCCTTATCACACGATTGAGATTCATACACTTGATAGTTCGCTGATTAAGATGATTGTCCCAGTGATTCCTGGGTGTGTGTGAGATGTTCGAGACCTCATACGGGGGTGGCCCTTTAGGTAGCCCCCCCACATGCTTGAATGACCACAGATGTTGATCCAGCCCCATATGCAATTCTGCATATTGGATGAGTTTCGTTTACGCCGCTTGTAGCAACCACATCATGCATTTGATCCATTCAAATTTCAGAGCCCTTTCTTGTTCAACAGAGCTTCTTCGGTTGCGATCCCCCCCTTCCCATGTCAGCTTGAGGGGCATTATATCTCATGTACTCAAATGTTATTATATTCAGTCCTAGCCTATGTTTTTTCCCAGTGCATTATGTATATGGGATCCATTGTATTATTTTTTGGCCCATTGATGGTAATGTATCATGTGTCATGTATCATGTAGCTCAGTCCCACATTTCTAGGCTCACCATTATTCTTTGTACTCAGTTATCTTGGATAGTATGGGTATGCCTCCCCCGCCTTATTTGAGATCATGTACTACCACATAAAAGGAGAATTCTATTTGAATCGTAGTTCTTGCCTCCTCCATTATTTGTCCATCCTTGCCTTGCTTCAAATCTCTCTCTCTTTCTCTTTCTAACCCCCCTTTTGGTGTCTCGTGGAAGTGTAATCTACAACGTATTTTGGTCATACGATTTGCTCCTAACACTCATACGTGTGGGGGCAATCTATTATCACCAAAAAATGATCACCTAGCCATTTCTAACTAGGCGGATTGAAGTACACCATGTAGATTTAATTTTACCATAGTAAAATAAATTTCACTATGGAAATTAATTTAGTAAACCACTTTTATTAAATTATTTTATGATTTAAATAAAAAACCCCATGAGAATAATTAGATAAATCATTATTTATTTAATTTTCCATAGCAATTATTATTTAATAATTATTCCTTGTCACATTTGACTAAATCTCTTAGGAATATTGAAATAAATCATTATTTATTTGAATTTCTTTATTTTTGTTAATAGAATAATTATTAAATCACTATTTAATAATTATTTTGATTTCACACCTTTCTTGTTTCTTGCGAAATAATTAATAAATCATTTTATTTGTTAATTATTTCAAAATAAATGAATTTAACCATTTTAAATTCTTTTTCTCTTTCTAATAAATATAATAAATTATTTTAAGTAATTAGATCTGAATTTGGTTAATAATATTTTATTATTCTCCATTTTCGAGATTAACTCCATACTTTTCTATATAGAGGGCTTTTCATCCATTCTTCACCATGATCATTATCATCATTAACATTATCGTCGTTTTCTTTAGCTCCCATTTGAGTTCTTCAATCCTGTTTGGGTTTTTTCACACGATTGAGAGAAGTAACCTATTTCTAAAGAATCAATGATATCAAAGAACCCATCCCTAGATCTCCTTCACTAGGTGATATCAATAAATATTTATTCATTTAAAATAGTCTTTCCATTTGGGTTATTATTCTGGATACATTATTTTGCTGCTACTCGTTTCAGATCTTGTTTTCTTTTACTGCAGGTTTTCTATTTGATTTGCAGATCTAGAATGACAACAACCATCAACTTGTTGTTAGGGTCACTTGTCACCTAGTGACTTAAGTGAAGTATTTTTGGTACACCTTCCAAGAATTTTCACATTAACACAAAGAATTCAAATTACCTAGTTGAGATGGAGATTCCAAAGTAGTGTACTATCACTTGTAGCATATTTCCATGTGTACAAGTGGTGCATGTAGACATATGAAGGACATAGAGGAATTGCACAATTCAATAGTGGGAAATTCCTAAATAATAGGGGCCAATTTCTTGGAGGAATAACATAAGAAAACAGGAGCTTAGAGGGATTGAAAATTGGCTACGTGTTGGCTAGAGTCAGTCAATCAAGCATAGGGATAGACTACACTTGTTGGGTGTGCTCAAGCTTGAGTAAGCATATGTATTTCATCTTTATTCTATGATTAATGCAATACAGATTGGAATGGGTTTTGAGTAGTTTCTTTCCCCTAGATAAATCTTTTTGCATGTGTGATGTTTCCTTTTGCATGTCTATGATTTGTGTTAAAGATGGTGAATTAACTTCCGAAGATCAATAGAGTAGCTTCAAGTCTTGTGATTTAGTAAATTTCATGAGAAATTTTGAATATACACATTAATTTCTACATGGTATCAGATTTAGATTCACTGTAGAACAAATATTTTGAAGTTGTTATTGCACGATGATAAGATTTGCAGGATCAATTCTTCAGATCTAGAAGTTTGGCTTTATATGGACTAAGGCTCGAGCATTCCCTTGAGGGAAGCTCAAATTATATTGCTTGGAAGGACAAAATGGAGGCAGTGTTGGAAGATAATGGGTTGAAGGAATTCATTGATAATGATATTCTGAAACCAACAACATCTGATGCTGAGAATCTAGCAGGATGGAAGAAGTGTATAGCCAGGGCGAGGAGAATCACATTGGAGGGAGTACAAGACCATATTGTCTCAAATATCCAAACTAAATAAATTTTGTATGCAATGTGGCAAGCATTGAAAAATTGTTCCAGAATAGTAGTGACCACAGGAAGTTGGTGCTCAAGGAAAAAATTCGAAATATCGAGATGAAGAAGAACAAGACCATTCCACAATACCTAATCAGGTTCACACAATGTCATGATGAACTTGGTCAATTTGGTGTTGCTATAGTAGGGGCTGATTTGGTGAGGATAGTCCTCCTAGGCATTCCCAAGAGTTGGCACAACTACCTAGATTTGGTGAATGGTAGGGAAAAACTACCAAATTAGGAACGCCTATGGTCTGATTTGGTACATGAGGAAATAAGGTGGAATCCCAGAGATGAGACTTCATCCAGGGTTGACGATGAAGATAAATGTTCCTTGGCTGGAAAGGCAAAGAAAGGGAATGGAAGAAATCCCAATCCAAAGTAGAACCTAGTCAAGAGGGAAAGAAGAAAGACTTGTCCAGAATCAAGTGCTTTCGCTATGATGAATTCAAGCACTATGCCATGAAGTGTCGACATGTTGACGATGCTAGACCTGCCAACATCAGGGGATCTCCCCGATATGAAGTCCAAACTAAACCTCACACCGTTTGGTGTAGGAGTCCCATCCGGCACAATGGCATGATTTCCATTATCTTAATTGTTTGCCTCAACTCTTGCTTGTCAACCCAGGAGAGTGGTTTGAATTGTCTTCGAGTAGCGAGGTTCGTGTTCCTGGTGATTGCTAGTGCTACTTGTGTCAATGGTTCTTTCACCGCAGAGGGAGAGGGTGAGAGTGAGTCCCAAGTCGAATGGGAGGAAGTCCCAACTCTATTAGGAACACATAACACAACAGGACGTGCACAACTTTCAGAGGAGCAGTCCACACGGATGTGGCAGCCACAACACACAAGTAAAGATAACACGTACAACACACAACGGATGAGTCTGCATGAGTGCGACGGTCGTTATAGCAAGTTTACGTGAAAGGTATGTCTGATCTCCATCAGGGTAGCCAACATGGGCGAGACAACGTTAACAACATATACAACACATTTTCATTAACATATATGTATTGCAACAAGTGAATGAGTTCAAGTGTTAAACACAAGTTAAAGCAACATGCATTACAAGTGTTCAAGATTAGTCTTACAACAGTTACAATACATGTGTGAAAACGTGTTGGCCTATTAGCATGCTTCTGTATTAAGAGAAAGTTCCAAGACACATCGTTACACCATACATCACCAACCCCGTGTTCAAGGCGTTGAAACCACTACTTCTAAAAGAAAATATTACAAACTCTCAAGGCTATGTGGGAGGAACTGAGGTGAAAAGTCTCCTTCATGTACAAATGAGGGGGTATTTATAGTGAAGGGTGAAACGGACCCTTGTGGCTATTCGACTACCCTCATGACTGTTTGACTTCCATGACTTTTCGAATTTACATGACTCTTCATACCACAAGTGGGTCTCTTAGACTTCCATGTTACATTAAATTGATTGACAGTATGGCCCACAATAGAGATGTGGACGACATGACCCATGACATGACTCGACATGACAATGCTGGTACATTCGTGCTGCTACGGTGTGCATGTCGAGCGACAGGTGCTGCTAGGTGATTGATGTCCTCATGGTGTGTCACAGCTTCACCTCCACATGGCAAAGTGCACAGAGTCTTCGATGGTCATTAGGTTCACTTGATGTTGCATTTGCACGTTTCTCCTTGCTTGCATGTTGGTAATCTTGACAGGTTCGTCCGTTTGCGAAAAGTGCATGTTCGTCCATTCGTCCGTGAGTGAACACATCTTGCATGTTTGCTATGTTCGCGAACACATCTTTGCATGATCATCCATTCACGAGCACATCTCTTCGCATGCATCATTTTTTCGTTAGTTGGTGAACTTATCCTTCTACATGTGCTCCCTTTGCTCATCCCATTCATTTTCGCGCCATGTTTGTTTGTGTACCTGTACCTACAGTCACACATGACAAGACAACATCAAATCCAAAAACCTCCTAGTTTACCATGATGCATGATCATTTCAGATGCAGGTGACTAGGAGAGGTAACAAGGTTGAGAGGAGGGATGGAGGCTCTGGGCACTCCTAATGAAAATTTCGCAATAGTCACTGGGTGATGAAGATGGGATATCTGGATCGACAGTGACTATCCGTGGGGTCTCGCTCAACTAGAGGACAAAACTGCACAGTTTTTGAGAGGAACAGTCTGGGCTTCGGGAAGGCTGGGCAAGCAAAATCTGCGCAATTTCCAAAACGAGCGGGCAGTGGGAGATTGGCAGCCAAAACTACGCAATTCCTGGAGGGAACTGGCAGCTGGATGCCGCAACACTGACAACAAAAATTGCACAATTCCTGAGGGGAACTGGCAGTCATCTACTGGGTCACTAGCAGCGAAAACTGTGCAATTCCTTAGGGTAACTCGTAGTTGACTGTTGGGTCACTGGCAGCAAACACTGCGAAATTCCTGGTGGAACTGGTAGTTAGCTATCAGGAGCTGCTGGCGGGAAAAACTGTGCTGAAGTTGGAAAATTGGCCTGCTAATCACCTCCTCACAGTTTTTGAGCTGAGGGAACTGCTGGGAAGTAGAGGACTTGCTCATGATAACTGCAGAATTTTCTTGGTGGGTAGCTCATCGACTATCGGGAGGGCTGGCTGGAAAAATTGCATAATTTTCTAAGGGAGACAGGGACAGGCACTGGGTGTTTGTCCGCATGTCTGCGCAATTTTCTTAGTCAGCGGAGTGGGAAAGGTTTGCAGCCTCTACGCAATTTTTTAGGGGAGTCAGTCCCGGGGTGGTTGTCGGGTCAAACTCTCTGGTTGACCAGCATGAAGGCCAATTGATTTTCTTACGGGCAGCGCAACTTGAAATGACTTGCTTGGTGCTTGTGCATTGTTCTGGGTGACAATCGATTGAGTCGATGAAGGGGTGATGGTCCGGCTTGTTAGTGTCAATCTTTGAAACCTTCCACCAGTGATCAAATATGCTCTTACATAGTGGTCTTAGGGTGTCAAAGTCAAATTTTGTCATTTCAATGAGTCTTCAAGTAAAATTTGGTCACTAGGTATTAGGTCTAGGGTTTGTTTTCACTCCTTCCAAAGTTTTCCAAGTGTCGGTCCATGTCACCATTCAGCTGAGTGTACCATCATTCAAAGAGTTTTCATCATCATTTCAGGTTCCAATGGGTCATTTTACACCTTGTTCGTGTTTCAATTGTGCTGGGTAAGGCTCATTTCCCTTCCCTAGGGTTTTGAAGGTAATTTCTCTTGGATGATAAAATCATCAAATAAACTTGTATCCTGATGCTCATCCACCTTCCCCTATCCTTAATGTACCTTCTTAAGCACTTCCCATCACTGATATCCCTCAAATTCACCATTTTCCCACAAACCCTAACTTCTTGCTACAATTTGACAATTTTCTAGGCTAGGCCTGTGTTTTTCCCTTTTGAACCCCTTCCCCTCACTCAACATTTGAAATTTCACTTTCCCCTACTTCCTAACATCCCTCCCTACTTCCCAAAAATTCTCAAGAATTTAGAAGCCCCTTATCCCTTTCATTTCACTTCATTTCGACAAATCCTCTGTTCCACACATTGGGATAGGTTTTAATCAAATGATGTTTCTGAGCAAGAAAAAAATGGATTTCGAAAAAGTGAGAGAGGTTTTTTTCCATAATAGGCCAAGGAAGAAAAACCTCCTTCACTTTTTACACAGGTGTCAATGTTTTAGATAAATGTCAAAAATAAAGTTGCCTCAGGAGGGTTGCTGCACCTCTAGAATGTCCTTAGGAAAATCAAGATTTCTCCTAGCTTGGTTGGCCAAATGACTTGCGTGATGAGTGAAATGATAACTATACACAAATATCTTTCCAATGAGCTAGCATGAGCTCAATTTGGAGTTGAGGAAGACCTTCAAAAGTTGACTGCGACAACACTGCATTTAGGCAGCCTCATTTTGCACATTTTGACTAGTCTTTGGAGATTTGACTTTTGGCAGGGAAAATTAACTCCAAATTTAAAAATTCAAGACGTTTTGGAAAGTATACTCAATCATATTTCCAAAGAGCTATCCTGCGCCCAATTTGGACACTGGGAAGGCCTCAAAAATTCGTCTGTAAAAGGACGTTGCGCATCAAATCAGTGGCGCCGCACATCAAATTTTGCAACACAGGAAATTTTAGCTGGCGCTGCGCATTGAGTTGGCTCGGTATTTTGGAAAATGGCTTGTAGTTTTGGATTCCTCATGAAAAAACAATGAAACCTAGAAAGTTTCATAAAATTTGGAGGAGATCTGGGTCACCTAAGAGGCAAAAAAACCTAAAAAGTGCCCTCTCTACCACTTTTTGGACCCACAGGAATCAGTCTTGGGAGAAATGATTTTTGAAGAGGCAAATCATTTCGAAATAAGAAAATTCAAAGTGTTCTAGAAACTGGACATGCAGAGATTTCCAACAAGCTATTGTGGGCCTGATTTGGTGAAGTGGAAGGCCTCCAAAAGCAGCCTTGAAGCGGCGTTGCGCATCAGGCAAATATTTGCCAATTTTGCCTAAAACTCAGAATTTTGCCCAGTTTGACTATTAGTTGACTTTTTCTCTTCTCCTTTGTAAATTTGTGATGGTAAATAATGTAATATGATGTAAATATGATGAAAAATGACTTGAGGGGGTAGATACATCAGTTAGAGGTGGTTTGAGGTTGAATGAATCAATTTCCATAGTTTTAGAGGCAAGTTGTTCCACTGCCTATTGTCTAGTTCCTAGTTTAGATGTTGTTGAAACAGCTCCTTGACTCATAGATTCGATCCTTGATGGCTAGCATAGGTGGCTTGATGCCTATATTATGTACTTTCTTAGTCATTTGTAAGGGTTGGACTCTTGTGGATGCATTGAGCTTTATTGTAAATCATTTCTGCAATTTGGTAAGGAAATGAACCAGGGTTTTGCAGCATTTTGTGGGATTCTTGTGGTAATGTGTCTTGGCATTGTTTATTCCTCTGTTATTTAGTTTCTCTTATGTGTAATGTTCCAGCATCTATTTCTTTCTTCATAACTAAATGAATCAAGATAAATAGGTGTAATCCATTGATATTCAGTGTTATGCCTTGAGGATATATTTAGTTTTTATTGTTTTCTGTTGTTTGAAGAGGACTCATGAACCTTGCATGCCCTCTCCAACTCCTCACTGGTCTTAAACTTACCATCACATCCAATTCAAAGTGCCAAAACACTTGCCTACCTCGCCCCACAGAACCTCCTGCAAATCTGAGTTGATTTCTCAGACCCAAAGCTGCCTTCTTCATTTGATCCAGAAACCAACCACCAAATTCAAACAAAATCCTCTAACCTAATATACCTAGCCTAAAATCAACATTCATTTCAGTCATCTCAAGCCCTAGTTGCTAATATCCTAATTGAGATTGACAAGGAGAGAGCCCTCTCCCGACCTGGTAGGGCTAGCTACCAGGTTAAGCGTGGTTTGATGTTACCCTAGACCTGCCTTCCTTCAGCCCGAGGTAGATTTAGGCACTAACACGGTTGTCAGAGGGGATTCTAGTCGTCAAACCTTCAAAAAAATGGCTTAGTGTGTGAATGAGTAAAAGATTCATATGTGATCCTATAAACACACTTTTACATGACTGCACGACGAGACGACTCAAACCATCTAGACACACATGCTCAACATGACTGACCAATAGTGTGAGCGACAAGTGCGATAGTTGTGATTGATTGTTGGTTGACCGCGATGACGGTTGCATGACATTGTATGTGACTCTATGTGCGAGTGTGACAGATGTTTCCATAGATAACACAACATGTACACACGAAGCTAAGACCTTGATCATAAGTAAAACATGGTCTCAAGCATGACATTGACATCAACATACAAAATCATTCGTGAAATGATCAAGAAAGGTGGGTGCGAAGACTCACACGAGCTCATGGAGTGAACTTGAGTGTGTGAAATCGTCAAGTAACACTCTTAAAGGAGGCTTCGAAATTGGATGTAGGCCAAAATTTTAGAGGGTGGTTGTAGCCGCTACAACACTTGGCGACACACTAGTAGAACTCGAGTTGTTCTGTTTTGGTTCATTGTCAGCATAGGGCCTTGGTCTTTTGGGAAGTATTGAATCGCTGTGCGGGTTACTTCAGCTTCCCCACTTACCCCATGGATATACATGGTTCACCTTTTTCCAACTCAGTTAAACACAGTAAAAAATTCAGCTTGATCACAATGTTTCGAATTCAGGAAGGGTAGATAAGCTCGCGAGTTGAATATTTTTAGAGTATAAGTTTTCATCTCTGGTGTTGCTCCACTGCCAGCAGGCCTAGACAGTACCACGATAGAGTCACGCAGGAACACACACATTTCTCCACTTCTAGCGAGCCTGGGTAGTACCTCGGTGGAGTTTCATGCTTCACCTCTTTGCGGAGGAAGCCTTTCTCTTCTTTTGCCTTTGTATTTTTTTTCAAGAGGACTGTGCATAGGCACTTATTTATTTTTGGGGTGAAAGAGGGATCCCGACTTATTGAGAGCAGAAGAGTTTGTTCCTTTAGAGAAGCATGTAAGACCTCTGACATAGGTTTGCTCGTTTAGATTTCCTCTTCTCCATTTCTACTAGTTCGATGAGCTTGAACACACATAGCAAAAGGATCAGTACAGGCATGGGACTTCCTAGTGTGGACACAAGTTCATGGTTGGACCAAAAATTCCCTTGCAGACGACTTATATTTTTCGTCAAGAATTCATCGATTGAAGGTTATAACCAAGCACAGAGAAGATGAACACAAGACTATCCAAGTGCTGCAGTGTCCCAATTTTCTTCAAATCTCAGCCACATACTCATTCAAAATCCAGAACGTAGTAGATGGCAACACTTATCTCTGGAAACAAAAATAGTAAGGTATTAAGCAACTTAAACAAATGAAAACAGAAATAGTAAGCAAAGAAAACAAAGTGAAAACTATCAACAAGCAAGCAAAGCAACCAAGTCAGAAGGAAAACAGACATGCAAACCACAAAGTAAAGACAAGCAAAAAAGCAAACAATACTACTCCTACATTTATTGGTCGGGGTTATGTGAAATGAAATTTCTAGTGAAGCCACCATAGGCGTACCCGACCTGCAGTCACAAAGATATGAGCGACTAAAATAGATAAAAAATAGTGCGCAATAGAGAATGAAAAAACTTGACAAACTTGCACACGAGAGAGAAGGTCTTGGTTGTGGGCAGAAGAATGTGTCACAAATACCCAACACACATCCTTACCTCTTCCGTGACTACCATTTTTCAACAAACCTCAGAGGCCTCTTACGAGTTTGTGTTGTTTTGCACCAAGTTTCTTAGCGAGTGCGAGGAAGGAATGAAGCTTGTTACTTGCAACACGACTCGCCAAGTAAGATTCTTCCAGCCATTCAACGATTGGATCATAAAATTTGTGATGGGTTGTCTTGAAAGATTCATGATCTTTGAGAATATGGATTCCTCATTTGAGAGATGAGATCACGATGGGAATCTGATACGGATAGATAGATTTGGTCATTCTCATCAGTCATGTCAAGACAGTGAGGGCCTGCTATAGCCATCAACGCATGCCGAGGTGCCTCACTTGCTTGACAGAAGCCTAAAAATAAAGATGTGACATGGTGATGATCATAGTGCATGAAGAAATTGTCAATGGATGTATTGTTGGCAAAATGACAAACTACATGACAGGCACCCAAGATAGAAGAAAAATCAGACTGGTCAGTAGAGATGCCAGATTCCCAGTTTGACATGAACAAAGAATTTTTTTGAACAATTGTGCGAACACTCTAAATGAGGGAACCAAGTTCGTTTTTCACTATACATGGTAGAACACCCACCTACAACTGGTGAAAAAGTGCGCAGGCATCATGGTCATCACATAAATGCAGAAAGGATGACAACACTGTGAATGTATGAAACCATTTGTGGTGTGGTGAAATGAGAGTAACTTGATTTGCACGATAGGCTATGCGCTCGACATCACACAGGGAGATTGCTAGTGTGATGAGTGGGCAAATTTGACGTGACGAAATTTGAAAAAAGGCGAAGGAGCTGATTACGAGAGAGAACATCCAATAAGTATGATTCTAGATGAAGATAGTCTTTGAGATGATCAACTTCGTTGTCCCATAATTGAATAAGGGACGAACACTCCGAACCCGAATTGGATGTAAGAGAGGTGCATGAAGACGAACATGCTGTAACAGACTTGTGGATTCGATCATTAGTGAAAATCTGAAATTTTGAAATATCACACCCATAATAGTAAATATTATTTACAAGGGGATCCATGTCGAGTGCAACCATGCAAATAAATGGATTGTGCATGAGAAACGAGATCCGATTTGGTTTGGTGGGCTTACTAGAGTCGCGAGGTCCTGGCATAACCATCAACAGTCATTGAAGTGCCTCAACTCCCTGGCACATCCTGAAACTTTCTAGAATTGAAAACTTGTATTTTGAGATGTGAACCAGATCATGCATGTCTTGCGAATGGCTGTTGTTACTGATTTCAAAACTTCTCCTAGGATGACAACCAACTCTGTCATAGGCTTCATCAAAATTTTTAGCAAGCTGACTTGACGAGTTGTCTTCATAGAACACACAAGATGATGACGAGTGGGAAGAGTCCTATGTGTTGAGACTATTTTCATCATGGACAACCTCATTGCCTTGTGTTGATCTAGGAGATTATTCATAAGATGAGGAAGCAAGAGAACACAGAGTGTCTCTGATGCATGTTGATGTGCTGTGAATGATAGGACACACAGGCAAGTGAGGTGCAAAGGAAGCTTCGATATGGATGTCCGCTTTGACCGGTGCACATTCTATATCTGAATTAGAGTGTACAGGAGATGACAATAGATCATATGATGTGCTTGGGCGTTCATCACAACATACGGAAGCGTGGGAGTGATGACAACCCAAGACTGGAGGTTGATCGAAAGAATTGATTGTGCATGATGTTTCACCAAGATTCGCGGATTGATCAAGAATGGAAGCTCAATGTTTTGAGAGGAATTGATTGTGTCTTCACCGTCCTGCTCCTTCGCTTGTATGATGAGACTACCTTGCACATGACTGCAACTTGAGCCAGCAGCTCGAGAATCAAGAGAGTTCGCGTAGCTAGCTTGTGAAGTAGATCGCTCAAGCGAGTCATGGTGCAAGGAGTCATGGCTTGTAGATGATGGAGGATGGCAGAGATGCAGATTAGACTCAAGACTTGGGTTATGAATGGTGATGTCCTCTTGCGGAATGGAGGGATGAGTTTTCACCATAGGATTTCTTAACCATTCTAGAATTTCCTTCGTTGGGGCAGGAGACAACCAAACAGATGGATTGGGAACATGCTGCGCAGATTCTTCAACTTTGCAACCATTGCGAGGGGGTACATGTTGGGCAAATTTCTTAGCTTTGCGGTTGCTACAAGGAGGCACCCTCTTCAAGACATGAGGTGTCTCATGATCTGCAAGAGTTGAGGAAGAAGGGAAATCAAGAGGTTCACCATTTCGGGAGACATGAACAAAGCGTTTCATCTCTTGGCTCATGAAGTCAAGGTCCACAAACCATTCAGGAATTTCGTGACATAGGTGAAGGAAGCGGGTAGCAAAGTCTTATTCTAATTCACTAGGCTTCATTCTTAAACGAGAGATTCTTTCATAGACATATTGGTTGTCAAACTCATCGAAGGCTTGATGGAGCTCCTTGAGGAAAGTGAGAAGGGAATGGATGGAAGCAGGTGGCAGGGTATGATACCACTGATTAACACGACCTTCAAGGGTGAGGAAGAAGAGTACGCAAACAATATCATCACTATCAATTTCATGAGATTCACATAAATGAAGAAAATCATAAATGTGCTCGTTATGGACGTTCTGTCCTCACTGTCAAACTTTAACAAGGACAAGTGATCGAGAAGCTCATCGGGGATTGATAATTGATTGAGGGAGAAATGAGAGAAACACCCCAGGAGCACGAATTGTGTATTATTCATTGGGTAAGAGATTCAACCCAGATGTACGAGCTCAACTTGTCATCTGGCCCTCCTTCTAGCACCAAAATGTTGACGGTGTTGGACCCGCCAACATTAGGGGATCTCCCCGGTATGAAGTCCCAACTAGACCTCACACCATTTGGTGTAGGAGTCCCATCTGGTACGATGGCCCAGTTGCCATTATCTTAAATATTTGCCTCAGCTCTTGCTTGTCGGCCCAGTAGAGTGGTCTACTTTGTCTTCAATTAGAGAGGTTCGCGTGCCTGGTGATTGCTAATGCTACTTGTGTGAATGGTTCTTTCACTGCAAAGACAGAGTGTAAGAGTGAGTCCCAAGTCGGATGGGAGGAAGTCCCAACTCTGTTAAGAACACACAACACAACAGGACGTGCATAGCTTCCAGAGGAGCAGTCCACACAGATGCGACAGTCACAACACACAAGGAAAGATAACACGTACAACACACATCGGATGAGTTTGCATGAGTGCAACGGTCGTTATAGCAATTTTACGTGAAAGGTCTGTCTGACGTTCGGGAGGGTAGCCAACACAGGCGGGGCAATGTTAACAACATATACGACAAATTTTCATTAACATATTTGTCTTACAACAAGTGAATGAGTTCAAGTGTTAAACACAGGTTAAAGCATCATGCATTACAAGTGTTTAAGATTAGTCTTACAATAGTTACAATACATGTGTGAAAATGTGCTGGCCTGTTAGTAGGCTTCTGTATTAAGAGAAAGTTCCAAGACACATCGTTACACCATACATCACTAACCCCATGTGTGAGGCATTGGAGCCACTACTTACTCCTCAAAGAAAACATTACAGACTCTCAAGGCTATGTGGGAGGAGCTGAGGTGAAAAGTCCCCTCCATGTAAAAATGAGGGGGTATTTATAGCGAAGGGTGAAACTGACCCTTTTGGTTGTTCGACTACCCTCATGACTATTTGCCTTCCATGACTTTTCAACTTTACATGACTCTTCATGCAACAAGTGGGTCTCTTGGACTTCCAAGTTACATTACATTGATTGATAGTATGGCCCACAATAGAGATGTGGATGACATGACCCATGACATGACTTGACATGATAGTGCTGGTACATTTGTGTTGTTTCTGGTGTGCATGTCGAGCTGCAGTGCTATTGGGTCATGGATGTCCTCATGGTGTGTCACGACTTCACCTCCACATGGAAAAGTGCGCAAACTCTTCAATGGTCGTTGGGTTCGCTTGATGTTGAATTTGCACATTGCTCCTTGCATGCATGTTGGTAAGCTTGATAGGTTAATCCGTTCATGAAAAGTGCATGTTCGTCCATCCGTCCACGAGTGAACACATCTTGCATGTTTACTTGTCCGTTTGTCTGTGAACACATCTTTGCATGATCATCTGTTCATGAGCACATCTCTTTGTATGCATTGTTTATTCATCTGTTGGTGAAGTTGTCCTTCTGCATGTGATCCCTTCGTTCATCCTGTTCATTGTCACGCCATGTTTGTTTTTGTACCTGTACCTGCATTCACTCATGACAAGATGACATCAAATCCAAAAACCTTCTTGTCTACCATGATGCATGATCAATTCAGATGTAGGTGACCGGGAGAGGTAACAAGGTTGCGAGGCAGGATGGAGGCTCCGGACACTACTGATGAAAACTGCACAAGAGTCACTTGGTGACAAATATGGGCAATCCGGAGCGACAGTGACTGTCTGCGGGGTTTGGCTCAACTGGAGGACAAAACTGCGCAGTTTTTGGGAGGAACAGTTTGGGCTGTGTGAAGGCTAGGCAGGCAAAATCTGCGCAATTTCCATAACGAGCAGGCAACCAAAACTACATAATTCCTGGAGGAAACTCGCAGAAAAAACTGCATAATTCTTGAGGGGAACTAGCTGTCAGCTTCTGGGTCATTGGCACGAAAAAATGCACAATTCTTGAGGGGAACTGGCAGTCGGTTGTTGGTCACTGGCAGCAAAAACTGCACAATTCCTCGAGGGAACTGGTAGTTAGCTTAGCTGCTGGCGGGAAAAGCTGTGCTGATGTTGGGAGGTTGGCCTACTGATCACCTCTGCATGGTTTCTGAGCTGAGTGGACTGCTGGGCAGCTGAGGACTTGCTCATGAAAACGACACAATTTTCTTGGTGAGCAGCTAATCGACTGTCCGGAGGGCTGTATGCAAAAACTGTACAATTTTCTAAGGGAGATAGGGATGGGCACTGGGTGCCTGTCTGGCATGTCTCTGCAATTTTCTCAGTCAATGAAGCAGGCAAGGCCTGCAGTGCAATTTTTGAGGGGAGTCAGTCTCAGGGTGGTTGCCAAGTCAAACTCTCCGGTTGACTAGCATGAAGGCCGATTGATTTTCTTATGGGCAACACAACTTCAAATGACTTGCTTGGTGCTTCTGCGCTGTTTTGGGTGACAGTCGATTGAGTCGATGGCAGGGTGATGGTTTGGTCGTAAGAACTTCAACAAAATGGCTAAGTTTGTGAGCGAGTGAAAGATGCATATGTGATCCTGCAAACACACACTTACATGACTTGACTATGAGACGACTCAAACCATCCAGACACATGCTCAACATGACTGATCAACGGTGTGAGCGAGAAGCGCGACAATTGTGATTGATCGTTGGTCTACCACGATGACACTTTCACAACATTGTATGTGACTCCATGTGCAAGTGCGAAAGATGTTTTCATAGTGAAGACATGTACACACGAAGCGAAGACCTTGAGCATGACCAGAACATGGTCGCAAGCATGACATTGACATCAACATACAAAAGCTTGGGTGAAATGATCAAGCAAGGTGGGTGTAAAGACTCACACGAGCTCACGGAGTGAACCCGAGTGTGTGCAATCATAAGTAACACTCTCAAAGGAGGCTTTGAAATTGGATGTAGGCCAAACTTTTTAAGGGTGGTTGTAGCCGCTACAACACCACACAAGAAGACAAGAAATAAGACCTCAGGAAGAGCAGTAGGTTAAGCCTTGGCTTCATAGATTGAGCTTGAATTTACTCTCATTTCATGCATGGAAAACACATTTATGGGGAGTGTGTGGTACCTAGATGACGATGCCTCATTCCACATGACATAGAATATAGATTTTTTTATTGATTTAGAGGATAAGGATCTCCATATGCACATCGAGATGGGATATGATGGAAGCTACAATGTGAACGCGATCAGTACAATCACCTTTCAGAGGGGGTTGGGAACCCATCTCAGACTCAAGGATGTGATGTTTGTTCCTTATCTAAAGAAGAATCTTGTCTCTGTTGTAGTTTTGGAAGACCATGGTTATGATTTCATCTTCAGAAAAGGAAGAGCATTCCTGAGACACATAACCATGGGACAGGTGAAGCAGATCGGGGTTCGTGTGAAGAACCTCCACAATATTGATGTGGAGGATTGTGTTGCTTTGAGCACAAAAGCGGAGAAGGTGCATAGCCACGATTTCAGTGAACTTTGGCGTAGAATAGTTGGCCATTTGCATCATGGCGCTTTGAAGATCATGCAAAAAATAACCACAAGCCTCCCCAAACGAGCAATAGAGCAACATGATACATGCAAGGTTTTAGCTTGGGGAAGTACACAAAAGCCACTTTCCATGATCGGAATCACTGAGCACATGCAGTCCTTGAAAGGATCCACTCTGATGTTTGTGGACCTTTCTCGACAACCTCCACTACAAGGTACAAATATTTTGTCAATTTTATTGATGACTTCTTAGGGAAGTGTTGGATCTTCTTCATGCGGAAGAAGGATGAGACTTTATATAAGTTTGTGGAGTTCAGGCACTAGTTGAGAAAGAAACAAGCAGGAAGGTGAAGGATCTCAAGAGTGATAATGGAGGTGAGTACATGTCAATTGAGCTTAAAAAATTTTGTGCAAAAGAAGGCATTCGATGAGAGTCGACAACACCCCACAACCCACAACAGAATGGGGTGGCTGAGAGGAAGAACTGAAACATTGTGGGAGCAACGAGGGCAATGTTTCATGACCAAATCTTACCTTTGCACTTATGGGATGAAGCATGCAACACAATGATCTATTTTCATAACAAGAGTCCTCATCAAATTCTTGGCATGATTATATTGCAGGATTCTTTCTCAGGGAGGAAGTCAGATGTGTTGCACTTCAAGATTTTTGGAGCCTCTATTTATTACCATGTCTCCAAAGAATTAAGGAATAATCTAGAGCCAACAATATAGTTGGGGGTATTTGTGGGTTACATCGAAACTCTCCACAACTACCGTGTGTACTTTCCATCAATCAGAATGATAGTTATGTAAAGGAATGTAAAATTTGATGAAGGCAAAACCATGGTGTGCTCTCTTGAGAGGGAGCTTCATATCCCACCATAGGAGGATCTTTTAGCTCCAAAGGAGGAGCCTCAGGATGTTTTGTAGTAGCCACAAGTTGAGGAGCAGAGAGTGGAGACAACAATTCAAGCAGAACCATCCAAAGAATGTAAGAAGAAACGAGGGAAGCTAAGAGACTTATGCAGGATGTTAGGGAGAATGTGGGTGCTCCTTCAAATCACCGTAGGCAAATAAGGTCACTAGATATGTACATTGGTTACATGGCACTAATGTGAGCTAGTAGAGACTAATCCATCCTCTTTCGAGGAAGAAATAAAGAAACTAGTATGGGTTGATGCAATGGTGAAGGAGTACGAATCCATTGTAACGAACAATGTTTAGGAAGTGGTACAAAAACTAGTAGACAAATTAGTATTGGGTTTGAGATGGAACTTTAAAGTGAAGCATGCAGTAGATGAAAGCATAGAAAAGTACAAGGCCAAATTTGTGGCCAAGGGGTACTCTCAGGTTGAGGGGATTGACTATGAGGAGACCTTTGCTCTTGCAGCAAGGTACTCATCCATTAGATCAATCGTTTCTTTAGATGCATAGATGGGGTGGAAGATTCACCAAATGGATGTTAAAATAACATTCCTCAATGGATTTATTGAGGAGGAGGTGTATATCGATCAACTAGAAGGCTTAAAGTCTTTTGATTGAGAGCCTCATGTGTGCAAACTAAAGTGTGCATTGTATGGTCTCAAGCAAGCACCCCATGATTGGTACACCAGGATCGATAACTATCTCACCATTTTGGGCTTCACGAAAGTGAAG
Organism: Pinus tabuliformis; assembly: GCA_031772625.1. Taxonomy (NCBI): domain Eukaryota; kingdom Viridiplantae; phylum Streptophyta; class Pinopsida; order Pinales; family Pinaceae; genus Pinus; species Pinus tabuliformis. Next base: position 730,592,300 of record CM062819.1, read on the forward strand.
TGGATGCAAAACTCTATCATATTTTGGTAGAAGATAAATTGTCGATTATTGTTTTATATTTTGATGACTTGATTTTGACTAGTGTTGAGCAATCGATTAGATCTTGCAACGAGGACCTTGCAAGAGAGTTTGAAGTATGGCAAGGTGATGGGGAACTGTTTCTCTTAGGGAAAGTATGCCAATGAGATGCTTTAGAGGTTCCACATGGACATGTGAAAACCCATGGAAACTCCTCTGGCGACCATATGGACATTTGCAAACCCATGGAGACTCCTTTAGTGACAATTTGGAGGAAAGAGGACGCCACTTCAGGTGAGAAATTGAATGTGCTTTTTTATCAGTAGTTGGTGGGCTTAGTCATGTATCTTGTGAGCACATGACCAGATATGTGCTTTGCAGTCAACCAATTGAGCCAAGCTATGGTTAGGCCAACGAAACTGTTTTGGAGGGTAGATAAGCATGTTCAACAGTACCTTAGAGGCACTACCTAGTTTGGACTATGGTATAGATGGACAAAGGGAGTGAATTTGCATGACGTCACAGATGAAAATTGGGTACGGAGTCCATCAGACCGAAAGAGTACATCAGGTGAAATTTTTAGTGTTGGGTCCATAGTGGTTTCCTTGTACAACAAGAAGCAAAGATTTGTGGCACTCAGCTCCACATAAGTAGAATACATGGTTGCAAGTTAAGCAACATGTGAGGCCATCTGGATGAGAAAGATACTTGTTAGCTTATTTGGTAAAATGTTGGATACAACTGTGATTTATTGTGATAATAAAAGTTGCATCAAACTCTTTAAAAATCTTGTTTTTAACAATTGATCCAAGCATATTGATATCCGGTATCACCATCTACTGGATTGTGTGTAAAGGAAAATTATTTTGTTGCAGTACATTCTGACAGAGGAACAAGATGTTGATATTTTGATAAAGGCCTTGTCAAGAGGGAAGTTCGAGTTCCATAGGTGTAGGATAGGGGTGGTTGATAATCCCTTTCTTGCTGAGAGGGAGTGTTGAAAATGCAACAAGAAAATCTCAGTTTGACTTTGCCTTGGTCAAACTAGAGAAAATTCAAATTTCTATTTCAACAAATTTCTTGGAGGTAGTTAACTGATGTAACATGGCACTTGTCACTCACTTAAATCGATGAATTCAAGTTGGGAAAGCTTGAGTTCTGTTGAATATTATTGACTACTAATTTTTAGCAATTGATTTCAGTTAATTTGAGTTATTGTTAGTTAAACTAGTTTTAATTATCAGAAGAACTAGTGGAGGTCAAGTTGTGTAAGTGTAACTTCAACCAAACTCAATGATCAACTAGTTAACTGATTAATCAACCCAAAATAATTGTTGCATGCAGAGAACTTGAGTTACCTAGTTACGATGGAGATTCCAAGGCAGTATACTATTAGTTGTAGCATATTCCCATGTGTATAGGTGGTGCATGCAGTCAAAGGAAGGACCTAGAAGAATTGCATAGTTCAATAATGGGAAATTCCAAGGCCGATTTCTTGGAGGAAGAATGCAAGGAAATAGGAGCTTGAAGGGATTTAAAATTGGCTAAGTGTTGGCCAAAGTCAGTTAGTCAGGCAGAGGGATAGACTATACACATGTAGGGTGTGCTCAAGCTTGAGTAAGCATATGTATTTCATTTCTATTCTTTGATTAATGCAATACAAATAGGAAGGGGGTTTTGAGCAGTTGCTTTCCCATAGATAAATATATGTGCATGTGTGATGTTTCATTTTTCATGTCTATGATTTGTGTCCTAGATGGTGAATTAACTTCCGCATATCAGTAGAGTAACTCAAAGTCTTGCGATTTAGTAAATTTCATGAGTAGTTTTGAATCTACACATTAATTTCTACAAGGTTCACTTGAAAAAACAACTGTTAAGGGTGTAGATATTTGTGTTGACATAGTCTCAGACATTGCTTCTTCAGTTTCCCTTACTTTTTGCGTTTTGTACACTATGAAATTTGCTCCTTCTAAATCTAAAGTGGAACGTGGAATATCTTCAATAATCCTCTTGAGTTTATTTTCTCTTTGTTAAGGAGTTGCTAAAACATTAAGTTTTACAAACTGCTCTATCTCTTGTTGCTCTGGTAATTATTCTAGGGTACATTCTTCCCATAATTCTCTATTAGCATATTTTGTAATGTTTTGTTTTGGTGAATGAACATAAGGAGTAGAACATTGTTGAATTAAGATGGATGAAATATTACCAATTGGATCATAAGGCCAACACTTTACCTTTGTAAATTTAACTTGTTCCAAATCAACTTATTTATTAGTTTCCTTGGTGTTTACAACAAAAGGTCCTATCTGTGCCTTAAGCTTGAAAAGAGCCTCTTTCTTTCTTGGTAGAAAAATCATATGATCAATGTTCAAAATTTGTCTTGTAAATTCAAGTGAAAAGATTTTCATTGGGAGAAAGACTCGTAAACGATATGGAGGGAGCTCTCATCCATGTAACCTTGTTTTAGTAAATCTTTGAAACAAATACCAATCTCCTGATTATGTTTGCTCACTAAGTTGTAATATGTGTTTGATCTTGTATAAATTCCTTGTAGATTCAAACAGCTAATTGTAATTCACTAAGACAATAGACTTGAATCTACTCTACTCATTAGCGGAAACAATTAAACGATCGAAAAATCATGATGCATACAAGAGAAAGTATTCAATCAACACATTACACAATGATTTCCTGGGGAAAACCATAGCCAAAAACCCCTGCTATTTGTATATTACATTAGTAAGAAAATATGAGAAGATTACAATGCTTTTCTCAAGGCAGAGCATCCTCTGCACTATCTCTATCTGTCTCACATCTTCCTAGACAAGTCTAGGTCAATACTTAAACAAATTTCTACTTGCCCAAGTCCCTATTTCCTTGCATTGTTTTCTTGGGAATTATCCCCCTATTAATTGTGGAAATTCCTCAAAGAAATTGCGCAATCCATCATGGGCCTTCCTCTGACTGCATGCACCACCTATACGATTCAGATGATTATACAGCTAATAGTACATTGTCCCCGAACTCCAATCTCAACTGGGTAACTCTGAAATCTAACACGCATGAGTTATTATGAGTGAATATTTAGTTAACTGGTTGATCAATGCAGGAACACCACAATACTAGACCTCCCACTAGCTCCTCCAACAATTGGAACTGGTTTAACTGAATTAATTAATTACAACTCAAAATAAACTCAACCAAGGCTCCTATAATGTAGGAGACACTCAACATGCCTCAAGTTAGACCCTCAACTCAAATTAACTGAGCCAACTAAGTCAAATTAACTTAGTTAACTAATACAAGTTTTCATGTGATGTGGAATTACAATTTTATTCCTAATTTAATTAAGGGACAAAATTAAATGAGGATTTTCTTGTTGCATTTTCAACAGATCTCTGGTAAAACCCTTGGGACTTCACTATTGTTCAATATACTGTAACACATTTATAAAAATTGATCCACAAAGTTTGAAAAAGAAAACTCCTTAGAGTGTTTCCTAACCAAAGATGTCTAATGAAAGATTGACCATAAATTCCCTTGCATATCCTTCTTTTGAAGTTGTATCTGAAATAACTTACTTGACTGATGAAATAGGAACAAATACACCAAAATTGATTGATGTTTAAAGGATATTACAATTCCAAAGTTCATAAATTATTCATGAATGGTGTCTGAGAGATACTGACTGAAATTGAAGTACATAGAAGGTCTCTTTCCTTGAAACAAAGTTGATAGAAAACCTAACACCACTTCATCCACAACATTTCATATAATAATAAACAACACAACATTGATATAATTTGTCTGGAAATCTCTGGGAAGATATTTGAAGGGTAAGGAGGGTTTTGTTGGGGAATGTTAGGTCCCTTTAGTAAAATGGTTCAAATATGAAAGTTATTGGTCGGGGGGTTAATTTTTGATAGGTTTCCAACAATATTTCACTAGAAAATGAATGAATTGAAATAGGAGAAAAGACCTGTAGAGGTTATAAAATCGACTCAGAAGTGATATAAAACAAAATATCTTCATTTTTAGCAATCACAACTCTTTTACTAGGAAAAAATCTCTCTCAACACCATACATCAAATTCTAGAAAATGATGGTGTCATTCAAAATACAAATTGGGGTAGGAAAGATTCCCAAAGGGAAAAGTCATCACTACGGTCTTGGAATCTTTGGAATGCCCAATTTCTTAGCTCATAGAGGTTGAATTCACATTGTGTTTCTACAATTTTAGCATCTAGATCAATTAAAGGCATTTCATCGATTTTAATCGAGGTAGAGGAAATTGGGATTTTGGATTGAGTTTTACCAGACTGACTCTTTCTCTGACTCACGTTGAAAATCTATATGAACTGAAGTGAGAGAGTAAAGTGGATGTTACCCAGTGAATTAACGAATTGATTGTGCCATGTTGCTGGGATTATGTGCAAAGACCTTTATCGCTCCCAACACAATAAATAACCCAATGAACAAACCAATATAACCTTTGTTGATTGCTGCACACTACACCTTTTTGAACTTTTCGAAATAAATTATGATTTGCATCAAAATGCTTTGATGTGACCTCAAACCTTGTGATATTACTGGGGGGGGGGGGGGTCCGATTTTGATCCTCATCCATTGATATATGCATGCACATCTACATCGTGCAAAGAAGCACATGTTTTATGCAAGTGCTTTATTTACAATATAATCAAATACTTTGCAAAAAAACATTTATTTGTGTTTTTTATTTAACATATAGCACTTTATAAACTATAGGATATATATCATTAATATAAATTTCGAGAAAAAAAATAAAACATATTTACAATTTTTTGTGGAAATTTTTGTGGAAAAATAATGTTACAGCACAAGGGATCATAGGGAATATTTACAAAATATTACTCTCTATGCCATAAAGCATTAGGAAATTCTGAAGTACAATATTCTCTGATCTTTTTGGAGGTTTCTTTAAGAACATTTTCGGAATCCATTTATGCCTATCAGATGCTACGTTCCATTGTGTTTAAGTCCATCAGTGGCATCAGAGAATACAAAGACTTATTTTGCTCCTCCTTTTCTTTAACAATGCTACTCTTACAAACACCATCTCTGTACATTGGTGTCTGAATTTGTTGATTTTCTAAATGAAATAACAATTCAGGCTTTACATCGAAATTTGTTGGAGGTAATAATAGGGGGTGAATAAATATTTCTTATCAATCATTATTTTTAATCTTTCACAACATTAATTATGTTAGAGAAAGATTTCGGCGTAAATCACATGAAGAGTCATTTGTCGACGCGTTTCGAACCAACCAGTGTGGTTCATCGTCAGGACAAGATGAAGAAAACAGATCTAGCTTAGCTGTATTCTTCATCTTGTCCTGACGATGAACCACACTGGTTGGTTCGAAACGCGTCGACAAATGACTCTTCATGTGATTTACGCCGAAATCTTTCTCTAACTTAATATGGATCACAGAAGCCTAAACTCTATTATTGAACATTAATTATCTTGAATATTTCATGAACATAAATAGTAAACAACACCATTCAACAATGCACAATAATCAATATAGTAGACACAAATAGTTTAGGTGGAAAACACCCTACGGGTCAAAAACCACCAAACGCTTCTTGATATTTGTCTTAATAAACAATTACATCAAGTTTTCAACTCTAGTTGGAGGAGGCTCCAACCACTTGATTTAGGCTGCAACCTATATAATGCTCCAATACCCTATTTACAAATTGCAACTGGGAGGATGCTCCAATTCCATAGATCTTAGGCTCCATCCCGATGGATGCTCCAACACCCAGTGTACCAATTGCAACTGGACGAATGCTCCAACACCTAGTGTACCAATTGCAATTGGATGGATGCTCCAACACCTTGTGCATGCTACAACCTACCCTAGCGCCACCCTGCTACCTTGAAGTGTTCTCAGGGTCCAACTTGAAGGTGACTCTAATCACCTACCTTGCACTACCCTGCCACCCTAATTAGCTAGTGGACCACATTTCACAATTTTTAGATTGGATCCCTATACACTCAAAATCAATATAAAGAAAATGTAATGAATGTTCTTCTACTTTGCTCAGTATGTATATCAATGTCAAGTACTTGTAGTCTCACAACAAAACCTAATCAATGTACTTCAAACACTTATTCACCAAACTTGACTCTGCGTAATCACATTGCCAAATCAAGACAGTAAACAAACTGCATATAAAACCCTGGTTGTACCAGAACTTCAACAAATTCACTGCTTTGCAATAAGTAATCAATCTGATCTTTGTATCAGTCAATCCTGCAATGGTCAATGTCCTTGTATAGCAACAGCTTATGCCCTCCATACAAACACTAATTCTCACAAATAAATATGCATTAGAAGATTCAAGGAGAAATTGCCCAAGCCAATGTTGTTGTATTGGTGTCGGGAGTTGTTTCAATCAATATGTCATTCGTACTGAGACTCAGTCCTAGATGTCTTAGGTCTATTTTAAGACGTTCCTATAATTGTCTCAAGCTCCGCCTAGTGAGGCCTACTAGCATATGTCTTGTAGTTGGTTAGATATAGAAAATGCCTTTATTGTCCTCAAGGTATTGCTTGGCATGTAATGTCACTGTTGTGTCATTAATGGTTGTACAACAAGAACAATCAAAATTGTAGCTCATGAAATAGTGATACAAGTCACATTATCATCATATCACAATGTGTCACGTGATGTACACAACTATTGTCACCTACTACTATTATAGAGTAGAATGATTGTTATACGACATGTTTACTACAGTTCAATAGAAGAACATCATAATCAATCATCAATATTGAATTGCAAACTCACACTGTAAGGGTACTAATAATGGTTGTAACTATACATTGTTTGTCAAACACTACAATCATCAAAGTTTCACATTATCAATGGTTTGCCCGTACCGTCTAGATTGTCACTATAGGGGATATTGGGACTCTTAATTGCTCAACTATGTTGGTATTGTTTTAGTGACTATGATTGCACATGTGCTACTTTTTCTTTACACCTTCAAGTCGTCTTAGTTCAGTGCAAAAATCGACTTATTTTTTCATGCACAAACAAGTATATACATGGATACCTACTTCACTATAGACAAGGAACAACATGTTGCTATGTCATCACAAGTTGACACTTGACATAGTAGTTGTTTATACATGCCTTGTAGAAATATGTGTATGTATATTGAATTCCTTGCTCAAATATAGTCAAGCTTCACAAACCTTGTTTGTTGAAGACTTATACTCAAGAATTTACCTTTACTGTGGTTCAAGCAAACACTATACAATTTATGGCTACAAAATTTTAAAGAGAATGAACCAAACCGCTACTTGGATTCTTTAAAGTGACCTTTGTATGTCAGCTCAAGTATAGAGGTTTCCAGCATGTACAAATATGAACAGGCCTCGACAAAATTATCCACGATTTGATCTTTGAAGCAAGTGTGTCTCTTCCACAAAGAGATCTGAGTCCTTATGCTAATAAAATTATCTTCCAAGATGATGAGAACATAATCTTAAGCAATCATAGAGACTTAGGTTTCAATAATTGATCATAAGGTCGACTTTAACACACTGAGAGTTCTAAAAAACATTTTCAATGTCATGGCCTGATCCTTGTATTGATACAAATGTGGCATGAGGATGTCACTTCAATCTAGATGAATTTGATTTGGTGCTCAGATGGATTTAGGACAACTCCAATAGATGTGTTGATTATTATAAATCATAAAACCCTTCCAAGTTGAATTGTCAATGTAACACACAAATATCTATAATAACTTTGATTTTAGACCTCCTTAGGCTCTTGAACTTCATTGACTATAATATGCAAAGAAAACCAATCTTTGTTGATCTGTGATGTCAAGAATTGGGCTCCTCAGAGAAGTTGAAGCATTCAAGTGCTAAAATTTGCCGCAATTTTTCCTTAATAGAGAGTCAAGGTTCTATTCAACTTTGTTGTCCTATAACGTATAATAAATAACCCTTCGAACAGTATTCTTGACTTTATAATAGGATTTTTTGTCCTATAATGAGGACTCAAATGAATGCCCTAACCACATAGATTCAATACTTTAGAATGATGGAGACAAGTGACATCTGTTACCCAAGGTTTATTGCCCTAGAAGGCTGAGTGAGTGTGTCTACAAGAACTCCCAAATGAATCCAAATAACCAAAGATAAACAACAAGAAAACCTAACCCTATATGTCTCGTTTTTTTATATAGGAGCTGAATTTCAGAGTAATAATCACTATAGATATTTTTGTTAAAGTACATAATGAAGAGGACTAATCAATGGTATTATATAATTTCTTTTGGCATGAGAGAAAACTTGCAAAGATGAACATTGGAGGATATTTAGGAAAATGGATTTCTTGAAAGTTTGAGCTTTACTTAGACTGACATCCAAGGATGGGACTACTGAGATTTAATTTCTTTTGACTTAGGAAGGGGATTCTAAGGGCAGCTTATTTGCACACTTGGACATGTTTAAACCCTTCATACAATGGTTGATCCTTAAATCTAGATAAGAAACCCTTAGCTCGATAAAATGGCTAATGATGATTTTCCATATCACCACTCCTTGGGTTTTTAACCCATTAACTGCAGTCGTCAACTTCAAATGTGAATATCTCTTAATCTAGGAGGCCTCTCGGGGCATGCCACATATAATTGGAAACATTTAAACGAGGATAATCCAATGATGAGGATCTCCAAGGAAACCTTAGTGATTTGCTGATTCAAAAATCCTGAACAAGTTCAAGGTACGTCCTTAGTCCAAGGAACCTAAACCCTAGAACAAGGGTTTTCAACCATCCAACGATGGAGCCTCCAACTTGATGTAATCTAGACAAATATAAGAGCATTCATTAATAGTTTGGCATCAATGACAGATGTTTAGTCAAATGCAAACTCCAAGGTTGACATCAATGATCGCACCATTCAATAATATTCCCCTTTTTCATTGATGGAAACACACATACTCCGTCTGCGAGTAAAAATCCCTGACTTCATTCCTCTACATTATTATCCTGAATTCTCTCTGCCTTTGACATCAATGGAAAATGGTGACTGCCCCACACAATCTGCGTGATTCTATGGACCTGCAAACTGTCTATGCTTCTCCCCGATGAAATGTCTTCTTTTCTCTTCCTGCAAGATACTTGTTAGTCTTCGAAATGATTTCCTCAATGCTTGTTGCAACAACAAATCTCCCCCTGTCATGCTATGCTTCATATGGATTTCCATAATTTAGACCTCTAGTAATTTTGCTCTATAAACTTATTTTTCCCCAGTTCACAATGTTGATGACTCCCTTGACTTCTTCAAATGATATACCTATATTCCTATTTTTCGATTTTAAGGAGATGAAAATCACTGTGGACTTGTATTCCTTTAACCTTTCTTCTCTCCTTGAACCTACTATAATGTCATGAACTTGACACATTTGACTTGAAGTTGTTATTTTGGCCATAATACTTCACATATGTCAAATATAGACCTTTCAATAGAAAAAACGTGCAAACATTACTGCATAGACTCCCCCTCTTCAAAATTCAATGAGTCAACAAGCCAAAATTTTCAAAAAAATGTATCACCAAACTTTTTGGCTGGATCTTCCTAAATCTTGTCATCGTCCAATGCACATGTTGATTCTTCATGCTTTTTTCCCCTTATGAATCCTGAAAGCATGACTACTGAGACTTTCTTATATGCTTGATATTCTTGTACCTATTTTCTTCTCCAAACCTTCATGTAACTAATGTTAAATTTATGATTCATGGTTGATTCCATCTTGCACCTGCAATCCTGGGCTATGTGCCCATAATTATGACATTTGTAACATTCGACATTGGGTCTGAATACATATATCTTGCTATCAAAGTCATTGTTAAACCTATCTTGTTATCCTACAAACTTGCTTCTAGGGTTTTGATATTGCCCTTGATAATTATACATGTCATAAGCTTTACAATTCCTAGCCATATGCCCAAATTTAGTACATGAAAAACAATAACCATTAAACAAATTAGCGTACTTGAATGAGTTATCTTATCTGGATGGTCTTATATATTTTTTCTTCCTCGAAGGTGGTGGTGTACTATTTTTTTGACCTTTGTCATTTATTTCTTCAACATTATTCTTTGCAACATTTTTAATCTTCTTCGGACTTTCATATTGATTAGTCTTTTCATCAATCTTACCTTGCGAATCCTTGGAGGTTGTGCCTTTATCACATGGAGCTTTACTTGCTTCTTCTACCTTCATCTTAAACTGAGCCGATTCTTGACCTTTCTTGTCAATAACCTGCAAGTGTTCTTTTTTCCAATCCTTGAACTTGTTGATTTCATTAAGAGCTGCATCAAGTTCTTCTTGCTTTTGAGCAAGGTCTTCTTGAAACTTACTTTTCAATATTTGTCTTCTTCTTTCTGCTTCTTCTATTTGTAGCTTTAGAAGAGTGACCTTTTTTGCTTGTTTGTTGAGAACTTGTATCTATTCCTTCTATTTTTCATTTTAATTCCCAAGCTTGTCTATATATGCAATAGTTGTATCTCGTTCCCTTTGCTTATGGTCAACTTCAGATAAGTACCTTTTATCAAATTCCTTCAATTTACTTGGCAGGTCTTTCTCTTTCTTTTCTACTTCCCGTGCTTGGAGTTGTAAGAGAGCAACTTATTCCTTGAGTGTGTGATTTTCCTTTTCCGTGTTCTTCCATTCTTTGTTACTTTCTTCAATTCTCTTCTAAGTGATTATTCAACTTTATGGCTTCTTCCAAATGCACTTTAAGGCTGATGATTATCTCATTTCATTCTTCATTCTTCTTATTGAGGCTTCTAGCATGTTATTTTTCTATCTTCAGTTTGGATTTCAAAAGTTTGACATTTTCTTTTTCAGCCTTAAGCTCCTTCATAACTCATATAATTTCTTTTTGAAATTCGATCTTGTTCATCTCTTCATCTTCTTCTTTGGGAGATTCCTTCCTATTATTAACGTTAATATGATCTGGAATTATTTCAATACCTAGAACTTCCTTTGAAAGCTTTGCAACTTGCTTCTTTGACTTTTCCAATCCATGTACTCTAAGATCTCCATTCCAACTGTTAAGTTGCTACTGAAGGAACCTGATCTGATACCAATTGTTGGAAATACTGAGGGGGGGGGGGTGAATCGATAGTTTTTATCAATTAGTATTTTTTAATCTTTTAGATAATTAATTATCTTTAATATTTCATCAACATAAATAGTAAACAACACCATTCAACAATGGCCAATAATCAGGCCAGTAGACACATACATTTTAGTTGGAAAACCACCTTTGATTCAAAAACCACCGAATGCTTCTTAATATTTGTCTTAAAAAATTATTATATCAAGTTTTCAGCTCCAACCCCATGATTTATAGGCACCAACCTGTAGGATGTTGCAACACCCTGTTTACTAGTTGCAACAGAGAGGACACTCCAATTCCCTACATCTCAGGGTCCAACCTGATAGATGCTCCAACACCCAGTGTACGAGCTGCAACTGGACGAGCACTCTAATGCCCTATGCAGGCTACAACTTGCCCTAACGCCACCCTTCCACCTTGAAGTGTTCTTAGGCTCAAATTAAAGGTGACTTCAATCACCTACCTTGCACCACCCTGCCACCCTAAACAACCAGTGGACCACATTTCACAATTTTTAGACTAGATCCCCCTATGCTAAAAATCAATATAAAGAAACTATAATGAAGGTTTTTCTACTCTGCTCGATATGTGTATCACTATAAAGTGTTGAAAGCCTCATTACTCAACCTAACCATTGTACTTCAAACACTTATTCACCAAAACTACCTTTGCTCAATCACAATGCCAAGTCAAGACACTGCACAAGTTGCATATCAAAACCTCGTTGTACCAAAACTTCAACAAATTCATAGCTCTACAATAATTAATCAATATGATCTTTGTGTTATTCAATCCTACAATGGTTAATGTCCCTGTATAACAACCATCGATGCCCTCAATACAAACACTGCAATGCTCACGAATAAATACGCATTATAAGATTCATGGAGTAGTTTCCCAAACTAATGTTGTTGTACCAGATCCAGAAGTTGTGTTAATCAATATATCGCTAGTACTGAGACTTAGTCCTATATGCCTTATGTTTGTTCTATAACCTTCCTCTAATTGTCTTAAACTCTGGCCAAGGAGGCATATTGGCATATGTCTTGTAGTTGGTCAGATATAGAAAATGTTTTTATTGTCCTGTTGACGGTGCTGGACCCGCCAACATGTCAGGGGATCTCCCAGGTAAGAAGTCAAAATTAGACCTCAAACCGTTTGGTGTAGGAGTCCCAGTAGTGGGTCGTACAGTATCGACTTGACCGTGGTTTCATACAGAGGCAAGTAAGATGTCCCTGTTGGTAGTGTGACATATGCGGCAAGTCAAGGAAGGTGCATGAGCGGTTCTAACACACGGAGGGTGAGGTGAGTGTGCCCCTTGGAAACCTGTGAAAGCATGTAGTTAAGAAGGGAACACATGAGAAAAGATGCACCACAAAATTGAAGGAAAGTAAGCTAGCAATCCAAAGTGATGGTTAACCCAACAACCTATTTCAGTAAGATTCATACATACATATACATGCATGCGTAAGCAAATAGATACATATATCATTTAGAGTAAACAAGATAGCTGAAATACAATACAACATATGCATGAAACGGGCTGGCTCTGTTATATTAAGAAGTGTAAGTTTCAATCATACAATACAACCATGACCAACCACTAGTTCCAACAGCGGAACGTTACAGTCATTGTCGCCTGCTCCTCCAAAGAGATATACTAGCTCTGCACAGTGGAGAAGCTAAGGTTCATTACAATACTATCCAAGCTTTCTCTAATATACTCCTATCGTAAGCTTGGCTGACCAAAAGCCTATACAATGAGTTATGAGGGACTATATATAGCAAAGGGTGGGGTGGCCCTTGACATTCCCCTTTGCGAAAGTTCATCTACCCTCATGACTCTTCATCTACTCTATGACTGTTACATCCAACTATCGACACTTGAACTTCCACTTGAAAAGACATTACATACAATCTGCACATGTACCCAGGGGAGACAAAATAGGCTCGAACAAGTCATGCAAGACATCACTATGACTCAGACAACTATGGGAAGACCAACTCTTCAACATCCTCTCAGTGGACGATAGTAGTGAACTGATGCCAAGATCGGTAGTCCACGATGGTGTCCGTGTACTCTAAGGTGACATCTTTATGGAAATGAACTCTTGCCTCCATAACATCCGGGTACACTGCTCGAGCTCATCTGTCCAACTTGTTTGATAACATGTGCATCATTGTCCTGAGTGCGGCTGGACCAATGACATATTGATGCATGGTGTCTGCATTGATCGCCAAGTCTGGGCTGGTGGCTATGCACATTAACTCGTCAAAGTACGAGTCAAGCTCCATTCGAACCTGTTCCTTTGTCTTTGCCTGAGTGAGTGTCCCAATAGATGGGATCGCATGTGCGTGCACAACAACATCCATTCTCCTGAATACCCATGCATGGAAAGCCTGCAAACTAGTGATGAGCTATGGGAGAACTTCATAGTTTCGGATCTGACTATGGATGCGTGCCTTTAGCTCGACCAATTTGGGCTTCATCATCTTGGGAAAGTGTAATGGGGCTCCCTTGTATCTCATTGTCCATGTTTGCATGTAATCAACAACAACATGCACGTTCGACAAGATACATGCTCTCCTTGCACATTGCTGCTGCCAGCCATTGAGATGGACAACTGCCTTATGCACGGTACCAAACTTGGAATACAATGGTCGCATGACTGTGTCAAGGGACAATACTTCATCCAATATTGCCTTCTTCAACTCTGCTCGGGTGGATGTTGTAACCAATTCTCCTCCCTACTTGGCCATCTATAACTCCTTAGCCATTCGCTCGTTCTTAGCTATCAAGAAGCGAACACTCGAGCTAGTGGTTTTGGCATATTCTTTGGTAGCATCGGCCAATGATGTTGGATGCTTGTGCATGTCAGACACGATCAATCGTTCCTTAAACTATGCAGGAGATGTGTGATCATCTGGAGTCGACACTATGCGAGATTGCACAACTCTATGTTGGGGCTCATCGAATGAGATGTTGTGCATCTCTCCCTTTGGATTGTCTCCAAGGATTTTAGTGTCTCCTTGGTCGCTTGGGACTTGCTCCGCTTCTGGATCCGGTGAAGCTGGTGGGTCGACCTCTTGGTGGTGAGGCATGAGGTCGATGTCTTGCTCTAACTCCTATTCCTCCATGTATGTATCCATCTGCTCAAGTGTTTGTTCAATCTATGGAGCGAAGTCTTGCTCCTACGACTGCTCACCCTATCTGCTTGGTGCCAGTTGTTCAGATGAGTCGGCTACCTGTATGGGAGTAGTTTCATCTGTCTGTATACGTTGTGCCCCTTGTTGTACTTTTTCATGTTGTGCTTCCTTCTCATGTCTGCACAACTCCTATTCCTTCTCGAGTTGCTCCTTCAACTCATGCAACTCCTTCTCTATTTCCTCCATTCTTCATTTTTCTCTTTGCCTTTGCATGTTCCTCCTATCATGTTGTTGCCTCTTCGCCTCTATTGCCAAAGGTGCTTTCTACACAAGTGGGTCTACTCAGAACTTGCAACTTTGTTCTGCCTCAGCGCTATTGACAATCTTCCTCTTGCCTTTTGTCGCACACTGGTATGTTTACCTCTGCTGCTGGTGCTCTCCTGGATGTTGCTTCATGCTGCTTCGCTGACCATTCCACAACGATGCTGACCGGTTCATTGGGCCAGGAGAAGCTGTAAAAAGATCTCCATGGGTCCTCCTCTGCCCAATGACATGCCCTGTGGATCCACTGAAACTATACCCTCGTGCAGTGATCTTTTATAAAACAATGCGGGTCATACGGGTTGAAGCTTCGGGCGTCGAATGGATATTTCTTGATCTCCTTTGCTTCGACATCTACATGCTTGAAATTTTGGATCTCGTATAACCTAATCTGCAACGGAAGAGTGGTCTAAGGTGCCTTCTCCTTCTGGTATAGCCCAGCTGGCAGTCCTGTCGAGATGTGGTATGATACTTCTTGCATGACGAGCTTGTCCAAGGAAAACTTCGGTTCTTGCATGACGAACTTGTCCAAGGAAAACTTCAGTAAACACATGCGGAGGCTTCTTTGCACTGTACATCCGTATGAAGGTTCCAGACGGTGAGGCATACCAATATGCTATATCGATCAGTGTCTCCATTGATTCCTTTGACATGCAAGGTGGATCCTGTTCGAATATCATCTTGTACATCGGGGTGACAAAATGATCTAACAGCTGTGTGATAACTCCTTTGAAGCTGCACTCAGAATTTTTTTACAATAAGTGTTCACAGAGTTTTCAAGTGATGTCCATGCCCACTTCAAGCCCGGGAACTCCTGAGGGGCACATATTACATCCAAGATGTAAGCGGACATGTATATTTCTGTTTGCTGACCCTTGGGCAGTTGTCGAGCTCTTGTTACTTGTTCCTCACCCTGTGAGAAAACATGTTGAACTAGTTGCATGCTTTACCTTCACTGGCCAGTTGGTCCAACGCGATTACCCAACTCTGCGGGAAGGTTTCCGTGCTCTCTTAGCCATACAAGTGACATGTAAAGATGACCAAGTATTGATATGCCTTCCACAATATCCTCATCTTGTAAACTTGGTTGGGGGTCATCCTGAATTTTGCCAGCTCCTTCACCCAGTTCTTCAAGATATCGCTGGAGTTGGCATTGCTGCTGGGTATGCTGAAGGGTGCTTCCATGGTGACCACTGGCTTCGACATATGATACATCTGTTCATAATCCTGTGCCCTCAAGGTAGAAATATCCGTCCCACTGGCACTGCTCAATGTTATCATCTCAGGATTAGTGTGCAAGACGATCCAATGTATCATGTCTGTGCATGGGAACACGGGATACCTGCATGCAATCCAGTACAAGCCGGACTTGTGAATGTTAACATAGACCTGGCGGTCTTCGAGGTCTTCCCAAAATGTGCCTACGAATGCATCATTGACCTCTTGTGATTTCAGCTTGATGTCCTTGTCTACAATCAGTTTGGTGTCTTCATAGATAGACAAACTTGTAGACACTCGCTCAACTACTGCTCCAATTGCGCTTCCGTCGGTGTCTTTTGATCTTGCTCTTTGGGAGGCCATTGATCTTGGACTACTGAGAGGCAGACGAACACTTGCTAGATCTAGAGACATGGTGACATGCATGGAAAAAAATCTGTAAGCTAAAACCAAAGCAAACTTGAGGAACAACATGCAACATACCTAGGGATTGACTGGTAAGGGTTGCACACTTTTTCTTGGGAGGTTGGGATACTGGCTGTGGGAATTGTGCAAAAGGTAGTCCAGAATTCTGGGAGGCTGGCTGGTTGCTAGAATTGTGCAATGCGCAATCCAGACTGGCCTATCGGCTACTGGGATTGTGCAATGTGCAATCCCAGCTGACAAGGGTTGCAGACCCAGTGACTGCATTGTGCAATTTTCTGGGCCAACAGTAACTGCCTCTCAGAATTGGCACTGGGCATAAATGCGCATTTTCTGAGAGGAAGGCAGAGCCTTCCCTCTCAGGATTGCGCAATGCTATCTTGGTGAGGTAGAGTCCAGGCCAAGGTTGCCCAGACCTACCGATGGGCAACTGAAAGCAAATGGAGATGTGAATGCCTCGTGATATTGAGTGTAAGTAAGTGAATGATCATGCATGCAAATAGTAAATGTGAGATTCAGAAAATGGAACAACATGCATGTGTGTGAAGCGAGTCGCCAAATCGGCGACCGTTCGTGCAAAAAAATGTCATGCATGCAACAATGTGACAACAGTGAGATGCTAGCGAAAACTGAACCGGTGCTAATACAAGCTAATATGCATGCAAACGGCAACAAGCATTCACATAAATCAAGCATACATCACTCACACAAGCGAAAACACAAAAAGCGACAGAAATGCTGCAAAAGACAAGTTAAGCGAACTTACCCAGAAATAGCTGAGCTGGATGTGTCGAAGACTCCTGGATGTGTTGTGGGATGTCAGAGCTCCAAGATCGATGTGAAGAAGTGAGCTCTGAAGCGTCGAATAAATAAGTTTGAGGCTCATGACGCGCATGCCAAAAATTTAGGAAAAAGCGACACTTGGAGGAAAGATTCTAAAATGATCTTTGCATGTAACCTCTAGCTACTAAAAATAGATCCCTAAAATCTAGGGATGTTTTTTTGCATGTTGATATTTGCTATTTCGTGAAAAATCATCCCATGCATGCAAGTCAAGTTTTCTCGGTCCCGGGTGGAACCGGTCAACTTGATGGCACATGCAACAACCTGCTTCATTGAGGGTAACTTTTGCACAGTTTCTGGGAGGAAGATGGGCTTGTTGCTCAGAGGTATTGCTAAATTTCTGGGCTTAGAAGTTGACTGCTACCTTGGATTGCGCAATTTTTGGGCTGAGTAGTCCTACTGGGCCAAATTGCGCAGTTTTCACTGGGAAGGTTGACTGGTAGGATCGCAATTTCTGAGGCTAGCAAGCTATCAGTTAGGATTGCACAATTTCTGGAGGGAAGGATGGTTCCCCTCTAGAATTACGTAATTTCTTAAGGGAGATGCTCATCCAACAAATGGACCAAGTCCGGGGAAGCAGCCTGTGAGGGGAATGCAACAAGCTATCACGCACACGCTGTCTTGCTGCTAGAAAACCATTGGAGCTTGTGTACTTGACAGTGCAATACATGTTCTTGAGGATGGTTGGTAGGGAGGCTCCAAAACGAAGCTAAGGAAAAGTTTTTGAGGGTGGTTGTAGCCGCTACAACATGTCCTCAAAGTACTAGTTGACATGTAAGGTCACTATTGTGTCATTAATGGTTGTATAATAAGAACAATGAACCCTAGTTCATGAAATAGTGATACAGGTCACATTATCATCATATGACAATGTGTCATGTGTTGTACACAACTATTGTCACCTACTACGGTTATAGAGTGGAATCACTATTATACCACATGTTTACTACAATTCAATAAAAGATCATCATAATTAATCATCATTGTTGCATTGCAAACTCACACTATAAGGGTACTAATAATGTTTGTCACTATACACTATTACACTACAGTCATCAAAGATTCACATTATCAATGGTTTACCTATACTGTCCATCTTATGACTATAGGGGATATTGAGACTCTTACTTGCTCAACTACGTTGCTTTTGTTTTAGTGACTATGATTGCATAGGTGCTGCTTTTTCTTAACACCTTCAAGTCTTCTTATTTCAATGCAAAAGTCGACTTCTTATGTCAGTCACAATCAAGTATATACATTCAAACCTACGTCACTATAGAAAAGGCATAACAGGTTGTTGTGTCATCACAAGTGGACCCTTGACACAATAGTTGTTTATACAAAACTTACAGGAATATGTTTATGTATATTGAATTCCTTGCTCAAATACATGCAAGTTTCACAAACGTTGTTTGTTGAAGCTTTATACTCAATACTTTACCTTTAGTGCGGTTTAAGAAAACACTATATAATTTATGGCTACAAAATTTTAAAGAGAATGAACCATACAACTACTTGGATGCTTCAAAGTGACCTTTGTATGTCAGCTAAAGTATATAGGTTCCAACATGTACAAATATTAACAAGCCTCAGCAAAATTATCCACCGTTTGATCTTTGAAGAAAATGTGTCTCTTCCATAAATAGATATGAGTCCTTATGCTCACAAAATTATATTCCAAGGTTCCAAGAACATGTCTTAAGCAATCACAAAGACTTAGGTTTCAATAATTGATCATAAGGTTGACTTTAACATAATGAAAGTTCTAAAAAATGTTTTCATTGTCATGCCTAGATCCTTGTATTGATGCCACTGTTGCATGAAGATGTCACTATAATCTAGAAGAATTTGATTTGGTGCTTAGATGAATTTAGGTATGCTTTAATAGATGTCTTGAGTATTATAAATAAAAAACCCTTCCAAGCTGAATTTTCACTATAACCCACATAGATCTGTAATAAATTTGATTTGAGATCTCCTTAGGCTCTTGAACTTCATTCACTGTAATTTGCAGAGAAAAAAAATATTTGCTAATATGTGAGGTCAAGAATTGGGCTCCTCAAAGAAGTCAAAGCATTTAAGTACTAAACGTTGTCTGCGACCTTTCCCTAACAGAGAGTCGAGGTTCTATTCAACTTCGTTTTCCTGTAATGTACAAGAAACATCCCTTCCAATAATTTTATTAACTTTAGAATAAGCTTTGATGTCCTATAATGAGGGCTCAAATGAATTCCCTAACTGCAGAGATTCAATACGTCAGAATGATGGAGGCAAGTGGCATCTGTTTCCCTAGGTTTATTTCCCTAGAAGGTCACATGAGTGTGTTTGAAAGAAATCCCAGATGAATCCCAAATAACCAAAGGTAAACAAGAAGAAAACCTAACCCTAGATGTCTCATTGTTTTGTACAGGTGCTTAATTTAAGAGTATTAATCACTATAGTATTTTTGTTAAAGTACATAATGAAGAGGACTAATCAATAGTCTTATATATTTCCCTTTGGCATGTGAGAGGGCTTCCAAAGATGAACATTGGAGAATATTTATGAGTATGGTTTCCTTGAAAGTTTGACCTTTATTTAGAGTGACATCCAAGGATTGGTCTCTTGAGATTTAATTTCTTTTTGATTTAATATCTTTTGACTTAGGAAGGGGTTTCTAAGGGAAACCAATTTTCACTCTTGGACATGTTGAAACCATTCATACAATTCATGATCCTTAAATCTAGATAAGAATCCCTTAGTTTGATAAATTGACCAATGATTAGTTGCCATATCACTACTCCTTGGGGTTTCGACCCATTGATTGGGGTCGTCAATTTCAAACGCAATTATCTCTCAATCCAGGAGGCCTCTTAGGGTGTGCCACACATCACCAAAAACATTTAGACAAGGATAATACAATGAGGAGTATATCTGAGGAAAACTCAGTGATTTGATACTTCAAAAACTTTGATCAAATTTGGGTCAAGAGAACCCAAACCCTAGAACTAGGGTTTTCAACCATCGAATAATGGAGCTTCGAAATTGATGTAATATAGACCAATATAAGAGTGTTCATTAATAGTTTGACATCAATGACAAGTGTTTGGTCAAAATCAAACTCCAAGGTTGACATTAATGACAACACCATTCAACAAAAGTAGTTGGACTAACCATTTTGATAAAATAAGATCCTAAAATGCACTCATGTGGAATTTCTTATACACCATAAAATGCATCTTCTAATTTTTTTACCTTCAATATATATTAATAAGGGATATGTTTCTCCAAAAACTTCTACCTCATTCTTATTTACAACTGTCCCTCTGAGTTGGGTTTCTTACCACAAATATGTGGGAATGGCTTGTTTTCTCATTACATTGAGTTGTGCACCTGTATATACTAGTCTTTCTATCTAGTGTGGATTATTATCTAGATAAATCCATACTTTTATAAATAAATTAATTCTTATAAAGAATAATGTAGGATATTCTTGTTCTTGGCCCATTATCCTTTCTTCATCAAGCTTGTGTTATTCTTCTTTAATTTCAATTCCTTTGTTCTTTTTGTTGTATCATGCTTTATAAGATAGATCAAAGTCTATTTCATCATAAGCCCTAGTCATTTCTTCATCTAAGGAGACAATTTCTTGTAATATAATGGCTTCTAATAAGCTTTTAAGTTATTTATTTTCTATCGTTATTGTTGCTTTACTTATTTTATTTGTTCTTCAATCTAGACTAATAAAATATACTCTTTATCTCTTCGAAATTGTTGTCTGTCATAATGTTTGTATGGACCAGAATAAAGAACAACATGATTGTAAATGTTTGGATTTTCATTGGAAGGAGAACTAATAGAACTATGAGGCTGTCTAACAATAAGTTTGATAACTTGTTGTAAGAGCATATCTCTTTGAGCTCTTAACTCAATTATTTACTGAACTTGCCAGACAGGAAGAGTATCCAATTTTTTTTGGATTTCTTCTAATATTTCTTCCTGACTCTTTGTTTAGTAGTAGAAAACATAAAAATATCATATTGTGGCCGAGGAGTTTTCACAGTTTGGTAATATTCTTCAAAACTTGGATATTGATAATTTTCAGGGTCTTATACCCTCCCTAATATTTTAGATCTAGAAGACAAAGTTGATCAGCAAGATGTTCAACATCGGAATGAGAAGAAGGTTAAGTAGAGGAAGAGTCATTATCTTCATCAGTGGGAAGAAGGATGATGTCATTAGTTCGTGGAGGTGGAGAAGTAGAATAAACAAAATAAAGATCCCACATTTTGGATTAAGGTCTTCTATGAAGATAGGAGAAAGATGGGGGCTTGTTGCATTCTTGGGATTCTTATTTGCCCAATGTCCTAGATTGTGGCAATTATAGCATGGAGCTCTTGGGGTAGAGTGTCTTTTGTGATAAGGATTCTTGGAAATAGAATGTGTACAATGACGAGATTTAGAGGTTTTATAATAAGAAGCAGGAAGATTAGGAGCCCAAAGATACTTAAAAGAATACTTCTTATATCTTTTCTTCTTGTGTTTGCATCTTTTACAATAGCAAGATGTAGAATGAATTCACTGATGGAATCTATTAAAAGCACCGTAATTCCACTTTGGCATTTTCCATAATTTTTTACACAAAGAGGATGTAAACATATTATGAAACCATTTAAAATCTTCAGATACCCACTTTTCAAGACAATGTTCTTGGAAAACTGTATCTATATGACAATATTCCATGGCAAGAGTCACACCTTACAATTAGACATTTTTGTATTTGAAATATTGCTCAATTGAATATGGAAGAGCGTTTGAGAAATTGTGAATATAATACTTAATATAAGTAGGATCAATAGCTTTGCTAGCTCCTATAAGAACTTTTTGCATATAACAAAAATATCTATGATTAAGAGATGAATTTCCCAATATTTTAGACATGAATAGAGATTGAAGATGTTTTACATATGATACAACCTTTTTAGCACCGTAAAATTGTTGGAATTATAACACAGGTGTTGTGCTTGATGGAAATTCACTCATATGACAGATCACAGTTCAGGCTCTCAGAATGAAAGAAAAAGATATATACGCAGGTTATACTCAACCAAGCCACATATACATGCGGGTTCTCCGATCAAAAGACACATATGCGTGTGCATGCACTTTCACGCAAGGAAAAGCGTGTACATGTGGGAAACTTTATTTTTAGTCCATGGTATTTAGTCCTTGGTATTTGGACCTATGGTTTTGGACCATGGTATCCCGTTTGAAGTGTTGAACCCAGGTATTGGATCCCAAGTATTGGTTCTAAGTGGTTTTGGACCATGGTATTGAGTAAGGTCTAAGACTATAAAAGGGGAAGGAGATCATTAGGAAAAGGCACTCAAGGATTGAATATCTGATGAAGAGCAAGATCTAGAATACTGGTTATTGGGTTATGGTGCATAGCTGGATCTGAATCAAGGAGGAACCTGAGTGCTAGAAGAAGGATAAGTCATATTGATGGGTCAAGATGTTAAGGCTTGAATAGAAGTATCTTTGTGTGATTTTGATCTGTTACATTTGGCACATGACTTGATCGATAAATCTGATGGTCTGGGTATAACTTATGTATGAATAACTAAAAAGGGTAGATTATCTTTTATAGATCTGTACGCAGGTTCAGCATAGAAAAGACGCATATACACACTGGTTCGGTAATTTAAAATAGCGTATACACATGTTGGCCTTAATATAGTAGCGTATGCACGCCGGTTGCACATATTGAAGTAGCGTATGTCTCATAAAATATGTTTTAGCTACTTCTTTTTATTGTTGTAGTGTTCTGGGTTCAGGATTGGTTTCTGGTTACTGTTACTATATTCTGGTTACAACATTCAAAGAAGTGATTGTTTGATTCAGTTTTGTTTGGTGAAAAGGAGATTGGTTGATGCAGATACATTTGATGTTTGATTGATGTTATTGATGGATCCAGTCTGAAAATTTATGAAATGTGGTCCCTGGAAGAAAAGAGAAGGTTGTAGCCTTCTGTAGGTCAACACCTACGTACTAGTACATCAACTAGTACAAGAGCTAAGGGGGTTGTAGCTCCCTTCCAGGAGAAGCTGGAGAACGAGAGAAGGTTGTAGCCTTCTGCAGGTAGAAGCCTGCGTACTGGTATAAGACTGCACCAGTATAGAAATATTGTAAAAGAAGTTTCTTATTAAAAGAAGATAGAGACGAATTGTAGCAGGTGGTTTTCACCCACATTGGGTTTCCACCTTATATCTTGTGTTCATGTGTGTGATTGCATGTACTGTTTAATGCACTTGATTACTGTTTTATGGTCCTGATACACAAATTAAGATCAGCTAACTAAATTAGAATTCTACAAGATATACGCGGTTTTCTCTAAACACAGTTGCATATATAAGCAGGTTTAATTAATAGAAGTAGCGTATAACAATTTGTTTATGGAAATGAAAAATTGTGAAATTGCTAATACTGATTCAGCCCCCCCCCACCCTCTCAGTATTATTTCCAACAATTGGTATCGGAGTAGGTCCTTCAGAAGAAGCTTGATCGCTTGAAGGAAGATCTATCATCATGAGCAACTACAAAAAAGAGGCATCCATCAGGCCACCAATCTTTGATGGGGGCAACTTCGTCTATTGGAAGGTAAGAACCACAACCTATCTTCAATCTCTTGGTACAGAAGTTTGGGATATTGTGGAAGGAGGATACACATTTCCATCAGCAACTCCCATAGATACGACTGGTAAAAAGCAGTATGAAACAAATGCAAAGGCTGTCAATACGCTATTGGGGACCCTATCTCAGCCAGAATTCGTCAAGGTTATGCAGCTCAAAACGGCCAAAGAAATATGGGACAAGATCATTCTAAGTTATGAAGGAGACGATCAGGTAAAACGTGCAAAACTACAATCTCTCAGAATTCAATATGGAACTCTTAGAATGCAAATTGATGAAAGTGTGGCTAATTATTTCTTACGTATAGATGAGATTGTTAATCACATGAAAAACTTGGGTGAAGAAATAAAAGAAGTTACTTTAGTTGAAAAGGTTCTAAGATCTTTGTCTTGTAAGTTTGAATCAAAAGTTTCTGCCATAGAAGAAAAGCAAAATCTTCAGAGTATTACTATGTCACAGCTGCATGAAATCCTAACTGCTTTCGAAATGAGAAAAGGGGGACCATCAGATAGGAGAGAAGCTGTATTCAAAGCTTCAGGGAAAGGAAAATACAATGAGTCAGGGCATACATTAGAAGGAGAGGAAGAATCGAACTTTGTCAAGAACCTTCAACAAGGTTCTGGAAGATTCAGAGGTAAGCTACCTTTCAAATGCTTTGCTTGTGAAAGAGTCAGTCACTATGCAGCCAAATGTCCTCATAAAGATAAGCTTGATAAAGGTAAGGAACCATCTAAATGGAATAGAAAACAGAACGTAAGTAAGAAGAGTTATTATACACATGAATACAACGATGGAATTTCAAATAATGATGAAGATGAACATGGTAATGATTATAGACTTTTGATGGCTTTTGGAGATGATGATTTCTTGGATGCTATAGATGAAGATGATCTCTATGAAGAGATTTCTAAACTTAATATCTGTTTAGAAGAAAAGAGTATGATCATAGATACTCTGAAATTCCAACTTGCTGAAAGGGAAAAACACAATGAAAAGTTAGAATGTAAAATTGTGGGACTTACAAAAATATTGAGAAAACAAAAGCTCTTAATCTTAGATTTGCTAAAGGATCTGAAACTTTAGACGAGATTATCAAAGTGCAGAGTTCTCCTCTAATCAAGATAGGTCTTGGATATACTGATGAAGCATCTCAAGCACAGAATCCATCCACCTCCAAAAGTTATCTTGATGCAGCAAGGAGAAGTGAACAGGTTGACAATCGTCAGCAAAGGCATAAAGCAGATCACCAGGTAAATCAGGGTCAATCTACTTCAAGGATGAACATAGATCACCAAATAAATCGGGGTCAATCTACTTCAAGGATGAACAGAAGCTACAACCAACCGCAGGCAAATCATTATCAATTTGCCTCTAGAATGAATGTCAATGGAAACCATAATCACCTGGTCGGTAGATTTGATGATCACAGGAATTTCTTTAATGGCCAATGTTTGTCATGTCATAAATTTGGACACAAAGCTTCCCAATGTGTTGCCTACAAGACCATCATGATTCGAGAAGCACGAAATCAAAGGAGTGTGACTTGGATCATGAATAGGACCTACAATAACTTTTCTGCGCTTGAAAATGAAATAAAATGCTCTATTTGTAACAACTTCGGTCATGAAGATTCTGAATGTAGGAGTAAGTTTTGGCAAACATCTCAAAAGGAGAAAGCTCCATTGGATCCCAAAACATGGAGAAAGAAAGAACCACAACCAGAAAAATGTGGTATAGCCTTATATGCGGAAGGACAAGAAAATCAGTGGTACATCGACAGTGGATGCTCGAAACATATGACAGGTTGTAAAGAAAAACTTCAGCCATATAGTGCCTTAGAAAAGGAAAGGAAGGTCTCATTTGGAAATGACACCCCCGCACTCGTAAAAGGTAAAGATTTTGTTCTTTTGAAGGAAAAAATCAAAGCTAGAAATGTTATGTATGTTGATGGATTAAAGCATAATCTATTGAGTGTTAGCAAAATGTGTGATCAAGGAAATGAGGTAATATTTCGATCAAATGGATGTATTGTTTGTGAGCTTGATACAGGAGAAACAGTGATCAAAGGCATAAGAACTCCAAATAATTTATACATACTCAAGGGAGGACAACAAAAATGCCATCTAAGCAAGAATGATGAACACTGGCTATGGCACAGAAGATTGGGGCATCTAAGCTTCCCTCAGATAAGGAAAGCATGCAAATATCAGGTTGTTCGCGACCTTCTTGACACGAAAATTCCAGACAATACAATATGCAAATCATGTCAGTTTGGTAAGTAAACCAAAACACATTTCCCTGAGAAGGAAGGATCAGCTAGTAAGCCACTTGAACTTGTCCATACTGATTTATGTGGTCGATCAAGGAAAAAGTCACCTAGTGGAGAAGAATACTTTATATTGTTCATTGACGACTTTTCCAGGATGTGTTGGATAGGACTTCTGAAGCATAAAGACGAAGCTTTCGAAAATTTCAAAGCTTTCAAAGCCTTGGTTGAAAATGAATCAGATCATAGAATCAAATTCCTCACGTTTGATCGAGGAGGGGAATTTACCTCGGATGAATTTTTCGACTTTTGTGAAGAACATAGAATAAGAAGGGAATTCTCTACTGCAAGGACTCCTTAGCAAAATGGAGTAGTGGAAAGGATGAACAGAACGGTTCAACAAATGGCTCGTGCTATGCTTGATGAGTCTGGAACTCCTACAACCTTCTGGGGTGAAGTTGCATTTGCTACCGTTACTATTCTCAACAAAACAAACGTCTAGGTAAACAACACTCAAAATCCTCATGAAATTTGGTATGGTAAGACTCGACGGTAAAATACTTCAAAGTTTTTGGAAGCAAATGTTACATCAAAAGGACTAATGAAAATCTTGGCAAGTTTGAACCTAGAGCAGATGAAGGAATTCTCCTTGGTTACTCTTCTCGAAGTAAAGGATATAAGTGTTACAATAAAAGACTTGGAAAAAATGTTGAAAGTATTGATGTGGTGGTTGATGAAGCAGACGACAATTCAAAACAGATAAAAACCAAAGATTTTGAAGATGAAGAGGACTATCCTTCAACTTCAAATCAGACGAATGATGAAGAAGAAACCTATGAGGCACCAGAAGAACAGATAAGGGTAGAAGAAAAGACTCCATCCATGTACGTACAAAAGAATCATCTAGATACTCAAATTTTAGGGCAGAAAGAGGCAGGTGTTCAAACAAGAACTATTACAGAAGCTTCAAGCTATCTAGCATTGCTCTCCTCCGTCGAACCACGAAATGTAAGTGAAGCATGCAAAGATGAATGCTGGGTCAAGGCCATGAATGAATAACTTGAGTAGATTGAAAAGAATAACACTTGGGAATTGGTTCCTAGATCTAATGATAAGAATGTCATAGGGACCAAATGTATATTCAAAAACAAGTTGAATGAAAATGGAGATGTTATTAGAAACAAGGCCAGACTTGTCTGTAAAGGGTATGCTCAACAAGAAGGTATAGATTTTGAAGAAACTTTTGCACCGGTGGCTAGACTTGAAGCCATAAGAATGTTCCTTGCTCTTTCTAGCTTTCAGAAGTTCAAAGTATATCAAATGGATGTGAAATCTGCCTTTCTAAATGGAGACTTAGAAGAAGAAGTGTATATTGAGCAACCAGATGGATTCATCCTTGGAAATGATCCAAAACTTGTATGCAGACTCAAAAAAGCTCTCTATGGTCTTAAACAGGCTCCAAGGGCTTGGTATTATCATTTGGACAAATACCTCCATCAATAAGGTTTTTCAAAAGGATCAACAGATAGCAATTTATATATAAAAATTGACAATGATAAATTGCTAATACTTGTTGTGTATGTTGATGATATCATCTTTGGTAGCAATGAAGAAGCCATGAGTCAAAACTTTGCCTTGGTGATGCAGAAAGAATTTGAAATGTCCCTCCTTGGTGAGCTCACATATTTTCTTGGTTTACAAGTCCAAGAAAATAGAGACAATATCTTTCTATCACAAACCAAGTACCTCAAGCAGATCTTGAAGAAATATGGCATGGAAGATTCGAAACCAGTATGTACCCCTATGGTAACAGGATGCAGCCTCAGCGCAAATGATGAATCAGTAGTAGTACATCAACCAACCTATAGATCCATGATTGGTAGTCTGCTCTATCTGACAGGTACCCAACCAGACATCATGCATGAAGTGGGAATAGTTGGAAGATTCCAGGAAAATCCAAAAGAAGCACACCTTCAGGCAGTTAAAAGGATTTTTAAATATCTTCAGGGAACACAAAACTATGGCTTATGGTATCCTATAAATATAGATCTCACACTTCATGCATATACAGATGCAGATTGGGCAGGAAGCGTGGATGACAGAAAAAGCACTAGTGGTGGTGCATTATTTATGGGTTCCATATTAGTATCTTGGTTCAGCAAGAAACAAAGTTCAATTGCATTATCTACAACTGAAGCATAATATGTAGCTGCTGCATCTTGCTGCACACAACTCCTTTGGATGATGCAAACATTGTAAGACTTTCAAATCACTTGTACTCCACCTATCTCCATCTTATGTGATAATACAAGTGCAATCAATATTTCAAAGAATCCAGTCATGCATTCAAAGACCAAGCACATACCTATCAGATATCATTTCTCCGGGAACAAGTGCTTGAATAAAATGTCAAATTGGAGTATGTTCCCTCCAAGGAATAGGTTGCTGATATATTCACCAAACCACTACCCAGGGAGACATTTGAATACCTCAAACAGAAGCTGGGAATAGTTGATGCATCATCTTGCTGTTGAAACTTATCTGTTTTAGAGAAAAGTGGTTGTACGCGAGTTTCATAAGGAGCATCCGCATACATACGCTTGTTTCTGTGGATATAGTCGCGTATATGTTGATTTGAAGAAAAACAGTGGGCCAGACTCAGGATGAAAAGAGTCTGATTTGGGTATGACAGAGACCATCTGGCACAGGTTTAGGGGGAGCATTTACTTCTAATGATACATTGTTGGTGTTATCTTAAGAAGATCTTGGTACTACTTCACAATTGTTTTTGATTTAGATGGAATAGGTGCAGAGGGAGATCATGGTTGCTGGTCTGGATGATGATTGACAGATGTTGCTGATGATAGTTGCTGATGACTATCATAGTCTTGTCTTAGATATTTAGTCTCTATGTCATGTATTTCTTTGATTATCAAGGTCATGTAACAACCTATCTTGTTTCCCCACTATGCCTGGGATGGATAATGTAATATTCTTGTTTTATCATGTATAAACTTTTAGTGTATCCCCACTTGGTTGGTGGATGAGTCAATCTTGGTGCATCCCCACTTGCTTGGGAGATGGATGTATGTATGAGTCTTTGGTGATAGGAAGGTCATTTATGATGTATAGAGTCACGTTCTTTCTTAGAACATCTTTTTGCAGACCTTGCTTACAGTCAGGGGGAGCATGGACAACATAGCAGAGCAGAGATTTCAACATGTACTCAAGGGGAGCATAACCCTTTTCCATTGATGACAAAGGGGGAGAATGACTTTGAGTGACTTGGGGTTGCCATCAAGTCCAAAGGGGGAGATTGTTGGCATTATGACACACGTGTTGTCCTTGATGGCAACTCACTCAGATGATAGATCACAGTTTAGGCTCTCAGAATGAAAGAAAAAGATATATACACAGGTTCTACTCAACCAAGCCATGTATACACGCGGGTTCTCCGATCAAAAGATGCGTATGCGTATGCATGCACTTTCACGCAAGGAAAAGTGCGTACATGTGGGAAACCTTATTTTTAGTCCATGGTATTTAGTCCTTGGTATTTGGACCTATGGTTTTGGACCATGGTATCTCGTCAAAAGTGTTGAACGTAGGCATTGGGTCCCAAGTATTGGTTCTAAGTGGTTTTGGACCATGGTATTGAGTAAGGTCTAAGACTATAAAAGGGGAAGAAGGTCATTAGGCAAAGGCACTCAAGGATTGAATATCTGATGAAGAGAAAAATCTAGAACACCGGTCATTGGGTTATGGTGCATAGCTGGATCTAAATCAAGGAGGAACCTGAGCACTAGAAGAAGGATACGTTCTATTGATGGGTCAAGATCTTAAGGCTTGAATAGAAGTATCTTTGTGTGATTTTGATCTGTTACATTTGGCGCATGACTTGATCGATAAATCTGATGATCTAGGTATAACTGATGTCCGAATAACTGAAAAGGGTAGATTATCTTTTATAGATCTACACGTAGGTTCAACATAGAAAAGGCGCATATACACGTTGGTTCATTAATTCAAAATAGCGTATACACAGGTTAGCCTTAATACAGCGGTGTATGGACACAGGTTCCACATATTGAAGTAGCGTACGTCTCATAAAATATGTTTTAGCTACTTCTTTTTATTGCTACAGTGTTATGGGTTCAAGATTGGTTTCTGGTTTCTGTTACTATATTCTGGTTACAACATTCAGAGAAGTGATTGTTTGATTCAGTTTTGTTTGGTGAAAAGGAGTTTGGTTGATGTAGATACATTTGATGTTTGATTGATGTTATTGATGGATCTAGTTTGAAAATTTATGAAATGTGGTCCTTGGAAGAAAAGAGAAGGTTGTAGCCTTCTGTAGGTCAGCACCTACGTACTAGTACATCAACTAGTACAAGAGCTAAGGGGGTTGTAGCTCCCTTCTAGGAGAAGCTAGAGAATGGGAGAAGGTTGTAGCCTTTTGCAAGTAGAAGCCTGCGTACTGGTATAAGACTGCGCCAGTACAAAAATATTGTAAAAGAAGTTTCTTATGAAAAGAACATAGAGACGAATTGCAGTAGGTGGTTTTCACCCACATTGGGTTTCCACCTTATATCTTGTGTTCATGTGTGTGATTGCTTGTACTGTTTATTGCACTTGATTACTGTTTTATGGTACTGATACACAAATTAAGATCGGCTAACTAAATTAGAAGTCTACAAGATATACGTGGTTTTCTATAAACACAGTTGTGTATATACGTAGGTTTAATTAACAGAAGTAGCGTATAACAATTTGTTTATGGAAATGAAAAATTGTGAAATTGCTAATACTGATTCACCCCCCCCTCTGAGTATTATTTCCAACAAAAATTGCAGTCCTAAAGAATCAAGTAGGTCATTGTCTATAGTAGGAGAATTTAAGAATTCATCTTTAGTTACTTGTGGTAGCCAATGCCACCATTCCCATGCAAGACTAATAAATCCCGCTATCCGAAGATTATCACTTGGAGTAATTGTACTATCTCCTGTCCTTTAACAATAGTCCAATGTTCAAGAAGTTGTAATTCTTTTTTAATTTCTTCTCTACTATGACATCCCATATTGAACATAGGATGTTTTGGTATTGTGGCTATAAGTCTATTCATTCCCCCAGTGCCAAGGTTTCCTATATTAGGTATTTTGGATGTATTTGTAGAGGCTTCACCCATCGTTTCATGATACCCTTCAGGGCCTTCAATTTTCAAAACTAGAAGATCTAGATATTTTTGTTTATCTGGTAGTGCATGGTTCCATTGGCTAACCATAGCCATATATTTTAAGGTAATAAGAAACAAATTATCTGATATCCCAGTATTCCATTCAAGCCGTATCTCTAGCTCAACTTCACGAGTAAAAATATCGAGAGACTTTTGTCTTCTATGACCAGCCTTAGAAGTAATTTCATCATTAGGGATTTCTTGTCAAAAAGGATCAAAGGTGGCAAGATTATTGACTGGCTTCGGGAATGAATTAGAAATTCCATGACTCTAAAATAGATATTTTCTAGAATATAAAGCTTAATATTAAGCTTTTCTATAGCTATTTTATTGCTTCAGTGTCACTCAAAACATGTGATACTATATCCAATTTATCTAAAATCTTTTGAAGCTCTTCCCTTTCAATTTTTTTAGAAGCAATAATCCTTAAAAAATATCTATGGATGTCATCCAAATTCTTGGATGTTAAATTTGATTGTAGATTTGAATAGTTTAATAAATTACACTCATCAGAGGCACTTGTATCTGTTATAGATCACCTAAATGGTAAATATTCTTGTTTAATTTTTCCATCAGAGAGATACCGACGAAAAGGAGTGGCTGGAAGATTTCTTCCTAGAATAAATGAAATTTCCCTTGGTGGCAACTTGATTGTCATCTCTGTATTTTCTCTAGGAAGTGTGACAGAAAACATTAACAAGCCTAATTTGTAATATATTTTCCTAAATGTCTTACAAATTTTTTCTTATGAGATTTGCAGGTATGCTACAAATTTGTTATTTGCAAAGAGTAATGGCAAGGACTATATCAGATATATCCAAAAGAGAGATGATCTTTAGTGATATGCAAAGGCACTGGATGTATTAAAATTTTTTGTCATTCAACAAAGCTTGCTTATATGTATGAGATATTTGTTTTCCCAAAAATTCGGGTAACTCATTCTTGTCTAATTAAATACAACATGTTGGATATTGGAAGAATGGTTTGTTTCAAGAATGTTGTGCAAATGGGATGTTTTTTCAATAGAGGGTCGTAGTGATGGAAGAGGATCATTCATAAATTTAATTATTACCATACATTTTAATTGACAAATGAGAGATGAAACATACATATCAAATCCAGAGAGAAGAATATAATCTTTGAGCAAATCATATCTATAAGGATCACTAAAGCTACTGCATATTTGGGATAAGCTGTGCATAAGGCTGGTCCATTATGTAATGGGACAAAAAATCCTCCTATTAGTGCATTTGCAAATTGGTTGTGCCTTATATCTACTATACAACAAAGAGAATGTACATTCAATAAGGGTATAACTAAAGGTTGCATTCCGAACTCTACTACACCAAGATGACAATATTTATACTTGTGCTTCTTTCCCCATTCTATTAGATCTTTATCTAGGAGATTTATGTGCAGTGGTTCATTGTTAGAAGTAAACGGCTAGTTTACAGAATGGACTTTATAAAGGAATGTGAAAAATATTCTCATCCATATGTATACATCCTTGGGATAAATAGGTGGAATTTTCCATTCAGCAGATGAATGGGGTTCTGAAGTAGAAATAAGTCCTCTACTAGTGCTATATTTTGACAGAGAAGAATATTGGCGATATTTAACCATGTTTGTTTGACGAGGAGTATTTTTAGATGATATCTCTATTAGATTGACATATAACCAAAAAATAACTTACATATAAACCGTGGCATCCCAACCATAATATCACCAACACATTGCCAACAAATGTACATGAATCATAATAGAATAATAGCTCTTATTAACATATGAAATTACCAACCAAGTCAGAGACTTCCATGTACTACCCGACCATAGATTGGGTTGAATCAAATCTACCTTTCAACCAATCACCCTCGCGCCATATTATAAGCATGAATGTGGAATCTCATGGATAAAAAAAGCAAAACCAAACCACAGCTTCCAGAGGCCAAATCACCTCAACCCTCAACTAGTGATTCCACCTCACGGTTGAGAATCACTAACACCAAACATATTGGTCTGTACCTAAGCTGTCCAGGGCTCGAGGAACTAGTAACTCAACCCACAACCTTCTAGGTCTCTAGAGCGTTTGTTCAACCCAACTCCAGGGACTAATAAATCAACCCACCTAGAACTTCAGAATGTTTTTCCCAACCTAGGCTTCAGGACTAGTAACTCAACCCAAGTTGTTACAACACTTCCAAAGCGTTTGTTCCAACCCACATGCATAAGGAATTATGAGCACCAACTAGAAAACAATAAAGTGGAAAAACCCACAACAACATGGCTATCCAGGAAATGGGAAAGTAAGGCTAAAACCACTGTCAATCTAGGCAATCCTCCATGCCAGTGACAACACATAACCAGAAAATCACATGCATATACCATGCATCCATAAATCAACAAGGAAACCACACATGCAACCTGTTACTTGAAAATAAATCCAACTGTAGTTATTGATCGACCTATTCCCTTACGCTTTCCTGCTTTCCCTTGCCTTTTTCTCCAAATCCAAAGTATGCCAAAGTGTTCGAAGAATGCTCCAAGAAGACCCTAAGTGTGTAAGAGTGAGAGAGAATAGAAGAGATCTCCAAGCTAAAATTGACAAAAAGTTATGAATTGATCCTCATAAGTCTTTTTATCATATAGGCCTCTATTTTCTTCATTTTCCTTAATTTTTCCTTCAATTTCCCTCTCATGCAAATCTATGACCTTTCATCTATATTTTCTCCTATTTTCTTTTATTTCATAAATAAAATGCCAATTAATGCCACTTTTCCTTTGCCAATGAATTTGTTGATTTCCATATCCATTAATTAATCACTAGTGATACCGCATCACTATGTTTTTCCCAACATTTAGCTTGAAATACATTTCCCATGACCTTGGTCTTATTTTTTTTATTTACATAGGAAATCAACTAGGGGTTGTTACAAACCCCTCCCCCTTGGGGGAACATCATCCTTGGTGTTCAATGACATTTATAAACCAACGTAACATATGTTTCCCATGGAGCTTTATAACATAACTCGATGCAACACTTACATCATATCATAGCATGACCATCATACCATGAGCACCAAACCACTTATTGGAGCTTTATAATGCAACTCGATGCGGTATTTAAATACATATGCATATATATACATAACCAAAACACAACATCAAACACATATATTAGAATACATCAACTCAACCAGTGAATGTAGAAGGATACTTAGCTTGCATCTAATCAACCATCTCCCATGTAGCTTCATCAGGCCCAAAGTGCTTCCACTGCACTTTAACTTGCTTGATTGCTTGATTCTAGAGCATGAGCATCTTTTGCTACAAAATGCATTGAGGTTCTTCCTAGAATTCTCCTTCTGGTTCCACCTGCAATACATAATAGTCAATCACATGATCAACATATTTCAAATACTTCTTAAGCAATGACACATGGAAAACATCAGGGACTTTCATTGTCAGAGGTAGTGCAAGTCGGTAGGCCACCAATATGATCCTCTCAAGGATATCAAGAGTCCTGCAATACCAAGGTGGAAGCTTGGCATATGATCCAATCCTCAAGGATCTCTCCTTGGGATTGATGATCCAGAAACAATAGAAACAACAAAATTGACTATTTGCTCAATTTCTTCAGATATTAACTAAGGTTGTTTTTTAAGTGAATTAATAAAATGGATTTATGTGCATTAAACTTAAAAACTTGAAATATGAAATCAACCATGAACAACAAAAACAAGAAGCAAACACAACAAACTTGATGACGGAGTTCGTCCCTCCTAGACTATGTTATGCTCTTAACTTGCAAAATGATACCCAAATACAGAATATGTGAAGAAAAGATACCCAGAACACAGAATAGCAATGATTTTATTATTCGGAAAGTAATGTTCACTTGCCTCTTCGAGGGGGCAACCTCCAATAGAGCAGAGCTCGACTACAAAATAAGACACGATGCTCCTCGCAGGGAGTCTCTATCCTTTATACATGACTCATACATGCAATACCACAGGCCAATACCGTGGGTTTTATTAATACCATCTATCTAATACTACGGCCCATTTGCAACTAACTGTGGTTCCGTCATTAATTGCGGATTAACCACTTACAATTATTAATATGGGCTTTATTGACTCTTGACTATGACGTGATCCCATTACATAAATAAGTGGGTTAGGGTGGGACCCTAACATGCCCTCCCCCTTAAGATGAGCCTTGTCCTCAAGGCTGAAGCTGCGGAAACTGCTGAAGAATAGTGGCTGGTTCCCAAGTTGCATCTTCCGGAGAGGTGTCTTTCCATTTGACGAGGACTTCCTTAATCATGCGACCGCGCAGTTGCTTGTCTCGTGTGTCTAGGACCTATTCGGGTTGAAGCCAGATGGACCCTTCTTCGTCCAATTCATGTAGACTGGTCTGAATTCTAAAATTGTTCCCAATCACTTTCTTGAGGCATGAGACATGGAAAACTGGATGGATTTTTGCAGTAGGTGGCAAGGCCAACTTGTAGGCCACTTCTCCAATGTGCTGAAGTACTTGATATGGTCCATAGAATTTGGGAGAGAGTTTCTGACACCCCTTGTCCTTGAGTGATGTTTGCTTATATGGTTGTAGCCGTAAAAAGACCTGATCCCCTTCTTGAAATTGGTGCTCTGAGCGATGTTGGTCTACCTGTTGCTTCATGCGGTTCTGAGCTTGATGAAGATTCTCTCGAAGATGGGCGAGCATGGTTGCGCGGTGTTGTAGGAGTTGATCCATTGCTTGTACTTTTGAGCATCCCTTGAGATACGAAGTAGGTGAAGGTGGGAGTTGACCATATACTGCTTCATAGGGAGTCATTTTGGTGGTGGCATGATAGTTGGTGTTATACCACCATTCAGCCAGAGGTAACCATTGTACCCAAAGGTGTTGCTTTTCTGAAGTGAAACACCTAAGGTAGGTTTCTAGACATTTGTTGACGGCTTCGGTTTGACCATCTATTTGTGGATGATAGGAAGTACTGAGTTTGAGTTGAGTGCCTTGTATTCTGAAGAGTTCTTGCCAAAAATTGCTGGTGAATATCGGGTCGCGGTCGGACACAATAGAAGTGGGCATGCCATGCAATTTGAATATCTGATCCATGAAAGATTGAGCAACCAAAGTTGGTGTAAACAGGTGGGGTAGGGCGCAGAAATGAGCATACTTCGACAGTCGGTCCACAACCACCATGATGACTGACTTGTTCCCTGACTTTGGAAGACCTGTAATGAAATCCATAGAAACCTCCGTCCAAATTGATGCCGCAATGGGCAATGGTTGTAATGTGCCTGGTGTGTTGACGGTTTCCCCTTTGTGGCGTTGACAGACATCACATTCTTCTACGAAAGTAAGGATGTCCTTTTTC